>CM034157.1:42742063-44153526 GCA_019776745.2 Taxus chinensis | reverse complement strand
AAGTAAAATTTCACGGAGCAGAGCATTAAAGGAGGAAGAGGGGCAATGAAGAAGGTGTTTGAGGGAGGAGTAGTATACATGAGGTGAAAAAGTTGCGGAGAACCCTCATGCAAAACTCTTTTTTCTTGTGACGATGCACACATGAAGATGCAAATACTACAAGGGGGTGTTTTGAGACAATATTAGAGACGATACTTAATCAAATCATCTCAAATTGAGACAATAAAAAAATTGTATATTGTCTAAAATGCAGATGTCTCTGATTATTGCCTCTAAATAATGTCTCTCAGGGGACACTATAGATTAATACATATTTTGTCTCTCGAGAGACAATATTATTATTGTCTCTATAGATATGATATCATTTTTGTCTCCCTAGAGACAATACATAATACTAATTTTTAATTTCTCTCTAGAGACAATAATAATTTCAATTTTTCATCTTTAGAAACGATACAAATTTAAAGAATAAAATACTTGAATTTAAAGAATAAATAATAATTAAATTTCATTTCGTGCAATCAATGGTTACATTTCCATGGACTTCATTGTTGCTACCGATGATCAATACTACCACCATGAAAAATCATGGTCACGTTGGATAAATTGACCCAAAATGGGTCATTTTTCTCCAATGAAGACCACCTATATACTAGTGTAAAGGGTATTTCTAGATGAGATTGTCAATTGCATAGGATTCCGATAAGATCAGTTATGACCGCGATCCTCTAAATACTTCCTCTTTTGGACCTACCATGCAAGCATGCCCTTGGAACGAAGATCAATTTCAACATGTCTATCACCCTGAGACAGATGGACAAGACTGAGTGTGAATCACATCTTAGAGGACATGTTAGGATGTATTCTATGGATCACCAGTGAGATGGGAGGAGTATTCTAACTTGGTGGAGTTTACCTACAATAATAGTTTTCAGAGTTCTGATAGGCATGGCTCCTTTCCAGGATTTGTATGGCAGAGAGTGTAGGACACCTCTTAGTTGGGAAGGTTAGAGAAGAAGGTTTCTCATTGGGCCTAGCTTTATTATTAAGACATGGAGCAGACAGGTGGTTATGATCAGACAATAGACTGCATGGAGGCATTTTAGATAAAACTTAAGAAGTATGACGATTTTCATAGGACCAACTGTAGTTTTGATATGGTCATGTATGTTTTCCTTCATGTCAAGCCACATAAGACTACCCTATCCATTAACAGAAAAGGTTCTAAGTTAGATCCTAGATTCGTCATGCTTTGAGATCTTGGAATATCAAGATTGGCCTACTGTCTAGTGAAACCACCTAGTTTGTCTCAAATCCATGATGTGTTTCATGTTTCAGTACTTACGAGATATATTAAGATCCTACTCATGTGCTAGATTGGACCTCATTGTTTTAGGTGTTTGATCATGTAGGTATGGTCAATGTGTTTTCACTTATAAAGTGCAAGAAAAAAACTTCGATTTAGAAAGATTGACCTAGTTTGGGTGCAGTGGGAAAGATATGACCATACTGCGGCTACATGGGAGGATGCTACTTTGCTACGAGTTCAGTTTCCACACCTATTCCAGTGACTTCCAGGAGGAAGTTCAGTCTAAGGGGAGGGGATGTAGTGCCCACTTCCCTTCGACACCTTTTTGTTATTGATTATGATACTGCAGACTATACTTATGGACATTATTATAGCTTTTGATTTGGTATGATGTTAGATGTTAGAGATCATGGATGTTGTTGATTTTGATTCATATATGATGCATGTGGATTATTAGAGACATTTTATATTGATATTGATATGTTGACTGACATGGTTATATTTATATATATGTTTTTCATACATGTGATATTTTGATCATATTGAGTAGACCTAGAAAATTGAACTAATCTTGTGATCATATGGTTATTGATGAAATTTCAAATGGTATTGTTACTTTCCTAGATGATGTTGTGATTCATATATAGATGATTTTGGAAGTTATATATATATATATATATATTGGATGTTTTGATGTGGCCACGAGGCCAAAGGAGGTAATTTTATTTTGTAGGTAAACATATCACAATAAACATCAGGGGATTGGAGACCAACCACATTGGAATCCTAGATGAATTCAACAAGGGTCACCATGGCAACTGGTTATGTTGTTTTGTGTGTGTGTGTTTGTATTGTTGTTAGGGATTCCCATGGGGGGGTCACCTTCAATGTGACCAAGGGGTTATGTGTATTCTTTTATTTAGTTTCTTTGTTTAAATTTTAGTATTTGGATTTTAGTGATGTATTTTCCCCTTTATTATTTATTTATTTGTTTCTAGATTAGTGAGTAATCATGTTATTAAATAAATTAAAATAGGTCAAAATAATGCATTTATTAGAGCTGATGGCTCTTGGATTATGTGTTGTAAGTGATGTGTAAGTAACTTTGGAGTGTGAAACACTCCACCTTCCTTTTGAAATTCAATTTGTCCTTAGGGGCTGATTTTGGAGGCTTGTGGGACAAGTTAAACTTGTCCCACACCTCTTAAATTTCTATACCAACCCTTTTTATGGGATTCGGGGTCAAATTTAGGTCTTATTATGTATTTTGGGAAGACAAGTTGTAAGTTCTTATTGCACCTTCTTACATGAAATTAATTTTGGTCCTTAAGGGTGTGGACTTAGATTGTGTGTGTAAGTAAAATGTCATTTATTCACCCACTTATTAATTGTGCCTTGGAGTTTGAAGTTGACTTGTGAGGTGGAGTTGAGGATGAGT
This sequence comes from Taxus chinensis, assembly GCA_019776745.2. NCBI lineage: Eukaryota > Viridiplantae > Streptophyta > Pinopsida > Cupressales > Taxaceae > Taxus > Taxus chinensis. Next base: position 44,150,779 of record CM034157.1, on the reverse strand, counting down.
GATGTGGCATCCTACATGGAGCCACCTCATCCTCCTCTCTCCCTTTTCTATTTATTCAAATTCTTTTGTTGTTTTGGGGGTTATTTCATTGGGGGTTACTTCATGTTGGTTTGGTGCTCTTGCAATTGGAGAGAGTTAGAGGATTTTGGATGCTTGTGGATTTTTTGGTGCTTTGGGACTGTTTGGATTTGAAGAAGCTTATTGTTGAACTTTTGGATCAAGCTCTATCATGGAGAGGTAGGAGCTTGACTCTTTTAAAATGTGTTCTTTTGTATTGTGCTGCATATGTGAATGTTTTTGAATGTTTGGTATGTTTGTTGGTTGGTTACGCAGATTGCCTATGTGTGGTGTTGGAGAAGACTATGGGGATATTTTGTGGGGAGGCATAAGAGTTGTGGAAAGGTATAAGATTTATTTTTGGAGGGATTTTGGGTTGTGTGTTCTACCTTGGACAAGAAATAGCTTGCATTTCTTACTTTTGGGGGAGGCATAAGAGGTAGTTGGGGGAGGCATAAGAGTATGTAGGGGTTTGAGATGAATATTTTGGTGGGTTTTAAGGTGGTCACCCATTCCCCATTGGGAGGTATAAGCAACATCCCCCATAGATCTTGCTCTTTTGGCCTTTGTGTGATGAGGCCTTGTATATTTTGTTACTGTCCTTCTTGTGACTGTAACTACATTTTATTTTGGACTGTGATATGATTGTGAAATATATTTTGTGTGTTGGAAGCTTATCTTATTGCCATGAGTTAAATCCATTTCCTATTGTAATGTGGTTAGGGATTGGGGGCCAATGAGGAGGAAGACTTCTCCTCTTCATTGGAATTCTTGGTTGGGTGGAGAGCGTTGCCTCTCCCCCTTTTCTTTGTTGTGACCAAATGAAATATGACGGATCTCTCTTGTTGTTGTTTCTTGGAGTTGTGTATGAAGAAAATTTCACAGTCCTCTTTGGGTTCCTTATTGTAAAAATTTCCCACTTTAAGTGGATGACATTGTAATATTATTTGTGGTGAAAAGCTTCTCTGTTTTTGGATATGAAAGTTACATTTGAATGAGAAAGATTTATTTTGTAAGTTGTCTTTTGGTGAACAGAAAAGAAGTTGTAAAGGAAATTATTTCAGTTTAATAGAAGTTGATTTACTTTATACAAAATGGAGTTGCTCTTGTTTGGAAATCTGTTGATTGAAATACTTTTGTAAACTCTCTGTTTGAAGGCTGGAAAAGTCTGTGTTAGGAAATATTACATTCCTCTGTATTATTTGAAAGGCACGTTTTGAAAATAGAACTACATTCTTGCTCTTCACGCATTGATTAAAGGAAAGTTAAACATTGTAAATTAGAATGGAATGAACTTAAATGTTTAGAGTATGGCAAATGAAATAGATCAATTCTCTAGTTGTAAACACGTAGATTTCATTTAGATCACTGTAAACCTGCAAATAAATATCAGAAAAACATACAGAGTACCCTGCAACAATGAAAGACAAAATAAAATATTAAAATGAACTAAGGATGATCAAAACACATTCCTAAAATAGTTTGTATTTTCCCTTGAAATTTACACAGAACATCCAGTAATCGAGCAAGAGGCAAAATAATGCAATTTCACAGAGAAAAGAAAGGAAATTAATTTTGAATACTCAACCATTAATCTTTTATCATTGTAATCCATTTGAAATCCTTTAAGTGTGATTCTCCATGTTGGGTTGGCATGTTGGAGAAGGAAGAATAGCGGATCAAATTAAATCTGGTAGTTAAAAAGTTCAGTTCACATTTTAATGGTAGGAAAGACGTTTTCTTAAATTTCACCCATCTAAGTTTGTTAAAAATAATATTTTGTGTTTCCTATGCAAAGAGGAGTTCGATCCCTTTCCAAAAAGTCCTTATTTTCTCAAATCTGAGTTTCCAGTCGAAAGTTATGGCCTTCTGAAGTTTTTACTTCAGTTGGTTTCAAAAAACATCTAACTTTCAAAAAAGATTTTTTTTGTAAATTAGATCCGAGGGCCCGAAAATTACTTAGCGCACTTTTTGCAAATGTGAAAAAATTCACAAGTTCCTCTATGGCTCCGCAGCCCTGTATCCTTCACTTTTGGAAAAAAAATATTTCCGCGGGTTCGTGGGCCTGTACCTTCAAACTTTACCTTTTGAAAAGAAAAAGGGCAAAAAATCTTAAGTCTCCCCGACTGGCCACCACCCCACCTGTCAATGTAGGTCTACCACATGTGGCTTCTTTAGGCATCGGCGGAGGCACGGATTGTTTTAGACCTTATCGCTTTTGGAAAAAAATTGGCAAACATTCCTAAGTTTCCCCGCCGACGCCTTCACCTTTGGACTGACATGTGGCTTCGCTAGGCGGACAGAGGCACTGTTGGCTTAAACCTTCGCACTTTTTAACACAAAAGCCACGATGGTCTTTCCTTACACATGGCGTCGGGCAGGCGGAGGCGGCTCATTTTAAAACTTTTTTCCCCTTTAACAAAAAAGTAAAAAATCCTAAGTGCCTCTAGTGACCCACCTTCTCATGTTGGCTTAAAAACATGCCACGTGTCCTTTGCGGCTTGGGTAAAATGCTCTTCTTTGGCGCGAAGCCCCGCTATAGGCTTAAGGAGCACGCGGGTGTAACTTGCATTTTTCTCCAATGTGCTGCCAGTTCGAAACCTTCCCCCAGGAAAAGTCTTCCTTCCCAGTCCAAAACCTTCCCTGGCCCACCTTTGGGAAAAGTCTTCCCCAGGCCCATAGGCCTGCCTTTGGGAAAAATTTCTTCCCCAGGCCCGCAGGCCCGCCTTTGGGAAAAATTTCCTCCCCAGGCCCACCGGCCTGTAACTTAAGAAATATGAGGAGTTAGGAGGACTTCTTTATATCATTGGAAAGGGGAAGAAATTTCCTATCTAATGGAAATGTTTTTAGGAAACCTTAAGTGTGCATAAAATATGTGAAAAATTAGGTTGAAGTGCAAAGATGAGTCTGAGAGTGGGTAAGTGGGAAATTACCCCTTTTTAACTTAAATGTGTAACTCTAAAGCATGGGTTGACCTTTTTAAGGGGTCACGTTAGGGGATAAGAGAATGTTTTTCTATCCCATGTAAATAAGAACCTTGGTTATTGTTTAGACCTAGTGAAATTAAAAACCTTGGGCATTTAATTGTTTTGGCCCCTTTGACCCTCTAAAATTAATTAAGGAATATTTAACTATAGTGTTAATTTAATTATTTATTAAATTAACACCTAAGAGAAATTTAACTATATTTGGATTAATTACACTCATTAATTTTGTAATGTGGATCTAATATTTGTTACAATGGGAAAATTTTATTTATTAAATTATAATTGACTTTGAATCTTTGTTGTGACAACTGTTGCTTGAAGCCTAGTAGTGGACACACTTTTCAAAAAAAATTATTCCATAATTTTTCTATCTAAACCTAGGTTGTTCTTGGGTCTCGAGTGGTCATTTTAGTGGGCATTACAATTGGTATCAAATCCATGGGTTCAAGGCTTGGACCCTTGGGCACACTAGAAAACTTGAGACATGAACATTAAACCTAGTGCAATATTAAACCTATCACACTTTTAAATCTAGAAAACAACTTTGTTTGAAAATTGCATATTTTAGTAAACATGGAAAATTGAATAAAAACCTAGAATAATGAACTAACTCTCACCTTGGTCTGTGCAGGAGGTGCAGACAAGACGAGGGGTCCTTTCACATAGACCTAGACTTGCCACCTCTAAATCATATTGTACCAACCTTCCTACCTCAGATTTTATAGACACTTCAGGATGTTAATGATGTTTTACGTGGAGGGTCCTTAGGGGAAAGATCAGCTGGACATGATAGGGAGCCATCTATTGAGGCTCATGCACCTCCTTGACACATTGAGGAGCATAGAGGAGAGAACTCTTGTTTGGAGTCAGGCAGGGTAGAGTCACCGCAGAGTGGACATGGAGACCTGATTTCTTGACACATGGATAGGTATCAAAGGCCTAGGCTTAGAGATAAGAATGTAGAGAGGCCTAGGGCTTAGTAGACTACAATTGTAACCATATCAGGGAGATAATGAAGCTACAAACATCTAACTATTATGGGGATATAGGTGGGTTTTAGGCAAAGGCCTGGTTAGTGAGATTGATCAAGTGCTTCAAGCTCTACCTTTGTACTAGAAACATGTTATCTCATGTTGTGATCCATCTTCTAAGGGATGGAGTAGGTGTCTGGTGGAGGACTAAGGAGATGAAGCTCCATGTTGATTCAGAGATGGTTACCATAGGATCTCTTTGAGGAGTGGTTCAGGAGTAGGTACTTATCACAGAGGTTCATATAGAAGAGGATAGATGAGTTTCAAGACCTCCAACAGGAATCATTGAAAGTAAATGAGTATGAGAATCGATTTCTGGACCTACTCCAATATGCCAACTATGTTGGTATCCAAATTGGTTCTCCTTTGCAAACTGAGCAACACAACAAATTTAACAAGAAGCCTAGAGATATATAAATCATCATGTATGTCGTTTTGTAGTTGGGGAGGTGATTTAGCTGGCTCTTTGTCACTTAGATGTTGGAGAAATGGATAGCACCATATGAAAGGATTTGATCTATCCTCACTACTTTAGGCCGTGCCTTTCGACCAGGGTGAGAGGACCCATTTTGTAACCTCTGTTGGTGAAGGAGAATGAAGATATCCTTCTTTGCAAAAATTTGAAAGGAAACCTTGAGAAAATATGATCAATGCACCAAAATTTAACTCTCACGAGTTGTCACTTCTAAAGAATGGTGATATTTTCTAAACAAGGTTAAGGTTACTAAAGACATTATGGAATCTTGATTGCTTCTACATATTTTGGCAGTAGAATTTATTCATTTGTGGACATATAAGGGCAAATAGGGGTAGTTCAGGTAGGATTCATTATTTTTGAATAATTTTTGGTGGGAGATTAAGGAGGATAAACTTGATTTTTCCATATCTTTGAGAACCTTCACAACAATTGGAAAACTAAATGACATAATGCTTCAGAATAGATAAAATATTCCTTCAACCAGAAGGTGTGCATCAATGGAGGCCCAAATTTACACGGTTTCACACAATCTCCAAGAATTTAACACAAAGGATTGAGCTAAAGACTCAATTAAACATTAAATACCCCTGGTTCCTCATGCCTAAGATAAACTCAAAGGCTTACAGACAATCTTTATCAACAAAATGATAGTAAAGTGATTTTAAATTGTTTATCTCATTACATGATGAAGGCTCTTCTTGTAATGAAATTGAAAATGCCACTAAAATATCATAGGGACAAGATCCTGTGTGATTCAGAGGGATTTTGACACAAGATTACAATAGGAACAAGAAATACTATTTGCAAACATTCTAAAAATAAAGTAGACACAAATTTTCCCAAGATTAACATAGATTAATTCAAAGTTGATTAGATTCATCGGCAGGGGAAGGTTTCTTGAACAATCTCAGAGCTTGTCAATGGTTGTACACTTGCAACCAACTTGACATGATCAAATCTAAAACATAAGAGATTAACCAAGTTTCTCGGGTGGTCTCTCAGGAAGATGGGCATTCTCAAAATTTCTTGAAAGGATTCAATCCCAGAACATTTACATGACTAAAGCATGGTTTTTATAACACTCAATTTACATCAAAGCTTTCCCCTAAAGAAAAGAATATTCGAGGAACCTTTGTTTGTTACATGTTTGATCATGATTTCTAGAAAATGACGTTTAATAAGTTTTACAACAAAAAGTTCCCAATTGTTCAAAATGGTGAATCATTGCAAATATCTCCATCATTTTTTTAACTGGGGCACCAAGTCATCTACTTTGCAAAACAATTTTCATCATGACTGTGCCTGCAACCTCCATCATTTCATCCTTTTCCCATTATTTCCTTTGCAACTTTACTTTACATCCATCTTCTCTGGTAGTTCACATTTTTGCAAGTGCATAAGAAATTCCAACTTCAAAATACCAACCTTTACATTCCTTGGACTCATAAATTAAGTTCTAAATCCATTCAGTGGAACTTTACAGATAAAAATGACAAGGGATTTCATCAAAAATGATGAAAAATAATGCGTATTCGCATCTCCAGGAGTCTTGGAGAAAAAATGGTGGCAAAATGAGATGCAATACACAACAACCATTGATTCTACCAACTTTAGATTATAGACACCCATGTGAAAAAATCTGGTTCAAAGTGGGCCTGGGGTTTTCTTTTACTTTATGACTTTCAGAGAAAATGTGCAATTTTCACATTTTTCCCCACCCTTACGCCTTTGAAATACAAGCTCGACACGTGGCTTAATCTGTGCCTTTAATTGATTCGTAGCTCACTTCTACAATTTTACCCTTTTTAACAAAAAGGCAAAAATTCCAATTTTCCTACACCAACCTGCTTCCCTGCCTTTGACTTTTCAATGAAGCCTCCACTTTCCTTGGCACAACTGCAAAGGTGAAGTATAGAGGCAAGTTTCCAAACAACCGTGGGCCTTCCACGTGCCTTGGGCCCAAGAAAATTGCCTTTTTGCCTTTGAAAAATTTTCAGTATAAAAAGGAGCTATCAGAAGCCTCCACGTGTCATTTTGGTGCACCTTTTATATGGTTCCCAAAATTAGAGACCCTAAACAAGTGCGGGCTCACCACATGTCTCATTCTGACAGAGTTGTTGAAAACTTTTAAGGACTAGCAGAAGGTGCCACATGTTAGGTTCTGAGAAAGTGTCTTGAAAATTTTAAATATAGAGAAGCTAGCGGAAGCCTCCATGTGTCTCCTTGGCGGAACTACTCAGGTTGGACCTAGAGGTGCATCCTCAAATGATTTTCAACCCTCCACATCGACAAGATTTGCTGAAGCGGGCCTTAAAGTTTTAAAATGCCTTTGGTGACCTGCCTCTTTGCTTCCAACTTTTGAAATATGCCACATGTCCTTCTTCGGGGTCAAAGAAGAATTTTTCCCGTTGCAGATCAATTTGTAACTTTTCTCCTTTTTAAAAGAGGACAAAAAACAAAATGTTCCACCGACCCACTTCCTTATAACTAGAAAAAAACCCACGTGTCCAAGCGTAAGACTTTTTCCCTGCCTGCTAAGCCAAAAAACTTCAAAGTGCTCTGTCGACCCGCCATCCCGCTTGTAACTTGAAAAATTGCCACATGTCCATCTTCGGGGTCAAAGTAAGACTTTTTCCGTACCCCTTCATATTTGTTGAATAGCCAATCAGATGATATCAGAGGCGACGGGGCCAATTTTGTATTTTTTACAAATGAGACAAAAGTGGACAAATTTCACCAAAAAGACCCACAGGCTACATCCAATCAGAAAGGACCACATTTCCAAAGATGTTGGGACAAAAATTGATAGGGAAAACAAAACATGACTGTGGAAAAATAGAAGGAAGGGGAAAAATACAGAATTTACGCCCAAGTTACAAATTCTTTCACATGGACAGAGGAACAGAAAAACAATTCTGGACTTAATGTGATCCTCGACCAAAGGAAAGGACTGATCATGGCAACCAAATGAAGGAAAGAGCTTTCACACATCAATACGGGGAGATAGAAAATACGACAGAGCCCACAGATTGAATAATTTTTAGAGAAAATGGGGTGAGATCAAATTGAGCACCAACATTGGCTCCAACTCAGGATGGACACTCCCAATGAGTGCCACAAGAACAATAGAGCAGACCATGTGCCAAAAATCCATTGGGCAATGGAGTCAAGAACAAGCTTGTAGAGAAGAACAACAATAACCAACTCCCCCAAGACGAACTGAGAAACCAACAAAAAATGGTCACCAGGGACCAGGACAAACCAAAACTAAAAAACACGAAAGTAAAATGAAACCAAAAGACTATACACTATACAATGGTGAGCACCCTGATTCAGAGAAAATAATCAAGGAAAATTTTCAAGTGCCTACCATTCTTGATATGACCATGCTAAGAAGTTCTGATATGTCTTTAACAACTGGTCATATGATTGTTTCTCTTTTCCATCCAAGTTGCTATCTGACCACATTTTTTCAGGCTTATCCTTTGTGCCTATGTCAAGTTTTTCAACATCTCTCAAGGCTGCATCAAACATCAAAGTCCCAAGAAAATCAATCTTCTTAGGATATTTGCATTGATCAATTTCATACTCCTTGAAAACAACATAGCTCACAGAGTTATCAATATCAATGTCTGCATGCAATACTTCATAAGAAGCATTGTTGGGGTCCTCAATGAGATATAACATTTTCTTTTCACCATACAAGTTTACAAGGCTTCCCTCAATAGGTATAGTGGAAAAATACATATCCATTTGCACACTTCCACCCACACTAGCAGCCCATTTTCTTGATAACAAAATTCCCCATTTGGCAGGGAAATCAACAATAACAACATCTAGTTTTAAGTTCTTTCCTAGGTAGGCTACAAGTTGCACTATCAAACCCTTGACACATCCAACCATTGGCACCTCTCTAGAATCCATGGAAATGCACTTCCCATAAGTTTTGTTACTTTGAGATATAACTCATTCATGACCTCAAGAGGCATAACATTACATGATGCTTCACAATCAAACATACGGTTGTGTAATAGCTTATCCTTAATAATCAGAGTAGTGAAAAATGGATCCACCTTCAGTTGAGACTCAACCAAGGATGTTCCCAAATATACTTCAAGTGGCTCACCTAGTTCTTCCATTACTTGGGGTTTTTCCAACTCTGTAATGGTAGGAGGAACCTCTACATTGTTTACATTTTTACCCTGGGTGACCTTTTCTTCTTTAAATCCCAAATATTTTAATGCTCTTTTCTTATGCTTAGGGATTCTAAGCAATTCAACAATAGGAACAAAAATATTGATCTGACTCAAGATTTGGGCTATGTCATAAGGAACATATTTGGGCAAGGCAATATTTGGAGGAAGACTGACAAACTCATCTGACAATAAAGGATTTTTCACAGTGGTCTGAGCATGGGCAGGGATACACAATTTTGTTTGGGTGAAACAAGGCCTTTTCCAGATGTATCTTTCTTAGGGGTTTCTTTAGGGATATTGGTAAGAACTGGAATTTTTGGTTTGGCCTAAGGCCCTGCCCCTTTGAAAACTTTACTCCTAGTATTATATTCCTTTTTCTTGGCCAACTACAACATTCATTAAGAACTATGCCTATCCTCTTCTGAAGGAATTCCTCCATCATACTTTTTAATCATTAATGCCTTAATACTCAAAATCATTATTAGGAAATTCAAAATCTTGTACCATATCATTTCAAAATATGAGAGGGAGGAAGAGGTAATACCTGGTGAATGCAATCCCAGAAATTTTTCAACAGTTCTGGCACTCATTAATTCAGTTGAGGTTGCTCCCTTCTGTGAACTTGTAGAGGAACCCCATCATGCATGCATCATCATCTATCTCATCATCATCAATTTTCTTCCTCAACTCCCTTTTCAACATCACATGGAGAATGTGGAAAGAAACAACTATCACACCACTCAATTTCATTGAGCTTCTTCCACAACAACAACTTTGGAAGTCAAAGGATCAAGCATGATTCTATTTTCACGGGCTTGGGGCTGTCTATTTCTTGATCCCATGGGTCCTTTTCCTCTGTCATCAGATCTCTGATCACCCCTAGGATGATTTGAAAATATTTCTTGACCTTGTGCTTTATGCTGACCTTGGGAACTTTGTCCAATCCCCTTCTCTGCTCTGGCCAGTTTATAGGATATTTCCTTAACAAATCTGCCAAAGTTTTTACAACCTCCTCTAGATCCACAACTTACTTGATTGAGGCTTCTTTGGATTCATCATCTTGATACCTTCCCTAGGAGGCTTACTAATTGCTTTGATATTTTTTTCAATCTGCAAAGCCATGGTGAAGGCCTTCCTCAATGTTGTTGGGTTCTTATCCCTCAAATAATAGGCAACCTTCTTATCAAAAGCATCAGAGTATTTTATCAAATAGGAAACATCACTTGGCCTCAAGATCATAGGTAGCCTATTCAGGGTCTTATTGAACCTTAGTATTGAAGTCATGAATAGATTCATTAGGATTCTTTTTAATATTTTCAAATTTTGATAAAAGAAACCTAGGGTCTATTTTATCTCCATACTACAATCTAAAAGAATTCTTACTTTCTATCCATGAATCAATGGAGTTGTCTGGAAAAGATTTATACCAGTCCCGTGCATCCTCCTCTAGAGTATGAATAAACAATTTTATGTACACATCCTCAAATTCGATCTCAAATTATTCCATCATATTGACAAAAATATTTAAGTGTTGATCACCAGTAATAGCATTATTTCCTTGAAATTTAGGAAGTCTATTTCTAACATCTTAGGGCACAACATTTGGATATCTAGCCATACCTTTGAAATCTATAGGACCAAAAGTGTTCACAAAAAATAGAGGTCTGGGTGGGGGCTGGGCCATATTGTTTTGGGGAGGTGATCTTACTAGGAGAAATATAATGATGAGGAGTGAGGGGTTTGGGGCACATGAATGTAATTCTCAGAATGAATGTTCTCTAAAAACTTTGTTTCTTGGAAGATCCTATCAGCTTTGGAGAACACAGGGACAAAATGAGACACAAATTTTTCAAATACAAAAGAAGGCCCCTCTCCAGATGGAGAATTCAGATCTACAAAAATACTACCTAATTCAGAAGCACTTGAGGAAGTATGGAAATATTCAATGACAGGCTAATCAGTTTCCACAATTGATAACTCTTTTCTTGATTTCTGATCTCCAACAACTTTCTAGATTCTTCTTCCTTCAGAATTTTCTTTCCCAATTCTTGAAACAACCTTCTAGGAGGGTCTTTAATGAAGAAAGATATTCTTCCTTCCAGCTTTGCAAAGATTAGTGATAAATTTCAATTGATAGAGGTTAAGACACTATGGACATTTATCAAAAATTAATTCAACACGGAGTCGCCACTAAGGATTTTCACCTTAGTTGTGCAAATGCACTAAAATTGATCTGTCAAATGTCTGTCAACACTAAATTCATGCAAATATTCATAGATCTGACCTTCCTTTACCCGTATTTAACATTGATGATGTAAACTTAGTGCAAAAACCAACAGAAACTGGAAATATTACACGCAGAACTTGTAACTTCACAAATCTTACAGATCTCAACAAAGGATGACATTTAAATAACGTATTTGCACTTAGAGCATGTAAGAAACATTACCAAATATAAGAATGCCTTTGAATCCATGGCAATGGCACCAAAAGTTTGTCCCGCACAAATAAGTCGTGAAAATAATCCCTGGAAACGCTAATAAATAGGTCCCAATGAAAATCCCCTGGAAATGGTGCCAAAAGTGTTGGTATCCAAGTTGATCCTACTTTGCAAGATGAGTAGACATCACAGATTTAACAAGAAGCCTAGAGATAGATAAATCATCATGTATGTCATTTTGTAGCCAGGGAGGTGATTCAGCTGGCTCTTTGTCACTCAGATGTTGGAGAAATGGATAACACCATATAAAAGGATTTGATCTATCCTCACTACTTTAGGCCATGCCTTTCAACCAGGGTGAGAGGACCCATTTTGTAATCCTCTGTTGGTGAAGAGAATGAAGATATCCTTCTTTGAACACAATTTGAAAGGAAACCTTGAGAAAATATGATCAATGCACCACAATTTAACTCTCACGAGTTGTCACTTCTAAAGAATGGTGATATTTTCTAAACAAGGTTAAGGTTACTAAAGACATTATGGAATCCTGATTGCTTCTGCATATTTTGGTAGTAGAATTTATTCATTTGTGGACATATCAGGGAAAACAGGGGTATTTCAGGTAGGATTCATTGTTTTTGAATAATTTTTTGGTGGGAGATTAAGCAGGATAAACTTGATTTTTCCAGATCTTTGAGAACCTTCACAACAATTGGAAAACTAAATGACAGAATGCTTCAGAATAGCTAAAATATTCCTTCAACTAGAAGGTGTGCATCAATGGAGGCCCAGATTTTCACAGTTTCACACAATCTCCAAGAATTTAACACGAAGGCTTGAGCTAAAGACTCAATTAAACATTAAAGACCCCTGGTTCCTCATACCTAAGATACACTCAAAGGCTTACAGACAATCTTTATCAACAAAATGACAGTAAAGTGATTTTAAATTGTTTATCTCATTACAGGATGAAGGCTCTTCTCATAATGAAATTGCAAATTCCACTAAACTATCATAGGGAAGAGATCCTATGTGATTCAGAGGGATTTTAACACAAGATTGCAATAGGAACAAGAAATACTATTTGCAGACATTCTGAAAATAAAGCAGACACAAATTTTCCCAAGATTAACAAAGATTAATTCAAAGTTGATTAGATTCATCAGCAGGGGAAGGTTTCTTGAACAATTTCAGAGCTTTTCAATGGTTGTACACTTGCAACCAACTTGACATGATCAAATCTAAAACATAAGAGATTAACAGGTTTCTCAGATGGTCTCTCAGGAAGATGGGATTTCTCAAATTTTCTCATAAGAATTCAACCCCCGACCATTTACATGACTAAAGCATGCTTTTTATAACACTCAATTTACATCCAAGCTTTCCCCCCAAGAAAAGAATATTCAAGGAACCTTTGTTTGTTACATGTTTTATCATGATTTATAGAAAATGATGTTTAACAGATTTACAACAGAAATTTGTCAGTTGTTCAAAAAGGTGAATCATTGCAAATATATCAATCATTTTTTTAACTGAGGCACCTAGTCATCTCCTTTGGCAACACATTTTTCATCCTTTACACTTGCAACCTCCATCATTTCATCCTTTTCCCATTTTTTCCTCTTCAAATTTTCTCTACATCCAGCTTCTCTGGTAATTCACGTTTTTGCAAGTGCCTGAGAAATTCTAACTTCAAAATATCAACCTTTACATTCCTTAGACTCACAAATTAATCTCTAAATCCATTCAATTACACTTTGCAGACAAAAATGTCAAGGAATTTCATCAAAAAATGATGATGTGTATTCGCATCTCCAGGAGTCTTGAGAAAAAATGGCAGCAAAATCAGATGCAATGCACAAACACCATTGATTCTTCCTTTCTCAACTTTAGATTAGAGTGAAGTCCATGTGGAAAAATATGATTCGAAGCGGGCCTGGGGTTTCCTTTTGCATTTTATGACTTTTGGAGAAAATGTGCAATTTTCACAATTTTTCCCTAACCCTCCGCCTTTGAAATATTAGTATCAACACATGGCTTAATCTGGGCCTTTAATGTCTCATTCGTGCTCATTTATGAATTTTACCCTTTTTAACAAAAAGGAAAAATTTCCAATTTTCCTCCACGTGTCTTCAGTCCAAAAATTTTATCTTTTGAATTTAAAGGACCAACAGAGGTTGCCACGTGAATTTAAGAGACTTTTCTCCTTTTTACAAAAGGGCAAATCTTTTAATATGGTGCCCAAGACCCTAAAAATGCCCACATGTCCTATCCTTTTTTTTCTAAAATTTGAAGGACAGCCAGGTGTGCCACGTACCTTGGGTCTGAAAGTAAGACTTTCTTCCCTGTGGGGTTACGGGTCAATTGAAAAAGTTTCTAAGTATAGGTAGGGCAAAAAATTTCAGTGGAATGATCCATCAAATCCATTTCTAACTTTTGGTGCCTTCTTCGGGGTAAAGTACTAGGGTAATTTTTCCCTACTTGGTGTGCCAAAATAGGTGTAAAGGCCCTCCATGTGTTCCCAGATAACCTTAGAAAGTTGCCACGTGTCCATCTAAGTTAGAGAGGAAAGTAAGCGGAAGCCTCCATGTCGCTTCATCCTTGATGCAATAGCCAAAGGTCAAACCAAGAGGCAAGGCCAATGAGCATAGGCCCTCCAAATGGACAAAAGTTAGTTTGAATTTGGGCCTTAGAGTTTTAAAGACCCACCAAGACCGCATCCAATCAGAAAGGACCACGTTTCCATAGATGTTCAGACAAAAATTTAAAGGGAAAACAAAACATGACCATGAAAAAATAGAAGGAAAGGGAAAAACATGAATTTATGCCCAAGTTACAAATTATTTCACATGGATAGAGGAATGAAAAAAAAATTCTAGACTTAATGTGATCCTCGACCAAAGGAAAGGACTAAACATGGCAACTAAGTGAAGGAAAGATATTTCACGCATCAACACAAGGAGATATAAAATATGACAGAGCCTGCAGATTGAAGAATTTCAAGGACAAATGGGGCGAGATCAAACTAAGCACCAATAGACTACATGTAGGATGAAAAGGTATGAATCCATAGGCTCAACTGGGGCCTGAATGTAAATTTGGGTGGTGTGGTGTGTATCCATTATTTGTAGACATTAGCTGAGGCTGTTAAGAATGCCTATATAGCAGAGGAGACTCAGTGGAAGACACAATAAGCCAGAGACAGAGTACGGAGCTGTATGCAGCAGATGTAGGAAAATAGGTTGAGGGGGTCAACTCCTCTTCCTCATGGTGGTCCAAGTTCAGAAAAGTCATCTTTTAGGTCGCAATAGCAGCAATAGACCCACCCACCATGTAGACCTCCATATATATTTGATGCATAGAGGGGGTGGAGTATGGGGGCCTCCTCCTAATGGTCCCATTAGGACTCAAGGTGCACTAAGAACTCAGTCAGGATGAGCTCATTAACAGATACCTCAGTAGTCCATAGCCAGATCATCGGGATCCACAGCACATACCTCTAGAGTTCTGGTTGGAGCTGCTACTCTTGGGAGAGGACTAGGTAGTTATTATGGTTGTGGTAATGCTAGACATTTTTGGAGAGAGTGCCCACATAACCCTAGTAACAAGGGTAAGACACAGATCTCCGATCCTACTATTGGTGACATGGGGCACGGTCGTTAGATCCATGTAGTAGTCGAGAACCACCAGGTTAAGCACCAAAGTACCATGATTGAGACGATAGGTAACACTGGTGGTGTTCCTACCTCCATTCTATTTGATTATGGTTCTTCTAATTCTTTTATTGCACCATCTTTGGTAGAGCAATACAGGCTAGTGGCACTTAAGCAGGGTGTTAGATGGGACATCGAGATGGCTTCTAGGGCCAAAATATCTGTAGACTCTTTACTTAAGGAGTGTGTAGTGGATTTGGGACCTTTCACCACTACCTTGGATCTTCTTATCCTTCCGTTGGGTTCATATGGCATCATCTTAGGCATGCACTGGTTGTCTACAGACAGAGCCATGGTGGATTGTTACCATAAGATTTTATCATGTACAGATGATCTCGGAGTTGAGTCAATGATAGTAGGGGTTAGGAGACCCATTTCCATTCGCACCATCTCTGCTATGCAGCTTAAACACTGTGTGTGATCAGGTTGCCAGATGTGTGATGTCATAGTTAGTGATTGATCGGAGGATGAGTTTAGTGTAGCATCGCTTGATGACCATCCCATCTTGAGAGAGTTTTCTGATGTCTTTCTAGGGGAGATACCGGGGTTACCACCCCCACGTGAGATAGATTTTCACATAGATCTGGTTATGGGAGCATATCCTATCTCACGAGAACCTTATCAGATGACTACCCCTGAGCTCTGTGAGCTCAAGTTGCATCTTGAGGGCCTTCTAGAGAAAGGCCTTATCCATCCTAGTGTATCCCCTTGGGGTGCACCTGTAGACACCTAAAGTATTCTTATACTTAGCATTTCATCTAATTCAACCAATTTATGACACTTCGTTAATTCCCCCTTCTTTTCTCCACTCTCAGATGCCCATTTATGACACCTTCTTGGTCGTATTCCTCCTATAATCAGCTTATTTGGCTAATATCTCTCTTATTAGCTAAACATTCCTCCTTTTGACCATTCAGAACCTCCCTAGTTCTCTCTAGACCACTTCTATTGGCTTCGTAGGCTATCTATCAGTCACAATTGGTTATCCAGACCCCTCCCAACTCTCAATGAGTCTCTAATCACTTGCTAATCAATTTTAATCCTAAACCCTTTAACTAGCCGAAACCAAACTTAACCAAGCCTAAAGCATGTTTATCCTAATCTAATTTAAAAGTTCTTTTTGAACTTTAGTCCCACATGCACCCAAATTTAAAACTCTTTCATTTGGAGAACTATAAATAGAAGGGTCACCCTCCCTCTCAACCTTACACCTTGTTTTCATAACAAATCTCTCTCACACATTTGGAGATATTGGCATTAGACCTCATTTGCATTAGCTAAGCTAATAGGCATTTGATCTTGGCTATCCTCCATTGTTGAAGCTCCTCCATCTTGCATCCATAACTTCATAGTAGGTTAGTAGGAGGGTATCTAACTTGGTCTTGTAGCCATTTTAGAGAGACCTCTTCACCTCCATTGAAGAAACAACAAATCTAATTTGATTTCTCATAGGTTTAACTAGGTTCAATTTATGTTTTAAGTAATCATAGAGTAGTTAGAGATAAAATGATAGTGTTTTAGTTTAATTCATTATTGTAGAAGTTATCTTGTTTAGCACTCATCTCATGATGCATGGATGAGTTAGATCAAAGCTACTTAGCTAGGTTCTTTATCCTCATTCCATAGCTTTTGCAACTTTCCATTACATACATTTGGCATGCCCGGTGGGACACTTATGTCCATCCTCCATTAATGGAGGTCTTTTAGGTTTTTCAAAGTTCATTTGCAAGATTTTTTTGGTTAAATAACTTGTTATTTCCTCATTTTTGTTTCTAATACTAGCTAAATAACCTTCATTTGCATATATTTTGTGGGTTTGGTTTAGAAATAGGTTGCTTTGACTAACAACTAACCTGTTTGCTTTTGAAAAAATTTCATTTTTGCGTGTTTTTGCAGGTTTTACAGGGGGTGCAGGTATCCATGTCATTCTGGGTGCATATCGTCATAACAAGACTTTTTTTTTACAACTGGTATCCGCACATATCCATCATTCTGGGTGCATATCCATCACTAATGTCGGGCGTGTATCAAAGGGGCGTATCCATCATTCTGGGCGCACTGTATCCATTGAAACATGCACGTATCCATCATTTTGGGTGTATATGTAACTGTGACTATGTTTTTTTTACACTGGGGTGTGTATCCATCATTCTAGGTGCATACCCATTGAACCAAACACGTACCTATCAATAGAGGGGCATGTATGCATCAAACTGCATTCACCACCAATCTTCCAGAGGCCATAATTTTTGCTCCCAAGCTCAAAACGACTCCGTTTTTATTGCGTTGGAAAGGTATTGAAGAGAAATACACAATGGAATCATAAAATTAGGATTTTGAATTACCAAAAATTTATGGTTTACATTATTAGGTAAATAATCATTTTCTAACGTATCTTAAAGTTCAAAAAATTGTTTTTTTGGCCATTCTAACACTTTGAAAGATTTTTGTAGCACTAATCAGTTGTTTACAGGGTTATTTTGGTTTTATTTTTGACTAACTTAGTTAAGTGTTTCATTTCTTAGCTTGAGCAAGGTTTGTAAAGTGTGTATGCTCTCTCCTCGCACCTTCAAAAGTGATCTTGGAGATCAAAAACACTTGCACAACTTTGTATCGTATGTTAAAAACACTTGTTCTAAAAGATAAAGTAATTTTTAGGTGATTTAGTAGGAATTTTCACACTGCGTATGCTCTTCCTTCGCGCCTTTTGGAGATCTTAGGAATCAAAAGCAAGGTGTAAATCTCCTTTCTTGATATCAGTTTGCAATGGAAAATTACTAAACTCGTTGTCTACAAGACCTAACGCTTGTCAAAGAAAGGCATAAAAAAAAACACAAACCCGCTAATACACATGTTTCTTGCAGGTTGCCAAATGGTGTGCCACTTAAAACCACATTAAGTTAAAAAGATAAAAAACACACCATATTCAAAACATTGTATTGCAGGTTTCGGAAAAGGGTATGTCCCTATCCACTCAACTGGAACATAACCCCTTTGGCATAATGCCTTAAGCTATAACAATGGGGGTGGTTCCAGGAACCCTAAAGTAATCCACCGCTGTGTAACCTCGTGGATGAAACAGGAAGCGCCTCGCTTACCCACTTGACTAGTTTTCCTTGTGAGTTAGCATTACAAAGTTGTCTGTATTGCACGACCCTAGTAAGAGTACACGATGGATGCAATTAGTGCCCACTGTACTTGAAGGGGGAAAAGCCAAGATACTCCCAAATTAGTCAGTGTGACTTTTTGGGTAAATCGTGCCCACTCTTAGACGACTTTGTAACACCTAGTTGAGAGATCTTATTAAGGAGGCCATTTTGTCTTGAGGCCCACTTTACTAGTCCTTTGTCATGTCTTGGCCATCACAAAGTGATAACTTGTTTGGATTCAGAACCTTGTTTTTCGAACAAGGCAAAGAATCCACTTAAGTTGGATCTAAGTGCCTTTCATCACGGAAATTAGACAACGTTTCACTTAGCTTAGCTTCTTTCTCACCTTCGGACGAGGCAAAAGCTCTACCCAAGTGGCGCTTAGTTTATTTTTTCATATTTTGATCTACACCTTTGCATTCTTGTTTCCCATTTGGGACAAGAGAAGGCATCTTTCGGGAGTGTTTTCATAGATAGTGTTCACCACTTTTTTGTCCATTTACGCTCATCCATGTTTGCGGCTGAGTTGTTAAACATCTAAAGTGTGTGGATGCATCCTTATATCTTTGATGGCCACTTGATCTTGATTTCAAGATCATCATCATAGTTATTGATTCATCATTTGATCTCCCTTTGATGTGTTACCTTGTTTGCATTGTCTTGACACAATTAAGATACTTATGTCATGTTTTTCGTAAACGTGATCTAAGTATCCGCATTGTGGCATTACGCTGCACACATTTTAACACATCCTTAGTATACTTTGACTTGGTTTTACTTCAAACATTTTCCAAAATCTTGAAGAGTGTCACTTACTTTGTTTGTGTCATTTCGATACCACTTTGGCACTAATATCTCACTTCTTCGCGAAGCTTGATTAGACATGTCCAATTGGTGTGGTTACGTGGCTTACATTTGTAATCCTCACCCTTTAACATTTTGGCCTTGTTGGTTGTTGAACGTGTCATTGTATCCTTTGATTGGGAGTCACATCTACCCTTTGTTAATATTTACACCTTGTTCATTTCAAGCTTGACGTAAATATTGACATTGTGTTGATCATCTTTGCATCGAACTATCACTTTGCACACGCATTTGCATAGGGTGTATTTCCTTGTTGATTGGCTTTGTGTTTCACACTTGCATGATTGTTCCTTGTGATTATTCATTTGGAAAAATTATTTTCTAGGACAATCTTTTTGATCTCATCGAGATTGCATCATCACAATGTCTATTTTCCTTAGACCTTCTTCAGAAAATCACACACACATCTCCATACTTACCAAATGTCTAGTTGGTTTCCCTTATGCTACCCAAATCGACATGTCACTTCCTTCCCTTTGAAGGAGTTCCATCACACTATCTAGGTCTAGGCATTCACACCTAAACGATGCCAAAAATGACTGACTATCACGCGGTTTCTCACATTTACAACAATATGGAACCTAGGTTTAGCAATTCAAATCAAAATATTCCCATTACAACTAAACCTCGTTTGGTTCTTCGTGCTAGAGGGTACCCTGTTCCCCACCTTCAGCTCATAGTCGGTGGTATGGTTTGGATGCTTCTGATCCAAATTATTATTCAGGTTCCCCCCACTCTTCTTCTTCTGATTCAGATCCAAACTACCATTCGGACTCCCACTCTTCTTCTGAAGACTTAGATCCCAACTATTGTTTGGATACCCCTAGATCAAATCCTTGAATCACAGTCCTCCCTTCCTTCACAAGGACCTTTATTCCAAATCACCTCAATGATGTCTTCCTCCTTTGAAGACTCGTTCGACTCCAAGTTCCGTTGATTGAACATCTAATTCGGGTCTTGAGTCATGGTCCTCCCTTTCTTCGTAGGACCTCCTTCATCAGTCATCTCAACAACCTCTTCCTCCGTCGAAGAGTTCCATGACTCAGGATTCCCTCTAGTCAATCATCTAATTTGACTCCTACGTCGCAACTTAATGAATGGCTATGTGATCCTACTTTCCAACCTACATTACATCATCTTCTAGAAAAATGACATAGGTCCAAATCCAAATCGTCCATTCATGAGATGCTTACCACCAATCCTACTTCCTCTCTTGAGTCATCTTCTTCTATCAATCAATCTTCCCTCCTTATCAAACCTGTTTCTTCTATTCAACCTTCTATGGTGAAAGAAAAACAACCTCTACTAATTGATTTCTCTCAGAATGAAGAAACAATCAGACTACATGATGATATCCCTCTAGAGGATTGCAAACAAGGATTCTTTCTAGAACTTGATACGCTCACGTATTGGGGAAAAGAATTTTATTCCTTTTATCAGAATATAGAGGAAGATCCTAAGGTCATGGAACTTGATTCTTCTTCTATTCCATCTTCACCTTCTTCTGAGCATGATGAGATGTCAGGGTCTAGCATTGATCCATGGCCTATCTTCTCATTACCCAATCATTCATTATCTATCACCATTCCTCAATCAAAATCTTGTCTCACCTAGTATCCCATCATCTTCTTGGGTCACCGCTGAGTAGACCATCATCTTCTTCTATCCTAGGGGCCACCCCCAGGTAGCCCTCCATTTTCTACTTGTGGTTCACCTCTTGGTAGCCCATTCCCTTCTATTCTTGGGCCACGTCCTAGTAGCCCTTCATCCTCTTCTATCTATGGGACACCTCCTGAGTAGTCCCTCCTCATCTATACTTGGGCCACATCCTAGTAGCCCTTCTTCATCTTCTTTCTATTCTTGGACCATGTCCTCATAGCCCAATTTCTTCCATCTTAGGGCCATAGTCTAGTAGCCTTTCATCATCTTCTATTAGTGGCTCACCTCCTAGTAGCCCATCCTCTTCAATTCTTGGACCCTATCCTATTCATCCATCACATAATACTTCTACCAATGATTGTGGCAAGCCCATAGTCATTTCTCACATCAGTTCTAAATGTCCACGTTCACTTTCTTCTCCTTCTCGGATCAAAAAGTCACACATCAGCTTATAAGAAACCCAAACAGTTTCTTAATCAAGCTCAGATCAAAAACTCCAAGAGCTCTAAATCTCCCAACAACTCAAATGAATCTTAAAATTAAAAATCAAGTGTGATTCAATAACGCACATCAACATAACCATCAATAATGGCATAAAGTGCATAAACCTCTAGATACAGAACTCAAGATCCTGCATATGAAATCCATGTTTCAATATAAATCACAATCATTTTTTGAGTACGAGCTCACCTCGATCATCGAGATCAGGAGAAAACATGACTCTTGATAAACAAATGCGCCTAGTCTCCCTTATCAAGGAAGTCGCAAGCATCGTTGTTGGATCCTATCACACAAAGTGACTTTGTTAGTCCCAACCTCTTAAAACTATAAAAATATAAAAATCAAAAAACAATAATTCAAAAATACAAAAAAAACATTGAGAAAACATTAAGAAAAATCAAAGGTACAAAGATCAAACATTGCAATCAGGTATTGCGTACACATGGATGTTTCTTTCTTCCCTTTCTTATCTATTCTTCTGCAAGTCTTCCTACCATTTTCATCCCTTCAATGATATTTTGGTTAGCCTATTCACACACATTTTGTGACATTTATCTCTATGGTATCTGTTTGACCCTGGTCTTTTATCACCTTGGTAAATTAAAGAACGACTGACCTCTTAGAGATCCTATCACATTCAACATCTAATAAACTTGTTGCGAAGAAATTTGGACATATTTGTTGACACTAGCCAATGTCATCATCACAATCACTTCCACCTCCTTCCATCAAGCCATCTGTGGTTCTTAACCCCTTGTCAAACAAGAGAGCTGAAATAAGTTTTCAGAAAGAAAAAGAATCAAAATCAATCAAAAATCAAAAGCTAAAAGCTACAAAGCAAAAGAAAATTGATATATAACTCTCTCTTGGGGTATTTCCAATAATCTCTATCGGGGCTATGGATGCCTGACTGGTAGTAGAGAAATGTTGTGATTAGAATCAAATACATCTCCATCGGGGCTATGGACGCCTGGCTGGCAGCGGAGCAATGTATGGCTATCCTTCCACCATCCATTCACAAATCACCTTTCAAAATAAATCATTCCTACACATTGGCTAGGGTGTCTTCACTTGTTGTCTATTAAATCTTCCCTTCAAGAGGTAATTAAATTCCACGTGCACACACTGGATCTCTATGAGTAAACAGGATTAGTATGTTACCAAGTGTCTTTTTTGGACCTTGTTCAGACTCTTACTTTAGTCCATTATCTTGTCTCATGATTTGTGCCTTTGGCTAATCACTTCTTCATCGTGAGGCTTCTAAGCTACATTCATATCATTCACATCATTCTTCTACTTCATTCAGAACATCCATGTGTATAAGATTACCTTTTTTTCCATGTTTTCAGACACCTTTGTCCCCTTTCACAAAAAAAAATCTTCTCCTTCCTTTCTATCATGTGCTTTTAGGCCAACTTACACTGGGGGCATCCTTGCTTCTTCCCAGCACTTCATTGGTTTATGTTCATCATCATGTTGAACCTATCCATAATGGCCTTGGGTCCCAATTCTACACGTGAAGAGTTTTTCCTTTGAATACTCCCACCTAATCGCTGGGGCATTTTTTCACATCTTCACCTTTCTCATACGCACATGGCCTTATGCCCTTGTACATCCCATCTATCACTAGGGGCATCCACGCTTCCTCATCTTCCTGTACATAGTTTCAAAAAACTTTCAAAATCATCAAAAACATTCAAATATGTTAGAAAAATAACAAAAACATTCAAATATGTTTCAAGAAACATAAAAAAAAATATAAATCATCCTACAAAAATTGTCATCCTACAAAACTCTTTGGTTCTCACTTGTTCATGTGCGTGACTCGCGGATCATCTTGATCTACCTCCATCAACAAAAGCTAGGCTGCTTACTTCATCTATACTCTGGGGCACAATGAGTTTCCTGGTACTGTTTCATAGTGCACATTGCTTTTTCATAGGACCGAAGTGTCCTCCATTATTCCCCTTGCATGTATCCTTGCTTGGGGCACCATCATTAACCCTTGTCGTTAATTCACACAGGTTCGAACTGAAGCTTGATAACAAAAACATTACATTATGTTTCTCTGTTAGGTTAGCTTGTTTACTTTCTCGTATTGCATTGCATTATGTATGTTGCATGGAGTTAGGAATATTTTACTTTCTCGTATTGCATTGCATTTTGTATGTTGCATGGAGTTGGTGTTTTTAGCAATGGACATTTGTTCGTATATGGATTTTCATGTCATACTACACTTTTGTTCATTCTTTTTAATAAGGACCGATGATGAAGATCACTAGCAATATGATGAAAAATAAAGTTGTTTAAAAGGCATTGGATGGATGTTAGCTCATTCCCTCTTCCTCATACTCCTTTTTTCTTCTATATCCCCTTTCTTCTTCTTCACACTATTCTTTCTTCTTTTCTCTTTCTTGTCATCTTTTCGATCGTCAATCGAGTTCTTCTATCACCCCATCGACAATCGAGGGGGCATCCTTCATTCTACTCATTTTTCTTCTATCCCTTCAAAATTTTCTACTTGTTTATGCTTGTCTACTTTCTTTGAAGTGACGTCACTTACGCCACCTCAAAGAGGGGAAAATGTAGACACCTAAAATATGCTTACACTTAGCATTTCATCCAATTCAACCAATTTACGACACTTCGTTAATTCCTTATTTTTCACTCCATTCTCGGATGCCCATTTATGACACCTTCTAGGTCGTATTCCTCCTATAATCAGATTATTTGGCTAATATCTCTCTTATTAGCTAAACATTCCTCCTTTCGACCATTCAGAACCTCCCTAGTTCTCTCTAGACCACTTCTATTGGCTTCGTAGGCTATCTATCAGTCACAATTGGTTATCCAGACCCCTCCCAACTCTCAATGAGTCTCTAATCACTTGCTAATCAAGTTTAACTAGCCTAAACCCTAGTTAACTAGCCTAAACCAAGCTTAACTAAGCCTAAAGCATGTTTATCCTAATCTAATCTAAAAGTGATTTTTGAGCTTTAGTCCCACATGCACCCAAATTTCAAACTCTCTCATTTGGAAAACTATAAATAGAAGGGTCACCCCTCCCTTCAAACTTACAACTTGTTTTCATAACAAATCCTCTCTCACATTTGGAGATATTGGAATTAGACCTCATTTGCATTAGCTAAGCTAATAGGCATTTGATCTTGGCTATCCTCCATTGTTGAAGCTCCTCCATCTTGCATCCATAACTTCATAGTAGGTTAGTAGGAGGGTATCTAACTTGGCCTTGTAGCCATTTTAGAGAGACCTCTTCACCTCCATTGAAGAAACAACAAATCTAATTTGATTGCTCATAGGTTTAACTAGGTTCAATTTATGTTTTAAGTAATCATAGAGTAGTTAGAGATAAAATTACTAAAGATATTTGGAGACCTGATCTAAACATAATGCTTAGTAAAAGGATCTTGTTATCCAAAATTCACCCCCAAGGTAATTTTGATAACATGCATCAGCAGTCCCATTATAGATTGATTCAGGGCCTGTAATCATGTTTTTAGGGTCCCCTCATATTTTTCTAACTCCCCTGTCCAAGAGGAAGAGAGTAAGTTCTGAGAAAATGTGAAAAAATGCAAGAAGGCAAATAGGTCGGGCCAGGAAAAATCATGAAAATTGGCTAAGTCCTGCTCAAGGTCGCCTCATACCAAGTGTGGGACACTGAAGGCGTGAACCGGCTGGTTCGGCCGAAATCAGCAGCACAAACAGTCCCCAAAACGCAGCAGGGACAAATGGGACAAAAGTACGTGGCGGGCACATGAAAAGCCGAAATTGGCCGAAAGAGGAAGAAAATCACTGGCTAAGTGTTGCTCGGGACAAACCTGGGACAAAAAGACCCGAACCGGCCGAACCGACGAAATGAGCACAGGCAGTCCGAAAACGATTGGGACATCTGGGCAATTCAAAAGTATTTGAACTAGGCCGAACCAGTGAAAAAGGTCGAGTCAGTCCGAAGGCAAATGGGACAAACGGGACAAAAACCGGTGAAGAAGCCGAAATGAAAGCAAGGCATCAAAGATTCAAAATGGGACGACTGGGACAAAAGATCTATCGAACCGGCCGGATCGGCCGAAATGAGTCAAGTGTTCAGCACTAATCCAAATGGGAATGTTTTTTGTCCCAGGACAACATGGAGCCAAAGGACGCGAACCAAGCCGAAACAGGACATTGCAAGTAGCAGGAAGAAAAGTCAACGTTTGGTCCGGAAACTTCAAACGGCCATAACTTTTGACTCCGAGCTCCGATTTTGACAAAAATTGGACTTTCTGGAATGAGCACGAAACTAAAAACTTTTTTAATGAGGGTAGATATATTTAAATAAAAGAAACATATTCGGCTCCAGTCAGTCAATGCTCATTCCCGTCAAATGACAGAAAACGCCTGCCAGGCCCAAAATAGCTGCCCGCACTCAGAAGGCCATAACTTTTGCATTTCTCAACTAAAATCACACAAAATTGGTACCATTGGAATGATGGTTCTGAGCCCGACGCACAGAAATCAAGAAATTCCATATTTGTTGAGAGAATTGATGAGATTTTTAAGGAAAACGTGGCCGGGTTCAGAACAGTGTTTTATTTGGTAGCTTGGAGTGCAATTAAGAGGCATGGTCATCATTCCTTCTCTGCTGCAGCACATGGGACAGTATGGGGAGCCTTTTGCAAGTAATGTATACCCATTTTGCACTCCATTTAATGCCTCTTACAAGTGGTTGAAGGACAGATTTCGGGATTTCCATTTTCCCTTCTCTTTCTCCTTCTTATTTTTCTATAAATTGGAGTGTTGGGCTCATTGTAAAGGGGGAGAGGTTTTTTTGTAGCAAAGCTCTGTCAAAATTTCTTTGTGAAGCCAATGTGTTGCAAGCCCCTATAGTGGACTCCTTACATGGTGATCCAGGCCCTTATTTTGTAAGATATTGAACTGTGCATATCATGAAGCAATAAAATATCAAGTTTGTGGATATATCTTCCCCTGCTGTGTTTCTCTTGCATTCTTCTTGCCCTTTAATCTTCATTCTAAGAATATTGTGTCTATTTTATGTTCTTGCAGGAATTCATTATCATTGTGTGTGCTTGAAATATTGTTGTAAATGCATTTTGCTGATTATGGAGAACTGTTATCACCCCTTCTAGTGTGCACTTTGCCTCTGTATTTCACACATTTGGAAGACTACTCTCACACCCTCTCCTTTTCTGGTGTATCACCGCTTTAGTGTAGGATTTCATTTTATGCATTCTCTCTCCTGGTCCCTTGGAAATTTAGATTAGAATAGTTAGTTTTCCTGCATTAGAGTAGATTGTGGCAGGTAGTTTAGGGGCAAGAACCAGCTTTCTCTGGAGGTCTGTCTCAAGTAGCAAGTCCCACAACTTGGAGATAGTACCCATGTTATCCAATCACACTGGATGCTCAAGAGTGATATGCACTTGAAATCTGAAACATCCTAGGTGATGTGATTTGGTGATAACAGTATTCATAAACATAAACAAGGGGCCTATTATCCAGAGGCTTCTTGTAGATCTGATTTGGGTAGCTTTAGCCTCCAGAATGGAAGCCATTATCCGCAACAATTATTTCATCATAAAATTTGGAGATGTGAGGCTATCTAATTAGTATAAAAACGTATGAACCAAGGGCATTCCAATTAATCAACCTGGCTAGTGATGGATCAACTTGAGGATCCATTACATCAATATGAAGGGGATACGGATCTCCTTGTCTTATGATGATCTTACTAGGCAATCATCATCCTTGATCAGGAATCACATTGAAAATGAGGTTAAAAAGGACTTGAAATACATATGAGATATGGTAAGACTAAAATATTTCTAAAATGCCTTTTAGAGTTTGACAACCCCATGGATAAATATTTTTTGTAAAGATTAAAATGTAATGTATTCACAAATTTTTAGATCGCTTCGTATCATATTTCCTTGATAATATTAATTGTATTTAATCTCTATGAATATTTCATTTGGATAACGAGGATGCACCTTTGACTATAGGTTCATGCATTGTCTTCATGAGTAGCAGCTTTACATGCACCTTGCTTGAAATGTACGTTCTTTTAGTCACTAGGTGAGTATGGGTCACATCATTTTTAGTGGAAGGTTCGCAATTGACCCTTCAAATATTTGAGCTATTATGGATTGGTCAACACCCAAAAATATGTGACATTAGGTGTGTTAGCTTCATGGTATTTATAGGTTATTACATGGAGATTTGTATCAAGGACTTCTATCATTGTTACCACCCATCACTTCCCTTCAGCAAAAAGGGAAGAAAATATGTTTATCACATTATGTAGAAGGCCTAACCAACACATGAAGGAATGCCTCATTACAATGCCTATTCTTATAGTTTACAGATCATTCCTCAGGGTGAGTTTTTCGTATGCAAAGATGCTTCTTTGGAAGGAGAAGGAGGCGTGTTGAGGCAAGAGGGAAAATTTGTTGCTTTTGAGTGTCATAACCTCAAAGAGTATGAGCTCAATTATCTTACTGATGATCCTGAGCTTGTAGAAGTTGTGCACACCTTGGTTCATTGGAGACACTTCCTTCTTGGTTCAGGATATTAACAAGCTCAGAAACTGATCACTTGAGTCTTCAAAACCTCTTCCCTAACCCAATTTCAATTCGTCAGCGGTGTTGGATGGAGTTTCTTATGTGAGTATGACATGAAGATAGAGCATGTTGGGAATGTAATAATGTTTTATACTATTAATTAGCATATAGAGGAGACATTTAGTTATGGATACCTTCTGAGAAACTAGATTTGTGGATTATACAACAGCTTCCTCACGCCACTTCTACACTTAGGGATCAATATATTTTCTCTATTCTTTTTGGATGGCTACATTGGGATTCCAAATATAAATTCTTATACAAATGCAGCTAGTAGGCTTGAGGCAGGACATTCTGATAGAGGCACCTCATGCACCCTATTCAGCCCATGCTAGGGTGAAGAAGACGCACGCCACCTTAAGACAGTTGTACTCCAAGTTGTGACTTTGTGATATGTGACTTAGTTTGTGTCATGCTATTTACAGTGTCAGAAAGTGAAGGTTGAGCATTATTTCCAAACTGGCCTTCTTTTCCTATGTTATAAGAGTGGAAATGGGACCGCCATTTCCATGGACTTCATTATTATGGGCTACCGATGTCAAGATACCACCATGGACGCTATTATGGTCACGGTGGATAAGGATTAATGAAAGTGGATCATTTTTTCTATAAGATGACCTATACATCTAGTGCATGGCACAGGTATATCTAGATGAGATTGTATGATTACACAAGATTCCATAAAAGATCATTTGTGACTGCGATCCTCTGTATACTTCCCACTTTTGGACTACCGTGCAGCATGCCCTCAAAACGAAGATTAATTTCAGCACTGTGTATCACCCTGAGACAGATAGAAAAACTACGTGGGTGAATCAGATATTAGAGGACATGGTTAGGATGTATTTTATGGATCACTAGTCGAGATGGGAGGAGTATCTGTACTTGTTGGAGTTTTCCTACAATAATAGTTTTCAGACTTTGAATAGGACCACATGGATCCTTTCTAGGAAGAATAATGGTAGAGAATGCAGAGTCACCTCTTATTGGGACAAGTTAGAATACAAGAGTAATCTCTTGGGAAATCTTTATTGTAGGACATGGGGGCTGTTTTTTTCCTGAAAAATAGAACCTTAAATTAAAACAATTTTCAAACAGTTTTCTACTTAGATTGGTTTCTAAGGAAACATTACCCTTAATTAAACTATCTACAATTCATTATTTTCTAGGTTTATATCATATCTTCGTTTCATGACTTAAAATTACCAAATGCATAGATTTTACATTTAAACATACAACCTTCAACAGTTTGAAATGTAAGTCCTTTTTTTATTAAACATACTTTGGAATTTCTCTATCCAACCATACAATACAAATATGATAATTACAAGTTGCAATAACATTCTTTTGTAATACAAAATTTCAAATGCCTTTTCTTACAATATAATTAGTCATTTCTAACAAGGTATATGACAAAATTTATTTCTACATTCAACTAAATTTCTACAACTTAGAA
Source organism: Taxus chinensis (assembly GCA_019776745.2). Lineage (NCBI taxonomy): Eukaryota > Viridiplantae > Streptophyta > Pinopsida > Cupressales > Taxaceae > Taxus > Taxus chinensis. Next base: position 44,121,613 of record CM034157.1, on the reverse strand, counting down.
TAAATGAAATATACAAGACTTTTCTTCAAACATACAAAAGTTACTATTTTTCACTCTAAGTGGGAAGAATAATAAATTTTACGACATGGAAAATTATTCCAACAAGGTAAAAAAACAAGTCTTCTTTTCAAGTTATCTCCCAACTTTATAGCTTTCAACTTGCATCCTTCAACTCTTCAAAACTTGAATCACCATAAAAAAAAAGGGGTATAGGCAACAATCACTACCCAACCTATAATCCAATAAGAGGAGAAGCCATCCCCTTATTTTCCCCTGAACACCAAACAAAGAATAAGATGAGATATTATGCAACATTTGAAAACTTCTAGAAGAGGATTCCACAATAAGCATTCCACAAAATAACACATTAAAATATCACATTCAAAAAATACACTCAAAAAATATACTCAAACTATATTAGAACTTTCCCTAAAATCACTAAGGCTTGACTACAACAAGACAACAAGGAGTAATGGTATACGGGCACCACCTCCTTTTTTCTGCCAAGTGATGTAGGATTTCCACCCAAAATCCACCATCAACACAAGTAAAAACATAATCAAATCTTTATTTGTACACTTGCAAAATGCAAAATATATCCATGTTATCATTTTCACTCCCCATAGGTGGAACTAAAAACTTACACTCCCTCCCAAACACATGTCTCACATCTCCATCTTCCCTCCCCAATGGTCCCATAAATTTGTCTCCCACACACAACTTAAGGCAAGCTACCCAACCAAATCAAACATAATCACAACAATCATACAATATATAAACAAACACAATTTCCACATCAAAATACATTCATACAAAAATACAAAAGGAGGAGATCCTACGTCTCCATCAAGTTTCCAATTTCTTTTCTAAACAAGCTTTAGAATCCTTCACACCAAGATGAATCCAAGATGCAACTCCGAAACAAAAAGTGAAGTATGAAAAACAAGACCAATTTTCAAAAGTGTAAGAGAATAAAATAAGGAAAGTAACCCAAAATCCTTCAAAATCATCCAATAAATAGAAAATGGATGTGAGGATGATGAGGTGGCTCCATTTAGGATGTTTCTTCATCATCCCTCCATTCCAAAACATATGTTAAACACCAAGACTCTCTAAAGAGAATTAAATGCACTTGTAAGACTTATGACATGCCTTCATTTAGACACTCCAACTTGCACACCATGTTAATTAAGGAAAAACTTAAATGTGGTAAGTAACAAGTGCAATTATTTACCCATTTTACACTCTAAAATGGATTAAAATTGTCAAAATATGTCCCATACTTCATGAGTAGGGTCGGTAGGAGAGTTTGAGATGTGAGGGATAAGGTTAACTTGTCCCTCAAGTCTCCAAAAGTGGCCAACAAGGCCAAATTCGAATTTGGGAAGGATGGTGGAGTACACACCACCAAAATGCATTTTATTCAATTCACATCTTTCTAGAAAAAAGGACTATCTACCTAATTTATTGCTAACATGTCATATATTCCCTTTTAATTCAAATTTAATCTAAACTAGTTAATTGAGACACATTAGCAAGTGTTAATAAAGTAACAATATTTCCCCAATAATTAAAAACATGCACAATAAATTCAAATAATTAAAAATTAAAACAAAGGAAACACATTACAGCCATGGCCACATCAATGAGGTTACCACCCATGGGAACCTCATAACATAGCGTGCTCCATAAAAACTTATCATTATACACAAGTTGTCAAATTTTGGCCATGTTGCACAACACCCGACATCCTTTTGTGGTTAGTCCCCTATCCCCCTTCGATGTATGTGATAAAATGTCCCTGCAATACAAGTAAAATACATCTTTGGACTTACGGTCCGTATCAACAACATCAAGAAAAATATACATATAGAAATAAATGATCGTCATCCAAAATTAGCAATTTTATCATCTATCATCCTAAAATTTAATTCTATTTTAACATCCATAAAATCATAATTCTACTCAAAATATCCAACATAGGCTATGCATCTAGAATATGCCATGTTAGTATAAAATCAAAATACAATAAAGCAAAATATATATTTGTCTTTCATCCTCATCTAGTGCATCATAGTAAAAATGTGAATCAAACCATGTCAATAGTCCAAATATCTTCATAGTCTATCATGTACTGATCAAGATATAAAGATCAAAATTTATAAGTATCAATCCAACAGTAATATCATTATAATGGAAATAGTGTTAAAGAGGAGTGGGCTTTAAAACATGGTTGTGGAATCCATTAAATGCACCAAAAAATTCCAAATTGTTCATGATGAAAACCATTTAACGCCATTAACTTTCAAAAATATCATTACATATTTTCTAGGTAAAGTGATACGACTCCAGGTAGGGAACAAAATATTAAAGGCTTGTGCCTTTAAGGAGGGCATCATAATTTTAAATTTATGGAACATGATTAATAAAAATTGGCTTTCATATAAGGAGAAATAAATATTTATGTTTAGAAAAAAGATTTGATCCTAAGTAGTATTAGTTGTCTTATTTTAATTTTGTTTTACATTGTTGGGAAATTTTTTAATTTATTAAAATAATTTGTAATATATTATAGTTTTTGAAATTACGCAAATTTTGTAAATATATTTAGTTTTAAAATATTAAGATAAATATGTTTTGAGGTGTTCTTTATTTCTAGATTGGTATTAATATGTTTTCTTAAATTTTTATTAATTGGCAGTAGATGTATTCAATGTAGTTTTATTATTGTATCGAGTTCAAAAAATGTGGATTGTGAGTGAATAACAACATGTCATGACATAAAATCTCAATTGTGAGTGAAGAACAACATGCCACTAGCCCAAATCATGCAGTGATTTCTGAACCCGCTCTTTCACGTCACATTGTTCCCCTACTACCATAACAATAATAAGATTTCCCTATTGCTGAGGGTTATTGCTATTCTGGTTCCACATCAACTGACCTTCACGAGGAATGCTTTATCTTGCTGGTGCATTCTGGTTTTTACAAACGTGGCAAGGTGGGCTCCAATTTTAGTCAATCTTCTAGACATTAAGCACATATATTTTGGTCAATGTGTTTGTTACATTTATCATTTAAAATCACACTCTCGTTTTATCTTTTTCCATTTTTTATTTTAATCACAAATTATATTACTAGGATTACATTTTTCTAGGATGAAAATACAAATCATATACATTGGGAGCTAATAAACAACCTTCATATTGGAACCTTCATCGTAACAAACATTTCCTGACCAAATATTTAATTTTTGAATCCAATAAATTGTAATCATGGTCATTTTCATCCACCAAAGTTGTTTAGAGTGTCAGAAAGTGAAGGCCGAGCATCAACATCTAGCTGAACTTTTCTTTCCTCATGTTATAACGGAGTGGAAATGTGACACCCTTTCCATGGACTTCATTTTTGGGCTACCAATGTCGAGATACCACCATGACACTATCATGGTCATGGTGAATAAATTGACGAAAGTGGCTTGTTTTTCTCTAGTGAAGACCACCTATACATCTAATGCACTGACATAGGTATATCTAGATGAGATTGTTAGATTGCATGGGATTCTGTGGAAGATCATTTTTGACCGCGATCCTCTGTATACTTCCCACTTTTAGACTACCATGCAACATGCCCTCGGAACAAAGATCAATTTTAGCACTGTGTATCACCATGAGATAGATGGATAGACTGAGCGGGTGAATCAGATATTAGAGAACATGCTTAGGATGTATTTTATGGATAACCAGTCGAGATGGGAGGAGTATTTGTACTTGGTGGGGTTTGTCTACAAATATAGTTTTTAGAGTTCGATAGGCATGACTATTTTCCAGGAACTTTATGGTAGAGAGTGCAAGACATCTCTTAGTTAGGACAGGTTAGAGGACAGAGTTTCTCTCAGGCCAACTTTATTGTAGGACATGGAGCAGTTGGTGGTTATGATCAGATAGAGACTGCAAGAGGCATATGATAGACAAAAGAAGTATATAGATCATCATAGGACTTACCATAATTTTGATGTGGGCATGAAGGTTTTATTTCGTGTCAGGCCACATAAGAGCCCTATCCATTATAGAAAAGGTTCTAAGTTAGCTCCTAGATTCATAGGCCCCTTTGAGATCTTGGAGTGTATCAGTCCTTTGGCCTACCGTATAGCATTGCCACCTAGCTTGTCTTGCATCCATGATGTGTTTCATGTTTCAGTACTTAGGAGATATATTGCAGACTCTTCTCATGTGCTAGATTGGACCTCATTGCAGGTGCAGGATCAAAGGTAGGTGATGGTGGAGCCCATTCACATTATAGAGTGTATGAACATGGGACTTCGAGACAAAGAGATTGACCAGGTTTGGGTGCAGTGGGATAGATATGATGAGACTGCGGCTACATGGGAGGATGCTACTTTTCTACGAGTCCAATTTCTGCACCTGTTTCAGTTACTTCCAAGAGGAATTCAGGTCTAAGGGGAGGGGGATGTAGTGCCCACTTCCATTAGACACATTTTGTTATTAATTATGATACTGTTGACTATACTTGTGGACATTACTGTAGCTTTTGAGTTGGTAGGATGTTAGACATTAGAGATCATGGACTGTGGTTGATTTTGTTTCATATATGATGCATGTGGATTATAAAAAACATTTTATATCATGATATTGATACACTGATTGACATGGTTATATATATATGTTTTTTGTACATGTGATATTTTTTCATATTGAGTAAACCTAGAAAATTGAACTAATCTTGTGATCATATGGTTATTGATGAAATTGTAAATGATATTTTTACTTGCCTAGATGATGTTGTGATATATATATATATATATATATATATATATAAATGTATATATGATGATATTGTAAATGTATGATATATATATGTTATATTGTATATATATACTTATATTTATTTTGGATGTTTTGATGCAGCCATGAGGCCAAAGGAGGTATTTGTGTTTTGTAGGTAAACATGTCACAACAAACATCGGGGGATTGGAGACCAACCACATTGGAATTCTAGATGAATTCAACAAGGGTCACCATGGCAATGCTTATTTTTTATGTATGTGTGTTTGTATTGTTGTTAGGGGTTCCCATGGGGGGGATCACCTTCAATGTGACCAAGGGGTTATGTGTATTCTTTTATTTAGTTTCTTTTGTTTAAATTTTAGTATGTGGATTTTAGTGATGTATTTTCCCCTTTATTATTTATTTTATTTGTGTCTAGATTAGTGAGTAATCATGTTGTTAAATAAATTAAAATGGGTTAAAAAAATGCATTTATTAGATTTGATGGCTCTTGGTTTATGTGTTGTAAGTGATGTGTAAGTAACCTTGGGTGTGAAACACTCCACGTTCCTTTTAAAATTCGGATCTGTCCTTAGGGACTGAATTTGGAGGCTTGTGGGACAATTTAAACTTGTCCCATAACTTGTAAATTGCTATACCAACCCCACATATGGGATTCAGGAGTCAAAATTATGCCTTGTTATGTATTTTGGGAAGACAAATTGTAAGTTCTTATTGCACCTTCTTACATGAAATTAATTTTGGTCCTTAAGGGTTGTGAGCTTGGATGGTGTGTGTAAATAAAATGTCATTTATTCACCCATTTACTAATTGTGCCTTGGAGTTTGAAGTTGAATTGTGAGGTGGAGTTGAGGATGAGTGATGTAGCATCCTACATGGAGCCACCTCATCCTCCTCTCTTGCTTTTCTATTTATTCAAATTATTTTGCTGATTGGGAGGTTACTTAATGTTGGTTTGGTGCTCTTGCAATTTGAGAGAGTTAGAGGATTTTAGATGCTTGTGGATTTTTTGGTGCTTTTGGACCATTTGAATTGAAGAAAAGCTTTCTGTTGAACTTGTGGATCAATCTCTATTATGGAGAGGTAGGATCCTGACTCTTGCAAAAAGGTTTTCTTTCTGTATTGTGCTTATGTGAATGTTTTGAATGTTTGGTATGTTTGTTGGTTGGTTGGGTAGATTGCCTAGGTGTGGTGTAGGAGAAGACTATGGGGATCTTTTGTGGGGAGGCATAAGAGTTATTTGTGGAGGGAATTTTGGTTGGGTGTTCCACCTTAGACAAGAAATAACTTGCATTTCTTACTTTTGGGGCAGATATAAGAGAATGGGGAGGCATAAGAGTATGTAGGGTTTGAGATGAATATTTTGGTGGGTTTTTCAGGTGGTCACCCATTCCCCATTAGGAGGTATAAGCAGCTTCCCCCATAGATCTTTCTCCTTTGGCCTTTGTGTGATGAGGCCTTGTATATTTTGTTACTATCCTTCTTGTGACTGTAACTACTTTTTATTTTGGACTGTGATATGATTGTGAAATCTGTTTTGTATTGTGGAAGCTTATCTTGTTGCCATGAGTTGAATCCATTTCCTATTGTAATGTGGTTGGGGCTTGGGGGCCAATGAGGAGGAAAAATTCTCCTCTTCATTGGAATTCTTGGTTGGGTGGAGAGCGTTGCCTCTCCCCCTTATCTTTGTTGTGATTAAGGTAAATCTGGAGGATCTCTCTTGTTGTTGTTTCTTGGAGCTGTGTATGAAGACAATTTTGTAGTCCACTTTGGATTCCTTATTGTAAAAAACATTCCCACTTAAAGTGGATGTCATTGTAATATTATTTGTGGTGAAAAGTTGCTCTGTTTTTGGATGTGAAAGTTGTATTTGTATTCGAAAAAGGAATGAGAAAGATTTATTTTGTAAGTTGTCTTTTGCTGAATAGAAAAGAAGTTGTAAAGGAAATTATTTCAGTTTAATAGAATTTGAATTACCTTTTTACAAAACGGACTTGCTCCTATTTGGAAATTTGTTGATTAAAATACTTTTGAAAACTCTTTGTTTTAAGGATGGAAAAGTATTTGTTAGGAAATATTACATTCCTCTGTATTATTTGAAAGACGTGTTTTGAAAATAGAACTACATTCTTGCTCTTCACACATTGATTATAGGAAATTTGAACATTGTAAATGTAGAATTGAATGAACTTAACTATTTAGATTATGGAAAATGAAGGAGATCAATTCTAACTTGTAAACATGTAGATTTCATTTAGACTCACTATAAGACGTGCAAATAAATATCAGAAAAACATACAAAGTACCCTACAACAATGAAAGACAAGAGAAACTATTAAAACAAACTAAGAATGATCAAAATGCATTCCAAAATAGTTTGTATTGCCCTTACAATTTACACAGTTCATCCTTAATCAGGCAAGAGGAAAAATAATGTAATTTCACAAAAAAGAAAGGAAATTAATTTTGAATGCTCAACCATTAATATTTTATCCTCACAATACATTTGAAATCCTTCAAGTGTGATTCTCCATGTCGGTTTGCAATGTTAGAGAAAGAAGAATAGAAGATCAAATTAAATCTGGCAGTTGAAAAGTTTAGTTCACATTTTTATGGAAGGAAAGATGTTTTATTAAATTTCACCATCTAAGTTTGTTAAAAATAAGATTTTGTGCTTCTTATGAAAAGAGGAATTTGATTCCTTACCAAAAAGTCCTTATTTTCCCAAATTTGAGCTTCCAGTTGACAGTTATGGCCTTATGAATTTTTACTTTGGTTGGTTTAAAAAAAATTAAATGTCAAAAAAGGAATTTTTTGTAAAACGGATCCGCAAGCCAAAAATTTACTTAGGGCACTTTTTTCAAAAATGCAAAAAGTCACAAGTTCCTTCACGGCCGCACAACCCCGCATCCTTCACTTTTGGAAAAAAAAAATACTTCCGCGGGTTCACAGGCCCACACTTTCAAACTATACCTTTTGAAAAGAAACAGGGCAAAAATTTCTAAGTATCTGCGATGACCCTTCACCCCGTAGCCAATGAGGGTCTTCCAAGTGGCTTCTTTAGGTGTCAGCGGAAGCATGAATGGTTTTATAACTTATCGCTTTTGGAAATGATTGATGAAAATTCTTAAGTTTCCCCACTGGTCGGCCTTCCAACAGGTCACTATTGGACTGACACATAGCTTCTTTAGGTGATGGTGGATGCACGAGTTGTTTTAAGCCTTTGCACTTTTTAACACAAAAGCCAACATTTCTAAGTTTTTCCTGAAGGTCCACTTCCCCACTTGAATTTTTGGGCATGACACATGGTGTCTCTAGATGTCTGCGGAAGTGCGACTCATTTTAAAAAAAAAAATTCCCCTTCAACAAAAAATTGTAAAATCCTAAATGCCTTTGGCGACCTGCCTTCCCGTGTTGGCTTAAAAATGTGCCATGTGTCCCTTGTGGCTTGTGGAATTTTTTTTCTTTTGCGCAAAGCCCTGCTGCGGGCTCGTGGGAGTGTAGGTGTAACTTGTGCTTTTTGCCAATGGCACAAAGTGCCAAATGTCTCCCCAGGTCTGTCGGTCTGAAACCTTCCCCAAGCAAAAAGTCTTCCCTGGGCCCGTAGGCCCGCCTTTGGGAAAAATTTCTTCCCCAGGCCAGCAGGCCCGCCTTTGGGAAAAATTTCCTCCCGAGGCCCGCTGGCCTGTAACTTAAGAAATTTGAGGAGTTAGGGGGAATTTTTTATATCATTAGAAAGGGAAAGAAATTTCCTATCTAATGGAAATGTTTTTGGGAAGCCTTAAGTGTGTAAAATATGTGAAAAATCAGATTGAAGTGCAAATATGAGTCAGAGAGTGGGTAAGTGGGAAATTACCCCTTTTTAACTTAATTGTCTAACTCTAAAGCATCAGTTGACCTTTTCAAGGGCTCACGTTATGGGATAAGAGAATGTTTTTTTGTAACCCAAGTAAATAAGAACCTTGGTTATTGTTTAGACCTAGTGAAATTAAAAACCTTGGGCATTTAATTGTTTTGGCCGCTTTGACCCTCTAAAACTAATTAAGGAATATTTAACTATAGTATTAATTTAATTATTTATTAAATTAACACCTAAGAGAAATGTAACTATATTTTGATTAATTACACTCATTAATTTTGTAATGTGGATACAATATTTGTTATAACAGGAAAATTTCATTTATTAAATTGTAAATGACTTTGAATCTTTGTTGTGACAACTGTTGCTTGAAGCCTGGTAGTGGACACGCTTTTAAAAAAAAATATTCCATAATTTTTCCTATCTAAATCTAGGTTGTTCTTGGGTCTCGAGTGGTCATTTTTAGCGGGTGTTTCACATACCCCATTTTTAATAAGGTATCCTTGTATATAAACTGTGAACTAACCATGCATGACCAAATGGATGTAAAATTGAAGCTTCTATTTGGTGATGATGTGAATGGGGTGAAAGTCATTCTATGTTCGAATAGGTGATGCTAGAAAATAATAATATAAGTTTGTTGTAGGTAGTCACATGAGAAGAAAATGTATTTAATTATATGGGTGTTATAAAATGTTGCACCCATGCCACACAATAATTTATAAACTCGTAATTACTTGTGCTCTTATATTTGAATATTAACATTCACATCCGTTGAAAAGGAAAAAATTGCACTATCTAAGTATCTCTCATACATAATCCAAATGTAACAAGAAACACTAATAAAACATTTAAAACTAACAATTGCATATGAGTTAAAAAGTGTGTTGGAAGGGGTATAAACGATTAATTATCTGTTAATGGAAGCATGTCAATGTTTGAATTTCTTTCTACTATTGATGATAAATGTTGAAGGGCCTAAGCTTTGTTGTGGAAAGAGTTGTGTCAATTATAAACCAAGCATGTCATGAACCACCAATTCATAATTTAAAGTGTGGCTTTTATGTTTCAATGCCTTTTATTTTTTATGTGTTTTCATATAAATCAAGAATGATTCAATCAAAAATCAAGATGTGGTGAACAACCAATTTTTAATTTCACTTTTGCTCCATAGTTTTAATCATTTTTCCTGTTAACTAAGAAATTATAGCAGAGGAAGTCACATCTTCATACGTCTAAATACTTAATAAGGATTCCCTAGAACTATAAAAAAACAAACCATTTGGCATACGTTGCACATGCTTTAAAACTCCCTTTTTAACCTTCTACCCAAAAGTGATGCAATTTTTTTGTGATGAACTGTTAATTCTTCATGAAAAGGCATGTTGCATCTATCACTTGAATCATTGAGAGAGGTTTCAAAATCATTTTTCATTATCATTCCAAAGAGGATAAAATAATCTTCAGCTTCAACTACCTGTCCTTTCACAGTTTTATGGTCAGGGAGTTTATTTCTTTTTAATATGAAACAAACTTCTCGATATAGAGAAGAAATAAAGAAATAGATTTGGTTACTAATTTATCTATTACATTTTTATGTTTGTTAATTGTTGGTTTAGATTATTTTTTTTATTTTTTATTTTTTAAAAAAATTAATGAGGTGGTCTTGTGTTATGTTTTTTATATTTTAATCCATTTTTTCCTCATTTATTTTTTCTTTAGTTTTATTTAAAACTTTACAATTAAAGTTTTTTCTCCCCAAAATTATATTGGTATAGTCTTGGTTTGCTAAAACCATAATTATATATATTTGGAGCCTTTTTATGTGGTATTCTTTGACTTGTCTTTGGGTTCCCTATAGTTTTTGGTATTCACCATAGTTATTTTTTCTACCGAATTTTTGTTGGAAGCGCATCACGTAATCATCCATATATATGCATGTATTGTAAATACACTTTCACAACATAACCTATTCAAATTTAATTTAAGTATATTTAGAGTGGAGTGAATACACACACAAACCAAATATGGTAATACTTATTCTACGCTGAGAATCTAACTTTAAACACATGTATAGTTCTATATTATTTCATCAGTCTCGGAACACCATCAAGGAAGAATTCTCCTTCCGGTTACATTAGCTTTCACTATTAGCCTTAATATTGGTTCATCATAAACCGTATACCTTATATTGAATATAAATTTGATTTATGAATATCAAACAACCACATTTGAATGTGTTTGGTAAACTAATATGTTTAGTATTTCTTGGACATGGTACAAATCATATGTATCAAAAGATAACACTTTCTAATGAATGTAAACATATGAGCATGATGAGAGAAAAAGGACAAAAAATTGTGTATATATCAACTCATCATAAAGAATGTAGAAACAATAACATGATGGATGATTCCCAAAAGATACTTAATGCATCCGAAAATAACTAAAAAATACTTAAGGATGTCCTCGAATCATGACAAAAAATATATGGCCAATTGCAGGAGTTGATGTTTGAGCTCAACCGAAAGAGCACAATCTCTTATTTCTTGTAGCCTAATCGTGAGTAGTTTCAACATCATACATTTTTTAAGTTCCAAGTGGATCTTAACATCCAAGTGTTAGATGGAAAATTTTATGTTGCAACATTGTAAAATATATGACACAAAAAGCAAGAAGCATACTATCCCATTTATGCGTATGATGAATTTGGTCTCACTTTATAGAAGGAATTATACTAGCTAAAACACAATGAAGATGAGTACTTAAAATTTTATTAGTTTCACCAGTGTAAAGAGAAGTAGGTGAAATACTACCTCAATGAGCTCCCTAACTGTGTTGTGTACTTGTGTGAGGACCTCCACGGAGTAAGATGAACTTTTGAGGTACTTTAGCGAGTTATCACCTTATATTTATACAAAGATGAATTTATTAACTTCTAAATATATGCACTAAACATATTGAAAAAATGAAAATATTGAGTCCAATAAAAATATGAAGCATTAGTTCACATGTTCATCTAATTCCATCCACATTTATGACATTATGATAACCCCCTTGGCGTAAGCAAAACAGACATCACAAGGGAGTGCAGTCTTAGATGGTTTTCCACCACCATAAGGATTATGCACACTCTACCTCAAAAAAAGGTTAGAAGAAATCAACTAACAATTCATTCCATCAACAAAGATGACATATCAATGTCAATTATAACTTTTTTACCCAACAACCATTTATTGCACAATCTACAATATGTTATGCATAATCTAATGATAATGAGATAGATATTTCTTGTCTAAGTACTAGAGATTTTCCACTGACAATTTAGAGTGTGTATTTTATAATAAATTTACACTTAGTTGTACATTTGGTGAGCCTTATGCAACACTCATAAAGTGTTGCCCATGCTTCCCAAACGAAAACGACAAAGAAATTAAAGCAACCGTCAAAACCACTTATATTAAATAAAATCGTAGTCATATTATATGCATATCGTGCACACGAGAGGGTCGATTAAGTTGCCGAAGTAAAAAATTATAGGTATAATGGCCAAATCCCAAGAGCAAAAATGTAAAAAAAGGTCAAAAATAGTTGACCATGGGCAGGCGACTAGGGGGTTTGTGCATGTTTTTTATGCTCAGCTATATATTTGACAAAGGAAGAGAAGCCACAAATCATTGTTAGCTTCCTACTTCCACTTATGGGGTGTGTTGTGTAAGGGTTATACATCAATGGAATATTTTCCTTCACACTACAAAAGTCAGATAAACTAATTGTGTGCTACCTAGGGGGGGTAGTAATTTTTAAGGCCATAACATAACCACCTCCTTACCAATATGCTTGAGGATGGAGAGTTTTATTTTTTTAACTCCAAGAAGAGTGCCAAGTTTTTTCCTATGTTCATTAATTTGTAATCTATCAAAACCAAAAGCTCTTTTGACATTGAGCTTCTCATGCAAATCCCTTCTTTTTAGATGCCTTCACATCGCTTTTATGATAAAAAAAGATCATTCAATCAAAAACTTAATTCCACACCAATTGGTTAAATGTGGGATTAAATACATGACAAAATTACCTAATATTGTAATGATTGTCAATCAGAAGGAGAATCGGCCACCATTCAGGAATGAGCAACTTTAGGAATTCCAATTATTTTCTTAGTTGATACAAAATGTGACCAAGAGTTTCATGGATTGGTCTATAATACTATATAAACTCGAACATATCATTGTCCTTATGTCAATGGGGATAATGGTACATCGAAAGTGGCCCTCAAAATAATGTAATGTTTTATTGTTTGTGAGGTTAATATGTTTTCTTTCTCAACCTTCCCCTCTTTTTCTTTTTGACTTAGAAATAATGAACAATACTAATTTTAATAATATCTAAATACATGCCTTACTATCCAAAAATTCATGCACCTACTTTAAAAGTTCTTATTCATTTTTCAATTGATTCCTGGTAAAAAATTATCACAACCCCATAAAACGAAACAATAATAGTTGTTTGTATTCATCCACATGCTTTTTCATTCATTTTAATTCATTACACCCTAATAATTCATTTTATGAATACATTCAACTATAATAACTCAATTGTATAATTACACCAGATGCGTATTTCATTTCACATAAAGGGAGAGGTATCACTTGGGTCTAACACGGCCATACAACTGTATCATCGTAAAATTAGACAGCCTGAGTGTTTTTGAATCAGACGGTCCAGAATATAGGGTTCAATATACTTACCCCAAAGAAGAGGTTAAATTTTACACCCATTTAGACCTTTGGCATTTATAATTTTTATTATGTAATGGAATAGGTTTCAACACAATATTCATGGATCACATTCACCCGCTAAGGGAAAGACATAGACACCTCTACAACCTGTGCTCTACCAAGGTAGGTCCCCCGCAACCCACAACCCACTCTCACTACATATACACACACATAAGACATTGTTTTACACAATTAGGTTGCGGCTTGAGGTATCTCTTCCAAATGGTCCATGAAGCCAAGTAGTCATTATTTTACTTTTATGGCATTTTGTATATCATGGTGCAGAACTCTTAATATTATATATGGTGGAGAACTTTTGTATATAATATTGTATTTTCATTGAGGTGGAGAACTCTTGACTACTTTGGTCATTGTTGTTTTGAAATAATTTATCCCTTCTTTTCATTTTGTATTATGAAGAATGTTTACCTTCCTTAGCACCTTTTATCGACTCTCAAGTATCTTTGACACCTTTTACCGATTGTCAAGTATCTTCGAGGGCTCACCCACACTATTTTTGATGCAACACACATATTCAAACTCTGGTACAATGATTTTATATCATTTCCCATTTATTGTTTGTATTTAACATCATTATCAACAATACAAATAACTTCGATAACTTTATGAAAATTTCATGTCCTATGTGCTTGTTTATGTCATTGACATTTTGGTTTTTATGTTAACATGTATCACTCTAGGGAACTTGTTTTTGTGTCTAGTTGCGAAGTTAAAAAATTATGGATTATGATCATTGTAAGAAAATCATGCGAGATGAAAGATATTAGATTTAACCAATCCATTAGCATGAAATGTGTTGAAAAAATCTTGAATGCCCAACAGGCCATTGGCCTTGAAAGTTGAAAATTGAAGGTTAAACTGGTTCACATGAATCTAAGCTCCAACAAACAACAAGCTAGAGATATTATGGGTGTGTGACAAGACTTGTTGATGGTTAATTGAAAGCATGTGAAGTGTGGAATTCTGTAGCATGTGAAGTATCTTAGAGAACTAAGATTTGAAGAAAACAAAATAAGCATAACAAACTAGGGCAAGGCTTGAAGCACAAGTGGTTTGTCGAAACTAGTCGACAGCGGCCAAATCCTCCACAAAAATAGCCCGATTATATATTCGGAGACTGTTGTTTTGATACAAACCACTTGTTATGTCAGGTTACAAGTTTATAAGAATAAACACATATCTTCTTAACTTTCGTGTGGTCGGATGGTGACAATTCATACTAAATGCCCCTAACCCATCCCTTTTTTTACATTTTTACGTTACATGAACTAATGACATAAATGTCATTGGGTTGTTAGACTGTTGAGTTTCACATTGTTTCCCCTTTCCATTTTTTCCACCCTTGCACTTCTTCTCCCTCTAACCCCTTCTTCTTCACCCCTCTTCCTCTCCAATTGTTTCTCTCCCTCAAATTTGACTCCTTCAAAAATCCCCTTTGGTGTTTCCATCGTACATTTCACCTATGATTGCTAGTCAAATATACCAAAGTATTATACACTAAAAATATTGTATAATACTTTAAAGCTAATGACACTTATATTCTTCACCCACATTACCATAATTCATTCTTTGTCCACACACATATAAGAACCCTCCTTACAAAATAGGGGTTTTAGCTTAGTATATGTAGCCTTCTTAAGAGAAACCTAATTTAAATGAGATCATATTGAGTTTGGAATAAATTATTTCTAGATAATGTGCTAGAATATATTTTTTCCCCAGCATTGCAACAATCCTCACAAATTATTTTTTTAAATTAATTTTAATGTAGTGATGTAGCATTTCAAGAATTTTGTAGAGAAAAATATAGTAATCTAAATAAAATAGAACAATAATCATAACCCAAAAATATCTCATAACTTTGTGAGGTTGTATTCTAATCAACTCTCTTTCCTGCCAAATGGGGACTGGTTTCATGACAATTTTTAGCACATTAATGTTCACAATAAAAACATACAAACCTGTAATGTTTATGTTTGTTTCAACTTTCAAATGCTTCCCTAATGCAAAACAGAATAAAACCCAATATAGCGCGGCCAAGAAATCATCTGCTACCAATGTTGTCTCTAATTCCATGCCTTCCTCTACAATCGTTGACAATACCATCGGCCTGGTTGTTGCCATTGATATTACACTCATAAATAGGGATGTATATATATTACATACTTTATTAAATATGAAATGATATACCATATATTATAGATATATACTTTGAAAATAGACCAAAATAATTCAATTAATAAAATATAAAAAATTAAGAATTTAAATGCAGAATTAAAATTAAAAAATAATTAATATTAAAATTATAATTAATGAAAATTACAAAAAAAATTAAATTAGTAAATATTAATTAAAGTTAATGAATAATAAATATAAAAAAAATTAAAATTAATAAAGTCGTTAAAAAATTAAAAATTGAAAAAAACTAAGTAAAGTTTTAAATTAACAAAAATTAAAATGAAAAGATAATGTTATGTGAGTTATATAAATTAATATGGATAAAAATAAAATGAATTAATTAAAAAGCTAAAAAATCAATAAATATAAATTTAACATCTCAATTTAAAAAATAAAATTTAATAGAACATAAAAATTCAGAATTAATTAAAATTAAAAATTTGATTTAATTTTTTTTTAAAATTTAATAAACGATAAATTATTAAAAAATAAAAAATAATAGAAGTAAAAAAATTAAAAATTATACATATAAAAAATAAAAATAAGGAATTAATCAAAATTAAAAATAATTGAAAATAATAAATAAAAATAAGGAATTAATTAAAATTAAGATGTAGTGATAAAATTATACATCATCCATGGATTAAAAATTCAACTAGCAATAATTGTATAAATTTATTACAATAATAATTCTTCCGTGAATTTACGAAATAAGGAATTAAGTTATGTGATTAAAAATTGTTAAAAATTAATAAATGCTCATAAAATAATTTAAATTATTAAAAAATCATAAAAAAATAAAAATAAAAAATTCATATATTTAAAAATTAATAATTAATTAATATAAACTTATAGTGTTAAAATAGTCATTCCATAAAGTTTTATCAAACATAAAAAATTAATTAAAATCAATTCAATTAAAAAACATTCAAATTACATGATTCAAATTAATTGATGTTCAAATGGTCAAACGATCCTCCCCATGAAAAACTGCAAGTCAAAGATGAGGTAAACAACCTTCAAACTATGTTTGACATTGTCAATACAACGGTTCAGTGGATTGGGACGATAGGTTGAAGTAAACACCATTGTTTCATGCAGAGAAGTGATTATTCTGTAGTTACCAAATCTTGGAAATATAATGCATTTAATAAAATAGTACTAAAAATATCACAAGAAATAATACCATTCTTGGATAGGTCGAATAATAGCTCAAAACCTACCAATATAAAATCATAATCAACATGGTCTCAACTTTGCATAAACATGGCATGGATTAACATGAGATTTTCTAATGAACCTCATAATAATTGGATTTACAAATCATATTATTGTTCCAATGGGATAAATTCTTCGTTTAAATGTCACAAAAAGAAACCGATTAAGTCATAATCTTCATCTCCAATTGTGACCAGATTGTCACATACCACATGTGTGTTTAAATCATCATTATAAACCATATTGTCATCGGATCTTAATTATATCATCATTCCTAATCATGATCATCATAAGTTTTGATTTATACTAGTGACAAACTGTAGAACACCTATAATTACGCTTACCAAGCAATTTAAATACTTAAATTGTGCTAATTATCCCCTTTCTCGCAAATCAATGATGATCTTGTCAAAGCACTCATTTTCCGCTCATATCATCATTAATTAATTACAATAAGCTAATTAATTAAGTTAGCCTATCCAATCAAATACCCTAATTAACGACCTTTCCGTTAATAAATCACCCCTTCTACCTAGAATAATTAATTATTATTAATTAATTATGCTTTCCCTTCCATTTAACCAATAAATCAATATTTAATTGATTTAATCCCCTTTTAATAGCCTAAATCGCACTAATATTCTTCTAATTAGCTTCTATAAGCTTATATCTACCTATTAATTAATCACCTTTGATTAATTAAAACACCCCCCAACTCCCATGAATTATTAATGTACATGTATTAAACCCTTCTAAAGTAAGGTTACCTTTAATAAAGCAACCTTATCCATTCCTAATCATGTTTTACCTTTATCCCACATTCATGAGAATGTGTTGAAGCCTTTATCCTTTGGGCTATATAAAGATCCCTCCACCTACCTTTTTACTTACACCTGAACTTTCTAAGAGAGAAAATGCAAAGCATATAGCAAAGAGATTTTGATCTTGCACCATTGCCCTTTTGAGAGTTCATCATCTTGAAGAGTTAAGCATCTTTCTTAAAGTGCTTGGGTCATATGGGAGGTGTCAAAAGGGTCTTGTAGCCCAACTTACGTGATTAAACCCCCATTCTTAGGTATCTTGGAGCATTACTAGGACAATTATTCTGATTTGCCATGGAGCTTACATAGGTCCATTAATTTATTTGTAATTAGAGAATAGAGGAGTTTAGATATTTAATTAGTTGTAAGTTTCAAAGTTTAAGTAGCTAATGAATGCTAGCATCTAACCCTTGTTTAATTCTTATCATGATGGTGTTTATGCTTTAATATTTAGCTAAATTGTAGAACTATTTTAGGTGGTAGTTCTTGCTTCATTTATTTAGCATCCAGCAAAGTATACATGCAGCACATTTGGCACGCCCAATGGGACTTACTCCATTGTCCTTTACACTTAATTTCAAGTTTTTGTAGTTAAGTTTTATTTTTGGTTACTAACCCTTTTTTACACATGCACTAGGATCTAACTTGTTTTTTTAACAAATGTAACTTCCTTGTTAAATGTTGAGTTGAGGGGAAAATTTCATGTTTACTCCATGTTTTCACTTTTGATAGTATTCAATATAAAAACTATGATGCTAGGTCCATTCTTGGAAGAGCTTTCTCAATTCTTGCATCCATGTAGGTTCATGTTTGATAGTGCTGAGGAATATCTAACATGGCCTTAATGATTGTTTGATGGGAAAATTTCAAGATTTCATCCATGTTTTCATTTTTAGAGCTTACATTTTTCAACATTTTACATGCTAGTTTTGTCAATTTCTTGAAAATTTTCAATTCTTGAGCATGTAGGTTAATGTTTGATAGTGCTGAGTCTTCATATTTACATATTAATGTGGTGGGTTACTGTCAAAATTTAATCTTGGTGAGAAAATTTCAAGATTTCATCATTTTTTCATTTTTAGAGCTTACTTTTTCATCATTCTACATGCTAGTTTTGTCAATTTCTTGAAAATCTTAAATTCTTGAGCATGTATGTTAATGTTTGATAGCGTTGAGTCTTCTATTCATAAGATTAATGTGATGGGTTGTTGTCAAAATTGAATCTTGGTTGGAAAAATTTGACAATTTTGTAGATTAAGGGATCGTTTTTTTGACATTTTTTGAGTGCATGTCAAGTGCATACCCATGAGCATAAGAGCATATGCGTAACCCATCTTCGTAGAAGGCCATAACTTTTTCTCCCGAACTTGAAATGACTTCATTTTTTTGAGTTGGAAAGGTATTGAAGTTAAATATGCAAATGAAAACTATAAATTTGGGATTTATACTTATGGTGCTATCAAGTTACGTAGGTTTTTCTGTTATTTAAAACTGGTCATTTTTTAACATGTCTAATGTTTTGATGAATGTTGTATTTCCATGCTTACTCGATTTAGACCAAAGCATGTGTATGCTCTTCTCTTGCACCTTTTGGTGATCTTGAGAATCAAAAAAACTTTGATCTCTATCTTGTTAACATTGGTGATTAAACTTGGAAATTTGATTATTCATTTTGCTTAAGGGAATGAACCTTTTACAAAGCATTTTTTTTTGATGGTCCTTTGATTAGAAGTTTTCCATTTCTATATAGTTGGGATAAAGTTTGTGTATGCTCTTATCTTGCACCTTAGGGTGATATTGAGAATCAAAAGCAACTTTAGTCTTCATTTTATAACATTTGGTAAATTGGAAACTTCATATTTCATTTTTGGTTTAAGGGAATGAACATTTATCAAGAATTTTGTATGGTTCATTGATTAAAAGATTTTCCTTTACTTTTTATTTGAATTATTTGTTTTTTATGATCTTTTCTTGCATCATTGGATGATCTTGAGAATCAAAATCAACTCTTAATCCTATTTAAAAAAATGTGATTTTCTTGGAGGACTACTAACGTTTGAGTGCAGGACCTAAATCATTTTTGTCAAAGAAAGGAAGAATCAAAACAAATAAAAAACTACTAACTACACGTTGTTATACAGGTTGCCAAAAGGTGTTCAAAAAAACCACACCTAATTAAACAAGATAAAAAGAACAACATATTCAAAACACTGTATTGCAGGTTTCAGAAAAGGGTACGTCCCTCTCCGCTTAAAACTAGGACATAACCCCTTTGGCATAAGCCTTAAGATGCAACAATGGGGGTTTTCCTAGGATCCCTAAAGTAGTCCACGCAAGAGGGAACCTTGTGGATGAAACTGGAAGTGCTCCGTACTACCTACTTGACTATTGATTCCTTTGTGAGATAGAGTTATAGGTTTTCCGTTGTAGCGACCCCAGTGATAGTACACCGTAGACGCACTAGTTGCCTACTATTCTTAAAGGGGGTAAAGTAAAGCCGAGATACTCCCAAACTAGTCAGTGTGACTTTTTGCGTAAATCACGCTCACTCGTGGAAACTTTTTAACACCTAGGGTGAGAGAACCACCTAGGAGAATATACTTTGGCTAGGAGCCCACTTTGACCACTTTGAAAATAGTGTTGAGTTGTGAACCTTATTTTTGAGAAATGTGTGACGTATTACTTTCGCCTAGTTTTTACTTGCCTTAGGGTGAGGCGAAACTCTGCTAAAATGAGGCTAGCATTTTTCTCTCATTTTTTCTTAATTTATTTCCTTCATATTATTTTGACACTTTGTTGATCAAAAGAGGTGTGATTACCTTTATGTTTCCATTCGACTATTTCCCTCACTTTTATGTCTGTTTATGCCCATCCATGTTTGTGGCTGGGTTAGTTAAACATCTAAAGTGAGTGGAGGTGTTTTCACGTCATTTGGTAGCCATTGTGATCTTAATACCCACGTCAAGATCGTCATTGTAGTTAGGTGTGGTTCATCACTGCGGACTTCCATAGAGGAGTTTGTCTTGTTTGTCTCGTATCATTACAATTTCGATATTTACATCTTGTTTCTTGTAAACTTGACATAAATACCTAGGTTGTATGGTTACACTGCACACATTCTTCACTATTCCTAGCTATATCTTTGAGTTTTTTTTTGTATCAGGTTTTATTATTACCTCGATTTCAAAAGGTGTTAGGCACTACCATTTGTGTGCATGTTATATCAATAACACCTCGATATCAATTCTTCACTTTCTTGCAAAGTGGGTTAACATATCTTGGTGATATTGTTGTGTCATTCACAAATTGTAATTGGCACTTTTTGAGATATAGGTCATAATCAGACTTGAGCTTGCTCATCATATATCTTGATTGGGAGATCGCATTTAACTTCGTTTATTTACTTATGTCTTGTTCATTCCTTTGAACTTGGCATAAGTGGAGACATCTTGTTAATCATCTGGTGTCATAAATTAATTTGAAACGTAGTCTAGGAGGTACTTCATTTGATTAAGATTTGGTACCAAATGATTTTTTCATTGGTGACTTTATCACTCTATCACATTGGTATTCTCACACTGTTAATTTACTCTTAACACGTACATCTTGTGTTTCACTTAGGGGTAGAAATTGAATTTTGAACATATCTATAACTTACCTTAGTGAAATTTATCACGAAAACATGGCTCCCAAGATGCGTTTAGGGTTAAAGAAACAAACATATGAGGAACAACAGGCACAAGCTTGGGAAACCTCTAACAGACAAGGGTCAAACCCATTTATCGGACACGATCTAGGACCACTATTTTCTACAGAAAAGGAAACAGAAGAGATGGTCGATCATAGTGGAAATGAATTAGAATCACCACACGCAGAATTTGATTTTGACCCCACTCTACTAGATGAGTTTCTCCTTAGAAACAAAGATAGAGTTTTGGCACGGGTCATGGAATTAGGGGCCAAATTGCCCATTGAGAAGGAACCAATACTACAAACAAATGACACTACTAAGGAGGAACACCACCTTATCAATATGGAAGATATTTTAACAGGTGGACATGCTTCCACTTCTTACGCAGAAAATGATAAAGTGGTAGGGCATAGAATACCCCTCATTAAAGTGCCACAAAGAAACAAAATAGAACATGAGACAGGGGAAGAACCTCCACACTACGAAGAGGAAGAACCTTTAGAAGAAGAAGACACAAACAAGAACGTTCAAAAGTCAAAGACTAATTTTAGGATCCACGAACTCCATCGAGAAAACCAAGGAGAAGAAGACACAGGGTATCATCATGTACACATCCCCACTTCTCCCACTAAAGAACAATTACTCGCACAAGAAGTACAATCTATGAAAGTAACGCTTGCAAGCATACAAGAAAGAAATATAGGGAGTATTAGGAAATACCAATACGAAGAACTATGCCCCTATCCTTTTGATAAGACAATGACCCTTCAACCCTTTCCAAAGAAATTTGATATGCCAAAGTTCGACAAATACAAAGGAAAGGGAGACCCAAGGGATCATGTTAAATATTTCTACATGGCATGTCAAGAGGTGTCTTATAGTGATAATTACCTCATCAGACTTTTTCCTAAGAGTCTCAGAGGTCAAGCATTAGAATGGTTTACGCGCTTGCCACGAGGATCAATTTTCACCTGGCTAGAATTGGCGGAAAGATTCGTGTGTCATTTCTCATATAACATAGAGAGTGACATCACCATGGCAGACTTGTGCGGCACAAAACAACGCCCAAATGAGACCTTCGCCAGCTTCCTCCAACGATGGAGAGGGATAGCTAGTCACTTCCCTTGCGCTTTCCCTGAGAAGCAGCTAGTCAGTATTTTCGTCCCTAATCTCAACCCAGATATAGCTTTCCACCTCCAAATGCATTGTGTCCGCACCTTTGAGGAGGTTATCGAGAAAGGGATTCAAATAGAAAAGGCTCTCATTGCTAAAGGCACCCTCAAAACCCAATCTAAAGACAACCAAAGTGTCAAACCCGCTAAAAAGCCAAAGATCTTTAACAAAAACAAAAACGTGGTGGGAGACGGAATCACTGATTCTAAACATGTTCAAACGGTCCAAACCAGTCAACCTTTTAAACTGACCAAGGGCCCAATTCAACCACCACCAAAGCGACGAAAATTCACCTCCCTCAATGAACCATTTTCTGTCATACTAAAATAGTTGGATGTGGCCCACATGATGACCTATCCTACAACGCAACCATTTGATGACAACACTCCTAAACCTTCATGGTATAACGAGCATGAATACTGTGAAATGCATTGTGTTAAAGGTCATAAAACAGAAAAATGTTTGCGACTTCGCCACTATATTCAAGACCTCATTGACAACGGGGAGATAGAGTTGGATAACCCTAGCCACATGCAAACACCTAATGAGAAAATGGGGATTTATAAGGAACCATTCCCCAAGGATGATAAGTCGGAAAAGGCAAAACCGGATCGGGGAGAGTCATCCCAAACCTATAAAGCCACAAATTACTTGTATACCAAGAGAGATAACAATCATTACGATTCATTTATCGGATGTATTCGCTCCCCTACTGACCGTGTCAATACCATCCGTATCAAGGGAAAGGACTGCGCTGCGGTAACAAGACGTGCCCGCCTCGTGATTCCAGAACCCTCTCTGTTGACCCCACAAACTGGTAAATATAACCTTTTAGAACAACTTGAGAAGACACCTGCTAAGATCTCGATCTTAGATCTTCTCAAGATATCCAATGTGCATAAGGATATTTTGTATCAAACTCTTCAGGGGTTAGGAGTGCCTTTAGAATTCGATCCTACATACCTTCAAGCCGCGGTGGAAAATATTGCACCCTGTGAGCATCTCACTTTCAACCATAGGGAGGTCCCTACCGAGAATCCTACACATAATATTCCCTTATACATAGAGGTAGTTGTTACCTGCAGGAAAATCAAACGGGTGCTTGTGGATAATGGATCTGGATTGAACATCTGCACGCTTAAGTTAGTCAAACAATTGGGACATACAAAAGAAGATCTTGAGTCCCATATCATCACTATCACTGCATATGACAACGCGGAAAGAGAGTCAGCAGGCACCATTACGCTGCCAATGGAGGTGGGCCCCACTTTCCATCAGAAAAAGTTTCACGTCTTAGACTTGGAACTTCCATATAATATGCTTCTAGGCCGACCATGGATCCATGCCATGCAAGCAGTGCCATCAACATTTCATCAATGCATCAAGCTGAAGCATGAGGGACATACAGTAACAATACCAAGAGACTCAGAGCCCTTTGCTCATTGTAGAGCTCTTAATAGCTTTGCACGAAAGGGTACATACGCATGTCCCTCCACAGATATAACTATCCCTCTTCATTCTGAGGCCATGGAATCTCGAGTAGATTCAAATTCTCTTAGTTCTTGCACTCATGGGGCATCTACTTCAACATCTCCATTTAATTCATGGGAGATGAAAATTATGGAATATGGATGTGGGGAGTATAATGTACAACAAGCGTTCTTGGTTTCTGACCTCTCCTTGTCACCCAAGACTAGAGGTCGACCCAACTACCGCTTCAGGAGACCTAGAGAGGAACATACTATTGGGTCGTTCCTACCTGGAGGCTTGTTAGCTGAGGAAAAATTACTTGATCCACCTACTACTTGGGTCCCTGAGGACACTTAGCCATCTTGTTATCAAACCACATAATATGTAAAATCTAGCAGAATGATGTACTCCATGGGCTATAAAGGCCTAGGATGTGGGAGGAATGAACAAGAACCAAAAGAACCAGTCCCTCTTCCACATTTCAAAACAGAAAGATATGGCATTGGGATTCACCCTTATGGAGCACACGCCAACGATCAAGATGCGACTTGTTCTGAGCATGAGGATAGCTCCGATTATCTAGACAGCGATACGGATTCCTATTGTAGCCAATATGAGGATCTGGCCTCCACGAACCTTTTCATGAATAATGCTGTCCTAACCATCACCCCCAATGAGCCAACCCTTGACCTTGTATACCCCTCCCTTATTGAATGGGACCAACAACATCACGTGCCACTAGATTTATTCGAGAATGACGAGGCTATTGCAGAGTTCATGGGCATAAGGGATACAATTCCCATTGGAGATCACAAGAAGGGTTTCTTTATCGACTTAGACACCTACGCCTACTTCGGCGAGGAGGCTGAACTTCGTGGTCAGAAAAATTTAAAGAAAAGCGAGGGCAAGAGTTCTAAAGAAAAGCCTCAGAAAAAATCAAAGTCCAAGTCACACAGTGAAAACCTCTTTGAGGCATTGGCTGACAAATAAATAAGAAAATCAAAGGACAAACAAAGTGACCATACCAAGGATGAAAATATCATAGAGACATCCTACGATGAAGATCTCAACCTACCTCCCGATCCCACGCGTATGGAGGATTTATCAAAATTGTTAGTTGAAGAAACCATTGATGTCAATATTGGTACTGAAGAAGATCCCAAGATAGTAAAATTGGGAGCATCACTCTCAGCCAGAGAACAAAAGACGTTCACTATGCTACTGCGAGAGTTTATTGATGTGTTCGCATGGTCTTACAAAGACATGCCCGGCTTAGATCCAACTTTGGTCGTGCATAACTTGGTTGTGCACGCAGACGCTAAGCCTATCAAACAAAAGCTTCGAAATATGTACCCAAGAGTGGCCTTGTTAGTTAAAGAAGAGTTGGAAAGGTTTCTTGCAGCAGGATTCATCAGGCCAATTGATTATTCTGAATGGATATCGAACATTGTTCCTGTCCAGAAGAAACCTATTGGTATCCGAATTTGCATAGATTTTAGGGACATCAATAAAGCTTTCCCTAAAGATGACTTTCCATTGCCCAACATTGACATGATTGTTGACTCAACCGCAGGGTATGAAATGCTATCACTTATGGATGGATTTTCAGGTTATAATAAAATTAAGATCGCTGAGGAAGACCAACACAAAACAGCTTTCACAACTCCTTGGGGCACCTTCTGTTATCAGGTGATGCCATTTGGCCTTAAGAATGCGGGAGCAACTTATCAGCGGGCCATGACAGTAATATTTCACGATATGATTCATTACATCATGGAAGACTATGTAGACGACATCCTGGGAAAGTCCAAAACAAGAGAGGAACATCCTATCAGTTTGCGGCGTATCTTTGAACGCCTGCGTGAATACAAAGTCAGGCTAAATCCAAAGAAGTGTGTCTTTGGTGTGCTATCTGGGAAACTATTAGGCTTCATTGTGTCAAGATGAGGTATTGAGGTAGACCCTGCTAAAGTATCTGCCATCACAGAAATGCCTCCACCTGAGAATATCAAGCAACTGCGTAGCTTGCAAGGGAAAATTCAAGCCATTCACTGCTTTATCTCCTAGCTTGCAGATAAATGTCACTCATTCACTCATTTTCTTAAGAAGGACATCACTTTCATCTGGGGACCTGAGCAACAACAAGCCTTTGCTTTGCTTAAAAAGTACCTGGCTAATCCACCTGTCCTCATGCCTCCCACTCCGGGAGAACCACTTTTGCTCTATATTTCCGCTACGCAATATGCTATTGGTGCACTACTCACCCAATATGACCTTAGCCATAAAGAGAAAGTAGTGTACTATCTGAGTTGCACCCTCATCGCCTATGACCATAATTATCCTCAGATTGAGAAGGCTTGCTTTGCTGTTGTTTTTACCTTTCAGAAACTTCGCCATTACCTGCTAAATACTAAGACCAAGCTCATATCCAAGGTCGACCCACTCAAGTATTTGTTGTCCAAACCCGCCCTCACATGTAGAATGGCTAATTGGATCATTCTACTCAGTGAGTTTGATATAGAATTTGTCCATCAAAAATCAATTAAAGGACAAGTACTTGCTGACCAGCTAGCGGAAGCACCTTTGCAAAGCACAGAACCTTTGAGTCTGGATCTGCCAGATGCATCTTTGCTCTACATTGAAGAATCTGTCGTATGGCAGATACATTTTGATGGATCTTTTACATTTCATGGTTCAGGTGCAGGAGTGATCCTTATTACTCCTTCAGGTGATCCTATACCATAGGCTTTCTGCCTAGCCTTCCCTTTCACGAACAACATTGCGGAATATGAAGCACTCATTGCAGGGATGAAGCTATCCATCAAGTGGAATATTCAACATGTGAAGGTTGTAGGTGATTCACAGCTAAACCTCAAACAAGTTAATGACGAGTATAAAGTTAAGGATGACAAGCTCATACCTTATAAGAAGTTGGTGGAAACTCTGAAGGAATATTTTGTGCGCATTACCTTTGAGAAAATCCCAAGAGCGCAGAATAGATCGGAAGATGCTATGGCAATGGTGGGATCTATGCTTCGTATTCCGCCAGGGAACAATGATATGCCATTCTTCGTAGAAAATCTACGCCAACCCGCGTATGACATGCCAGAATCTTGCTTGGCTTGTGAGGTTGTTGGTCCCCATTCACCATGGTATGAACCCATTTTCACCTATCTTAAGGACAGTACATTCCCTCCCAAAATCTCCTGCTCTGAAAAGCAGAGCCTAATTCGCTAGATAGCCCATTACACCTTGTTAGGAGGTACACTTTATCGTCGTGGCTATGATGGTAATCTGTTACGTTGTCTGGATGTGCTGGAGTCAATCCAGGCAATTAAAGAAGTACACGAAGGAGTATGCGGAGAACATACAAATGGAACGGTCTTGGCTAAGAAACTATTAAGAGTAGGTTACTATTGGCCCACCATGGAAACTGGTTTTTGTAATTATGTTAGAAAATGTGTGCTATGCCAAAAGTATGGAAATTTCATCCATGCTCCATCGCAACCATTGCAACCAATCACTACCCCGTGGCCATTCTCCAAGTGGGGTCTTGATCTAATAGGGAAGCTTACTCCTACCTCATCTGATGGTCATACACATATCATCACAGCTACAGAATACTTTACAAAATGGGTGGAGGCTGTCCCTTTAACCTATGTCACAGGAGCACAGATTTCTAAATTCATCATGAATCACATTTTTTGTCGATATGGTATCCCTGCAGCCATTGTCACAGATAATGGGAAGTCATTTAAGAACAAAACTGTGAAAGGTCTTTGCCAACGGTTCCAAATCAGATTGAAATGGTCCACACCATATTACCCTCAGGGTAATGGACAAGCTGAGGCAACAAACAAGAATTTGGTAAGGATAATGGAGAAGATGGTTAGCAAAACTGGTCAAAACTGGCACCTACAAATCCACCCAGCCCTCTGGGCCTACCGAACATCAATTCGCACTCCTACGGGTGTGACACCATATTCCCTCGTGTTCAGGACAAAATCTATCATCCCTTTAGAGATTGAACTCCCATCGCTGCGAATTTCTCTTCGGGACTATTTGGATAAGGATGAAGATTACCGAGTGGCAAGATTGGCTGAGTTAGAGCTCCTGGATGAGAGGTGCATTCGCGCTCTTAATCACCTGAAAGTATATCAACACAGAATCTCCCGAAACTACAACAAGAGAATCATCCCTCGCTAGTTTGAGGTGGGTGATTTAGTTATGAAGGAGAACTAGTTCAACATAAGAGCAGAGTGAGAAAAGAAAGGGAAGTTCGAACCACACTGGTTAGGACCCTATGTCATAGTTGCCAAGTATGGCACAGGGGCATACAAGTTGGCTCACCCCAATGGTGATGAGCTCTGGGAGCCCATGAATTCCATGCATCTTAAGAGGTTTTATGCCTAAACATGACACAAGAAAGCCATAAAAATCACAAAAAAATATAAAAACATCAAAAAAAAAGAAGAAAAAGAAAATCAAAAACATAAAAAAAAAAAGAAAAAGAGAAAACAGGTCGTCCACTAGTGAAAACCATGCAATTGTGGCACTTTGGACAAGTCCTTGGGTGAAAAAAAGTTTCCGGCGCCTCGGGAAGATTTGTTGTTCACAAGCATTCTGTATTAGAAGTGTAGTTGTATTTGTCCTGGACCTGGTTCTACCTTCGGGTTTCCTTGTGCACACCATCTAGTCCAGCCTTGATCCGGCTTTGCCTTCTTCTATTTGTCTGTAAGGGACATACTCTTTCATTATTTCCCATCTTACGCTGGGGGCAACTCAACGACTTCACCTTCTTATTCATAAGCGCGTGGCTTCTGCCCTTGTATATTCCCCACCTAACACTGGGGGCATCCATGCTTTCTTGGTTACCTGCACATAGCTTTGGAAAATTATTAAAAACACAAAAACAATAGAACATTGTTTTGAGAAAACACAAAAGCAATAGAAAATTGTTTCACAAAACACAAAAACAAAAGAAAATTGTTTCACAAAACACAAAAACAATAGAACATTGTTTTGAGAAAACACAAAAACAATAGAAAATTGTTTCAGACAACACAAAAACAATAGAACATTGTTTCGAGAAAAACACCCTACAAAATGGTAACTTGCTTCTTACGGCTGAAACTTGTGTCTTACGCATGGTATTTTCTCCATATCCTGTTGGTTTGTCTCACATATTCCCCGATTAATACGAATCGTAGATCACTGGATTCACAACCATTCACAAAAGCTAGCTACTTGCTTCGTCTGTACTCTGGGGCACTTTTGGTTGCCTGGTGCTGTTTCGTTGCGCACAAATACTTTTCATGGACCCTATGTCCATTTTAATTTCCCCTTGCATGTATCCTTGCTTGGGGCATCATTTTTAACCCTTGTCATCAATCACAAACTTGTGGATCTCTTCAGCACTGATAACAAAACATTTGTACAACTGTCTTGATCGTTGTTGGGTTAGATACGTGTGTTCGTACTTGTTTTCCCTGTTATATGAGCTTGTTTCCTTCTCGTATTGCATTGCATTATTGTATGTTGCGTGGAGTTGGTACTTTTAGCAATGGACAATTTTTCGTAGTATGGATTTTCATGTCATTATACCTTTGTCGTATGCTTATATTTTTCATAAGGACCGATGATGTAGTTCCTATGGCAATATGATGACATCAAATTTGTTCCAAACAAATAAGCGGCTAGAGGTTAAGCTCTTCTCTCCCCTCATCCATATTTCTTCTACACCACTTCCCTTTCACCCCTAATTCTCCCTCTCCTCGGGGTATCCTGCCTCATCCCCATTCTTCTGCCTACTTCTCACCTTTTTCGATCGTCGATCGAGTTCTTCTATCACCCCATCGACACTCGAGGGGGCATCTCTCTCTCCTACTAATTTTTCTTCCATCTCTTCAAAATCTCTTTTGTCTACTATCTTTGAAGTGGCATCACTTATGCCACCCCAAAGAGGGGCAAATGTAGACACCTATAATTACGCCCAAGCAATTTAAATACTTAAATTGTGCTAATTATCCCCTTTCTCGCAAATCAACGACATATCGTCAAAGGCACTCATTTTCCCTCATATCATCATTAATTAATTACACTAAGCTAATTAATTAAGTTTCCTATCCAACAAATACCCTAATTAACGACCTTCTGTTAATAAATCACCCCTTCTACCTAGACTAATTAATTATTATTAATTAATTAGCTTTCCCTTCCATTTAACCAATAAATCAATATTTAATTGATTTAATCCCCTTATAATAGCCTAAATCACACTAATATTCCTCTAATTGGCTTCTATAAGCTTACACCTACCTATTAATTAATCACCTTTGATTAATTAAAATACCCCCAACTCCCATGACTTGCTAAACATGTATTAAACCCTTCTAAAGTAAGGTTACCTTTAATAAAGCAACCTTATCCATTCCTAATCAT
The DNA here is from genome assembly GCA_019776745.2 of Taxus chinensis. NCBI lineage: Eukaryota > Viridiplantae > Streptophyta > Pinopsida > Cupressales > Taxaceae > Taxus > Taxus chinensis. The sequence goes on along the minus strand of CM034157.1, from coordinate 44,091,155 downwards.
GTTTTACCTTTATCCCACATTCATGAGAATGTGTTGAATCCTTTATCCTTTGGGCTATATAAAGAGCCCTCCACCTACCTTTTACTTACACCTAAACTTTCTAAGAGAGCAAATGCAAATCATATAGCAAAGAGACTAAGAGCTTGCACCTTGCCCTTTTGAGAGTTCATCATCTTGAAGAGTTAAGCCTCTTTCTTAAAGTGCTTGGGTCATATGGGAGGTGTCAAAAGGGTCTTGTAGCCCCATCATTAACATCATTGTCATCGTCAATAATCATGATCATCATTTTTATCATCATTATCCTCATCTTTATTATCACCATCCATCATCAAAACCACCGCCATCACACCACCACCACCATCAACACTATCAATAGTTGTGCTCTATCATCATCGTCATCATCATCATGATCATCATCATCATCTCTATTGTTGTGTCATCATCATTAACATCATTTTTGTCAACATTAATAATCATCGTCAATAATCATGATCATCATTTTTATCATCATTATCCTCATAATTATTATCACAACCATCATCAAAACCACCACCACCATCAACACTATCAATGGTTTGTGCTCATGTGGTGCATTTCACCTTATCAATTGTCTTCATCACTTTTTAAGTTTTATTGAATATTCTTACCATGGATGGGTTCATGTATTTCAGGTTCATTTTTGGAGGAAAATAGTTACTCACATCACTCATGTGTAGAGATTTTTCTTTTATATTTATCATCATTGTCATTATACTTATCATCATCATCATCATCATATTGTCATTTTATCATCATTTAAATAATTATCGTCATCGTTAATTATCATTGTCAATAATCGTGATCATCATCTTTATCATCATTATCCTCATCATTATTATAACCACCCTCACCACAAGCAACACCACCACCACCATAATGTTATCTTCATTATCATTGTGATCATTTCATGGTCATTTTACTTTTGGTTGTGATCATCATCTTCATCATCATCATCATTCATATCATTATTAGCATCATCTCCGTCGTACAAATCATCATCCTCATCATCATCATAATCATCATCATCATTATGATTATCCTCACTATCATTATCATCGTGGTCATCATCACCATCTCTATTTTTTTCATCACCATCATTAACATCATTATCATTTTCATCATCATCATCACATCAATCATCACCATTATTTCATCATCATTATCATCATCATCACTTGTCATTACTTTAATTGTATCAACATTATCATCACTAATCATCATCTGGTGCATTTCTCCATCATCATCTTCAATCATCAATCATCATCATATTCATCATATTCATATTCATTATCCTCACTTTCTATCATCATCATCATCATCATCATTGTCATCACAATCACCATAAAATGTTTAATCATTATCATCATCATTATCAACAATCATATTTTCTAATGTAATATTATAATTAGAATTTAACAACATATACTAATAATTGTTATTATTATTCATCATCATCCATCATCATCATCATCAAATCATCATTATCATCACCATCAACATCGATCTTTGTCATCATCATTATCATCACCACCATCATCATCATTGTTATCATTATCATTGTCATCATTGATCATTGTCATCATCATTGATCATCATTATCATCATCATATCATCATCAATCATCATCATTAAAATCATCATCATCTCCATTGTTAATTATCATCGTCATCATCATTCATCATCCTCATCAATTTTTTCACCATTATTTTCATTGTATCACATCACATCATCATCATCATCATCATCACCATAATCATTGTCATCATCATTTTCATTTTGATCCATCATTATCATTTTCGTCATCAATCATTATCATCACCACCATCGTTCATAATCGTCATCATTTTAATCTCATCATCATCATCACCATTGTCATCATTGATCATTGTCACCATCATCATTAGTTATCATCATCATCATCAACATCATTGTCACCATCGTCATCATCATCACCACCATCATGATCATTTTTTATCATCATTATCATCACCACCATCATTGATCATTATCATCATCATTATATTATCATCATAATAATATCATTATTATTCATTCATCATCATCATCATCATCATCTACCATCAAATTGTCATCATCAACATCATCATTCTCATCCCCATCAATGTTTTTATCATTACTTTCATCGTCATCATCATCATCATCATCATCGTCATCATTGTTTCTTTAACAATCATTGTCATCATCATTTATCATCACCACCATCATTGATCATTGTATCATCATTATCATCACCACCATCATTAAGTCATCTCATTATCATCACCACCATCATTGATCATTGTCATCATCATTATCATCACCACCATCATCGATCATCATTTTATCATCATCATCATCACCACCATCATTATCATAAATGTCATCATCATCATCATCATCTCCATCAAATCATCATCATTCTCATCATCATTCAGATTCATTTCATCATCATCATCATCACCATCATTTGTCATCATTGTCTCATCATTATCATCATCATTCATCTTGTCATCATTGATCATGTCATCATCATGACCACCATCATTGATCATTTCATCATCATTATTAATCACCACCATTCATCATCATTTCATTGTCATCATTCATCATCAACACCATTCCATCATATTGGATTGTCATCATCATTATCATCAACCATCACCACCATCATTGTCATATCATCATCACCATCATTTCTTCATAATCATCATCATCATCACCTATCATCAAAGGTCACCATCATTGATCATTATCATTCTCATCATCATCATCCATCATTGTGATCATATTTATCATCATCATCATTCATCCTCATTATTATCATTATTTTCATCACATCATCATTATCATCATTGTAATCATTCATCGTCATCATCATTATCATCACCACCATCATTGATCATTGTCATCAATCATCACCACCATCATCGATCATTATCATCATAATTATCATCACCACCATCATCATCATTTTTCATCATCATTATCATCACTACCATCATTGATCATTGTCATCATCATTATCATCACCACCATCGTTGATCATTGTCATCATCATTATCATCATTTTCATCATTATCATTCATTTCTTATCATCATCATCATCATTATCATCATTGTTTTTACCATTATCTTATCAAATCATCATCATCATCATCATCATTGTCACATCAATCATCGATTATCATTATTATCATAATCATCATAATATTTGATCATTATCATCATTATGATCATTACCACCATCATTGTTCATTATCAACGATCATTGTCATCATCATTATCATCACCACCATCATTGTTGTCATTCATCATTTCATCATCATTATCATCACCACTATCATCAATCATTGTTGTCGTCATTATCATCACCACCATCATTGATAATTTTCATCATCCCTATCATCAATACAATCATTGATCATTTTCATCATCATTATCATCATCATTTTTTTATCATCATCCTCATCATCAATCATCATCACCACCATCATTCCATCATTTCATTATCATTTTTATTCATCGTCATTTTATCATCACATGATCATCATTATTGTTAGCATCATCATCATCATCATCAATCCATCATCATCATTGTCTTCATCATTATCATCACCACCATCATCATCATTGTCATCATCATTATCATCACCACCATCATTTTCATCATCATCATCCATCATCATCATCATCATTCATCATTATCATCATCATCATCATCATCATTATTGTCTTCATTATCATCATCATTCCATTATCGTCAATCATCATTATCATCATCATTGACCATAATCGATCATTGTCATCATCATTATCATCACCACATCATCATTGATCATTGTGTCATCATTATCATCACCACCAACCATCATTGATCATTTTCATCATCATTATCATCACCACCATCATTGATCATTTCATCATCATTATCATCACCACCATCATCAATCATTGTCATCATCATTATCATCCACCATCATAATCATTCAATCATCATCATTATCATCACCATAATCATCATGATCATTATCATCATTATCATCATCATTCATCATCAACATCATCATTCTCATCCCCATCAATGTTTTTACCATTATTTTCATCATCCTCATCATCATCACATCATTGTCATAATCATTGTCTCATATTAATCACCACCAACATTGATCATTATCATCATTATGATCATTACCACCATCGTCGATCATTGTCATATTATCATCACCACCATTCATCATTATCATCATCATTATCATTATTCATAACATTTTATCATCATTATTCACCATCATCTTGATCATTGTTTTCAAATTATCACCACCATCAATCATTTTTCATCATCATTATCATCACCACCATCATTGATCATTTTCATCATCATTATCATCAAATATCATTAATCATCATCATCATTATCATCATCATCATCATTCTCATCAATCATCATTTTATATTTTTCATTCATCATCATCATCATTAATCATCATCATTATCTTTAATATCATTGTTTCAAAAGTATGATCATTATCATCATCATTATCAAGATTGTGGATCATTATCATCATCATTATCATCACCACCATATTTTGATATTGTCATATGACAATTATCATCACCACCATCGTCAATCATTGTTATCATCATTATTATCATCATCATATCATTGTCCATATCATCATGTTTCTTTTCATTATCATCATCATCGTCATCATTCATCACTCTCATCATCATCATCATCATCATTGATCATTGTCACCATCATTATCATCACCACATCATCATTGATCATCATCCATTATCATCACCATTATTTTCATCATTGATCATCATTCATTCATTCATCATAATTTCATCACCACCATCATCATCATTTTCATTTGTCATTATCATCACCACCATCATTGATCATTGTCATTCATCATTATCATCACCACCATCATTGATCATTATCATCATCATTATCATCACCATCAGTCGTTTGATCATTTTTGTCATCATTATCATCACCACCATCGTTGATCATTGTCATCATCATTATCATCACCACCATCATTGATCATTGTCATCATCATTATTTTCATCAAGATTAAGTATGCATCATTTATCATATTGTTCATCATCATTCTCATCACCATCAATCGTTGATCATTGTCATCATCATTATCATCATCATCATCATCATTTTCATTGTTTTCAATCATGTCATCATCATTTCATCACCACCATCATTTTTCATTGTCATCATCATCATCATTTTCCACCATCATCATCATTTTCATCATCATTATCATCACCACCATCATTTATCATTGTCATATCATTATCATTTCATTTATCTCACATTGTTGTCATCATTATCATCACCACCATCATTGATCATTTTCATCATTTATCATCATTGTTTATAATCATAATCATCATCATTATTATCATCATATCCATCAAATCGTCATCATCAACATCATCATTCTCATCCCCATCATTTTTTACCATTATTTTCATATCATCATTGATCATCAAATTTTCATCATCATTTATCATACCACCATTGATCATTGTCAATCATCATTATCATCACCACCATCGTTGATCATTTTCATCGTCATAATCATCATCACCATCGTCGATGATTTTCATCATCATTATATCATCATCACCATTATTGATCATTGTCTTTGTCATTATCGTCACCACCATTCTCGATCATTTTCTTTGTTATTATCGTCACCACCATCATTTATCATTTTCATCATCATCATAATAATATATTATTATTTTCATCATCATCATTCTCATCATTAATTCCATCAAATCTTCATTACCAACATCATCATTCTCATCCCCATGAATTTTTTTACTGTTATTTTTCATCCTCATCATCATCATCATTATCATCATCGAGTCTTCATAATCATTGTCATCATCATTATCATCATCACCATGTTGATCATTTCATTGTCATGATCATCACCATCATTGATCATTGTCATTATCATCACCACCATCATCTATCATAATCATCATTCATTATCATCACCACCATCGTCGATCATTATCATCATCATTATCATCACCACCATCATCGATCATTGTGATCGTCATTATCATCACCACAATCATTGATCATTGTCATCATCATTATCATCACCATCATCTTGAGATAAATGGAAGCCTTATCACTCTGATAATATAATTACCATGGAGAATGTTAGTAATAATCTCGGATATTAAACTCGTATTTCTTTTTGACAAATAATAAATATTCTGAGTCTTAGTTGTTATGGGTCACAAAATACACCATCCACAATTAAGGGTAAGTGAAAACAGAATTAAAAAGAAAAGTCATCCTGGATTTTTCGTAATGAAACTCATCATACCTTGCAGGCATGTCCATGTTGTATTACTAATGTTAATATTAATATTATTATTAAAATTTATTATCATTATTATCATTATTCTCATCGTCATCATCATCATCCTCATCATCATCATTTCCATCATTGTAGTGCCCACTTCCCTTAGACACATTTTGATATTGATTATGACATTTTGGCTATATTATGGATATTATTATAGTTTTGATTTTCGCAGGATGTTAGATATTAAAGTTTAAAGTTTTCAAAAAAAATTGGGCAAAGTTTTTAAATTTTCATACCGCCCTATCGTCCCATCAACCCTTGGTTGGCTGACACATGGCAGCCTTAGGCGTAGGCAGAGGCACAAAGCTTTTCAAACCTTTAAACATTTTTCTTCATTCTTAAGTCAAAATTTTCTAAGTCGCTCCAATGGCCCGCTAACCTACAACCAATGAGACCCTGACACATTGCATCGTTAGGTGTTGGCGGAGGTGCAAGTTATATTTAACCTTTACACTTTTCAACACAAAATTCTTAATTTTTTAAAGTTTCCCGCAAGTCCATATTCCCCCCCTCGAATCCAGGTGTTACATGTGGTGTAATGAGGAACCGAAGGAGGCCTGGTCCTCCTTAGAAAAAAAGTTTTTCCTCTGAAGAATCTAAAATCGACATTTTCTCTAGTAACCCGCCTTTCCGCAAGTGGCTAGAAATGTGGCACATGTCCCCTTGTGGCCTATGATTTAATTGTTTTCTTGTGGCCTGGAGCCTCGCCACGGGCTCATGGGTGTGTGGAGGTAAATTACAATTTTTCCAAAGGGCCAAGCACCAAGTTATCTTCCCCACTCCGCCGGTCTTCATTTTTTTTTCCTTTAGGCAAAATTTCTTCCCCAGGCCTGCAGGCCCACTTTTGGGAAAATTTTCACCCCAAGGCTCGTCAGGCCATAACATGAGAAATATGAGGAGTTAGGAGGACTTCTTTATATCATTAGAAAGGGGAGGAAATTTCCTATCTAATGGTAATATTTTCAGGAAGTTTTAGGTATGTTAAATATGGGGAAAATCAGGTTGAATCACATAATTCAGTTTGAGAGTGGGTTAGTGAGAATTTAACCTATCAATTTAAATGAGTTATTCTAACCCTAAGTTTTCAGACCTTGATAATGGTTTAGACCTTGTGAATTTTAATATTTATTGAAAAATAAAATTTCATTTATTAAGTTTGATTGTCCTTAGAACCTTGTTGTAACAACTGTATTTTCGAAGCCTGTATGCAGGCACACCCTTAAGAATAAAATTATTCCATAATTTTCCTAACTAAACCTAGGTTGTTCTTGGGTCTCGAGTGGGATTTTTAAATGGGTGTTAAAATCATCATCATTATCTCCATCATCATTTTGACCATCATCGTTATCTTTTTCAATATTTTTATCATCATTTTTATTGTCATCATCATCATTTTTAGCCTCTTTAAGGTCATCTTTGTCATTTTATTTGTAATCATAGTCATCATCGCTATCATCATCATCCTCATCATGATTACAACCACCAAAACTATCACCATCACCATCGCCATCATCATCATCATCCTCATAATACATGAAAAAGATAACTAAATAAATTAAATACAAACTAAGATCAATTAATGTAAAAAATTAAAATAGTAAAAATATGAAAAAAAAATTTTAATAAAGAAAAGTATCATAATTCAGAAATCAAGTTCTTGTAATAGTATATGAATTGTCAATAATACTCAAAATAAACCTAAGAATGTCACTCACTTGGCATTAGTTGCATATTCATTTGTTCAATGGCTAGTATATGCTTTAACTTTTATGGTGGTCTTGCATCCATGACAACAAAATCTTAAAAATTTTGAATTTCAAGATGACATTGTAAGAAAGTGTAGGGATTGGATTTAGTTTCGTATTTTTTGGTATTTATGTATTTCTTTTATTCTTCTACCAAGAAATATAGAAAATTAATTAAAATTTATAATTAATATAGAAAATATATTTCATTTTCATGGTTGTCATGATCTTTTTTGGCATCATCTCCATCGCCACTATCATTAACATGATCATCATCGTCATTCTCATTATTATCGTCTAGATTAGATAGTTATTTATGCAAATTAAGTTTGTATTGTTGATTTATATTCAATTAGATCTACTTGTAATGTGTTATTATTTTAGTGTATTTGGTAGTGTAGAAATATTAAATATTTATATGAATATCAAGAAATTTAACAAATCAATTGGTATATAAAATTATACAATAATAATGTATTTAAAACAAAATGAAAACATTAAATTTTAAAAATCTATTCAACCAAATATTGATTAGCAAATATCTAAATTTAAAGACAAAAAACATAATGTATCCAAAAAAGAAAAAGAAAAATAGGTTTGCTAGACATTACATGTTACAATTTTTCCATATTTTTTCTTTTTTAAAGAAAGGTATTTGATTCTAACTATTATTCACTAAATAAAACTACAAGTGTTTGTTTGGTCAACTAATTATAATTACTTTTTCAATTCCAATTAATAGAAAAACTAATTAGCCTCCATTCATTTTCTTCCATATTGAAGAAATAAGAATTAATACATCAAATTTACATTTAGTTTCCAAATGTTAAATCTAGCAAATGTCTTCTTCAAAATGATCCATGCTAGAGTAATAACCTGACAATTACCTCATTCCCTTGGCATATCACCGATTGTAGTGGATACATTCCCTTTTAGATTCTGGAGACAACTAAATCTTACAAATCATCATACATGTGGTATCCTTATGTATCTTTTGTTGCATAATGAAAAACATTTTCTCCCAAGGTGGATTCCTTGTTTATCGTATATTTCATTACAATGGAATTTAAAAACTCGGATTTCCCATCAAAAGGTGCAAGATGAACAACACTTCTTCCATGATGGCCTGCTCTATTCAAAACTCTTTTCGAAAGCGCTCATTATGTGCTTCTAAAAGTGAACGGGAGACCACATCTTCATGTGCACCTGGGATCCTCTCCCACTCGATTGCATAACACAATAGCTCTTTCTGTTTTGCACAAAATTCAAAATATAATAATCTAAAAAACATTTTTCTCAGGAACCTGATTATAAGATTATAAAAGTTGAATTTGCATATTATGCTTGACAAAACTAAAATAAATAAATTTTATTTGATTTTTGGCCTCCTCAAAATAAGAATTTAGAACAGGTGGAGGATTCAGATTATTCAAAAATATTGTAATTTTTTAAAAATAATATTCATAGATAATCTGGCAAACATGAAATTTAATCAAAAAATTTAGTTGATATTACATAATCCGTAAAGTTGCTTCACAGAATTTGACTATATGATAATCAAAATTAATCAAACTTTAGATTCAATCCATCCGATATATAATAATTTTTTAAAAAAAAAAATATTCATAGATAATCTTGAAAATTTCTTAACCTGCGCATGATATTATTGATTGCAAAGACTATACAAATGGAATAAGAAATGCAAAAAGCATTAAAAAAGAGACTCCAACCCTGTGATGCCTTTAGGTCATTTGTGATCATGTTAATGATAATTGTACTTCTGTAATGCTAGATCATAACTAGACAAATTTTATTGTAAACATTAAACTTCTGATTGATTCCACCATTGATTGAAAGAAGAATTCGCTGAATAAGAAATGGAATAAACCAACCTACAAGTCAGGGCAAAAAATTGAAAACAAATAATCATACTAGTCCTGTTTCAGGTACCCAAATGAGCAGCAAATGGTTGAACCATTTTCCATTATTATTTTTCATTTATTCATTTAGAATATATTTATCTTTATCACCGTTAAATTTTGAACAGTTTTTTATTTACTAATATATCATTTAGGATATATTTTTATATTTATCACGGTTAAATTTTGGAGTTGTTTTTTATTTACTAATTATTAAATGAATAAAAGACACTTGTCAATTATCAAACAAAATAGTTGTCAACCATTGTGTCAGAAAGAGCTGCAAGACAGGTGTTAAAAATCATTGAGTGAAGTTATAATTTCAGAGCTCCTTACTTTACTTCATATATTATGAGATCAGCAGAAGATACTTCCCGAACTCAATCTCATATATCTCTGCAAATCCTATTTCCAGATCGACTAAATAACATGTTACATACCACTATTCGGCTATAGAATTCAGTTCTTGAAACATGTGGTATAAATAATATGAATTGAAATAGGAGCTAGATAAGATTAAAGCTAGGTTTGGGAGGAAGTATTTATTTCGTATTGGCAGATATTCAAATTCCACAACAAGTGGGAGATGTAAAATATTGCTGGTTTGTGCTTACCAAGAAGTGGAAGTCGGAGACACGGAGACTTAACAGAGAGGGCTTGGAGAAGTCAGTTTTTTTCACTAACCTCTATTGATGGGATGGTGGTGTCTTGAGTTTGAGTCAAATGCGAGTGTGATAGTCCATATAAAACACAAGGGAATGATACGGTGAACTTGGGACTATGCCCTAAATAGTGATCAGGGGTAATTTTTAGTGTAAAATGTTTCCTAAACTTCCCTAAACCATGAAAGTGCAGTAGATCCTTCAAATATCTTTCCGACGACTGTAAGAATGTGAAAAACGGACACTCTGAGCTCAAGATATGCCCGGTCAAAGTTTAGTCAACAAGGAAGTCAACTTTGGTCAACAGGTCAATATTGGACCAATACCATTGTGACACGTGGAAAAAGGAGAAAAAGGGAAAAATGAAGGTGGTCTTTTATCATATTTCATTTGGGTCAAATTTCATATTACTTTGTAATTATTTGGCACATTATTTGACATTTATCCAAACCCCCACGCATTTGTCTAAGGATAATATTTTTGGCATATTAATCTCCAAACATTAATGCAAACCCTTATCCCTCCATGCATTATATCCTACATGCCACATCCATCATGATCAAAGCACCAAATTTGGGTCAAATACCCATCCACTAAACCCACGGCATTCAAAATGGCTTAGAAAACAATAAAACTCCAACCACCTCCACCGCTTTAGCATTAAAATATGGAATTAAAGTAAAATCCGCGGCAAAATGGTAGGAGGTGGGATTTGATCCCCCAACCTCATAGGTATAAATAAAATCTACTAACCAACTCGCCAAAGAGGGTCGCTTGGGGGCAGGTCTGTGCAAAGCAGCATAAGGAGGAAGTTTTCAGAAAGTGTCATTTTTGAAGGCCTTGCACTCAGATTGGGAACTCAGAGTAAAAAGATGAAATGAATTAAATTATGAGATGATTCCAACGATGTAAGATTTGATATTTTTGTTGATTTTTAACCTGTTTTTGGAAGCTTTGAATGCATTTTTTAACAGGGATCTACAAGACAGCTAGTTGGAAAACATGAATTTCAATGCACTTCTGGTCCGAAAAGTGACTTGGTGTAAACACAAAAAGTGTTCAGAATTCAGAGATGATCTCAGATATATGATTTTTTTTCATAGAATATTTTTAAATTTCCATTTTTAGGTGTTTTTCTAACACAGTTGCAAGGAGATCACATTGTGAAAACACTGTAGGAGCCACAGATCATTCTTGGGACAGTTTCTGCTATTTTTTAGAGTTCTTGAGACATTTATCAGATCATTTGAAGGTTGTGATTCATTATTTATTTTTTGTAAGAGTTATTGTACTTACATTTCAATATTATTAATGGATCGGTTCAATCCGAACCCGGGGACGTAGGAATTTCCGAACCCCGTAAACAATCTTGTTTGTTATCTGAGTGTTTTCAGTTCTGATTATTTATTTGTTACCAAAGTTTTCCGCACTTCTATGGATGCATAATAATCAGAATTTAATCAATTTGTGGAGCTTAGAATACTTAAAATTGATTAAGAAAATCATGATCTTTTGAAACTTTTGAAAGTGAAAAAAATACAACACACGTTTTTAGATCAAGTTTGGTATCAGAGTAGTTAGGTTGCCGGATTAGCTTCTAATTGTGTTTGGAAATTTGGATTCAGTTTCAATATTGATTTCAGTCTTCAGTGTGCAGACATTTTGGGGCTTGTTAATATTCTTTTGCAGTGTGCAGTTTTGGAAGTAGAGGTTGTGTTTGCAGGAACTGGGAATCATGGGCAAGTCATCCAAACAGGAGCAACTGGATGAGCTTGAAGCCATAAACCGCCAACTCCAAGAAGAAAAATCTTTCTTGAGAGATAATTTTTATTCCTTGGAAGAGGAAATAGTGCGGTTAAAATCTGAGCCACAATCCTCTATAACCAAGAAAGAGGAGTATGTTAACAAGATGTTTGAAGAGAGCAAGAAGTTGATGGGCTTTGTTAAACAGTTTCAGGAAGAAATACAGACCAAGGATGCCCTCTTGGAAAAGCTGCAACAAGGTGAACAAAAGAAGGAAATGCCTTCCAAAGTAGATGCAGGTACTATAAAATGCACTGTAAGTTGTTCACATTTTAATTCTTCCTCTCATTCAGTTTTAGATATTCCTTTGGGTCAGTTGAAAAACACACTAAGGGAATTAGGTCTAAGCTAATGGTTAATATGGGATTTAACAGAAAGGGCCTTGGTAAAAATGGACAAGGTGATGCTAACCTAGTACAGTAGAGGATCAACCTCAGTTTGCAGGTTTGGGTTATTCTAGTGGGAAAATGGAAATTGGAGAAAGTTCCAAAGCAGCTGAAGGAAGACAAGATTCCAACAGCCAAGGATCTACACCACTAGAATTGCAGGATTCTGCCATCAAGAGGAACAATGAAAGGTGTAAGAAAATAGGTAAAAGAGGTAATCAGATTCCACCTCCTTCCACTTACACTAAAACTAACACTAAGGGAAAATCAAATCCTAAAACTTCTAATACACTCTTTCAGTTGGAACAATATAGCTTTGTTAGGTGGAAAGCTGCTTTCCCTTGTACATTTTGTGAAGGTACTAATCATTTTGTTGCATATTGTTGGAAGAAGAAAAATTTGATTAAGAAGTTAATGCCTTTTGTGAATGATAAGGCAGGTGCTAAAGACCAATCTCACCAAGGAAAGGTGAGAAATGGCAAGAATGTTACCTCTCCTAAATAGGGAAATCATTCTCATAGACAGAGTTCTGAGAATGGTAAAATGGGTAAGACTCCTAAAAACAAGGAAGTTAAATTTTGTTCCCATTGTAATAGGAATGGTCATGATGTTAAGGTTTGTTGGTTTGTTCCTAAACAACAAAATTGGAAAGTTGTTAAAAAGAACAATATTGTAAAACCAAAAGTGCTAAACCTAACTAAAAAACATTTTGGTACTGAGAAGGTAAAACAACCAAAACGGAAAAACCCAAGTGATTGGTTGGGAAAAACACTCCTTAACTTTATATTTGCACTACAGTAAATTGTTGATAGTAGACAAGCAAAATTTTTTTTTAGAGCTATATTTTAGGGATTCCTGTTGATTGATAAGGATTTGTTCCTAAGTTGATATTTAAGCTTTGAAAATGAATGGAAATAACTGAAGAGAATATTTGAGTGATAGGTTCATCATACTTATGTTTTGGTTTCTCAGATTGGTTAGTAGTTCCATTGTTGAAAATAGTATGCAGGGATATGCATCAGTAGTATGGGAAATTCTAAATTTGAAACTTGCAGTTGTAATTTAGAATAATCACAAAGATGTTTTTATAGTTGAACACTAGCTTCCATTATAGAGTTCAGTGTTATTATCTGAGTTATTATTTGTGATGGCGATACAATGTTATTGGTTTGTAATCAGCTTCACGTGGGTTCAGTTGTTGACTATAGCTATTTTTTGGCGCTTGATAGTCTATTATATTCTGATAGTGAATACTTGCAGTTGTTACAGTTTCAGATGGGCAGTGGGCAGTTTAGATGTCTTGTATACTGATCTGTGTTATGGAATTGTAATTTTTGGTAATCGGCCGTATCACAAAGTGACATTTGAACACTAGCTTTCCATAATAGAATGGGTGTTATTATCTAGTCAATTATTTGTGATGGAATTATAGTGGGGTATGATAATTCACAGTTGTGCCCAAAGTTGACAGGGTTGCAGCGTTTCCGTTGAACACTAGCTTAATTGGGTGTTATTATCTAATCGGTTATGTGAATAGCTAATCAAATATTTGCATTTATTTAACCTATAATGTTATTTTGGGATCTTGTATGTGTTTGTGCAATGCAGGAAGAGATAACATGTTTTTGTGGGTTGATACACAACTTTTTGTGGACAAAAAGCCTTCTCAGTAGGGAGGAGTGATCAGGGGAAATTTTTTAGTGTAAAATGTTGCCTAAACTTCCCTAAACCATGCAAGTGCAGTAGAGCTTTCAAAGAGCTTTCCGACGACTGTAAGAACCTGAAAAGCAAACACTCTGAGCTCAAGATATGCCCGGTCAAAGTTTAGTCAACAAGGCAGTCAACTTTGGTCAACAGGTCAATATTGGACCAATACCATTGTGACACATGGCAAAAGGAGAAAAAGGGAAAAATGAAGGTGGTCTTTTATCATATTTCATTTGGGTCAAATTTCATATTACTTTGTAATTATTTGGCACATTATTTGACATTTACCCAAACCCCCACACATTTGTCAAATTTGGGTCAAATACCCATCCACTAAACCCACGACATTCAAAATGGCTTAGAAAACAATAAAAATCCAACCACCTCCACCGCTTTAGCATTAAAATATGGAATTAAAGGAAAATCCACAGAAAAATGGTAGGAGACAAGATTTGATCCCCCAACCTCATAAGTATAAAGCAAATCTACTAACCAACTAGCCAAAGAGGGTCACTTGGATATAAGATGGGTCGCTGCAATTTATACATGGGGGCGGGTCTGTGCAAAGCAAAATAAGGAGGTAGTTTTCAGAAAGCACCATTTTTGAAGGCCTTGCACTCAGATTGGGAACTCGGAGTAAAAAAATGAAATGAAGTAAATTCTGAGACAATTCCAACGATGTAAGATTTGATATTTTTTTGAGTTTTAACCTGTTTTTGGAAGCTTTGAATGCAGTTTTTAACAGGGATCTACAAGACAGCTAGTTGGAAAACATGAATTTCAATGCACTTCTGGTCCGAAAAGTGACTTGGTGTAAACACAAAAAGTGTTCAGAATTCAGAGATGATCTCAGATATATGATTTTTTTTCATAGAATATTTTTAAATTTCCATTTTTAGGTGTTTTTCTAACAAATTTGCAGGGAGATCACTTTGTGAAAACACTGTAGGATCCACAAATCGTTCTTGGGATAGTTTATGCTATTTTTCAGAGTTCTTGGGACATTGATCAGCTCATTTGAAAATTTTGATTCATTATTGGTTGTTTTTAAGAGTTATTGTACTTACATTTCAATATTATTAATGGATCGGTTCAATCCGAACCTGGGGACGTAGGAATTTCCGAACCCCGTAAACAATCTTTTTATATATCTGAGTGTTTTCAGTTCTGATTATTTATTTGTTACCCAAGTTTTCCAAACTTCTATGGATGCATAATAATCAGAATTTAATCAATTTGTGGAACTTAGAATACTTAAAATTGATTAAGAAAATCATGATCTTTGGAAACTTTTGAAAGTGAAAAAAATACGACACACGTTTTCAGATCATTTAGAGCTCCTAAATCTCTAAGTGTGAAACTAAAGCTTCATCACTTTGCATTTTTCTATTAGAAAATGTTAATGGGTGACTTGAATACATAATATAAAGTTAGAAATAATACAAGTTAAAGAGAAGAACCTCGAAAAAGTATGGTCTCTTAAAATATTAGCACAAAGCACAAACATGAATGCAATACAAATAAATTTAAAGGAAATTACTCTTGATAAACTAATGCAAAAATGAGGAAACTCATAAATTGTAAATTATGGTGGATGATCTGATGATCATTATAAGTGAGACAACACGGCATGCTAAGAAAAGGAAATCTAATCTAAAAATATCTAAATCTTGAGACCTATGTGAATGATTGTTAAGAACTCAATCTTTCCTTCTTGTAGTCCTTTGTAATTTTATTATATTATGCTCATATGAGTGATTGTGGTAAAAATTTTTACCTCGTTCATGGAATGAATGTGCTCATGAACCTTGGTTATCATTAACCCATGTTATTGACAAATGGATTAGAAGAATAAAATGTTATTCATGAAATAGGTGCATAGTTATGGTTAGAATACCTCAACTCCCTCTTCTATGAGGTTGTGATTATTTCCTTCACTTTAGTTCAATGAATGTATGAAATGCATAGGTGCTTGCGAAAATTTCTCCATTAAGGAATCTAACTAATGGGTTTAATTGTGACTATAGTAGCAAATGGTTTTAGATACCTGATATGTGTAGCATCCAAAGGAAATTATTATGCCACACTATGGGAGGGATCAAACAAGGTAAAGTTTGTAAGGTTGCAAAGAATATTAGGTTATGATGATACCTTAAGGATTAATGGATAGTACTTTCATAATCCTAAGTAAGGATTCAAGCCTCTTTTTAAATAGCTTGTGGAATAAATCTCCTTTAAAATTTAAATGAATTGTGTTGTTGCACACCTCGAACAATGAAAACACGCAGAAATGTTTTTTGATAATTGGTAAAGGGAGGGTTTTCCTAGGGACCCTACCTTGTTATAATATAGAATGCCTAAGATCGTAGATATTATGATAATCAAGACATGAAACAAAACAATAAAAAATGTCTTCCAACACAAGGAGAAGACGAACAACTAAGGAACAATGGATTTTCTATGATTTTTTATTTTGTTGTGTATGACTTTCCAATCCTTGGTGTCATTCTCAACCGGAAGAAGAACTTCAAAAGACTTGATCAATATATATTTGAGTTATCAATGTTGGGATAAGTAGGAGGTGCATTCTCCTTTTCTGCTTCGTTGAGGATTGGTGCTTTTGGAGGTGCCGTAGGATCCCTTATGGGATATTTTAGGATTTCTAAGGAAAGCATAATCACTCTATTATAAATCCACAAAATAAATGAAGAAGATGATAGATTATTTTGTGCATATTACAAAATGCAATAGAAATAATTGAAAGAAAATAATAGAGTCAAAGACAGAGATAGAGAACACCAGATTTAAGTGGGGAAACCTGAAGGAGGAAAAACCCCACTAAATAAAGCATTGTGTGGATTTAAGAATTCACAAGACTCTGACCTAGCACTTCCATTTTTCTCCTTAGTCTTTTTTAGAATGATTTCAGAGCTATTCCTTGGACTCATTCAAAACAATATTCATCACAGATTGACCCCAGTCTGATATTACTATCTAGTTGTCAATCTGGTACGAATCTATTTATTAGTTATAGTCAATCGCAAGAGGGATCACCCTAACCAATAGGGTGGGTGGATTAGTCGAGTTGATTCACTCTTAAATGTATAATATATTTTTGGAAGATATTTATAATAAATTTTGATACAAAAACTTTTAAAATAATATTAGGGCGTACTACAGTGGTAGATAACCCACTTGACATTATTACCCCATCAGGAGTTTTGGAATATCATCTTCCAAATCAAAATTAGAGTAGGGATCACTTACTATATTTTCATTGATCACAATATGACATGGGCGGGAATCTTTCCACCAATTAGATATCACATGTTTCGAGTTTTCTAGATGAAAATCTACAACACTATGCCCCAAAGCAAAGCACTTCCTTTATCTGAAGGACATCCCTTCATAATCCAGTGGCTGAGTCCAAGTTATTTCTTGGACTTTAGGATTGACATTTTCTACAAGTTCTTTTTAAGTGTCAATTTCAACAAGGATCTTGACAAAAGTTGTATGGATATAGGAACTGGTATCTTCATCAATAAAAACGATCTTACCTAAATATTTACCAATGGTAACAAGACAAATTGACACCCAAAATTGAAGTGGTTAATGTGGAATTCTAATCCATACTGGCTTGATTGAGAATAATTCCATAATTGGGTTGAAAGATGGGAACCAGGGTTTCAAAATCAGATAATGATGTTGCTTGACCAAAATGGTATCAGTTATTGTATTATTATCACTAATATCATTGAAAAAAATGATAAAAATTCCTTTAGCCCAAGGATAAATGTATACTTGACCTTTGATTGAGGGAAGCCATCATTTCAAAATCCACGCATGTAGATATGGAAGTGTGCTCCACCATCCACTAAATTTTCAAATCAAACGATGCTCGAGGAGGTAAGACTCGTATTTGATCACATCCTCTCTGAAATTCACACACAATGTGGTAGAGTCTAAGGTTATGTGCATGAAAGTGGATCTCTTCTATACCACATCCAGGAAATATTTTAATTATTTTGTAGGAGATCGTTCACTTGCTAAGGTAGGGTTTTCACCATAGGTTTCTGGAGGTATATATTTGGATATATTTCTCTGAACAGGGGTTTGGGTCCCCTCCAATGTAATGCCCACATTTTATACACACAAATACAATAGTAAAATACTCGGAATATATTTTTTTTACTTACATTGCTAACTACACAACGCCACTAAGGCTCTAAGCAAAGAAAACTCCATAACACATACGACACTTACATAAGTCATCGACCCACATAGACACATGAAAACACCATATAAATGTCGATGGAAAACCTTCCTCCATGAAAAAATGCTAGTAATAAACGAACCAAAAGAAAAGGGACTCAAGGATTGACAACCCCACAACACATCATTTCCATGATTACATCTTAGTTATGATTAACATTCCAGGAACATTTTTATAGAAGGATGATTTTGTCCATTTTCCACATCCAAATTTTGTAAAATTTCATTTCACATTAAACTTATTGTACGACCATTTAAGATTTATCTTTATCCCTTATGACAATCTCCATAACTTACATAATTAAATTCCATATTTCCAATTACCTACAAAGTTTCTAATTCTCTCATTCTTATGTTGAAGGTTTGTTTTCTCAAAATATGTTTAGTTGATATTTAATTTTACCCTCATTATGCAATGGGACCAACCAGAAGTTGTCAAGGGAAACATAATACACATCAAAGGAGGTAAAGGTTTAAGTTTCTCATTTCTATAAACTTCCATCCATTCGAGGCACATTTGTTTTCATACTATGGTTGTTTTAGTATCAATCTTAGTCTGATTCAGTTAAGCGTTTACAAGACATAATTTTATTTTACCTTATGTTTAGTGGACTCTAAACTAGATCAAAGGTATAGTGCCACCAAGAATCAATTTCTATCCATTATTAACAAAATTTCAATGCGTAGAACATCGATAAGGACTTCTAGTAAAGTTTTTTTTCCTAAACCATTATAACACCTACTATTGTTTCTCACTTAATTTACAATGTTTGCTACGTCTGCTTTTTTTGGTGTTGCCTTATAACATAAAGAGTTATGAAAGTAATTATTTACCATATTGGATAAGTAAATGATTAGAAGCAATATAACTAGACACGAATCCCAAGTTAACCTCCTAAACAATTGAGGGTTGGTTTAATTCCAGCTACACCTAATGATCAACGCATCAACTATATATGAGTTTAAGGAAAGAGGACATATTTATGCTAAACCACCTTCAAGAAAAGACCAAGGTGATATGTTGATAGAAACCAAGGTAACACATTTAACTGAGAGGAACTAAGGAGTTCATTAATAAGAGTTTAAGACCAAGAACAAGTATTTCACGATCTCTAAATGTGTCATCTAGATCTAACAGGGACTTCATTCACTGATGAAGTTAAGTTCTAGATATAATCACATAAAACCTTGCAATAAAAAAGGATACTAAGGGAGTATTAGCTCTATTTACCCCACAGATGGTAAGGTTATACTACATAGTCGTTGCTTCGAACAAGGACTCATAAGGTGAATTCCAAGGCCATCTTGACCAGTCAACACGATGTCAGGCCTAAAGAGAGGACATTATCCTTGCGGTTATAAGGACTAGAAGGAAACCACATACTCCGAATAAAGTTGGACCATGTCATTCCTAAAAGATAGGCCCACCAAAATGTCGCTAAATATAACGACTATGATGGTAAACTTCAACTAGGGGTTTTATTTACCTAACCTAGGAGACGCCATACGAGTGCAAGAGTTTAAGTTCATTCTATGGTTTGAATTTTTTTCTAAGAAATATCATGCAAGGGATGACACAGAGAAGAGATTGAATTTTATCTTAAGTTATGCACATACATAGTCTTATACTAGGGTTGAGTGTTTTGATTAAATCTCTTTATTACATTTACAAGTTAAGAATACAACACAAGTAATTAATTAATTGTTTATTGAACACTGAAAAATGCCCTACAATGTATTAACTTCAAATTCATTTACTATATATATATCAAACCCTTTTACCATACAAAACTATGAATCAAATTGAACCTATGATTAGGTGCACATTTCCTAAGATATCCCAAAAATTAGCATCCCATACATATTAGCAAATTTCAAATATAAAATTTCTGTAACATGAGACTACATTATACATATATTCATTTTACAATGACATATAAAAATTACAATAATAATTAATGAATTAAACATCCCTCTTTTGCCATCTTTATTGCATCCTCCAAAACCACGTGAGCATGAAATCAATGATAAATTAGTGGAATGGAATCCACCCTAATCTAACATAATTAATATCTTTAGTTTCCCATTTACATATAATAATAATTAAAATTTACACTCGAAAGAAAAGGTTTAGAAACATTTATTCTGTTCATTACATTTTGTAACCAAGCAGAGAGAAAGAGAAAGGAAGAGAGAGAAACACCAATTGTCAAAAGTTCTATTTCACACAACAAGTTACACTATAGAGTTTCAAATAGTTATTTACATGTGTCAAAAGTTTCCACGGTGGTTAGGAAACCCAACAGGGGTCCTACAACTTTATTTTTACATTTTCCTGCTAGCTACAAAAACGTTCAAAATAGGCTCAGAGGCTAAGAATCCACTTTCAAATGTTTTCTTCTGATGAGCAAACACACCATGGTTAAATTTCTATGTCTCCACTTATATACCAAGAGTTCATAGGAACTGACAGAATTGGGAACTAGCGAAAGGTTTGTGATCAACAACTAGTTTCTTGGAGCCATCGATCGTAATTGGCCTAGTTGTAAATGATTGAAAGTTAGTTCAAGCGATCAGTAAACCATATCCAAAACTAACGTTTGATGGATGTACGTGCCAAGCTAAAATTCCTACAAGTTCCCCCATATATGGATAATTCATCGAAGTCGATAGAAACTCAGAACTAGAAAACTTTTTCAAACGACAACGGGTTTTCTGGAGCTACCGGTCATAATTGAATCAGTTTGACCTAGTCAAATAGCGACCAGAGGCCTACAAAACCCCTTTTCCAAACTATACTAGGGAAGTGTTTTTCCCTAAATTCAAGGTTCCATGCAAATTTCTAGTAAAAATACTAGATGTTTGTGAAGACGGATAATAATTTCTCTATCCAGGTTTCAAATGGCGGTTAAAAAAATAACCCAAAATTTTAGATTTAACAGCCTCCTACCACTGCAAAACAGTGTAACAAGGCTCCTATAAGGGCGTCAAAAAGGTCACAAATGTTCATTGGGGGTTGATTCAAGGAATGAAGTGACTCCTCACATAACAAGGTACACATACGAAACTTAACATATCCTTTCCAAAATTATGAAGAATTTTTTGTGAGTCTCCAAAAATCACAATTTATTTGTTTTAACATGGGAGTGGTCAACTCATTTGAAAAGAGTTTACGAGAATCAAATCAGAAACGA
Organism: Taxus chinensis; assembly: GCA_019776745.2. NCBI lineage: Eukaryota > Viridiplantae > Streptophyta > Pinopsida > Cupressales > Taxaceae > Taxus > Taxus chinensis. Next base: position 44,069,009 of record CM034157.1, on the reverse strand, counting down.
GGCACCACGAAGTAGTTCCATTCTAACAGAATCGTGACAGCTCCAGTGTAATTGCAAAAAAGAATTGATCAGTAATGGAAGAACTTGCTCAACAGAAACAAAGCTTGCATATAGAGGAAAGACAACAGAGTGTCTTGGCATGTTCATAAATGAATAGTAAAAGGGTACATATAGGGTGCTAAGTAACCCTAGTGTATGACACACATAAAACCCTAAACCTAACCCTAAACCTAACCCATGTGAGATGACCCTACAATATTAGAGGAGGACACATAGTATAACTCACACTAACACCCCCCTTCATCAAAGATGGGGTAGCAGAAAGGATGAGTCAGACAGAAAAGGAAGACACCCCTAAATAACTAAGAAAGATGTGTTAATGGGGCCAAGCAACTAAAGGCCTGATAAGGTGCCCATTAACAAACACAATCTTCCTAGAATGAGAAGAAGAAAAGAAGTACTACATAGCCCGAAGAAGATGAGCTTCTGCAGAAGACCTCACCCCAAGAGGAGACCGTAAGTGAAGAAACTTCATCTTAGTGAAGGTCTTGTTGGATAAATTTGTAATCTAATCAGCTGTCTGAATGTACTGAATATTGATGATACCATCATGAATAAGCTCCCGTATGAAGTGCATATGGATCTCAATGTGCTTCATCAGCTAATGTTGAACTGGATTTCTAAAAATATAGATTGTGCTTGTGTTATCATAGTAGATAATGGTAGGCAACCAAAAGTGGATGCCAAACTCTGTCTGAATACCCTGTAGCCAAATAGCTTCTGTGGTCGCATTATCTACTCCTCTGTATTATGCCTCTATAGATGATATCACAATTACTTTCTGCTTCTTGCTAGACCAACTAATAGGACCTGAACCAAGAGAGAAACTGTATCCAAAACTAGATTTTCGATGATCTAAGTCACCGGTCCAATCAGAATATGTGAACCCAATCAATTCAATATCTACCCCTCCATGATAGTGAATGCCATCAACATAAGTGCCATGAACATAATGAAGGATCTATTTAGCTACTTTCCAATGCAGTTCATGTGGCTCCTGCATGAATCTGGAAACGATCCAAACATCATACGATAAATCCAGTCGAGTGTGAGTCAAGTAAATCAAGCTCCCCACCAACTGTCGATAAAGAGTACCATCAACCAAGGGAGTAGAGAAATCTGGAACTAACTTAACCCTAGAAACAAAAGGCGTAGGAGAAGACTGGAAATCAGACATCTGAAAATGAGCTAGCAAGTCAAGAGCATAGGTTGTGAAATCTAGATTCCTGAGTCAAATTGAGAAATCTGGATCCCAAGGAAGTAATGAAGCAGACCTAAGTCAGTCATGGAAAATTTGTTGGCTAAGGTGATCTTCACAGAATCAATAATAGAAGAACTTCTTGTGATCAACAAGTCATCAACATATAGAACAAGAATGAGTATGGAGTCATCTTTCTATAGAATATAAACATTTGGATAAGAGTGACACCTAGTAAACCTTGATGTAAGTAAAAAGGAGTCCATCTTGGAATACCAAGCCTGAGGGGCTTGTTTAACGCCATAAAGAGACTTCTTTAACTTACAAACGAGGGAGGGATCTTTGACATAACCCAGAGGTTGTTCCTTATAGATCTCTTCCTCTAGGTCACCATGAAGGAAGGCACTCTTAATGTCCATTTGATGGAATTTCCATCTGTTTGCTACGGAAATGGCTAGGGTCAGTCAAATAGAAGTCATCTTCGCAACTGGAGAAAATGTTTCATTATAGTCAACCCCAGCTATCTAGGAGAATCCCTTAGCTACTAATCATGCTTTAAACTTTTTGAAGTCTCTATCTACTCCATACTTTGTTCGGAACACCCACTTACACCGAACGGTTTTTCTTCCGTTTGGAAGGTGGTGAGATTCCAAGTATCATTCTTCATGAGAGAGGAATACTCTTCATCCATGGAAGAATTCCACTCAGGAATACCAGAAGCCTCCCAGAAAGACTATAGATTAGAATCAGAGGTGAAGAAATAGTGGGGTCCAATGAAATTTGAGTGAGTACGTCTCATATCTGAAGTATCTCCAACTAAATCTCTAGCACTTTGCAAATTTTTCCTGGCCCAAAGGGGACCAGGAGGATCAGGCTCAGATTCAGAAGATTCTTCACTTGAGTGAGAAGGGACATATTCCTCATCATCAGTACTGTCAGAATTAGAAGACTCAAAGGTCTGATGGTCAAGAGGATTCAAAAGAGGAGCACGCTCAACAGTATCATCATCTGATGAGTTAGAATCCGAATCAGTGCGTTGAAGAACCTTAATAGGTGGAAAATTAGAAATTGAAGAAGACTCATTGAAATTAACACTTCTCTGAATATACAGAATGAGAAGTAGGATTCATCACTTGATATCCCTTCACGCCATCAGGATACCCTACAAAGATACAATGTTTGGATTGTAGTTCAAAGCCTTGCGTTTCTTCTTGGGAATCTTAGCCTTGCATCAACAGACTCAAAAGTGCTCAACATTAGGCTTGCATCCAAACTAGGCTTTAAAGGGTATCCCTCTTACTGCCTTGTGTGGAACATGTTCCGAGTAATTTACATAATTCACTGCTTCGGCCCAATACTCAGGTAGAGACTTCAGTTAATCGACAAGTGGCCATCTCCTTCAGTTATTTTCTTTCTGTGACTCCATTCTAGGGCTATAAGCAATTGTATGCTAAAGAGATCCCTTTAGAAGTACAAAAATCCATGAACCTATTGTTTACATATTCACCTCCATTGTCAGTTGAACCTTGATAGACCATTATTCCTGTTTCTCAGCAAGAGCCTTGCGTTTCTTCTTGGGAATCTAAGCCATAGCCTTGGATCCAAAGACTTAAAAGTGCTCAACATCAGGATTACATCCAAACCAGGCTTCAATCAGAAGTAAAGTGGGAGAAGGTGTACAACCGTGAATGGTGATCTGCCTTTCCCTCAGCCACTGTAGTGTCATCATTAATCTCACGAATAATCACCGAGTTAGGACCAAATTTCACTCGCATTCCTTCACCAAGGTGAGTAATTTGGTAAACCGATATGAGATTGGTAGAGAGATCAGGAACACTCAACAATTAGTTTAATGTTCCCCCATCCATCTCTACCAATCCACTACCAGAAACTGACACTGTCATGTCATTACCCATCGTGATTTGGGACATTCCACAAGGTTCGATGTTGGAAAACTCAACATGTGAAGAAACCATGTGGTGTAAGGCACTAGAATCTATAATCCATGTCGATAAAGGAACAACTCTAGCTAAAAGGGCCTTTCCTTTCTTCTTATCATTTTTAGCACCTTTTGTAGCAGAAGACTCGGCCTTCGGAGCACTTTGTTTTATGGATTCAGGAACACTTATTTTATTCTTCTCAAGTAAATGAGATAAGTGATCAATCTATTTCTGAAAATAGTGTTGCTCGTCATGAATAGACTTCTTGCAATAGGAACAAAAATAATTTCTTTTCTGTGCCTTAGGCTCAGAAGTCGAAGTGTTTGTGTCATTTTTAGGTTTGATCTTGGTTTCTTTCTTAGGTTGATCCTTTGTTTCTTTCTTCTTTTCAGTCTTATTTCCCTTGCTAGTACTTGCTACAAGGGCATGTGACTTGGACTTGAGAGACCCCATGTGAATGAGTTTTTCATGTTCTCGAATGAGTTGGGACAAAAAATAGTGAAAGGAGGGCATAGTCCAAGTATCACCCAAAGTAGCTATTTTAGCATAGAAATTTGACACAAAGACAGAATATTCAAGACCTAGCTTAGAGAGAATCGACAAGATCAGTTGAGAATCTTTCGTTTCTACTTAACATCCTTTTAACAATAATCTAATGTGGACAAATTTCAAGAAGAAGTCTTGTAGGTTTTCAAAGTCACTAGGATTTAACCCTAGTAGTTCGTTTTCCAACTCATCCACTCTCATGTCATTTAGTTGTCTAAACATCACATCCATTGTTTTCCACGTAAATTTAGGTGTTTCAGACACCTCAATGTGGAAGATAAAGTTAGGAGAAACAGACATACAGAGAAGACCTAAAGCTTCATCACTACGGTTTAACCACTTAGATTTTGTAGGTTCGTCATCTGGTTCAGACTCAGTTCCCATGGTGATGTAGAATAACCCTTTACCCCTTAGTTTCATTATTATTTTGGATCTCCATTCAAAAAAGTTAAACAACGTAAGCAAAGGAATTGAAAGAGCATCCATAGTGAGAGAGAGAAAGAAATGCAGAAAAGAAACACAATCACCCAGGATAATAACAAACCCCCTTCTTTCGGCACTTTATAGTTTAGTGCATTGATTACAATTGGATCTGTGCATGCGGTAGAAAACACTTGGTAACTAGTCTTGCAATCAGTGTAATAACGCGCAAGAGAGGAGACCAAAACAGTGTTTCATGGAGCGCAAAAAATAGGACACCATAAACAAGCACAAGAAAAAAACAAGAAAGGAGGTGAAAGCCAACCCTGGTGGTGGGAAAAAACATCTCACGTTGTAAAAGGAAACCCCCTTGCTGCAGATTGTGGTGGACGTGCTCACTAGTCGCAAGCAATAATAATGGTGAAATACAAGGTTTTAAATGAACTCAAGGAGTTCAGAGAGTCTTTAAAATGCCGGAAAAGAGCTTGGAAGGAAAAAAAGTGCTCAGAGTGATGCTGCACACTTGAGCACACGATTATTGAAAAAAATCGACAAGAACGCCTAAATTTTACCATTTGGAAACACCCAATTTTACTATTTTTAGATCTATTGGAATTTTAAAAGGACGATAAAAAAAGTTTATTTAGAGGCCGATAATTAATATTTACTGATCATGATAAAGGAATTTTAGAAATTAATAAACTAGACTTAATTAAATTAAATCTAATTAATAAAAAAAAATCTAATTAAGATCTGATAAAAAATTAAATCCTAATTAATTTAAAAAGATTTTCCCTTTTTAAAAGAAATCAAATTTAAAAAATTCAAGATCTATTAAAAAAATTATTTAAAAAGATTTTTCAAAAACGAGGTAATTTAAAAACTTACCTTTTAAAAGCCTACAATTGTAAAAAACAAGACACCAAATTCGTGTCTTACGACCCCTTGTGACCCGCATCCCATTTCGCAACCTAACCTCATTACCTAAACCTTACACAATTATTTATTAATTACCTTGTAATTGATAAATCCCCATCACCTCACCTACCACCTCATTTTGCCACCTCATCATGACCTAGCCCTAATCCTAAACTAACCTAATTAAAACCTAAAACTTGGTCTACACCTACACCCATGACTAAGGACCCCTTTCTCGCACCTAAAACCGACCTTCTAGTCACTTGACCAAGCCCGCAACTAATCTCTCGGGAGAAAAGCAGGGAAGGTGGGCTGTTTTACTAAAAATAGCCTACTTTTTCCTTACCGATGCCGGTTCCTACTCGACCGCCGTCGGTTACGCAACCGCCATCGGTTCCCTGTAAATGGCCTCCCCAAACCAAAAACAAAGGATCGGAATTTCATTTTTGGATCAGAGAAAAGGATTCTTTGAATCAAGAAAGAGCATCAGGAGCGATCGAGAAAACCCTGATCTTTACTTGACTGAGCAGAGACAAGTGAAGAGACAAGGAGAGTTAGCAGCAAGGGAGAGCAAGCCCAGGACTGCAACTGGATACCAGAGCCCTGTGATACTCAGCTGATTTGATCTGCTGTGTGCCAGACCATCCTACCTCAGTTCTGCCTTTGCCATCAGAGCTCTTGGACTTGCATCTCCGCGAATAATCAGTAAGCTACTTCTTGCATGTACTCTTTAATAACATTTCTTCGACTTTTTGAATCATAAGTCCTCACAAATCCATTCTTGGATCCACTACCCAACGTGTCATTGCATCTAACTGTCATTCATCTAGATCTCATCACCCTATTTCCTAATATTACCTATATACAGCCCTACAAATAACACAACTACCAAATAACACCACCACCCCACAAAACAACTAACCTTCAGATCCTAGACTCTACCGATATCGGTCATCAGTAACCGCCATCGGTTATCAGTAACCGCCATCGGTTATACTGACTATAACCAATAACCAGCCTTTCCCCTACCCAGTTCAACAAAGCAATTTAATTGATATCTTATAGTCTTTTGTGTTAATTCATATTAGCAAGGGAACTGACCACCTTCGAAAGGAAGTTTTATATTTCCTGGGCCCAAGGCAGTTTCCTCATTTATTGTCTAATTAAAATCTTGTGGTCTTGTGTTCTTATTTGCAGGTAGTCCTTCCAAGACAAAAAGGAGTTCTTCGCAGTCAGCCTGATCTTTCTCTACGGTACGCGCACATCATCTCGACATTCTACAGGTATTCCTCCTAGCCCCAACCCTTATCTGTTTCTAAAAGGAACGAAACATTCCGAGTGAAACATTTTGGCACGCCCGGTGGGACCCATCTTGGGTTTCTGTTTCTCTTGCTTATTTTCATTTTAGGAAGCATACTTGCTGTTGCTGCTTTTGTTATATATTTCGTAAAGAATTTGTCTTGCTTTCCTAGTTTCGCATTAGTGAAAGTCATCTCTCTTGCTTCATCGAACATAATTTTTGATTTGGGTTTAAAACACGTGCATTGCATTCCTGCTTGTTGTTTTTCAATTCTAGTGAACGTAGATTAAGTAACAGGTCGTACACGTGGGGGTGATATCCACGGTATTGACAGGAAATTAATCTTACATTCACTGCACAACACATACCGAATCACTTCACAATTAACACAACAGCTCAAACATCCCCCCTTTTTCCGCGGTATTCCTCCGCCCGATTGAGGTAACCTTATAAGCCAAAACAACTTGACATTTCCCCTAAGTCTCTTGTTTAGGATTCTGACATCATTCTACGTCTAAAGGCATAAGCCCACGATAATTAAAATTAACCCTAGGGTTAATCTCTGGATTTGTGTGTGCATCTTGCTTGTTTTTAGTTCTGTTTTCTTTCTCATACTCTATCTTCTGTGATCAATAATTGGACAAGTATACTAAACGTTGTTAAAAATCAAATTAGCAGCCTTTTTATATCTTGTTAGCCCAGACTTCTTACACCGACATCGGTTACCTGACCGACGTCGGCTATAGTATAACCGACATCGGTTACTAGACCGATATCGGTTACTGTCTTTTCCAATTCCTGACAAACCAGCAACCTACCAATTTTACCAGTCTGAGTTTGTTTCTATTCCTGACAGATTGAAACCCTACTGTGAACTCCTGTCCATGGTTGTTATCACTCGAAAGCAAGCCGCCGCCATGGTTTCACATGCTTGCTCTGTTTCTTTGCCTGAATCACCCCCTTCACATTCTGTGGGGAATCCTACGGATACCAGCGAGGTTCCTAAAATTCCTGTGGGAGATAAGGACTTTGCCAAGTTTCTGGATGCTAATTCTAGCGCTGTACAATACTATTTGTCTCATACCCCTGACCGTACGCCTGATGGTCAGCTCCTTGTTGGTATGCCTATTAGTATAGCTGCTCATTTAGCTCCCACTCCGCCTGATAATACCGCCTTGCTTCCTGCATCTCTAGCCCCGTCTCCCAATCCGACGGCTTCAGAGGTTCATACGACTCAGATTGGCTTTCCGTTGGTTAACCTCGGACCCCACATATCATTACCGCCGACTGCCCCTACCTCATCTCTCTTGCAGACTGCTCCGTTCATGACTTGCTCTCTGCCACCTATCCACACGAGCTTTCCTTCTCAAGCTCCGCCTACCTTTTCATTCCCATACACGTATCCAGTGACCTCAACATCCTATATGGGACATCCCTATTCGGTTGCCTCAACATATTCATCCTCCACACCTTATCAACACTTAACCCCACCAGGATCTAGCGGTGGTCCTTGGCCCAATTTGCCTCCGTTTACCACAACCACACCATCATCTCATCCAACTACTGATCTAATTAAACAAATGATGGACAAAATGCAAAACCTGGAGGCTTCTGTTTCAGGAAGTCGTAGCGCCTTGACATACGAGCAAGTTTGTCGGGAGCCCATTCACCCTTCTGTCCCCCTTCATTCATATCCTCCTCAATGGGAGTTGCCGAAATTTACTCGTTTTAATAGTAAAGAGGATCCTCAACAACACTTGCGATCATTTAGACATGCTTGTTATTTGATTGCCCATGATGATGCCTTGTTACTCCGCACCTTTCCCATGTCCTTATCAGGACCTGCCTTGGAGTGGTACAGTGCTTTAACCCAGCACTCAATCTTCTCTTTTAACCAACTAGCCCAATCTTTCTTGGATCACTTCTCCATTAACATTGCTAAGAAAGTATCCATCACCGACCTTTATGCCATTCGACAATTCGAAGACGAATCTATCGCAGATTTCGTCGGACGATGGCGCGGCCTTATCAACCAACTTACATATGCCTTGCCTCAGACTGAACTTATCGAACTTTTCACGCGGGCATGTGCTAAGCACATTTCTCCTACTCTCCAAATTCAAACTTTCCGTACATTCGATGAAGCCTTTACTATGGCTCGAAAACTAGAGATTCGAGCCTTAGAGGAAGAGAAATTGCGGTTGCGTAACAAAAACCCCAATTTCCGAACTCCTGATTCTACCAATAAACCAAATACCACCACTCCTCACGCGTCCACTTCTTCTAAATCAAAAGGAGCTGTCCACGCGGTGATGGTCAAATCTCAAGCGCCGTCCAATACTCCACCAAAAACCACCTATAAGTACAAAGCCGAGCCCATCAACTACACTCCCTTGGGAGAAACATATGGTGTGATATTGGAAAAATTGCTCAAAGCAGGAGCCATTACATTACCTCCTGTTAAACCTCATTCCGGGTTTGATTCCACTCGCGCCATACCTTCCTGGTACAAAGAAAATGACTTCTGTAACTTCCACCGCGTGAAGGGACACAGTCATGAGAACTGCAAGATGTTGAAAAACATAGTGCAGGAAATGGTTGACGCAGGGGATATAACCCTCGATAATCCTAACGCCCCTGCTAACCGAAATTTGAAAATCTTTAACAAACCATTCCCGAATCACTCTCCCAACAGTAACACAAACCAGGATATCTTAGCCGAGGAGAGTGTTCATGAGATCCATGCAGTCTTTGATACCCAGCCCAAAGCCTCTATCGAGAAAATTTTGAATCAAGCCTCTTCACTAACACAGGAGCCCGAACCTCCTTTACCACCATCGAACCAAAGCGAAATCATTCCTTTACCCATAAAGGAGTTAACTGCCCAGACTTCTCTTCCCATCGATGAGTCTTCTTATACCACATCCCTACAAGATTGCGAACGGATGTTATCTAACCTATCTATTTCCCAGATTTCCCCTTCTACCCCTCTTGCTGCACAAGAGGGAGATACGCCACTCCTTTTGACATCCTTAGACGAGGAATCTCTTGCACCGACATCACCAAATTCTTTAACCATGACGGATCCTCTCGAACATGCCCTCTTACCTATTAGTTCTTCATCGCCTAAATCTTTTCAACGACCGGTTGACCTCTTGACATCTATTGATACAGTGCCTCGTTTACCCCCTGTATCACACCCACAGTGGACCGGAATCACAACCCACCTTTCTTCCGTACAAAATTTACAATTCAAACCTGAAGACTGTCATTCCACAGAAGATAGACAGGCCCTATGGGAACGTTTGAGTACGCCATATTCTACTCAAATGCAAATGACCGATCCTGAGACCTCCACCATATACCCGAAGTGTTTACAGAAGCTTAAAATGCCCATGTTCTCACCTTCACCCCCCTCACCTCTACCAAATGCCCATCCACTTCTATTAACTTAGCCAAATCTTCCCCTACGCTTGGGACCTTACCCATACCCAGTCTAACACACCCGCCTAAGCGACTAGATTTGTCCAAGAATAAAGCCGCCCCGCCACTTAGGAGATACACTCAACCCGTGCCTCTATCACAATCAAAACCATCATCGTCATACCTACCTTCCATATTGGGACCTCATCCTTCCACCTTGCACCAATATATCATACCTCCTGCGTTTTCTTCAAAACGACCTACGCCTTCTGCACCCATACAGGGATCAAAGGGTATATCAACATTATCACTCCGCGTATCCTGTCCACCTATCAACCCTAAACAAATTCCATCATCAAAAGATTTGTTTTCGGTCACTCCTATTTCCCCGTGGTTGTTTTCTGATACCACACCATCTGTGGCCTCATCATCCAATATAGCTTCTGCGCCAAAGAAACCACGTTTAGTGAAAAACACGTGTCAACACCCCTCGGCTAAACCACCACCCATACGAACCAACCACGCCCAAACATTACCAAAACCCGCGCAATCAATACCCTCATCCTCTTCTGATTTTGACCCACTCAAAGGATCTTACGCCAAAATCCTTGCTATGTTAGTAGAGAATGCGACCATTTCCCTACCCCCACTTAGACCTTATGACCCGTCTAAACCTCGACCTATAGGTTATGATGAGTCTAAGATCTGCGCTTATCACCGCACACCAGGACATGATGTGGAGGGATGCAAAGCTTTAAAAACCATCCTTCGTCAGTCACCTCTCCCAGATAGAAAGGTTAAGAAAGACAACTTACGAAGGGAGAGACCTTTAGTTTCCATTCCCTCTCCTATACCATCTGTCCCCGCCTCACCAAGATCTGTCATTATTACAACCCCACCTCTTGAAGACCATGATTTATCCCAATCATCTTCTTCATCTCCGGTCTACGAGATTAATATGATTAGTGTTGCTACTCGAGCGCAGAAAAACAATGAGAAAGCGAAAGAAAGCACACCTGCGTCCTCTCCTTCTCCGTCCAACATCCCGATTGCACCACCACCCAAAGTGGTTATTCGTGGACCTGCTTACCCCGTCTCTAATGGAGCTGCCCATCGAGCCATGATTAAACAGCTTCACCAATCACCCGTAAAAATGACACTATATGATCTCATTCAGACTTCTGAATCTCATCGACAAGCTCTCGTTGAAATTCTTCAGGGGATCGAGGTCTTACCTAATGAAACCCTGCCCGTTGCCTCCATTCTAACACCCAATCACGTTGCCTCTCTCACCAAACAACCCACCGCCCCAACCACTTCTGTCTCTGTACCACAAGCTGCTGCAGTCAGTTTCTCTGAAGATGAAATTGTCGATTTTGGTACAGAAGATCCTGACCCTGCCCTGTTCATCTCAGCTTACGTCCGGGACATTCGTGTACGTCGTGTTATGATTGACGGGGGTGCTAGCCTAAACATCATCTCTTCAAAAGCTTTTCAACAAATGAATATCCCTTCTAGCTACATGTGTGCCAACCCCATCATGTTGCGGTCATTCAATGACGCTATTACCTCTACCTTAGGCACCGTGATCCTCAACATTCGGGTAGGACCACGTACTTTACCCGAACTCTTCTATGTCCTTGAGGGAGAGTTCCAATATAATATATTGCTGGGTCGTCCTTGGATCCGGGCCATGGGATGCGTTCCCTCAACATTACATAGATGCATAAAATTTGAGTACGAGGGGAAGTCCTACACCGTAAAAGCTGATCCTCCCCCCTTTAAAACCTGCAATATGTTATACCGCCCTAACGATGTGCTTATACCAATCAAGACACCCATACATTCAACCCAACCATCCTCTTCAAATGTACCTCAACCATCCACCTCAACCGCGCCTACGCCTTCAACTGATGAAACCACCGTCGCAAAAACCACTTCCCTTCCCGCAGCTAACATCCCAACCTCCGACCCCTTAGTAGATGTTTTTCAACGCCTTACGCTGGGGGAGTACCGCCTATATAACGTTAGTTCTTTCCCTACCCCGCAGGAGTACGGACAATTACATGCACATCCCACCTACGACCGTCGCGTGGGGGAGGTAATCTCTTACGGACCACCCCATTGCCGCACCAACCTAACGTATGGGGGTGTTGACGCATCCTCCATTACCCCTGAACCTCCTCTTGGTGTGGTTCCCTTCCAATCCGATTTTCAATACTTGACAAATCGTCGTTTCGCCCTCACCTTCTTGACTCGCTGTGCTTGGAAAGGCTTTGGTTTTGGTCTTTACGAACAAGGCCGACATACACTCATTCCCGTGACTACCCGCAAACACAATGATCGCAGTGGTCTCGGTTTTCCTGAAACACCTACACAGGAGACACCTCGTGTCAGCTGTATTCTGGAAGAAGACGACGTCACCCCTACCAAACCATCATCACCCACTTTGCCATCATCACCCACAGAATCTATAGACCCTGAATCTATCCCTCCTAACTTTTTTTTTTCATAAATGCTATCTTCATAGGTCCTCTCACTTATCAACGCGATAATGAGGACCCATCTTCTCTTCCCCTTCTGTATCCAGACATGATCGAAGAGGATTCGCCTTTGATTAATGTTGTTGAGTGTCAGGATGACGACTCCATCCTCACTTACCTTGGCGCGGATGATTCTTATATTCAACGAGCCTTACCATCTGAAACCCAAACCATGCTGAATGAATCTACTATAGAAATCAACATCCACACGGAGGAGGATCCTCACATTGTGAAGATCGGACAATCCCTTAACGCATCAGAACAAGTCACCTTTACTACTTTCCTCCGTGCTCGCAACCAAGCTTTCGCTTGGTCCTACGCTGACATGCCAGGAATTGATCCTACCATTGCCGTCCATAACATCACTCTAAACCCCGATTCCAAACCAGTCAAACAAAAACTGAGAAAAATGCATCCACGCATTGCCCTCTTGGTCAAAGAAGAGCTTCAACGACTTCTTTCTGTTTCCTTCATCTTGCCTATTGACTATCCTCAATGGATTTCTAACATCGTACCTGTCACTAAAGCGACGGGGGGACTTCGGATATGCACGGATTTCTGGGATCTTAACCTCGCTTGCCCTAAGGATGACTTCCCCCTCCCAAGTATTGATCAACTTGTTGATCTCACTGCGGGTCATGAAATGCTTTCTCTCATGGATGGCTTTTCAGGATACAACCAAATTTTGGTTGCCCCTGCCGATCAACACAAAACTGCCTTCATAACTCCTTGGGGAACCTTCTGTTACCGTGTAATGCCATTTGGCCTTAAGAATGCTGGTGCGACCTATCAGCGGGCTATGACCTACATTTTTCATGACATTATGCACACTATCCTTGAAGATTACGTCGACGATCTTCTTGGCAAGTCTAAACATCGCAGTGAACATCTCGATGTTTTAACCATTATTTTTGATCACCTGTTACAATATTCTGTCCGTCTTCAACCAAAGAAATGTGTCTTTGGTGTCCTTTCGGGAAAGCTTCTTGGTTTTATCGTCTCTTTGCGTGGCATTGAGGTCGATCCATCTAAAGTCAAAGCTATCATAGAAATGCCCCCACCTACTAATCTCAAACAATTGCGTAGCTTACAAGGTAAGTTACAATCTATCCGACGTTTCATCTCCCAACTCTCGGATCGATGTCAACCTTTCCATCACCTCCTTAAAAAGGACATTGAATTTCAATGGAGTGAAGAGTGCCACCAAGCCTTTGAAGCTCTCAAAACTTATCTCTTGCAGCCACCCGTGCTTATCCCACCTCAAGACGACCGCCCTTTCTACCTTTACCTTTCCGCCACTGACCACGCTGTAGGGGCCATGCTTGCACATCGTGACTCTGAAAATCGAGAACAAGCCGTTTATTATATAAGTCGTACTTTGGTGGATTATGAGACTAGGTATACACATGTAGAAAAGTTGTGCCTAGCCCTATCATTCGTGGCTACCAAGCTCCGACACTACCTTCTGAATCACAAAACTTTCGTCATCACCAACACAGACCCCATCCATTACATGTATGCCAAACCTCATCTAAACCAACGCATCGCCCGATGGCTCATGCTCCTCGCCGACCTCGACCTTGAGTTCGTCCACCAGAAATCAATCAAAGGACAAACCATCGCAGACCAACTTGCGGAAGCCCCTTTACCTGGGGAACAATTTACCAATTTTACATTCCCCGACGAACTCATCGCCACTCTTTCACTCAAGGAGGAGTCGTATCCAATGACTCTCTTCTTCGATGGATCCAAATGCCAACGCGGTGGAGGAGCCGGCGTTGTTCTTATTCCTCTCGACGCCGAGCCTATGCCTCTTTCATTCCGACTCGATTTCCCTTGCACTAATAATACAGCGGAATACGAGGCCCTTGTTCTGGGTCTCCAGGTTGCGCTGCACTTAGGTATCAAATCTATCAATATTTTTGGCGACTCTCAATTGGTAGTCAATCAAGTTATGGGCATCTACCAATGTAAAAATGAGGAACTTCAAAAATACAAATACTACGTGGACTCACTTCTAGCCTTATTTACTCACTATTCTATCCAAACCATTCCCCGCTCCACTAACAAATTTGCGGATACTATGGCTTGCTTAGCCTCGCAAATTCCAGCTTCATCAACTGACTCTGAATTATTCGTCGTGGTCCAACAACTCTTTGCCCCATCTTATTCAGCCCCGGTTGTTTGTATGATAAATACTGTGTCTACTAATTTGCAGGATACCTGGTACCACCAATTTCACGACTATCTTACAATCTCTGTTCTCCCACCTGACCTTACTAGTAACGGTAAACATGCTTTTCTTAAAAGTGTTTTACGTTATGTTGTCATGGGGGGACTCCTCTATAAACGTGGCTTTGATGGTATCCTCCTTCGCTGTCTAACCGGCGCGGAGGTCACCTATACCATCCAACAAGTCCATGATGGGATTTGTGGTGGACATTTTAGTGGCCTTGCCGTGGCTAAACGAATCCTTCGCCTAGGTTATTATTGGCCTACTCTCAATAACGACTGCTACGAATATGTTAAGCGTTGTGTTATGTGTCAACAACATGCTAACCTTCAACATACTCCTAGCCATCCACTGCAGGTCGCACGAGATCTTTGGCCTTTCTCACAATGGGGTTTAGACCTTATTGGTGAGATTCACCCGTCCTCTTCACAACGTCACCGATGGATAATCACAGCCACCGAATATTACACAAAATGGGTGGAGGCCATTCCACTCATTTCAACTAAAAAGGAAAAAATTGTCGAATTCATTAACCATCACATTATCTGTCGTTTTGGTATTCCTCATCGCCTAATAACAGATAATGGTAAATCTTTTAAAAACAAGTTGTTACAAGACCTTTGTGACAACTTTGGTATCAAACTTAGTTTCTCATCGCCTTACTATCCGCAGGCCAATGGTCAGGCTGAATCTTCTAATAAAACCCTAACCAAAATCCTCATGAAAGTTGTCAATGAATCCGGAAGAAATTGGCACGATCACATTCCCTTTGCCCTTTGGGCTTATCGTACTAGCATTCGTACCTCTACTAATGCCACACCTTTTTCTTTGGTATACGGTACCGAGGCTGTTTTGCCTCTCGAAATACAAATACCCTCCCTTAGAATATCTCTTCAGGATATTCTCACCAACGATGATTTCCGCCAAGAGCGGTTAGCCCAATTGGAGCTCCTTGACGAACGTCGTCTTACAGCTCTTGATCACCTTCAAATCTATCAAAAACGCATCAAACGTGCTTATGATAAGCGACTTCATGAGCGTACCTTTAAGGTTGGTGATCTTGTCCTCAAAGAGAATCAACATGTCACCAAACTAGAAAAGAGCAAACGTGGAAAATTTGCTCCCAATTGGATTGGGCCTTATATAATCACTCACACCTATGGATCAGGCACTTATCGTTTAGCTTCGCTTAATGGTAAACCTGAGCCTGAACCCCTTAATGCCTTGCATCTTCGACCATTCTACTGTTGAATTTAGTGTTATATCACTTCTTATCTACCTGCCGCTCGTCCCTTGAGCTCACATACCACCACATGCACTTCGTTTCCTACACCTCATAATAAAAATCAAGCTCACATAGTTTGATTCTCACCTCACCTAAACGATGCCTTCCCCTTTTTAGTCTAGTCCATGACTTCAAAGTATTAAAATAAGCCGTATTCTTATGGGATTTTCTTGAGTCAAACTTCCTACCAAACTAGATGCTTCACGCCAAAAGAACATCTAGCTATCTAAATTATATATAGACTGTTCCCTCGAAGGACAGCTATATGCCAAATTATTGCTGCTATTCTATATAGACTGCTCCCCCGAAGGACAGCTATGCACTAAAATCATATCTGCTACTATAAATAGACTGCTCCCTCGAAGGACAGCTATACACAGTCAGCCTTTATCAGAAGCTTCTCGCATTGATCAGCTTCGTGAAGACCTCAAGAATAGCACAATCAATATCCCTTGTAGACTTCCCGCATCGATCAGTCTATATTCAGTAAAATAAAAGCCTCATTCAAAAGAACTTTTTGGGTCATGGACTTGTCTATTTAGGGTAGGTTCTCTTTCGTCAGAACACTCACTTTGTAATAAATTCTCTGTACCTCAGCTATATCATCCACCTCACCTCACCATTTGTTTCAACTCAAGGGACGTAACGTACACCCGATATATTGTGATCATACAACTCTTTTCACCTATGGACTTCTCGTCTATGCACGGTACCTAGGGCTTCAAGCTCGTTCTACGTTGTGTGGTTTGTTTAGCTCTTTTCACCTATGGAGCACTCTTTCCGCTTTGCCTCGCATCTAGGATTGTGTGTTGATCTTAATCAGGACATGGTTCCCTTCTACTTGGGTAGGCTAACTTTCGCTTCCCTTATACCTTTTACAACATCACCAATTCATTACCGACACCAACAACCTTACCTTACCAATATTAATATCAATATTCTTACCAACCAACCAATTGCCTAAACCGTACCAAATTTCCTGAATTCGCCTCTCCCTGATCCTAAGGGAGAACTACATCGGTCTGAGGCCCCTCCTTGCTTTGTGCAAAGGGCTATGTAGGCAGCACTTCGGAGACATGGGGTCTCCCAAGGTTAGCTCGACCATCCCCTACCATAACCTATCATGTGTGGTAAATATAAATATTTTTGTGTATTTCTATTTAATCACATTCCTCTTTATCCTTTTTCAAAACACCGAAAGTCAAAACGAAAACATTCTTATTATTATAACTCAAATCAACATACATATCTCGTTTTATTTAGATGTTAAACAAATACATCTTCTCTATCATCGACACGCAGGTCGGTACTCTTATTTATTCTTATACCTTGCTAACATTTATTTAGACCCTCACGCCTCATCCCGAACTAGGTGATGATCGTGATCGTCGACCCCTCTCGCCAGGCCTCTCTGTCCTCAAAGGTACCACGGCTATTGGTACCGCCCACTGATCTGCCAATCTCTCCTGTAACATATGAATACGCCCTCTCGCATGGAGGACTCCAGCCTCTAGTCTCTCCGCCCGTGACTCCGCAACCACTAACAATCCTCTTGTCTCATTCACCTGCGTTTGGAGCTGCTGAACCAAACGCTGCAGACGATCCCTCTCTGCTGTAATCACCGCTATGTCAGGACGATCACGTACACCTCGCAGTTCTGCTACCCACCATAATCTATAGGCCTCTGTCGTTCCTGCATCCATTACCCTGCGATCGGCTGCTACCTCTTCAGGCCCTTCTGGAGGTGTTGGCTGGGGAGGTGAGAATACTGCCTCTGGCATCGATCCTCATATATGGTCTATAAGCATGAGGTATATCCTGCACAAATCCAAATTGTCACCACACGCGATCTATAGGAATCCTGGCCTGTGCCCTGCGATCCACCTCAATCACTCTACACCCCTCAATTCCTCAGCTATATTCTCTGTTACCATATAGTTCCCGTAAGGCCGCCAACAGATATCAGCAATCGTCACCCTCTCCCATACCTGCCTGTAATACTCAATGTCACCCGTCACGGCCTGAGATCTTGCCTCTTGTTCTGTCTGGACCCATCGTCTGAATCCCAACCTCTGTACTCCGGTTTCTCCTGACTGGATGGATCGGCCTACTGGTCGCACACAAACAATGTGCTCATAGGCCCAACAGTGTAATAAGTATGAACAATCCAGTGTCATCCTATGATTTCACCTACAAGCCCATAAACCCCTGTATAACTCCGCCAAATATGCAGGTGCCCATGCAAAAGTCACGTTCCTTTCTATCATCTCCCAAATAACACACATCAATGCCTTTGGAAATCTTCCCCCATCCGCCCTCGGTAACGCGTAATACCCTACCGCTATCATTAATATCACTGCTAACCTTGTCTCCTCAGGGGTGTGCTGCATACATTATCCCATATGTGAATGAAAAACCTCGCTGTGTTAAATCTCGTGCGTATGGACCAAATACTATCTGTTATCGCTCCCCGTGCCGCGCTAGGTAATGCCTGATATACTGGTTTTCCTATAATTGGGAGTCTCAAAATACGGAACACATCTTCCAATGTTACTGTCATTTCCCCTGTTGGCAGATAGAAGGTATTTTTCTCAGGATTCCATCTTTCAATCAACGCTTGCAACATAGCATGGTTCCGTGCAATTCGTGAATAATATCGGATCCCACTTAACCCCAAACGATTTATCAACATCCATTCAGCTGGTGTTACATCCGCTCGGATTCGTGACAACAGCGCTGGTACACTATCATTCATCCTTAGCCCTGCCTCTGCCTGCATACATCCAAATAACAAACAACCATTCAATTCCTCAAATCCCCCCGGGTTTTTTTCTCAAATTATGGAAATTCCTACAGCAACCGGTATCGTTTACAGCTAACCGGTACCGGGTTGAGTAACCGATACCAGTTACCCCTAACCGATATCGGTCACTATTACTTTCATACACCTTGCTTAAAACAACCACCTATGACAATAAATTGCTCGTTTATTCCTCTCTGTATACACAGACATACCCGAAACCCTTGATTACCTACCACGTAACACTCACCCCATTTATAACCCTTGTTATCATCTTTTCTTTCTCATATCTACCCACATACTCTCCCCCATCTTATTCACAAAACATGTAGTAGTCAAATCACAAACAAAACGTTACCTCTTGGGTTGCAGTAGCTTGAGGTGGCCCTTGTCTTCCCTCTTGTCCCTGCCTGCTAGAATGTTTCTCCTCGTCCTGCCATTATTACCACCTTTTTCAAACCTGCCTTTCTGTCTTATGAATCTCAGATCACAATCACTTTCCCTGTCTCTTCACTTCTAATCACTCAAATCTCTCATGTAATTACATGTCCCAGTCGTTAAAACAGCGTCGCATTCACGTATTTAACATCTTGCATGGCTCTCAAAATTAGAACTTAAGTTGCCACCCTAGCTTTTTTATTTTTAGAAAAGCTCATACCTAAATAACCGGTATCGGTCATGTAACCGATATCGGTCTACTAACTACCGCCCGTCGGTTATCTAACTGATATCGGTTACACACCTGGCCTTTTGAAACATGGTCTTTTCTTCATTTTTTTACCTAATTTTTGTCGCGCCCGCCTCTTTTCCTGCATCACAACACCATTATCCATATTTGTCCATCCACCACACATATCATTACAATTTCATTAACATCATCTATTTTACAAAAACAAACCAGCCATCAGCTAAGGATACCAAACCAAAACAAAACAAAACAAAAAACTATCTATCTATACCTCATTTGAATCCAACTCATCAGATACATATATAACAATGTCACAAAACCAGCCCAAAACATGCAACATTTCATCATATAACACATCATCCATATATCAACATGTCAATTAAACTCATCATATATTCTATACCACAAACCATTGACGAAATACTTAAAAAACATTTTCAACACTGCATATGGATCAAAACATCATCTATATATATATATATATATACAAGTTTTCAAACATACACTGTGGCCTACATCGGGGCCTCTGTGATCTCATAATCCAACAAAGCCGGCACGCAGGCCACAATAACTATCAATATCTCAACTCGGCTCGCAGGCCGGTCCCTCATATCAAAAATCGACTCAGCTCGCAGGCCGGGGTACCAACTGTACAACCCATACTCGGCTCGCAAGCTGGTATACAATAAATGAATGAATGAATAAATGAATAATATGTAGGCACGCAAGCCTCTATAAACATAACCAGTTCGTAGACTGGTGCCCATATCCACTATATAAATACAAAAACAATGTCAGGGATCCCTCAGCTCTCCCCACCGCCCTCGGCACCTCTCCTTGCTGGTCCCTGTGGCGCCTCTCGCCTCCTGCCTGTAACAGACATGCCAGCTGTGGCTGCACCTCCCTGCAATCTCTGACTACGCGAGGTCTGCGCTTGGTGAGCTGCATAAGGCTGATACTCAACTCCGGTACCATCAAGAATATCCTGATAGTACCGGGCCTCCGCTCTAACCTCCATATAGCACTCTCGAGCCACTGAAGGAGCTGGAGCTGGTCCCCTGGCACCTAATACTAGTACCCCCTGTGCCTTTGCTGGTGGTGCCTGTGGCTGTGCCACTGCTAGCGGTGGTATCTGTACCTGTGCCTGGGGCTGTGGCTGTGCTGCTGCTGGTACTGCTGCCTGTACCTATACCTGCACCTGTGGCTATGCTGCTGGTGGTGGTGCTGCCTGTGCCTGTACCTGAGCCTGGGCTAGCTGCCCCTGTAAGACCCCTATCTGTGCCTGCGCAGCAGCAAGCTACCCCTGTAAGAGCTGCACCTGACCCCTGAGCTGATCTCTCTCTGCCGTCACAGCTGCCAAGTCTGGCTGTGCGGGCTGTGCTACCCTCGCCGCTCTCTGACCAGCCCACCACACCATGTATGCTCCTGTACAACTAGCATCATCTACTGTGTCATCTACTAGCCTCTCAGCAACCCAATCTAGATCCAAGGGCTGTGGTGCAGGCAGTGGGGCCTCTACATCATCCCTCCTGTACTGAGGGAAGGGAGGTGGCTCGTTTTGTCGCAGCCCCATCTACCTGCATACCCTCTCTAGGGGTATCCTCTCGTACTCTCCCGGCCTCCGTCCTGCTATCCAGAAAGTGTACTGGATCCAGCGTAACTATACTCGGCCTCCTCTGTGCGGGTGATGACCTTTGTAAGGTCTCCATACGATATCTACCGCTGTCAGGCCCTCTAACAAATGCCTGTAGTAGGCAACGTCTCTCCCCGCAAGCACTGCTCGTGGCTTCCCCACGACTCCCAACCACCTCTGAAAGCCGTATCTGTATATAACCTGTGGCCCTGGCTGCTGGGGCAGCCCTATTGGTTTGATGCATATGATGTGCTCATATGCCCAACAGTGAAGTAAAAAAGTCAAACAAATACCAAATCTCCGCATCCGGCGATAACCCCAGAGCTCTCTGTATAGCTGCACCAGATACATTGGTGCCCACGCATAGCAAGTATGCTCCTCCACCATCTCAAGCAGCAGCCCCATCAATGCCCATGGAAAATGGCTTCCCTCTGAGTCCAGGAGGGCGAAGAAGGTGATCCCAATCATCATCAGCATGGCCAGTCGTGTCTCGTGTCGGTGCGCACGGTACATGTCACCATACCTGATACTCGCGCTGTGATAGGTAAGTAGCGCGGTTGCATCTCCAAACACCTGTAGGATGCTGTCCATCGCCGTCTCCGAATCTACCTGGAACATTGCCTCCCCCTCGATCGGCAGTCGAAGGATGCGATACACATCCTCCAATGTGATGGTCATCTCTCCGGTCGGGAGATGGAACACATTGGTCGCCGGAACACATTGGTGACCATCAGGCTGTGATCTCTATCAATAGCTCTGTATCGCTGGACACCGCCGAGTCCCACCTCGCGCATGATTGCCCAATGAGCCGTAGATACGTGTGGCCGCATCCGCACCAATAGCGGGGGCATCCTATCCCGCATCGTCAACTACTGACGTGCCTGTAAAACCAACCCACATCCTTAGACCTACTCTTTATCACAACATCTACTTTACCCTCTAAACCCCCTTTTATCCCCCCAACCACACCCCAACTCTATACCACCCCCCTCTAGCAACCTACCTTCAACCACCCCACCCAAAACCCACCCAGCCCAAAACCAAACCCACCCCACCCAAAACAAACCAACCCAAAACCCAAAACCCACCCAACCCAAAACCAAACACACCCAGCTCAAAACCAAACCCACCCCACCCAAAACAAACCAACCCACCCAGCCCAAAACCAAACCAACCCCACCCAAAACCAAAAACCCACCCAGCCCAAAACCAAACCCACCCCACCCAAAACAAAAAAAACCCACACAAACCCCCCATAAACCTTGGACCGGTACCGGTCCCAAACAACCAACCACGGTCAACCACCGACCGACGCCGGTCACCCACACAAAACCCAACCCCTCGAATTTTGCGACCGATGTCGGTCGCTTAGTGACCGACATCGGTCACTGTCATTTCCCGGAGCCGAACCCCCGCGCGGCCCCCCCACCCACATTTTTGCATTTTTCTACTTATCTACCCACCCAAACACCCTAAAAAACACCCTACCCACCCAGCCGCCTTGCCCTATTTTACCCATCTATCCTCTTCGTTTTTCAAATTACATCCATTTATTCATTATTTCCTAAAACATGTAAATTCCTACCCAAACCCCCAATTTAGCTTAACACCATTCAAATGCACACAATAAAGAGTTCCGAACATACCCGAACGACGACACATCATCGTGGTGGGATGGGTGGTGGTGGTCCAACTGGTCCAGCCCCTCCTGCTCCTCCTGCCTGTGCCATAGCTCCAATTCTGATCTGCTGGGTCCCCGGCCAATCAACTGCTTCCTCCTCCTCACTTGGGCCCGCAAACAACTCACTCCTCCAGCAAAATAGCTCCACCTCACTCAATAAAACCTCCAATCTCAACTCTCCACATCAGACAAATCAATTTGGTTTTCAAATAACAAAAGTGACAATGACAAGCCGTATTTTTCTTTTTATAGGTTTTTCGCCCTTAACCGATATCGGTTTCATTACCTACCTATCCGGCCCGACCCAAGGCCTCAACCTACCTATTCGGCCCGACCCAAGGCCTCAACCTACGTATTCAGCCCGACTCAAGGCCTCAACCTACCTATTCGGCCCGACCCAAGGCCTCAACCTACCTATTCGGCCCGACCCAAGGCCTCAACCTACCTATTCGGCCCGACCCGACCCAAGGCCTCAACCTACCCATTTGGCCCGACCCAAGGCCTCGCCCTACCCATTTGGCCTGACCCAAGGCCTCGCCCTACCCATTTGGCCCGACCCAAGGCCTCAACCTACCCATTTGGCCCGACCCAAGGCCTCACCCTACCCATCCGACCCGACCCAAAGCTGCCACCCAACAACTTGGCCTGACCCAAGGCCTCACCCTAACCATCCGGCCCGACCCAAGGCTGTAACCTAACAACTTGGCCGGACCCATGGCCGTATCACTTCAATACCATACCCACAATCAACATTTTATTTTATCCATCCATCCTGTACCTTTTGTTCAATTGAGCTCACCTGTTCGTGTTTTAGCATGATTAGGGTCCTTGACTTGATCTGTCAACCAACTTTTCCTAGACCTAGACCGTGACGTTATCTCAACCAAACCAACCATTTGGTACTCTGCCGAACACGCCTAAATATTCCTGTACCTTACCTGTTATATACCCTGGAGCTACTTCCTATGCCTTGGATACCAGGATTATATCACCCTTGTTTGAATAAACTATCGACCTTTGCCTATACATTGCTGGTTTTCTCACCAAATCATGTACCCTAGTCGCACTATTGCATTTCAACATGTGTCTGCTTCCTTGGACCTACCCCACCACCTTACCATCCCCTCTACAACACTCACCCTTTATCAACCCTATCCCTGATTTCCCGTTCACTCAATGTGTGCTAGATTTGAGGGGGATTACCTATATCTTTAACAGGAGAAACCACTTCATATTATTATCTGCGCAGCTTTACAACACAAGCTACATGACAATAAGGGGCTAATGTAGACACCAAATTCGTGTCTTACGACCCCTTGTGACCCGCATCCCATTTCACAACCTAACCTCATTACCTAAACCTTACACAATTATTTATTAATTACCTTGTAATTGATAAATCCCCATCACCTCACCTACCACCTCATTTTGCCACCTCATCATAACCTAGCCCTAATCTTAAACTAACCTAATTAAAACCTAAAACTTGGTCTACACCTACACCCATGACTAAGGACCCCTTTCTCGCACCTAAAACTGACCTTCTAGTCACTTGACCAAGCCCGCAACTAATCTCTCAGGAGAAAAGCAGGGAAGGTGGGCTGTTTTACTAAAAATAGCCTACTTTTTCCTTACCGATGCCGGTTCCTACTCGAATGCCGTCGGTTACGTAACCGCCATCGGTTCCCTGTAAATGGCCTCCCTAAACCAAAAACAAAGGATCGGAATTTCATTTTTGGATCAGAGAAAAGGATTCTTTGAATCAAGAAAGAGCATCAGGAGCGATCGAGAAAACCCTGATCTTTACTTGACTGAGCAGAGACAAGTGAAGAGACAAGGAGAGTTAGCAGCAAGGGAGAGCAAGCCCAGGACTGCAACTGGATACCAGAGCCCTGTGATACTCAGCTGATTTGATCTGCTGTGTGCCAGACCATCCTACCTCAGTTTTGCCTTTGCCATCAGAGCTCTTGGACTTGCATCTCCGCGAATAATCAGTAAGCTACTTCTTGCATGTACTCTTTAATAACATTTCTTCGACTTTTTGAATCATAAGTCCTCACAAATCCATTCTTAGATCCACTACCCAACGTGTCATTGCATCTAACTGTCATTCATCTAGATCTCATCACCCTATTTCCTAATATTACCTATATACAGCCCTATAAATAACACAACTACCAAATAACACCACCACCCCACAAAAAAACTAACCTTCAGATCCTAGACTCTACCGATATCGGTCATCAGTAACCACCATCGGTTATCAGTAACTGCCATACGTTATACTGACTATAACCAATAACCAGCCTTTCCCCTACCCAGCTCAACAAAGCAATTTAATTGATATCTTATAGTTTTTTTGTGTTAATTCATATTAGCAAGGGAACTGACCACCTTCGAAAGGAAGTTTTATATTTCCTGGGCCCAAGGCAGTTTCCTCATTTATTGTCTAATTAAAATCTTGTGGTCTTGTGTTCTTATTTGCAGGTAGTCCTTCCAAGACAAAAAGGAGTTCTTCGTAGTCAGCCTGATCTTTCTCTATGGTACGCGCACATCATCTCGACATTCTACAGGTATTCCTCCTAGCCCCAACCCTTATCTGTTTCTAAAAGGAACGAAACATTCCGAGTGAAACACAGGCATGGTAGGCAGCAAAAAATGCACGGCAGGCAGCAAAAAATGCCACAGCAGAAAAAAAACAAGCTCTTTCCACATAAAACACTGCAAAGACTGCCTTCCACAAAGCAAACATAAAAAATGACCTCCCACACAAAATGAATAAATGACCAGAGAAGAACACGAGCTCGGGGAGGTGGAAAAACCTTTCAAATGAACTCCAAGCCACAAAAAACTTATATTCTACAAAATACCAGGAAAACAGAGAGCCAGAAACCACAGAGATCTAAAAAAAAATTCACTTCTATTTTAAAAATTTTATTTAAAAAAATGAAATAATCTCTATTTTGGCTGAAAAACTAGATTTAGCTGTAGATAGCTAAATGTGGCTGTAAATACCCTGAAACCTCCAGCAATACCTACACAAGTACAGAAAATAGGCACAAAAACTGACACAAATTTATGAGAAATCTTGTTAGAGAGATTAGCAAAATAATTCCAGAAAATAGTGATAAAAAAACTTGCATGCAGAGTAAAAAAAAAACAAAACCAAGAAAGAGTAATCGCAACTAAAAAAATAACGAGTGCACGTTTACCCGATCTTAGCTCTGATACCATGAAAATAGTTTGCGAGAATCAAATCAGAGACGAGGCACCACAAAGTACTTGCACTCCAAGAGAATCGTGATAGCTCCAGTGTAATTGCAACAAAGAATTAATCAGTAATGGAAGAACTTGCTCAATAGAAACAAATCTTGCATATAGAGGAAAGATAGTGGAGTGTCTTGGCATGCTCATAAATGAATAGTAAAAGGGTACATATAGGGTGCTGAGTAACCCTAGTGCATGACAAACATGAAACCCTAAACCTAACCCATGTGAGATGACACTCCAATATGAGAGGAGGACACATAGAATAACTCACACTAACATCATTTACAGGAAAATCAAATTCAACCTATCAATAACAATGGGTACTATAGAAATCCAGTTTGGCTAGGGAGTTTGGTAGATCATCACATGGTGAGAGTTTAAGTCTGTTGTCTACCAAGAGGTATTTGATCTTTTAAGTTACATTATAATGATTTATTGTTTTAAACAAGTTTATTTAATACAATCAAATATACGAAAATCCTTTGGTTCTAATTTTTATTCCATTGCAAAGAACAACTAAAGAACACAAATTATGAAAGATAAGGAGAGATTAACCATTCCTGGAAGATATTTGTGTTTGCATGGCAAGAGGTGCTCCAGGTGGGTTCACCCACATTCTAGAAGACATCATCTATCTTCCAGTCATTTGGCCAAATGTTTTTTGTGCACCTAGAAGACCCATCTACTTTCCTTTTCTCAAACATCTCTACAGCTTCTTCAATAAAACCATTTATGCACATCCCCAAAATGAAGTAATCCATGAAACATATTTCTTTGGGGCATTTAGTCGTACAATTCACGTGCCATGTGAATGCTCCCAAATCTGCAGTTTATATGGAAAGAGGTTTCTCTTCAATTGTTGGATCTGACTATTCATCATGCAGCTCATCATTTTTACTCTCAACATCCTCTCTTCTTCAATCATAAGAGTTCATAGGATTTGACCATGGGACCTTCCCACTTGAAAAAATATGTGCAGATGCCAATGAACCGAAAACTTCCTTTAGAAGTATCTTCTCCAAAAATGCATAGAACCTAGTACGCTTGAAACAACATATTACATAATCATGGCTCAAACAAAGCATTACCGAGACATTAAGGCCATATCAAGCTAATAGTGCACACTGTGTTATGCATGAGGCCGAGTTGTGAAATGTGGAAGAGCTCATATCACTACCAAAACTAGCCATAACCAAATTTGATAGTGATGAGTGGCCATGATCTCATGAGCTTTACTGAGCTAAACAAATGAACTGAGGTCTATAGTGTCAATCTCGAACATAATAAAAAAAATGGTGACCCAAGAAAATTCATACAGCCAAGATCTCACAGCGAGCCATACAACACGAGTTCACAGAAAAAGAGAAAAACCCAAATAATGGACCATGGTGAGAAATATGAAGACTAGAGATTCAATAATGAATAATGTAAGCCAAAAATTTTCCATAATCTCCAGGTGCAGCCTTGGCCTAACCCATATTGGAATGATTTTAGGGATGGCTATTTGAAAAATCTAGTTTTAGCACAACTCCCTAAAGCATCCATGTAAATAGAAAAAAAGAGGATTTGCGATAGGGGAGAGAGATATCTGTTTTAATTTAGTTAGGTGAGTGTGACAGGCCTGTAGCCTGTTTCAGGCTCACATGTTGACATAGACTGGGAGTAAGAAAGAAAATGTAACTAATCTGGTTAGAGAACTATTTGATGTCTAGGAGAACAAAGTTGCTTCTATGATAAAATCCATGTCTTCTACTATCATTTCATCTTTCCAAATACTACTAACTTTATGCTACAAATCTAAAAAAAATAGTCTATATTATTAAGCAAGGAAACTGACAGGTTTCATTGACACTTGGGCTTCCCATGTGCCATGTCAACCCCCTTCCACACACCACCTCCCATCCACTCCTGTCATCACTAAATCCCGTCCATTTACCCACTGCAAATAATTTATGTTATGTTATTTATTTAGTTAGTTTTGTTGCGGGAACTACAATTCCCTCCCCTTATAATAGCATCGTCCTCGATGCGACACAACACTGATGCTCGAGGAATATGTAAGAAATAAATTCAATAATGACACATGTCTCTAGAAAAATAACTCATCGGTACAAATCGACCACAAGGAAGTAGACTAAATTTGGCAATATCTTAAATTTTAATGTTCTGTGAAGATTGGCAGTTATATTTTTCTTTATTACTATGTCTTTTCACTTAAAGTATGTATTAATCTCAAATCTCAATATTTCATTGTTTAAGATCTTAGTTTATGCTCATGGGTGCCTAACAGTAATTAGATGCAGGCTATCACACAAAACTCAACACAACACAACGAACCTTGAAAAATATTTCCACATACTGTCACGGCTATATCACTCCTCAAGGCTTTTATTTCAACCATGAAAAGACAACAAGTAATTCACATAACAAATAATTTCCAACAATTATGTCATAGACATAGATCAAGTACACACATGTAACTGAAAAATAGATTCATCACGCTGATACATATACAACAGGTATCACATGACCCAAAAACCATGACTGTATCAACATAGTGCCAAGAAAATATCCAATAGTCCATACCTACCAAGGGGAGCGTCAAACGTTAATCATAACAATGTGTAACAAGATTCATAAGAGTAGTCATAACTCAATATACCAACTTCACATATCACAAGACATCACGAAACAAAATCCATATATCCCCCAAAGTATCAAAAAACAAATACATATACCTCCCAAGAATCACGAAACAAATCCATATGCCTCCCAAAGCATCAGAAAACAATACATATACCTCTCAAAGCATCACAAAACAATACATATACCTCCCAAGAATCACATAACAACTCCATATAGCTCCCAAAGTATCAATCACACCCACACAAATCTCTTATGCCTTCCTCAAGTCTCTTATGTCTCCCTCAAGTCTCTTATACCTCCCTCAAGAAATATAATAAAGATAAATTTTCCTTTTCACTCCCTAAAAGAGGTCAGTCACCCTATGGCCCTAGGCACATAGAGTCATGATACCTCTAACCCAAGTGACATAATAACTCATGGTTCAACAACCCACTAGTTATCTGTAACTCCTTGGGGCGTACCCCCATACAACGAAGTGGGTCCATAGGTTCCACCACTCCATGGTGAATCCCATGACCCTATTCCAACACATTACAACATTAGAACCAGCATAACAATCCATATCAAATGCCAAGTGGCAAAAATCCCAAGCCTTGGGCTAAGCTTTAATTTTATTATTATTTTAAACTTGATATGCAATTTAAAAATGAGAAAAGAGAATGGCTAATTAGCCATCGCTAGTGAAAAAAATCTGAATTTTAGTGCAACAACCAAATAAATGCCCTAAATATAAGAACATGTCAGTCAAGAAAATTGCTGGTTCTAGCAAGAAAAGGGAAAGTGTTCGATTTACGAATAAAATACATGTATAGGAATAACACATTACAATAACTATGTGGCCTTATACAACCACCAAGGGGGGTACTCAATGAGTTGTTGGCACTCAGAAACATCGAGCCTCAACTCATAAAATATCATATCAATAATACAACTATCATCATCTCTATCTGAATCATCTTGCCACCACTTCGACAAGGCTCAACATAGTCAAAATCACATAGGTTGAATCCATATGATAACCATATCAGGAGAGAGAAAGGAGTACAAGTCACCATCTACTGAGCCTAAGGTGTCCGTGAAAAAATATATGCATGACACCCGTTGAGCAAGTGCCACACATACCAAATGAACAAAAGTGGGTTTTCAGCCTATGTAAGGCTCCACTTCCTATCTCATACTCGGTTCAAGTGACTGGTCAATGGTACACATTTCCTCACTCCAAACATACACCTTTTACCGATTTCCCTTAGGGTCGGTTAGTGTAGGGTCCACAACATAACACATAACTACATCACTAACACAATGGTGATTCACACAAATTAACCATAGCATCTTATGCATGGTATATATACAGGGTAAAACACAATCATTACTTTCACAGGTTATGATACATCACATTACCACATTCTGCACCCAAAGTGCAATCACTATACAATAGGGATCATACACTCACCATATGCCCCTAAATCACAACATGAACCATCACATATTACATGAATTATACATATGAGGGACACAACGTCTAACCTTACAACATATAGTCAATTGCAATAGAACACGGAGATGCTAACAACTCATCACAATATAGTGACGACATCACGATACAATATAATTCACTTTACACCAATTTTGTCATGCAATACATCACTACACCTTCATATCACATAATGCCAAAATGATCCAATACTCCACAATCCACAATAACATTATTTTTCACACACAATAAGGTGGTACATCACACATGAACTCTTCATAGAATCCATGAAAAGGAGAGAGAATAATCTCATCACAAGCACATCAACATGATAAAAAATACACACTAAGTGACATACACAACATGTGCATTCAAATATCACAATTACGACATAGTTCACATCATGCTTATATCACATTACTCTTCCAATATCCACCACCATCATGCAACACCATCACAACTCCAATCTATCCCAGAGGTTCGAGAGCATGAACCTTACTCTGATACCAAGTGTAATGCCCACATTTTATACACACAAATACAACAATAAAATACTAGGAATATTTTTTTTTGACTTACATTTCTCACTACACAATGCCACAAAGGCTCCAAGTAAGAAAACTCCATAACACATACGACACTTACATAAGCCATCGACCCACATAGACACATGACAACACCATATACATGTCGATGCCACACCTTCCCCAATGAACGAATGCTAGCAATAACCCAACCACAAGAAAAGGGACTCAAGGATTGGCAACCCCACAACACATCATTTCCATGATTACATCTTAGTTATGATTAACATTCCAGGAACATTTTTATACAAGGATGATTTTATCCATTTTCCACATACAGATTCTGCAATTCATTTCACATTCAACTTATTGTTCGACCATTTAAGTTTTCTCTTTATCCCTTATGACAATCTCCATAACTTACATAATTAAATTCCATATTTCCAATTACCTACAAAGTTCCTAATTCTCTCGTTCTTATGCTAAAGGTTTGTTTTCTCAAAATATGTTTAGTTGACATTTAATTTTACCCTCATTATGCAAGGGGACCAACCAGAAGTTGTCGAGGGAAAAAATACACATCAAAGGAGGTGAAGGTTCAAGTTTCTCTTTCCTATAAACTTCCTTCCATTCAAAGCACATTTGTTTTCATACTATGGTTGTTTTAGTATCAATCTTAGTTTGATTCAGTTAAGCATTTACAAGACATAATTTTATTTTATCTTATTTTTAGTGGACTCTAAACTGGCTCAAAGGCCTAGTCCCACCAAGAATCAATTTGTATCCATTATTAACAAAATTCAATGCCTAAATCATCCATAAGGACTTCAAGTGAATTTTTGTTCCTAAACCATTATCACACATACTATTGTTTCTCATTTCATTTACAATGTTTGCTAGGTCTCTTTTTTTTTTGGGTGTCACTTTATAACATAAAGAGTTACGAAAGTACTTATTTACCATTTTGAATAAGTATATGATTGGAAGCATTATAACTACACATGAATCCCAAGTTAACCTCCTAATCAACTGAGGTTTGGTTTAATTCCAACTGCACCTAATGATCTACGCCTCAACTATATATGAGTTTAAGGCAAGAGGACATATTTATGCTAAACCACCTTCAAGAAAAGACCAAGGTGATATGTTGATAGAAACCAAGGTAACACATTTAACTGAGAGGAACTAAGGAGTTCATTAACAAGAGTTTAAGACCTAGAACAAGTATTTCACGATCTCCATTTATGTCGTCTGGATCCAACAGGGACTTCATTCGCTGATGAAGTTAATTTCTAGATCTAATCACGTAAGACCTGGAAATCCAAAAGGATACTAAGGGAGTATTAGCTCTACTTACCCCACAGATGGTAAGGTTACACTGCATAGTCATTGCTTCGAACAAGGACTCATAAGGTGACTTCCAAGGTGGTCTTGACCACTCAACATGGTGTCGGGCCTGAAGAGAGGACATTCTCCTCGCGGTTACCAAAACTAGAAGGAAACCACATACTCCAGATAAAGTTGGACCATGTCATTCCTAAAATATGGGTTCACGACAATGTCGCTAAACATAAGGACTATGACGGTAAACTTCAACTAGGGGTTTTATTTACCTAACCTAGGAGGTTCCATCGAGTACAAGGTTTAAGTTCATTCTATGGTTTCAATTTTTTTCTGGTAATGAAGGATCACCCACATTAAGACAAGTTATGCATAGATATTATACTAGGATTAAGTGTTTCGATTAAATCTCTTTATTACATTTACAAGGTAAGAATACAACACAATAATTAATTAATCATTTATTGAACACTGAAAAAATGCACTCCAATATATTAACTTCAAATTCATTTACTATATATATCAAACCCTTTTACCATACGCAACTATGAATCAAATTGAACCTGTGATTAAATGCACATTTCCTAAGATATCCCTAAAACTAGCATCTCATACATATTAGCAAATTTCAAATATAACTTTTCTGTAACATGAGACTACATTATACATATATTCATTTTACAATGACCTATATAAATTACAATAATAAATAATGAATTACACATCACCTTTTCACCATCTTTCTTGCATCCTGCAAAACCATGTGAGCATGAAATCAGCGATAAATCGCTGGCATGGAATCCACCCTAATCTAACATAATTAATGTATTTAGTTTCCCATTTACATATAATAATAATTATAATTTTCATTCAAAAGAAAAGGTTTAGAAACATGATTTCATTTCACTTCACTTCGTAACCAAGGAGAGAGAAAGAGAAAGGAAGAGAGAAAAACACCATTTTGTCAAAAGTTCTATTTCACACAACAAGTTACACTATAGAGTTTTCAAACAGTTATTTACATGTGTCAAAAGTTTCCACGGTGGTTTGGCAACCCGACAGGGGTCCTACAACTTTCTTTTTACATTTTCCTGCTAGCTACAAAAACGTTCAAAATAGGCTCGGAGGCTAAGAAACCACTTTCAAATGTTGTCTTCTGATGAGAAAACACACCATGGTTAAATTTCTACGTGTCCACTTATATACCAAGAGTTCATAGGAACTGACATAATTTAGAACTGGCGAACGGTTTATGATTGGTGGCTAGTTTTCTGGGGCCATTGGTCATAATTGGCCTAGTTGCAAATGAATAAAAGTTAGCTCAAGGGCTCAAAAAACCACATCCAAAACTAACGTTTGATGGATGTACGCAACATAAAATTCCTACAAGTTCCCCTATATATGGAGAATTCATCAGAGTCGATGGAACTGAGAACTAGAAAACGGGTTTTCAAATGGCGACATGTTTTCTGAAGCCACCAGTCGTAATTGGTTTGGTTTGACCTCGTCAAACTATGACAAGAGGCCTACAAAATGGATTTTCCAAACTATACAAAAATGTGTTTTTCCCTAAACTGAAGGTTCCATGCGATTATCTAGTAAAAATACTATATGTTTGTGAAGATGGATAATAATTTCTCTATCCAGATTTCAAATGGTGGTTCAAAACAAAACCCAAATTTTTAGATTTAACAGTGTCCTACCGCTGCAAAACAATGTAACAAGGCTCCTATAAGGGTGTCAAAAAGGTCACAAATGTTCATTCAGGGATGATTCAAGGACTGAAGCGACTCCTTACATAACAAGCTACACATAGGTAACTTAACATCTCCTTTCCAAAGTTATGAAGGTTGTTTTGTGAGTCTCTGAAAATCACAATTTATGTATTTTAACACAGGAGTGGTCAACTCATTTATAGGAAACTCAACTTCAACCTATCAATAAAAAGGAGTACTATAGTAATATGGTTTGTTAGATAATTTTTCTATCATCACAAGATGGTGAGAGTTTAAGTCCGTTTAATACCAAGAGAAATTGGATTTTGTAAGTTACGATAACACTTTATTGTTTTAAATTTAAGTTTATTTAATACAATTGTATAGGAATTATCTAGAGGTTTAAATTTCTATTATAGTTGCAAATGAAAAACTAAAATTATGAAAATTATGAAATATGAGGAGAGATTAACCATGCTTAGAAGATATTTGTGTCCGCATGGCAAGAGATGCTCGAGGTGGGTTCACACACATTCTACAAGACATCATCCATCTTATTGTCATTCCACCAAATGGTTTTCATGCACCCGGAATACCCATCTACTTTCCTATTTTTTCTATGAGGGCATTTAGTCATATAATTCATGTGCCATGTGAATGCTCCTTGCAAATCATGTAGTGCATGGGAAAGATTCCTCATTCAACATGTTGGATCTGACTATTCATCATGAAGCTCGCCATTCTTACTAAATCAACATTCTCTTCTTCAATCATAAGAGTTCAAGGATTTAACCATGGGACCTTGCCACTTCAAATACTAGGTGCAGATGCCAATGAGCTGAAAACTTCCTTTAAACAAAAATAATCTTCTCTGGTCACAACATGTGTCCATAAACCTATTGTATGCTTGAACCAACATATTATAGAATCATGGCTCAAATAAAGCATTAATGAGAGATTAAAGCCATAGCAAGCAAACAATGCAAACCATAATATGCATGAGGCCGAGTTGTGAAACGAGGAAGAGCTCATGTCACTAACAAAACTAGCCATACTCAAATTTTATAGTGATGAGTGGCCATGAGCCCGTGAGCTTTACTGAGCCAAAGAAATGAACCACAGTCTATAGTGTCAAGCTCGAACATGATGTGAATGCAAATAAAAGCAACCCAAGAAAATGTTTTACAGGGCCTTTTCAAAAGCTCACATACGATTTCATACAACCACTATAATGAACTCCAGAAGGTAACAAATTTCACAAAAATTCTGTCAAACCCAGATAATGGACCATGGTGAGAAATATGAAGACCAGAGATTCAATAATGAATAATTTCAGCCAATTTTTTTTCATAATCTTCCAGTGCAACACTGGTATAACCCATATTGGACTGATTTTAGGGATGGATATTTTCCAGATCCATGTTTAGCACAGCTCCCTGAAGCATCTGTTTACATGTTTACCAGAGCATTTGCAACAACAATATCTTACAAAAAAATTATGTCTTTTCTGTTGTGATGGATGTCCATGGCATTTTTTAGGCTCACGTATTGACATAGAATGGGAGTAAGAAATAAAATGTATCTGATCTAGTTGGAGAATTTTTTGATGTGTAGGAGAACAAAGTTGCTTCCGTGATGAAAGCCATGTCTTCTTCTATCGTTGCATCTTTCCCAATACTACTACATTTATACTACAGATTTCAAAACAAATAGTTTGTATTATTAAGCAAGGAAACTGACAGGTTTGATTGATGCCTGGGCTGCCCATGTTCCCTGTCAGCCCCCTTCCACATGCCACCTCCCATCTAGTCCTGTCATCACCAAACCTCGTCCATTCACCCACCACATTTCATTTATGTTATGTTATGTTATGTTATTTATTTAGTTTTGATGAGGGCACTACATCCAATGTACCATTATGAATGACTATTCCTCGAGCCTTCCAATTGATACCATCGAGTGAGCTAGGTTTACCAAATAGGGGATCATTACTCAAGGAAAAAAAGTGTATATTTTTAAAATCACCAAGGGCATTACAGAAACACTACAAGATTACATCTATCTTAGGAGTAATAGGGTGCACCTCAGATTCCTTGGCACCATTGTTATCATGAACACTTTGCCTCAAAAGTAATAGATCCCCACATATGAGAAATTGGAACAACCTACCAACAAATCCTCCATGCTCTCGAGCCTTGTCATTACTTCTATCAACATATGTGAGGCCATTTATAGGGATTTTTAGGGTATCCCTACTCTGTCATGGTCACGAGGTCCTCTAATAGATCTTGTGTTGTTGTCTTTGAAATGCAAATTGAGAAATTTCTAAATTCTCATGATTTATAACTAACATCATCTCACTCAATCCAGTCTATAACAATCACGAACCATGTATTGTTGCATGAGAGCATACAAATCCTACTTGATTCCACTCAACACTATTTACGAGTGTGTTTACTCTTTACAAGTGATTACACCAAGTGTATCATTTGATTTTTTGGATACAAAGTATATTAATTGTTTAGTTCCTCTATCAAGGATAGAAAAATATTTCATTCTAAGTGTCTACATGGGTATCCATCATTGAATCCCATCCAACATCCAACTCATAGATCCTTGGTGACTCCTAGACAGTGTAATCAACAACTTACACTACTTTGACCAAAGTTTCAAAGATATGTATACCATGCTCGGTTCCCTTATGGCACACTCGTTGTTAGGAACTTATCCATCACCTTATTAATTTTTGTTATCTAGATTAGAACTAAATACTTACAAGTTGCATACAAGGTACCAATTCGGATCATCATGCATAAGAAAATGTCACAATGTCATCTTAGGATACCTATGGGAAAGTAAGTTTCTCCGTAATGATTTGCATCGTTTCTAGACCAATTTCCTTCCTATAGCCATCATAAAATTTGCATCGAGGTACGTATCCATGAGGTTTAATCCACTTTCGTAACTTTAACTAAGCTTGTTCTTAAATGTATTACGACTATCACAATTTGAGGGACTTGACGAGGAAACTAAATATAGTTGATAAGTATTAGTATCCAATTAATCACCCTCTTCATTAAATGGATGCAACTATGTAGCATCCCTAGTGATTTGTCCCACCTAGTGTCTTAAATTGAAACATCATAACTTAATTGTTTCAAAGTAATCAATTAGATCACGAAAGGTAACCCTAGATCTCATGAAAATTTCACCACAAATGAATCGTACCTAATGTCCTATATCAAGATAACCTAATATTTTGAATGTAGTTCATTACTGTACTTCACACTCCTTTTTATTGCCTAGTTGCAGATGTAAATTTGCTTACTACATTAACTTTGCCAACGTAGCATTGTCTATTTATTCAAGCAGAGTATTATTCTCAAGAAGTTCTATTATTGGAAACACATAACTATTTGAGTAAAATAAAATCAAATATGTTATATTCTTTCCATAAATAGTAGTTAGAACACATTTATTCATATTATTTTCATCTTATATGTTATATTCATTCACTCACCAATACAACATATTACTCAACATACAATCCTTGCATCTATTTCATTAAATAGAGTACCCTTATTCTGATTCTTGGTACTACATGAGTTTCCTTTCTCATACAAGAATTTTCCATTATACGTTATTGATTTTTTTGTTAGGTAACTTGCACTTCCTAAGTCACCTTATACAACACATGATAACTAACAACATTTTTCCAAAATATTACCATGCAAAACTAAAAGATACTTCAGTTATATAAGCATCTTGTGATTTAATAATTTCTCATAGCCAATAAAGAGATTATGGAAGGGACATGTGTAATAGGTTTATAGTCCTTTATCCTTAGCTAGGATATCTTCACCATTCCTTAACTTAATTAATTAATTGGAATTATACTGTCTAAATAACGGTATATTTTTCCCGCTATAAAATCATGATTTCCACATGATATAAGGTGGTCATTTATTAATTAATTTCACATTTAATCTCATTAAAATTTCTAATTGTCAAATGATATTAAAATATTATGAGGTTCAACTCACATTAAACTTTCGAGGATAATCAACAGTACAAGAAAAAAACAACAATTATCAAATCAATAATTATAACTTTTGGGACTATATAATCAAATCAGTTTTAACAATCAATAATTTTAACAATCAATCGTACATCCAGCTCATACGCCTTGAAAAATTTCCAAAGAAATAATTCACATTGTTTAATTATATATGCATTTATTTCATTTTGTAAGATTCATTACAAAAATATTCATTTCTCGATGAACCAATCACTACCCTTATCCTTTAGGGTACTTATTTATCGCTGCAAATTAGAAGGAACAACAACATGTATAAACATGGTCAGTCACAAGTATTGGTATGGAAAGTCTATTCCCTTCTTACATCTTAAGTCATTTAATATTTAAATAAAGGAAATGCTGCAATATTAAAACTTTTAAAAAAACATATAACAATCTAAATCTATATGCTATTTCTCAAGGTAACTTTATTTGCATTCAAAGTGACTATAACAACATTCTTATTAAATGCTATAAAGCTTGAATTACCCAAATGTTAGAACTTAATTCAACAAAATCCCTTAATACTCAAAAGCAATCTTACATGTAATAATTGTAACAATATTATTTGATTAATGACAAAATTATATAAATATCGAAGTTATATATATATATATAAACCCTTATAAGACTTATATTGCATAGAAGTATCGAATGATAATTTTAGAAACAGAGTTAAGATTCAACTCATGGATTCCCTTCATATTCAAAACCAATTTGTGATGTAATTATTCTAAGCTGGGGTGACATAGTCCAAATATACATATAAATTGTTAATGATTTCATATATTCTCTCATAGTCCTATTGACCATCAAAAAAGGTATCACTTGATAACTATAAATATTGTATCCTACCAATTGGAATTATCCTCAAGCTCAACATGATTAAGGTGAGGTAATTTTACCTTAATAGATCTCAATGCTACCAAAGAAAATGAATTTCTAACTTCTCCTATAGGACCAAACCTACGTCAAGTTATAATCACAACCCATCCACATATACCCATCAAGAATTTTATGCGGTGTAATCATGCTTATA
This sequence comes from Taxus chinensis, assembly GCA_019776745.2. Taxonomy (NCBI): domain Eukaryota; kingdom Viridiplantae; phylum Streptophyta; class Pinopsida; order Cupressales; family Taxaceae; genus Taxus; species Taxus chinensis. The sequence goes on along the minus strand of CM034157.1, from coordinate 44,030,254 downwards.
AGATGTTTTAGCTCCTTACCAATCGGTACAAAGAATGGAACTCTACCCTATCCATGTGGACTAATAAAGGAAAAGTCAAACAATTATCAAACAGATGAATATCATAGCCACTAGATATATTATCGCCGTAATCATCTATAATTTAACAGGAAACAATTTCATGAAGAAATTTCCCATGGATTTACCTACATCTTCTGTGTTATTCTAGCTATAAATAGCTTGCTTCCAACCCACAATAATAATTGTTATAGAGATTTAATTCAATAAAACATACAATAGTTCCTTCTCACTATAGTTTAAATAAGGGTTGAAACCAGTAACAGATATAAAGAGTCTCGCAACACTTGAGGCTCAAAATGGGTTTTGGGTTAATAGTGCCTTAGAATAGGGTACAAAATTTGACCATGTAAAAGTCAAATGAATAAACCCTACTACCATTTTCAAAATAAAAATCCATAGAATATCCACACTCTTAAACAATTTTCATAGCAAAACATCAACAATAATGTTTCTCTTAGTGACATAGCATAACCATAAATAGTAAATGTTATGGAGAAACCACAACACCCTCGAATGGTTTAAATTGTGATGGGGCATTTAGTGTGATTACATAACAATGAGTTATCTTGAGTGTGGGACATTGCAAAATAGGATAGCTCTCCGGAGAAGGCTGGTTCCTGCTCATAACCTACATGCTAATAACTACTCCTAGTGCATGAAAAAATACTGACTAATCCTAATCTAATGCTTCTAAGGGGACAAGGAAAGAAGGATTGCATGAAAGAAACCTACACTACTAGCAGTGATACACCAAGAAAGGAGTTATGATAACTTACCCCAACCTGCAAAACAATGGAATAGATGAACCTAGAAAGGGTTGACCTTTAGCACAAAATAAATTACATCCAATACATCATTCCCGAATGAACACAACATGCAAAATCATGTAATATCAAAGGAAATGAATACATTAAGCAAGCACAATGAAAGGTAAGATGAAGACAATAAACAATGAGAGGTTAAAGAGATCAACACATCCATAATATTATCGCTCCATATGGATATACATAATACATTATTGTGGTATAAAGAGGCATGAAACCATTACATATCTTGAGAGGAAGGCTTGAAGCCCCAAGAAGAATGGGGTGCATGGGAGGAGAGAAAATGACCAAAATTTTGCACATGAAAATCCCTTACATTTTATAGAGGAAGAAAAATGAGGATAGAGAGGGAAGAAAACCCGAAAAAATACTTCAATCTCATGTAAAATACTTCATTTTCCTTGCAGGAGTGATGGGAAAATATTCCAAGCCCATACTCCATTGTACCTTGCTTGTTGGGGAAGAAATGATGCTTATACCATCATTATTTTTGTAAGTGAGAAATATGGAGACATTCCTCTAAAATGGTTGACTGTATTTCCTCATTTTTAAATACATAGTCTCATTAAAATTAATAAAGTAGTGAGATCTTTCCAAAAAGTCCTATTTTTTAGAGGACATTGAGATCTTTCCAAAAATTCTGATTTTGTGCAAATCTAAGCTCCCAATCAAAATTTATGGGCATCTTAATATGAGCGTGCCATACTGCGATAAATGTGAGTGGTTAATCTACCTTTTTGGACTCCAAACCAATATCACACTCTCTAAAATATGAAATTTCAGAAATTTAGGATTTAGAACTTTGAGTATTTCGACTTCAGAGATTGTCACCACTGTTCATCCGACAAACTAGCTAGAGAGTTCCAAAATTCTGAAATCCTGAACTCCAAAATTCATACTTCAGGTTTTAGACCTTTGTGCTTTTCAGTTTTTGGGGGTTCATGTTTCAGGGGTTTAGGTTTCTAGATTTTAGGGGTGTTCATCCATGTGGTCGTCGTATATCTCAAAAAATTTGAAATCCTGATGTGTGAATTTCAGACTTCTTTTTTCACTCGCATGACATTGTTCATTACTCTATTATGAATTAGAGAACAAATATCCAGAAAAAATTCCTCAAACCACAGTAGTAGGAAACTATATAGCAGAATTATACTTGCAGAAATATAACAGTATAAATGAATAATGCATAAAAGAAGACAAGACAAAATTTAATGTGGTTCACCCAATGTGGGCTACGTCCACCAAGAACTTGCTCATATTTTATTATCAACAAGAGTAAAACAACTCTCACAGTATTCTCTCAGTTATGAACTCACAACATAATTCCAAAGATGCTAAACCACATCTAAACCACAATTGACACCCAATTGCATAACCTTGATCACTCTTGATCACCTCTTGATCATTAAAACTCAAGAACTCTTGAACAGTTAAGATATCTTCGAGATACCCTAACACCTCTATTTAGAGGATTACAATCCTTCTAAGAAGCCGTAAAGCCAACCCTGGAAGTTTGAAAGTCGCAATCTTTCAACTTCCCATGGCTGGAAAAATAGTCTCAATGTTAATAGCCAATTAACAGCAATGTTGCAACAACGACACAGCGACTGCACAACAACATCACAACAAACGATAGTAGAATTCTCTTGAAGTCTCTAAACATAACCGTTCAAGCTCCAACACTTCAACACTGATTCAAGAAGGTAAAAAATAGGCTCCACATCCCAAAAATCTCCCACCTGGAGACTGTTTCCACTGAGCAAAGTTCTTAACCCTTCATTATCAACCATAAAGGCCAATCAAAGTTGAACACAAGTTCAAGTTCTCCCTTGTGACCACCTTGGTCATCATATCCATAGGATTCTAACTGGTATGAATCTTTTCTAGCTTCAACTTATCTTCTTCCAAAGCTTTCCTGATGAAATGATATCTCAGCTGAATGTGCTTTGTCCTAGAGTGGAAAGCGGAGTTCTTCACCAAATGAATAGTGCTCTGAATATCACTGTGTAGTCTCCAAACTTCCTTCTTATGACCCAACTCATCAAGAAACTGCTGTAGCCAAATCATCTCCTTGCTTACCTCTGTGGTAGCAATATACTTAGCCTCTGTGGTTGACAAAGTCATAACCTTTTGTAACTGTGAAATCCAACTCACCACTGTATCACCAACCGTAAATACATAACCTGTCATGCTCCTCATGTTGTCCAAATCTCTTGCCATGTCCGAATCTACATATCCACGTAATGTAGTGTCTGATCCACCAAAACACAATGTTGCTCCCATGTTCCCTCTCAAATACCGAAGGATCCACTTTACTGCCTATCAGTGCTCTCTACCGTGATCACTCATAAAACTTCTCACTACTCTCACTACATGGGAAATGTCATGCCTAGTGCATACCATAGCATACATCAAGCTACCAATTGCTGATGAGTACGGTACCCTGGACATCTAGATTCTATCCTCATCAGTCTTGGGACTCTGCTCCTTTGATAATTTAAAGTGACTTGCCAAAGGAGTACAAACCGGTTTAGCATCCTGCATACTAAACCTCTCCAAGACCTTCTTTATGTACCCTTCTTGAGATAATACCAGCTTCCTCTCCTTCCTGTTCCAAGTTATTCTCATACCAAGGATTTGTTTTTCTACCCCGAAATCCTTCATAGCAAAGGAGTCACCTAGTTTCTTCTTGAGTACCTTTATTTCATGCATGTTCTTCCCTACAACAAGCATATAATCTACATACAGGCACAAAATAATATAACTACCATCAAGAAACTTCTTTATGTACACGCAATGGTCTGAGTGACACTTGGAGTAACCCTGCTCCTACATAAAACTGTCAAAATTCATGTACCACTGCCGTGGAGCTTATTTCAGGACATACAAGCTCTTCTTCAATTTGGACACTAACCTCTCCTTCCCTTGACCTCATAACCCTATGGCTGTTGCATGTACAATTCCTCCACCAACTCACCATGAAGGAATGTAGTCTTCACATCCAACTATTCTAAGTGCAGGTCTTCTGCTGTAACCAAACCAGGAAGAATCTAATAGAAGTCATTTTAACAACCAGAGAAAAAGTTTCATCAAAGTCTATATCTTGCTTATATGAAAATCCTTTGACCACCAACCAAGCCTTATATCATTTCCTACTTCCATTTTCCTCTTTGATTCTATACACCCACTTGTTCTGCAATGCTCTCTTGCGCTCGACAACGCCACCAAATCCAAAGTCTTGTTTTCCATAAGAGATCTATGCTCTTCATCCATGGCCTGCTCCCACTTCTTCCTGGCATCCACCTGAACTGCTTCCTCAAAGCACTCTGGCTCTCCACTGCTAGTGAGAAATAAATAATTCAAAGATAGAGTAAATCATTCAGGTTCCCTTCTTACCCTAGAAGACCTTCTCACCTCAGGAGTTTGGGGTTCCTGATGAGTAGGTACCTAAACTGGCTATGCCAAAACATGATGTACTTGAATCGGCTCCTTGGACACCTTGTTGTCCGCAATGTCCTCTAACACCGCGTATTCTTTCTTTGATTTCTCTTTTTATTCCTGCAACTAATCTTTATACATGGTTTTTTCATTAAAGACAATATCTCTGCAACAAAATATTTTCTTGTCTTTAAGGCTCCAAACATGGAAACCAAAGTCATCTTCACCATATCCAACAAAGGTGCATTTCTTAGACTTAGCCTCTAACTTGGTCCTATCATCTTTATCAATGTGAACAAATACCTCAAATCCAAATACTCTAAGAAATGAGTAATCAATTTTCTTACCAAACCAAGCCTCTTCAAGTATACCTCCATCCATAGCCATAGATGGTCCTTTGTTAATAAGATAAATAGTTGTGCTTACCACTTCTGCCCAAAACATGAGTGGCAGCTCCACATGTAACCTCATGCACCTAGCATGCTCCATGATTGTCCTGTTCATTCTCTCTGACACTCCATTTTCTTGTGGAGTATTTGGAACCGTTCTTTGCCTATGGATCCCATTTACCGAATAGTAATCAATAAATTCATTGCTGCAATATTCCCCTCCATTATCCAACCTGAGACATTTCAGCTTGAGACCTGTTTCATTCTCAACCAAAGATTTTTATTTCTAATGCAATATACCCATACTTTTCTAGTTGCATCATCAATAAAAGTGACATAATAACATGAACCACCAATAGAGTTTACCTTAGCTGGCCCTTATACATCTGTATGCACTAACTCCAACTTACCCTCCTTCCTGGTAGGTCCAATCTTGAGGAATCTCGCCCGCTTCTATTTCCCATAAATACAATCCTCACAGAAGTATAAATCTAACTCCTTTAATCTGGGAAACCTGTCCTTTATAATTTACATGCCCTTATGACTCATATGAGTGAGTCTCTGGTGCCAAAAAGTTGCATCTCCATTTGTAGTAATTAAACTACAATAATCAGCACCACTGGTTAAATACAAAGTACCAATTTTCTTACCTCTTACAACAAGAAGAGATCCCTTGGTAACCTTCCAAGAATCCTCTGTAAAACTAACCGTACAACCATCACTACCTATCTGTCCCACTGATATCAAGTTTCGTCTCAACTTAGGCACATGCTTGATGTCCTTAAGTAGCCATGTGTTTCTATTATGCATTTTCACTTGAACACAACCTTTCCCTACTATGCTACATGGTTCATCATCACTAATATATACATGTCAAAAATCACTTTGAACAAAATCAATAAATTAATGTCTATGTGGGGTGGCATGGAAAGAAGCCCCTAAATCTAGCACCCAAGATTCAGTAATATTATCTAAAGAAAGAATTAAGGCGTCTTGACAAACATCACCTGCTGCCATATTTATCTCTTTAGTTTCCTCCTCCCTTTTCTTCTTATCCCGAAGAGCCCAGGAATATTTCTTAGCATGACCAACCTTCCCACAGTGCCAAAATTCTAACTTACTCTTGGACTTTGACCTTCCGTGATCATTCTACTTCCCATGGTTACCTTTCCCTCTATTCTTTTGTCTCCCTCTGCTCTCCACTGTCAAAGCGTTTCTAGAAGTAGAAGAATCTCCAATGTTCTTCCTTTACATTTCCTCACTTAGGATCACACCTATTACATCCTCAAAATTTAGCTTTGAGTTATTAGAGACTGAATAACTTACATCCATAACCAAGTTGTCCTAGCTATCTGGCAAGGAGCAAAAAATCAACAAATCCCTGACCTCATCCTCAAAGTTAGTTTTTACTGACTTTAACATACAACCGTATTAAATTCATTCAAATGATCAGCAACAGAACCATTCTCAGAAATATTCATATGAAATAAATTTTTCATCAAAAATATTTTATTAGAGGCAAATGGTTTTTCATATAACTTCCCCAACACACTCATGAGACCTTCTGTGTTCTTTTCCTGCAATATTTTGAAAGCAACCAAAGATGCAAGGCATAAATGAATTTCCCTGAGCGCCTTTCTATCCAGCAACTCCCAATCCTCATCTGACATGGTTGTAGGTTTCTTTGCTTTTCCACCCAAAGGAACATGTAGGTCCTTCTGATATAAGTAGTCCTCCATTTTCATCTTCTACAAACCAAAGTTCTTCCCATTGAACTTCTCAATCCTCGATCTGCCCTCATATGCCATAGCTCCCACTGAAGTTAAACTTTCCCTATGATTTAAAACTTCAGCAAAAAACCACCAAACCTCTGATACCAATTGTTAGGAATTAGAGAACAAATATGTGGAAACAATTCCTCAAACCACAACAGTAGGAACCTATATAGCAGAATTATACTTGCAGAAATATAATAGCATAAATGAATAATGCACAAAAGAAGACAAGACAAGATATAACATGGTTCACCCAATGTGGGCTACGTCCACCAAGAACTTGCTCAAATTTTATTATCAACAAGAGTAAAGCAACTCTCACAGTCTTCTCTCAGTTATGAACTCACAATAGAATTCCAAAGATGCTAAACCACAATTGACACCCAATTTCATAACCTTGATCACTCTTGATCACCTCTTGATTATTAAGACTCAAGACCTCTTGAACACTCAAGATATCTTCAAGATACCCTAACACCTTTATTTATAGGATTACAATCCTTCTAAGAAGTACTGAAGCCGAAGCTAGAAGTTTTAAAGTTGCGATCTTTCAACTTCCCATGGTTGGAAAAATAGTCCCGACGTTAACAGCCAATTAACAGTATGTTAACAACAACGTTGCAGCAACGACATAATGACTGCACAATAACGTCATAGCAAACGACTGCAAAATGCTCCTGAAGTCTCCAAACTTAACCATTTGAGCTGCAACACTTCAACACTGATTCAAGAAGACCAAAAACAAGCTCCACACCCCAACATGCTCAACCCTGTTGCTAACTCCAAACATCCGAATGTCCAAAGTCTGAATTTAGGAATTTAGACTTTGATATCCTTCTGACATTTTGAGTCCTATGATTCAGAATATTTTTCCACTGAATCTGAATGCTTCCACATCACTTCAACTCGCTTGGTTTGAGCCTGAAATGTGAGCTCCCATTGCTGAAATGATCCTTCTATTTTCTTTGTGTGAATTCATGTTTTTCCAATTTCACTTGAAGCGAAAAATTTGATAAAAGTAAATACGTATTTATTCAATTAAATATAACTATTCATGCTTAACTTGTCCATATAGTAAGTCTTCAATTACAAATCTCATTAAAAAAATTCAGAGAGTCAGAAAAGTAAACAAAACTCTAAAATGTTTCCTTCCTTGCAAACTAGATCACATAACCCAATATTGTAGTAGCTCATTTAGACAAATATTAAATGGAGTAACTAGATAAGAGGGAATATTTGCATTCCATGCCTGTAATTGAATATTTTCTACAAATTCTCTCCTTAAACTAAAATAGGTCAAACCAATTATTTGAATCCTCTTCTGTGCAAGCCTTAACAATCATGCTTCCAGATTCAAGAATAAAAGAAGAAACAATCAAACCATTCTTATTTTATGCAAGAAAGGGTTGATCTCGATAGCTCACTAACTCATGCATGTATGGCCTCTTAAAGCGTGAGTTCAAGTTCCTCCATTCAAATTTCACCATGGCTTCACCATTCTACTTCATGTAAAGTGCAAATATGAGATGCACAGATAAAAAATGAACCCATCGTTTGCATGTTGAAGCTTCTCGAGGAAGCTTCTAATTTTTTCAAGATATTAATTTCCCTTTATTTCTTGGAGGCCACATTAGTTGCTTTGAAAACTACACCACCTCTTTTGATCTCACCCATTATCTATTCCTTCAAATTAGCAGACTGAAGTGTTTAAGCATCTTTTAAACCTTTTAGCAAAGGTTATAACGTGCATGCATTCCTATTTCCCGGTCCAAGGCCTTATCCCAATTTTAAATAATCTAATGAGTATAACTTGCATGTGTCCACAGGGTCGAATTTTCAAATAATCCATTGAGAATTCACAACAGCCAATTAAACATATATCTATACTAGTACATGGATTTAGTATAAAACAATGATCAATTTACGACATTCCTAACTTGGGTTTAAGAACACTTATAACCAATTACCACCTTTATAACTCTTAGGTCCCATCAAAAAAATATTTATACACCTTGTCAATTGTAAATAGAATAATGTTAATCCACACTAATAACCATATTCAACATCCATTAGACATGTAATCACTAAATCAAGCCTTCCATGTTATTCTTGTCACTGTTTAAGCCAAAGAGTTAATCTTAACATTGACACGTAACTTGTGACATCATATAAGGTGAAATGTCCTGTTTTATTTTCCATTACGGGTCATTCAATATTTAACAGGTGTTATACTAGCAACCGTGTATATACATATAGCCATAATGAATAACTAATAGACACTAAGTCCTTATAGTGATAACCAAGTATCTTGATAACTCGTATGCTAACTCGGCATAGTATTGCCAGTTAATGCAAAGGTAATAATCATGAACAAACATAGCAACGATTATTCAGAATACAAGAAGACCAAATCGATCATTTCATGATCGTATGAAAGTAACCCTAAATCATATCACTGATAACCATAAATAATAAATAAGGTAACATAAATCACAGCAACCAAAATCAAATCAAGTAATTATTATTTCCTGTAAGATATCTATTGTTGTTATACATGTTCTGATTTCCACTATCATATTCGAAAATAAATATGCATAATAGTTACTCATTAAAGGTATAGAAGTAAAAAAATATATCTTGAAGGAAATCCATGTACCCATTTTGCATTTATGACCTACTCTATTAAATGAAGCAGACTAAAATTGTGGGGTGTGACATGTCCCATATTTGTAGCCTGCTTTGTGTGGCTTACTCTTTTTTTCTTATGTGTTTACATTACTGCATAATTTGGTAGCTTATACAGTTTTTGCATAGATTACACATTGTATTATACATGCATGCTTGTTTTTACTAACACTTGTTTTCACTAGCCTCTTATTTGTGCATGGCTTGGTTTCCACTAAGCGCTTTCCCTTCCCCCAGTAGGGTAGAGTTCCATAGTGTTATCCCAATTTTTCCCTGGGATAAAATTAGTCAAACACAACCCCGCACAGAAGAAAATCTAAGGGTTGGTTCTATCCTTAGAACTCACATTTAAATCCAATAATCAAGTAACAACGGGACTCTAAAATGGAGGAAAATTGAGAAAACACAACCATGTTTAGGAAGAAATCTAAGGGTCGCTTCCATCACATGAGTCTGTGTTTCAAATCTAACAATCAAGTTGCAGATGGGCTCAAAAATGGAGAAGCAGGGTCGGCTAAGGAGGCAAACAATGTTAAAGAAACCAGAGGCTTAAAGGAGGAAGACGGGGAAAGGCTCAAAGTCTTTCGGGCTTCACAAATGATTCAGAGTGGGCCCAAATTAGCTAAGTATGTAAGAGATCAATGCAAGAAGCTACAAAGTGTCTAGCAACAAAGCATCCTTCAAAGGTTAACTCCAAATGTGCGAGACTTCAAACAAGCGTGGGGCAATCCTCCACGTGTCTAGGGACAAAAAAGTCACAGCAGACCTAAAATGACTAAGTATAGAGACTCGGTGAAAGGTGCTATGTGTTGACTCAGTGCAACTTCAAATATAAATCTCAAAGAAGAGACCCGAATGAGCATGCGCTCGCCACATAGTCCAAATTAAAAAATGGGACAAAGTGGGCATCAAAACGATTAGGTATAGAGAACCGGCGGATGACGCCACGTGTCGACATGATACTCCTTCTAAGGTAAAATCCTGAGTAGGTTTTCAAACAAACACCATGCCTCCATGTGTCCAAGGTCAGACTTATGGCCCCACCAAGCAAAAGGAACTTATCCAAAAACATAAGAAAATTGAGAAATCCGTGGAAGGCGCCACATGTCTCTTCAACGTAACTTCAAAAGAAGAATTCAAAAGAGGTCCTCAAACTAGTGACATCTCGCCATGTGGTTATGTTGAAAAGTCAAGGTGGGAAGGCGGGTCATCAGAGACAATTTGAGCTTTTTGCCCAGAGAAGGTGTAAAGTAAAAAAATGAGTTACACCTCCACTGATGCCCAAGGAGCCTTGTGTGAAGCCTCAATTGCGTGTGGGCCGGCGGGCATGTGGAGGATTTTTTTCCCAAATGGAAAATGCAGACCACCGGGCCCGAAGATGGTATTTTGACAAAATGAATTATAGGGATGCGGGGAAATTTTTTTATTTTTTATTTTTGGTGCCAAAAGGTGCAAAGTGAGTTTCTGGCCCACGGACCCATTTTGCTAAATGGTTTTCACCGTTTTGTACGGACTCGACTCAAATATTCAAATGGACATATCTTTCGATCTAGTGCCCAAACTCAACAAATTTGGCACCGTCGGAAAGGTCTTGACCTCGTCTATGTCATGGGAGCCTAAAAAATTAATTTTGATGAGGTTAGGTTAGTGGAAAATGGGAAAACATCTTTAAATCCATTAATGCAGAATCTAATTGTTTCAACTACCAGATTGGATTTGATTCAATCCGTCATTCTTCCTTCTTCAACATGCTGAATATACATAGGGAACAAGACTTGACAGATTGCGGGTGGATTCGCGACAAGAATTGATGGTTGGTGGTTAGATTTAAAGATCAGATTCGAGTTTCTCCTCGGTCTTTCTAGTTTTCATCGTTTATATATTGTAACAATTCTCATTTGAGAAGGGGAGACATTCTGGGTGTGGGGAAACTCTGTCAAAGTTGTTTCTCGACTCCATTTGAGATGCAGGCCTTCTCATATGCCTGGAGAGCATATTTGTGCCTTTGAGCACCCATGTAATAGTTTGTGCACCTTATAGAGCAATAAAGTCTTTTTTTTGGCGTCTTTCAACCCTTGGGATTGTTTTGTTGTTTTTCAGTGCCTCTCTATCTCGAGTTTTCTCCCTATGTATGTAATTTACGTTTGAAGGTGTAAGATGTCATTCTTCATGGAGTTTCGATGGCAGATTTGGACCTGGGTCTGTGTCACTTTATTCTGACCTCTCTCAGTCCCCTTTTCCCTATTTCATCCTCCCTCAATAGAGCATTTCGCCACTTCCTTTTCTGGTGTAACAACGCTTAGTGTAGGCTGTTTAACCCTCTCTCTCTCTTCTTGTCTCCTTGGAACGGTTAGATTAGGATAAATTAGTCTCTTCCTGCATTGGAGGAGCTTGTGGCTGGTAGATTAGGAAGCAAAAACCAAATTTCCCTAGAGTTCCATCTCAATTTTTGTAAGTCCCACAGCTTGAGAGATGGTCCCATGTTGTGTAATCACACCGAATGCCCCACTCACACTCAGGGCATTCAGGGGTGCTATGATTCTGCACTAATATAGAGTTCATGTAGTTGGTCCTCTTTTGGATCTGCATTCTCTTATCAGTGACGTTGCATATGCCCTTAAAGAGGGGAGGCATAATATGGAGTTTACAAACTATATAAAGCTGTATACCGGTACAGTTTAATTCAATTTCTACCCTTGGAATTGTGGGTTATAAAGCGAGTGGGTTCAGACTAGTCTACAAACCCCATAGATAGTGGCTTTTATAGGACATCGTAGTCCTTAACATTCTGGGGAGCAGTTACATGTTAGAGGATACAATGGAATTCTTCTCTACACTACCTAAGCTAGTGGCATCAGATCGCCCAAAAAACTAGGCAGTACAGAGATCTCTTCACACATATTGATGGAAGTAGTTACAAGTTAGAGAATAATGCATATTTCTTGCTACACTTCTTCAGTATATGGTATCGGATCACCCAAAAATCCAAGGACAAGATATGCTCTTTCTACACCCTTTCTCTCATCACAAATCAAGTGCACATGTTCCTTTTACACTTTTTATACTGTCATTTCAATATTTTTCATTACATATACATGCGTCTTTTACATGTGTTTTTGACATATATACATGTGTATTTGACTACTCGATCGTCTTCTCCTTCCAAGTCTGACAGTATGAGAAGTAAATAGTAAGCAACAAAAATAACCACAATAATGGGGGCAACAACATTTTGCGGCAAGTCACACACCATACTAATCATGCAGATACATTACACACATCGATAGCTACATAACACATTTCCACCCTAGGTTCACTCTCATCACTTTTTTGCACTTTTTCATCATTATTTTTAACGATCCATCATATTTTTTTCATTTCATGCTTTGTCTAGTTCCTCAACACATTTTCTACGTCACTCTACATGGACATTAGGTACGCATCTCTATCTACTTTATGTTATTGAGCTTTCCACTCACCAACATAAAGTGGGGGAAAATGTAGACACAAAATAATGCACTTTAGATGCTATTTAGTCCTAGTCTCATACTTCTATTCGTATAGTTTTTGAGTGAAGAAATTACTAGTTAACCCTTATATTTTGGAATTTTTTACTTTACTTTCTTGTCATCATTTTTGACCTTTCATTGCACATACACTTTCCCAAGGTCTGTTTCATCATCCTACATTTTCCATAATCATTGGGGCTTGCCTAGGCTAGTAACGGGGTGCCCTAGGTTTCATGTCCCCTCTGGTCATCTGGGGTGCACTGATCCTTTTTCCACTTTCCCATCACTTTTTGGGAACTTTCTAGTTGTTTGCAATACTTTCTATCTTTCTTGGTGGTCAGCCTTTTCAAGGTTAATTACAAAATTAGAACAAGAGAACCATATAAATATAAAGTTATGTGACCATAATGAGGGACCAAGCACTAGTCACTACTATCATCCACCTAGAGTTGCATCCATCAAAGGCATATAAGAGCTCATTTGCATCCATATAGCTCCTATCACAAGGTGCACAAGGTTGGTTCATCTGCAACACACACATCATAGGAGGGAAGTTTATTCTATTTCATCGACCATTCTATTACATTTTCTACACATAGTTATTGCTCGCTACTTTCAAAAAGTATAGCTGACACAAAAGTAGCATAGGGCATAATTACACACACTTGTACATAGAACTACATTGAGTCTAGGATGTAGTGCAATGCTCAGTTAGTAAGTCCACCATTGTGGCAGTTGAGGATAGTCCAACCCCTTCATATGCATCTTTTTTTAAAGGTTTGATGCTTGTCTTGGGGTTTTACGAGTGTTATCTTCGTCACTGAGTACCGATGACCTCCAACGCAGTTTGGCTACATTAGTGCAACGGATAGCGAAGGCTTCAGATCATCTAGCGACCTTGTAAATCTAGTATTGGACCTCTTGCACATATCAGGGATCCCAGAACGCGGACTAGGATGCCCATAGGTGCCTTGATCCTCTCCCATGCACCCTAGTCCATTCAGATTGCCCGTATCTGTAAGTTTCTGGACCTTGGCGCACTCCTTTCCTCATGTTCCTCTAGTCAGGTCTGTGACACAGTCCAAATTTTTTGAATCAGCTAAGCTCTTTCCAACCCTTCTTTGCAAATTAGGGTTTCTATTTTCATTAGTCTAGATGCTCGAGTCATTTTTCATATTTATTTAGTTGTTATTTACATCATTTTAGTATTGTTATTTACTGATGTTCCTAGTTAAATTAACTACAAACATTCCACATTTTAGTTAATCACCTTGGGTACGATGAGTTTTTGCAAAGGAAAGAGTCAGTATTATTTATGTCTAGTGAGTTGGGCTAATGTCTTTAGTTTTGCATTTATTAATGACACAAAAAAAATTGCTAATTTTACAGTTACTTTTTGGGTGGTAAAATAGTGGATATTACAAATAAATTTTCTAGATCAATACATGGTTTGAATGGGCGATGGTTATGCTCCCGATAGAATGCACCATTGCCCATAGATTTCCCCACAGAGCATATGCATGCCCATGCATGCCCTGGTCCCATGACTAGGGGTCACCGCATCAACTTTTTTTTAAATATATATTTTTCACAAATTATTGGTGCATCCATTTAACAACAATTTAATTGGTAAAACTGGGTAGTGAGAACTTGGAGGTCACAGGTTATAATCCCATGAAGGGCAAAACTAAGGTAGTTTTTCAACATCCACGAAGGGTGAAATAAAGGTAAATATGTTTTTCAACGATGTTGGAAAACACAGCGCACACAAGAAAACAAATTCATCAGTACTTTCAAAATTAATTTTGTTTACATTCTAATGTTTTATTTGCTAATTTGTTCAAAGTATCCAAAAGTAATTAAATTTGAGAGGAGCCCTAGAATACCGTTTGTCCTTTTATCTGCGGGCCGCTTCTTGAGCATATCACATCCGCGAACATGCCTCGCTTTTTTTTATTAATTTGTACATATAACACCTGCAAATATGCCCAGAATTATATTGGCGATTTTCCATTATTGAGTGAGGTATGGAACGGTGCAGATTTACTGTAAAGTGGAATGAATTGACATTATCGGCTTCGCTGCTTTTTTCAATCCAAAGCTTTTATCATTCAATAATAAGTTGTACAATTCAACCAAATCTCGAGTGATCTCTGAGGCATTTAAAATTGCAGAATTGATAGGTTTGCTTTTAATAATGGAAGATTTCTGTTTTTGATTTGATTTGTATGCTGGCGGTACATTACACAAGATATCAATTATCAATGCTCCACCCTGCAATTCTCTATGTTACTCTTTACTTAAAACTCTTCTTTGGGGGCTACGGATATATTCCGCCATTAGTTTCTGTATATTGCTGGATAACTTATTATTCCTGTACTTGTAATTCTTCTTTAATGGTGGCTACGGAGATATTCCTTGTAGTAACCCACCCCTGCTTTCTGTAAAGAGTCACCTTCCATCATCCACGATTTTCCATCTTTTTTCTTCTCTACTTTTGAATATTTCCTTTGTTAGAAAGACGGCAATGGAATCTTCAGATGATTGATAGACAATCGTCGTGTGAAATCCCTCCATTTTCTTTTCAGGGTAATAAAGAGCTAAGATAGATGTTAACTACGTACCTTTGCAAGTGCTGCCTCTGTAACTAGTTGCAACCGTATGTATCGTATGGCATAATAAAATTGGCTGTTACACTTTTTCTTCCCTCATTTCCACTACTTCTCTTTTAAAATAGGGTATATTGATACTTCACTAAAAATATAAGCTATGGGTTTTATACGCCTATTTTAAACAGAGTTACACATTTAATATTTTTTTTTCAAATTTGGTATGTAATTGATATTGTTTTTGTTAGTGTTAGCTGTTTCTTCCTCCTTAATCCATAGTCAATCAGCGGTCACTTTAAGCTAACTCATGCAGCAACACTTTCTATTTTAAATCGACTGTAAATAGTGTAAACTGCAAATTAATTTGATGTCACTCTTACTTTTAACTGCACTCATTTTGTTGTATGTAGGTTCTTATTAACCAATTCATTCTTTGCATTGTAATCAGCTCAATTAATAGAAAATTGTTTCTGATCATATGCTTAATGTTCTTTATTTATTTTAAATCTGCATGTTTGTACAATCAAGGGGAACCTTCTTGTCCAGCTAGATCTGAGCTGACTTTTGTAGGTTTAGCTGAAATTTTACATGGTACAAGAGCTAGTTTTGAGCTGGGAAGAAGGATATATGTATTTTTTGCAGTAATTGAATATCAGAGCTATTGAAAAGGATGGAATTTTGAGCCTCTTCTATTCCTCCATCACCATAGCAACTATTTTGATTGGAAACTCAAAGATTCTAGCTTAAGCTCAGAAGTAGAGGCCTGTATCGGATAGTTATGAATACGGAGGTTGAGGACCAATCTTGTAGTTGAAAAGACTAAATACTTCAACCACATTACATGAAGCATTTGGTCTGCTATGTATTATCCATCTCTCCATAATTGTATATTTCATGTTGAGGCATGTACAACTTGGTAATACCAAGTTTGGACTACATTCACAGGGTCTATTTGGAAAGCAAGATGAGATGCGGGGTCATATCCTTGAAAATACTCTCAACTCATTAGATCCAAGGAGTTTTGATAACATTCAAGATTTCTTCACAAAATTCAAGGCCTTATTACTTTAGCTAAAAATTTGTGTTATTGAAAAATCCAAGGAAGAAGGCAAATTAATCCTAGCTATTCTATCAAAGTTGGGTCCAGAATATTCTTTGTCTCTACTTTTCACATAGTCAGGCTCACAACATGAGCAACTTGGAAAATTCCCACACTGGATACCTTCATTGAGTCTCTAATACATGCACAAGATAAGCTTATAAAAATGGGAAAATTGAAGAATTCCAAAGCTCATGCACTTGTTGTGCATTCAAGTGAGAAGAACAATTCCAAATCCAACCAACAATTCAAAGGCAAAGCAAAGAAGGATTCAAATCTAAGAAAAGACGGCAAGCCCAAACCTCTAGATGGATCTATAGGCTCAAAAGAAAAGAAGTAAAAAAAGGCAAATTCAAAGTGTAGCTATCACAACCGTGTGTACCATCCTGAATCATCATGAATGAAGAAGACCACTGATCTCATGGCACAGTCACTTCTGCAGTATAATCTTGGTAGCCTTATCACATAAATTGGGGTCAATGCATGGTGCTGAGTCCCACTTGTTGTCCCGAAAACGTGAGTGAGGAGTAAGTTTTGGAGGTAAAAAGAAACGGTTCGCACGAACACCCCTTTCACCGCGAACTTGGTTCGTGCGAGTTGACACGTCGGCTATTTTTTTCCCACGTATAGTGTTAAATAGGGTTCACGTGAAGGGGGTGTTCATGCGAACCCCCTTCACGCGAAGGTGGTTCGTGCGAACACCCTCCTTTATATATTGGAGGCGCTACAGAGGAAATCAATTTCCTCCACCCCACCTCCATTCGCGCGAAATTTACATAGACCAAGCCCACAGCCAAAGCTCGTATAAGGAAACCAACCCCACAGTCAAAGACCGAGCCCACAGCCAAAGCACGAACTTTACATAGACCAATCCCACAAGCGCCCAGAGCCCACAACATAGACTACCCAAGCCCACAAGCTCCCACTATGCCCAACGAGCCCACTGAGGAGTGAGGAGGCCATCCGGGTATGCATTTTGTTATTTTGTTTAGTGAAAATGGAAGATCCTTAGCAAATTACAAAAAAAATGAAACCCTAGTTTTTTATTTGAAATCTCAACATAGAAAAATGCCAAAAAATCTCTATGGTTATCAAGAAAAGAAAACAAGAAAAAATGAAATGATGAATAATAATTTGTATAGTGTTATCATATGAAAACCACATTTTTTGAAATCCCTCAATGTGGCTATGGTTGCTAAACCTTGGGATAAAAATATTGAATATAAACACTTAGTGTAACAACCAAGTTTTTCTTTTTCATTTTCTAAGTGTCAGGAATTATTAGATCTTATCAGTCCATCATTCATATTAGGGAAACAAATAACTTGTTCCTTGGTTCCATGTTGATTACAAAAAGTAATTGGGTCTTACCTAGTAAATCTAATTTTTAATTTTACCTTGAAATCATGCAATCGATACTTTCATGGAACTCAATAACTAATCTAGAATTCTTTTACTATTACAATACACCTAATTTGGTTTTGACTTGAACTAGGTTCCAAGTTAGCCTCTAAGACTCCTAAAATAGAAACTTCAAGTGTATCATGAACTTATGAGTTTTGAGGAACCTTAGAATAATTGGTTTTTTAATTTTGTGCAATGACAAGAGGTGACACAAATTTTCATCTTTTTCCACTAAACGAATCTTGATGAGGCTTCCATCATGAGAAAAATAATTTCCACAACATTTCCAAATATTATGAATATACAAACTTTTTCTAAACTCCATTTAAAATCCCAATCTAGTTTTCGATCCCTACTTGCACCTTATAAATGTGAAATTCATAATATAATGTTCCTTTAATATCACAATTTAAATCAATTGAAAATCATTTCATCCAAGAAAATTTGTATTCCCTCATTATCTTAGTGTGACCCTGAAGACCAATTTTTAATCATATATTTCATTCCACCCAACTTTTTTCTTGAAAAATTGTTTGTATCATCATTTCAATGGTGTAGTAATTTTGAATTTTGTTTTGTCATTGTTATGCCCTATTGGTTTTTTTTGGAAGTTTTTCTCATCTTAGACTTGAAAATAACTAAAAATATCTACATTCCTCGCTAAAAGAACATTTAAATATACGAAATGAGTGTAAAAGTAAACTTCAACGAATGATGAAAAATGAAGTTCAAATACTTGGCTACGAGTACATATCTATTTTGGTCATTTACATCCCTAACATAAGTAATAGAAATGTTGAGCACGTGGAATTTAGGAATGGTTGAAGGAAAATGTATTCCTTTAGGATACAATATTTACTATAGTGGGATATTTTAAGCTACTGGATTTCCATTGTCTATTCAATGCAATGATTTGGTCCTTGTTTATGTGAGATGTTAAAATTAATAAAATCATGAAGCCAGGACTCCTAACAGTTACTTATTTTATCAACTTGATCTCGCCTTAGTCTCGAGGTTAAGAAATACAAAAATATTAGTGAACCTCACAAAAAGATATGCTACGGGGAATGTGAAAATGAAAATAACACATATTTGACTATGTTGGCACAATCTTGGATAAAGGTGTAGAGAAAAGGTTCCTATAAATTTCCAAATAATTTTTTCTTGAGATGATTTATATGAAGATATTTTCAATATGATCACTCTCATAAGAAAAGTGATGGGTGAACCTACCATGAATATATTAATTTTTTTTTTGCAAGACTCAATAAATTGATTGCAACCAGAGTATAAGTGACAACACTTATGAGGCCATGATCAATCTAGAATTAATGCATGAGTTCTACATAACTTCATGTGTAATACATTTAATCATAGCCATAAATATTCGGACCAATGTATCATCAGAAGGAAAAGTCTTAGATGCTTGGAGGATACATGATTTATTTCCATAAATTATTCATAAGAATAAGAAGTTGAATTTTAGGAGAGAAAAATAATGTATTCATGACCTACACTTAATAATCCCCTTGATGGGATTATTGGTCATATTTTCCAACCTATCTTCATATGGTAGCTTACATACATTTGAAGTGAAATAATTAAAAATTTATTTTAGGATCTATTATCCCTTATGACATTACTAATATCAGTAGTCATTACTATTTCATAGTAGTCATCCATTCATTCTTATAAGTGAGGAATTCAATGAGAGTAGTAAAATGGAAGGGAAATGTTGTAATTCTTGAGAACTCCATTTGAATTTATGGAGTTCATAATTTGATAGAAATCTCTCTTACAACGATACTAGATAGACAACTAGTAATTCTAGGCATGACTCAATGAATACTAATTTCATATATAGTATATACTATATTTAATATCTACTTTTCAATCCATTCCATAATAATTACCTACATAATTTGGTATAATAGCCTTTATTCAATAATTTTTAAAATCATGGTTTGAGTGAATTTTAGTTCAATGAGTATTACCATCTTTAAAAGAGCCAACTTTGAGTATGAGAGAAATTGATTGAAGAGTATTATTGTTTTATTTTATTGTAACGAATAAAACCCATCCATGAAATAAGGAATCTTATGCCTAACATTGAAATTAAAAATCATATTAGTATAGGGAAAGATGATGTCATCAATGGGGGCATACTTTATTAATATCTCAAAAATTTGTATATATCTTAATGCCCCTAGTTAACTTACCAATTGGGACAATGTGGGAAATATATCAAATTTATCGATAGGTTTAACAAAATCATAATTGAAATAAAAATTTGGATTTCTTATTAGGCAACTTTAGGATGTATCTTTTTACTTTGCATGTTTGACATCACGATTCATAACAATATTATGTACCACGATAAAAGTAGTCATATTAAACATATATGCTCATAACCACGTAACAATATCTTGATAGTTTATTAATAACCCAATATAAACTTTTTTCTCTATGAGAGTCAATGAGACACCTAACTCAAAATTTTGGATGCCTCTCCAATTCCAATTTTAATATCATATTTCATTTAATAATATTGATACAATCCCCACAAGGAATCCAAAAGGTCCAATATAATCTCTTCATCACTATACAACGACTCACTTTCCCCAAATAAGCATGATATCTCGCAATGTAAAAGGGAATTTATTCTTACATGATGATATGTAGGTGAATCCACATTAGTTCCAAAATATTTTTTTATGGTTTCATTATTGCAAAGAGTGTCAAAATATACTCTCTCATATGGTGAATCAAAATGGTTTAACTTAAGACAACCAAGTACAATTTGTAATTTTTCTTTTGATAATTAATTCCTCCTTCAAAGCCCAACTCCCCTATTTAACATGTTTGGAAAGTTCTCATGTGCACTGAAGAACCTCGTGAGTCATTTTATTGGAATAATCAACATGTTCTCAGTTATGGTTTCTGTCCACAACTATACATATAAAGTTGTGGTTTCTGTCACTTTGCATAAAGTATCAATTTGTTGACCAATCTAGATTTTCCTTTTTATTGAGTCCTTGACCTTGTAGCATCTCTTTTTAATGTTTGGATAATAATCCCTATAAATATATTCCATGTAACCTATCAATATTTAAACCCCAATGAGCTTAAACCTCTATTTTTATTTTTACTAGCATGTGGGTTTGACACAATACTTCTTAATTAAATCAAAGTATGGGTTATAAAATCATCTATTAATGTGTCCACATAATGTTATGCACCCCATTATTAAACTCCTTTGTCTTTACTACACATACGGGGGTAAATTAACATTTCCTATCTTCCCAATTTTCTATAGGAGTTTTCCATTTCATTTTTTTAAATAAGGGATCATGTGAGCTACTCATTTTGATTGTTATCATGTTTATATTCAAATTTTTAACTTTTGTAGATTTTTGCCAATCATGTCAAATAACATTCTTCTAAACTTTTTTGTGTCCTTAATTTTAAGAGGTTGTGGGTGAAGGTTGTATATCTTAAATGTGGTTACTATCTACTTTACAATGATATTAAGTTTTATATAGACATTTGAAATCATAAATTAGTACCAAAAAACTCTAAATGAAAACATTTAAATAAATTCATGAACTTTTATTATAAATATTTATAATCTCTTGGTTTATTACATTTGATGATAATGTTAGTTCAATTGTGCTTTATATTCAATTATTCGTTAATAAGAAATGTTTTTTATAATGTCTTGGTTTATTTCTGTTAATAATAAACATTCTTAATGGCAGGGAGCGGGCTATTCTTTACTAATGCACAGCCTTTAGTTTGGTGGATGTAATCTGGAAGCAAAACAACAACCGAACACAAGAATACCATTGACTATGATAAGACAGACTATGACGAAAAAGTATGAAATATCAAAGTTAGGAATTATAAACATTAACATGAAACTGTTACAATCTCACCCATTGAGATAGTGTCAACCCAGACTATGGAAAGAAACTTTACAATTAGCACCTCTTAGCATGGCTTCTTCAACACACCTTTAACTGATAAAGCTTCCTAGGCACACTTCCTACAATATTTCTCACTACTTCTTTCTATGCTAAATGATTGGGGGTGGCCTCTCTATTTATAGAACTTCCAGGCTTAATCCATGAAGAGCTTATCTCTAAGATAGGATAAGAAATCCACTCTGACGGCTCATATTCCATACCTTAACTCTTATCTGTACATGTGGAAGCTTAAGATCTGTTAAGATAAGATAAACCTTATCATTTTACAACGGGTTCCACATTTTTAGACTTTTTACAAATAAAATACCCAAAATGATTTCATGACCTCACTCCTTGTCCTTATGTACCAATATAATATTTCTAATTCCTAATCATGTAGACCCTACTTCTGAACTAATTGAACCTCAAACTTTGACATTTTAACATTACCGGACCACTTACGACAAAGGGCTATTTACTTTTTACAACATTGCTATTGTACTCAGGTTGACTGGTTACCGTACTCCCCTACATTATTGGCGAGCACTGCTGTTGCTGACGGCGCCTGTTATCTTTCTCTCAGCCCCTGCCACCGCTACTGTCACCCCCATTACACTTTAACAACATCCTATTCCTAATACATACATGCTAATGAAATAGAAATCTATGGAGGAGAATTTTACCAGGGCTTCTAGGAAGCTTAACCTTGAGACCCTTGCTATGGAGAAGGGTTCTCATGAATTTGAAATTGCTCATGACCTCCTGCATATCACCAGTGCCAGCCCTTGGAAGTGCAATTGGAAAGCCCTACAAAAAGGCTAGAAGCCTTAGAGGAAAATATGAAATCAAGTTAAAGGATGAAGTTAAAAACTTGACAAAACAGAAAGGAAAGAGGAAGGAGGAGGAGGAGGAGGATGTGGACAGCAGCCAAATTGAAGATATATACAAGAAATTGCACTCCTTGGACTCTCGCTTAGGGAAGGCTTCAAGACTAGGCATGATTACAACATTGCCATCTTTAGGGTGATTGAGGAATTTATCGAACATTCACGTCAGAAGTGTCTCAACCTAAGCGGAGTGCCGGTAACTCTTTGGGGTACTGATAAGGAAAGCAAGAAGACCTTGGAGCAGCTGGATCCTGATGACGCTGCCCATATGACTACTTTGGGTATGTTTAAATCCTGGAAGAATATCAAAACCATCATAGACAAAGCTACTAGGAAGTAGCTACAGTTGATTCTGCTTTCCTTGTTTATTTTTTTTGCTGTTTTTTTGCGGATCCTTGTACTGCTTTTTTGCAGTAATTTTGTTGTTCTGTCTCGTATTGGTAGCTATTTTTTAGCTACTTTAAACATCATTGTAACATTTGGATTTTGATCCTTTTCACTCCGGTTCTCTTGCTTATCCTGGCTTTTATGCCTTCTTTTGTATTCAAGGGTATAGTCCCTTTCAAAAAACTATTTGCGAATAATAAAAAAATAAATAAACATGTTAATAAGAAATCTAAAATATAATGTCTTGGTATCTTAATTATGTGCACCAAAATTTATTGTGTGATGTTGCATGTAGGAACTCAACGCTATGTGCAATATGTTTCTTGCATTTGATTATATTCTAAAAAACCTGCATGTTACATTCTAGATAATTCATTCCTCCTTTAGTTCCATTAAATCTATGCAATTTCTTATTTTCTAAATTATTTGCATTGAATCTTGAAAATCATGTTTCTATTTTCATTAAAATAGGAGAATATCTTAGAATTTTTAAAATTAAAAGTACAATTAATTGAATTTTACTTTCATTTTTTTACATTCATGGCTTCTTCCGATCCTAATTTGTTTGAGAGGACCGATTTAGAGATTGCAAAATTGCAATCTATTCTCCTAAAATCCAACTACAGTTGGGTAATATAAAGCCCATTGTGAAAAAATATTGGTTGATCTTCGCAGAATATAGACAAGTTTGAAAACATATAACCCATTTGATTCTGAGTCAATAAAAATTTTTATGGATTCATTAAAATCAAGTGCCTCAGGAGATGTAGGTTATAATGAGATTACATCATGACTTTCTGATAAAGAAGTCGTTAAGAGGTCTTGTTGGAGTTTTTATGCAGACAAACAGAAAATAAGGGCATATTGTGTAGACAAATGTTCATGTCCCCTATGGTGCCCTTTGATTTATCCTAGATTTGTGGCCTCTCAAGGCCAATTTCTGAATAGTGACCAATTACCATTATACTTCATAATGATGCTACATGCTGAGGTTCACTTAAACCTAAAGGTGAACTATTTAGACATCCCTAGTTAGCTGGGGTGGGGGCATGGCCGAATTAGCCAGTAGGAGGCATATAGAAAGGAGGGAGCTCCTGCAGTTGTTGACATATGACAGCTTGTACCAAGGACACAACCATTCTTATCAAGCTTTCAGAATGTCACAACACGTATCGTTATGACTGCACATGAGGCTGCTATCGAGGGTCTTGCTGGAATTGCTCAAAAGACCCAATTGATATCTTCTGACCGTGTGGGTCAGTACCTTCAGAGACATGATACTAGTAGTGGAGGTGCTAGTAGCAGCAGTGATGCACGCAACGAGGTATACACTCATGCATCTTTGATTTCCCCAGATGACTTTGAGCTAGTTACAGATCCTGCTTAGGCACGTCAGCTAGACACATCATGGCTACTGACTTGTTACGTGCATATGATCTGATTACACGGTAGTGCAGCATTCCACTATTGGGGGTTTTGGGTTTTATAGAGTAGAGTGGGAGTGTATCTTCTAGTCAGGGTACTATTTCCACTGCTACAAATAAACTTCATGTTGTTGGGATCGTCACACTTGATGTTCAACACATTTCTGTTCAGGTGTGAAAATTAAACACCCAATATTTAATTAAAATTTATTTTATTTCATCATTGCTTTACAATTTATTAATATTAAAATTAAACATGTACTTCGGTGTTTAGGCTTCTGGCTCTAGTGTGTGGAGCTTCATAGCCCACACTGTCTTCCCGTGTGACATACACACAACTCTTGACAAAGCACAACATAGATATTGATGTTCCGGGCCTGAGTAAGCTTGACTTACTTGGTGACATATTTGTTAGTGTTGAGGTTGTGGGTGGCAATCCCATATATTTGGAGACGTGTTCCGTAAAGGTATAGAAGCCTGTGTTTTAATAGAATTAATATTTAATCTAAATTGAAATGTTAGAAATTAATGAACTTTATTCAAAAAACTTATTTATCAACTTCTTACATTTTATTTATTTTGTTTCACAGGGATCTAAGGGATAGAGATCTACACATAGTGTGGACGCTCCCAACATCTGCTTAGGGGACAGATATTGAGGTAATCAATTGTACATATCTGTTATATGATGTCATTGAATTAATCAAGAAAAATGTTGTATAATTTTTATTATATATTTTAATGTATGGTACATGTTATATATAGTTTATGATGTGTATATTCCTTTTTTTTATCATGTAGGGTGCAATAAAGCATAGTGAGGGGTCTAGCACTTGCCCTAGTGCACGGAGGAGACTTCAGTGATATTTTATAGATTTTCGACATGTTTATACTCATTAGACATAATTTTTGACTCATTTTAGACATACTTTTAGAGATTTTAGACATACTTTTTGACATTTTAGACATACTTTTAGAGATTTTCAGACATGTATATACTCATTAGACATGATTTTTTATATTTTAGTAATACTTTATGTTACATTAAACCTTCCATGGCTTAGTGAATGCTTCTTTACTTATGCACTTGTCAAATCTTTTCAAAATACATTATTAGTATTAAACTATCTCTCTAAAACTCTATAGTAACTTAAAAGCTCGTGAAAATAATAGATTCCCTCTCTTTATTTATCCTCTCTCTCAAAATCAGGAAATATAAACTCATGTGTTGTTACAGGTGTGCGAAATGATGGAAAATGAAGTAAATGTAATGTAATACATTTCCCTCATTTATACTATTTTAATGTAATTGTAAATCTGACTTTATTTGGAGATTTGTACTATTAAAACACCTAACATAAAATGCCTCTCTGTAAACCAAAGTATTTGGAGATACAACTCATGCCATCCTACCTCATAAAGGGTAATAAGTCTTCATCTGCATTTGTAATATGTTCACTCGCATTTCTACCACCATTTGTAATATCATTAACCTTGAGTCATAATATCTTTCAATACAAGTAATAAATGTATTTTGCATCTTTTATTATTAATTATATGTATGTGTTTTGAATGTTTAGTTTACACATTAATTTATATCAGAACTCTTTATTACTTCTAATATCAATCATATTTTTTTTTGGATTAGTTATATTGAATTGATAATAATAATTTAAGGTCCTTACGAATTAGGTTTATCAAATGTGGTGCTCGGCTCTGTTGTGTCTTGTTGAAAAGCTTGTAAGAAGGCCCTCAAGCAGGTTATAACTCCTATTAAGACATTTTTGCAAGATTTTCTTATTAGATCGGTGTAATGGTTTCTTCTAAACTTATATGGAAAAAAAAACTCAAAGCTACCTTACTCTGTGTTGATCAAGGGCTCGAATCTTGTGCAAGTTCACTCACCTTGTCCTAACTTGGTGGGTTGGGTGGTTCTCATACCAATGTGATGTAGTTACTATCCTGGAAGAGGTAAATTCATAAACCTTATCGCATGGGAATTCAGCTTGGTGGTGCGAGCTCACCTTGCCACGAGTTTTGTTTGCTATCATTTCAAAATTATTAAAGAGATAATTGAGGAACATACCTATTTTGTTACTCATTAGGAAATAAAAATGCTAGTAAATAAAGTAAATGCGGTAATGAGATTTCTCACAAAATGAGAAAAATGGATTTAAAATAAAATTAAAATAAGAAATATAAGCAAAATAAAAAAAGGGGGGGAGATGAGTCATTTTAGGGTTCTTTATCCTTTTTGAGTTTTTTTTAAATAAAAGAATTAAAATTAAAAAACTGTGAATTTTTGGCGGTGGTTAGGGCAAAGGGGGCTCCTTATGGGATTTTTTTCTATCTTATTGTTGAATGAAGACAAGCAACCACCACCAAGATGGGAAGGGAGCTTCGAACCCTTCATACTTTCCACCAGGCTGCTGAAGGATGTGTGAGGGGAGCTCTAGAACCTATGTGGAAGCATATGCTCAGCACGTGAGCTATTGACTGAAATCCTCAAATCAATGTGTGTGAGGGTTCTTTTTGGTTGTACAAAGAAATTCCTCGCTAGATGTCACCTCATGGAGTGTCATGGTTGCAGCCATGGCAAATTGTGTTGGCGTGGAGTAGAGTGATTTGAAAGAGAATGTGGTTTGTTGGTCTATTGTTCCCCTGATAGGCCTGTGGGACAGTTTTTGAAGACCAAGGCAAGGGGAAAACATAGAAAATCCACACATGCCCTTTTTGTCGGGCCTTCCAACTGTGTTTTTCCCATATTGGAGTGCCTCAGTTGTTGGTTGCACCTTTATCAAGGTTTGAAGTCATCCAATAGGGCTCCAACCCAATCAGTCTACATTTTCCTACGTACTTCCATCCCATGCCAAACTCGAGCTCCTGAACCCTGCATGGACAACTATTAAAGCATAAAAGAAAGAAGGATTCTATCAGATTTTGTAGTTACAAATGCTTTGCTGGACGTTGTTATAGTGTTTGACCATATTAAAGAATGAGACAACTTCACATGGAGTATGATTGTGGTAGTGTGCAGAAGACATGGGGTTTCCTCAGGAGACAATCACACTGTTTCTTCCATGTTGTTGTTTTGTTCATTGGAGATGTTGTTCTTTTCAGATCCACAAAATTCAGATATGGAATCTACTGGTTTCAACCATTTTATGACATTTGTGATTCCATTATATTTATCCCCTGCAGTGCAGTGTGTCATCTAGTATATACCCGATACCTATTTATGCTGAAGATGAAGTTGGGTTGGTTTGCTTCTTATACTGTTGTTACACTTCATTGCATTCCAAAGCTAGTCGTAGAGATGATAATAAAGAAACACCTTTTCTAGCATAATCTCAGCCCATGGACAAATAAGAGTTTTGGAACGGGGTACGAACGATAGAATATGGTTGTTTGGTCAGATGTTATAGCTGTAAGTCCCCTGATACACATGTATCTAAACGTTGAAGCATTCAGATGGCTTTCCAACTATTTGACATCGAAAATGCGGTCACATGGATCGGGATGACTACTTTAAAACACAAAATGGTTTTTTGATGAGACATGGGTGCATATCAAATGGCTTGGATTTTTCACGTGACTAAGTTTGTGTGATCATGTGGCAGATTAGATCGGTGTTCGTGAACGGATTTGACGAAATTCCCAAGTAAAGAATTTGGAGCCCTTATACCTGTTTCACTCATCATTTCCAGGCATGGACCATCTCTCCTCATCTTTCATAACTCTCGTATTTTAGTTTTTCGTTTACAACTTAATATAATTTTAAAATATTAGGATTTTAATACAATTAATTGTTTATTTCAACTCGTTGTAAAACAATGAAATGTCGTGTCGTAACTCACAAAGTCAAAATAACTCGTTTGCATTAAAACATGAAATTCCACCCTCATTCTGAGGTGATTTAGAAAAATTCCTACCCAACTAGATCACTACAATATTGGTTTATCGACAAGATGAAATTGACTTCCCAGTAATAATGTTGACCATCTCCCTGTTTAAATAGATAATTTTTGCATTTTTCAGAGACTCATTAAGTACCCTTCGTAACTCTGAAAATGAGATGTTAAGCTTCATTCATGTACCTTGTTATGTGAGGAGTCACCTTGACCTTTGGATTGACCCCAAATGAACATATGTGATCTTTTTGATGCTCTTATAGGAGCCTTGTTACACTGTTTTACAGTAGTAGAAAGTTGTTAAATCTAGAAAGTTGGCTTTCATTTTGAACCGCCATTTGAAACCTGGATAGAGAAATTATTTCCCGTCTTCGCAAACCTCTAGTGTTTTTACTAGACAATTGCATGGAACCTTCAGTTTAGGGAAAAACACTTTTCTGGATAGTTTGACAATGGCATTTTGTAGGCCTCTGGTCACAGTTTGACAAGGTCAAACTGGACCAATTAGGACCGGTGGCTTCAGAAAACTTGTCGCGTTTGAAGACTGTTTTTCTAGTTCTAAGTTCCGTCGACTCTGTTGAATTCTCCTTATATAGGGAAATTTGTAGGAAGTTTCTCGTTGCGTTCATCCATCAAACGTCAATTTTGGACGTGGTTTTCTGAGCCCTCGAGCTAACTTTTGTTCATTTGCAACTGGGTCAACTACGACCAGTGGCCCCAGAAAACTAGCCACCAAACGTAAACCGTTCACTTTTTCCCAATTCCGTTAGTTGCTATGAACTCTTGGTATATATGGGGACACGTAGAAATTTAATCGTGGTGTGCATTCTCATCGGAAGACAACTTTTGGAAGCGGTTTCTTAGCCTCCAAGCCCATTTTGAATGTTTTTGTAGCTAGTAAGAAAATGTAAAAATAGAAAGTTGTGGGACCCTCGTCGGGTTGCCAAACCACCGTAGATACTTTTAACAAAATAAATAACTATTTAAAACTCTATAGTGTAACTTGTTGTGTGAAATAGAACTTTTGACAAAACAGTGTTTTCTCTCTCTTCCCTTCTCTTTCTCTCTCCTGGGTTACAAAATGAAGTAAAATGAAATGTAATGAATACATGTCTCTAAACCTTTTATTTCGATTGCAAATTGTAATTATTATCATATGTAAATGGGAAACTAAAAAATGATAATTATGTTAGATTAGGGTGGATGCCATGCCAGGGATTTATCACTGATATCATGCTCACATGGTTTTGCAGGATGAAAGAATGATGACGAAAAGGCGATGTGTAATTCATTAATTATCATTGTAATTTATATAGTTCATTGTTAAATGAATAAATGTATAATGTAGTCTCATGTTACAGAAGGTTATATTTGATAATTTGTTGATATGTATGAATGATGCTAGTTTCAAGGACATCTAGGAAATGTGCATTTAATCATAGGTTCAATTTGATTTATAGTACACATGGTAAAAAGGTTTGATATTTATATAAGGTGAGTGAATTTGTAGTAATATCTTGTAGTGCATATTTAGTGTTCAATAAATGATTAATGAGTCATCTTGTGCATTCATACTTTGTAAATGTAATAAAGAGATTTAATCAAAACACTCTACCCTTGTTGAATATCGGAGCATAACTTGTTTTCATGTGTGATACTCCTTACCATAGAAGACATTGAAAACCGTAGAGTGAACTTAAACTTTGCACTCGATGGAAATCTCCTAGTTTGAGTAAACAAGAGCCCAAGAATGGGTTTATCATCTTAGTCAGTATGTTTAGTGACATTGTCATAAACCTGGTAGATAGGAGCGACATAGTCAAACTTCATTTGGAGTATGTAGAGCTAACTCCTCCTTCGTAGCCTAGTGGACTACCTTGTCATCCAAAGATAGATTTAAAAATTAAATTTCTTCATCAAGTGAAATCCCTGTTGGATCCAGATGACATAGATGGAGGTTGTGACTTAGTTTTCTAGGTCTTAAACTCTTGTTATTGAACCCCTTAGCTCCGCATAGCTAAATGTGTTACCTTGGTTTCTCTCAACATAACACCTTGGTCCATTCTGGAAGGTGGTTTAGCATAAATTTGTCCTCTCGCTTAAACTCGTATATAGTTGAGGGGTAGACCCTTAGGTGAAGTTGGAATTAATCTAAAACCTCAGTTGATTTGGATGTTAACTTAGGATTCGTGTGTAGCTTCAAGTCTTCTAATCATTTATGTCTTCAAGAGGTTAGACAAACACTTCATAACTCCTTTTTCAAGACAATGCTAATAATAAGACCATAATGTGACGTAGAAAATAAAGCATATAAGAGTAAAAAAAGATTTGAGTTTCAGAGTAATGCCACCCTTAGAGACCTTATAACTCAATTAAATATATTCTATTGTTTTCAAAGAATATGAATTATACTTGGTGTGATCAACCTTGTAGAAAAAAAAATACATATATAAATCAAAATGGAAATTCAAAGTCATTAAATTAGAATAACTATGGTAGGGAAATAACTAACCGTGATCGAGGAATGTTTTTTGGTAAAAAGCTATCTTGTATTTTAAATCTCCATTAAATCCTAATATCAATATATGGACACCAAGTCACATTCACATGAGTTGTAAGAGTAAAAAAGGTAGACATTGAATATATGTTCGAGAAGAATATTCTTAACATAAGGACAAGATAATTAAGTACTTTATATGCTTTTGAATTATGCCAAATAAGTATGTAAGTTATGGAAACTTTTGTAAAGAATAAGAAGTCAACTTAAAAGAGGGTCGAACGGTAATTTAACCACGGAATGAACTTAAGAATCTGTAGGTGGACAAACGAGAAATTTATCCTTGCACAATAATGTTCTTGGAATGTTAATCGTAACTAAAATACAATTAAAGAAATGATGTGTTGTGGGTTTTCCATTCCTGAAGTCATTTTTCTTGTGGTTGGGTCATTGCTAGTATTCATTCATTGGGAAAAGTGTGGCATCAACATGCCTATGTTGTTTTCCATGTGTCTATGTGAGTCGATGACTTATGTAATTTTCATGTATGCGAGTCGAGTTTCTATAATTGGAGCCCTTGTTGTGTTGTGTGTAGTGAGCAATGTAAGTCAAAAAAAAAAAATTATCCTGGTATTTTACTGTTGTAATTTTGTGTGTAAAATGTGGGCACTACATATGGTATCAGAGCGAAGGTTCATGCTCTCAAACCTCTGGGATGGATTGGAGTTGTGATGATTCTGCATGATGGTGGTGGATATTGGAAGAGTAATGTGATATATGTTGTTATGTGAACTATGTTGTAATTGTGACCTTATGGAAGCACATGTGGTGCATGTCACTTAGTGCATATTTGTTATCATATTGATGTGCTTGTGATGAGAGTATTGACTCTCCTTTTCATGGATTCAATGAGGAATCCATGTGTGATGTACCGCCTTGTTGTTTGTGAACGGAATGTTATTGTGGATTGCTAAGTGTTGAAACATTTTGACCTTATGTGATGTGAAGGTGTATTGATGTATTGCATGACAAAATTGATGTAAAGTGAATCACATTTTATTGTGATGTCATCACTGTATTGTGATTAGTTGTGTGCATCATCATGTTGTATTGCAATTGACTATATGTTGTAAGGTTAGACATTGTGTTCCTCATATGTATAATTCATGTAATATGTGATGGTTCATGTCATGATTTAGGGGCATATGGTGAGTATGATCCCTAGTGTACAGTGATTGCACTTTGGGTGCAGGATGTGGTAATGTGATGTATCGTAACCCGTGAAAGTAATGATTGTGTTATACCCAGTATATATACCATGCGTAAGACGTTATGGTTAATGTGCATGAATCACCATTGTGTTAGTGATGTAGTTATGTGTATGTTGTGAACCTTACACTAGACGACCCTAAGGGGATAAACTGTCAAGAGTGTATGTGTGGAGAGAGGAGGCGTGGACTAGGTTTTCATAATCTTGAGCCGAGTACGAGTGAGGAAGTGGAGTCTTATATAGACTGAAAACCCACTTCTATTTGTTTAGTATACTTCGAGCTTGCTCAGTATATTATGGGTGCACACCACCTTAGGCTCAACTTATGCAACTAGAGTTCCCTACTCTTTCCTATTGGATTATTCATTGAATAATCCTATGTGATTTTGACTATGTTGATCCTTGTGGGAGTATGGAGGAATGATTCAGGCAGAGATGATGACAGTTACATTATTTGATATACTCATTTCTGGTTACATGTATATTTTTACGAGCTGAGGCTCGATGTCTAAGTGCCAGCAACTCAATGAGTACCCCTTTGGTGGTGGTATGAGGCCACATAGTGATTGTAATGTGCTATTTCTCTATACATATTTTTATTCGTAAATTGATCATTGTCTCTTTTAGCTAGAACCAGTCTATTTTTCTTGATTGACATGTTCTTATATTTTGGGCATTTATTTGATTGTTGCATTAACATTTGGAATTTGCACTAACCATGGCTAATTAGCCATTTGTTTTTTCTTAGTTTTAAAAAATTTCTTGTCATATTTAAAAGTTTTGTAGCCTAGCCCAAGGCTTTTGATTTTTCCACTTGGCATTTGAATGGATTGTTATGTTGGTTCTAATGTCGTAATGTGTTGGAATAGGGTCATGGGATTAACCATGGAGTGGTTGAACCTATGGTCCCACTTCGTTGTATGGGGGTACACCCCGAGGAGTTACAAATAACTAGCAGGTTGTTGAACCATGAGTTATTATGTCACTTGGGTTGGGGGTGATGGGGCTCTATGTGCCCAGGGCCATAGGGTGACCCAGCCTCACTAAAAGGAGAAAGGAGATGGGCCTCTATGGTTGAGTGACCCAATATTATTTACGGAACTCTATGGTTGAGTGACCTGATATTCTTGATGGGGCTCTATGGTTGAGTGACCCGACTTGGTTTTGGAACTATGATTCTTTCTCCTATGGGAGGTATATGGAGATTATTTGGTGATGGTTTGGGAGGTATATGGAGTTGTTTTATGATGCTTCAGGAGATATATGGAGTTATTTCTTGATATTTTGAGATGTGTGGAGTTGGTATAGTGAGTTATGTGTACTCTTGTGAGTCTTTTGATACCTTGTTATGTTTGAGGCTTGACTCTTCCCTTGGTTGGTATGGACTATTGGATATTGTCTTGGCACTATGTTGGTACAGTCATGGTTTTTTTGGGTCTTGTGATACTTGTTGTATATGTATCAACGCGATGCTTTTCTTTGTTAGTCACATTTTTGTACTAAATCTATCTCTGTGACATAATTGTTTGAAATTATTTGCTATGTGGACTACGTGTTGTCATTCCATGGAGGAATTAAAAGTCCTTGTGATGTGATATAAGTCATGAAAGTAGGTAGCAAGATGTCTCATGGGTTGTTGTGTTGTGTTAAGTTTTGTGTGACATCTTGATGTTAGTTACTATTGGGCACCCACAAACTTAAGACAATATGAAAATTTCTAAACAAGGAATTTATAATCTTGAGATAAGAACTGATATAAAAGAAAAATATAACTAAGTAATAAGGTAAAATGTTGAACTACCAATTTTCATAAAAATTAAAAGTTTAAAGAAATTATTATAAAATAATTGACCTTTTTGCACAGAATGGATTGGTAATAAGTATCAAAAGGTTAGATAGAATGGTCATCATGAGCTATTTGTCTTCATTGCTTATCCTTTTTTTCTACAAATAGTGTTGTGTCGCATCGAGGATGATGATTCTTCTGAAGGGAAGGGAGATGTGGCATGCCCGATATTCGTGTTTTACAAAAGCTTTAAGAATGTTATCCTACAAGTGGGGTTTAACTCCTGATTTGTTTGTTAAAATGCCAGAGAATTGTCTAGATTCGATCAATAGGAATGGTTTCTTGTAACCTTAATGGATCTGTCAAAACTCCTTGAGGATTGTTACCCTTGTGTTGGGATCAAATTTGGGCTGTGAAGCTTGTGGAATAGTTCAGACACCTTGTCCTAACATAGTGGGCAGTGGATTTTGTTCTCAAACCAACTGATGTAGACGATTATCCATGTGGAGATGGTAAACCCAATTCATGTTTCACCTTATGACGCATTTTTCAAAGGAATGGTTCAATCGGTGGATGTAAACCACTTGCTCATACCCATTTCGCTCATCGTATCTTTTTTCTACCTCTCATATTTCGTGTTTTAAAAATTAATAGAATTTTAAAATATTAGGATTTTAATACCGTTAAATGTTTATTTCAACTTGTTGCTAAAATGTGAAATGTCGTTCAAAACTCACGAAGTGAAAAAACTGGATTTACATAAAACATGAACTTCCACCCTCATTCTAAGGTGATTTAGAAAATTTCTACCCAACTTCTTTATCCTACAACATTGTTTTATCTAAAAGACGAAATTGACTTCCCAAAATAATGTTGATCCCATCTCCCTATTTAAATAGATATTTTTTACATTTCTTGGAGACTCATTAAGTACCCTTTGTAACTCTGAAAATGAGATGTTAAGCTTCATTCGTGTACCTTGTTATGTGAGGAGTCACCTGGAGCTTTGGATTGACCCCGAACGAACATATGTGATCTTTTTTACGCTCTTATAGGAGCCCTGTTACACTAGTTTACAGTAGTAGAAAGTTGTTAAATCTAGAAAGTTGGCTTTCATTTTGAACTGCCATTTGAAACCTAGATAGAGAAATTATTTCCCGTCTTCACAAACCTCTAGTGTTTTTATAGACAATTGCATGGAACTTTCAGTTTAGGGAAAAAAACACTTTTCTGGATAGTTTGACAATGGCATTTTGTAGGCCTCCAGTCGTAGTTTGACAAGGTCAAACTGGACCAATTAGGACTGTGGCTCCAGAAAACTTGTCTCCGTTTGAAAATGGTTTTTAGTTCTCAGTTTTCATCGACTCTGATGAATTCTCCTTATATAGGGGAACTTGTAGGAAGTGTCTCATGCGTGCTCATCCATCAAACGTCAATTTTGGACGTGGTTTTCTGAGAATTTCGAGCTAACTTTTGTTCATTTGCAACTACGTCAACTACGACCAGTGGCCCCAGAAAACTAGCCGCCAAACGTAAACCATTCGCTTTTTCCAAATTCCCTCAGTTGCTATGAACTCTTGGTATATATGGGGACACGTAGAAATTTAATCGTGGTGTCTGTTCTCATCGGATGACAACTTTTGGAAGTGGTTTCTTAGCCTCCGAGCCCGTTTGAATGTTTGTGTAGCTGATAAGAAAATGTTAAAATAGAAAGCTATGGGACCCTCGTCAGGTTGCTAAACCACTGTAGATACTTTTGACACATGTAAATAACTGTTTAAAACTCTATAGTGTAACTTCTTGTGTGAAATAGAACTTTTGACAAAATGGTGTTTTCTCTCTCTTCCCTTCTCTTTCTCTCTCCTGGGTTACAAAATGAAGTAAAATGAAATGTAATGAATACATGTCTCTAAACCTTTTTATTTCGATTGAAAATTGTAATTATTATCATATGTAAATGGGAAACTGAAAAATGATAATTATGTTAGATTAGGGTGGATGCCATGCCAGTGATTTATCACTGATATCTTGCTCATGTGGTTTTTACAGGATGAAAGAATGATGACGAAAAGGCGATGTGTAATTCATTAATTATCATTGTAATTTATATAGTTCATTGTTAAATGAATAAATGTATAATGTAGTCTCATGTTACAGAAGGTTATATTTGATAATTTGTTGATATGTATGATGATGCTAGTTTCAAGGACATCTAGGAAATGTGTATTTAATCATAGGTTCAATTTGATTCATAGTACACATGGTAAAAAAGTTTGATATTTATATAAGGTAAATGAATTTGAAGTAATATCTTGTAGTGCATACTCAGTGTTCAATAAATGATTAATGAGTCATCTTGTGCATTCATACTTTATAAATGTAATAAAGAATTAAATCAAAACACTCTACCCTTGTTCAATATCAGAGCATAACTTGTTTTTCATGTGCGATACTCCTTACCGTAGAAGACATTGAAAACCGTAGGATGAACTTAATACTTTCACTCGATGGATATCTCATAGCTTGATTAATCAAGAGCCCAAGAATGGGTTTATCATCTTAGTTAGTATGGTTAGTGACATTGTCATAAACCTGGTAGATAGGGGTGACACAGTCAAACTTATTTTGGAGTATGTAGAGCTAACTCCTCCTTCCTAGCCTAGCGACTACCTTGTCATCCTGAAGATAGATTTAAAATTAAAGTTCTTCATCAATGAAATCCCTGTTGGATCCAGACGACATAGATGGAGGTTGTGACTTAGTTTCCATTCTAGGTCTTAAACTCTTGTTAATGAACCCCTTAGCTCCGCTCAGCTAAATGTGTTACCTTGGTTTCTCTCAACATAACACCTTGGTCCCTTCTGGAAGGTGGTTTAGCATAAATTTTTCCTCTCACTTAAAACTCATATACAGTTGAGGGGTAGACCCTTAGGTGAAGTTGGAATAAATCTAAACCTCAGTTGATTTGGATGTTAACTTGGATTCATGTGTAGCTTCAAGTCTTCTAATCATTTATGTCTTCAAGAGGTTAGACAAACACTTCGTAACTCCTTTTACAAGACAATGCTAATAATAAGACCATAATGTGACATAGAAAATAAAGCATATAAGAGTAAAAACGAGATTTGAGGTTCAAAATAATGCCACTCTTGGAGACCTTATATCTCAATTAAATATATTCTTTTGTGTTTCAAAGAATATGAATTGTTATTGGTGTGATCAACCTTCGAGAAAACAAAATACATATATAAATCAAAAAGGAAATTCAAAAGTCATTGAATTAGAATAACTATGGTAGGGAAATAACTAACCCGTGATCGAGGAATGTTTTGTGGTAAAAAGCTATCTTGTATCTAAATCTCGTTAAATCCTAATATCACTATATGGACACCAAGTCACATTCACTTGAGTTGTAAGAGTAAAAAAGGTAGACATTGAATATATGTTTGAGAAGAATATTCTTAACATAAGAACAAGATAATTAAGTATGTTATATGCATTTGAATTATGCCAAATAAGTATGTAAGTTATGGAAATTTTGTAAAGAATAAGAAGCCAACTTAAAAAGGGTCGAATGATAATTTAACCGTGGAATGAAACTTAAGAATTTGTAGGTGGACAAATGAGAAATTTATCCTTGCACAATAATGTTCTTGGAATGTTAATCGTAACTAAAATACAATTAAAGAAATGATGTGTTGTGGGTTCGCCATCCTTGAAGTCTTCTTTCTTGTGGTTGGGTCATTGCTAGTATTTGTTCATTGGGAAAAGTGTGGCATCGACATGCCTATGTTGTTTTCATGTGTCTATGTGAGTCGATGACTTATGTGGTTGTCGTATGTGAGTCGAGTTTCTGTACTTGGAACCCTTGTTGTGTTGTGTGTAGTGAGCAATGTAAGTCAAAATCAAATAAACCAAGGTCCATTAGCTATGATATTTCTACAATGGTCAACATTGTTATAGTTAGAACAAAAAGAAACACTTGATTAAGATTTTATTTCCATAAAGCTTGACACCGTGAGGCATAATCCATGCATCATGAACCCATGATTTGAAGGTTCTCTCAAACGGGACTCAACTAAAATATTATTCAACTAAAGTAAGTTGGTCAAAATAATTGCATAATTTATTTAATTTAAGGAAATGTAAAACATCAAGAATATTTTTAGGGCTATGATCATGAGCTCATGAAAATTTTTTGGCATGGAATTTTTTTTCTCTTCAGTGCCTTTGAACTAAAAAATTCCATTAATTTCTCTTACAAAAATGACACAAGAGTTGAGGAGGGAACATTATAAATGGCTTACCTTCCCAAAGGGTATTTGATTAATGCAAAACAATAATTCAAAAAAATAATAAAATTTCTAAAAAATTTAATGGTAGTGTGACATAGACCCTATTAGGTATGTTAATATTTAGTTTAATGATGTACATGTACCTAAGTTGTCTTAAGGTATGTGGACTCACATAACATCTAAATCATGCAAACAATTTTTAGCAGAATGTAGGACCCAAAATTTGGACCTAAGGAACTTGGAAATAATTATTTGGCATCTACCCCAACATATTCCCATTTACAAATAAATTGACTTAATTGTAAAAACACCCCACTCAATTCCTATGTTATGATTCCATCAAATCAACACTTTTCATTTAGTTTAGCACTTTAGGAACCAATTTACCTTACAATGAACACATTTGCAGTCTCATATGCACTCAACACATGTATGAGATTAGGTCCTAAGTTAAACCTGGGTAGAATCGAGTGACAAGGGTAGAAATTACCAATGTTTTTGACCCAGGTTTAAAATTTTTACCCATGCACTTACAATGGTCACATTTTCAAATAGACACCTTACACCAATCATCTTACGGTGAATTGAGTGGGAAATATTTCACATAATTTGTGTATATAAACACATACATGTTTTTTATCAAGGGAATCTCTTAACTCCTTAGACATCTAAAGGATTTCATTCTAAAGAACTCTAAGGACTTTAGGCCCTAATAATTAAAATATCACATAATCACATCCTTAGAGCACGCCAACAAGTTACAAGTGTACATAATCATGCACTATAACTAAGTTCAAGGATTGTTACCAAGTATTGGAGGCCTTATTGGGGTCTTATCATAACCATTATTTATGCCTATATGCACACACATCTAGTGGGAGGGATAACCGCATAGGTGTGAGGAATTTTCATATTATAGATATGTAGGCGATGCTTATCTCATATGGGGTTGAGGAATCTTAAGCCAATTGGACTAAACTCTTTTTTAGGTTATAACCTAGTAAGGATCAAGGGTTTTGTAATATCCAAACTAGGATTTAATTCTACCTAAGATATATATTATGTGCAAAGATGATATATGAATGATAATTGATATAAAGATCTTATAAACATGTAATGATTATATTTGGATAAATACAAGCTCTAGATATTTTATTAATACAAGAGTCATGTAGTTCTTTATTGTCTATATCAAAATGTAAAATTCTATCATTTTTCTCACATGAAATTTTAAATGATTCAAGTTAGATTTATTGACACTAAGAGATCTTGTTTCAAATTGTTATAAAAGATGCTGGAAAAGAGAAACTAAAACGAGGAAAAAATAATACTAAGTTTTTAAAAGTCATTTGTTATATATAGATATAAATGGAAATAATATTAAATTGGAGATGCTAGGGAACAAAATTACATCATTAATGAACCCATCCTTACTATCATAGCAAGAAAGTTGTCAATTATGTATGCCAAATGACAAATAAAATAGATAAAATATTTTAAATTCCTGGAAGACATGAATATATAATATTCCATGTCCTTCTATATAATACTGAGTGGCTCTACTCATTGTTCAATGACCTATAAATGTTTTCATGGTCTTCTACATCTAGTCTCCATTTTTTGCGTTAACTAGTTTTAGCCGTCACCTGCTGTAATTGTAAACCTGTAGCAATTATGTGATGGGTGTAATGATACACCTTTTTTTCTGGTTTGTAATCAAAAAAGTGAATCCCACTTTGGAGGGCTTTCACTTGTTGTAAGTATGTTCCCTGCACTACAACCGAGCCAGTATAAAATGTTGTCTCTTCACTTGTTATTTCACATGTTAGCTTTGTTCTCTCTTTTGTGCAACACAACAAGTAGTACTCCACTTTCTCAACATTGTCTTCTTCAGCAATGACTGCAAATACATCACCTACAACAAAATGCAAATAAACATTCAATGATCCATGTATAGTATAAATATATATTTAATTATCAAATTATACAATCCTTTTAAATAAAACATACCTTGTTTAACCAGTCCAGATATGTGGTCATAATCAGTTGAAATTAATGGCACATCTTCAAAACTATCATCATGATCTGATCCATATGTGTCATCCACAACTAAAGGAACTTGCTTCCACTCACCTACATACCCATGTTTTTGACTATTGCACTCTGAATATGATTTGTTCATGCATTCATAACAAAAACAAGAATAATCTCTTGTACAGATTGTCCAGTTATTACTATCCATAGTCATCAAAGAGTGCAAAGACCTAGAATTGGGAATCCTTTCACATCCATACTTTGTCCTTCGATCAATACCTTCATTTAATCATGCTCAAAAGATCAATAAAGTTTAAAACAAACATCAAAATTCAGAATAAAAAATTTAAAGTTAGTAACTTGTAGTTCACTTAATAAATCACATCAAGATCTACATATCTATGTTTTAAATGTGCATGTACCTGTTATCTCCCAAAACACTCTGTGTGGGGTTGAAGCCTGTGGGGTTGAAGCATGTGATGTTGAAGCTTGTGAGGTTGAAACCTGAACTGTAAAATGTTTCTTACACCATTCAACAATGGTGTGGGCATCAATCAATCGATCTCCCTCATAATCAAAGCTTTGTTTCTTTAGAGCACGTTTGATGCATGCACCCGCACCATCGTGTTCTCCCTTCCCATGACCACTCTAAAAAAAACTCCATAAATGAGGAATTTTGTGATGACGATGATAACGACTGAGTGCAAAGAAAGGGCGAGAGGATTTGAATTGTGATGCGCAACCATCTGACCAAACAAAATGTTGATCTATTTGTATTCCTCACTGATGAAGATATTGAAAGAACAAACCAAAACAATGTTGCACAAAGTGGGTGTCATGTTCCTTGTCATCACTTATATAGAAGTGATACTCCTTCTTGATCATTCGCTTCACATATGTACTTTCAACCCCATCCAAATCCAATTGTGCATGCCTATAAAATACTTGAACCATGATAGTAACCTGGTCAGTATGATAATACTGTGTCTGAATTTATTTTTGATGAGAAAATGAGTAATTCTCAGCAAAATCAACCATGGACAATATGGAACCAATAGGGAATGTGTCTCTATTAGTCTTGAATTATGTAGCCTGCCACTTTGAATAGTGAGAATGTTTGATGTACGGACTAATTAAACTTCAGAAACTTTGCATGAATGTAGCAATGGGGATTTCCTCTTCTACCAAATCCAACCTGGTTGCATCTTTTCCAAGCCTTGTTGAATATTTTATGTATTTGAACCTACAAAATCAATTCATAATGGAAAAATTGTCATGTATTCATTTGCAGTAAACATAAAAATCAAAATAAAATCTAACATCCAAATTTAAAAACATAAATTTATATATATCACCTCTTGCAAGCAACCATTTTAACTGTGTCCAAATCTTCATTTGTTTTTGGCAATAATTTCAAGTCCCCACACTTGTCACAGACACCTTTGATGCAAGTCATACGATCATCGACATGATCATTGGATATCGTGCAAAGAATTGAAGTTATGAATTCACTGACACGTGTAGGTGGGGCATTTTCTTCCCGTAACTTTCTATACACCTGAAAAAAACATAGATTTTGAAATACATTAATTTTAAATCACATCTCAAAAAATGATATTTAAACAAATTTCAAATATATAGATATAAATGAAAGCACACCTCAAAATATATATACATGATCTATAAATTTTTTTGTACCTGATAGTGATAATCAAACTCAACGTGATAGCGACAACAACATGTGTCAAGGACTTTATCAGCTCGCACATACCAAGGCTTCAAATTTTCAAACATTCGTTGTCCAATCTTAACATCTGGATTTTCTTCTGTAAACTTTATGTACATCTCATGTTGAGTTATTTCAAGCCAATGTTTTATATGTTCATCATAGTTATTGCAAGTTATCCTGTGTTTTAAAACATCCCTCACATTAAGAGAAGGACGAGTCCTCTCAGTCCAAAAATCAGAAACTATCTTCACAATATTATCCTCTATTTTATCAGAACGTGGATTTCTACACATTAGTGCCCAATTTCCTTCCATAGTAAAGTCATCCAATGTCTTCCTCCTCTTTGCATACCTTTTGACCATCTTTCTAGATAAACCCAATGCCTTGGCAACGGTGGTAACATGATGATTCTTTGTTGTATCTTCACTTACAACTGAAGTTAATATTGCTCTACGAGAAATACTCTTATCAGCAGACCTAGTTTTTGTACCCAAAGAACTTATTCCTTTAAAAACATTCCCAAAAAATTCTTCTTCTACACGTTTTGAATTTT
Organism: Taxus chinensis; assembly: GCA_019776745.2. Classification (NCBI taxonomy): domain Eukaryota; kingdom Viridiplantae; phylum Streptophyta; class Pinopsida; order Cupressales; family Taxaceae; genus Taxus; species Taxus chinensis. The sequence continues at coordinate 43,987,724 of CM034157.1, read as the reverse complement.
TCCATCCAAAATCAACACCCAACAATTCTAATGTTTCCCTCATATCAACATGATTCAAGAATGTAACCAACAAATGTGCTCTAGCAACTGTAGTCAAATTAACAAATTCACCATATATTATCTCTACACTTTTTGTTGTTTTCTTTCATGATAGTGGTTCTTGTTGGGAAAATTCTTTTAATTTTTGTAAATCCATCTTCACCAAGTGTTTCACATTTTTCTTGGGAAGTAATTCCATAACTTTTGTTATCACTTCAGCATAATGTTGCGCATCATGATCTGTGTCCATAAACATACACATGTGAGTACACCAAAATTTGCAAAAAAAATTAACATACAAATGTGATTACACCATTAATGACCAAGCTAGTAAACACTTTAATATCTAAAAAATTAGCTTACTATCTAGTAAACAATAATATTAAGTTGACCAAGCTAAAATTGTATTTAGATAGCTTCATGAGGTCCTTCTTGAAATCTACTAAATAATCATATATATATATATATATATGTTAGAGCTATCTAATTTTCAAATATAAACCTAGAGCTATCTAATTTTCAAATCAAACCTAGACCAAAAAATTTCAACACATAAAACCCAAAAATCTTGTACTATATTTAAAAGATTGAGTAAACATCACTAATAATTTAATTACGAGCTCAATAGGGAAGAGAGAGTGTAGAAGAATACATAAGTTGCATTGTCCAATTCAAAATGATGTCCTCTTTAGAATGCTACCAAGATCTACCACAACATTTATACCCAATAAATTTCATAACAAAAATTATTTTCAAATGTCATATTATGTACAACAGGTTATATTTAAATTTTGTCAATTTACATCTATATATGAGATCATTATTAATCTAATACACAACATATAAATTATATAAACTAAAAAAATGACTCTCGAAATTCAAAATATACTATCACGTGAAGGTCAATATTAGAGAGTAAATCGTAACAATTTTTTTAATGAAAGGTATGGTAGACCATCAAATATATCCCCTAGATTAATCACCTGGTGGGGGAAGTGGGGTTAACCTTGTTTTCGATGACACATACCATGTGCAATTGTATAGCCTGATAATTTTTATGTATAGCTTTTGTATCATAGTATTGGTAGAAAAATAGGACGTAGTGGTCAATCGTAAAATAAGGGGTAATATTTGGAATCCCATGATAACAAATGTTTTGAACATTTATTACCAAGTGACCCACCCATGACATTAATGCACTTCAATCCAATTTCAAATATTTCTACTTGGGCAAGTTCAAGAAACTTAGATAAATAAGGAAAATTGGTTTTAAGTAGAATCACTATATAATATACCATATATTGGTACTTAGGGTTAAAATCAAAGAAGAAAAACCAAATACGTGTAAGGTTTATTGTTGTTTTGTTGATCATTGTTGGAAGGAATTTAACAATATGAATTCCCAAATAGATTCTAATCCAACATCTTTGAGATCTACATATTCCAAGGCATTTGAGTATTCTTCTGATGACACTTGATGAGAAGGTGGTTGGACAGGTCCGAACTCATACTGGTTTTACACTAGATATCAATATCATCATTAGTATTAAACATGGTTGTCCAATTTCTCCTACTTTGTCTGTTCTCTACATAGACAAATTAGAGGATGCCATTATAACTTTAAAGGAAACATATGATGATTGCACGTTCTCTATGATATAACCATTACTATTTTTTTAGTTGTTTTTGACATCATTCTTATGTCAAATGATTTTATTTTCACATGTATTATTTCTATTGTTTTAGGTTATGGGATCCTATCAAAACCCTTGCCTTTACCCAATCTAAAAAACATATTATCATATTTAAACCTTAGAACTAAAAAAAATTACGATCTATCAAGAGTTTCTATACATATGTACCGATTTTTGCAGCCTTGTCTTTCACTTGTTGTGTCTTCTCTCTCTCTCTTTATGCCTTCCTACGAACAGATCTTCTAGCATTCTTCTCTACATTCTCTTCCTCGGTATATTTTCGTTTCTCATTCTTTGCATTTCCCATGATTCATCCACTTCAATAATTTTCACCTGCACACATAAATCGTGATAGATCTGAATGTCTAAGAGTAAACTCGATACAAAACTATATGTGCATGCAACTCTATTTATATACAAATCTCAATAGAAATTAGGTTATTTTTAATTTTAGTTTTTTATAACTTTAAAACAACTTTTCTAATTTTAATAGAATTTATATTTAATATGTAAAACAAATTTTCTAATTTAATATTACATATTTTTGGTTAAAAACAATTAAAAAAACAAACTTAGTTTAAAACAAAAAAATATGTAAAAAACTAAATTTAAAACATTAAAAATGAACAATATTAAATAAGTAGTAAAATATTAAATTTAGAAGGGGAGACGCAATTGCAAAACATTAAATTTAGAAGGAGACGTTTTGGCAGCACTTTGGTGGCGCAGGAGGGGTTCACGCGAACGGGGGTTCGCGCGAACCCCTGTTCATGCGAACCCCTCTGAGTGGCACTGACGTGGCACCTGGGTGGCACATTTTGGCTCCAAATCCTTTTGGGGGATAATTGTGAGCCAAAATCTGCCACTCAGGTGCCACGTAATTAGGGTAAACGAACTAGTTAAATTACAAAATTTTGACACAAAATTCAGATTTTTATTAGCTTTCTAAAAATGTAATTTTCATTTTTTAAAAATCTGTTTTGTTATTTATTTTTTAATTTTTACTAACATACGGTATTTTAGGACAATCAATAGTACACAATCAACCAAATTTGAAAAATAGTAGAATATATCAAAAAAAAATTGAAAAAAAATAAAATTACTATTTATTGAAGTCTTCTTCGTACCTGTGAAAAAAAACCTCAATTTCGATATAAATCTTAAATTTTATTGGCATAGACATATGTACACTATTTATTTGAAAATATTTTTACTAAATAATTAATTAAAAAAATATAAGTCAAAAAAATATGAAAATTTGACAGAATCTCAAAATTCAAATCTTAAAAATACATCTAAAATTTCATGGTCAAAAAATAAATTTTCATATAAATAAACCACCCGAGGACAGTCATTACTCTTTTATAACATAAGAAACAACGTATGAAAAAAATTAAGAAAAAGACCATATTTTTTACCAATTTTATTTTTAAAAAATATACATGTATTCTAAACTCTAAACACAACATTTCGTTAGTTTGTGGAATTTCATGAATGTGTACGGTTTTGTGGCTATTACCTTTAGAAAATCAATGAAATTGAAAATTCATGTTTATAAAGGTACAAAACATACAAAAAAGTGGGACATTTTACTGTGTTTTGACCCAGTGCCAAGAAGAAGGAGAAAGAAAAAGCACCAGAAACAAGAGACAATGCTCATGCCTTGATTTCTATTGATTCTTCTTCAAATGCATGGATCATAGTCTCTGGAGCTTCACACAACATGGCAGCCACAAAAGATGATCTTTCTTCTTTTAAACTATATACTTGTTCTCCTATTCTCATGGGAGATGGTTCTTCTGTAGAGGCAATTGGAATAGGGAGGATGGAGGTTGGAAATGGAAGTTTTGAGAATGTGCTACATATTCCAAAGCTTTCTGCTAATCTTCTTTTTGTGTATCGACTGATACATATTGGAAATGGCAAAAAAGTTAAATTTACACTAGATTTAGTGAGAATCTATGACATGCAAGGCAACTCCAAAATTGTTGTTGGTAAGGTGAAACATCAATCTCATCTATACACTTTCTCTAACTTTGTTTTCAAATCAAATTCCACTTTACTACTAACACATGCAGATGATGAAAGTAGAATTTGACATGAAAGATTTGGACATCTAAATTTTAGATACTGCAGTAACTTAGAAAATAACATATGGTGAAAAGCTTCCTTACCATAGAATTTTCTGATGGAGTTTGTGAAGGTTGTGCTCTTGGAAATAATCCTAAAGAAAAGTTTCCAAAGGGGCATGCATGGATATCCTCCTCTACATTAGAGCTTGTTCACAATGATCTTATGGGTTGATTTCCTATACCATTCATGAGCGAAGCTAAATATGTGATAGCATTCATCGATGATTGCACATGATATACATGGGTATATTTTCTCAAATTCAAGTATTAAGTGTTTCAACATCCCAAGATCTTCAAATATCATGTAGAGAAGTTGTATGGGAAAATGATCAAGATCCTACACATAGATAATAGGGGGGAGTATGTCAACAATGATGTCCAACAGTTATTTGATGAAGCGGGAATACAATTACAGAAAACAGTTCCTTACACTCCGGAACAGAATGGGGTAGCTAAGAGGAATAACCGATCTTTGAAAGAGATGGCAAGTTGTATGTTGCATGCAAGGAATCTTCCCTCCAAATTATGGGCTGAAGCAATCAATTGTGCTTCATAAATACAAAATAGATCTTCTCAAAAATACGTCATAGGGAAAACACCTTTACAAACATGGAGTGGCAAGAAACTAGAAGTCACACATTTATGCATTTTTGGATCATGTGCAAGGGTCCATATTGCTGCAGACAAGAGAAAGTCTTTGGATCCTAAAAGAAAAGAATGCATATTTGTTGGATATCCAGATGGTTTAAAGGGTTATAGATTACTAGATCTTTCTATAGAAACACTCTTCATTGAGAGGAGTGTCTATTTTAATGAAAGTCCCATAAAAGCATCTTGGGAGAAACATGCCACCACTTCTATGCTGCCTAATATTTTTGATCTCAAGGATGATGCATGTAATCACGCTGATCTGATTTTAGATACATTTGAATCTGGATTAGATGAACATGTGCATACATGTGTAGACCCAGATCTAGATCCAAATCCTAATTGGGATTCTAGTGATGATTCACTATCTCCTATGAGAAATCAAAGAACAAGGAGCTTGGTTGATATTTATGATGTGCCACATGCATTTTGTGCTACCGATCCCATCATTATTCCAATGCATGCCTATGTGAATCAAGTATCTGATCCTCAAAATTTTGTAGATGCTATAGGGAATCCTCATTGAAAAGAATCCATGGATGAGGAGTACAATTATCTCATTGAGAATCAAACTTGGGACTTGGTTCCACTTCCATCCAATCGCAAGCTTGTAATGTGTAAGTGGATCTACAAAATAAAGAAAACAACAGATGGTCTAGTGAATAGATATAAAGCAAGGTTGGTAGCCAAAGGTTTTCAACAAGTTCATGGCATTGATTATGATGAGAATTTTTCTCCAGTGGTAAAATTGGACTCCATTCGATTGGCTCTTTCTATTGTAGCATCAAGAATGTGGGAGATTCATCACATGGATCTGAAGAATGCATTTCTTCATGGTGATCTTGAGGAGGATATATACATGGAGCAACCTCAAGGGTATGTTCAAAATTCCTAATTAGTATGCAAATTGAAAAAGTCCCTCTATGGCATCAAACAAGCACCAAGATGTTGGTATGCCAAATGGATTCTTACCTTTTGTCTCAAAATTTAATGCGATGCAAATCTGATCCAAATTTTTATATGTTGAGAACATATAACTCTTTCTTGCTCATAGTTCTCTATGTAGATGATCTGATAAAAATAGGTGATTCAACCACAACTATTATTGCAACAAAAGTAGCTTTGCATAAAAGATTTGTCATGACGGATATGGGTCTCCTCAATTTTTTTCTCAGTATTGAAATCAGACAGAATGAATTAGGTGTCCAACTTACTGAATCCAATTTTGCGAGGGATCTCTTGGCTCCATTTCACATGAGTGACTGTAAGCCAACAATCACACCTTTCCTGTCGGGGGTAAAGCTTGAGGATGGCCATGATACACCATTGGTTGATTGCACATTCTATCGTCAAATTGTGGGTAGTATTATTTATCTCACTCACTCTCATCCATATCTATCATATGCAGTGGGTGTTGTTTCCAGATACATGCAGAAGCCTCATGAGCAACACTGGAAAGATACGAAGTGAATACTTCGCTATGTTTAGGGAACCATCAGCTATGGGATTCATTATTCAGCTGGATGTACTTTGGATCTCATTGGATATACTAATTCTGATTTGGTTGGTGATATAATTGAGTGCAAGTCCACTTTAGGATATGTTTTGAGTTTGGGATCGGGCCCTATTTTTTGGTCAAGCAAGAAGCAATATGTGATTTCTTTATGATCAACAGAGGCCAAATATAGCGATGTGGTCAATAATACCATTCAAGACATTTGGTTGCAAAACTTCCTAATTGAGCTTGGTATCCTCTTTCATCATCCAACTGTCATTTGGTGTGACAATCAAAGTACAATGAGATCCACATGCACTTCATCCGTGAATAGATACATGATGGAGTTATTGACTTGTAGTATTGTGCAACTTCAAAACAAATTACCTACATCTTCATGAAGACATTCACTGAGCAGAAGTTTCACATTCTGCGAGATCTCCTTGGGGTGAAGGACACCGCAACACAGTAGCTGTCATGCATAATTCTTGCATTTTTTTAGGGGGGTTTTATCCCCACAAGTTTTTCTCTATTTCCTCTTTTTTGTCTCCTTAGTTAGACTTAAGGGGGGTGTTAGTGTCAGTTGTTTCTTCCTCCTTAATCCATGGTCAATCAGTGGTCACTTTAAGCTAACTTATGCAACAACAGTTTCTATTTTAAACCGTGTAAGCTGCAAGTTAATTTTTTGTCACTCCTCTTTTAACTGCACTCATTTTGTTTCTACGGTTCTTATTAATAATTCATCCTTTGCATTGTAATCATATCAATTAATAGAAAATTGTTTCTGATCATTTATTTGTTCTTTTTATTTTAAATATGGATGTTTTCCCTTCTTTTCTAGCTAGATCTGAGCTGATTTTTGTAGGTGTAGCTGAAATTTTACAATTTTTTAATTATATACCAATTTCTTTATATTTATTAAGAAAATCAATATTAAATTTAATATTTAAACAAAAATGTTATTTTCTTAATTATAGATGTTATTACATTATAACTGTTGGAATTGAGGTGTCTCAACCTTGTTTGGTTTATTCATTTAAGATTTTCCTACAACCGTATCACATTGTCTAGGCTCTGAAAATAGAAATAGGAGTTGTCAAAAGATTCCCATATGATAGTATATCATGGAAGGGCTATTTTTAGAGATATTATGAAAATTTTTATGACATTTATGAGGGTCAAAAATAGGGGAGAATATTGTGGACGTGGGAGCCTATTTTTAGACCGAAATATTGCTCTTTAATGTTATCCACCTCATGAGAGGTTTGGCACATGGTTTTGTAAACCATAGATGGTTTCTTGTATAACCGGAGGTCTATAAATTGAAGGCTTGGAGAAGCAATTGGTGTAGTGAGTTTTAATCCTCCTAGAATTGTTTCTAGTGATACTCCTGTAAGAAACTTTCTCTGCAAGTGTATGTAATCTTGTTATTAGATTTGAAATACATTGAGTGGGATTTTGGAGTGTGGGGTTTTTTATTCGAAAGGATTTTCCCCACATATATCTGGTGTTTTTGTTTTGTTATGAATATGTTGCTGATATTTTTGTAACTGTTTTACTATGTTGAATGTTTTGCATAATATCTCTCCTTAAAGATTAGTGTAGGAAATTATTTTACGACTCTTAATTTCCTATCAAGTGGTATCAGAGCCTGATCACCTTTGGTTTCAGTTGTGGGTTGTTGGGTTTTTTTTGCTAATCTGGGTTTGAGTGGGATCTTGTGCAGAGAATAATTTTTTATCTAGTTGCAGATATTTTTTCAAATGGCGAGCACATCTGGGAGGATTGACGTACAGAAGTTTTCTAGCACAAACTTTGAAATGTGGAAGTTGAAGATGGAAGATCAGTTGGTTGATTGAGATATATGGGATGTGGTGGATGAAAATGTCTACAGGCCTACGGATCCAGTTTTGGCTGCACAATATGATGTAATGGATAGAAAAGCTAAAGGTCTTATTAGACTATGTCTTGCAGATTCTATCCTGATAAATGTCCATGAAGAATCCACTTCGGAGAAGCTTTAGAAAAATTTGGGTGAGATATACCAAGTTATGTCATTAGTAAATAATATTTTCTTGAGGAAGAAGTTGTTTTCTTTAAGAATGGAAGACGGTGGAAAAATATCTAAGCATCTGGAAACATTCAATATGTTGGTGACTTAGTTGAGCTCGGTTGGGGTTAAGATGGACGAAGAAGAAAGGTTCCAAATGTTGTTGGTTTCATTTCCAAACTCATGGGACTGCCTAGTCGTGGCAATTGGGAGCACTTCAGTCACTCTGAAGATGGGGGATGTTGTTGGTTCTCTACTCTCCAAAGAGATGAGAAGGAAGGTCTATCTGAATGCCAAAGAGGCTTTGAGTGTTTGAGGAAGAACAAAAGAATGAGGAAAAGATGAGAAGAAGCGTGGCCATTCCAAGAATAAGGGGAGATCAAAATCCCCTAGTAATTCCAAGGTGATATGCTGGAATTGTGGCAAATCTGGACACTTCTGAAGGGAATGCAAAGAAGAAAAGAAAAATAAAAAGAAGAAGTATGATTTTGATTATGAGTCTGAAAAAGAAGATGGAGATGCCTTTATTGCACCTTTGACCACTTGTGCAAGTGATAATTCATGGTTAATAGAATCAGGTGCATCTTTCCACATGAATCCTAACAAAAATTGGTTTAGTAAGTACGAAAACTATGATGGTGGTAAGCTGTACTTGGGTGATAATTATTTCCTTGAAATTGATGGTCGTGGTAGTATTCAAGTGAAATTTTCTGATGGTAGAATTATAATATTTGATGGTGTCTTGCATATCCTAAGACTAGCAAGAAATTTATTATCTGTTAGCAAGCTAATAGATGTGGGTGTGCATGTACAGTTTTCTAAAGCAAGTGTGAAAATGGTGAGAGGTGCTATGGTGATAGCAAGAGGAAGTAGACTGGGTAAATTGTACGAACTTGATGCATGCATGGTTGAGTGCAATAGCACTTCAGATAAAACTAATCCAGTAACTTCTTCGCTGAAAAAGGAAAGGGTTTCCTCCTCTGCGGATGGACGTGGCTTTTGGGTACCCAAGGGTGCTCTGTCTACCGAATCAAAATTACCTATAGAGAAGACCATGTTATGGAACAAAAGGCTTTGCCACATTGGAGAGAAGGGTTTAAAAGCACTAAAAAATAAGAACCTCGTTGACGGGTTGAATGATTGCAATCTAGAATTTGATTTCTGTGAACATTGTATTTATGGAAAACAAAACCACATTCAGTTTTACTCATCTACTCATAAGTCTTCATGCATCTTGGATCTAATCCATTCCGATGTATTTCGTCTTGTGAAGGATCCTTCTATTGCTAAATTAGTTTACTATGTTACTTTCATTGATGATTTTAGTAGGAGAACATGGGTATATTTTTTAAAAAGTAAATCTGAAGTTTTTAGTCGTTTTAAGGAATTTAAGGCTATGGTTGAAACTCAAACTGGGAAGAAAATTAAGTGTTTGAGATCTGATAATGGCGGTGAGTACTATTCTGCAGACTTTAACAGATTTTGTACAAATTGTGGGATTAAAAGACAAAAGACAACTTCGTATTCTCCAGAGTAGAATGGAGTTGCAAAAAGAATGAATAGAACATTGATGGAGAAGGCTAGGAGCATGCTTATTAGAGATGGTCTAGAAAAGAGGTTTTGGGCTGAAGCTGTTACCACTGCTTGCTATTTGATAAATATATCTCCTACATCAGCGCTTGTTGATAAAATTCCAATCGAGGCATGGTCGGGGAAAAATCCTTCAATTAGACATTTGAGATTTTTTGGCTATGAGGCATATGCACATGTGCCTAAGGAGAAGAGAACAAAGTTGGATTCTAAGGCTGTCAATTATATCTTCATCGGATATGGCTATGGTGTGAAAGGATACAAGCTTTAGGATCCTGTTACATAAAAGGTAATATACTCTAGAAGTGTTATTTTTAGATACATTAAATCTTTCCCTGTTAATTTTCAGCCAGAACAACATAAAGAAAATGAACAAAAAAAGGATGTGGTTCAACTTCCTTCTACACCTGAGAAAGTTGAATCGAGACCCAAAAATAGACAAGAAGTTGAGGAGAGCTCACCAAGCACTGAATCTTCAGAAGAGGAAGAAGAAGAGGAAGAAGTGGAATAATCTCCACCTCAGCTTGTACGAAAGTCTACAAGGAAAAGGAAACCACCTGAAAGGTATGGGTATTCTCCTGATGATTGGAAGTGCATATTTGCTTTGAGTACTAACATAGATGAACCGAGAATTGTACAAGAGGCTTTGTGTATGAATGATGCAAAGTCCTGGAAAATAGCCATGGATGAAGAAATGGAAACCCTTAAAAAGAATGATACATGGGACCTTCTACCATTTCCTGAAGGTCAGAAACCTATTGGATGTAAATGGGTGTTTAAGAAAAAGATTGGTTCAGATGGAAATTTTGAAAAGTATAAAGCACGGTTGGTTGCGAAGGGTTACTCTCAAGTTGAGGGTATTGATTATGGTGAGATATTCTATCCTGTTGCTAAAATGACATCCATTCGATTTTTATTATCTATTGCAGTAGCTTATGACCTAGAGGTTGAACAAATGGATGTGAAAACTACTTTCCTTCACGGTGATTTGGAGGAAGAAATCTATATGACACAGCTAGAGCACTACATGGTGAAAGCTAGAAGCAATATGGTTTGTAAGTTAAAGAAATCCCTGTATGGCCTTAAACAAAGTCCTAGGATGTGGTACCAGAAGTTTGATACATATGTGTTGAGTTTGGGGTTTGTGCAGTCTAAATCTGATCACTGTGTATATTTTAAATCTGATGGTGATTGTTTCCTGGTAATTACTTTATATGTTGATGACATGTTGTTTATTGGGAAAGGAAAAGGTTTGATTACATAATTGAAATCTCAGCTCTCTACGAAATTTGAAATGAAAGATCTTGGTGCAGCAAAACACATACTTGGGATCGAGATTAAAATATATCGTGAGAACAGAAAGTTATGGCTTGGCTAGAGTAAGTATGTTTGTTCTATTTTGCAAAGGTTCAACATGTGCAGGATTGTAAACCACTTTGTGTTCCTGTTACTTTGGGAATGAAGCTCTCCATTTCACAATGTCCATCATCCCCATCGGAGATGGAATAAATGAGCAGAGTGCCTTACTAGAGTACAGTTGAAAGCTTAATGTATGATATGGTCTGTACAAGACCAGACATTGCCCAAGGAGTGGGAGTTATTTCTCGTTTTATGTCTAATCCTGGAAGAGTGCATTGGGATGCAGTTAAGAGGGTCTTCATATATGTGCGGGGTACATCAGAGTACTCTATATGTTTTCATGGAAGAGGAGATCAACATTCCCTATGTATTCATGGTTTTTTGGGTTCATAGTGGGCCTGTGACGTTGATAGCAGAAGATCCACTAGTGCGTATGTGTTTACTCTTAATGGTGGTGCAATTAGTTGGATGAGTAAGTGACAGGTTATGGTTGCTTTGTCCACTACTGAGGTAGAGTACATGGTAGCTACTCATGCTTGTAAAGAAGCCATTTGGCTGAAGTATTTGTGTTCAGATATTGGATTAAAACAGGGTGCAGTTACAATATACTGTGATAGTAAGAGTGCAATCTGCCTTGCGAAGACCCCAACTTTTCATGCCAGGACCAAACACATTGATGTTCAATATAACTTTGTGATGGATATGGTCGAGGATGGAAGGATGAAGCTGGAAAACATAGATACAAATGTGAATGTTCTAGATGCATTAACTAAGCCCATGAGCACAGTGAAATTCAGGTGGTGTTCTTAGTCTATGGGCCTCTCGCCCCCTAGAAATTGATCCATGATGGTATCTTTCCCTTGGCCCTTGTAAGGTATTCGACAAGTGGGAGATTTTTGGAATTGAGGTGTCTCAACCTTGTTTGGTTTATTTATTTAAGATTTTCTTACAACCGTTTCAAATTGTCTAGGCTCTGAAAATAGAAATAGGAGTTGTCAAAAGATTCCCATATGATAGTATATCATGGAAGGACTATTTTTAGAGATATTATGATAGATTTTATGACATTTATGAGGGTGAAAAATAGGGGAGAATATTGTGGACGTGGGATCCTATTTTTAGACCAAAATATTTCTCTTTAATGCTATCCACCTCATGAGAGGTTTGGCACATGGTTTTGTAAACCATAGATGGTTTCTTGTATAACCGGAGGTCTATAAATTGAAGGCTTGGAGAAGAAATTGGTGTAGTGAGTTTCAATCCTCGTAGAATTGTTTCTAGTGATACTACTTTAAGAAACTTGCTCTACAAGTGTATGTAATATTGTTATTAGATTTGAAATACATTGAGTGGGATTTTGGAGTGTGGGGTTTTTTATCCAAAAGGATTTTCCCCACGTATATCTAGTGTTTGTGCTTTGTTATGAATATGTTGCTGATATTTATGTAACTGTTTTACTATGTTGAATGTTTTACATAATATCTCTCCTTAAAGATTAGCACAGGAAGTTGTTCCACTACTCTTAATTTCCTATCAATAACCAGCTAGGATTCGTTCAAGTCAGTTTCTGATAACTGTTTTTGAAGCACATAAACACATGTATATATTTGCCTACATTTCATTGAATAATATCAATGAATTCATCTTCTCTATTCTACCTTCATTGGTATTAGAGTGGAAAACGTGGATACCTCCTTTGCTCAGATTATGAATATTTTTTACCGTCCTGATGTCCTTGGCATTTTTTTATTGTGTTCTATTGGTGTCAAGACCTGTGGGGCATGGATCAACTTGTGCCACCGCCAGTAGCACAAGCGAAGGAAAAATTATTAGAAGTAGCAGTGACCAATTGACTTGCATCCCGCATCAAAAAATTGGAAGGAGAAGTGGGTACTTCTGAGATGATGTTCTCTGTAGCCTATTGTGGAGGAGGACGTACTTGGAGAAGAAAATAATGACCTCATTTCTTTTTTATTGTGTGTTGTTTTGTATTTTCTTAGATATATTCTTCTCTAGAAAAGAAAATGTGATAATTAGTAGTTTGCTACTCAAAATACCTAATTTTTTTATGAACAGAGAGGATAAAACCAACAGATCCTACATTACAAGGCCTGAAGGCCATCATGTTAATTGCCCGTTGCTAAAAATGGTGATTTCCATTGATTTCTATTGATACAATTAGTGCTGCAAGAAACCATTGAAATGTACCAACATTAAGAGGTCAAGACCAAGCCCTAGAGAACACCGACTTCTATTTTGTATTTATTATAAGTCTCAAGAACGTCAATAATTAATTGTATTTCATTCAAATAGATAGTGCATCAAGAATTTCTCAACGGGCTCTTGTTCCAAGTGTGGTGCTAAGAAGATAAGATACATGTTAATCTTGAGGAAGGCTAATAGACAGATGACGAATGCGAGGTAGAAAACCCCCACAAATGTCTGCATCTCACTGCACAATCATAGTGAGATGACCTTCATTCTCTTCGTCATCAATAAGGCTTTGTACTTCTAACTACAATAATATAATATTTTTGCTAGCATCATGTATGTTCCCAAGTTGTTGTTTGGTGCTTGACTACTTAAAGGTCCAAGTTATGCAACCTAGAAGATGAAGATGCACACCATTCTCTTGTTTGAGGAGCTCTGGTAACTCATCACTGGAAAAGTTTAATGTCCCACCGGTGTAGATAAGTAAAAAATGTATGACAAGGCTGATGCAAAATCCATGATGTGTATCACTCTTAGCATTTATGATAAGTTACAACCACACATAGAAGATGCGATGAAATTAAAGGAAACCTAGGATGCTTTCTCTACCATTTATAAAGCAAAGAACATGGTGAAGATCCTCCATCTCTGATCAAAGATTCATATACTAGGTATGAAAGAAGGAAAGAAAGTAGAGGAATACTTGTGTTATGTGGTAGAACTATGAGTAGATATTGTAGCACTTGGAGAAAATGTTGAAGACAAGCTAATACTTCCTCTCGAACTGCAAGCTCTTCCCTCCCAGTTCAAGACATTCATCACAATATTGAGCATCAAAAAACTAGTGCCGACCTTTACAGAAGTGGTGAATTTTCACTAGTATGAAGAATCCATCTAGTAAGTAAATGAGGAGGTTGAAGACAAGGCACTGATCTCAAAACAAAATAAGAGTCACAAGCCTCACAAATTAAAACAAGAGAAACAATCATAGATAAACCCCTAGAATCATCCATAATAGTATAAGTATCAAAAATTGAATTGATGGTGTCACATCTACACTACAAATACACACAAAATTGTGAAATATTGGTATAATGGCCTCACACAATGCAATTATGGACCAGAGAGAACTTTTGGTCACACTGATTCACATAAATCTCGATGAAATCCTCCCCACATTATGAAAAAAGGACATGTCGCGGCCCAATAAGATGGTGAATCAAATGAGGAAGTACTAAAATCAACAAATTCTGGTGTACCAAAATGTGTTTCTAGTCTCCAAAACATCGCAATCATTGTAAAATGTTTGGTTAATTGAATCTGGTGCCAACAATTACATTAAAGGTGATAAGATTTTTTATTTATTCATTAATTGACAAAAAAACTAGAGATCTGGTTCGAATTATAGACCTTTAGGAGTATATTGCATAAGGTATAGGAAATGTCACCATTTCTCTTGGGATGAGAATCTATACCCACACAATGGTGCTCTATGTTCTAGGATTGGCCAAAAAACTCTTCTCTACCTCTTAGCTCTTGAATCACAAGCTCAAGGTACAATTCATGTTCCAGAAAGGCATCAAGTCATGTTTGATCTTACAAGAAGGTACCATACTTTCCAGATATTTTTTTAAGGATCATTTATTTACACTAGATTCATTTACATACTCTGGAGTTTCTCTATCTAGCTCTACACTGGAGTCTACTACACTCTAGCGTTGTTGATATACGGACCTTTCTATCAAATCCCTCTATCATATCAGTTTTAAGTAGATGGTATGATGACTTACTCCACTCTCCCATTAATTACCTCTATATTTTGGATGTTTCATGGGAAAAAAACATCGGGATTCATTCGAGCCGAGTACCTTTCATGCCAATAACCATCTCAAGGTAGTGCATACCAATCTGTCCAACCCCTTGCCTACTTATTTTCATGGATTTTAGTAATTTTAGTTGTTGAAAGATGACTATTATTGCAAGACACAGTTCTTCTTTCTCCGAAAGAAGAGTGAAGCATTTGCTAATATTTAGATCTTCTAATAGTGAGTTATTCGGAAAACTAGGCGGCCCCTGCTTGTCCTCCACTTAGATCGAGGGAGAAATTTACATGAAAGAAATTCTTGGAATTCTTGAAGGAGTGCAACATCACACAAAACATGCAGAATTTCCTAGTAGAATTTATTCTTACCTTTCCTTCTTACACCTCATTTTCACTAGTGAAAAATATAGGCATTTTGATCTTGAGCCATTCTCCATTGTTTGAAATAGATTCTCCATCTTGTATCCATTATCTCAAATTGAGGTGCACGGGAAGAGCCAAAGATGGCCTTGTAGTCATTTATTGGTGAGATTTCATCCTTAATCCTTGAGGCAAACAACACCAATTTGATTGTTAGGTGATCTAATTAGGTTCATTATTTAGATAAAAATTACAAATAGTAGGAATGGCTTAGCATTTAATGGTTTTATCATGATTATGCATTGAAGAAGTTGTTTTCCCTTAAACTCGTATCTTAATGATTCTAGAGTTTATTTCACTTAGATTTTAGACTACTAGGTGTTAGTCTATTTCAATTAGATTTGTAAGTTTCTAATGTTCACATTTGACACGCCCACTGGTACTTACTCCATTCTCATTAACATTATAATTCAATCTTTTCTATTTTTGTCTAAATTTTGGCTAACCCTTATTATGCACATCTTAAATAACTTGAATTCCTTGATGTATTTTGCTAACTTTACATGTGTTGAGTCTCTCTTATAGGTTTAGAGGAGATGGGTTGTTGTTAATTTTGGGTTAAGAGAATAAAGATTTAACCTTATTGAGTTTTTCTATGTCAAATTCACATTTTTATGATGCCATTCCAGAAACCCACGTTGGAATTATGTTTCCCCATGCCATTGTCATAAGTTATGCATTACTATTAGAATGGCCATGCTAGTGTCACTAGGACCGCGTTGTTGTTATGTTGGCCATGTTAATGTGCTACTTTTTTCTGTCAAAATCTTTTCTGTCTATAACATGTGCTAGTGTGACACCTCCTGCATTATTGCTTCTCTAGCCATGTTCGTGTCATTATGTGTTGTCAGTATTCCTTCTATCTTAGACATGTGTTAGTGTGGTGTGGTCTACATATGTTTCATTAGGGGAATGTATATGTATCTCTCAATGCATTGGTGTAGGTCTGTCTATTTCTAATTTGTTTTCTATATCAGACCCATAATGTTGTGATAACGTCCATTTATGTGTTACCAAGGCCGCACTGATATTTTTAGGGCCACACTATTATTTCAAGGTCTGCACTAGTGTACTTTTTTAAAATTTTGGCTTTTTTTTCAAAGTTTAGAGGATTTGGTCTCTGATATTTCTAACATCTTTTTGTAGTTTTATAATTCTAAGTTCTACTTCTATGGTGTTTGAATCATTTCTTTGATAAATTGTTTGATTCTCTTTAATGTATGTCACACTTTTATGTCTTTGGATAGAGTTATGTATGCTCTTCCTTCCCACCTTTTAGGTGATCTTGGGAATCTGAAACAAATCTTGGCCTTCTTTCATTTACAAACATTTCATTAAATTCATGGTTAATGGAATGAACAACAATTGGTTAAAACAAGTTTCCTAGTCCTTTGATTTACAAGATTTTCCATTTTCAATATAGCTGGGTTACTTGTTGCGTATGCTCTTCTCTTGCATCTTAGCATGATATTAAGAATAAAAAACAACATTTGATCCTATTTCATGATGTTTTGATCTTATGGAAAACTATTAACCTTTACGTGCAGGACCCAATACTCGTTTGTCAAAGAATCGGGATCTAAACAAATACTAATACAATTTGTTATAGGTTGTCAATGGTGTACAAAACCAAACTAAAATAAAGTATAAAAAAACACATCACTATTCAAAACATTCTATTTGTAGGTTTAGTTTAGAGCTACGGCTCGTCCACTTTTTACTAGGGGAAGTGCCTTGGAATAAGGCATAAAACATATTATGAGAGTTACCCCGGGAACCCCAAAGTAGTCCACACCCCAAGCTAGTTGGTAGACAAAATGGGAAGCGCTCCTCTTACCCACTTGACTAGTTAAAACCATTGTGAGGTAAGCTTCAAGCTACCCGTATGAGGCCTCATTCTTAATTTGATTTTAAGGTTATGGTCTACCTCTACAAAAGTAATTCTATATTTCTATACATCACTTAGGTAGGAATTGGTGAGTGTTACAGACAAAAGCATAGGAAGACATTTTGCACATGATCCAAATTTATGAAAACCAATTGTCTTTCAAATAACTCTAACAAAGCAAGAAATTTTTGGTTTCAAAACCTTGTTTGTTGAACAAGGGGAGAGTCCATTGAATTTTGATCCTAGAGTTATTCATCACAAAATTTGAAAAGTGTTACGTTTTCTTAGTTTTTCACATATCTTAAGACAAGGTGAAACTCTGCTGAAGTTACGCCAAGTATATTTCACCCCCACTCAGTCTACTCATTTGTTTTCATGTTTCCCTTCTGGGAAAAAATAAGGCATACATATGAAGTATTACTCAAGATTGTGTCCACCAATTTTACACCCTCTTACATCCTTATTACAATTATGATGGTAAGCATTCACAGTGTGTTAGTACATCCTTAGGTTTTGAGTAGCCTTTTCTTGATACCCATCTCAAAGAATTTCATCGTAGTTAGTATTGCTTCATTATTGATCTCCCATTGAGGTGTTACATTTCTTGCATCATCTTGTTTCTTGTAAATTTGATTTAAGTGTCTAGATTGTATCGTTACACTTCTTGCACCTTAATAACTTCGTAGTATACTTTGACCTTGTTCCAATCCAAACATTTCCTTAACCTTGAAAGGTGTTTTTGTTACATTGTTCACATCATATCAATATTATTTCGATACTAATATAATCCTTTTATGCAAAGTTGGATTAACATATCTAAGTGGTATTTTTCATGGTTCTCGCATTTGTAACTTCCACTTTTTGGGATTTAGGACTTTTTTGTATCTATACTGGTTATAGAATACTTTTAATTTGAATCACTTCAACCTCTTGTTAAGAATTACGCCTTATTAATACTTACCCCTTGTTAATACTTATCTTAAATCCCACCATATATGTTGCACATGTGAAGGGTCGTGCTAACCATAAGAAGAATGATGACATCCCAAAAAGGGAAAAGAGCCACTAATACATTAGTATTTAATGTTATTAGTGAGATTAATTCCATTAGGGATATCATCTCTCCTCTCCCACTCTTTAAAACTAACATACATATCTTAAAATAATCAATGTAAAATATACCAAGATGTATCATTCTCGAGGCGCCTATTCTACATGTGTCTTAAATGTAATATAGGCGCATTGAGAATGATACCTCTTTGAATATTTTACATATATTTTTTAAGATATGTATGCTAGTTAGTTAATATATCACTATATATTAAATATTCAAAAAATGTGTTCATACAAATACTAATATCACTTGTAAATTGAAAAAATAATAATATTAATTATATGAGGATAGTAATACAATCAAACAATACATAAAAAATTATAAAAAAGAAAGTATTTATATAAATAATTCATTTACTTAAATATTCTTTCTCTGAAACCTAATATATTAAAAATTGAATATAAAAAATACTAACAATAGTTACTGCAAAAAACGTTACCCCACTTAATTTTCAAAATGAAAATTGTAACAAATATAAAATATTTCATTTACATAGACATTAAAAACATTTACCACATTTAATTTCTAACATAAAAACCTTTTCACTTGACTCCTAGTATATAAAAACATGTAATTAATGTAATAAATAGTAATAAAAATCATTACCAAAAAGTAAATAGTTCATTTCATAAACATTAACAACATTTACATCATTAATTTTGAAAATAAAAAACTTTATTACTTGACACATAATATATAATATTTTTAATGTAATAAATAGTAATAAAAATTTTACCGCATTTAATTTCGAAAATAAAAACCTATATGAATTTGAAAACACTAAAAATCTTATAAATTATTATTTAATCTTTACTTTTCATAAGTCAGACAATTGTAATATTTTAATTAATATTAAATGTTTGAATTTTTTATAAGTCGGCCCAAAAAATGAACCTCTCATGCCATTACAACCTTGGCTGCCATTATAGGATGCGTCTCGGCATAATTTTTTCCTTTAGCCCCTAAATTGGCAAGATGATCTACACATTTATTATCATTTCTTTGGGTATGAATAAGATCAAAGCTATCAAACTCTTTAGGCATTTATTTCATATCTATAAGGATATTTCTTAAGGTCCAATTATGAATTCTATCCTTTCTCAAATGCACAAGGGTTAAAATATTGTTTTGAATAGATAACAAAAAAAACATGTTGACCTTAGGGAGTAAATTCTTAATCCAAATTTTTCTCTCTAGAAATCCTTTTGTTCCAATGCTTCCGCCATGTGAACACTTTGTAAGAAAACATATGTTCTGAAAATGAATATGTTTGGACAAATAACTGATATATCATGTGTTATACTTAAGCATTGTAGTCATTGATCTCCATTAATGCATGTAGGAAAAGCATTTTGTGATAACAATGAACCTAGGATGTTTAAAAGACATCAAACTATTTTAGAAATATGTTCAATATTTTTCATTCAAACAACAACATATTATAAGTAAACCATAAAAACAAGTTTGTAGTAACTAACACATCTTACAAATAAATACAATTTTCATCCTCCAATCTTTACAATTCAATTCCAGTTAAGGTAGACAAACTTGAACTTGTCAAATTTTCCTCTAGACCAAATGCCATAGCTAATGAAGGCCATTGGGGAATTTAGTAGTCTAATGCTTATATGCATAGAAATTTTTTCTTAGTACCTATGCCTATTATATTGATTTTCAACCTTATCAAGGTCTACAACATTAAACTATAAAAGGAAGAAACTTACCACTACGTGACTCTTGTTTGTTAAAACCTAGCGACTTATTAGAATAAAATATAATTTTTTAGGTTATGTTGTCTCATAAGCTAGTGTATGCTAAGCTCAAAATATCATAAAGTAACTTGTTAAATTCTAGCAACAACTAAGCTAAAAATATTGTCCTCTAATTTGTTAAATGATGTGAATTATTGTGGTTGAAATATTAAACCTCACGGAATGCAATCTCCAAATAATATGTTATGGCATAACTGAGCTGTTGCTAAGCTTAAAATATATTAATTTAACAAGTAGTAAATGCTAACAAATTATCTGATCCAAATATTATGTGTTGGCATAACCTAGCCGACACAAACCTTGAAATAGCTTAATTTAAAATCTTAAAATCATACAATAAACTAACTAATTTATACAGATCTTGATTGCTATATAGTTCTCCAAAGTTAATGTGGTCGATTAACTCAAAGGTCAAAAATATCCAAACAACTTACTTTATTTTATTAAAACCTAGCGACTTCTAAGATTACAATAAATATTATTACGTTATGTTGAGGCGTAACATTTTTTGGTGGTGGTGAGAGGATACGGCATGTGTAGCTTTAATGGGCATTTATTACATCGATAGATTGTTGTCATGTGATGGACATGATCGATTAATGATTATCTACATGTGAGATAATATTAATAAAAAATCACAAATATCAATTCGAAATCTTAGAGACACGTGTGGAAGATTAGAATGAAGCTTCTCGACATATGTAATTAATCATCATCTACATCGAGCATTTGGAATTCCTATTCACTACACCTCCTAGTTCACTATGGAGGGTGATATTAAGCGCATTAGACCTTATTCCCATGATGATGTCAATATCCTACTATATTTTTATTAAACCTACAAATGACTAAGCTCCAGATATTATGTTGTGGCATAACATACCATTGGATAAGATCAAAATATATTTATTTTACTCGTTAAGTGCTAGTAAAAAGTAAATTCAAAATATTATATTTTGAAAGTAGCTATCAACAACATAGCTCATAATTTATTAATTTAATTTGTTAAATCTAAACAACTGCGAGCTATAAATATTATGTTTTTGTTTGACCTAGTGGCAACTAAGTTCAAAATATCTTCCTTCAATTTTTTAAATGTTGTAAAATATCGTAATGGAAATTATTAAATGCTAGTGATCACAATATCCAAACAAATTTTATTGGCATAACCTAGCGGCCGCTAAGCTCAAAATATCTTAATTTAATTTATTAAATCCTAACCACTAATAGGGTGAAATTTTTATGTGGTGGCATAACCTAGCGTGTGCTAAGCTTGACATATATTAATTTAAAATCTTAAAATCATAGAATTAATTCAACTAATTTAGACATATCTTGTTCGCTATAAAGTTCTCCAAAGCTAATGAGGGTTATCCAATTAGAGTTCTCTAAGCTAAATAACTCTTACCTTAATTTGTTAAAACCTAACAACTTTGAAGAGTACAATATCATTTGTTATGTTATGTTGAAACATAACCTAGCGGAAACTAAATTAAATATGTCTTTCTTTAGTTTGTTAAATGCTAACGACTCTTTAGCTCAAAATATTATGTTCTCTAAATATCTATCAAATGTTATAATTATATTAGAAATCACATGTGTACAATTCAATTTGAATTCAAGACGGTATAAGTTATTTTCTTTATTGGGATACATTAGACATTGAAAGGCTCTATCTGTACATTTAAAATTTGTTACAAACGTTGGCATGTGGTACTATAGGTGTTTTTATTGATGAAAAATATCATTAATGACAAAGTTAATGATGGAGTAGGGTAAAATTATGTTGTGGGTGATGTTGACATGTGGGTCTAGATGTGTACTTAATGATACAAGGAGATTTAGTGAGAATTGCTTGTTGTTAGAAGATGATTTAGGTTTCTAGGTGATGTTGCATAGTGTTATGAGATTATTTTTGAATTTAGAATGTTGTTGGAATGTTATATATCATGTTTGGAGAGTTCTTAGACACTCACATCAGTTACACAGTACAAACATAGGTTATAGACTATGTTTCAGGTGCTCATCTAGAGCAAGTATGGATGTTAGGAGTTATAAGGATCAGATTTGGAGATATGTGAGGTTATTGATGAATGTATGCAGGTGTATAATGGTGTATAAGGTATTTTTGGATCATTTTTAGTGCATCCGTGATGTGTTGTAGAGCTATCTCAGTTGACCATATCCTTGAAAGTGCAAAACCCTTTGGGTTAGCTGTGTAAGTCTTAGTTTCTTGATTTTTTGAGAGATGGTTATATGATTATTGGAGATGTTATTTTCATGTGTCATGGTGATTTTAGGAAAAATTAGGATGTTATTATGTGAATTTTTAAAGATATGTCAGTATTGGTGCGACAAGGTTAACAACAAGGTCATTTTGAGCTCGAATTAGAACTTCTGATGCTCACCCTGAATTGTATGATTTTCATGAGACCTTTTGATTTCCAGGGATGTTTATAAATTTATTCCAAAAGGTTTCAAAAAAATAATTAGGTTATTTGATTTTCACATTTTTATGAACGAATTTTTAGAAGGTAAACAATTTTTATGAGTTTGAAAACCTAACTTGAAAGTCATTTGAGAGAATTGATTCTTGGGTGCCCAAAATTTATTCCCAGTGTATGGATGATGATTTTAACAGGTATCCTACTCCATAATATTTCCAGAAAGGTATTGTATAGGTCATGATGATGAGTGGGCCCCACTCAAACAGGTCTGTTTTTTAAGAAGAGTGTTTTACGATAAGGATGTCTAAAGGAGTTGCAAGATAAATTGGCATTGTTTGATGTATGTGAGTTTTTATTGATGTTCAGAGATGTTTTAGGAAATTTTTATGTAGTTACATGAGAAAATGAGATTTATTTAGGTTGACTGGTAAAAGGGTAGTTTGTAGGCAGTAAAAAACAGTCTTCATTGAAGTGAACATAAACGGAGCTATAGGTGGAGTTAGGAGGTGAATCAAGTTTTTTTGGAAAGATGATTAAGAGAAAATTCTATTGATATAATATTTTTCTCATAATTATGTGATTTTTATATGGTTTTTATGTCAGTATTTAGAAAAAAATATTTTTTCTAGTGTAGGAAGGGACGGGATCTACTCGATGTTTTGAGATGATTAAAGCATGAGATGGATTAGGTGATGCTTCATATCACATAGAGAGTTAATATATATGAATTTTGAATCTAATGAATATATTTATAGGTATTTAGTTTTTAAATAAATGTGTTATCTATCTGATATTTGAAAACACCATTTTACACAATTTGATTTGGTGAATGAAAACGTTAATATGGTTTAAGCATGTGATTGTTCCAAGACTTATAAATTTCTTATAAGTGTCCTACATGTCTTTTAATTTCCATCCAGTGATCACATGACATATTTTGGATGTGATTAAGTGATCTAGTGGCATAAATATGTTTTTAGGTTCCTGAAGGGCATAAGAAATAATTATTTTGAGAAGTACTTGAAGAATAGTGGTCCCAGTAAATGAAATATTCTAATTAGTTGAGCTATAATGCAACAATGTATGATGTTTAAATATTAATTTAAACATGTGTGGTGATTTATGGGTCATGAATAACTATGGTTTTGATGTTATGGTAATTTTCTCTTTGTGCCCATGGGTATTTGAGTCTTTTTTGGAGCATGTAATGATTGTTTTTCTAGGAAAATCTATTTGGGTCACTTGTGACTGTTATTTTATAAATTTGGTATTTTTTATGACGAATGGGTCAAGAAAAAGAAGGGAAAATTTATTTTTAAATTTGAAATGAGAAGAAGCTTATTAAAGCATTGTTTTGGGTGATTTTTGGAGCTAGTTGAGTGGGAGTGGTGTGTGTGTGTGTGTGTGAAAGATGTGTGACAGTCAGATGAGAGAATTTTATAGGTGTGTCAGCATGATTTTAGATAGTAGAAATTATGTGATAGGTTGAGGATTTGGAGACTTGAGAAATGAAGGAAGAGCTAGTTTCTGAAATATTGAACACTCAAGGTTTATATGAGGGTTTGAAGAATTGCGAGCTGAATTAGTGGTCTCTATCAGTTGTGTAAGAAATAAATAAGATATTTGATCATCATAAGGTGGTTGAGTTGGTGCTTGATGATCTTGGGGGGTTGTAGCCTCATTGTGGAGTTGGTGCTTCACAAAATTAAGGGTTGGTAATCCTTGTAGGGTTGCAGCTATACTAAACTAGGGGTTGGTGCCACATTAAATTTGAAATATATCAATATAAGAAATTTTTTTCATTGGGATTTCTTCCCCTTGAGGTTTTCCCACTTATATCTTATG
This sequence comes from Taxus chinensis, assembly GCA_019776745.2. Classification (NCBI taxonomy): domain Eukaryota; kingdom Viridiplantae; phylum Streptophyta; class Pinopsida; order Cupressales; family Taxaceae; genus Taxus; species Taxus chinensis. Next base: position 43,963,198 of record CM034157.1, on the reverse strand, counting down.
TATTGTGTTTATTATCTTACTTCTTGCAGATGTGATAGTTAGTTATATGAACACATTAATGGATGCTTAAATATTTGTGAGTTTTTCAATAAGAAAATCTTAAATCTGAATTGAAATTTGGTAAGGAATAATTCACCACCCCCTCTGGAATATTGTTCTTATTACAATAGGCTCGTTTCATAGATATTTTTTTGAAAATATTGTATTTGATGTGTGGTAGCCTTTTGTGGACAATTTTATTTATACTAAAAATGAATACATTTGTTGCCCCTTGAATGAGACTGCCTCTTTGGATACAAGTAGTGTTGAGTAAAGTAGTAGTGGAGGTCCTATCAAAGTAGAGACTAGTATTTGCAATGGGTTGTTTTTGTTAAGTGAAATTATTCTTGACTCCTCCTTTGTTCCTGCTCCAACTGTAGATGTGTGCACCATTTTTGAGAACATTTCATGCGGTTTAAAACAATTGTGGATTGTGAGGATATCGGGAGGATCCTGTAGATGTAAATCACTTAGATTAATCATACATGACCATGCCTTGAAAGTGTGTCCCAAGTCCTAACAATCCCAAATAATTATTTTATTAAATGTTGGTAGAAAAACTACCTATGTAGTACTTACCCCTTTACTTAAATATTTTTCATCATGACCAGGATTCACAAAATTCAGTGTTCATTTTGCATCATGAGTATGTTGTGGTCTTCTTTCAATGCACTTATTAAGATGAAAATTACTATTTTTAGGAACCTAGAAGAGTAGTCCTACCTATTATAGTTGAACAAAGAGTTCATTTTGCATTGATAGAAATGTAATTGTGAAACCAACTTCCTACTCTTACCTAGAACAAAACAACTTGATTCAAGTTAATATATATACACACACCAGTCTTAAGTCATACAAGAGTTCAATCCTACAACTAAGAAGAACTTTTAACATCCACGAGGCTAGTTGCACTTCTGTTTGAGTACTAAAAAATTTAGAAAATAGGTTACAAATTTCATTTCAATCCCTAACTACTGTCATTCTTGAATTCACAAAATTAATGCAATAATAAACTACTATACCTTTTTTGTTGTATCACTTAAATCCTAAAACTAGATGGAAGTTCATCACAAGATTAACACTGGACCTACATTTATGATTTTACATGTCAACATGACCTGGGATCATAAGAGAAAAGAATTTAAAGATAACACAAACACATTAAGCATATTATTCTTTTGTTGAAACCTATAGACTGCTAGGATCTAAATATTATTTTTTTTCGTAAGCTAGTGGATGCTAAGTTCAAAATATTTTTCAGTAACTTGATATACTAGTGGAAACGAAACCCAATATGTATCTATTTAGTGTTTTAAATGGTAGTGACTATTTATCTTGACATATTATATTGTTTAAAAACCTAGCAATTGCTAAGATCAAACTATGTTGCTTTAATTTGTTAAATCCGAGTGACCACTAAGATCTAAATATTATGTTTTGGTGTATCGTACTAGCTGCTAATTCTTATAATATATTACTTTATTTTTTTGAAACCTAGAAACCGCTACGATCTAAATATTATGTTGTGTCATAAGGTAGTGGATGCTGAGTTCAAAATATCATTCAATAACTTGATATAATTGAGGAAACTAAACTCAATATGTCTTTCTTTAGTTTATTAAATGGTATTGAATCATTAGCTTGAAATATTATATTTTTTAAATACATAATGCCATCTAAGTTCAAAATATGTTGATTTAATTTGTTAAATCCTAGTGACCACTAAGATCCAAATATTATGTTTTCATGTAACCTACTAGCCACTAAGATTAGAATATCTTACTTTCTTTTGTTGAAACCTAGAGACCGCTAAGATCCAAATAATATGTTGTGTCATAAGCTAGCAGACATTATGTTCAAAATATCATTTAGTAACTTGATATACTAGCAGAAACTCAAAATAATATATTCTGGAAATACCTAGCTTTTAGTTTTATGTTAAATGTTAATGACGATTAATAGCTTGAAATATTATGTTGTTTAAATAGCTAGCGGCCAAATTAAGATATCAAACTATTTTTTGAATTGTAAAATTTAATTTGTTAAATCCTATTGACCACTAAGATCAAAATATTATGTTTTTGCGTAACCTATCAGTCACTAAGCTAATAATATCTTACTTTATTTTTTTGAAACCTAGAGACCGTTAAGATCTTAAATACCGTACATGTTTTGTCATTAAGCTAGGTCATTGATTGTTATAAATATTCAAAATTATGTCATTGATTAACTTAATAGGTACTAAGCTCAAAAACTAAATTTCTTAAAACTCGAATTCTGATTACAATATAATTTGTTAGGTTATTTAAATAACCTAATGAACATTAGCTCAAAATATTATATTGTTTAAATAGTTAGTGGCTACTAAGTTCAAAGTATGTTGATTTAAATTTGTTAAATCCCAGTGACCACTAAGATCCAAATATTATGTTTTGGCGTAATATATTGGCCACTAAGCTTATAATATCTTACTTTATTTTATTGAAACCTAGAGACCTCTAAGATCCAAATATTATGTTGTGTCATAAGCTAGCAGATGCTAAGTTCAAAATATCATTCAGTAACTTGATAAATGATAATAACCACTAAGCTCAACTTATTACATTGTGGATGTAGCTAGCATCCGCTTAGCACAAAATATGTTAATTTAATTTGTTTAATTCTACCAAATGTAAGCTCCAAATGTTATTTGGATGTTTAACCTAGCGGAAACTAAGTTAAAAATATCTTTTTCTCACTAATGTTGTAAAATATTGTAATTTCAATTATTAAACCATAGTGAATGTAATATCCAAATAATATGTTGTGCAATAACCTAGTGGTCATTAAGCTCAAAATATCTTAATTTAATTTATTAAATCCTAACCACTGATAGGCTCCAAATATTATGTGGTGGTATAACCTAGCGGGTGCTAATTTTGAAATATCTTAATTTAAAATCTTAAAATCATATGATAAATTCAACTAATATATACATATCTTGTTTGTAACTTTGAAGATTACAATATCATTTGTTAGGTTATGTTGAAACATAACCTAGCGGATACTAAACTCAATATTTCTTTCTTTAGACTTGTTAAATGCTAGTGACTCTTTAGCTTGAAATATCATATTGTTTAAATACCTAGCGGCTGCTAAGCTCAAACTATGTTGATTTAATTTGTTAAATCCTAGTGACCACTAAGATCCTAATATTATGTTTTGGTGTAACCTACCAGTTGCTAAGTTTATAATATATTACTTTCTTTTGTTGAAACCTAGAGACCGCTAAGATCCAAATATTATGTTGTGTCATAAGCTAGTGAATGCTAAGCTTCAAATATCATTTAGTAACTTAATAAATTATAGCGACCACTAAGCTTGAAATATTATATTGTGGAAGTACCTAGCATCTTCTTAGCTCAAAATATGTTGATTTAATTTTTTTAATCCAACCAACCGTAAGCTCCTAATATTATGTCTTTGGCTAACCTAGTGGTTGCTAAGCTCAAAATATCTTTCATTAACTTGTTAAATCCTTTCCATAAATATTATGTTGTCGCCTAAAATAGTTTTTGCTAATCTCATAATATCTTAATTGAAATTGTTAAATCCTAGTGACTGCAAAACACCACTAGGCTCCAACTTTTATGTGTTAGTATATCCTAGCACTTGCTAAACTAAAAATATCCTAGTTTAAATTATAAAATCCAAACAATAAAATTTACTAATGTCTATAGATCTTTCTTTACCTAGGAACCACATAGTTTTAAACATCAACCTTTTATGTGTTAAACAATTATACATATATATTTCTCTATTTCATATGAGATTTTGACAAAATTATATTACAATTATCAAAATTTAAGAAACTTTGACTAGCGATCAAGAATTTATAAAAAATGTTTTTAGATACGACATGATCTACTTATTACACTCTAGGATATGCTCATCTATTCTTAATAATAAATATATCATGTTTATAATGAATATGTGTTATGAATCTATATTTTTAATATTTAGGCATAAAACAGTAAATAAAAAAAATGTGATCACTAGGCCAAAAAATAATGTGTTGCCTATATCAAAAACAACTAATCTGCGAGGTCGTGAAGGTAAAGGAAGATGACATCAATCTAAGAGTTATAGCGAAGCACTCGTTAAGGTAGGAAACATTTTTCATGTAGAGTATATTCATATAGGAGTAATCATATTGAAAATATATAAACAATAACAAATAAATATAGAGTTTATATAATGGATACATAAATATACATATAGAATCATGTATTTTATGTGTTATACAGGTATACATATAGATTTCTCTATTTCTTATGATATTTGGGCATAATTATTTTACATTTATGACAATTAAAAAAACTTGGACTAGCGACCGAGAAGTTATACAACAAGTTTTTAGATTCGACGTGATCTACTTTTTGCACCCTAGCAGCCACTGAGCTATTCTTAAAGGTAAATATATCATGTTCATAATGAAGTTGTGTTTTAAATCTAAATTGTTAATCTTTGCGTATATAACAGGAGAAAAATGACAAAGCCATCACTAGGCACAAAAACTAGTGTGTTGCCTATATAAAAAACAACTAATCCATGAGGCCGCCAAGGTAAACGAATGTTTTCTCCAAATAAGAATTATAGCCTAGTGGGATTTAGGGTAGGTAAATTTTTTCATGTAGAGTCTATTCATACAAAATAAATCATATTGAAAAGATATAAACGATAAAAAATAAATCTGTATTTTATATAATAGATACATAAATATACGTGTAGAATGACGTATTTTTTGTGTTATAAATGTATACATATAGATTTCTCTATTTCTTATGAGATTTTAGCATAGTGATTTTACATTCATGACAATTAAAGAAACTTGGACTAGCGACTGAGAAGTTATACAACAAGTATTTAGATACAACATGATCTACTCATTGCACCCTAGTGAACACTAAGCTATTATTAAAATTAAATATATCATGTTTATAATGAAGTTGTGTCATGAATCTAAATTTTTATTCTTTGCATATAAAACAAGAGATAAATAACAAAGCGATCGCTAGGTCAAAAACAATGTTTTGTCTATGTATAAAACAATTGATCCGTGAGGCCGCCAAGGTAAACAAAGATGGCCTCTAAATAAAAATTATAGCCTAGTGGTCGCTAGGGTAGGAAAATTTTTTCATGTAGAGTGTATTCATACAGGAGTAATCATATTGAAAATATATAAACAATAACAGTTAAATCTACAATTTATACAATGAATACATAAATATACATGTAGAATCATGTGTTTTATTTGTTATACATGAATACATATAGATTTCTCTATTTCTTATGATATTTTGGTAGAATTATTTTACATATATGACAATTGAATAAACTTGGACTAACGACTGAGAAGTTATATAACAAGTTTTTAGATACAACGCGATCTACTCATTACAACTTAGCGACCGCTAAGCTATTCTTAAAGGTAAATATATCATATTCATAATGAAGCAATTTTATAAATATAAATTGTTAATCTTTGTGTATATAACATGAGAAAAATGACAAAGTGATCGCCAGGCCCAAAAAACAATGTGTTGCCTATATAAAAAACAACTAATCCATGAGACCGCCAATGTAAACGAATGTTTTCTCCAAATAATAATTATAGCCTAGTGGGCACTAGGGTAGGTAATATTTTTCATGTAGAGTATTCATACAAGAGAAATAATATTGAAAATATAAAACAATAACAAATAAATCTGGAGTTTATATAATGGACACATTAATATACCTCTAGAATCATGTATTTTATGTGTTATACAACTACACATATAGATTTCTCTAATTCTTATGAGATTTTGGTAGAATTACTTTACCTTTATCGAAATTAAAGAAAGTTGGACTAGGGACCGATAAGTTATACAACAAGTTTTTAGATACGACATGAACTACTCGTTGCACTCTAGCGACCGCTAAGCTATTCTTAAAGGTAAATATATCATGTTCATAATGAAGTTGTGTTATATATATAAAATTTTAATCTTTGTGTATATAACATGAGAAAAATAATAAATCCATCGCTACACCCAAAAATTAGTGTGTTGTTAATATAAAAACAATTGATTCGTGAGGCTGCCAAGGTAAACAATTGTTTTCTCTAAATAAAAATTATATCCTAGCGGGCATTAAGGTAGGAAAATTTTTTCATGGTAAACTATATTTATATACAAGAAATTATATTGAAAATATATAAACAATAAAAATATAAATCTAGAGTTAATTTAATGGATACATACTTATACGTGTAAAATTGTGTATTTAATTTGAAATAAATTACAGGTTTAGTAAATTGGTTATTGAAACAAAGAATTTTACCGTGGCGGCCACAAAGCTATGTGAATTTTTTGCATAGATTTTCCTTCTCAAAAGGAAGTATATATTAATTATTAAATATATATTGCTTAAAAATTATATGTAATAATTTTTACACGTATATATAATATTTTTAACTTTCATTGTACCGAACCTAAAATTGTTGAAAACATTACATTTGGATATTTCTAGATGGAAACACTTATATAATTGAAAATAATTATCATACAATTGAATTCTTAATATGGTTTTATAGTTTTAAAGTAATTTTTTAACCTCATATATTTTCCTAAAATGTCTAAGTGGAAACCATGTAAAAAATGTAATATGAACTAAATAGCGATGTTTATTTGTATCATCTTAATAAACAACATTAAAATATTTTGGTTCTCCCAACCAAAATAATTTTTTTAAAATAGTGACTATGCCACAAGTCATCAATGTCCTAAAAAACAATCACATGAACAAGAATGAAAAATTCAAAACAAAAATACCCAGACAGACATAGAATGGTAGAAATGGGAAAGCATTCAACAAAGATAATTACTAAAGTAGAAAAGGGATTAAATTTTCTTTCATTAATGCACAAAAAAATTATGTTTTCATGAAGAACAAAGTGGTTTGGCATGGAGATAAAAAGAAACTAGAAAACAAGGCTTAACTATGGAGCACGATTAAGTAGGACAAAGCAGGGAAGGTGCAAATAAAAATTGGACTTCCATGCAAAACAAAAGAACCATTCGAATGCAGAGCAACTAATAGATATCGTAATAAAAAAAGGTACACCTTTACTATAAATAATTGATTTAGAAATATCTAGGATTATTTTTTGCTTTATGTTGTTTGTGAAACCTCCATCTACTACCTCAAACAAACTATTTGCATGATTCTATTCACAACCTTTTTTATTTTGCTCCTTTTTGTGATTCCTTTCCATGCATCCTTTGTGTTTGTCATTTGTGTTCCTTCTATGAAAACATGATTCGCTTGCAAATAACAATTGGGATTCAAACACTCAGCCCTACAATCTACGGTATACATAATTTTTTTTTATTTGAAGACATGTTTTCTACATGACTAAAAAAATTAGAAATCCTAATAAATATTTCTCTGAGGTATTTAATAATTATTTTGGCATATTCCACGAAATAAATTTTAAAAATATCAAAATAGAGGGATACAAAATTTTAAAAATTTTCACTTTCCCCATTTTAAAGAAAAAGTGTGGGCTATTGAAATTTCAAATATTCGAAATTGCAAGGGAATTCGAATTTCAAAATTTTAATTTTCCATGGTTTAAAAATTAAAACTTAACATGAATTAAAAACAACACAATTTGATATTGTCTATAGCTTATAATAACATAAACATAATAACAAATATATTATATAACATATATTAAAACAAGCATGATAGAAATATATATTATAATAAAACAAAAGAAATAAATCCTAAAGATAGTTTTAAAGTTTCATAGAATAATATACAAACATTTAATTTTAAATTTTTATCAAATTCGATATTGACATTGTTAGATATAGTGTGTGCTAATTTAAATTAATTCTCCAATTAAAAAGTGCCATGTGGCAAAGTTCAAACAATGTATTTGGGTTAGATTATAGTTGACACATATTTTAAATCACCTCTTATGCATAGGAAATCAATTAGTGGATGCTAAGCTTCAAGCTACGATTTGTTATTCAAACAATGGATTTCAAATAATAAAATGTTATGTCTTTGTATTTGTTGTGTGCTATTGGTTATATAATTAATAAATGAAACTGTTGAGCCTAGGGGATATTATGCCATTTTTTTCAATAAGTAAAGGAGCTTAACATTTGCTAATCATTTTATTTGATAGGAAATGATGTGAAATATGTGTTCATAAAAATATATCTTATGCGAACTAAACGATAAGGCAAGCAATCAAAATATGTTATATGATACAAGTATAATCAATAAAAAACACTAGTGTTACAAAACCATACCTATAGTGTTTATAATGAGAGAGGTAAAGGTAGGAGCCTAGTGGCTGCTAAGCTATACCATGGTTTGTTATTTTATGGCTATTTTCAAAATAAGAAACTATTGAGCCTAGGTTTTGATATGCCATTTCTTTCAATAAGTAAATGAGCTTAGCAGTCACTTAGAATTTTCTTTGATAGAAAACAACGTGAAATATGTGTTCAAAACAATATATCTTATGGGAATTACCTAATAAGGCTAGTTATTCAAAGTTGTTATATGATACAAGTATAATCAATGAAAAACACTAGTGTTCAAAAACTTTACAAGACAATGTTTATAATGAAAAGAGGTAAAGGTAGGAGCCTAGATATTGCTAAGCTATACCATGATTTGTTATTTTATGGCTATTTTCAAAATAAGAAACTATTGATCCTAAGGTCTAATTTTCCATTTTTGTCAATAAGTAAAGTAGCTTAGTGGTCGGTAAGAATTTTCTTTGATAGTAATTGACATGAATTATGTGTTCAAAATAATATATCTTATGGGAAAAACATAATACATCTCAATCCCTCTTGAGGGTATGTAGTGCAGGAATTTATCTCCGCCATGGATAGCTTAGAGAATATGGAACAATGAAAATCAATGGGAAACACTAGCATTCCAAAATCATACACATAGTGTTTAAATAAGAAACAATTGATCCTAGTCATTGTTATGTCGTTCTATTCAATACGTATAGAAGATTAGTGGTCACTAAGACTTTAATCTCATACAACCAAATGTGAATTATATGTTACAAAAATAACATATTGTGAGAACTACATAAGTCATGATCCCTCTTGAGGGTTTGTAGTGTATAAATTTGATCCACCAAGAAAGGCCTAACTGATATGCTATAATTATAATCAATGAAAAAACACTACTGATCTAAAGTTTTACAGATAGTGTTGATAGTGACTAGGGGTAATGGTAGGATCCTAGTGACTGCTAAACTAGACCATGATCTTTTATTTTATCGTGATTTTCAAATTATGAAACTTTTTATCCTATAACTCGCTACGTCGTTACTTTCGATAAGTAATTAAGCTTAGCATTCACTAAGAATTTTCTGCCATAAGATCCGATTTTAATTACATGTTACAAACAATATATATCATAAGAACTACATAAGGCTTGAACCCTCTAGAGGGTATGTAGTGCCTTTATTGTCTCTGCTTGGTACATTCCAGCCAATATGATACAATTATAATCAATGGAAAACACTAGCAATCCAAAGTTGTACAGATAGTGTTTACAATGAGCGTAATGGTAGGAGCCTAGCGTTCTCTTAGCTAAGTCACCTTTTTTATTTTATCGTTATTTTCAGAATATGAAATTGTTGAGCATAACATCCTTTGTGCCATTACTTTCGATAATTAATGAAGCTAATAGCTCGGTAAATAATTTATCCCATACGATACATTGTGAATTATATGTTACAAACAATATACTTTATGAAAACTACATATGGATTGATCCATCTCAACGGTTTGTAGTGTAGAATTTGGCTTCACCATGGATATTCCATCAAATATGATACAATTATGATCAATGAGAAACACTAACAATGAAAAGTGTACATACAATGATTACAATGACAAGATGTAAGGGTAGTAGCTTAACGGTCACTAAGCTAGGTCGTGATTTGTTATTTTATTGTTATTTTTACACTCTTAAGGCTTTTTACCCTCAATCAATATAACATATCAAACATTAAATGTTTGGAGCCTAAGATGACATATTCTCTAAATGCGTTAACATAAGATCAAACAATTTAGAATAAATTTCTTCAATTAGTATTGTATATGTAACTTGTATTTAGAGTAAGACATAGTAGACCCTTAATTTTAGTGGTACTCAATAAAAATTATTGTTTTTATTGAAGGAAAATAGTTTCGAAGGGACTATACCCTACTACAACAAAGGTTCAATAGCCAGATCAACATGAAAGCACATAAAATAGGATCTTAATCCAAATATTATGATAAGTTCAATAGTTGTTAAAAAAGAAACTACTAATAAAAAGAAAAATAGGGACAAAGTAGTGACTAAACAACAAAAAAACAACTTGAACTCCTCCAGCCTGCCCAAAAGGTATTCTTTCTTTGAGATCCTTTCAACTCTTGAATTGATTGTCTGCAGGGAGGTGAAAAGTCATCTACGAGATGACCTAATTTCTCTCCTTTTAAGTGCCCCAAATATCCTCAGGGACTCCACTCAACAATGTGATGCTTTTGACATGTTGTTTAAGAAACTCACTTATTGTTTTAAAGATCGCCATATTATGATCATGTCTATCCTTATTTCTCCCTAGTCTATTATCTAATGAATTCAATTTTGTGTAAATTTCTTCAGTCTGATCCCTTCCAAAACCCTCATCATCATTTATCTTTCCTTTTTCCTTTTTCTTGTTTAGCTGATGTATCTCTTTCTTGATATTATCTACCTCTTTTTCTAGTGTTTCCATTGTAAGGATAATATTATCCCTCTCTTCTTAGGAAGCTTTGTCCTACGCTGCATTACTGATATGCAAGAGATTGTGAACCATTTACATATTCTTATTACTTCGGAGGGCATGGCTAGAGGTAGGTGGGGTCGCTTTATGGGGTGTAAGGTTCTTAGCCTTGACATTCTTGTAATTGGATGAATTGGTCGGGTTGGGAGTGGGCTGAATGCTAGGGGAAATAGGACTGGTGGGGAAATTGATGAAGCAGTGCTTATGAAGGAGAAAGATGAGCCTTTGGTGAAGGGGGATGGCCGTAGTATGTTTTGAAAATTAAGAATGGATCATTTTTAAGAATTCAGGAGATAGTGTGGGAAGTAAAAAACAATATTTCTCCTGAAGTGATTAAGGAAAACCAAGTGTTTGGTGGGAACAATAATGTAGCGACCTTTAAGGGATATAAACTGCACCATAATTTTAGTAATTTCATCGAAAGTTTTTGCAATAGAACTTAATTAAATGTTGGTCATAACAAAGATGATTTCTTCCCCTGCATCAGTAAAAAAAAAATCTTCATCATTTTAGTCAACCCTCTTTTTGAAGAACTAGATTCCATCCAAAGCTAGCCCTGTAACTTCTGCAATTAGCTCCTCATTCATAAACACCCTTTACCCTCAATATTTAACCTTCCTATCCTTACAATATGTGTCAAAACATACTAAAATGTGTTGATCATATGACCTTATATTTTGTCAATAAAGTTGGAGACATGCCCCATTTGAAAATAACTCCATAGGTCAGTGTTATCCTTCCAAGAAGGATCGCAACAAGGTTCTAACTGGCATGGAGTTCCCTCCATATTTCCTCCTCTACTATTTCCATGATTACTCTTCTACAAACCACCCATGAAAAGGTTGTTTTTGTTTTTCCTATAACAGTCTTTAAGAATCCATTTAGAAATATAAGAATCATGCGATCGTTTATGGTGGTAATTAGTATAATTTTTCTTGCATGTGCCATCTTTCTTATCCATGGAATCCCATGAAATCTCATTAGATATTCTATCTAGGATGTGAATGCTCATAATTATTCTTGGTAATACCATTATGTACTTCCATGGGGGTGTTTATTTTCACTATCACAAGTGGTGAAATTATTATTGGTACCGTAGTTAGCTAAGGTATCTGCCGCCTTGTTTCCCTCTCTATAAGTATGACCAATTTTAATATTTTTGAAGGTATGACATATATTAATAGATTCCTGAATAAAATATTTAATAGTCCAACTTGGAGGGTGTATTTGATTAAGATGATTTATAATATTCAATGAATCGCCTGAAATAATGATGTTTTGAATGTTGTAATCCCTAGCAGTTCTTAGACCCCATAAACTTGATAGAGCTTATGCATAGTGATTGGTTTGATTTCCCATTCTGCCAACATAAGAAACAACTAAAAAACCTTTATAATCCCAAATTATTCCTCCTCTGGTAGCTTCCCCTGGGTTTCCCTTAGAGGATCCATCAAAATTAAGTTTTTACTAAGAGTTTGGAGGAGGGATCCAATGAATTAGAGACCTGTCAATATTTGAAGTTATTCATTTCTGAACATTTTCAATATCCATCTTCCAATTTGATAGAATAAATTCTTCATCTTCAGGGTATTTCTTATTCTTGGGAGTTTTAAATCTTTCAATATTGTCTTTAATTTCATTACCAATCTTAGTAAATCTTTTCTTGCAAATCTGTCTGCTATTTTGAAAATGATGTCATTTATGTCTTTCCAAACTCTCCATATAACATTGGGCATTACCGGTTTCCAAAGTCTCAGAATAATACAGTGTTTAAAATAATGATCCCATTGAATCCAATTTTCATTTATGATCTATTATCACGGGTTGGTCAGCCTTGTTGATGGCCATATCATAAGAATAGTATAAATAGGGGTTAAAGGTAGTGGATGATAATTATGTTGAGTATTTGAGTCTTATTATTTGTTTTGGAGGTTGCCTCCTTGAAGTGGCCAAGCTCTTCTACTTTCATATTGAGAGAACTTATCTCCAATATTGTGTTATTTGGTGTCTATTACTAGAGATAATCATAAATAATCAAGTAATTTCATTACAAGTGGTATCAGAGTGACCACCCGTGTTCGAATCCCACTCGGTTGGTTATGTCATGTAGCTGGGGCTCGTGGGGTGCCTAAACATCGGTGAAGCATGGCTCATACGTATGGGAGTGTGGGCACAAACCCAACACGATTCGAGATCTACGGAAGCGTGGTGGGATGTTATGATCCTCATGGTGCAGATTTCACTAACACCTTAAGGTTTTGGTGTAACAGTTAGTTACAATAAATGTCTCAACCAATTCATCCTTGCGTACCAAAATTTGATCCCTGCACATTCTATTTTCATTCCATTCAATATCACGACTCCTAATAATTTTAGATTTATTTTAATCACAAAAATGGAATCCAAAATCACCAGATTCATAACCAATGAAAGTGCATATATGCATCCAACATTTTCCTATTTTCCTTATAAAGATGCACAAAATCTTTTGAACCAAAAAAATTAAGAAAAGAAATATCTATCTCTTTTCTGGTCCAAGCTTCCTCTGGTATCCCTCCATCTAGTGAATTCAAAGGCCCATGGTTGATTGAATAAACCAATGTATCAACTCCTTTTACCCAAAAGTGAAAAGGCAATCAAGAATGTATTCTCATATTTCTAGCATGTTCCATGATTTTCCTATTCATTATTATTGTAACACCATTCTCATGTGGTGTTCTTAGAACCATTATTTCTCTATGTATCCCATTCATTGAAATCCTTACTACAATATTCACCACCATTGTAAGATCTAAGGAATTTTATATTTGAATTTGATTCATTATCAACAAGGGCTTTCCATCTTTTGAAAGTCTCAAACACACCAGATTTACGTTTAATATAATAAACCCATACCCTTCTTGTAGCATCATCAATGAAAGTAACATAAGCTTTCGATCCTCCGTGAGAAGCTAATTGAGCTGGTCCCCACACATTTGAGCGTACAAGCTCTAATTTATACTCCTTAGTTGTCTGAATTTTGAGAAATCTCACTCTCTTTTTTCTTACCAAAGACACAATGCTCACAGAAATCAAGATCTCAATATTTCTTATATGACAACTTTCCCTTAGCCTTTAATATCTACATTCATTTATAACTCATATGGCCCAAGTGATTATGCAACATGCATGCATCTAAACTTCCAAGATAGGTAGATAAATATAACATTCCTACTTTCTTACCTCTTTCTACAAAAAAAGCACCCTTGGTGACTTTCCAAGACTCTCTTGTAAATGTAACATTCAACAAGCTTTACCTAGTTTTCTTACAAAAATAAGATTCCTCTTGAGGCTTGGCACATGCCTCACATATTTCAATACCCATGTATTTCCATTTTGCAATTTTAGATGAACTTCCCCTTTACTAGTAATACTACAAGCTTCATCATCACCCAAATAAACAAGTCCAAAATTTCCTTGGACATAATTTCTGAAATAACCCGTATTAGAATCCATGGAAAAAAGCTCCTGAATCTAAAATCCATGATTCAATTCTATTATCTAAATAAACATTAATATCATCTTGCATTACCTATGCTGTAACAAGATTTTATTCTTTACCTTTGTATGGTTGTTGGTTCTCTTTATCCTTTGACCAACAATCTTTCTTTGCATGTGTTTTCTTTCCACATTTCCAACGGGTTATTCCCTTACCACTAGATTTAGATCTACTATCCCTTGACTTTAATTTATCATTACTCTTAATCTTGGATCTCTCCTTCTACCTACCCCTTCTTTCTACATTCAATTCATTCCCAGATGATGATTCCTTTATACTCTTCTTGTGAATTTATTCATTCAAGATTATACTAACCACATCATCAAACTTCAAAATATTATTAGTAGATGTTTTATTACTAACAACCATTATCAAGCTATCTCAAAAATTAGGAAAAGAACATAAGAATAAAAGTGATTTCACTTCATCATCAAATAGTATATCAACCGATTTTAACCGATTTACAATAGATTGGAAATCATTTAAATGATTAGATGTAGATCCACCTTCATGCATATTAGATCTAAATAGTTTCTTCATCAAATAAACTTTATTTAAAGTAATATGTTTTTCATATAAATTAGCAAGAGATTCCATTAACCCTATCATTGAAGTCACTTCTGTAATATTGGAAGCCATGGATACTGCTATACTCAATATTATAGATCCCAAATCCTTTCTGTCAAGAATCTTCCATTCTTCATATGTCTAGACTTCTCATCTAATGGTAAATACAAATCTCTTTGATACAAATAATCCTCAATCTGCATCTTCCATAATTGATAATTTTAGTCGTCAAACTTCTCAACCTTGTATTTTTTTTCTCCTGCCATTGATGTGGCTCCCACTCAATCAGAAAATCCTACGTGATTAAATATATCAACACACAAAACCATCAAACAAATATCTGGTACCAGTTGTTGGGGTTTGCATAATGGTTATACAGATAATATATCAGATCTAAACATACGTGCAAATAATCACGGATATTCTACCAGAAAAAATACATAAAACAAGATATATAAATTAACACCAGATTTAGCGTGGTTCACCCAGTGTGAGCTACGTCCATCAAGAAACAAGCCATATTATTATCCAAATATTTGACAAGACATACAATTTAATATTTATAATGTTCCACACCTCTTAGATGTATAGTACTTTCTTTCACACAATCTTTTGTTTCTTTTTCAGAATTCTCTCTCTCACAATTATTCTCATAATAATTATCAACTTTTGCAAGTTCTTCTTGATTCTTACTTCTAAACCCTAACATTCATGCTTATATAGGTGTATACAAACTTAGGGAACTTATTCATGCTATTACAATCAATAGATCTGTTTTAATACTAAAAATAGATCTAATTACCTAAAATTAAATAAAACACACCCACTTAGGTAACCGATGTCGGTTAGCCCTAACCGATGTCGTTTCCTTGCTTCCTGATTGATGTCAGTCATAGCTGACTGATTTCGGTTACTTTGTTTTCCAGAAAGTTTCATATTGCATGCTAATTCGAAGTAATTGAGCTTCACAACTCAACAGCTGACTCGAATGAAAATCCATAAAACTTCCCCTCAAGGGGGCTCTAAGACTTGATATTTTCTCTAATTGAAAGGTTAAAGATGTCATGTGGAATTTGTTGTAAGATCTTGGTCCTCAAATTTGTACCAACTACTATCACCATAACCAAATGCCTCTAATGACTCAAGGCATCCATAACCACATTCTCTTTCCCCTTCGAATTCTCTATCTCCATATCATATTCATAAAGAAGCTCCATCTACGACTATCGTTGACAGTTGTTTATATTAGGTTGTGTGAAAAGGTGTCGAAGGCTCAAGTGATCTTTCCTGAGAATGAACCTCCTGCCTAAAAGGAAATGTATCCATCAAACCAAGGCATGCACAACTGATGCAAGGTCAAGATCATGAGTTAGATAATTGAGATCATAATCCTTGAGTTTACGAGACTCAAAAGCTACTACATGGCCATCCTGCATCAAAACACATCCTAACCCTGCCAATGAAGCATATGTGCATATGAAGAAATCACTCTGAGGTTCTAACACTGCTAGAATATGTTTTGTCGTAAGGCATTCCTTCATTTTCCTGAAGGCCTGATCACATCTATCTGACCAAAAAAACTTCTTCCCTTTCCGCTGAAGGGAAGTGATGGGATGCACAATGCGAGAGAAGACCTAACAAACCCCCTGTAATAACATGTCAATTCTATGAAGCTGTGTACCTCGATCACATTGGTTAGCATTGGCCAATCCATGATAACTCTAATCTTGGAAGGATCAACTACGATACCTTCCCTCAAAATAATATGACCTAAATATTGAACCTCTGACTAGAAAAATGTACACCTCTCTAGGTTTCCGTATAACTGCTACTTCCTAAGACATTGTAGAACCTAACGAAGGTTATCCTCATGCTCCTCACACGTACATGAGTATATTGATATGCCATCAAGAAACACGAGCACAAAACGGTCAAGAAAATTACTGAATACCCTATTCATCAAACCCATAAATACTGCAAGGGCATTCATCAGACCAAATGGCACAATTGTGAACTCGTAGTGGCCATACCTCGTGTGGAAAGTTGTCTTATATATATCCACCTCTATAATCCTCAGTTGATGATAACCAAACTTAAGGTCTATTTTGGAAAACATTATCGCCCCTTTCATTTAGTCAAACAAATCATTGATGCATGTAAGGGGGTAATGATTCTTGATTTTTAGTTTGTTCAGCTACATTTAGTCAACACACAAATGCAAAAATCCTTCCTTCTTCTTCACAAAAATTGCTGGTTCACCCCAAGGAGATACACTAGGATGGATTAGGTATTTCTCAAGAAGGCCCTATAACTGAAACTTAATCTCACATAGCTCATATTTGGTCATCCTATATAGCGCACATGAGATAGGCTGCACTCAAGGAACCAAATCAATATGAAATTCTATCTCACGTGGGGTAGGTAACCCTGACAGCTCATTAGGAAAAACATCTAAAAAATCCTACAAAATGGGGTGATTATCTAGTGACGGCCCATGAGTCTCATCCTTTGATCGGTCACTAAAAATGATAGCATACATCTGACATCCTCGACGCGCACACTACTTCAGTTGTAGAGAGGATATGGTGCAAATGGAGATGGGTCTCCTAAATCCAACTATCACCGAATCAACCCCCAAATTGTATGCACAAGATATCACCTTACTGTAACAATCCACTCCATCTTTGTGTGCAGATAACCAATCCATGCCCAAGATAACTCCATATGAACCCAAGGGAAGGATACAAAGATCCAAGGTCATGGTGAAAGGTATTAGGTCCACTACACACTCCTTAACTAAGGAGTCCACTGAGAGCTTGGCTCCATAATCCATCTCAACATCCCAACTAAGGCCCTTCCTAACTGTTACCAACCTCCATTGCTCTACTAATGATGGTGCAATAAATGAATCAAAACATCCAAAATCAATCAATATAAAGGTAGGGATACCACCAATGCTACCTGTAGTCTCTATCATTGTACGCTGATGCTCTACCTGGTGGTTCTCAAGCATAGCATAAATCTGATGGGTATGTCCCATATCACCAATTGGAAGCTCTAAAATAGGTGCCTTACCCTTATTATTAGGGTTATGTGGGCACTCTCTCCAATGGTTTCTTTGTACACCGCATCCATAACAAATACTAGACTCTCTCCAAAAAGAAGCGGCTTCCCCTAGTGCTCTAGTGGTATGTGGAGTAGATCTCGATGATCATGTTGCAGACTGTTGTGGTCACTGAGGGTGAACTCTAGCTAACTCAACTCTAGGTTCTCCCCGTGTCCTTGTGGGTCCTCTAAAAGGATGTCACATACTCCGCCCTCTCTAAGTATCAAATATCTATGGAGGTCTAAATGGTGGATGAGTCTATTTTTACTGCTGTTGTGGTAGCTGTTGTGGTAGCCTGAAAGAAGACTGTGCTGAGCCATGTCTGCCATGAGGAGAAGGATCTGACCACCTCTACTTACTATCATGTATCTTCTGAGTATGAATCCTCACTCTATCTCTATCTTGATGTGTCTTCCCTCTGGTTTTATCTGTAATATAGGCCTTCTCAACAACCTCACCTAAGGTTTATAGATAACGACTACATACTGCACCTCCCAAATCCAAGTTCAGGCCCCTGATAAACCTTTGAATACTAACCTTCTCATCCTGTATGTAGTCGACATACTAAAGAAAGTCCATTTAACGACTCTCATACTCAGGTACTATCATGGATGCCTCTTGTAGGTCATGAAAATCATCAATCCTCTATTGAATAAACCTCCTTCAAATGTATCTACTCCCAAACCATCCCTCAAAGATCTCCCAAGTAATAGTATTTGATTCTATGTGGAGCTTCTGCTTCTCAATCCTCCATTAAAAACCTTTTCTATCTCTGACTAGATGAATCACAACATGTGCCTTGGTGTTACTAGTACATGGGCAGAACTTGAAGCATCCACTCAAGCTCACTAACTAAGCCTCTACCTGAAACCCTTTTGTATCACCAACATAATGAGTTGGGTATAACTTCAAGATTTCCTTGATATGATCTCTAGTTGATGTTTGTTCACCTCTAGGTCTCACTACATGATCATCCCTCGGCCTAGGGATCCTAAATGTCTCTCTTTGTCTTGTAACCCTATCTTCATGTCCACTCTGTAGTGAATCTAGTCTAGCAAAATCCACAACGTATTTCTATGCTCTATAATCCCTTTTGTGTCGTGTAGGGTTTTGAGCCTCATTTGATCACTCCGTATAATGTTGGCTAGGTTGTGCCCCTACTGCTTCACCTCATATCGGTGCATTGACATCCTCTAATTTTTATAGGATCTGTGGCAACTGCATGTTTTGGAGGTGGTATATCTAATTCCACATGAAATATTCCTTCATCTGGGTCGCATTCTCATGCACAAACCAAGATGCGAGTTATTTTATCATCATCTCAATTTTATTTTACTTTTATACATTTTCTACGTTTTAAAATACTATGCAATGTCAAGTGATCTAGTTGTTGGTTGTGCTAGGTTAACTGTTTATGTTTCCAAGTGTTCCCAATGGTCCAAGTGTTGAACCCACCGCTCTGATATCAAATGTAATGCCCACATTTTTTACGCAAAAAAAACCCAAGATAAAATCCAATAGTTACTTAGGAAAACTACAGAATAATTTTATTTGTTTAATAACGCTTGCAACAAAATAACCACCAACTAGGTATAAATATTTAACAATTAATAAATTCCACATATTTGACTTGTTGTCATAATTAAATTAAAAATTAATTATTATTACTTTGTTCCAATCATTTTGGGTCTAAAATCCCTTCTAGCATTTCCGTTAATTCCCAGTAATTTAAATCTTAGATATCATTATTTAAGTTACCCCTTTTTCACAAAATTGTTTAATTTATCCTCACTAGACCAATACCATTTTTTATTTATTATTCTAACCAAGGGCCTCAACTTATCCTAGGCCATTAACTGGCCCCATTCATTAGATACCCATACTTTGATTAAAATACCTAACCCCCATAAAATGCAACAACTTGAATTGTGTAGGGTTTATTCTCAACCCTTAGATTAATTAGATATAAACCCTTAGATCTTAGGTTTAACTAAAAAACACTAAATATCCTTATGGGATATGTTTTATTCATTTTTCCTTACCTATTCTCTCATTTTTTTTTTTTCAAGTTAAAGGGAGAGCCAAAGAGCATGAGGAAGCTAAGGAGGATTGTTGATTTGTTTTAGGGATGGATACACATAGTTTGTGCGTATATTATGTTTGTATTTCCTTTTTATAGATAGTTTTCCCTATTTGGGTATATGGGCATTTTGCCCCATTTTTATTTCTGGTTTTAAATAGACTATACACACATATCTAGGGTTACACAAACACAGACACAAACACACATATATACATATATATACCCATTTATACATGCATTTTTATTTAAAATTTATTTTAAATAACCAGACTTTAAAATGCCAATCATATGTATATAAGGCAGATTTACATACATAGAATACAACCAAGCTATGTGTGTGTGTGTGTGTGTGTGTGTGTGTGTGTGTGTGTGTGTGTGTGTGTGTGTGTGTGTGTGTGTGTTTATTTATTTATTTATTTATTTAGAGTGGCTATTAAATAAAGTTCAGTGGGAAATGTTTTTCTCACAGTGCACTGTATATTGTGCCATGGGTGAAGGGGAATGGGGTCACTATTTATTTTATATGGCCGCGGCCATAGGGTAGGGTGGTGTTTAATTAAATGGATGGCGGTGGAGCCCACTCCATAAAAATTAAGGGTTTGAGATGGGGGCACCACCCCTAACCCCTTCTTACTTTAATACACAGTGCGGCCTAGCTGCATACCATATCGACCCAACCAAAACAATACACTGGCCCCTTATTATATTCAATAACCTTGTTCTAATAAACTTTACCCCACCGATTATTATTTATAACATTCTATATTAACTTTATATATATATATATATATATATATATATATGTATGTATGTATGTATGTATGTATGTATGTATGTATGTATGTATGTATGTATGTATGTATATACACATATCTACATATGTGTGTGTATATATTACACACACATATGTACATGTGTGTGTGTGTGTGTGTGTGTGTGTGTGTGTGTGTGTATCAAATTCATTAAGTAGACTTATATAAATTTATAAAGCTATACATAATTACAATTATTTATTATTATTGCTTTTTTTATTTTTGAATTTATTGTAGGAATTTATCAAATAGAGTTTGTTTATATATCAATTTACTAAGCACAAGTAAGTTATAAAATTTTATAAATATTTAAACATGTGAATTGGAAGGATTTATTACCCTTTTATCTAAACTAATTGTAAGTTAAAATGAAATAAACATACTTCTTAGTTTAATAGAGATCATTGAAATGTCTAATTTACTATAATGAGAGAGATGAAATAACCATAGTAACATACTTGTTATCACCGAATCGCAGCACCCTTATGTTTATAAAAGTGCATATACTTGAACTCACGGTGTGATTGGATAACATGTGTACTATCTCCAAGTTGTGGGACTTGCTACTTGAGATAGACCTCCAGAGAAAGCTGGTTCTTGCTCCTAAACTACCTACTACGATCTACTCTAATGCAGGAAAAACTAACTATCATAATCTAAATTTCCAAGGGACCAGGGAGAGAGATTGTATAAAATGAAATTCCTTCACTAAAGTGGCGATACACCAGAAAAGGAGGGTGTGAGAGTAGTCTTCCAAATGCGTGAAATAGAGAGGCAAAGTACACACTAGAAGGGGTGATAACAGTTCTCTAAAATCTATCAAAATGCATTCACATCAATATTCCAACATACACAATGATAATGAATCCCTGCAAGAACATAATAAGATAGACATAATATTCTTATAGCAAAGATTGAAGGGTGCAAGAAGAATGCAACAAACACAGTAGGGGAAGATACATCCACAAACTTGCATTTTATTGCTTCATGATATGCACAATTCAATATATTACAAGATAAGGGCCTGGATCACCATGCAAGGATTCCACTACAAGGATTGGCTTCAACACATTGGCTTCATAATTTTCGATAGAGCTTTTTATACCATAAAACTATCTCCCTTACAATGAGCCCAACACTCCAATTTATAGGAATTTGAGAAGGAGAGAGAGAGAGGGAAAAATGGAAATCATAAAATATATCCTTCAACCACTTGTAAGAGGTCATTAAATGGATTGAAATGATTGTATTTTACTTGCAAAAGGCCCCCCATACTGTCCCCATAACTTACAATAGTGAGAAATGAATTATGACCCATGTTTAAATGCATCACAACTACCAAATAAAACATTGTTCTAAACCTGGCCATGTTTTCTACAAAATATCTATCAATCCCTCATTAAATTCTAGAATTTCTTGATTTTCTATGCATTGGGCTAGGAAACACGATTCCAACGGTACCAATTTTGTGTGTTTTCACTAAGAAATGCAAAAGTTATGGCCTTCTGAGTGTGGGCAACTATTTTGGGTCTGGCCAAGCGTTTTCTGTCATTTGACGGGAATTAGCATTAACTGGTTGGAGCCGATAGATGTTTCTTTTATTTTTATATAGTAACGCTCATTAAAAATATAAATCTAGCTTTTGCAGTGCAGAGGATGTCGTGCTCTATTCCAGAAAGTCCAATTTCATGAAAATCCTAGCTCGGGGTCAAAAGTTATGGCCGTTTGAAGTTTCACGAGGTCAAACGTTGACTTTTCTTCAATCTGCCTTTGGCCGCTATCGCTTTTCGTCCCTTGTGTCCCAGCTTGTCCCAGAAAAAAAACCTTTGATCCACCTGCAAGCCTACTCCTTCCCAACTGTGACGGAATTTGGGAAAATTTCTTCCTCAGCGAACTCGTGTCTCATGTGTCCCACCATTGACCGGGTTGTTAACCAATGCTTCACCCACATCTCTTTTGCTTACTTGTTGGCTATGTTCAATCTCTCAAGTCCCACTTACATCCCGCGTGTACCTATGCCCAGCATGGGCCAGATTTTTATCTGACTTTTTCTGATTTTCTATTGGTGTGGCGATTTCGGCCTTGCGGTGAACTCATGTCCCGACGTCCTGCGAACTGCGTGGGACAAAAAAAATCCTGATTTTGCAGATTTATTTGCAAATCGGCCATTTCAGCCATGCGGGTTCTAGATGTCCCTCACGTACCTATGTGGCATGGGCTCCAAAAACCCGATTTACATGCAATACACTAGGACAAGCCAAATTTTTTTTCCTTTTGCAATTTTTCAACTTCTTAGACATTTTCCTTGGATGGGGAAGTTAGAAAAAGGCTAAAAGGGGACCCCTAAAACCTAATTTTTTCACCTTTCCATATCAATCTACTTGCTTGGGACATGGGGAAATTTGATGCATGTTATCAAAATTTACCTCAAGAGGTGAATTTTGGATAACAGTTCCATAAAATAACTAGGGTTTTTTTTGTTTTATCAAATATCTAATGTAGAATTCAGTTTCAAAGAAAAAATTTACACTTTTTATATGTAATTAGAGTAATTATTGGTACATAAACATAAAAAAATAATGTAACTTATGAAGACTAAGATTTATTTTTGAATAAGATTTTCCTCCAACATAAGGATATTTGTATTAATAATCAAATACAATTTATTGGTCTAAATTTAAAGTTTAAAGGTAAAAATATCAAGATCAAAATACGAACTTCACATGCCTCTTTTCCAGACATGAGAGACTTATCTGAATACACAAAATTACATGAAGAAGTTTTGAAGAAAAACATAGACAAAAGAGAAGCTTTAAAATGGCAAGTTATCTCTAGTTCCACAAATTGTAGGCATCATAGAAATCTCTTGGTACAAAGGTACGGTGGGGTTAGGATTATACTCCAGTCTTGCCCTTTCTATATAGTTTTGGATGTCCAAAAATAATTTGGCTATATGACCAATATGTGTCCCAACAACATCAAAATAAGGTGAGCTTGGCAACGTACTTCTCTACCAAACTCTAGATGTCAATGAGATAGGAGAAGATATCCTTTATAATGGCCCCCCGAATCCACTCACAAACTGTAGGTATCAAGAAATCCAAGGCAAGAAAGTTAGTCGGCTTCAACAAAAACCACGTTTACCACATGCACTACATACATTAGTGCACAATACAAAGATAACCTCAAACTACCTGTAAATGTTCTCCACCTAAGTAATATCTATAAGGCTCAATATGCAAGCCAAGAGATAGAAAAGAAAATTTGGGAAATATCACTTATGACCTACCAATGGGTTAAATTGCATACTTGTATCCTCCACAAACTTATTCCCACAACCACAACCAAACTCTTATCCCTCCCTTGCTAGATTTTCATTATGTACTCCCATAAAATTTTCCACCTCTTTTTCATAAGTTTTTTAAAAGAAAAACTTCAAAAACAAACCTCAAAGCATTCATCAAGACCCATAAAGGGGTAACACCCATTTTATAACTAACTCCAAATGTATAGGGAATTTATTTTCCCTCCCTAAAATCAACACCTTAACCCAATGTAATGCCTTCAATTATTTTATATAACAAAAATAATACATCCAACAATAAATTAGTTTACAACCTATATGATAACATCATAACCATAAGCAACTGTAAAGGTCCATTACCTTGATCCCCTTGCAAGAGTCGTCACTTTGTCTGAGTGTGTACAAGCTTGTATACATTTGTTCATAACCTATTCATTTACATTCACAGAACTGATGCTTCCAAGCTCAAACAAAGGATCCAAAATACAATGAAAATCAATTAAGAGTGAGTTTCAAACATGTAACCCCAAAATCATCTCACACCATTAATAAATAAGAAATCAATGAAGAGGAAGGCGACAATGTATTTATGCTAGGATGCACATACTTCTCCTCAACTCCAAACATGGTCAAACACCAAGATATGATTTGCAAGCTTAGTTTCATGACTAACATAAACTAAACAAAACATGTCCCATAATCACACAGTCATCTCTACACAGTTACCTGGATCATGTCTCATTAAATTAAATGTTTAATTTCATGTATCAATAAGGCCTAGAATATAATCTTGCCTCTCGACTTGAAAGTATGCTAATAGTCTCATCTTAGGACCCCAATTGGGGGCAAAGATACTGACTTACTTAATGATTCCCAGTTTCATAGAATGTTAGGAATTAATAGTGTTCACATTATTATTGTTGAGTTACTTATAGTCAAATATACTTATGGTAATTTGGTTTTTTAGTAGCTCATATATAATTGTTATATGTTTGGGATTGATAGTTATGTGTGGTTAAAACCAAATACTATCGCATATATTTTGTGAGGGTTTGGTTGGTAGTTAATTGAAGAGAATATCTCCATGATTATAGGGAAACTATTTCCTATATACATATGCAATTCCCGGATGAATTTAATGTGTGTGAACATCAATATATTGAATATTGAATAAGAATTTTATTTGTTTAATCTGCAAATCTATTGTTACCTTTTCATCTGGTATCAGAGCAAGTGAGTTTTCATTTTTTGGTTCATGGAAATGGATTTTAAGATTGTGAGGGATAGCCAGTATATGCTATTCACACCTGAATGATGAATTTTGTTTAAGAGAAATGTGCAGATCATATCATATCTCTCACGCGTTGTCATCATCGTCTCATAGGTATTTTATTTCCTTCAGATAATTTGTTATGTCAAGGTTAGGAATTGAAGAGAATAAGAGGCATCTTCAATTTCAATATATTGTGTGCAATCATGCGCGTATGACAACAAATATATTTTTAGGAACAATATTTCAATTTATTTTTGAAGATATTTTGATCTCCAATCTGCCATCCAGAATTCTCAGCTACTTTTGTAAAATCATTGGCATTTTTTCTGAAGGACGTCAAACACCATGGTTTTAAAATACACAATTTATGTACTCAGGTGCCTCGTCACATACCATTTTGGCTTACGATCAGTTTTGATCGGAATATTTTAAGAAAGAAACTGTCTAGTTTTCATATACACAAGAGGTGTTACCACGAGCAGGTGCAAAGAGGCATCTGTATAAATAAATTACAGTCATCTATGATGTGGAACAATTGATTCATTCAAGGCCTTTACATTTTTCTCAAGTTCTCTCCGTCAACACGATATGCCATGTTGCATCTTTTCCTCATTTGTCCAATTGGAAAATGATATTTAGTCTACGATTAATCTTGGCGAGCTATTTTCAAACAGATTTTGGCATTCTATTGGAACTTACATGACAGATTATCAATTATTGGGCATAATATAATAGCTATGTGTCTTACTATTTCTAAGTGTATGCACAAGTAGTTATTGTAAGCGAGGTTTCTCAGCTTACAAAAATTGACAGGTATCTTCTATTCAAATATGCACCAACTCCGAATTCCTTTGCACATGGGTTTGTTTTTGTCTATTTTAACTGTCATTAGGTGAGTCAATATTTTTCAATTGTAAGATTCGTTCTTTTAAAATGTCATTTATTTTGATGTGTTTAGGTATAAATTTTTGAGTTGCCATTCTCGTTTAGAAATTGATTTTTATCATTAACAAAGATTTTTAGATAATTGTGAGTCGTTATTGTATTTAGATTACATATTTAAACTAGTTTTAGTAAAGTATAATGTCTTTTTTATTTGTCATATCATTTTCAAATTAATTTTGTAAAATTAACCGTATTGGTAAAGTCATAAAGTGTTAAGTTGTATTATTACATTGTGAAACTTCTAAGTCAAGTTGAGCCATGTGTCAAAATTGAATGAAAAAATATCATAAGTTAAAAGTCATTTTTTCGTCAATAAAATGTGTTTAGTCAAAATTGTCGAAAGTCAAATACTTTATTTATGAAAGGACCTTATCAGGAGAACCCAACATCCTAAATGGAAATGACGTGTCAGATATATAGAAAAATGACATTTTCATATTATCACAAATTGATTGAGTATGCAACCAAAATAGAGGATGGAGGCATAGGAGGATGGAGTACAAGAAACTTCCTCTCGTCAGTCACCAATGATGAGGCCTCATAAATGATGTGGTGGCATATATATAGCATGATGTATGTTGATTTTTGAGTTCTTGTGCTGAATGTGTTGGTGTGCTGGTTAAACCCCTATTCCTAAATTCAAATGGGGAAGATTCATTTTTGTTGAATACTCACTTCTATAGGGAGCAGGAGAATATTTTGAGGTAGATCCTCTAAGGGCATGGTATCCTTCGCTAGTGGTATCTTGTGTATCTTCGAGGCCAGTGAATTCTATTATTCACCCAGGGAGGAAGGGGAACTCCCATAGGAACCCAAAGAGGAAGGTGAGTATTCGTGCATCCAATATGGCTTGACACTACACCTTTACAAAGTGTAAAGGATTAATCTATGGCAGTAAGTTTTTACCTGATCCAAGCAGTTCTTTTGCAGGAGGTATACGGTTCAACTTCTTCTAAAATATGGTTCTTCCGTGTTCACATTAAGGGGGTGAATCTTAGCTATTAATAATGTTCACACTAAGGGGTTGAATGTTAGGAAAAATATTAGTTTTGACATTATTAATGTGTGTATAATTTATATCATCAAGGATACTATGAATGTCGTTGTAAAAAACCCTCATATTATGAGTTGTTAAGTATTGGTTGTGTGAGTTTTGGTTGTTAAACCAAACTCACGTAAATAGGTTTAGGAAGATTGATAGTTAATTCTTTCCCTATATTCTAGGGAAACTAATGCCTATATATTAGGCTATTGTATTGTGTGAAACATATGCTGAATAGAATATCTCTCGATGTGTTCAATCTGGTTCTCTGTTAACAATAGATGAATTTAAAAGGTGTGGGAGAAGCTTAACATGTCCCACAAGCCTCCAAAATTAGATTTTAAGAAAAAATATGAGTTTGACATGAAAGGTTGAGTTAAATACACTAAAATGAATAAAATCATTTCCAAATCCAAAAAAAAATCAATGAAAACCTACCAGAAATAAATACCCCTTGTTCACATCCCAAATTACAATAATTATCAAGATTAATCTAATTAAATAGAACACATTAACTAAATAATAATAAAGTTGTTATCATTACAATAATAAATCACATACTCACAAAATAGTTACAATGAAAAGGGAAATAACACATCTATCCAAGGTCATAGTTTAGGCCACACCCCAATGGGGACCTCCTAACAATTTATCAACAACCAATAACATACAAAAACAGACATTGCCAAGGTTACCTATTAGGAATACCCCAAATTCCTTCATTGTTGGTCTCCTATGCCCTTTTATTTTTTGTGTTAAAATTTCCTGCAAAATCAATACAAAACCTCTATGGCCTCATGGTTTATTAACAACATCAAAACAATAAAACACACAAATTCATATCAATTCACATCATCAAATATCATAACGAAATCATCACTAAAATAAATTAATTTCACCAATTTTTCATAATTTCAAAAAATGTCAATTCTATCGTTTCATCAATCAAATAATAATATCACAAGACTAACTAGATCATCTACCAAAATCCAATATGTCGGTACATATAGAAGGTGGTACCTCTAGATCATCATCAATACTAAAATGTTAATCCATGCATATAATTAAAACTATGAGTCACAACATATTTGTAATCAAAATATCTATAATGTCTAATCAGAAAACTAATCAAACATAATAATGTTCAAATATCAATATCTACTAATCATATATAATAACAAATTCTATGCCTCTAAGCCAAAGTAAGAAAACATCATAATAAGATCAATGTCGAAGAGGAGTGCAAACTACATCCCGATCTCCTTAGACTCGAATTCCTCCTAGAAGTAACTATAATATGTGTGGGAGCTATGCTCTCAGTTATGTGACATCCTCCCATGTAGCTTTTGTGTTACCGTATCCATCATAATGGAAGTGTACCTAATAAATATATCGACCTCAAAGGCCCAAGGTCCTGTGCTCTAAAATGCACATGGACTACACCATCACCTATTACATGGATTCAAAAACAATCATTCACACAAATTTCACATAAAATCACAATAAAAAATAACAATCATACAATTTTTCCTAAGCACAAAGTCTCAATATCCAAGCCAAGAGAGAGAAATGAAAAATGGGGAAACCACTTATTCCTCCAAATGGGTTAAATGCCCACCTTAAAATCCTCCAAAACAACATTCCAACAACCACAACCAAACTATTATCCCTCCCTCCATTTATCTTATGTCTCCCACAAACTCTTATCCCTCTGTCGATGAATATAACAAGATAAATAAGAAATCCTTCTTATTATCACAAGGTGGGGCACCCAAGCCAAACTCCTTCCAAATGCATAATATAAACTTTTATCCCTTCCTCAATATATATGTACCCATTTTTTTCTCCTACAACACCTTAAGGCCATTCTAATCCATAAAACCAAAACATACAACATATATTCATTTACAACCATTTACACAACAAATAAAAATAAAAATACATGGTTGAAGTTCATACCTTGCCATTGCGAGAGTGTCTAATCTACAAGCACAAGCTCCAAGCTTTTCCAAGTTAAAAAAAAATAACAAACCGATCTTTTAAGTCTCAAATAAAGGATCCAAAATAAATCTCCTCCACAAATGCAAGAGTGAAAATCATACATGTAACCCCAAAATCATCAAACAAACTTGAATAAATAGAAAAAGAGAAGAGGAGGGTGAGGTGGTTCCATGTAGGATGCCACACCACTTATCCTCAACTTTGCATCACATGGTCTAACAAAAAACAAAACCTCAATAAATTAGTGGGTGAGAATATGACAAGTTCTCCTTACACACACAAACCAAAAGTCATACTCCGAAGGACAAAATTAAAAGCTCGTGTAAGAAGATGCAATTATTTCACCTTTTTAGCTTCCATAACACATAGTGGGGCCTATTTGACCCCTTACCCCATAGGAATAGTTTGTAGATGAATTTAAGAGGTGTAGGACAAGCTTAACATGTCCCACAAGCCTTCAAAATTAGAGTATAAGACAAAATCCGAGTTTGACATGAAAGGTTGAGTACATAACACTAAAACGAATAAAATTGTTTTCAAATAAAAAATTAAATCAATGAAAACCTACCAAAATTAAATACCCCTTGTTCACATCCCAACTTACAAGAATTAGCAAGCTTAATCAAATTAAATAGAGCACATTAAATAACAATAATAAATTGGAGCACATTACAATAATAAATCACATACTCACAAAATAATTACAATGAAAAGGGAAATCACACATCTATCAAAGGTCAAACTTTAGGCCACATCCCAATGGAGACCTCCTAACAATTTATCAACAACCAATAACATATAAAAACACATGTTGCCAATGTGACCTACTTCCAATACCCCAAATTCTTTCATTGTTGGTCTCCTATGCCCTTTTGTTTGTTGTGTTAAAATTTCCTGCAAAATCAATACAATACCTCTATGGCCTCATCCTTGTATTAATGACATTGAAACAATAAAATGGACATATTCATATCAATTCACATCATCAAATATCATAAAAAAATTATCACTAAAATAAAATAATTTCACTAATTGTTCATAATTTAAAAATATTTCAATACTATCATTTCATCAATCAAACAATAAGATCGCAAGACTAGCTAGATCATTTATAAAAATGCATGTATCGAAATCCAATGTGTCAGTACATATAGAATTTGATATCTCTAGATCGTCATCAATACTGAAATGTTAATTTATGCATGTAATTAACACTATGAGTCACCACATATCCGTAGTCAAAATATCTATAATGTCTATTCAAAATAATAATCAAATGTAAATGTCTACTGATCATATATGATAAAAACATCTATGCCTCTGATCCAAAGTAAGAAAAAATCATAGTAAGATCAATTTCGAAGAGGAATGAGAACTATATCCCCATCTCCTTAGACTCAACTTCCTCTTGGAAGTAACTAGAATAAGTGTGAGAAATGTGCTCTTAATGGTGTGATGTCCTCCTGTGTAGCTATTGTCTCATCATATCAATCCCAATAGACATTTACCTAATCAATATCTCATACTAGAAGGCCCAAGGTCCTACATTCTAAAATGCACACGGGATCCACTATCACCTGCCCCTACTCTTGCACATGTAATGTGGTCCAATCTAATACATGAGAATGATATGAAATGTATTTCCTAAGAACATAAAAATGAAACACATCGTGGATGCGAGAAAAGATTAGTGGCAAAACTAGATGGTAGGCTAAGGGACCGGTCTACTCAAAGATCCCAAAGGGGGCCAAAAATCTAGGAAAAATCTTAGCACCTTTTTTGTAATGGATAGGGCTCTTATGAGAGTTGACATGAAGAAACACCTTTGTTACGATATAAACAATGTGGTCAAATCTCCTATGATCTACATACTTCTGATTCTACCTGTCCTGAGCCTCCTGTAATCTCTATCCAATCATGACAATCCTATTGCACAATGTCCTAGTAATAAAGTCTAGTCCCAATAGAGATACCTTGTCCTATAACCTATCCCAACTCAATGCGTTTTCCTGTACTCCCTGACCATAAATTTCCTGAAATGGAGCCATATAAATAGAATTCTAAAAGTTGTTATTTTATCAAAACTCAACCAAGTACAAGTACTCCTCCCATATCGACTTGATAATCCATGACATACATCTGTAAGCATGTCCTCTTAAATTATGATTCACCCACTTCATTCTGTCCATCTGTTTCAGGGTTGATAGGTTGTACTGAATTTGATATTCATCCTCGAGAGCATGCTAGAAGGTAGTCCAAAAATAGATAGGTGTAGAAGAGATCGCGGTCACAAATAATCTTCCATAGAACTCCCATGCAAGCTCACTATCTCATCCAAATATACCTCGTGGTATTGCACTAGATGTATAAGTAGTCTTCACCTAGAGAAAAATGAGCCACTTTTGTCAATTCTATCAATCGTGACCACATTATGCGTCGTGCATGATAGTAACTCGACATTGGTAAGCCCTACTAATGAAATCAATAGTAAATGGTGTCCCAATGCTACTCCGATATGGCATTAGGATATGTATAAGCCTAGCTAGATGATTGATGCTATGGCCTTCACCTTCTAACACTCTAAACAACGAGACACAAATTAAGCTATATCTCTCTGTAAATCCCTATCAAATGTTACAACTGTCTCAAAGTGGCATGCAAATTTTCCTCACCCCTGAAGGTGGGATGAATAAGGGTGCATGATGTGTATGTACAAGGATATCCTATCACAATCCTCCATCTCCGGGGACATAAACCCGACCCTTGTTTTTGAGAATTCCATCTAAATCTAATGGAAATCCCTCATATTTACTCCTCAAGAGTGTCTCATAAGACTTGATCTTTGCTCTAGCAGAAAGGTAGAAATGGTCATGTGGAAGATGCTAGTAAGATCCTCAGTCCTCAAATTTGTACCATTTGTTATCGCCATAACCAGATGCGTCTGACGACTAAAAGGCATCATGCAACTTACATTCTCCTTCCCCTACACATGTTTAATCTATCATGTCATACTTCGCAAAGAATCTCCATCCCAGCGCAATTTTATGGGCTTTGAGATTAGGTTCTATGTGAAGAGATGTCAAAGGACTCAAGTGATCTAGTCTTGAGAATGAACCTCTTGCCTAAAAGGAAATGCCTCAAACAAACCAAGGCATGCATAACTACTTCAAGATTAAGATCATGTTTCGAGGTAACTGGAGGTCATAATCCTTGATTTTTCGAGACTCAAAAGCTACTACACGGTCTATCTTGCATCAGAAATACCTCCTCACCCTGCCAAATGAAGCATCTGTGGATATGAAGAGATCCCTTTGCAGGATCTCAGGCACTACTAGAATAGGTGTTGTCATAAGTCATTCCTTCAAATTCCTAAAATCCTTATCACATCTATTTGAGCAAAAACAAACTTCTTCCCTTTCTGCTAAAAGGAAGTGATGGGATATGCAATATTCACACAATACGAGATAAATCCTAAACAAACCTCATGTAATAACCTACCAATCCCATAAAACTTGTGTACCTCGGTCAAATTGGTTAGGTGCATTGGCTAATGCATGATAGATCTAATCTTGATAAGGATCGTACTGCTGATAACTTCCCTAGAAATAGTGTGGCCTAAATACTGAACCTCGGATTGGAAAAATGCTAACTTCTCTAGGTTCTCATCAAGCTACTGTTTCTCTCTAATACATTCATTGCAACCTGATGCAAACTATTCCTTGTTAATCCTCACGCATATGTGAGTAAATGAAAATATCATCTAGCAACATGAGTACAAAACGATCTCATAAAACTCAAGTGAAGTACCTAATTCATAGAAACTCACAAAAACTAGTGGGGAATTCGTCAGACCAAAAGACAAAATTATTAACTCGTAATAGACATATCGAGTGCTAAAATCCATTGTCTTCATGGATATCCACCTTTGCAATCCTAAGGGTGATGATAACCAGACTTACATTAGATATATCATTACTGAAAAAGAGGTAACCTTCTTTAACCATCTCATCAAACAAAGCATCTATGTGTGGAATGGGGTAACAATTCTTGATGGTTACTTTGTTTTGTTGTCTCTAATCAACGCAAAAGTGCAAATATATGTCATTCTTCTTCACAAAAAGCACTAGTTTTGACACAACCATTTTTTCCCACTTATAGACGGATCATCAAACCATTCTCATTAAGGCCCTCTATTTACAATTTGTGAGTTCATCATGGCCCTTAGATATGGTCAGCCTTTATGGAAAGAGTAGTAAGTTAGGCTCTACTCCAGGAACCATATTATAATCATGTTTTACACTTCTATCTCACATAGGGGAGATAACAGTCGAGGTGTTTACTGTCCAAAGAGTCCACACATTTCAAAGGTTCTTCTACTTTAAAACAGGGTATTCATTTAGTGATCTTTACATGAGTCTCATCCTTCGAACTATCACTAACAGTAATAGCATACAACTGACATTCCCATCACGCACACCACTTCAGATGCGTAGTGGATTGGTATGAATAGAGATGGGTCTTAGTAATTACATTTGTTCCCTTTGAATACTTTACCATTTTCCGACATTATTATCATCAACACTACATTCTAATTCTTACTATAACACTCATAGTACTAGCTATTTCTATGATTTATTTAATCCATGCACAACATGATTTTATTTATAGTTTCCAACAGAAGGATTTATAACCCTCTTAATTGATACCTGATGAAGGCTCGTAGTTTTAACTATACAGGTCTTTACTATTCTATTCCACTTCGACCTTGGCTTAAGAAGACAAAAAGGTCTGTACTCCACCTCAACTATAGGCACTACCTAACTTTCACTAGCCTAAATTTCTCTACCAATGAAAAATGTAATACTATGATATCATAGGATATATATATATATATATATATATATAGGGATTTATACCACTAATGCTACTTGTAGTCTCTATGATTGTATTATGATGCTCTAAATGGAGGTTCTTGAACGATTCTTAAATCTGATGGCTATGTCCCATATCACTGACTATAGGCTATGAAATAGGTGCTTTAACCTTATTATTAAGGTTATGTGAAGACTCTCTTCAATGGTTTCCATGTACACCACATCCATAATAATTACGAGGATCTCTCCAAAAATAAGTGGCTCCCATGGTGCTCTAGTGGTCTGTGGAGTAGATCTCGATGATCATGTTACATATTGTTATGGTCATTGAGGGCGAGCTCTAACTGACTGAGATCTAGGTGCTCCATGTGTCCTGGTGGGTCCTCTAAGAGGACTCTAGGAGAAGGTATCATACTCCATCCTCTTTGAGTATCAAATCTCTGTGGAGGTCTAAATGGTGGAAAAGTCTACTACTGCTGCTGAGGTGGTTGTTGTGGTGGTCTGAAGGAAGACTATGCTTAACCTTTTCTACCACAAGGAGGAGGAGCTAACCACCTCGACCAACTATCCTACATCTTTTGAATACAGATCCTCACTCTATTTCTATCATGTTGTGTCTTCCCCATGGTTTCTTCTCTAATGTATGCCTTCCCAATGGTATCAGCTAAGGTTTGTGGACAATGAATGTGTACTGGACCTCCTAAATCCAAGTTCACACCCCTTATGAACCTGTGAATCCTAATCCACTCATCCTATAAATAGTCAACATACTCAAGCAAGTCCAAAAATTAAATCTCATACTCATCTACTGTAATGGATTCTTTTCAAAGGTCATTAAACTCATCGATCCTCTTTTTAATAAACCTCCTAGAAATGTATCTACTCCTGAACTGCTCCTTAAAGAGATACCAAGTAAGAGTATATGATTTTATGAGGAGCTTCTTATCCTCAGTCCTCCACTAAACACCTTCTCCATCTCTCACAAGATTAATCAAAACATAAGCCTTCATGTTGCTAGTACATGGGCACAACTTGAAGCATCCGCTCAAGCTCACTAAGCAAGTCTCTTCTTGAAATCCTCCTATATTGTTAACATAATGAGATGCAAGTAGCTTCAAGATATAATTCATATGATCTTCAGCTGATGATGTCAACCCCTAGGTCTCTCTACATGATCATCCCTCAGCCTAGGTATATTAGATCTATCTCTTTTTCATGTAGCCCTATCTTTGTGTCCCCTTTGTGGTGAATTCCATCTCGTTGACTCCACATGGGAGTTATCCACTCTATAATCCTCATTATGTCATGAAGGTTATTGAGCCACATGTGATGGATCCCTATCATGTTGGCTATTTTATGCCCCTACTTCTCAACCTTGTGTAACTGCATTAACATCCTGTAACGTCTTTAGTATCTAAAAATATATAGCAACAACTTCCTACTCTGACAGTGGTATTTCTAATTCCATGCAAAATATCCCCTCATTTGGTTCATGCATCCTAGTAAAAACTTATTGCCATCTAAATATTTGGGTGCCATACTGCATTAATGGCTATTCTTTTGCTCTTTTTCTTTAGATGCCAAAACACTTTACAACCTCCTAAATCTAAAATTTTGGACCTTCAAAATTCAGGAATTCAAACATTGACGCTTTGGAAGTCACTTGAACAGTTCATTGGAAAGTTATCTTGAGAGTTCTGAAACTCTAAAACCCAAACCTATAAAATTCCAAATTCCAAAATTTAGACTTCTAGTTTCGGACCTTTTGCCTTTCAGAACTGTGACATTGTCCAACCGCTTAAGCTTGCTGAGACCTCTAAAATCTTGAAAGTCCGAAGTTCAAAATTTAGACTTTGGGTTTTGGACCTTGCACCTTATAGATTTATTTTTCAGGTTGACCCTGAAGTCATGTTTGACCCCAAAAATGTCAGACCCTTTTGAACTTCAAAATTTCAAGATTTTGGGCATTAACTCGCATTTTTTACATTTTTCTCAGCAAAGACCCCAAACCTCTGAATCCCGCACCTCCGAACCTCTAAATTCTAGAATTTAGACCTTAGAGTTCAAACTCCAATCCATGGTTCCAATGACCCCAAAAGGGGAGTTGAACTCAAAAATCCCAATCCTTTTCAAACTTTGGGATTTCAGGAATTTTTCTTATTTTTTATTGCTTTTCCTACCTCCGAAAGGATCCACCGATGAAGTTTGAAATTCAAACTTGGAAGCTTTTTCTTTTCCCAAAATTCTCTGCAATGCTTACCCTGATTTAACCCTATTCAACCAAACTTGAAATAAAATATCCCATGATTGAATCAACCCATTTTTCTCAGTGCACAAGTTCATGTTTGTTTAATTTTGTGTGAGGGGTAAAATTGTATAACACGACTTTCACACAAAAGCACAATACAAAAATCATAACAATCATACAATTTTTCTAA
Organism: Taxus chinensis; assembly: GCA_019776745.2. NCBI lineage: Eukaryota > Viridiplantae > Streptophyta > Pinopsida > Cupressales > Taxaceae > Taxus > Taxus chinensis. Next base: position 43,926,294 of record CM034157.1, on the reverse strand, counting down.
GCACAAAGGCCAAGAGAGAGAAAAGAAACATGGAGAAAACACTTATGCATCCCAATGGGTTGAGTTCCCACCTTAAAAGCCTCCAAAAATTCATTCACACAACCACAACCTAAATCTTATCCCTCCCTCAATTTCTCTTATGTCTACCAAAAACTCTTATCCCTCCCTCAATGAATATAACAATATAAATAAGAAATCCTTCTTATTATCATAAGGTGGGGCACCCAAGCCAAACTCCCTCCAAATGCACAATATAAACTCTTATCTCTCGTTCAATATATATATCCCCATTTTATTTCTCCTACACAATCTTAAGGCCATTCTAATCCTAAAACCAAAACATACAACATACATTCCTGTACAACCATTTGAACAACAAATAGAAATTAAAATACATGGGTGAATTCCCCACCTTTCTATTGTAAGAGTATGCAATTCACAAACCAAGCAAAAACAAATATTTCAAGCTTTAAACAAGCGATTCAAAATAAAACTCCTCCAAAACTACAAGAGTGAAAATAAAGCATGTAACCCCAAAATCATCAATACAAAAAGAGAAGAGGAGGGTGAGGTGGCTCCATGTAGGATGCCACAAAGATTAGCCTCAACTACACATTACATGGTCAAACACCAAACCCAAATCTCAATAAATTTGTGGTTGAGAATGTGACAAGTTCTCCTTACACACACAAACCAAAAGTCATACTCGGAAGGAAAAAATTAAAAGCTCATGTAAGAAGGTGTAATTATTTCAACTTTTTAACTTACAAAACACATAATGGGGCCTAATTTTTACCATTTACCACATAATTATATTTTGTAGATGAATTTAAGAGGTGTGGGACAAGCATAACTTGTCCCACAAGCCTCCAATATTAACCTTTAATCCAAAATCCTAGTTTTACATGTACAGTTGAGTACATAACACTAAAACCAATAAATTACTTTTCAAATCTAAAATAAAATCAATCAAAACCTAGAAAAATTAAATACCCCTTGGTGACATCCCAAATTACAATAATTAGTAAGATTAATCAACTTAAATAGAGCACATTACAATAATAAATCACATACTAGCAAAATAATTGAAATGAAAAGGGATAAAACACATCTACCCAAGGTAACACTTGAGGCCACCCCCCAAAGGGGACCTCCTAAGAATTTATCAAAAAAATACAACATATAAAAACACAAGTTTCGAAGGTTACATGTTTCCAATACCCCAAATTCCTTCATTATTTTTGTCTTATCCCCTTTTGTTTGTTGTGTTAAAATTTCATGCAAAATAAAAATAATACCTCTCTTGCCTCATGAACGTATTAATGACATCGAAACAATAAAACACACATATGCATATAAATTCACATCATCAATTATCATAGCTAAATCATCACTAAAATAAAGTAATTTCATCAATTGTTCATAATTTCGAAATATTTCAATTCTATCATTTTATCAATCAACAATAATATCAAAAGACTAGCTAGATCATCTAACAAAATCCATGTATCAAAATCTAATGTGTTGGTACATATAAAAGGTGGTAACTCTAGATCATCATCAATATTGAAATGTCAATCCATGCATGTAATTCACACTATGAGTCACCACATATTCATAGTCAAAATATTTGTAATGTCTAATCAAAATACTAATTTCAAACATAGTTTTGTCCATCTATCAATGTCTATTGATCATATATGATAACAAAGTCTACATCTATAATCCAAAGTAAGAAAAAATCATAGTAAGATCAATTTCGAAGAAGAGTGGGCACTACACTACCCTAGAGGTCATAATCCTCTAGGGTTGTTTACTATGTATCACTATAGATTAATTAACTTAATTATTAGTAAGCTAGGAATTGACAAGACATCTTATGTATCATTCAACTAGTTAGAGTAATTCATATTTTATGGATCAAATCAATAATAACATAATTTTTTTAAAGGTCTGATAGCTAATTATGAAGCATTAAAAGATGAGAAACCATTTGCATATTTTGATAGTATTATCTATGAGTTGGAAAATCTATATCCTTTTATAGATGACATGATATGAATGTTAACAAATATAGACTTTAGTGGAAAATAGGATTCTAATTGACATATTAAAGAACAACTTAAAACATTTTTTATCCATTTCTACCTATTGAATGGAAATGCATAGAGGAAATTATGATCTAATGTTTGGTACTTTGAAGAGAGTGTTTGAGAAACAAATCACATTAATGGATTTTGTGGTAGCTCGGGATTTTTTTTAACAAGACAATGTGAATTATTTGTATATCAATCATACTAGATTCGTGAGGATTAAATTCCTATAACTAGACTAAGGAATATATTTAAAGCCTAGAGTTCATAAGATAAAATGTTTGGTATTTTGAGGAGAGTGTTTGAGAAACAAATTACATTAACAGAGTTAGTGGTAGGTCATATTTTTTTATTATATCAGACAATGTAAAATATATGTATATCATACATACTGTATTCATGATGATTAAATGTCTGTAACTATTTTATTTATGATATTTAAAGCGTAGTGTTTGGTGGGAAATTCCACAACAAGTTATCAAATATAAATGGGACGGATTACGCATTTCCAAAACTTAAGTATGGTCCTCATCACTATATCCCTTTTTGTGGAAACATTTTTGTCTATAAGGTCATGGTGGGATATACGTATTTGAGAAAATATTTGATTAGATAACTTGGATGCTTAAAATTTCATAAAAAATAGATCATCTAATAGAAGGATATTATATTTTGGAAGCAGCTCTAAAAAATGAAGACCTTCAAAGAAGGAGCTCAAAAAAAGAAAAGAGAAAAAAATATTGTAGATTGAACTCAGAGTCAGTTGAGCCATCCAGAAAATTCACCTCCCATACTATTTATATGAAGATAATCTCTTGGAATATATGATAGATGAATGGGAACTCTAAACAAAGAATACTTAAAGATTTGAGATTCTCAAGTAGGCCTAGCATTTTGATCTTACAAGAAACTAAAATGAATTCAAATATCCTTGAAAATTCCAAAAAGAATTTCTGGGATAACTCAGAAATTGTTGTTGTTGATTCTCAGGGAGATTCTGGTGGTTTAGCTACTTTCTGGGAAAAATAAAATTTAATTGCTATGGTAATATCTAACACTAATCATCATCTTGTTGTTAAATTTTATGTTATTGATAATAATTTCACTTGAATCCTTTCAAATATCTATGCACCTAATTATGTAAATGGGAGAAGGAATCTCTGGAATGATCTAAAGATCTTTAGAAGTCAACATAAAAATGACAATTGGCTTGTTATGGGTGACTTTAATTCCCCTTTAAACCCTGGTGAAAAACAAAGGGTAATCCTGCTTTCTCCAATGGCATGGATGAATTTTATGATTTTTTCTCTAATTCAAATCTCATGGATGTGGAGGTTCATGGTAATTAATTGAATTGGAAAAAAAACTGAGTGGGAAGTGAAATGATTTAGGTTATACTTGATAGAGCATTCATATCTGCCAATTGGATTTTGCATCAAGACTTCCATCTCTCCTCTCTTCTAGGAATTAGCTCCGATCATAATCCGATTGTTTTAAATCTTTTTAACTGAGCTAAACCAACGCGTAGGTCTTTTAAATTTGAAAATATGTGGGTGCAGCATGATGAAATATTTGATACAATTAAAGAATGGTGGAATCTGGATAGTGAAGGAACTTCCTAGTTTAGATTAATTTAGAAATTAAAAAATGTCAAAAATCAAGTGAGAAAATGGAATAAAGATTTTTTTAGAAATATATTTGTCAGGAAAAAGGAATTAAAGAAAAAACTCTAGGAGTTGGAATCTCAAATTAATGCAAAGGGAATGTCTTTAGAGGATCAATTAGTAGTAAAAGATATTCTATTTGAGTTGCATACTGTCTATAGTAGGGAAGAAAATTTTTGGAGGCTGAAATATAGGGAAATTTGGCTGAAAGAGGGAGATAGAAACACAAAATTCTTCCATATGACCACCATGAAACATAGATCTTGTAATAGACTAATGAAAGTTTCAAAAGGAAATGATGTTTTCATTAAAGACTCTAAGGACATAAAGGATGAAGCTCTCAGATTCTATGAAAATCTGATCAAGGAGAATAGTGTGTAAAATGAAGAGGCTGCCTCTTTTCTGTTAGAATCCATTTTGAATGACAGAATTGATTTGCAAAAATTATAAGACCTTTCTACAATAGTCACTTTGGAGGAACTACAAAGAGATGTTTTTACTCTTAAAGGGGATAAGGCGTTAGGCCCTAATGGTTTTTCTGGTAATTTTTTTAGAAGTTCTAGGAAATATGCTCAGAGGACTTAGTAAGGGCAGTGAATGAGTTCTACATAACTGGTAATATCTTAAAAGAGATAAATAACACCCACTTTGTAATTTCTCAATAAAAAATGGATGCTAAATATTTCAAGGACTTCTGCCACATTAGTCTAGTTAACGTTATTAAAAGAATCTTTACTAAGATTATTGCTACAAAAATACAAACTATTCTAAATGATATGATTTCAAAGTAGTAGAGTGGATTCATAAAAGGTAGGATAATTCAAGACAGGGTGATCATAGTGCATGAGATCATTCACTCTATGGATAATAACAAAATAAATAGCATGGTTATGAAACTTGATATGAATAAGGCATTTGAAAGAGTTTATTGGTATTTCCTTAACAATGTTATGGCTGAATTTGGTTTTCCTAATAATTTTAGAAGAATCATTAAGGCATGCATTTCTACTACTAGATTTTATGTGGTGGTGAATGGTGAGCCAATGGGTTTCTTTAATAATAGTAGGGGATTAAGACAATGTGATCCTATATCCTCTTTGATCTTCATACTTATTGCGGATAGTCTCAGCAGATCCATTAGCAAAGCTGCTAATGAAGGTATTCTAAAAGGAATTATGCCTACTTCTATAAACCAAATAATTTCACATCAGCAATTTGTGGATGATACAATTCTTTTGCTGATGGACTCAATCCTTGAAGTTAAGGATATCAAGTCTATTTTGAAATTTTACGAGCTTTCCTCAGGGAAAGAGATAAATTTGGATAAGAGTTCCATCTTCTTTTTTAATACTCCTCTAGAAAGACAAAAAATAATTTCTCAAATTCTAGGATGCGAAATCAATTCCTTATCCACTACTTACCTGGGTGTTCCTCTTGGAACCAAAAAAATTCTACCACAGTTTGGAATGGATTACTTGAGAGATTTCAAAATCAAATGGCTGGTTGGAAGGGGCCATACATTCTAATGTTGGAAAATGTCTACTAATCAAAATAACTCTCCAAAATTTACCTATTTACATTATGTCTCTATACAACATTCCTGTTGTCTTTAGGGATAAAATTGAAAGGATTCAGAAAAATTTCTTGTGGAAGGGAATGAAGGAAAGATTTAGATACCACTTGATGGCCTAGGATCAAGTATGTACTCCTACAAGAATCAGTGGGCTAGGCATAAAGGATATTAGAAAAATGAATATGGCCTTGATTGCAAAAATGGGATGGAAAATGATTACTGAGGAGAAACCTTTGATTGATCTAATTAAGGCTAAGTATCTAGCTCTGAAAACTATCACTTTTTTCCTTCATGATGACCAGCTACCTTAAGGGTCTATTTCTTAGAACAATTTGAGACAAATCAAGAATTTTATCAAACGAGGTTGTAAATGGAAGGTGGAAAATGGCACAGATATTCAATTCTGGTGTGATAATTGGACTAGTACCAGTTTAAATGATAAATTTGGTTCTATTAAATATATTCTAGAGAAAAGGTATGGAACTAAAGTCAAAGAATGCATTGAAATCGATGGTAATAGAAAAAGATTGAAGCAGCTCAAGGTGGAAAGCGATGAGCTAAATCTCAAAATCTCCTTATTACAAGCACAATTGGATAACATACCCCTGAGTCAAATTGAAGTTAAGGATGAATGTTTTTGGAACAACTCAAGTGATGGCGAATACACTGTCAAAACTGGATATAATTCCTAGTTTGAAAACATCCAGTGTGATTTCAAATGGAGTAGGATTTGGATGTCAGAGCTAACTCCTAAAATCAATTTCTTCTTTTGGCTTGTTCTCAAAGGAAGAATACACAAAAATGAAAACCTTATCAAGAGAGGATTTATAATGCCAAATATGTGTTGCCTATGTAAAATAGAGGTTGAGGGCATAAAGCATCTTTTTTTACATTGTGAGTACATTTCAAAGATATGGAGTAATGTTTTTTCAAAATTCAATTTTATTGGACAGTACCAAAGGAGTTTCTTCAATATCTTGAGATACATCATGATAATAAGTTATGATAGCCACAAGTCAGCTATATCCATCCCATGTAAGATACATAATTTAGGGTGTAACATGCCCCTCCCCTTCAAAGAAACATTGTCCCCAATGTTGGGAAGCCCTGGATGTTGCTGCATGAATGCTTCATTCTTCCACTTGATCAGGTACTCGATAATGACTCTGGTCCTCAGTCTTTTGGTGCATGTCTGAAGAATACCTTCAAGTTCCAATATGATCCTTCCTTCCTCATCTAGTTTCGGAAGCACTGATTGGGTGGAAATGTGCTACCCAATAACTTTCTTTAAGCAAGAAACATGGAATACTGAATGTATTCTACTTTATGGAGGGAGCTCTAGCTTATATGCCACACTACCAATTTTCCTTAAAACTTGATAAGGACCATAGTATTTAGGAGCAAGATTATTATCCTTTTGTTGTTTTTTTAAGGATAACTGCTTATATGGCTGTAACCTTGCAAAAATAAAGTCTCCCTCTTCAAAGTGTCAGTCACTTCTATGTTGATCAGCCTGTTGCTTCATACAGTTTTATGCCCATGCCAAATTTTCTCTAAGACTAGAGAGTACCTCATGTTGATGCTGAATGTGATCTTCGACTGCTCTCACCTTTGGTTTGACCTTCAAGCTACATGTGAGTGATGGAGGATGGTAGCCATAAAGTTCCAGAAATGGAGACATTTTGGAGGATGTATGAAATGAAGTATTGTACCACCATTCTGCCAATGGAAACCATTGTACCCAACGTTCTTGTTTATCAGAAGTAAACATCGAAGATATCCCTCTAAACATTTATTTACCACCTTAGTTTTCCCATCTGTTTGGGAATGATAAGAGGAACTTTGGGCTAGTTGGGTACCTCGACAAGAGAACAAATCAGTCCTAAATTTACTTGTAATTATATTGGATCATAATCACTTACTATAATTTTTTGCATGCCATGAAAATTTTGAACTGTATCCATAAAAGAGATGGCAAATGTACTAGCTGTGAAAGGATGAGCCATGGCACAAAAATGAGCATAGTTGGTAAGTTTGTCTACCAAGACCATGATAACACTTTTCCATTCTAATTTAGGTAATCCTGTGATGAAATCCATTGATACCTCTTCCCATCTCTCACTAGGAATAGACAGAGGTTGGAGAAGACCAGGTGTCTTAATGGTCTCGCCCTTATTTTTTTGGCAAACCAAACATTCTGCCACAAATTTTTTAACATCTCCTTTCAACATCTCCCAAAATAAATCCTTCTTAACTATATGATATGTTTTTAGGACCCCAACATGACCACCTATTGGAGAAGAATGTAGCTCTGAAAGAACATGGTGTTTAAGTGTAGCGTTCTTACATAGATATAATCAATCTTTGTACCACAATGTATCCCCCTTCCATATAAATTGAACTGATATGGATGGATCTACTAAGATATTTTGAATGAGAGTATTTTTGGTTGCATCTTTCTTCCATTATTCATGTGCTTGATCTACCCAATCTGCATTTGGTATAGATATGGCACATAACAATGCTTCGGCAGACTCATCCCTCCTAGACAGAGCATCAACGACCAAATTTTCCTTTCATTTATTATAAACAATCTCAAAGTCATATCCCAACATCTAAGTGACCCATTTTTGTTGTTCTTATGAAGATATATGTTTCTTTAAGAAATATTTCAAACTATCATGATCAGTTTTTACCTTAAAATGTCTACCCATCAACTATGGTCTCCATTGTTTGACTGGATGTAGTATTGCCATCATTTCCTTTTCATAGGTGGGATTAAACAAATTATTTACTTTTAGCTATCAGCTCTCAAAATCAATGGGGTGTCCTTCTTGCATTAGTAGTGCTCTGATTCCATTTCCTAAAGCATCACACTCAACTACGAAAGTTTTGGAGAAATTTGGGGTTACCAATACTGGAGTGGTGCACATAGTTGCCTTTAATTTTTCAAATGCCCTAGATACTTCCTCATTCCACTGAAAGGAGTCCTTCTTCAATAATTTTGTGAGTGGTGCTGCTATACTACCATATTTTTTGACAAATCTATGATAATACCATGTGATACCTAAGAAACCTTGTAATTATTTGAGGGTTCTTGGGGTTTACCATTCCACCATGTCTTGGATCTTGTGAGGGTCAACCTTAACACCTTCATGAGAAACAATATGGCCCACGTATTCCACTTCTTGTACCCCAAAAGAACACTTCAAAGGCTTGGAATAAAGTTGATTTTGCTCTAAGTATTCTAAGATAGTATTGACATGATGTAATTGTTTCTCCCATGATTTGTTGTAGATGAGTATATCATCGAAAAATATTAAGACAAAATTTCTTAGAAATGGTCTAAATACTGAATTCATCAAGCTTTGGAATATGGAGGGAGCATGGTAAGACCAAATGGCATCACTAGGAATTCATAAATGCCTTGATGAGTTCTGAAGGCTATCTTATGAATATCTTCTTGCTTGACTCTAATTTGGTGATACCCAGAACACGGATCTATTTTTGTAAAATTAATGGCACCATGCAACTCATCTAATAAATCATCAATGAGAGGAATAGGAAACTTATCTTTGATAGTGAACTTGTTAAACTCTCTATGATTTGGACACATGTGCCATCTTCCATCCTTACGATGCACCATCACCACGGGATATGAATAAGCACTCTGACTGTGACAAATAATACCCATTTCCAACATTTCCTCCACCATATTCTCAATCCCACTCTTTTGCACATATGGATATCTGTAAGGCCTGATGTTAGGGGGTTGGATTCCCGGAATCAATTGAATAGCATGATCATGCTCTCTTTCAGATGGAAATCCTCTTAGTTCCTTGAAGACAACTACATGTTGATTGATAACCTTTTGAAGATCAGGATGCAATACCTTCATTTGCGGTTGGAATTCTATAGAGAATAATTGAGCTACAAAACCTTCAAACCCCTTTTTAATAATCTTCTGCATTTGGTGAGAACTTACCACTAGAGGATCGTTATCTTGTAGACCTCGAAGTTCAAATTTTTTACCCTCAAAATGAAAGCGCATGAACAATTCCTAGAAATTTATCTCTATGGTGCTTAAAGTAGTGAGCCACTAAACACCTAAGACAATATCAGTTCCTCCCATGGGAATAGCAAACATTATAGATTCCAATGTGTAATCACCCATCATGATTTTGAATTTATGGAATTTACCTGAACATTTGACTGTTCCACCATCTGCAATCATTACTTGAAATTTAGGTGTTGGGTAGATGAAACAATTTAGTCTTGTTGTCAACTTATGATTGATGAAATTATGTGTGCTCCCTGAATCAATCAACATTGTTACCTTCTGCTTCTTAATATAGCCCACAACTTGAAGGGTTTGTGGAGAGTACTAATACCTAATAGAGCATGACATGAAATAGTTGGCTTGGGGATCTCCAGATTCTTCCTCTAATTTTTCCACTTCCTCAATTGATGTTGCCTCATATTCTTCCTCATCACCAGATCCTTCATTGTAGAACAATTTTTTCTCAAAACATTAATGATTTAGCCCATATTTGCTATCACAGTTAAATCATAACCCTTTGGCTCTTTTTTCTTCAATTTGTTGAGGTTTCAACCGAATTGGCTGAGGGTAAGAAGCAGACAAGGTGTTACGATATTTAATGCTAGAAAAGGACTGCCTTCTACTGGAAAGAAATTTTTCCTCTACTCAATGTGCCATGATAATAGAATCAGAAACCTTGAGTGCGTTAAACATGCATACCTCATGCTCAATGTGGTCCTTAAGACCCCCTAGAAATAGGTCATTCAAATACTCTTCTGTAATATCCTCCACACGCAAGGACAAAGTTTGGAATTGATGGACATACTCTTTAACTGAACCAGTTTCGTGTAACTTTACTAATTGGCTGAAGTAATTCTCAGAAACACTATAATTATAGTGTAATTGATGCTCTTCAGTAAAAACTGTCCAGGTGACATTTAGGCCACTCTTCTACCTTTGAGCACATAACCAACGATACCAAACAAATTGATCATGTTCTAGGTATAAGGATGCCACAGTTACCTTTTGTCCTCCTGGGATCTGATGGAGATCAAAGAAATTTTCCATTTCGGTAATCTAATTGAGTGGATCCTTTCCATAAAATTTAAACATTTCAACTTTTGGAATCATGCCCCTCCATTGGTGAGAAGATCCACTTGAATGATTAAAGGATCCTCCCTAATTGGAGTGATTTGTATCTGTGTGACCATTTCTAGTGGAACCCATGTGACTAGCATTAGAAGTTGTATTTGAAATAATATGCAAGAACTCCTACTGCATTGCATGAAAAACATTTTGAATCTCACTCCTAAGGCTACCTTTAAGTTGATGAAGCTCAACAGTAAGGTCATCCTTGCTCACCATATTGTTAACCCTTTCCTGAAGTTGGATGACCACCTCAAATACTCCCAAACCAGTAGACTCTGAAGCAGTATCTTCCTTATTTGGGGTCATTCCTAGAGTTTCTTGTCATTTTCCTTGGCCTCGGGTAGATCTACCAGCCATGACGAAGGGTTTGGGCCTAGGGGTAGACTTAATAGGGCTTAATTTTTGGGTTTAGGGTTTTGTAATTTTTTTGGCCAAATATGGGAATTTATAAAAAAGAAACCCTAGATATTTTTTTGAGGGGTTTCCAAAAATATAAGAAATTTGAAAAAAATTCAAAAATTACACCCTAGGAAGCCAAATTATGAATAAATATAGAACCGTAATAATTTTTGCAAAACAAATCAAAACTCATTAAAATTTGGAGAGAAGCTTACTTGGCTTATTTCGCCACACCAAAAAAAAATTGTAGAAAACTTTGCTACGAATCTTGAGATATAGCAAAACCTTCAGAATTAGGGTTTGAACTCTTGGATTTAAAAGTAATACCAAGACGGTTACACAGTAACCCGTGTCGGTTGACCCATGTTTGACATAAGTTAGCATAACCAGTATCGTTTATATAAGATAAAAATTGACATTAGTTACCAGATTTGACATTGGTTATAGGTGACCGGTGTCGGTCACTGACATATTTGGATACAAATGTCTAGGAGGTCGAGAATGAGTGTTAGGTACCCCAAACTCCTGTGAGAAGGTCACAAATGGTAAGTAAACCTCCAGAAATATTTACACCTTCTCTATTTTATTCATTATTGACTGATAATGGTGAACCAAAATTATTTGAAGAAGTAATGTGGTATAAGACCCACATCTAGTGGGAGAATGGCATGGATGAGGAGACAGACTCCTTAGAATAGAACAAAACTTAGGATTTGGTTTATTTTTTAGTAGGTAAGAGGGAATTATATAACAAGTGGGTTTACATAATAAGGGAAGTAGAGGGTGGACAAAAAAGGTACAAGGAAAGGCTTGTAGTAAAGGGATTTGCACAAAAAGTAGATATTGACTTTCGTGAAATATTTTCTCCTGTTGTAAAAATGACTTTTATTCGTACTCTTTTGAGTTTAGTTTCAGTGTTAGTACCCAGATTTAACCTCCTTCACAACTTGAGAAACATCATGAATTTTACAAGACACTCAGAGGAAAATAAATGATTTATATGTCATTTTGTAGATGGGGAATTAATTTATCTGACTTATTAGCACTCAGGATTTGAAGAAGAGGGTAGCACCTTGAAAGGATTTGATCTTATCCTCACTATTTTAGGTTGTGTCTCTCAACCAAGGTAAGATAACATGTATTATAGCCTCTGTTTTATGAAGGGGTTGAAGATCTATCCTTGTATTATGCAGATTGTATGGAGATGGCCTTGAGAAAACATGATCAATTTCCCATTATTCAAACTCAACAGAGATGTCACTACTAAATGAAGGAAATGCTTTCAAGACAAGGTTGAAGGTACTTGATACATGGTGTGATCCTAACTGCTTTGTGCATTTTTGTAAATGGATTATATTCTCTTGTTGACACACAATGCAACATATGGGTAGTATAGGTGGGATTAGGTGTTTTAAATGAATTTTGGAGTGGGAGATTTTTAGACAAGACTAATTAGAATTTTCCAACTTCTTTGAGGACCTTTGCAAAACTTGAAAAAAAAAACCCAAACAATAGAATGCTTCAAAATAGGTTAAGGTATTCCTTCAATCAAGATATGTGCATCAAAATGGAGGCCCAGATCATGCACTCTTTCGAGACAATCTTTTAGATGGTATATCACAAAATCTTGAGCTAGATGACCCAGTTAAGAATTTAGAAATTTTTATTTTAGTCATACCTAAGGTGCACCCATAGGTTTACAAACAATCTCTATATCAGAGGAAAGGAAAGTGAATTTAAATTTGTTTATCCCTTTATTCCCAGATGAAAGCTCTTCTGAATCTTGGGATTGCAAATACCACTAAACTATCACAAGAATGAGACCTGCATGATGAAAGAAACTCTAAACACCAAATTGCAATAGGAGCAAGAAACACAAATTGAAAGCATTCTGAAATATAAGCATATGCAAATTTTTCCCAAGAGACAGCACAAAATAATCCAGAAATGACCAAAATTATCAGTAGGGGAATGTTACAAGAACAATCTCAGAGCTTGTTAATGGCTATACATTTGCAACCATCCTAACATGATACAAATTTGATGCAAAAAGGAATTAAAATGGTTCTCAGGTGGTTTCTCATATAATGGGCTTCTTCCCAGATTTTCCCGTGAAAATTCTAAGTTTCTCTAACCATTTTCATGAAAAATTCATGCAATATATAAATTTCACTCACTCACTCACTTTTCCCCTCAAATATTCCCTCCAAAAGTGGAATATTCTAAGCACCTTTGCTTTGCAATATTTCTAGAAAATGACATTTAACAAACTCGCAAAAAAATTCCAGTTGTTCTTTCAAAAGGTGGTTTTCAAAATTTTCAAATTCTTCAAAATGGGCTTCTTCCCAGATTTCCCTTTCGTGTGAAAATTATAATTTTCCCCAAATTCATTTTCTTGACAAATTCATGTAATATATAACTTTCACTCACTCACTCACTTTTCCCCTCAAATCTTCCCTCCAAAAGTGGAATATTCGAAGCACCTTTGCTTTGCAATATTTCTGGAAAATGACATTTAACAAAATCGCAAAAAGGTGCCAGTTTTTCTTTCAAAAGGTGAATCGTTACAAAACTTTCATCATTCATTCAAAGTTGGAAGCATAGAATTTTTGAAGTATTTAGCTGAGCCACGCATGTAACCAAAAGGTCTCACATCCCCTTAGATGCAAGGATGTAAATTTGACTGGGAGAAAATGCCTTGTCAAACCGTAAAATATAGAAACACAAGCATTCGAGCCTGAAAACGTAGTTTTTTTCAATGATAAAGAGTTTAGACTTTTGCAAGGCTGAAACATGATCCTTAGGGACACAAATTGAACTCATTGATTAATTCAAGTATTTGAAGCCAAAAAAGAACACAAATTCTGACTTGGCAATAGAGGGAATCGGGAAAATGCATGTTTTTTGAAAGGACAAGCCCAGGGAACTCAAAATATCTCCAGACCTTTCTAGAGGAACAAAGAAACTAGGAGACCAATATGGACCCATACATGATCTTTGACTCAGAGGCAGACTAAAAATGGCAACAAAGACCAGCCAGGCCAAACATGGGGAAGGATAGAATGACAGATGCCGTAAATCAATAAATTTCTAAGGGCACAAATGGGGCAAGACAATTTTGAGCACCAACACAGGCTCCAACTCGGGGATGGGCACTCCCTGTGAGTGCCACAAGAACAAAAGTAGACCAAGTGCCAAAATATCCATTGGGAAAATGGATTCACAAGCCAAAACACCCAAAAACCAGCTGATAAACCGAAAATGACCAAAAGGCAAACAAAAAACATAAAAGAAAACAAAAAACTGTACACTGTATAAGTGATATGCAAACCTTAGTTTTTGGGATCAATCCAAAAAATGCTTCAAATGTCTACCATTAATAGGAAGCTCAAGCAATTCCCCATCCAGGTCCTTGAGGAAAAAGGTATTCTCACCAATTCTTATGTCAATGGAATATGGGCCCATCCACAAAGCATCAAATTTACCATGCTTGCCCTTATCTTCATGCCTGTTATCCCACAATAGCACAAGATCTCCAATACTAAAAGCTCTTGGGGTTACCTTCTTATCAAACAACTTCTTCATCCTCTCTCTGAATTTTACATGCCTCTGATGGGATGCTCTTCTTGCTTCATCAAGCTTGACAATCTGATTAATCCTTGCTTCATATGGACTGATTTCTTGGTCTTCAAGTTGTTGAACAAACTAAAATGAAGACAATTGCAGATGTAAGGGTAGCAGAGCTTGTGTTCCATATACCAATTCAAACGGGCTTTTACCAGTAGCTCTTTTGGCAGTGATCCTGTCAGCCCAAATAAAAAATTTTAGTTGCTCACCCCACTTCTTCTTGTTCAATTCCAAAGTCCTTTTAATGATCTTCAACAAGTTTTTATTGTTGGACTCAGCCTATCCATTTCCTTGTGGATTGTAGTTAGAAGCATATGTCAACTTTATCCCATACTCTTTACACATTGCCACTAAAGGTCCAGCTCTGAAACTCATGGCATTATCAGCAATAATCTTGACTGGCACTCCAAATCTGCAGATGATATGATTCAATATGAATTCCATTACAACTTGGTGTGTTACCTTCCTAGTGGGGATTACTTCCACTCATTTTTTGAAAAAATTAGTAGCTACCAAAATCCATTTGTGTCCAACACTTGATGAATCAGAGATTTCACCAATGAAGTTCAGCCCCCATTGTTTGAAAGGAGCTTCAATTGATATAGGCTGTAAAGGAAGGGATCCTGAAGCTTTCAATCTTCTGGAGAAACACTGACAACTCTCACATCTTCTAATCAACTGAGTTGCATCCTTGAAAAGAGTTGGCCACCAATAACCAACCCTTAGAATTTTGTGTACAGTAACTCTTCCAGCAAAATGTCCTCCACAAACTCCCCCATGGAAATCAACAATTATTTTGGGAGCTTCATCTTCAGTCACACATCTCAAGAGGATTCCTTCAGGGTTCTTCCAAGCCAACCCAAAGTTTGTAATGATATATTTTTGAGAAGCCAACTTGAGGGCTCTTTTCTAATTTTTATTCAAATGCCCAGGGCAGCATAAGTGTCTGAGATAAAATATTACATCCTTGTACCATTCAGAACTCAACAATTTCTCAAGAACATCTGCCCTTTCTTCCTCTACCTCATTTACTTCAGCATTCTATAGATTGCTTTCAGCCATGAGCTTGGCAAGACCCAAACCTCTTACTAGCTTTGTGGTCTGGATGTCCATATCATACTCCTACCATTTTTGACCCATATCCACCTTTTTCTTGAGATCTCCATCTCTGATAAGATGTCTTTCACCATTGTGTGAGGAACATAAGCAACAATTTTGGAACTCAAAATATAAGGCCTAAAAACTTTTGCTGCTTTTACCAAGGCAAATGCCTGTTTCTCCATGATTGTGTATTTCAACTCAGCTACTTGCAATGCCTTACTAAAGAAGGCAATAGGTCTTTCAGCTCCATCATCATCCTTTTGCAACAAAATAGATGCAATGGTGTGCTCAGAAGCAAAGGAGAAGATTTGGAAAGGTTTCTTGTAATTTGGGGCTGCTAGAATAGGAGCATGCTTCAATGCTTCCTTGATTCCATCAAAATCTTTAAGGGAAGCCTCTTCCCACTTGATATTTTGGTCCTTCTTCAACATGCAAGTAATGGGGAGAGTCAACTCAGCAAAATTAGACACAAACCTTCTAATGAAATTGATTTGACCAAAGAAGGATTGGATTCCTTTCTTAGTTTTTGGAACTGGGATCTTGCTGATAGCTTTGTATCCTTTGTGGATCAATCATAACTCCTTCTTTAGACACAATGTGACCAAGTAGTTTTTCTCTTTGCACTCCAAAATGGAACTTCTTTGGATTGAGTGAAATGCCATATTCTCTACATCTGATCAGCATTCTTTCCAAATGTTGCAAGTGGTCAATTCTTTTGCTAGAAAAAATAGTAATATCATCTTGATAAACAACAATAAAATCATTGATATAGCCAGCGAAAGCAATGTCCATGGCCCTTTGAAAAGTAGCTCCAGCATTCATTAAACCAAAGGGCATCCTGACAAAAACATATGTTCCCCATGGAGTAGTAAAGGTAGTTTTAATCCTCTCTGATTCTTTGACAACAACTTGGTTATAACCAGAGAAACCATCCAAAGTAGAAAGCATTTCAGAACCAGTCACTAATTACAGCATGTTTTCCATGTTTGGTAGAGGATAGTTGTCTTTCATTGATGCTCTATTTAGATTTCTGAAATCCACACAAAGTCTGATATCTCCATTTTTCTTTCTGACCGGCACCAAGTTTGCAACCCAAGAAGAATACCTTGTGGGTTGAATGATTCCTCCATCTCTCAACTTTTTCAATTCCTCTTGCATTTTGAGAGAAAGGAGTGGGTTAATTGGCCTTTGCTTCTGTCTGAATGGTTTAGCATCTTTATCAAGAGGGATTTCATGTTGGAACAAGTCTTCTCTATATGCTTTCAGCTCGGAATAAGACCAAGCCAAACAGTCCTGATATTGTTTCAACAATTGGATATAGGATTGTTTTTCTTCCTTGTTTAAACCACTCCCTAACCAAATCTTCCTTGGTTTCTCCTTTGTTCCCAAGTCATGTTCTTCAACATCTCTAGATGCAAACATGTTTCTATTGATTATACAATCAGCATTGTTAAAATTTGACTCAAGAGCAACCAGCCCTCTAGGGATGGTGTTAGTCTTCAATTGAATGATATCCCTACCAAACAAGGTTTCTTTTCCATCAACATTACAGACCAATGGTTCCAAATCAATATGTTGATCCACAAACTCACCTTGGTTCTGTAAAAACCTCTGAACCTGAGCATCATCATCAAATACTTGCCAATGCTTGATGTTATCAGGGACTGCAGGCCTAATGAGTATTTCAACATCATATTCACAATATGGAGAAATGGTACAATTGTCAAATCTTGACCCCAACACTGCTAGCCTATCTGAAATCATATTTAAACTTCTTTCATGATGAACAATGTTGAAGGAATCAAACATCTCAATCAGATCCCAAACTACGTGTTTATATTGTTTCATTCGCTGATTTTTTATTGCATATAGTTTTCTAACTTGTTTGACAACCAACTCAGAATCTCCCTTTACAATGACATCCTTTACACCATACTTCCAAGCAATCCTCATCCCTAACAATAATGCCTCATACTCAGCTATGTTATTGGTGCATTCAAAGTTAAGTTTGAAAGAAAAAACAAATTCCTCTTTGCTTGGAGAGATCAAAACAACACCAACACCATTACCAAATTTGGAGCAAGCTCCATCAAATAACAAAGTCCATGGAGAGCCTACTTCTTCAAGACACTTAGACTAATCCATCTTGTGCTCCTTACCATCAGCAAACCCAATAAAATTATCAACATCAACATCATCAAATAATACTTCATAAGAATCATTGTTTGGATCCTCAATTAGATGCAACATCTTCTTCTCTCCATATAATTTTACAAGGTTACCTTCAATGGGAATGGTGGAAAAAGACATATCCATTTAGACACTCCCTCCAACACTTGTAGCCCACTTTCTTGACAATAACATACCCCATTTGGTAGGGCAATCGACAATTACAACATCAAGTTTCAAATTCTTACCCGGATAGGCTGCAAGTTGCACCACCAAACCTTTGACACATCCAACAACTGGCACTTCCCTGGAATCCATGGTAGTACACTTGTCATACGCTATTGTTACTTTGATATCTAACTCATTCATAACTTCCAAAGGCATGACATTGCATGATGCCCCAGAGTCAAACATACAATTATGTAGCAACCTGTCCTTGATGATCAAAGTTGTGAAGAAAGGGTCAACACTCAGCTGAGATTCAACCAAGGATGTTCCCAAATATACCTCCGGTGGTTCACCAAATTCTTCCAATGCTGATGTCTTTCCTACCTCTGCAATAGCAAGTGGAGCTTCTACAACATTCACATTCCTTTTCACGGTAGTCTTCTCCTCCTTCAATCCCAAATACTCAAGTGATCTCTTCTTGTGCTCAGGGATTCTAAGCAGCTCAACAATTGGAACACTGACCTTGATTTGGCTCAAAACTTGAGCGATGTCATAGGGAATGTATTTAGGAAAAACAACAGTGGAAGGAGGGCTGGAAATTTCATCAGATGGCACAAGGTTTTTAACAATTTGAGCATGGGGTGAAGCATAACTTTTTCTTGGGACAACAGGGCTCTTAGCAGATGTTTCTTTCTTAGGAACCTCTTTTGGGATATTAGAAAGCAATGGGGTTTTATTTTTGGCCTGAGGCCTAGCTCCCTTGATAGCCTTACTTCTTGTGTTATACTCCTTCTCTTGGGCCACCACAACATTCATAAGCAGCTACCTATCCTCTTCTGAGGGTATACCTCCATCATACTTCTTGATCATCAATGCCCTCAAGTATTCAAAATCATTATTGGGTAGCTCAAAGGCTTGTACATTATCAATTTCTAAAACATGAGAAGGAGGAAAAATATGTACCCGTTGGATGCAATCCCAAAAGCTAGCAGTAGTCCTTGCACTTATCACTTCAGTGGATGTTGCTCCTTGACATGAGTTTGTAGGGTAGTCCATCATGCAAGCATCATCATCCGTATTACAATCATCATCTTCCTCTTCAATTTGCTGATCTGTTCCACATGGAGGATGGGGTAATAAACATCTGTCACACCAGTCAATCTGATTTGCATCATCAACAGCAGCCACTCTAGCATTTAACAGATCAGGCACTACCTTACTTTCCTTGGCCTGAGATTTCCTATTTCCAAATCCAATAGGCCCTTTACCTTTGTCATCAAATCTCTGCTCATTCCTATGGTGATTTCCGAATCTATCTTGTGCTTGCTGCCTAGGCTGACCTTGTGAAGTTTGTCCAATTCCCTTCTCACCTCTTGCCAACTTGTAGGAAATCTCTTTGACAACCCCTGCCAAAGTTTTCACCACTTCCTCCAAGTCTACACTCTTGCTTTCTTGAGGCTTCTCAGGGTTTACCAATTTAACTCCATCTCTCTTAGGAGGTTTCCTAATAACCTTGATATTGTTCTTAATTTGAAGTGCCATGGTGAAGGCCTACCTTAAATTGTCAGGGTTCTTGTCCCTCAAGTAATATGCATCCTTTTTATCAAATGCATCAGAATATTTTATCAAACAAGATTCATCACATGGTCTTAAATTCACCGGAAATCTCCTCAAAGTTTTATTGAACCTTGTGTTGAAGTCATGGACCGATTCATTTGGGTTCTTCTTGATATTCTCAAACTCTGATAAAAGGAACCTGGGATCAGTCTTGTCACCATATTGCAGCCTGAATGCATTTTGCATTTCAGCCCATGAATCAATAGAATTATCTGGAAAGGCCTTGTACCAATCCCTAGCATCCTCCTCTAAAGTGTGGAAAAACAATTTAATGTACACATCCTCAAATCCAATTTCAAAATCCTCCATCATATTAATAAAGAGTTTCAAATGCTGATCACCTGTTATGGCATTATTCCCTTGGAACTTTGGCAATCTACTTCTGACATCCTGAGGCACAACATTAGGATAGCCAGCCATTCCCCTAAAATTTATTGGGCCAAAGGTGTTGACCACAAATGGAGGCCTAGGTGGAGGCTGAGCCATGTTGTTTGGTGGAGGTGATCTTGGGGGTGACACAAGCTGATGAGGAGTGTGAGGTCTTTGGGGCTCAAGAATGTAGTTCACAAGATTGGTATTCTCTAGGTGCTGATTTTCTTGGAAAGTTTTATTAGAATTGAAACACACAGGTGCAGATTGAAGAAGGAACTCACCAGGTACAACAGAAGGACCTTCACTAGTTGAAGTAAACAAGTTTATGAGAAGATTGCTTGAATCAAAATCACTGGAAGAAGAGTGATAATCCTCTATTAAAGGCTGATCTCTCTCACCAATGGATATTCCTTTTCTTGATGTCTGACCTTCAACAACCTTCCAAACTTTTCTTTCCTCTAAAACTATCTTTCCCAATTCTTGAAATAATTTTCTACTTGGGTCTCTCCTGAAGAAAGATCTTCTTCCTTCCAGGTTTGCAGATTTTATGTGACAAACTTCACTTAATGTATGATAAGGTACTGGTATTTATCAAAAATATAACAGCAAGGAGTCACCACTAAGGACTTTCACCCTAGTTTGTGCAAATGCACTATGAAGATCTATCAAATGACTGCAAATATCAGCACTATGCAAAGCTTTAACAGATCTGATCTTCTTTCATTCAATTTTTCAACTATGGTGCAAAGTTTGAAACAACAAATTGGAGACACTTGAAAATATTAAACTCAAAACTATACTCTTCATTCCAGCCTTATAAATCTGATTAGAAAATGATGCTCAACAATGTAGTTGCACATAAATCACATAAAACATATTACCAGGGCTTTGAAATACTGAAATACTCCCCGGAAGTGGCACCAAAAATGTGTTGGTACCCAGATTTAATCTCCTTCACAACTTGAGCAGCATCATGGATTTTACAAGACACTCAGAGGCAGATAAATGATTTATATGTCATTTTGTAGCTAGGGAAGCAATTTATCTGACTTATTAGCACTCAAGATTTGAAGAAGTGGGTAGCACCTTGAAAGGATTTGATATTATCCTAACTATTTTAGGTTGTGCCTCTCAACCAAGGTAAGAGAACCTGTATTGTAGCCTATATTTTTGAAGGAGTGAAGATATCCTTGTATTATGCAGATTGTATGGAGATGGCCTTGAGAAAACATGATCAATTTCCCATTATTCAAACTCAACAGAGTTGTCACTACTAAATGATCGAAATGCTTTCAAGACAAGGTTGAGGATATTAGATACATGGTGTGATCCTGACTGCTTTGTGCATTTTTGTAAATGGATTATATTCTCTTATTGACACACAATGCAACATAGGGGTAGTATAGGTGGGATTGGTTATTTGAATAAATTTTTGGTGGGAGATCAACAAGATAGATTGGAATTTGCCAGATCCTTGAGAAACTTCACAACAAATGGAGAACTCAATAATAGAAAAGCTTCAAAATAGTTAAAACATTCCTTCAACCAGAAGGTGTGCATCAATGGAGGCCCAGATCTGCACTTTTTCACACAATCTTTGAGATTCTAGCACAAAGGATTGAGTTAGAAGACCCAATAAAACATTTAGAAATCTAAGATTTTATCATACCTAAGGTACACCCAGAGGCTTACAAACAATCTCTATCAACAGATGAAAGAAAAGTGATTTTAAATTTGTTTATTTCATTCCAGATGAAAGCTCTTCTGAAAAATGAAATTGCAGATGCCACTAAACTATCACAAGGATTGAGATCTGTGTGATTCAAAGAAATTTTGATACAAGATTGCAATAGGAACAAGGAAAACTACTTGCAGACATTCTGAAAGTGAAATAAACACAAAATTTTGCTAGAGATTTAACACAAATTAACTCAAAATTTATCAGATTTATCAGCAGGGGAGAGTTATTTAAACAATCTCAGAGCTTGTTGATGGCTATACACTTGTAACCAACTCAACATGAATGAAAATCTAACACAAAGGAAGTTAACTTGGTTTCTCTGAAAGTTTTCTCAGAGGATGAGCTTTTCTCAAAATTTTCTCATGAGAATGAACTCCCAAACTTTTGCATGACAAATTCATGCAATATATAACTTTCACTCACTCACTCACTTTGCCCCTCAAATCTTCCCTCCAAAAGTGGAATATTCGAAGCACCTTTGCTTTGCAATATTTCTGGAAAATGACATTTAACAAACTCGCAAAAAGTTGCCAGTTGTTCTTTCAAAAGGTGAATCATTACAAAAATTTCATCATTCTTCAAAGTGGAAGCACGTTTTTCATTTCCCACACATGTAGATCCCTTTCATTTCATCATTTCAACTTTTCCCTTCCCAATTTTTACTCTGCAACTTTGGATCTGGTAATTCACATTTTTCATGAACCAGAGTAAAAATTTATTTGAAAAATGCCTTGGATTCACAAATTGAACCCCCAAATTGATTAATCCAGACCCTGTAGGCCAAAATGACACAAATTGGCAAAAAATTCGATGAAGATTGATGCAAAAAATGCATCTCCAAACTTCCTAGAGCTCAAATGGCGGCCAAACTGGTGAAATGCATAGCTACCATCAATCTGTTCCTCAACTTCAAATTTGAGCCCTCCATGTGGCAGATCCAGGTAAAAATGGGCCTCGGGATGTCTTTTTACCTTTTTACTACTTTTGGAAAATTTGCACAATTTCTTGATTTCCTCCGCCACTCCGCCGATGAGATTTGGGCCTGACACATGGCACAATATGACTGGATACAGAGTCGCAGCTCAATTTTACACATTTTGCATCTTTTTGGAAAAAAGGAAAAAAATTCATTTTTCCTCCACCCTTCCGCTTCAAGTTTCTAAAGTGGGTCCCAGTGGAACCTTGGGTCCCTTTATGCCTTTAACTCCCTTTTCCCTCAAAGGGAAAAATTTTCACTTTTCCTCCGCCAGCCCGCACCTCCGCTATTGACTTCTCAGATGAATTTTGACTTTTTACCCTCGGGCTTGCGGGTTAGTTTGATACTTTGAGTCATTTGAATACAAGAGGAAAAATTTCCAAGTTTCCCCTGATGGTCCGCCTCCCCACCTCTTTGAATTTTCAAACTGCCACGTGTCACCACGACGCACACCTTGAGGTGGTCCCAAAAATTTGATACCTTGAACGAGCGCGGGCTTGCCACATGTCCTGTTCCGGTGAGATTTGTCTGAATGCTTGAAACCCAGCGGAAGGCACCACGTGTCATGCTCTGAGGCAGTCTCCTTTTGGCCGTTGAAAATTCTAAGTAAAATGCAAAGCAAGCGGAGGCCTCCATGTGTCATCTTGGCGCTTCTTTAAGATGGTGCCTAAAGCGGAGACCTTGAATGAGCGCGAGCTCGCCAGTCTCCTCTGTCGCCAGACTACTCCACATAAAATGAAATGAGCCAAGTTTGAGGCCAAGTGTCCTATTCTATGAAGCCTCCACGTGTCCTCCCGGTGCTACTTCAAAGCCAGACCAAAAAGTTGATTCTCAAACAGCGTCCGTTCACCCACGTGGACATATTTCTGAGTTGAGGCTTTTTATAGAATTTTTGAAGTATTTAGCTGAGCCACGTCCAACCAAAAGGTGCCACGTCCCTTGAAGATGCAAGGAAGCAAATTTGACCTGGAGAAAACACCCGTCAAACCGTAAAATACAGAAACACGAGCATTTGAGCCTGAAAATGAAGTTTTCTTCAATGACAGAGAGTTTAGACTGTTGCAAGGCTCAAACATGATCCTTAGGGACACATCAACTCATTCTTCTTCAAGTATTTCAAGGTAGAAATGTCAAGAACACAAATTCTAACTGTGGCAATAGAGGGAATGGGAAAACGTGAGTTTTTTGAAAGGACAGAGCACGGGGGAACTCAAAATACAGACCTTTCCAGAGGAACAAAGAAACTAGGAGACAAATATGGACCCATACATGATCTTTGACCCAGGGGCAGACTAAAAATGGAAACAAAGACCAGCCAAGCACAACATGGGGAAGGATAAAATGACAGAGGCCGTAAATCAATAAATTTCCAAGGGCACAAATGGGGCGAGACAAAAAAAGCTCCAAGGCAATGGTAGATGATAATTGATAGTCCCATGTATGAGCATGGACTTAAATTTTTTGACCTCCATTGTGAGAGTTAGAATTCTTGGATAAGAAGAAAAAGCTCTCTCTGAAATTATTTTTCTGTACATCCTGATCGAGGTGTCAACATGGGATTGTCCACCAATCTTCAAATCATCTCCTCATTTTGGGAAAATATTTTGAATGAATCGATTTCACATCTACTTCTGTAGTTGGTTCATCTCCTCATTGGGTGAGCCAAAATACAAATTTACCTGCATGTTCCATTAATATATCCATTCAAATTTTTGTGAATTGTCTGAAAAAATCTATTAGGATATCCAACTTTTTACTTGCATGTATGTCTAGCATCTGACCATCATTATCTGTACAACCTGATATTTCTAACCCCCAAAATCACATAATGGAAGTTATTAGATACATTTGGATACAGATTTACATTACTCAATTATAGTGTCTAAGAACCCAGACATTAGAGGCTTGTAACATGGCAGCATCATGGACCCTATTGATGATCTAAGTCTAGAGGATGGAGGAAGTAACTTGCACTATCCTTAGATCACAAAATATTTCACAATGGACTTTACCAAGTTTGGAGGGATGTCCCCTTTTCCATTCAAGACACTAAATTCATTCTCTAGATGTGCTAAAAATTAAGAAGGTTGAAAGCCATCACCATCTAGTTTGGCTTGCTGACGACTCCATCATGACATATAGTGTTAGTCCAAATGAAGGACATCTCCAAGATTCCCCTATGTTCCATACTAGGGCTACATACATGTCATAGATATCATACATGATGACATCATGGATCATAGTTGATTGAGTGACGAAAGTGAAGGATTCATTTTTCTCAAGCTAATGATGATTGAAACAGCTAGATTAAGACACCACATAAGTATTTCTTTCCCGCCAAAGTAGCTTTCTTAGGTTTGCACAGGATTCATGTAAAGAGATTATTTGATTACATTTTTCTCCTCATAGCTACTCATCCCCAGAATTGTCCACCAAGGAGTTCCACATGCTCATGAGATGAATATCAAGTTCAGTACATGTTTATAACCCTCAGACAGTATGTTATAAAATATAGTGGGTAGATTCATATTATAGAGTGATATGATATGCATGTGCGTCAATTGATCAACCTCAATTGAGATGGAAAAATTACATGTCACCATGGCTTCCTTTTTGGTATATGTCATTACAACAACTACATAGAGTGCCCTGGGTATAAATCCATAGATAAATCTCCCAACTATATGGTAGTGTTGTTGTAGGTAATTCTACCCTCAATTCCAATTGACAGGATTATAAGAGACATGGTATGCTCTTGGGCCCAATGATGTATTACAAAATTTGGAACAATATGTTATCAGGATTAGACATGAGATTGCAAGACACTAATAATTGGTTCTCACTGAAGAAGTATGTAGATCAGAGTAGATTCGACGTCCTTTGCAAATTTTTAGGTGGGCATAATGGTAAGTTTCTTCTTGTCAGGCAACACATCAAGATAGCTTAAGCATTACGACCACATAGTGGTTATCGTGGGTCCTAGATTTATTAGTCCCCCTTTGAGATCTTGAGAAAATGGATTACCTTTCAACTTACCCTATTGTGATGGCCTTTCCAACCTTCTTGATCTGACATCCACAATACCTTGTTGTACATCTATGTTTCTTGTCACAGGCTAGTTATATGGTGGCGAAGATAATATGGTCATGATAAAAAAATTTGATCACAGTTGGATTGGTGAAAAAGCTAGATGAGAAAGTGAAAATAGAGGGTCATGCACCTTTTAGAGCAGAGTGACTCTAGAGACAAATCCTTCGCATAGACTAAGAAAGGTATAGAAGCAAGTACGTGTCACGTGGGATTGATATGATATGAATGGAGCTACATGGAAGGACACCACACCTTTCAAATCACATTTCCCACACTTATTACAGTGAAAATAAAGGGGTACATGTTGTCTACCATAATAATGAAACAACAAGGTCATACTATAGTACCCACTCCTCTTCAACATTGATTTTACTATGATTTTTTCTTACTTTGGATTGAATGCATAGAATTTATATAATATTTTATTAGTAGACATTAATAGAAGTAAATTTTTATATTTGATTAAGTATATATGATTAGACATTACATAGGTATTTTGATTTGCGATATGTGGTAACTCATTAGTTTGAATTATATGCATGGATTTATATTTTAATATTGAGTGATGATCTAGAGTTACCCACCTTCTATATAAATTGAGACATTGGATTTTTATACCTAGATTTTAATAGACAATCTAGCTAGTCTTCTGATCTCATTATTGTTTGATGAAATGATAAAATTGAAATATTTTAAAATTGTAAACAATTGTCAGATTACTTAATTTTAGTGATGATTTAGTTGTGTTACTAGATGATGAGAATTGATATGTATATGTGTGTTTTATTTTTTTGATGTCATTGATATAGCCATGAGGCCATCGACGTATTATTTAGATTTTGCAGGAAATAGTAACATAACAAAAAAAGGGATATGAGATAAACAATGAAAGAATTTTGGGTATAGGCA
This sequence comes from Taxus chinensis, assembly GCA_019776745.2. Classification (NCBI taxonomy): domain Eukaryota; kingdom Viridiplantae; phylum Streptophyta; class Pinopsida; order Cupressales; family Taxaceae; genus Taxus; species Taxus chinensis. Next base: position 43,899,607 of record CM034157.1, on the reverse strand, counting down.
ACATGTCACCTTAGAAACTTGTGTTTTTTGTGTATGTTCTTAAATTGTTGATAAATTATTAGGATGTCCCCATAGGGAAGTCACCTCAAATGTTTCCAAGGGTAAATGTGTTCTTTTTCCTTTTCCTTTTAATTACTTTGTGAGTATGTGATTTATTATTGTATTCTGCTCTACTTTATTATTGTTAGTCAATGTGCTCTTATTTAGGTTGATTAATCTTGTTAATTAAATTAATTTCGGATGTGACCAAGGGGTATTTAATTTTGGTAGATTTATCTTGATTTTATTATGGATTTGAAAAGTATTTTGTTGGTCTTGGTGATGTGTACTCAACCTTGCATGTGAAACTTGGATTTTGGCTTAAAGTTTATTTTTGGAGGCTTATGGGACAAGTAAGGTTTGTCCCAGACCTATTAAAATCACCCAACAACTATACCTATGATGTGGGGAGTTGATTTTATGCCTCATTATGTGTTTTGGGGGAGAAAAGAGGAAATGAATTGCACCTCTTCTTACATAAATCTTTTAATTTTGTTCTTTTGGAGTTTGGTTAATGGTTTATGTGTGGAAGGAGAACTTCCCATATTGTCACCCACAAATTTATGAGCTTTGGATTTTGTTTTCAACCATGTGATGTGGAGTAGAGGACAAGTGATTTGGCATCCTGCATGGAGCCACCTCACCTTCCTTTTCTCTTTTTCTATTTATACATGTTTATTTGATGGTTTTGGGGTTAGATGTTTTATTTTAAGTCTTTCATTTTTTGGAGGAGCTTGATTCTGGATCCTTTATTTGAAGCTTGGAAGCTTGGTTTGTGATTTTTTTGGACATGAAAAAACTTGTAGCTTGTGCTTGTAGATTGGACACTCTCGTAATGGCAAGGTATGAACTTCACCCATGTATTTTTATTTCTATTTGTTATGCAAATGGTTCTAAATGAATATATGTTGTATGTTTTGGCTTTATGGATTATAATGGCCTTAAGGTGTTGTAGGAGAAAAAAATGAGACATATATATTGAGGGAGGGATAAGAGTTTATATTATGCATTTGGAGGGAGTTTGGGTTGGGTTCCCCACCTTGTGATAATAAGAAGGATTTCTTATTTATCTTGTTATATTCATTGAGGGAGGAATAAGAGTTTGTGGGAGACATAAGAGAAATTGAGGGAGGGATAAGAGTTTCATTGTGGCTGTGTGAATGATGTTTTGGAGGCTTTTAAGGTGGGCACTAAACCCATTGGGAGGAATAAGTGGTTTCCCCATTTTTCTTTTCTCTCTCTTGGCTTGGATATTGAGCCTTTGTGTTTTGAAAAAAAATGTATGATTGTTATTATTTTGTATTATGAATTTTTCTTAAAGTCATGTGAATGGCTGTTGAATTCATGTAATAGTTTCCTGGGTTTATTTATACCTCCTATTGCTTCATTTTAGGGGCTTGGGGGCCAATGAGGAGGAAGGCTTCTCCTTCTCATTGGATTATAGGTAGGGTGGAGAGCGTTTGCTACTCCCCTTATTTTGTTGTTGGGTAGGATATTGAAGAAAATGCAAGAGCTCAAGTGATGATTTGGACACAGTTACATTTTGAACCCCCTTTGCTCGAATTGCCACGCAGGCCATAACAAGGGGTTCGCGTGAACCCTCCTCATGTATACCCCTCTGGGTTTAAATAATTTTTGTGGCACAAAGTTATATGTAAATATTTATATAGTTGTGGGTGGTGGATTTAGGGTTTAGGGGGTTAAGAAGAAGGGGAGTTCACATGAACCTCATTCGGGTGAACCTCGTTCACATTAACCCCCTTTCGCGCAAACCCCCTATGTGGCACATTTTGGTGCCAAATCCATTTGGATGATTATTAGATGCCAAAATCTGCCACTTAGTTGCCACGTAATTAGGGTTAATGGATTGGTAAAATCACAAAAATTGAACACAAAATACATAATTTTATTAGCTTTATAAAAATATAATTTTCATTTTAAAAAAAATCTATTTTACTATTTATTTTTTATTTTTTTCTAACATATGGTATTTTAGGAAAATCAATAGTACACAATCAACCCAATTTGAAAAATAGCAAAATATATCAAAAAAATTGAAAAAAAAAAACTTACTATTTGTCGAAGTCTTCTTCGTAGCTATGAAAAAAAAATCAATTTCTATATAAATCTTAAAAGTTATTGGCATAGACATACATACGCTATTTTTTTTAATATCTTCACTAAATAATTAGTAAAAAAAATTATAAATAAAAAAATTACAAAAATTTGATAGGACCTTGATATTTGAATCTTTAACATATATCTACAAATTCATGGTGAAAAAAATAAATTTAAAAACCATCGAGGGATATTCGTTTCTCTTTTATAACATAACAAACAACGTATGAATCAAATTTATAAAAAGACCATATTTTTTACTAAAAAAAATTAAAATGTACATGTATTCTACACTCTTAACACAACATTTCATTAGTTTGTGGAATTTCATGAATGTGTTTGGTTTTTTGGCTATTACCTTTAGATAATCAATGAAACTTAAAATTCATGTTTATAAAGTTACAAAACATACCAAAAAGTGGGACATTTTATTGTGTTGTTAGTTGGGTTGGATATTTAAGAAAATTTGTGGATCTCAAGTGAATTTTTGGACATAGTTGCATTTTAAAGAAGACAAGAAGAAATATTAGCTTTGTAAAAAAAAATTCATGTTGTCTCCACTTATGTGGAGGGATTTTGTAGCTTGTATTTTGAAGCTTCATCTTCTCGTAAATGTATTTAGTAAAACCAATTTGTATTGGTTATTCAAGAAGTGCTCATGTTGGAAAAGAGGCATGTGAAGTTGTATTTGATTGCTATTAAACTTCTTTTTAACTTATAAATTTAGATCATGAGTATATTTGATATATTTCCTTATTTGGAATGGGAAAATCTCACTTTCAAACTTAAATATTTGACTCAAAAGTGTAACATGATTTTATTTTAAAAGACTATTACTCTTGTATGGAGAGTGTATGTTGATTCCCTTTTGTAGTATTATTGATACACAAAAACAAAGAGTTCTTTTAGGTATGTTACTATGGTTATTTCATTTCTCTCATTATAGTAAATTAGACATTTCAATGATCTCTATCAAACTAAGAAGTATGTTTATATCCTTTTTACTTGCAATTAGTTTAGATAAAAGGGTTAGAAATCCCTCAAATTCACATATTTAAATATCTATAAAATTGTATAACTTAATTTTGCTTAATAAATTGATATAGAAAAAACTTGATTTAATAAATTATTACAATAAAATTAAACAATTGTAATTTTATATATTTGTATAAATTTATATCTATTAATTTATATACATATATAAATTACAATTATATATATATATATAGGCGCCACCCCCACCCCCATCCTACTTTAATACATAGTGCGGCCTAGCCGCATACCTTATCGACCCAACCAAAACAATACACATGCCCCCTTATTATATTCAATAACTTTGTCCTAATAAACTTTCACCCATCGATTATTATATAGCTAATAGATGGGTGAAAGTTTATTAGGACAAAGTTATTGAATATAATAAGGGGGCATGTGTATTGTTTTGGTTGGGTCGATAGGGTATGCGGCTAGGCCGCACTATGTATTAAAGTAGGAAGGGGGTGGGGGTGGCGGTGGGGGCGCCCCCACCCATTTAATTAGACACTGCCCTACCCTATGGCCACGGCCATACCAAATAAACAACGACCCCATTTCCCTTAAGTCGCATCATAATATATATTGCGTTGCGAGAAAAACACTTCCGACTGAACTTTATTTAATAGCCAATATATATATAACTTTGCTGCATTTTATATATGTAAATCCGCCTTATATATACATGATTGACATTTTTAAATTTGGCTATTTCGCAATAAATTTTAAATAAAAATGCATGTATAAATGGGTATATGTATATGTATATGTATATATAACCTTATATATGTGTATATTCTATTTAAAACCAGAAATAAAAATGGGGCAAATTTCTAATATCCCTAAATAGGGAAAACTATGTATAATATACACACAAACTATGTGTATCCATCCCTAAAATAAATCAACAATCCTCCTTAGTTTCCTCTTGCTCTTTGGCTCTCCCTTCAACTGCAAAAATAAAAATGAGAGAATAGGTAAGGTAAAATGAATATAAGAGATCACATAAGCATATTTAGGGTTCCTTAGTCAAACCTAAGATCGAAGGGTTCATATCCATTTAATCTAAGCGCTGAGAATAAACCCTACACAATTCAACTTCTAACATTTTATGTGGTTGGTTATTTTAATCAAAGTATGTGTATCTAATGAATAGGCCCACTTAATGGCCTAGGATAAGTTGAGACCCTTGGTCAAAATACTAAATAAACAAATGGTATTGGTCTAGTGAGGATAAGTTAAATAATTCTGTGGAAAGAGGTAACTTAAATAATGATATATAACAGTTAAATTAATGGTAATTAACGGAAACCATAGAAGGGGTTCTAGACCCAAAATGATTGGAAAGAAGTAATAATAATTAATTTTTAATTTAATTACGACAACCTTACGAATATGTAGAATTTATTAATCATTAAATATTTATACCTAGTTGGTGGTTATATTGTTGCAAACCTTTTTAAACAAAAAAAATTATTTTGTAATTTTTATAAGTAATTATTGGGTTTTATCTTGGGTTTTTGTGCATGGAAAATGTGGGCGTTATATGTAGTATTTGTAATCCTTATCAGACAATGGGAGAAAAATAGTTTATACTTCAAAAATGACCTAATTATTAGTGTATTTTACTCTAATTATAGGTTAAATGTCTTCCATTGTTCGCGCTCCATTCATGACAATTTCATTCATCACATGTGGTAATTGTTGGAAGAAAAGCGACGACGAATGATTTGTTGAAATCCATTCCCCTTAAAACTACCACGTCGATATGTGGTTGTTTTTTGTTATAGATGACAATCAAGAGGAAGTTGGTATTGTTATATCCTAGAAAGTTATTGATTTTGGGATACTGCGAGTTCAGGTTGAACACATTAACTTTGAAAATAATAACTGTCTTATTCTGGATATGGATTTTTATGTTTCTTTATTTAGGAAATGGAAAATCCATGCCTAAATAAATAGTGGACCATATTTCTGTTCAAAATATGGCTGGAATTTGGGGATACTTAAAGATTCTAGAAAATTTGGATGTTAAAATGTAGAAGAAATTCATAATGGTATATTTACAGTATTTAAAAAATTGTATAGAAACTAAAAAACTTCTTCTATTTGTCATTTATTACATAGAAAAGGTTTGCTTTCACCTCCAAAACATGCCAAGATGTTTATTATGTTGTGGCGAACATATTAGACTAAATTGGAGATAGAACCATCTCAATCAAAGTTGCATGGATTGAAAATAAATACCAAATCAGCTACATTATTGAAGAAGGAAACCACTATATTAGAGAAAAAAGAACCTATGCCCATTCAAGAATTTTTTCTTTTTGTTCAATGGTTAAGTATTTCCGATTGACGATTCAAGATGCTTTGTAGCACCTCTAGAATATGATTATCATCTGATAGATGATGGAAATTTTGACCTTAATTTCCACTCCATGTTGATAAATGTTATTGCTACAAAGAAAGATGCAATTCTTCTTCCCTTCTTGTAGTCTACGAATAACATTGTAGAACTCCATGGTCCGATTGACCTGGAAAGTGATTACGTGAAATTTTATATACTTGATGGCTAGCAGACAATATATGCACAAAAAAGGGAGCTCATAAACTTAAAAGTATTTACATTTGAGGCTAAAGTTTTTAAAGGCTCTCATTTTGTCTGCAAATGCATCTATTGAAGCCATTGCTAATATTTGCAAACAACAAAATGAAGTATACAAAACTTGGATAGAAACCAAAGTTACTCATTTGTTGTACAAAACAGTATCAGTTTAGAAATCACTAGGTTGCCCTCAATGGCAAAAATTGACAAAAATGGAAGCAGAACATTGGAAGGTAATGTATTTTAACTGTATTACATTGGTTACTAACATTTTCTTTCATCATATAAAAAGATAAAAAATATATTTGTCCTTTTAATGCGGAGCTTTGAGAATCAATGTCTCTTAATTTTTTGAGTAAAAAAACAAATAATATTTACAATAAACTGACTATTCTATTGTTTGCTACTGACATATGGACTAAATCGATAACAAAATTCCATTTTTTTAGATCACGTGGCCTCGCTTGTTTAACTATTAAGGATAATCAAGTTAACTTTCATCTAAATTCACTTGTAAGATTCACATACTATCCATTCAAGGCTGCTATAATAATGACCAACAAAGAACTATCAATACTATATGATAAAGTGCAATCATGGGATGTCTGGTTAACTAGGTCTATTGAGTCTGGTGTAATAGCAATGACATTTGATTCTTACTTCTAGAGAATAAAAAGAGATAAAAAAATGATAGAAAAAGTTCTACATTATTTGAAAAAGCATCTAGATAATATTTTATTGAACTCCTGCAATCAATACAATGTAATTAATTAAATTTAATTACATGAATCACACTACCACTAGCTTTTTGTATTGTTGGGTGAAGAGAGAAATGGAAAATTAAAATTTGATCCCCATATAGGGGATAAAATAGCAAAACCAAAAAAAGACCATGAGGTGGAAGAAGTTATTCCTGTCGAGGCTCAGACTATATTAGATAACTATGTGATGTCATTGGAAGGAAATATACCAACAAGGATGGAAGACACAAAAAAAAATTCTTGTAAATGTGCATATCCATTCTATCTTTTGTCACCTTTATCAGCTATTCCTTCGACTAATACTTTCAATGTTCAATGAGTGATCGATCATTTTTGCAATTTGGATAGGGATATTTATTCTGATCTAATAATGGAGCTTCTAACAGTTATCAAAACCAGTTTGTTGGATTGTATTATTACTACTCTAATATCAATTGACTATTCAAATTTTTTTAGAGATTAGAAGACTCTATGCATTCACGTTCAATACGGTAATGGTTAGACAAAAAAACCTTACTTTTATCATTGTCTCACGTATTTACAATTGCATAATGTCTACAATGTTTCATTGATTCCGTACTACATACTGACTACTTACATTTAATTGATAATGTTTTGGCTTCAACGACATCATAAACAGAACTACATACAGATTGCTCCCGCTCATAGGTATGTAAATCAGCAATTGGCTACCCTTATTAAGGGTGGTCTAGTGAAATGTAGTTCAGTCAATAATGGCATAACCTAGCAGTCACAAATCCTCATCAATAGTTGAGGACTGTTTTCTTCCAAAGGGTGGATCGTTGAATAAAAGTGTAGTGTAGCGTCCTCTAAAATTGAATCATAAGACAAAGAACAATTGATATTTTACTTACCATATCACCACAAAAACCACTATGTTTTTCCAATTGAGATTTCATTTTCCACAACATGAAATCAATTATGAATTGATTAATGTTTATTTTGAATATATTATGGTCACATTTTCAATAGCAAGAAATAAATTATGAATTTATAAATGTTTATTTGAAATAGATCTTGCATCAACGGATCTAACAATGTGTAAATGTGATGTAATCTAAACTGCAATCTCAATCGATAACTGATATCCGTAATATAAAATGTTGTTTATTTCAATTGGTTATAATTAAAATTCTACCAATGAAAATAGAATTTGAGTACTTCCCTACCAGTAGTGATAAGAGTTATTTACGTATTTTAGATATGGAGGAATTACTAGTTCAGATAAACAAAACATAAAAAAGGAAGATGTCATTCAGGTTCGGGTTGAACACTATCAACCTATGAGGTGGCCTATCAGAATTTATAAAATAATTATCACCATAATGTGAACTATAATTCTAATCTCACAATCTCATTTATGTCGATGCTAAAAATATATCAACGAGCTTCAATAAAATAATATCAAGTTTATTGAATTCAAGACTCACTTGGGGAAAGGAACATTACAATATAGTCAACATAATAGCAATAACACACCTAGAAAAGTTTTGGAATAGAAACAATTTTCCCTACAGTTCTAAAAACACTTTGTGTATTACATTAGGTGCAAAGGGAAACCCTCTTGAAAAATATTATGGTTAGGAGGAAATAAAGACACAAAGATTGTACAAAAGATAAATTTGTGATGGTCTATTTGTACAAAAAATATATCACAAATAGTGTCTCAGGGATTGAATGTTGTAGAGGGCATCAAATATTTGGAGCAAGAAAATGCTAAATAAGAATTAATCATTTCAAAATGTTGTTATGATGGTACTGCTTAAAATTGTAAATAATATATACATTCATATGTTATTATGAAGGTACTACTTAACTTTATTATATTATATTGAGATTGTACAAATATAATTTGGGAGTATTTATATTTTAACTGTTTATAAGCTGACACTATGATTGAATAACTTGTGTGGTGATTTATCAGAAAAAAATTCCCTTCAAAAATTGTAAAATAGTATTATTTTTACATTGTTCATAAAATAAGTATTAAATTATATTGCATATACTTAATTGTTTTTAATATTTTTAATATAATTAATATATAAATAAATCTATATAAAAATTAATGGTCATATCTAAAATATGCAAGTCATATGTAATGGTTAGTTCAAAGATTTGCAAGTATTTTACAACTAAAAATGTTTAAAATGTCGAAACAAGCGTCAAATTTAACACCTAGTTGTGGCCTTTTTCTTAACCATTGAAGGACATGGAAGATCTTCAGGATATTATTTGATCAAAAACCGAATTAGAGGGAGCATATTTTTTGGATCTTTACTATGATTTATTTTGTTAATTTGGGATCCCAGATCTTCGGGAATAGTGTTACAATAAAATTGAAACAATTCTTAAAATGTTTTTTTACATTTCTATCTTTAGTAAAGCAATTTAAATTTATATGATATCTATAATTGAATACAAAAATATATCTAGGTTAGTTTTATAGCTCATTTTAATCAATTTCATACCCATACTTAAATATGAAAACATATATGGAATGATTTTACAGTTAATTATATTCTCCTACTCTAAATAGTCACCTCGTTCTAGTTTCTTCAGAATATCTTTAGTAATTCTCTGGGTACGATGAGGTTTAATCACATCATACTGAATGAACGCAGAAGTGTCTCAAATCTCTTGAATTTCCTTAAGCTAGCAGCTGATATGTCACAAGGCATTTTAATTATTCAAATCTTCAAAATTTAATCTTAAAGACATTTAAAAACTGATAAGAACCTTATACCAAAACATTAATAATGCCTAGTAGTCTCTACCCCGAATATAAAAGAAACATGTTTCGTTTATAAAAAATCATAAATAATGTCTAGCGTCCATTATCTAGTATAAAACAAAAACATGCTCTGTATATAACAAAGCATAAATAGTGCTTAGCGACTGCTAGCCCGTATAGAACATAAATATGTTTTGTTTATAGGAAAGCATAAATAATGCCTTGTGGTCACTAGCTCGTATAAAAAGGATACATGTACTATTTAGTTCAAAGCATAGATAATACCCAACAGTTGCTAGCCCGTATAAAAAATTCCAATATTTGACTTTTTGGATTCCAATATTATGATTTTCAGATTCCAATATTTGGGACTTCGGAGTGCAGTAAATTCTAATATATGTGATTTTTGATTCCAATATATGTGATTCTAATTCCAATATATTCAATTTTGGATTCCAATATGTGATATTTTGGATTCAAGATAATTCCAATATTTAACATTTTTGAATCCAAAACTAGTAATTTTGGATTCCAATATTGGCTATATTTTTTAGCTTCTCAGACTAGAATAAGTCCATATTTAGTGAAATAAGTGTTTCTGTATCTTTTTCTAGAGTTGATGTCCAATTCATCTGGGGATGTGTAGAGTTTGGTTGGTAATAAAGAAAAACAAGAACTTGGTTGTGGCTGGCTTGGTCGCAAGAAATAGTTGAGACATTATAGTAGGAAATAACAAAGCAAAGAACATGTTGTCTATGTGGTCCCTGTAAATTTCAGTAGCATAACACTTCACCCAAATGTAAGGTATCCAACCCATCATATGGGTAAAAACTTGGCATTTAGAAAATCTTGGAAAAGAAGAAGTCCAACAACAAGTTTCGATCAACAAGTGATAGATCATCCAAATTATGGGAAGTTAACTTTGTAAACATAGTAAACAAGGAAGAGAATTCCAATACGAATGCAATGAGTGCAAAAAAAGATGAAACAATTGAGAAACGAGTGAGAAAATCACTCTTGAAATCCAAATACGCTTTGAAGAACCTATGTTTTAACTCTCGGTTTTGAGGTGACTGGACCACCGTTGTTGATAGAGGGGTGGTTTCGCAACTGCCGCTCTATCAACAATAGAACTACCGCTCTGTCAACAACGGCGACTATGTAACCGCCGCGGCTAACAGCTCAAAAGGGGTAGAAAGTGGTCGTTTGATTAAAAAAAGAGTTTCTCAACTTGAAAAAGAGATCAAACAAAGTCATAACAAGCATGGAAAGGAGAGAGGGAAGGGTCTGGACTTAAATATTACCTTGGAAAATGTTTTTCTCATCATTGGAGACATATCGCGTTCTTTCGAGTTGCACCGTGTAATTTTGAGGTGCATATAGTTCCCCCAACATTTTCCACACCCATGAACTTCTCCTCCCTCAATATCCTTCTTCATCACCTCTCTACCCCATCTACTATTTATCTCGTGCGTGTTTAACTTTTTCGGTGCATCGCCTTTGGCATTTGCATTACACAATTCACATGTGATTGCTAATTGTAGACTTAAACCACTCTTTGTTCGGGTCAAATTTAATGCAGGGAATTCTTAGAATCCCACAACAATGATCTATAAAAGTAATAAGACTGAACAAAATATCAAGAGAAAATACCAACATACAGAACCCTAACAAAGCCAAGTTCCAAAAAATTATCATTGCAACTTGCGGTTGTGAAGTGCTCATGAGTCGTGATTTCCTATTTCTTGTTTCCCTTCGTTTCAGACAGTGTTCAAACGTAAGTACTGCGCGTCAATGGCGTAGTTGCAAGGGAACGTTTTTTTCAATGGCGTACAAAGCTGAAAATTGTGTGTAACTCTAAATATTTTTCTGTACTTAATCCTGTACTCTGTAATTTTGTTTATCTTCTTCCTGGTCAGAACCACGGAGATATTTTGTTTATATCTATCCTAGTCAGAGCCACGGAGATATTTTTTGTCTCTATCCTAGTCAGAGCCACGGAGATATTCTTTAACCTAATCCTAGTCAGAGCCACCGCTGTTTTCTGTAAACATAAATACGATGAAGTCGCTGCTCTCAACTGCTTCGACTACATTTTTGTATACATAGAAACACGGCCATCGATTCTTTGGTACATCTTCTGCAAAAGGACGCATAATTTGATTGTAAAGACTTTACCTCTTCTCATCAACTTAAATTAATGTTCGACAAGGTTGGTACCTCAGTACTTGTGGCTCTTTCTTAACAGATTTCAATATGGGATCATTTTAGATGTAAAACTAAAATGAAATGATTCACTTTGTTAATGTTATATAATGGAATATCTTATTTTTCCGTTATAAAATGTATTATCCTATTGACAAATAGTATCACACTCTTAATATTTTCCTATAATATCTTATGGAGTTCTACGGCTATGTTTTGCCAAATAGTATCTGTATAAAAGCATATAGTTACAACAACAAACGGGACCACCTACCATTGCAAAACTGGTTATATATGAGCTCTAGTTAACTATCACATGATTGTATGCATGGCATAATTCACAAAGATGAAGGGGTTCAAACAATAAATGGATCTTCTGGATGACGAATGTGAGGTGCCATCATTTTACTCTTTTTAGTGCCACGAATCTGCTATCACCCAAAATTGGTTGAGCTCTAAAAAAAGATTTTTAGACAATTCATGTTTGAGGAAAATGTATAAGATGTCATTTTTAGTTCGAAAGTGCTATATCAAAGTGTCCCTACAGTAGAAGATGTAGACAAACAAATCCATCAAAAAAGTGTACTGAAAAGTAACATGCAGCATACTAGAAAATGAAACCTCAAAATATGTACCTTTTCTTATCTGGAAGTATTAGAAGAGTAGTTATGAATACAAATGTTGTGGTGCTTGTAACCTTGAGAGCAATGAATGAAAAATGAAGGTTATTTTTGTTGACATGCCATTTGTAATGCACCAAAAAATGAGAAATAGTTGAATTTTTTAAAATGTAAAATGAAAACAATAGAAAATTTGGGATTTTTCATATATCCCTTGTTCATTCGACCCTGTATCATGACTTAATATTTCTTCTCTACTTGAAAGAAAGAATAAATGTAGAATAATATTTCAATTTGCAAAATAAAAGGATGACTTGATCATACCATAACATATGTAGGACTCAACAACATATATTATATTATTAAATTGTTATTAAAAGGATGGACAACAATAGGAACTTCCCAAATTCGTAGATATTGAGTTAATGTCAAGTGATATGGGAGTCTAATGTAATTATTGTTTCCTTATTTTAAGTGTTTTTTTCATTATTAGATGTTATTAACACAAATAATAACAATATCAAATAATATCTGAAAAAAGAAAAACTATTAGAGAAAATCATTAAAAGCAACGCTACTTTCATACACTTACACGACCATTTAATAATAAATAGTCTATCTACCAATAAGGCCTTTTATGAAAAGGGGGAATCAAGTATTTTGGTCTACATAAGTATATTTTAATCTACATGTTAATAATATTAGATTAATTATTGTGGATATAGGTCATATTTCTAAGTTTTCTAGCCTCAAATTGAACTAAGTAAAAGAGATTCATCCATTTCCCACACACTTCAGTTATTTTTCGGTGTAATCATTTAGTGAACCTACTTATTGATTTAACCATTTATCTATTTTTCCTAGGTCACCTTATTCCAAATCAAGCCTTATATTGCATAGCCCTAGGGTTTTTTCTTTCAATATGAATTAATCGTTTCTCTTTGCTAAAACTATTATAGCATCATCTACTAATCTTTCTCAAGGGAAAGTATTGTTTGATTACTCTCATCCAAATACCACCCCATTTGTTGAGGAGGATATACAAGAATTTACAACCTTTCTAAATCAATATCGTCAACATATTGATACACTCTTCTACATAGCTTGGGATGAAGAAAATTTCTTGGATGCATCTAAAAGCCATATCTTTGATATTCTTGAATCTACTTCTCCTATCAATACATCTATGAGGGTAAAGGTGGTCACAAGAAACATATTTACTCGTTGATTGTTTCTTTCTTAGGCTATGCTTATAATAATCCACTTCTTATCAATATTTTTCTTACAAGCCTTAAACATTATGCTTTACAATGGTTTTTCTATTTACTAGATCAATTCGAAATGTTTTTAAATCCATTGGAAAAGAAATTTATTTACAATTTATCCATTAATATTAGTGATAAGGTTTCCTATCATCCAATGACTAAACCCCAAATTCTAAAAAACAAATAAATGACTATGTCTTGCAATATAACACCATGATTTCTGAAATAAGTAATTTTTTGTAGACAATGAGCTTCAATATCTATATACTCATAATAAATATATACTTTGCAAGAATTTGTTACTAGTTTATTTTGACAATTTAAATCCACATTCTTGCTCTGAGTCTCAAATATTGATGGTTGTGTGTACTTTGGTTGTCTCCTTGGCACAGTTCTTTGGGTTGGAGTTTCCTCCCGCACCCTCTTGCATTTTGCCTTTCATATGTTCCATTCAAATTTCCTTCCCCATTCCTCTATCTCTTCCATTTACCTTGTGCACACTTATTTTGTATCCACCCTATTCCTTTATGTTCATAAACCCTGCATGCGGGATTTGTTCTTACTTCCAAAAATTAGTTAAGTCCCTGACATTATTACATGTCACTTTCCTCGCTACTGCGCATCACCTTCTATATGCTCATACACTGTCTACATACTTATCTCCTGTAAGTATGATCTTGTTTCTCCTATGCATGTTACTTTGGGTGCCTTCTATTTGATTTCTTCTTCCATACCTCTCCCTTTTACGCAAATTTGTGCCTTCTTTTGTGCTAGTTATTGTGCCACGTGGCAGCTTGCTAGAATGAGTTTATCACACACAACCTATCAAAGTGTACCATCATGGCGCCAAATCCTTACAACCAACCAAGGCATCACACATAGCAGAAAATGACAAAAATATATGAATAGTTAGTCGATCCTCCAACCAGTATCCATGTGCCACATATCCTTCTGACCAATAGACTTGAAATCACCAAAAAAAAATTTATAGGGCTCTAACACCTGCGTGCCTATGTTGGTTTGAAATTTGCTGACATGGGCTACACTTCAGATCACTTGAGTTCAAATTTCGGTGGGATTAGGTAGGTGAGAAGTAGGAAAATGATCCTCATTCCATTAATCTCGAATTTGATCACTTCAACAACCTAATTTGATTCAAATCTCACATCCTTCCTTCTCTTGCACACTGAACAGTCATGGGGAAGTACACTGGATAGATTTGCAGGCTGATTTGTAGGAATTCATTGCGGGTTGTTAGTGGTTGAAGATTCAAATATGATTTTACCTCCTTTCTCCTCCTCTTCTCTCCCTCATTTCTCTATAAATCTAAGAGCATTTCTCATTGTAAAAGGTTGGAATATTTCAGTTTGTATAGGTATTTTCTTACATTTTGAGTTATAGACCTTTAGATTGGGTCTTTTCATGTCGATATTGACCTCATATGCCATTGTAATATACTGTACATTATTGGAAGTAATAGACACATTTTTTTGTGACTACCTTATCCCTTAAATTTTTTTATTCTTCTTCCTTTCCTTTCCCTTACGTTGTGTGCTTGTTGTGCCTTCTCACATCCCTTGCATATCCTTTTTCTAATTGTTTCCCATGAAAACGACTATGTGACTACGTTCTAGTCTATGTTACGAGTGTCTACCCTTCCTATGCGCATATTCCTTTGTTTTCACTCAAAGCAAATCATGTTCATCCCATTTTCTTTCTGGTGCTATCGCATCTCTTAGAATAGTGTTTCCCTTTTAGCATATCCTTCTATCACTTGTCCCTTTGCATGTTTAGCTTACGATATCTATTTAAGCACTAGGAGTAGCAGTATTATAAGTAGGTAGACAAACTGACCTTCTTTAGACATTTATATCAAGTGTACAAGGTCCCAAAACTTGGAGACAGTCACGTTGTCTTCTCAACAACCAAATTTAACTTGATTTGGGACATGTGTAAGTTTTACCTCTAACAATTTTAGGAATGTTAGATAGGACCAGTATTAGAAGCTTAAATTTAATCGTTGCTAAATTTTGGTGTGCAAATTAATGATTTTAAGCCTTTCGAGACTCATTTAAACACATCTAGTGACTCCTAACCTCATATCTACTATTTTTAGAAATCTGCGTGACTGATTCATGAGAAGGATACATACAAGACAAATCATCGCAGCTAAAGAATCTTTTGATTATCTCCATCTTTCTATAAGAAGTACATGTAGTAGAACACCTGCATGCACATCTCCATCTCCAACGTGCTACACACTTTCCTCTCCCCCTATCATTAGACCTACACAACTAGTCATGGAAGCTCTGCTACCTTCGAGAAAATTTTCCAACTTTACTGGTGGAAGTCCTCTTTTTCTCAATTCATTACATGATATGCTAGTTGCCACGCTCAAAAATATTTCATACTTCACCTGTTAGAATCAAGTCACCCCTATTGAGCACATCCAAGATGTAGCTAAATGTGTGCTGTCTACTTGGTCACACATGATGATGTAGTAGTAAGCTACTTGTACCGCTTCGCTTGAGGGGAAAATGCTTCAATAATATAGAAGCTTGAGACCTACATCTATTGCTAGCTAGGATGAGCTTGGATGAAATATTTGGAATTACTTCGAAGATAAGTTAGATCACCTTTCCTTGGTGGAGAAGTTGACAATGAAAAAAAGAGCACCCAATGAGTAGATCACTTATTTTAATATCAAGTTTCACAAGACATGGGAAAGAATAAATCAAGTGGTAAGGCCTACATCCAAACTTGATGTCTTGTATTATCTAAGGGCTCTGAATAGTGATATCTCAGTCATGATCCATTCCATGGGGGGTAGAACCTTACATGTGGCTTACAATATTGCAATAAAATCAGAAGATAGTCTTATTCAGGCAGGGAAGTTAGACCCTAGACCTCTCATTCCCTTATTCTTAGAAATGCCTCACGTGCCTCAACCTTTGATTGCTCATGTTCTTGGGAAGAGAGATAAACCCACAACGTCCACATCTTATTCTACCACACAACAAAAGGAAGATGAAGAAATGAAAGCCTTATTAGAAACCTATCTAATAAAGTCATATTACATTATAGAAGCAACATGTGCAAGCCTTCAAAAATAATTATAATCAAGGATATAACCAAATCCATCAACCCTTTATAAATTAGTATGTAAATCTAATATATGGCTATAACTAACAAAATTATAGATGATATGCTAATGTGCACCTCCCATTGTAAGTAGTTCCTCCTATGCAGCCTCTTCTAGCACCCAGTGCAAACCAAACACTAGTTCTATTTCATAACAATATGGATCCAAAGTTAGAATGTTGTCTTCCTTGTAATATGCCTCATACTAAGAATCATCGCACTAATGTTGTACGTATATAGGATTACATGATTCAAGCCGCTTATAATTGTGAACCTTCCACAAGCCCAAACAAGCCTATAAATTCAGAAATGCTAGTACTTCCTGAAGCCAACCTTATGTTCTTTAGTGCTGAAGACTTATGTGTAGTTAATCAAGATGCAAATGACACAAATAGACTATGCGCCTAAGTTTCTAATAACATAAGGTACAATAAATGAATGTTAAGGTCTGATGCAAAACCTTCAATTCCTGCAACATAGGGTGATCCTCAAAAGAAAAGATATGCATGTGCTCATTAACCCAAAAGTTTCATGGCATGTGAACACATAGTTCCTATGCATGAGGTTCTATGCAAATGTTCCAACACAAGAAGCATGTGCACCCCTCTTTTGGTAGGTCAAGCCTCTAGATAATCTAAGGCCCCTTCCTCTTCACTTAAACAATCAAGACAATATATTGTTGTGCCTCAAATGCATAATTCAATGGGCCTTCCATTCAACATTGTGGACCATATGAAGAAGACAAATGTAAATGTCACAATGTGGGATGCCCTGCCATTCCATCATAGTGTGAACCTGTTTGCATGAAGCTCTTGGCACAACTCTGTGCATAGACCCAGTTGTTCAAAAGTCCCCATACTATTTGTCAATATCTATCAAGAAGAGGAGAAGCAAGTAAGTAAGGTTGTCAAAACCCCACCCTTCTATATGTCCTTGATCATAGTCAAACACCTTGTGCACAATTGTATGATTGACTAAGGCACTAGTACTTCTGTCATGCCTAAGAAAATTGTTGATGTCTTAGGTCTTAAGTATAGCCCCTTGTCTAAAGGATTCATGAAGCTTGATGGCTCAATTGTTACCACTCTAGGAGTCATCAAGGATCTTGAGTCAACCCTCTATACATGTCCAATCCTCACCAATAACTCAAGATGTGTCAATCATTGACCTACCTCCTTTATTTTCCTTGTGTTTATCAAGAGATTTCACTACTAAAGTGGGTGGTTACTTGTCTTCTAATTGGTCTCATATGTTACTAAGAACAAGGTATGGTACCCATTTTACCATACAAGTTGAGCCAATATTTTCCTATCATGTTGAGTCATATGACCCATCCCCTCTCCAAGATAATTTCCTAATCCAAGAAGGCCAAGAAAAGTTTCAAGTTATGAAGACAAACCTATTTC
The DNA here is from genome assembly GCA_019776745.2 of Taxus chinensis. Taxonomy (NCBI): domain Eukaryota; kingdom Viridiplantae; phylum Streptophyta; class Pinopsida; order Cupressales; family Taxaceae; genus Taxus; species Taxus chinensis. Next base: position 43,881,663 of record CM034157.1, on the reverse strand, counting down.
CCCTCCTATACCTAATTTTTTCCTAGATGAGTGGGTAAAGAGGCATCACAAATTTTATCCATATGATAAATAGCTTGAAGCCTTTGAAACTAGGGTTGTTACTTATTGCATCCTTGATGAAGAAGTCTTTTTTCCATGTGAGCTAAAGAAAAATGAAGAAAATTTTGGTCTATGGAAGTTGTACTTTGATGGATCCAGAAGCAGAAATGGTGCATGGAACAGGTTTTGTTCTCATTTCTCCCAAGGATGAGAAATTATTCTTCATGCACACAAGTTACAGTTTGTATGCTCTAACAATGTAGTAAAGTATGAAGTGCTGGTGCATGGTCTTCTCATTGCTAAAAAGGAAAAGATCAAGGCATTGCAGACCTTTGGGGATACAAAATTGGTCATCCACTAGGTCACAAACAAGTGTGTGCCAAAGAATAAGCTTCTCAAATCTTATAAACATAGAGTTTGGGACAGAGATTTGATGCTTTGAATCTGTAGGTGGTGCCAAGAAAGATGAACAAAGAAGAAGATCAGATGGTCACGATTGGTTCACAAGTTTCACCTATTGAGGACTTTGTCAAAGGAAACACACAACATGTCAAATGGTGATCATAGCCATCTATATCCCAGACAACAAATACTAGCTAGAAAGTGTTTGACAATGATGCACAAAATTGTCTAGTTCATTCAGAATGAAGTTGAGTTCTCTTCAAGCATGCAAGTTGACTTGCATGACAGCTATGGTGACCAAGTGATTCAACTCAAGACAAATAAGTTTCCTAAAGGGTTGGTCACCTTAGAGAAAATTTTTATCCCTGATGATGAGTTCAAGGGTGAAGAAAATTATATGTGTGTGATGCAAGAAGACTTCTCCCCAATCACTATTACACGTGGAAACGAGTTGTTGAATAAATATTACGTGCATGATGAAAAGTAGGCCTTCATTTCTCTGTGTCAGAAATACAGTGATATCTTATCATGGGAATATGAATACCTCAAAGGATTTGATCCAAGTGTTTCTCAACACTCCATTGACCTTGATCCTAGCATCAAGCCCATCAGACAAAAGAAGAGGCTAGTTAATCCAAGGATAGATCCCCTCATGAGGAAAGAGTTTTCTAAACTCATCGAGGTGAAGATAATATTCCCCATCAAGTACTCTACTTGGGTCATGAATCTTGTTCCAGTGCACAAGAAGAATGGTGAAATCATACTCTGCGTCAATTTCAAAGATTTGAATAAGGAATCCTTGAAGGATCACTATCTTTTTCCTTCTATGGAGTATATTTTCTAGATTGTGGCTAGTGTGCAAAGATTTTCCATGTTGGATGGGTATTCTGGCTTGAATCATATCATGGTCAAGGAAGAGGATCAATTCAAAACAACTATTACAAGCAAATGGGGGATGTATGCATATCATAAGATGTACCCTTTGGTCTTTCAAATGTACAGGCATAACATTTCAGTGCACGCCATGGGACATTTCCTTTAAAGGATATATTAATGAGTTCATCCTAGTCTACTTGGATGACATAATTATCTTCTCAAAGCAGGGCACAGATCACATGGCGCACCTGGAGAAAGTATTTGAGAGATGTAGAAAATTTGGGGTGTCTCTTAACCCCAAGAAGTGAAATTTTGTTGTGGTGCATGACAATATTTTGGTCCATGTAGTCTCAAAGGATGGTATTACCATTGATCTTGAGCATGTTTCAGTCATCCTCTCTCTCTCCCTACCAGCGCACAAGAAAGCCTTGCAGTATTTCCTAGGAAAAATCAACTTTGTTAGGAGGTTTATTCCTAACTTTGTATAGGACTGGTTAGGCCCATCACCTTGATGCTTAAGAAGGACACATCCTTCAAATGGACAGTAGAAGGAAATGAGATCTTCAACAAGATCAAGCAAGAAATTACTTACATGCTAACACTCATCAATCCATATTACTTAAAGGATTTCATCATTTATGATTATGGAGCTGATGCAAGTGTTACTATTGTTCTGAACATAAGAAAATGAACAAGGACTGGAGCATCCAGTGTACTTTCTTCAGTTAAACACTAAAGGATTATGAATTGAAATACAGTCACATGGAAAAATAGGTCTATTCCATCATGTGCACACTCATGAAGATTCAAAATTATGCTCACCACAAGTCATGTTAAGGTGCTAGTTTCACACTCAGGTGTGAGAGACTTCATCATGGGAGCATAAATCAGTGAGAAAAGAGCAAGATGGGTGACCAAAATCATGGAGTATGATGTGACTATCAAAGCCAAAAATTTGGTTATAGGAAACTGCACTCTGTAAACAACTTGTTGAGGATGTGCAAAATGATCAAGAGACTTCATTATTTCTAGGATGAAGAAATCCTGTGCATGCTGAAGTAAGAATAGATTGAAAGATCCTAGTGCACATGAAGCTAGGATGAAGGACATGATCACATTCCTTTCTTTTGGCACATACCCTCTTGGTTTGAAACAAATAAAAGATGTGACATTTGAGGATGTAATTCCATTCCATATGCACTTAATTGATGGTGTTCTCTTCAAAAGAAATATTGATGGTGTGCTACTAAGATGTATTGATGGCGTGCAAAAATTAAAAAAGTGTTAGCAAGAATTTCATGATGGATTCTCTTGGTGGAAACTTCTCTTCCAAGTGACAACAATGAAGATCATCAAGGCAAGGATACTTTTGGCCTACCCTGTTTGGATACATGCACAAGTGGGTCATGAAATGAAAAGAATGTGCTTTCTTTGCAGGAAAGAAGAAATTGGAAGCACTTCCCCTCTGACCAATCTAAGTGGATCATCCTTTTGCACAATGGGGTCTTGACTTCATAGGCATGATCAATCCTCCTTCAAGTGTTGGAACAAGTGGGTGTTGACAGCTATAGACTACTTCAATAGATGGATAGAAAAGCTGTCATTGCTCAAGGAATAAACTGATTCATTCATCCTTGACTTTCTCAAGGGCATTGTAACTAGGTTTGGCATTCCTCAAGCCATTATCTCTTATAATGAAAAATCCTTCCTTGGTACCAAAATTTATGATTGTGCGCTAAGCCTTGGAATTTACTTTAAATACTTCTTCCAACTATTACCCTTAAGGTAATGGATTGGCTAGAGTCTACTAACAAGAACCTGATCAAGTAATCATGAAGCAGACAATGAATATCAACCAAAGGTAGTGGCATACAAAGGTCTTGCACATGCACTTGTGGGAAGACAAAATCACAATGAAAAATGAAATAAGTACTTCACCATACAAACTTGTTTATGGAAACGAATCTTGACTTCCTTTGTCTCTTGAATTTCCTTCACTAGAGCTTGCCCAACAACTGGAGTTTGAGGGTGCGGATTAGAGAGAAATCAAAATGGTAGAGCTGATTGAACTTGAAGAATTAAGAAACTCTACCATAATCAAGCTAGAACAACATCAACAATCAACAAAGAAGTGGTTTCACAAAAGGGATAGGCCTCAAGCCTTCAAGTTTGGTGACTTAGTCTTAAAGTAGGATGCTAACAGAGTCTAAACCATGAAATCATTCAAAGTTAGAAGCACTTTGGAGTGGCCCATACATTATTATTTCATGTAAGGGGGCTAACTCTTTTGCGTTGTCTCATCTTAGTGGAGGCACGCTATCAATCCCAACAAATGGGATCTATCTCAAACCCTTCCATTAAATCTTTTGCATCATTGTAAATATTAGATTAGTTTCAATTCCTCCAAGTGCATTTGTGCACAATTATTTTGTTTGTACATAGTTATTTCTTTTCTTGCGTGCTTCTTACGCACTCTCTTTTGTTGCTTCGACAGGATTCCAATTATCTTCCAACAGTTTTTCATAACTATTTTGCAGGATTCAGAGTAACAGAGTTTAAAAAGATTTCAAATGACTTCAGGGGTAGTTCTTCAAGTTACAGATCAATAATTTCATATTTTTAGGCTAACTCCATGCCCAATGGATGATCTAGGCTACTAATCTCCTTCATATAGCAGGAAGATGACCCCAAAATTCACAAAACTATTGTCTAAAATAACTCCCCTAGTTATTTTGACAACTTACATCCCCATTCTAGCTCTGAGGTTCATTATTACAAATTATGCGCACTTTGGTTGTCCTCTTGGCACAATTCTCTTGGTTCCACGATTTCCTCATGCACCCATCTCTTCCCCTTTCTTCTTGTGCTCCTGCACAATTCCATTTTCCTTCCCCATTCTTATATCTATTCTCATTTCCCTCATGCACGTACTCTCCTTGCATATTCACCTTCCTTCCCAATAGCTCATGCACCCTTGCGCATGTGCACCTTGGACTTTAGCTTCCCAAAATTAGTTAAGTCCCTAGACATATTCCATGCCCCCCTTCCTTGCACTCCTACATGCATCACCTTGTAGATGCTTGCAACCTTGCCACATACTTATCTCCTATAAGTATGTATTGTTTGTTCCCTCTTACATGCACGTTACTTTGCACACCTTATCTTTACTTTCTTCTTCCACGCTTATCCCTTTCATGCGCATTCTTTCCATATTTTTCACTATTTACTATTCCACATGGCAACCCATGTCAGAATTGAGTGTAAGCTTCCACACAATTAACCATCAAAGTGTGCCAATCTAGGGTTAGCCAAATCCTTATGAACCAACCGAAGGGCAACACATGACCTTATATTGAATAAATGACATAATATATGAACAAGTCAGCCAGGATCCTTGGCAACTATTAGCTATCATGCCACATGTCATGTGTCATTGCTGTCAGACACTGTACTTGTAGATCATCATAATGTCATTCTTCCTACATAGGGATCAGATCATAGGGTGGTTTTTTGTCTTATTAGAAAGATGTTGACATGGGATACAGTGTAGGATGATTCAAATTCAAATTTCGGTAGATTTTGGTAGGTAAGAAGCTAGAAAATGTTTCTCACACCATTAATGCAGGATCTTCCATTCGGCTCCGACCACCCCAATTTGATGCAAATCTCTGTCTCCTTCCTTCTTCCTACATGCCAAATCAAATATTTGGGAGGAAGCATTTGTCAGATTTACAAGGAATTTTCAGGGCATTTAACGCATGTTTGTTTTGGTGATTGAAGATTCAAATCCAGATTTTCCCTCCTTTCTCCACTTCTTCCTCTTCTCTTCATTCTTCTATAAATGTAAGAGCATTGCTCATTATAAAGGGTTGGACACCTTTGGATCCTATACTAGGTTGTTCTACTAAGGTATTATTTCTTTACATTTTGAGTTACAAACCTTCTATATCTAGTCTTGTACATGTGGACATCGACCTCATATGCCACCATTGTAATAGACTATGCATTTCTGGAAGTAATAAAAGCATTGTTTTGTGGCTACCTTCTTCCTTAACCTCATGTTTTATTACATTCTTTACTTTTTCTTTTCCCTTATGTTATGTGCTTGTTTTAATAATCTCACTTCCCTTGCATCTCTTTTCTCTATTGTGCCCATGGAAACAATTATTGATATGTGTTTTGGTCTGTGGCTATGCATGTCTATCCTTCACTCTTGGACACATTTCCCTTTCTTCTCACTCAAATCATTGATGAATGTTCAGGCAATATGGGACTTTTTCCAAGTTGTGTGCTATCACCTGAGGCACTTATAGTTTTCCGGAGTTTTCCCTTTCATGTATACTCCTAAAATTATCCCTAGTCCCTTAGCATGCAACTACCTAACACTACTCTAAGATTTCCTTTTCAACATCTAGGAGTGAACATTAGGATATGCATGAATAGGTAGAGGAACCTGGACTAAGTTGTAGGTGATAACACCATAATGCAAAAGGTCCCATAACTTGGAGACAGTTCCATTGTTTCCTTAGTGAAACTCAATGGAAAACATACATTTGAGAGGAGTAGCAAAATGTTTCATAGTTCTAACAGGGAAGAGAAGGGAAATCTCAAGATGAATGCCTCTAAAGCACTATCTCACTATGAAATGTTGGCCCGTAAGATACATTTTTTGAGTTGCATAATTATAGAGTTTTCACCAATAGTCAATGGTAAAGGAATGATAATGTCAATAAAATGAAAAATAGTGTATGGGAATAGCCACAAAATTAGATTTAATTATTGAATGCAAACTAATGCTATAAGATGTGGTTGGTTGTTAGTGATGAAAGAAGAAAGTATCACACTTGAAAAGACTCCATTAACCCTATGAAGGCCTACAACTTCAAAATGTACTAAGGTACAATTCTTTGAGAAATTCTACATTAGCAGAAATGTAAAGGGGAGTTGGGGAAATACAGGAATAATAGAGGGTTTACTATTTTGAGTAATGTTTACAAAGTTCACATACAATAGACCAGGAGTAGTTCCACATTCAGATTATAATAACACAAAAGATGTAAACAATGGATTTTCAAGATCCAACTACCAATAACCCAATTATAGACAGCCTGATAATGCCATTGACTCATTTATCAAATGTCAGTGGATCCACCTTTCCTCATGTAACAAGATTATCATGTATGAATAGTTGGAAAGAGATAATAGAGGAACATAAGACATGAAATAGAAGAATCACATATTGTTGAGTCGTCTGGATGTGTGCAGTGGTAATTTCAATGAACATACATTTCCCTAAAAAAATTTCAAACCTTTAACATAATATTGCTAGAATCTGATTTTGAAAATTCCAACGTTAACATGTAGGAATCAAACATGATCCCTTCAGAAGACCCCCCACATGAATAATTCTCAACACACCTTATTCATCACTTGTGACATAAGTGCATACCTAAGAGGTGAGTATTTTTCTTATTGATGATAATCAACTACATTCCCCTAAACTGAATATTTATTTGAAGATTTGGATGAAGGAGAAGTGAATAATGGAATACACCAAGGAAGCAAAAAGTAAAGGGGATAAAAACAAAACAAACATATCCTAATTAATATGAACTATGCAACGTATGCTAACATTCCCCCCCCTTATTACATTATTCTTGGCAAATGTGACCCCTGAAAAGTTTAAATTTCATTTTGAACCCTAAGAGATTTATGTGAGAATATCAGGCAAATTGTGCTTTTTGTAGGACAGTACTGGAGCTGAATTTGATTGTTCAAGATGTGCTCTCAAATGAAATGACAATCAATTTCAATATCAGAACTTTGTTTGTTCATGAAAACTTAGATTACTGCACGAGCTTCAACACACTTTGATTTATTACAATAGAGAATAGTTGACTTATTTTCAGGAATGATCCCATGTCATCCAAAATGTGATGTAACCATATCACTTCGCACACATAGCTCCTCGTGTGATAGTGATGATATTCTACCTCTATGGATGAGATAGAAACTGACAATATGCAAAATCTTGCTTATCTATCAGATAGGTCTAGATCTGAGATGAAATATATATCCTGTGGTTGACTTCCTATCATCAACAGATCCGGCTGTGGTCTGAGTTGACGTATCCATGTACAAGAAGAATTAATCATTCTTCTTATTTTCTAGACCATAATTCATGATCTTGCAACCTCAAACATATCTCAATACATTGCATTGTTGCTATCTAGTGACATTTCCTCGGCTCCTTGTGCATGAGACCTGGACATCATAGCATAACATCTAGTTTGGTATATGTCAAGTAGATGCAGTCCTCCAATAACCATTACATAGTAGAACTACTAAGAACAAGTATCTTGAGGTTACATCCTTCTTCACCTATCATGTGATATTTCAAACCTTTTTCCATGGGAGTGGATACTAGGTTTGGTAGTTCAACATCTTTGTACTTTTCCAGGAGTGTCTTAGTGTAATTTATCTGGAAAACAAAATATTTAGAGAAGGGATGTCCTTGATTACTTTGAAGCTGATTATGAGGAATTTTTCATCAGGTCTGTGACCATGGCCACAACTCCTAATGAAGCTTGATGAACTTATGAGATGATTCCTTCCCTAGTGAATTTATATCCTTTCTATTGCTAATGAATTATGGAGCCGTATCAGTGACTTTTGCAAGTGTTACAACTGCAGTGTAACAGAATGTAGAGAAACCAAAGGATGCCTGGGACAAGTTAGGCAACCATGAGGTAGTGAAGCCAAAAATTGCTTACTATAGGGTCCTCCATAAGTGATTCAGTCAAAGATACACACCCTGATCTATGAGGGTCAGATGAGAAAGTTGAGGAGTTCTTATGTCAAGAATATATAAGCTGTGATCAAAGTTGAAGAACATGCTCAGTGTAAATGGTGGACAGAACAATTCTTGTGCCAATCACCTTGAGAGCACTCCTTGTCCTCAATTCCGAGTGTTCGTTACAACACTTTCCCTGTATCTAATATATAACATATGGCAATGTCAAGTATGTAACTCATGAACTTGAATTGATGTTTAGCAAGATAGAGGCCATCATGTATTGTACTCTCATAGAGGAGACTCAGGATAAATCCTTGTTCTCAAAGCCATACCATAGCCAAAAGAATCAGAAGGGTTTTCTAGAGAAACTAACTCAAGTGCAACCAAATCAATGAGTAGAAACATCAAATTTCAAAGAGGTGGTGTTTATCATATGTAGAACCAAGAGTGTATTGTCAAAACTAGAAAATTGAAAGAGTATAATGGTTTCCTGAATTTTTAGGGTCTATCGTGTTCCAAACAAGCACATCTAAGGGTGATGATTTTCAAATTACATGTAAACACCAGCCCCATCGAAGAAAGCACTTTTCCTTCACACAAAGTTTCTCTCAACAAAGTTTGATGACTTGTGCTGAGTAGTCATCAGGAGGAGCCACAATGAATCTTTTGGAAGAACCTTATGCTAGTCTCCAAGACTTCGCAACTGACATAATAGAGTCTGGTTGATAGATTCAACTGCCACCAATGTACATATATCAGGTGTAATATGTAAGTATGTTTTGATTTACACAAATTTAAAAAAACGAACTAAGAGATTGAGTTCACAAATAGCTGGAAGGACTAAGAGCACATTGTTTATTTTGAATGGAGGGCCAGAGTCACCATTCCTCTCTTTCCTGTGTTTTTGAAGACTTACAAAGGTAGTGTATGTTCAGTGGCTTTCACTAGCATTGGGGGTCTTGATCAGTGACACAACTCTTGAATGTTCACCTGAAGGATAGAAACATGAGTGTCCAGTTTGGCTTTCAATCATGTTAAATCTCACAAAAATGTAGTAAAGAGAAAAATGCTAGAGATTTTCTAAAAGATAAGTTATCTGCTTTAGACACTGTTTCATCTTCTGACAGTAGCTTTATCCGCCTCAACTGTAGAATGTACTACACTCTAGCTTATTTAGCAACTATGGATATCTTGTCGACCTAGTTGAGTACATTAGATGACTTCAAAAGTAATGACTTCATGGACTACCCATAGATGTAGCTAGTTCCTTGCATATTTTCCCTGGGTGTCTTGTAGGAAAACAACACAAGGATCCGTTTCAGGTGAGCACCATGAAACATGCTAAGAAGCGTTTGTAGGTAGTTCATACCAATTATGGAATAACCCGTTGCCTGCTTCATTTTTAGGATACAAGTACTTCCAACTATTCATGGATGACCACTCTTGCAAGATGTGGGTGTTTTTCCTCAAGAAGAAAAGTATGTAGTTTGCAATTATACTATGGTTCCAGAATCCATTCTAATTACATGTGCACTGTGTAGGTCACTGGAGGCTATCAGACAGAGGTCAACTTCTTTTAACAAGTTAATACAAGGTTCAAATTTGGAGGGTTACATGTTTTACTGTAGGTTCAGGGAGTCTAATTTATTGCCATGTCTGCTCTCTAATGCAATGCTCAAAAGTTCAACTAGATTTTCCCCTAGGCATACTTAGAGTCATCAAAAATTTTCGTAAACTATGCTCATTAGATAGGAAATTTCCTCAAAAGGACCTTTCTGAACCATATAAAGCGAGTCATTCCTAACTCCTTGTAAAACTCAAGTTATGGCTCGATGGTGGAGTTTTCGGGGAGAAATTTTCCCTTCCTTAGGTCCGCAGGGTTAGCCAAAAAATGCGTGGAGTGAATTTTTGACAAAGGGGACACGTGGCATGGATCCGATTAGTGCAGGGAAGTTTTTTTTGTCGCTTTGGAAAAAAAGAAATTTGAAATTTTTCCCAAACCAAAGTTCCATGCAGGTTGTTCCAAAGGAAAAATTTCACTCCGCAGCCTCTTGGCTATGCTCAAATGGCCATGCGCACGTTGTCAAGATTGGACTGCTGGTTACAGCATTGAGAAAAATTTCAAAAAAGGGTCGCTTTGGTCCAAACATAAAAGCAGTTCTGAAGGAAATTCTTTCAATGCTGGTCCTCCTCCATGCACCGATGGGGGACACGTGTTTCATCTTGACCACGCATTAGACGCGGGTCGATGTGTGAAGGTAAAATACACGTAGATCTATATGCCAAAGGAGTTAAGAATTAAAAGGAACTGCTCGGACATCATGTCATCACACTATAGGCTGCGGAGATTATGCAATGCTCTGCAAGGGACCAAATGTGAAATTTTTCCCAAAGGCAAATAAATGGTTAAGTTTTCTCACTCAATTTTATATCCTACATCACCCTCTCTGCCACATGTCACCATGTGATTGGTATGCGGGGCCTGCGGAGTCGCAGGGAAAAATTGGGAAAATTTTCCCAGAGGCAATAGAGTTTTCGGAAATGTTAAGTTTTTACTAAGGGTAAGCACCCCTCCAAGGTGCCACATGGAAACTTAATTTATAAGATGAGAGGGTGGTAGGAGCTGCGGCTATACTTTTTTAATGAAATCGACTTACTATCCAAAGTTTCAAAATTTAAATTTTTATAAGGTCGAATTGATTTCATTTTTGGTTTGGGATGGCCATTTTGAAGTAAAACTTCAAATGGCCATAACTTTTGATAGTAAACTCCATTTTATAGCAAAAAGGACTTTCTATTAAATCTCACAAAGTCCTCTTTGAGGAAAAGAATCATCAATTTTCAGAAATTGGTGAAGTTTTAAGGGTCATGACTTTTAAGAAACAATCTGCAGGGTCTATAATTTTAAAATCTGGCAATTTTTCCTAACTTGTAAGATTTGTTCAATTTTGATATTTCTTCTTTTCAACATGTAAATTGAAAACCATGGAGGAATGATCCTGGGTAGATTTTAGATTATTTTTAAGGTTCAATTTATGGATTGAGTTTGCAACTGATATATCCTTTACAGGAACTCATCCTTTGAACATGAAGGTGGTCTAGCAAGTTTGAAAATTTATTTTGTGAAGTTCTAAAATGTCTTTCTCTGGTGTTGAGGTATCAAATTCCCACAATTCCTTATAACTTATTGCATCTAAATTTCATTGTTTCATACTTACTTTTAGTTGTAGATCTGAACTGTCGTAATTTTTTGATGAAATTCAAATGCCAAAATTATAGAAAGAAACAGAGAATTCTTTCTAACAAATTTGGAAACAAAAGTGAAACTTTCAATTGTAGGAAGCATATCAATCTCCTTTCTCAACATTTAATTTATTCATCCAACATTTACATTCAAAATGAAAAGTTGATAATTTCAATTTTTAAAACTCATCTTCAAGAGAGGGTCAAATTTTGTCCTTTCCTGAGTACGTGTTCTCCTTTCCAAAACAGAAATTGGTGAAACATATAACAATCATTTAAATTTTCAACACTACAATGCAACTGGGAACTTATAATACAATTCCAGTACACATTACCAGATGGAATTAAAATGTAATCAATGTTACATTCTTGTATTGAAGGATCAAATTCACTTTACAACTTATCCTTTCCCAATTTGATTTCAAGGTACATGGGTTCAAAATGCAATGCAAGTAACATTTTTTTTTAATTTCTCTTTAAAGTAAAACAGAGAGATATATTCTTCTCCACATTTCTCAAATCAATTACACTTCCAATTTTTACAATATAAACACTTTACATTTTAATATCAATACATTCATCCACTCTAAGTGGAAAGGGTACAATGAACTTATCCAAAGGGAATGACTGTCAAACTGATTTCTCCAAGCTCCAACATCAATAGGTTGATTTCTTCATCTTTTGATCAAAAAAAGGAAGGGGGAAAGGCAACACTCTCCACCCAACCAAGAAATCCAATGGGAAAAAGAGAAGCCATATTTCCCCATTGGCCCTCGAGCCCCAATCATATTGGAAAAAGAACATGAATACATACAACACATGGCAACATGGGATTTCTTTCACATATAACATACATTCTTTCACATTCACAAAGATGCACAAAATCAATCAAGATGTAGTTTCATCAACTACAACAAACAATTTCAACCAAAACAAAGGCTCCTTCTCCAAGCAAGCAAGCCAATCAAGAGCAAGAACTATGGAGGTCTCCTTATGCCTCCCATGTTGAAATTTGGGCATCCACCAAAACAAACCGCCAAAATCATAACGAATCCCATAAACCTTATCCCTCCTCAACCCCTCCTTATCCCTCCTCCAAATTTATCCCTTATACCTCCCCCAAAGTAAGAAATGCAAGCAATATTATTTTCCTAGGTGGATCCCAAACCAACACTCCCTCCACAAGAACAAGTGCCCAATGGCAATCCCTTATCCCTCCTCTGATAAACCTCATAGTCTTCTCTCCACACCATTCCCTAAGCATTCTACCCATCCCTCTAAGAATTGCAAACACAAATACATTCAAAATTCATGCTAAAAGAGGGAAAAACAGAAATTTTAAAAGAGTGAGAGCCTACCTCTCCATAATGGATACTTGCTTCCAAAACAACAGTCTTTATTTCACCAAAAACTAGTCCCAAATCAGCAAGGTAAATGTATGGACAAGAAAATCCACTTCTTCCACCAAGCAAGCTCCAAAATGCAAGAGAAATTTGACCCAAGAGTGAAATCTCCAACCTTCAACAACCTCAAAATGAGGAGGAATTCAAATTTTAAAGGAGAGGGTGGAAGAGGATAATGTGGATTCCAAGTGGGATGCCACATCATTTTTCTTCCTTCCCCAAGAGTGGAATCCACATCAACAAAATAAATCACCATTCAATAATGAAAAATCACAAAATCACTTACACACACAATGTTAGCCCATACCCCAAAAGGAATGCATTTAAAATTCATGTAAGACAAGTAGCAATCAATACTTACACAAATTCATATCAAAATATAATAAAATAGATTGATTTTGACTCCAAATACAATAAACATGGTTGGTGGAGGTTTTTGAGAGGTGTGGGACAATCCATTTAACTTGTCCCACAAGCCTCCAATTTAGGCTCCCAAGACCAAATCTTGAGTTTCAAAAGGATGGAGTGTTCTATACCTTCCAAAATCTGCCTTACACAATCTATCATTTCACTTACACAACTCTTACATCCTCTTACACATGCATTAATATTTATGACATTTATTTATTACATGTTTTGACATAAAGATTTATTTATCTATCATATGGTTATAATATATATATATATAATATATTATATATAAGATGTATAATACATATTTATTCATTTCTTACATTTTCCCAAGACAATAACTTTTAATTTATATTCCACATCCCAATTAATTTTAATTAAAATTTAACTATATGACTTCACACTTTTAACTATCACATTAGAATAATTAAAATAAAGAGCACATTACAAATAAAATACACACAACAATAATTAAAAAGGGAACACATAATAAAACACATATATGTCCCCAAGGTCACAATAATGGAAATCCCCCCCATGGGAAATCCTAACAAAACACAACATACAACTCAAACACAGTTGTCATGGTGACCTTGTTGATTTCACACTGAATTCCAATATGGTTAGTCTCCAGTCCCCTGACATTGTTGTGATTTTTAACCTGCAAAATGCAATATACCCCTTCGGCCTCATGGCCATATCAGAACCTCCAAATAATATAAGCAACATACATTTATTAAATCTAAATCACAACATTATCAAGGACTTAACATTTATCATTTAAATTTAATTTGTAACTATATCATTATCAATGTCATCCAATAGATTTCTATACTAGATATCTATTCATAATATCAATGTCACATGTCTAAAATCAACATCAATAACCTGTCCATGTCAACTAGCATATATACTACATCAAAACATAATTATGTCCAAAATATGATCAATAGTGTCAGGATCAGTATCTAAACAGTGTCCAAGGAAAGTGGGCACTACACACTAAGTCATATGCAGGAATATTATTCATCCATCAATAGCTTTTTTTCTTGTTTATGAGCCATTGCACTAATTTCACACTCCTGGTAAAACTGAAAAATAGGCAACTCATTCATTGAAAAATCTATAGGCAAGAATCCTCAACCATTCGAGCCTGATTGCTCCACTTTTTGTACATATGCTGCATTTTCAAAGCTTCTTGTCCACACACCACGTTTCTTTAGTAGGCATTTAGTCAAACAGTCAACATACTTGGGAGATTTTGTATTCTTGCACATTTTGACACTATTGGCATACCTGACAAGATCACTGTTTTGGGGGAGCTACAACATCCAGTAGCACAGTGTTATTCTATATGTCAGTGCTTGAGTCGATGTCCATACAACTCATATAGATTTGTAGTGTCGCTCAACCCATTATGCAGCATGGGATGGAAGTGTGTAGACAGTTGTAAACTGATTCATGTTGGAGACTTGTGTCCTGTTGCACAGGTGAAACTGTGTGACTGTCCCATTGGATTGTAACACTCTAAATATTTGTGAAATTTCCGTGCCTATTTGGTTATTGTTCTTGGATCAAGGAACACCTATTTTCACTTGATGATGAAATTATGTTTAATGTTTTTTTCCATTTGTAACCTTCCAAATCACTGCTAAATATACATGTTTCCTTGGGTATGTCAGCTATTTTGGTTAAGTGCAACTGGTCTTGATTAAAGTGCTTGCATTACTTTTTTAAGGAAGCAATAACGGGTCTGACTGGCCATTAAGGATCCCCACTGTTCATCTTCAACATGGGGATGTCACCTTTAGCTCCCTTCACATCCAACTCCTACGCAGTCCCACCTTTCTCTCTATACTTTGTTGTTATTGGTTTTGGGTACCTTACAGCGTCCCTTTTCTTGTCGGGATTACTACACTTGATGGTACCTCATCATGGATAGTCACCGAGACTCAAACTATAGACATGTCAGTTCTATGTAAACCCCTAGCTTCACAGGAGGATTGTTATTGGTTCGAGATAATAGCCTGATTTACCTTAGCTCATTTTCACCTAGGTACTTTTTTTTTTCTTTATTGTATTTATCTTCACCCACTTATGTGTGTGAGTATTTCTTTTATCTTATTTAGATATCAGGAAGATATTATCTAGTTGTTAGGTATAGTTCTTTCCTTTATCTATGTTATTGACTAGATATTTCATGACTATTTGTTTCCTTGATCTATAGTATTGAATAGATCCTTGATGACTAGTTCTTTCCTAAATCTATGGATTTGACTAGTTCTTTCCTTGATTTATGGCGTGATCTATGACCTTGACTGGGTCTTAGATTGGTATTCCTTTCATATATAAGTAAGACCCATTTTCATTATATTTCATTGAGTTCCATAATAATATATGATATCGCTGCTAATTTGTTTGCAAAGGTTTATGTAAATTTATTTTGGAGAATTTCTTTCATCTTATTGATTGTGATTTTTGATTAGCATCTGATTTTTTGGCTTGGTACGATCTAGTTATCATTCCTTTTATACACTGCTAAAAATATCATGGCAGTCTGTGTTTATCCTAAGATCTTCTCTTGGTGTCTCCTAGTCCAAACTTATATATTTTTGAGTGGAAACAAAACAAGGAATCCAATTCCATAATCTTTAGGACTTGGTTTCTCATTCTCTTTTAATTTAAATCCTTTTTCAATTCTCGTCACGGGTGGTTACTGAAAGGTCAAAAAACCACTGAAAAAATGTGTCTTTTGTGAAACTCATCCTGTAGAACATTTATAAGGTCCCATTTTATACCATTTTTCCTGTAATTAGATTCTGTAACTTCTATAATCCTCATTTGAATCTTCATCAGGATCGAAGGTCTTTATCTGCACTACTAGGAAAATATCTACATATCTAATCATTATAATCACTTGAAGCCTTTTACACAATGAAGTAGAAACACTTAGATTTATAATTCATATATTTTCATCTTTAAAAACCTCTAGAGCTTCTCAAACCTTTTGAAACCTATAAAGTTTTTTTAAAGAAAAGATAATCCCCATCATTGGCTAATAATAGCCTCATTTTGAGATGATTTTCCCGAGATTCCAAAAGTTTCCAATAACTTCCTAAATAACTTTACTGAATCTTAAAGATCCTCTGCACAAATTTAGGCAGGATGTGCCTCAATAGTCATCTTTCGAGAGGGGTCCAATAGTGTGAAAAAACATGAAAATAGGAATTTTTGGGCCTCTAGGAGAAATTCCTTTTAAATGGTTATGAATGAATCGATGAATCACCTCCTTTCATAAGAAAAACACTTTAAAATCAAGTTATCACATTTCACCACTTATGTCAAGTTCAAATAAATGAACAAGGCATAAGTAATAACAAGAAGTTAATGCGATCTCAAAAAAAAAGTATACTTAAAGTGATCTTTAATCTAATCAAGACATATATCCCAAAACGTGGTAGTTACGATTGTGAATGACACAATAATACCTCCAAGATATGTTAACCAAACTTTGCAGAAAAGTAAGGTATTAATATAGAGATGATATTGATATAACGTGTAAAAATGGTAACACTCAACACTTTTCAAAATTGAGGTATAAACTGAAATCAAACTAGGGCTAGAGTATACCAAGGAATTTATTAGAGTGTGTATAACATATTTTCATAATATAGATATTTAGGCCAAGTTTACGAGAAACAAGACTTAAATATTAGAATTGTAGCAACATGATATAAACAAAATAATAGTTCAAAGGTGAATCAAGGTGATGAATCAAGCCTAACTACGATGACGATCTTGACTTGGGTATTAAGACCAAAAAGGATACCAATGATATGAAAACGTCTCTACACACTTTACACATTTAACAACTCAGCCACAAACATGGATGAGTGTAAATGTACAAAAAGTGGCAAGTATAATTAATTATTAATACAAGGGTAGTCACTCTTCTTCTAATAAAAAAGTGTCAAAGGAAAGTGAAGTAAATCAATTAGGGGTGAAAAAATTTGGCCTCACCTCAGCAGATTTTTGCCTCGCCTTAAGGTGAGTTCAAAACTAAGAAAAAGTAACACATCACATGTTTCATGATGAATAATAGCTCTCAACTAAAATTGGTTTTGAAACGGTCAAAGTTGGCTCCTGGTCAAAGGTAGCTTCCTATGTGGTTCACTCTATTGGTGCTCAGATTTGTCTTGCCCCATTTTCTATTGAAAATATTTCAATTTGTGGCCTCTGTCATCATTTTATCTTCACGTATTTGGTTGTAATTTCATTTTTTTGTTGTAATCAATCCTTTCCTGGGCCATGAATCACTTATGATCCATAGTTTTTTTCCTCGTTCCTCTTTTCATCCAAAAGAGTCTAAATTTGTGTGAAACTTTGGCCCTTCTTTCTTTCCATTTTCCAACATTGGGAATGGCCTCTTTATGGGATACCTGAAGAAAAATGGATGTAGCTCTAAGCAATGGGTTTGAGCTTGTAATTTTATCTAAATCACCTCAACTTTCGAAAATTTTCACAGGAATTTCTCATAGTCAGAATCAATCAACACAGAACATCATTTGAAAGTTTACTTCATAATTGGGTTTGGCCTTGAAGTTCAATGTGCAGGAACACCACTCAGGAAACACTGGAGGTTTCCGCTAGGAGGAAACTTTTCCTAGAATTAGACAAATTTTTATGCAGCTGGTACAGTTTGGCGGAACAGAGAAACATGGCGAGCCCATGCTCATTCAGGGTCTCTACTTTGGGCACCATTTTGAAATTGCACCATGAAGACAGGTGGAGGCTTCCGCCAGGTCTTCCCATACTTATTCATTTTTCAAAAGGATTTGGGAGGTTTGTGAAACATGTAGGAAATGTGCATGTTTGGGGACCGGCACTTGAGTTTCATTTTAAGGAAATTTTGGGAGGACACTTGGAGGTCCGCTCACTTTGCATTTTGCTTGGAATTTTGAATGGCCAAAGGAGATTGCCTCGGACTCTGACACATGGCACCTTCCACTAAGCTTCAAGCCTTCAAACAAATTTTGTTGGGCCAGGACATGTGGTGAGCCCATGCTCTTTCAAGGTCTCAAATTTTGGGGACTATCTCAAGGTGTGCCATTGTGACGCGTGGCAATTTGAAAAGTCAAAAGGGGCAGGGAAGCGGACCATCGGGGCAACTTAGATTTTTTTCCTCTTATTCTAAAAGGGGTTAAAATATCAAAAATGGCCCACAAGCCTGACAAAGGATCAGTCAAGGTTTGTTTCAAGGTCAACGACGGAGGTGCGGACCCTCGGGGAATTTTTTAAAAAAAATCCTTTTAGGAGAAAAGAGTTAAAAGTGAAAAAGGAAGCACAGTTCTGATGGGACCCACATTGGGACACGTGTCAAGCCCATTTTTCAAGGGTGGAGCTACAGGGAAAACTTTGAAAATTTTCCCTTTTCTAAAAAAGAGGTGAAATGGTAGAATTTTGCCATGGTTCCTTTGGGACCCACCTTAGGACATATGTCAAGCTCATTTCTCAAGGGCGGAGGTGCGGAGAAAAATGTGAAAATTTTACTCTTTTCCAAAAGTTTTAAAAGGAAAAAGTAACCCGCGAACCCGCTCTAAAATTAAATCTTCCAGGTGGACAGCCAAAATTTAAAGTAAAGATCAATGGTAGTTGTGTGTCTAAATCTGATTTTTCCCATATTTTTACTGAAAACATTCCTATAAGTGTGAGTCTTCATGATTTCTTGGTATTTCCTACACGCCAAATAGAGAGGGGAGTTAATTTTGATATCTAAGTTTGGTGGGGGAGATCTGGAGATGTCTTTCACCATTAAAATGGTCTGGCTATTGGGCTCGATATGATTTTCTATTTTTCTTCTCCCGAGCATGCAAGGAACGATAGATTTGACAGATTAGGGGTGGAAGTGGTTGGTGAATAGAAGGAAGAGTGATTTTCTAGAGGAAGGAGTTGAATGCGGGAGATATTCGAAGAGATCTGCCCCCTGAGCACCTGGAAACTTTTACAGATCTGATTATGGGAATCACGATCGTGATCATGACAAGCACTAGTGGCACTTAATGTCTGGATTTTTTGGGGGAAAAGGGGTCTATTGTAAATGTTATAAATGGCACAGATTTATCATGCAAATGGTTGGAGTGTTACAGGTCAAAGAAAATTCCTAAGAGGAAAATTTGACAAAGCCTGTCTTTTGAGAAGCCATCTAAGAAGCCTGTATATCTCTTTTGTTTTAAATTTGATTGTGTCAAGGTGGTTGCAAGTGTACAACCATTGACAAGCTCTGAGATTGTTCTAGAAACTTTCCCCTACTAATAAATTTAATCAAACTCGAGTTATTCTGTGTTGATCTTGAGCAAAATGTGTTTGTTTCATTTCTAAATGTCTGCAAATAGTTTTTCTTGTTCTTGTTGCAATCTTGTATCAAAATCTATCTTAATCACATAGGTCTCAATCCTTGTGATAGTTTAGTGGCATCTACAATTTCATTTCTCAGAAGATCTTTCATCTGGGAGTGAAATAAACGATTTAAAATCACTTTTCTTTCATCTGTTGACAGATATTGTCTGTAAGCCTCTGGGTGTACCTCAGGCGTGATTGGGCTCATATCTTGATGCTTTATTGGGTCTTCTAACTCAAATAGTCATGTTGGAATCTTATATATTATGTGAAAAAGTGTTAATATGGGCCTCCATTGAAGCACATATTCTTGGTTAAAGGAACATTTTAGCTATTCTGAAGAATTCTGTTGTCTAAGGTTTCCATTTTGTAAGAATTTTCAAAGATCTGGAAAAAAAACTTTATTCTGCCTCACCTCCCTCCAAAAATTCATTTAAAACAACCAATCCTACCTATACTACCCTTGTTTGTCATGCATGTATATAAATGCATATTTTTTACTACCAAAACATGCAGAAAACAATCAGGATTCCAAATGTCTTTAGTAGCCTAAACCTTGCCTAGAGAATATCTCCACTATCTAGAGTGACAACTCGTGAGAGTTATATTTTATTTCATTGATCATATTTTCTTCAAGGTCTCTTTAATAACTTCATAAGGAAGGATATCTCCATCTCCTCCATAAACAATAGGCTACAAAAGGGTTCTCTTACCTTGGTTGAAAGGAACAACCTAAAATAGTGAGGATAGATCAAATCCTCTTGAGGGTGCTACCCATTTCTCCACATCTGAGTGATAAAACACCAGTTAGATCCCATCCTCCGCTGTAAAATGACTCATTATGATCTATCTATCTCCAAGATTCCCGTCAATACTTGTGATGCTTCTCAGACATTTAGGGAGAATCAATTTGGGTACCAACACCTGATGGCTTTCTCAGGGAAATACATTTGAGTTGGAGAATAAATTTATGTTCACTAGTTCATATCTATTTATCCCATAAATAACACTTAAGTGGCATCGTTGTTGGGGACATAGTGATTGCAGTTCATATTCAGACCCTGGTAAACACTTCTTATATGCTCAAAGTGCTAATACATCTTTTCAAGCATCATCCTGTGTTTAGGCATGTAAGAAGTTTCAAAGTTACAAATGCTATGTGCAATATTTCCATTTTCTACAGTTATTGCACTAAGTTTCATTGATAAATCTGAGTAAAGAAGAGTCAGATCTTTCCTTGTCCAATTTCTAGTGTTGACAAACATTTGACAGATCATATTTAGTGCATTTTCAAAACTAAGGTGGAAATCCTTTGTGGCAACTCCCTGTTGATCTGATTCTTAATGAATACCAGTGTCTTAACCTTTGTCAAGTGAGATTTGTTACTAACCTTTGCAAATCTGGAAGGAAGAAGGTATTTCTTTGCTAGGGATCCTGCTAGGACATTATTTCTAGAGCTAGGGAAAGAAAAATTAGAAGGAAGAAAATCCTAGAGAGTTGTGGGAGATCAAAAAACAAAAATAGGGATATCCATTAATGAAAGTGATCGGCTGATCATTGAATAATTCTATTCAAGTGCTTCTAAATATAGTATCCTCTTTGTGGAATTGAATTCTCTAATTGGAGAGTGGCCCTTATTTGATTTTGAAAATTTTGTTTCTCATTCTGCCCCTGTCTTTTCAGAAGTTGATAGGGATTTCCAAGAAACAAGGCCTTTAGGGGATATCCATTTTGAAAGTTATACTCCTATGTTTCAAAGACCCTCTGCCCCTTATCAATTTTTCACCCCTCCAGGGTCACCTCCTCAAAACAACATGGCCTTTCCCCCACCTAGACCTCCATTTGTTGTAAATACCTTTGGACCTATAAATTTTATAGGGATGGTTGGTTATCCAAATGCAGTTCCTCAAGATGTAAGAAATAGACTACCAAAGTTCCAAGGAAACAACGCTATAACTGGTGATCAACATCTAAATATTTTTATCAATATGATGGAAGACTTTGAGATTGAACATGAAGATGTATATATAAAATTGTTTATCCATACTCTGGAAGAGGATGCAAGGGACTGGTATAAAGATTTTCCAGATAATCCAATTGATTCTTGGACTAGAGATGAGCAATGCATTTAGATTGCAGTATGGTGATAGAACTGACCCTAGGTTTCTTTTGACAGAATTTGAAAACATCAAAAAGAATCCTAATGAGTCAGTACATGATTTCAACACAAGGTTTAACAAGACCTTGAGGATATTTCTTGTTAGGATAAGGCCATGTGATGAATCATGTTTGATCAAATATTCAAATGTATTTGATAAAAACATTGCTTACTATTTGAGGGACAAAAACCCTACTAATTTGAGGCAGGCCTTCACCATGGCTCTACAAATAGAGAACAACATTAAGGCAATTGGAAAGCCTCCAAAAAGGGAGGGTGTAAAACTAATTAACCCAGAAAAACCTCAGATAAGCAAGGCTGTTGATTTGGAGGAAGTTGTGAAAACTTTGGCAGGGGCTGTTAAGGAAATATCATACAAACTAGCCTGGGAAAAGAAGGGGAATGGGCAGAGCTCACAAGGTCAACACAAGCAGCAAGGCTAAGAAAGGTTCACAAATCACAAATAATGTGATGATAGAGCCAAGGGACCTATTTGATTTGGAAATAGGTAGCCCTAAGGCAGGGAAAATAGAATGGTGCCTGATCCTTTAGCTGCCAGAGTTGATGTTGTGGAGGAGAAAAATGTCATTGATTGGTGTTACAGATGTTTCATGCCACATGCTCCATGTAAGGAAGATTATCAAGAAGAAGAAGAATCTTATGATGACAATGATGATGATGTCTGCATGGTGGGTTGCTCCACAAGCTCACAAAAAGGGGAAACTTTCACTAAAGTGATAAGTGCCCAGACTGATGCCACTTTTTGGGACTACATTCATAGGGTAGATATTCTTCCTCCCTCTCATACTTTAGAAGTAGATACTTTACAAGATTTTGAATTTCCCAATAATGAATTTGAATATTTAAGGGCTTTAATGATAAAGAAGTATGATGGAGGAATCCCATCTGAGGAAGATAGACAGTTACTGATGAATGTTGTTGTTGCTCAAGAGAAGGAATATAACACAAGAAGTAAGGATGTCAAAGGGATAGGGACCCAAGCCAAGCCAAAATCTCCCTTACTTTCAAACATTCCTAAAGAGGCTCCTAAGAAAGATGCATTTTCCAAAATCCCTGCAGTTCCAAACAAAAATTATACCCCTCCTCATGCCCAAGTTGTCAAAAATCCTGTACCACCTAGTGAGTGTGTTAGCTTTCCTTCCAATACTTCCTTGCCATCCAATGTTGCCTTGCCAAAAATGTCCCATATGACATTGCTCAAGTTTTAAGTCAAATCAAAGTTTATGTTCCAATTTTTGAGTTGCTTAGGATTCCTGAGCACAAGAAAAGAGCATTTGAATACATGGGATTAAAAGAGGGGAAGACTTCACCTAGTAAAAATATAAACATTATGGAGACTCCACAAGTCATAGAAGAATTAGAGGCACCACCAGCATCAGAAGAGCTAGATGAACCACCTGAGGTTTATTTGGGAACATCCTTGGTAGATTCTCAGCTGAATGTGGATCCATTCTTCACTACCATGATCATTAAGGATAGATTTCTGCACAATTGTATGTTTGATTTAGGGGCATCATGTAATGTTATGCCTCTGGAAGTTATGAATGAACTAATTATCAAAGTAACAGCTATATATGAGAAGTACATTGCTATGGATTCCAGAGAGGTTCTAGTGGTGGGGTGTGTGAAGGGTATAGTGGTGCAACTTTTAGCCTATCTAGGAAGGAATTTGAAACTTGATGTAGTCATTATTGACTACCCAACCAAGTGGGGTATGTTGTTATCTAGAAAGTGGGCTGCAAGTGTTGGTGGGAGTGTTCAAATGGATATGTCCTATGCCACCATCCCAGTTGAGGGAAGCCTTGTCAAGTTGTATGGGGAAAAGAAGATGTTGCACCTTATTGAAGATCCCAACAATGCATCCTATGAAGTATTGTACACAAGTGTTGATGCTGATAACTTTGTGGGATTTGCTGATGGAAAGGAGCACAAGATTGAAGAATGCAAGTGTCTTGAACAAGTAGGCTCTCCTTGGACTCTATTGTTTGATGGAGCTTGCTCCAAGTTTGGGAATGGTGCTGGTGTTGTTCTGCTTTCTCCAGGTCAGGAAAAATTTGTTTTTTCTTTCAAACTCAACTTTGAGTGCACTAACAACATTGTTGAGTATGAGGCACTGTTGTTGGGTTTAAGAATTGCTTGGAAATATGGTGTCAAAGACATCATTGTCAAAGGGGACTCAGAATTAATTGTAAAGCAAGTCAGAAAATTGTATGCCACAAAAAATCAGTGAATGAAACAATACAAGCATGTGGTTTGGGATTTCATTGAGATGTTTGATTCATTCAACATTGTGCATCATGATAGGAAGTTCAATGATTTGGTAGAAAAACTTGCAGTACTAGGATCTCAGTTTGATAATTGTGCAATGTCCCCATATTGCGAGTATGATGTTGAGGTGCTAACTAGGCCATCTATACCTAACAATATTAAGCATTGACAGGTTTTTGATGATGATGCTCAGGTCAGAAGATTTCTGCAGAACAAAGAGGATTTTTCTGATCAGAATATTGATTGGGAGCCAATGGTGTGCATAGCAGAGGGTAAAGAAACCTTGTTTGGAAAAGGCATCATCCAACTAAAGACTAATACCATTCCCAGAGGGCTGGTTTCTCTTGAGTCCAATTTTGATAATGTTGATCTGCATTGTTAACAGATGCATGACAGTCTCAAGGGATTTTAAGGAGCATGACCTTGGCATGAAGGAGAAACCAAGGAAAATTTGGTTAGGCAGTAATCTCAGTAGGGAGGAGAAGCAATCATACATCCAATTGTTGAAAAAGTATCAGGATTGCATGGCATGGACCTATTCTAAACTAAAGGCATACAGAGAGGATCTGTTTCAACATGAGCTTCCCTTGGAGTCTAATGCAAAACCATTCAGGTAGAAACAGAGGCCAATCAATCCACTCTTATCTCTTAAAATGCAAGAGGAACTGAAGCTAAGAGATGGAGGGATTATTCAGCCCACAAGGTATTCTTCTTGGGTTGCAAACCTAGTACCAGTAAGAAAGAAGAATGGTGATATCAGGTTGTGTGTAGATTTCAGGAATCTAAACAGAGCATCAATGAAGGATAATTATCCTTTACCAAATATGGAAAACATGTTGCAATTAGTGACTGGTTCTGAATTTCTCTCCACCCTAGATGGTTTCTCTAGTTATAACCAAGTTGTGGTGAAGGAATCAGAAAGGATCAAGACAACCTTTACTACTCCTTGGGGGACGTATGTGTATGTTAGGATGCCCTTCAGTTTGATGAATGCTAGAGCCACCTTTCAAAGAGAAATGGATGTTGATTTTGTTGGTTACATCAATGAGTTTATTGCAGTTTATCAAGATGATGTAACTATATTTTCCAGGAAGAGAAGTGATCACTTGCTGCACTTGGAGAAGATGCTGATAAGATGTAGAGAATATGGCATCTCACTCAATCCAAAGAAGTGCCATTTTGGAGTGCAGAAGGAAAGGTTGCTTGGTCACATTGTGTCACAAGAAGGGGTGATGATTGATCCAGAAAGGGTAGAGGCCATCAACAAAGTCCCAATTCCAAGAACCAAGAAAGGAATTCAATCTTTCTTTGGGTAGATAAACTTCATCAGGAGATTCATATCAAACTTTGCTGAGTTGACCATTCCAATCACTTCCATGCTAAAGAAGGACCAGGTCATCAAATGGGAAGAGACTTCCATCCAAGCTTTCAATGGGATCAAGGAGGCATTAAATCATGCCCCTGTTTTAGCAGCTCCAGACTATAAGAAGCCTTTCCAACTATTTTCTTTTGCTTCTGAGAACACTATTACATCTGTCCTGTTGCAGAAATATGATGAAGGGGCTGAAAGGCCAATTTCCTTTTTCAGTAAGGCCTTGTAGGGAGCTGAGCTAAAATACACTATTATGGAGAAGAAGCATTTTCCATAGTGAAAGCAACAAATGTTTTTAGGCCTTACATTATAAGTTCTAAAGTGGTTTCTTATGTTCCCCACACCATGGTGAAGGACATCTTATCAGAGATGGAAGTCTCAAGAAAAAGATGCAGGTGGGTGAACAAGTTGCAAGAATATGATATGGATATCCAAACCACAAATTTGGTGAGAGGTTTGGGCTTGGCTAAGCTTATGGCTGAAAGCAACTTGTAAACTATTGAGGTAAATGAGGTAAAAGAGGAAAGGTGGGTGTTTTTGAAAGGTTGATGAGTTCTGAGTGGTACAAGGATGTGATTTTTTATCTCAGACACTTATACTGCCCTGAGTATTTAAGTAAGAACCAGAAAAGAGATCTTAAGTTGGCCTCCCAGAAATATGTCATTACTGATTATGGGTTAGCTTGGAAAAACCCAGAGGGAGTCCTCTTAAGGTGCATTACTGAAGAAGAAGCCCCCAAGATAATTTTTGATCTCCATGGAGGAGTTTGTGGGGGGCATTTTGCTGCAAGAGTCACAGCACACAAGATCCTGAGGGCTAGTTATTGGTGGCCAACTCTCTTCAAGGATACAACTCTTTTGGTTAGAAGATGTGAGATTTTCCAGCACTTCTCTTGAATACTAAAATCTTCAGGCTCGCTTCCTTTGTAGCCATTGTCAATTGAGGCCCCATTCAAGTAATGGGGAATGGATTTCATTGGTGAGATTTCAAACCCTTCAAGTGTTGGCCATAAGTGGATTCTTGTAGCCAATGATTACTTTACTAAATGGGTGGAGGCAATCCCCACCAAGAAGGCAACACACCAAATTGTCATGGACTTTGTGCTAAACCACATCATCTGCAGGTTTGGAGTGCCAGTAGAAATTGTAGCTGACAATGCCATGAGTTTCAGGGATAAACCTCTGGTGGAAATGTGCTAAGAGTATGGGATCAACTTGACATATGCCTCTAATTACAATCCCCAAGGAAATGGACAAGCTGATTCTAGTAATAAAAACCTGCTGAAGATTATCAGAAGAACCTTGGAGCTGAACAAGAGAAAATGGGGTGAACAGTTGAAGTTTGTTGTTTGGGCTGATAGGATCACTGTCAAAAGAGTTACTGGAAAGAGTCCATTTGAGTTGGTATATGGAACTCAGGCCCTGCTGCCCCTTCATATGCAACTATCCTCATATCAGTTCATTCAAAAACTGGAGGATCAAGAAGTAAGTCCTTATGATGCTCTCATTAACAAGATTATTGAACTTGATGAAGAAAGGAGGGCATCCCACCAGAGGCATGTAAAGTTCAGAGAAAAGCTTGAAGAAGTTATTTGATAAGAAGGTCACTCCCAAGAGCTTTCAATGTTGGAGATCTTGTGCTACTATGGGATAGCAGGCATGAAGATAAGGGCAAACATGGCAAATTTGACTCACTATGGATGGGCCCTTACTCCATTGATATTAGGATTGGTGAACATACCTTCTTCTTGAAGGATTTGGATGGTGAATTGCTTGAGTTTCCTGTTAATGGTAGACATTTGAAGCATTTCTTGGATTGATTCCACAGAATCAAGGTAAAAAATATTTTGTATAGTGTATAGTTGGTTGTTTGTTTCTTGTCTTTTGTGTTCTTGCTCGTTCTGGTCCTTGGTGACCTATTTTTGTTGGTTTCTCTATTTGTTCTTGGGAAATGGCCTTGTTTCTATACTCTGCAAGCTGACTCCTTTTCCCAATGGATATTTTTGGCACTTGGTCTACCTTTGTTCTTGTGGCACTCGTAGGAAGTGCCCATCCCCGAGCCAGAGACAATGTTGGTGCTCAGATTTGTCTCACCCCATTTGCCATTGAAAACCTTTCAATTTATGGCCTCTGTCACATTTTATCTCCCTATGTTGTGCTTGTAATTTTCTGTCTTCCATTTTTTTTCCATAATTAATCCTTTCCTGGGCCATGAATCACTTATGGATCCATAGTTTTTTCCTCGTTTCTCTGTTCATCCAAAAAGTCTACAATTTGGGTGTGAAACTCTAGCTATCTAAAAAACATTCTTTCCCATTCTTTTCTTTCACAGTCAGGAATTATTGTCCCTATTGTTTTCATCCTGGATACCTGAAGAAAAATGAATGGATGTAGCTCTAAGGAACATATTTGAGCCTTGTAACATTTCTAAATCCTCTGTCCTTGGAAAAAATTTCATCTCCGGGCTCAAATGGTCATTTTTCTACATTTTACGGTTTGACGGGCATTTCTCCTAGTCAAATTTGCATCCTTGCATCGATAGGGAATGTGGCCTCTTTTGGTTGGATGCAGCTTGGTGGGGTACTTCAAAATTTTATAAATCGCCTCAAATTGAAAATTGGTCTACTTAGAGGAATGATGCGCATTTGAAAGTTCACTTTTCGGTTTGACCTTAAAGTTACATCGAGAGGACATGTGGAGGTTTTCGTTGCTTTTTCCGAACTTATAATTTTTTTGTGAAGTTGGTATAGTTTGGCAGAACAGAGACACGTGGCAAGCTCGTGCTCATTCAGGGTCTCCGCTTTGGGCACCATTTTGAAATTGCGCCATGAAGACACGTGGAGGCTTCCACCGGGTCTTCCCATACTTAGTCATTTTTCAAAAGGTTTTGGGAGGTCTGGGACACGTGGAGGAACCACACATGTTTGGGGACCAGCCCTTGAGTTTCATTTTAAAGAAGCACCAGGAGGACACTTGGAGGCCTCCGCTCACTTTGCATTTTTCTTGGAATTTTCAACGGCCAAAGGAGATTGCCTCAGACTCTGACACATGGTGCCTTCTGCTGAGCTTCAAGCCTTCAAACAAATTTTGTCAGGCCAGGACATGTGGCGAGCCCACACTCTTTCAGGGTCTCAAATTTTGGGGACTATCTCAAGGTGCACCATTATGACGCGTGGCAGTTTGAAAATTCAAAAGGGGTGCGGAAGCGAATCATCGGGGCATCTTATAATTTTTTCCTCTTATTCTCAAAGGGGTTAAAATATCAAAAATGGCCCGCAAGCCCAACAAAGGATCAGTCAAGGTTTGTTTCAAGGTCAATGGTGGAGGTGCGGACCCTCGGGAAAATTTGAAAATTTTTCCTTTTAGGAGAAAAGAGTTAAAAGTGAAAAAGGAAGCACAGTTCCGATGGGACCCACATTGGGACACATGTCAGGCCCATTTTTCAAGGGCAGAGCTGTGGGGAAAACTTTGAAAATTTTCCCTTTCGCAAAAAAGAGGTGAAATGGCAAAATTTAGACACAATTCCTTTGGGACCCACCTTAGGACATGTGTCAGGCTCATTTCTCAAGGGTAGAGGCGTGAAGCAAAATGTGAAAATGTTACTTTTTTCGAAAAGTGTTAAAATAAAAAAGAGAACTTGTGGGCCCACTCTAAAATTAAATCTTCCACGTGGACGACCCAAATTCAAAGTAAAGATCAATGACAGCTATGTGTCTAAATCTGATTTTCCCCCCATTTTTATTGAAAAGACTCCTGGAAGTGTGAGTCTTCATGATTTCTTGGTATTTCCTACATGCCAAACAGAGAGGGGAGTTAATTTTGATATCTAAGTTTGGTGGGGGAGATCTGGAGACATCTATCACCATTAAAATGATCTGGCTATTGGGCTCGATATGATCTTCCATTTTTCTTCTCCCGAGCACAAGGAAGAGCCAGATTTGACAGATTAGGGGTGGAAGTGGTTGGCGAATAGAAGGAAGAGTGATTTTCTAGAGGAAGGAGTTGAATGCGGGAGATATTCGAAGAGATCTTCCCCCTGAGCACCTGGTGACTTTTTGTAGATTTGATTCTGGGAATCATGATCGTGATCATGGTAGGCACTGGTGGCACTCAATGTCTAGATTTTTTTTTGGGGAAAAGGGGTCTGTTGTAAATTTATAAATGGCACAAATTATCATAGGTTGGAAATGTTGGAGTGTTAGAGGTCGAAGAAAATTCCTAAGAGGAAAATTTGACAAAGCCTGTCTTTTGAGAAGCCGTCTGAGAAGCCTGTATATCTCTTTTGTTTTAAATTTGATCATGTCAAGGTGGTTGCGAGTGTACAGCCATTGAAAAGCTCTGAGATTGTTCTAGAAACTTTCCCCTGCTGATAAATTTAATCAAACTCGAGTTATTCTGTGTTGATCTTGAGAAAAATGTGTTTGTTTCATTTCTTGAATGTCTGCAAATAGTTTTTCTTGTTCTTGTTGCAATCTTGTATCAAAATATGTCTTAATCACATAGGTCTCAATCCTTGTGATAGTTTAGTGGCATCTGCAATTTCATTTCTCAGAAGAGCTTTCATCTGGGAGTGAAATAAATGATTTAAAATCACTTTTCTTTCATCTGTTGACAGAGATTGTCTGTAAGCCTCTGGGTGTACCTCAGGCATGACTGGGCTCAGATCTTGATGCTTTATTGGGTCTTCCAACTCGAGCCTTCATGTTAGAATCTCATAGATTGTGTGAAAAAGTGCTAATCTGGGCCTCCATTGAAGCACATATTCTGGTTAAAGGAACATTTTAGCTATTCTGAAGCATTCTGTTGTCTAAGCTTTCCATTTTGTAAAAACTTTCAAAGATCTGGAAAAACAAGTTCATTCTACCTCACCTCCCTCCAAAAATTCATTTAAAACAACCAATCCTACCCATACTACCCCTGTTTGTCATGTATGTATATAAATGCATAATTTTTACTACCAAAAAATGTAGAAACAATCAGGATTCCAAATGTCTTTAGTAGCCTGAACCTTGCCTAGAGAATATCTCCACTATCTAGAGTGACAACTCGTGAGAGTTAGATTTTGTTGCATTGATCATATTTTCTTCAAGGTCTCTTTAACAACTTCATTAGGAAGGATATCTCCATCTCCTCCATAAACAACAGGCTACAAAAGGGTTCTCTTACCTTGGTTGAAAGGCACAACCTAAAATAGTGAGGATAGATCAAATCCTCTTGAGGGTGCTACCCATTTCTCCACATCTGAGTGACAAAAGGCCAGTTAGATCCCATCCCCAGCTACAAAATGACTCATTATGATCTATTTGTCTCTAAGCTTCCTATCAATACTTGTGATGCTGTGTTCAGGGAACTTCCTATTTCATCCATAAGGTTCCCTCTTTCCTGAACTACTTTGGGGTTCTTAGGACCACCCCATTATTATATCTTAAGGCTTATGCAAAAGGGGTTATATCTTAGTTTTACACAGCCGGGGTGCACCCTTATTCGAACCTGCAAATAATTTGTTTTGAATGTGGTGTGTTTTTTATATTTTAGAATTAATGTGGTTTAGTCATTCATCAATTGGAAACCTACAACACACGTATAGCTAAAAAATTTTGTTTCTAACTCCTTTCTTTGAAAAACATTTTTATACCCTGTAATCAAGCATTAGTAGCTCTCCAAGAAAATCACATTATTTAAAAGAGGATTAAGATTTTTTTTTTATTCTCAAGATCATCCAAGGATGCAAGAGAAGAGAATACACAAAAAACTAAAAATTAAAGGAAAAATTTGCAATTATTGAATCATACAAAAATCTTGATAAATATTCATCCCCTTAAACAAAAAATGAAAGATGAAGTTTCCAATCAACCAAATGTTAGAAAATGAATACTACAGTTGATTTTCATTCTCGAGATAACCCTAAGGTGCAAGAGAAGTGCATACACCAAATTTATCCCAACTAGATAGAAATGGATAACTTCAAAACAAAGAACCATAAATTTTGTTTTGTAAAAGGTTCATTCTCTTAAGAAAATTGAATAATCAAATTTCCAAGTTAATCCAAATGTTAAAAAGATATAGATAAAAGTTTTTTTAAATTATCAATATCACCAAAATTTGCAAGAGAAGATCAAAGAGAAGCTTTGGTCTAAATCAAGTAAAGCATGGAAATACAATATTCATCAAAACATTAGACATGTTATAAAATGACCAATTTTATAATAAAGCGAAAAACTACATTTTCTGTAAGTAGAAATCCCAAATTTATGTTTTCATTGCATATCTCACTTCAATAACTTTCTAATGCAAAAAAATTGAGTCATTTCGAGTTCGGGAGAAAACATTATGGCCTTCAGAAAATGGGTTACACATATGCTCTTATGCTCACGGGTATGCACTTAACATGTACCCAAAAGATATTTATAAAACGTCCCTCAATCTACAAAAAAATCAATTTTCTCCAACCAAGATTCAATTTTGACAACAACCCTTCACATTATTATATGAAGAGAAGACTTAATGCTATCTAACATTAATATTCACGATAAAAAAACTTAATATTTTCAAGAAATTGACAAAACTAGCATGTAGAATGTTGAGAAAGTAAGCTCTAAAAATTGAAACATGGGGAAATCTTGAAATCTTCCCACCAAGATCCAAGTTTTACAGCACTTCACTTGCTTTATACCTACAAGGAAGACTCAACACATGCAAAGTCAAGAAAACAAGTTAAGAAAAACAAGTTATGTCAAGATATGTAAAAAGAGGGTTAGTAACCAAAATTGAAACTTAACTATAAAAACATGAAATCAAGTGCAAAGGAAAATAAAGTAAGTCCCATTGGGCATGCCTAATGTGTATATAAATTAGTTAACAATTAAAAGGAAATCAAATTTAACACCAAATAACTTTAATACAATGCTAACTAGATCAATATACCATCATGCTTAGAGCTTAAGCAAAGCTAATCTATTAACATATTTGCATTAGAACATGAAATGAAGATTCAAATAACATGCTAAAAAAATAACCTCTATCTCTAATTGAATGCTAATAAAATGAACCTATTTAGATCCTTAGAATTAAAAAGGGTTGATTGTATGTTTGAATCCCAAGGTTTTCAAGAATGGAGTCTTGTCAATCCATGGCTACAAGACCATTTAACATATCTCCATATGACTTCAAAACTTAGATGGATGAATGCAAGAGATGAAGATGGCTAGTACTTCCAATGAAGAATACTCTAAGATGATGAAAATGGCTATAACTTAGTCTCTATGCTCATTTAGGTGTGTAAAGGTGTAAGAATAAAGGTAAGAGGAGGGATCCTTATGTAGCCTAATGGATAAAATAATCTCTAGATCCCTTTACATGTGGGATAGTAGAGAGGTTGGGTTAGTTATGGATAAGGATGGTTGAAAGGGGGTTGAGTCAACCTTATGAGAGTTTATTTTGTCCTTTAGTGACTCATGGGGTTTGAGGGGATTTATTAATTAATCAAAGTGATTAATTAATATGTGAGTAAGCTTATAGAAGCTTTTTAGAGGAATAATTAACATGATTTAGACTATGGGAGGAATTTAATCAAATAAATGATGCTTTATTGATTTAATAGAAGAGAGAATTAATTAATTAAGAATAATTAATTGATCTAGATAGAAAGGGGTATTAATTAATTAGAAATAATTAATTAAATTAGATAGAAATGGGAGCTTAATTAATTAGAAATAATTAATTAATCTAGATAGAAAGGGGAGTTGAATTAATTATAAATAAATAATTAATCTAGATAGAAAAGGGAGCTAGTTAATGAAAGGTCATTTATTGGCATCGTTTTTGGATAGAAGAGTTAATTAATTGAGGTAATGTAATTAATCAACAATGACGATAGTAGAGAAAATGTGTGATATTGACAATATGTTGTCAATTTGTGGGAAAGGGTATAATTAGCACAATTTAAGTATTTAAATTGCTTAAGCTAAATTATAGGTGTCTACACCATTACTAAACCTGGTATTTCTTATGCAGTAGGAGTAGTTTTGAGATTTATGCAAGAACCTTATGAGTCTGTATTGGAAAATGGAAAAAAGGATTATTGAAATAAGATTAAAGGGACAGCTCAATTATGGTTCGAATATTTATTAAAAGTTCTATATGATGAGGAATATGCAACAATTTCTCCTGAGATTGCAATCAAACACTCGAATAAAGAGTACAAATTATGTACAAAATTAATGATGAAAATCTACTTAGTTAAGGGTACTAATAAGCTCCCTAAAACATTATTCCACTTATACTTTTTCCAGGAGGTCAATGACCTTTATATTCTCTTGAGTAGAGTTTCGAAGTCTTTGGAAGTTCGGAGAAAGAATTTCATCAAGTGGATGTTCCTATATATTTCCACCATCAAAAAAATAATGAGTTCATACAATGGGGGGGAGCATATTAGTACTTCAATATGTCATCAATTGGAAACTGTTTTGGTTTCAAAAGACTTATTCATGACTTCTTACCTTATCTATGCATCAGATGCTATGGGAGACATATATATTTTATTGAAACCGAAAAGGTGTTATAAGCACATATTAGATCTACGAGTTTTATCCTCAGCTCACTATGAAGGAGGGAAGTAATCATTTGCCAAGAGAGTAAATGTATGTTATTCTTTGTTGTTATTTTATATGATTTTGATAAAGATTTGTACAATTATAGAATATCTGATGAGGTATTTTAAGAGTTAAGGGAATGGAGAGCCATATATCTTCAATTTATAACTTTTACATATATCAGGGTTTAAGGGTTTTTGGGTGCCCTAAATAAGTTACCGAGATGTCTAATTGATAAATGGGTCCATGTTATAATTAAGTTTTAGCCAAAGCACTTGATTATCATAAGATTTAGAATAAGCGACATAAATCATGGAGTCCATTTTCCTATTTAAATTGCTAAGATATACATTGTTTTTGTACCAGTATCTATAAATCCAAGAATGTAGATGGAGAAATGCTTGAATGTCATTTTGTAGACTTTCATCCTAGGACCAACTTTGATTATTGGGGAAAATTTTGTGAAAAAGGGTATGGAAACGCTCCCATGTGCCACAGTTAGAAGACATTCGGATCCATTGTCTTAGATGAAGTTATCATTAAGACATCTTAGAATTTGAAAGATTCAACTTTGAAAGAGGTTAAACAGATATGGTATTATCACCCCATGTTCTAGATGATGATCAACGGATGATGATGAGATACTTGTGACCTGGTTTATAGGAGTGATAATATTGTGAATCAACGATTACCTTGGATCGATTGGTATAAAGAAGAATGTTCTATTACAAAGGAAACGGTATATGAGCCAATTTTGTGAAAGGAGTGAAGTATGATTGGTTGGCTACTCTGGGTATTTCACCTAAGTATCAACCTATGAAGGCAGTTCAAGTTTAGACAACATTAAGCTTTCCCACATCTTCATGAGGAGTAAAATATCCATGTCTCAAAAGACTAGCTTAACTCCAAATTTCAATGATTTGTCTATCTATTAGGGAGGTTATTCTTCTAAATTTTTCTATAGTTAAGGTTGTGCCCCCAAAAATCTACAACTTTATAAGGTTATTGATGTTAGTGCTTCTCCAATTGATTCTCAATTATTCACTTCAAACTCCTTCATTGTCAAGTTTCACTACCCATGGTTCCTCTTCTTCCATTCATCTATCTGTTCTATATTCCATTTCCCCTTTTCCATCTCCTTTAATGGCCCAAATTTTGTCATCCCTACTTGTTCTCTTTGTTGGAGAGATGATTGTTTCCCCACAGTCTACTCCACCTTCTCATCAATTTCCTCGTGTTACGTTCCCATTTCATCTGCTCTTGAGGGTATTATAACACCTACATCATCTATATTTAACACCTCCATTCTATATTCTACTACTGCCACTAGTGGCATGATTTTATCGAGTACCACAGTTTCTACTTCAATAATGATCTTCAGAATACATGATGGTCCATACTTGATTGGCTAGTATCGCCTTAAACCCCAAAGCAAAAGGTAAAAGGTGCTACCTGGTAGATCATAATTGACCTAAGTCATTGACCTAGAACCAACTCTCAAGACATCCAATCAAGTGATCTTCTCTAACTTCCTCAAGAAATTAGTCAGGTGAAAGGTTCTCATGGAGATAACTACCCCCATGGAAGGGAAAACCAAAGAAACTATTACTGCAGCAAATTATCAGAATTTCTTCTCTTTTCTATCCTTGGAAAAGTCAACACATGATGGTGTGAAACAAGGTGTGCTAAATGGCTCTAGGATTTATTTTTGGAAAATATGACAAGGATAAGGATTCAAAGGATGAGTTGAATAAAAAGGTTGAGTAACTCACTTCTCTTCTGATAGAAAGTAACACAACCCACTTCGTCTAGTGATCCTTCAACTATAACTGCTATGACAGTTTCTTCCGTCTTGGATGGTATCTCATATCATGAAACAATGAAGATAGGTCAGAAGGGAAGATCAGTGGACATATGATTGTATGCATACATTAAGAAGAAAATCCATTGATTAGAAATAATTATAGAGTTATATAATGAATAAATACTAAGAAAGATTCCATAAGGAAACTAGACCAGCATCCCTCATCTTGAAGAAAGCAACAATCTTGGTCTTAGTTTGGTTACCTCGGAATTAAATATGCCAAGTATTTATACACATGTACTCTTCCAAAAAGGTGTGGTGAATATTTCTTACAAGATGTTTGAATTTTGAAAGGCCATGGAGTTCAGGTTATAGCTATTTCAAGATTTGATTAAAAAATTAGATGAAAAATAGGTTAAAATAATAGATTGTGTTGAGTGATATTTTAGTCTCTAATTTGAGGAGATACACCGTAATTTATTCAATGAGAACATTGACTACTCTTCCAATTGATCAAGTGAAACACCAATTTGTAGAAGGTTTGGTCAAAGCAAGATGATGAAGTTACAAAAACCTTCTGACATTATTTCGATCTAATAGACTTCATTTCATGCAAGAATTTCATAAATTGATCTGAAGAAAGTTATAATCAAGTTGAAACAGGTTAACTAGTTAAGGTTGTAAAGGGAAGTGGATACACCCTCAAATGTACTAAGTCAGTATTTATATGTGGACTTGAAGAGGAAGAAATATAGAAAATTGTGATGTTCTTCATGGAATTTCAGAAAATCGTACGACCCTATAAGAGCAAGGAGAGTTAGGATAAAGATGAACATGTGAAGTAGATACTGCAGGGCCAAGTTCACTCAAGTTTGGCGGCCATTTCCTATGAATAAGTTATGAGTTTCTTTTCTTGGTCAAAGGTTACACGATTGACTTATTCAAACTTTTGAAACTAGAAATTGATATTTTTATGCGAGAAATGTTCCCTTGAACTTAAATACATTCTATTTTTTTGCAATTAGTTAGCTAAAGGTGTGATTTTAATGCCCATCCTCTTGAACTTATAAATAGATTCGAGCCATGTGTTAAGCTAATTGGGATGAATTTTATATTAGGTGAGAATAATATTTCTCTTCAATCAAGGTTGGAAGAGTTTTCAAAGCTACTTTAAGCCTTTTGATAATATTCAGAATGAATATTTTGGCATGGAATGTATGGTGTATTGTGATCCAATTGATTAATCTCTAATTTGTGAATTTTTAATTCCCTGAAGTATGGATTTATTGATCTTCCTTTATATGTAGTGATATTTCTTTAATCTTGCAGGAACGTGACATAGAACCTTTGTGTTTTAGCTGTGGAGAATTTATTCCCTTTTTCTTATCAAAGTGAATCATACTTACCAGTCAAAGATTAGAGAGTATCACTTGAAATGTGCATGTAATTGATTGTTGTCATATGTTAATTGTGTTGTTGAATGAATCTCTCTTTTCAGTTCACAACTTGGTGCATCACCTTATTTAAAGTTTTATTGTTAACTATCTCTAACCTTAATCCCAAAGACTGAGTAGATTAGGATATTTGTAAGTGATTTAGATTTGCAACTTCGAGTCATGGAAAAGATGACACCTCCAAAACAGTTCTAAAGGAATCTTGAGCTTCTCTGAAGGTTGGATCCTAAGGATCAATTTATAGGTACTACATCTTTCTATGTTCTAACATAGAAAAGTGGAGAGTGCACTCAATGATTCAATGTGTGCATGATACGCATGATAAAAAATGACCAACATGTTAAACTTTTTAGCTTCATATAGGGATCATCAAAAATAGGGTTAAGCTGGAATGGAACTGATGGACATGCGTGCAATCAACATATTGCTCATGGTTATTGTTAAGGATTACCATAGTTTATCATGAGAT
The DNA here is from genome assembly GCA_019776745.2 of Taxus chinensis. NCBI lineage: Eukaryota > Viridiplantae > Streptophyta > Pinopsida > Cupressales > Taxaceae > Taxus > Taxus chinensis. The sequence continues at coordinate 43,843,961 of CM034157.1, read as the reverse complement.
ATAATCCACGTATTGTTCACAAGGATGCTTGAAGACTTCTAATATGGTGTCGGATGAAAAGGGGTTGTGGGGAAGCAATGTCCTGAAAGAACGATTGGCATTTGACCTGTGTATTCTCTTCATGGCCAAAAGGCAGGGCTCTACTTATGTTATGAAGACAATGTGGGGAACACATATTTTCCCAAATGGAAAAATTAGATCAGCCATGAGTTACATAAAAGGAACCAAGAAATCTCGTTTAAGATCTTCCAAACAGGTCACAAAAGGAAACATTGGAATGGTGAGACCTGCAAAAGACAAGACCTTTTGTCCACTCAAAATTCCCTGCTCTGATGAAAGTAAAAATTTCAAAATTTTGAGTTTAAGTGTTTTTCTCTGAAGTGCCTAAGTCGTGAAATTGAGAAAATCTGTGTTTTGGGTCATTTTGTATGTATTTTCGGGCCTGTCGGAACATTTTTGTCCCAACGTGTCCCAAGTTCAAAAGTGCGTTCTGTTCTCCGATCGGCCGAAATCCCCGAAGTTGTTCCATTTTCGGGCCCGTCGGAACTTTTCGTCCCAAGTGTCCCAAAACTAAAAGTGCGCTCTGTCCCATTTTCGGCCGAAACACCCGAACCGCGTACTTCGCGCATTTTCGTCCCAACTGTCCCAATTTTTCAGCCGAACCCGAGTCGCGTACTTCAGAGCTTTTAACCAAAGTTAAAAGTGCAAGTTGTTCCATTTTCGGCCCGAACCGGCCGAGTCGCGTACTCCGGAACTTTTTGTCTCAAATGTCCCAAGTTCAAACGGGCCTTTTGTTCCAATTTCGGCCGAAACACCCGAACCGCGTACTTCGCGCGTTTTCGTCCCAAATGTCCCAAAATGCATTTGTGCGTCTTCTCCCTGCTTCACCCGAATCGGCCGAGCCGCGTGTTTCGCGCATTCGCGTCTCACATGTCCCAAGCGTACCAAGTGTCATTCGTGCTTATTTTTCCCGCTCTACCCGAATATCATGCTTATTCAAATTGGTGGGTATGTATTAAATGCGCATTTATGACCTTTCTCTCTCCTAAACGGCTATATAACGAGCATTTCCCCTTTGCATTTTTCACACTACTTCCATGCTATCTTTTGCTCGAACCCTTGCAATTTGAAAACCTGCGCGTGTATCCCCTCCCTCTGTAATTCCTTTCCGAGTCTAGGTTGCGGCTCTGAGACTATCAATATGAAGATCAAATTTCAGGGACAGGAACAAATTTCTCCACTTGAGTCTGCCGTTCGCAATATTGGGGACAGCGAAGCTCGTCATCTTGATTTCAGTGATTTTTGGGCAAGAATGGCGGACGCAAACCCTACACCAATGGCGCAGATGATTCACGATAGTGGTTTGGCTTTTGCTGGAGGTTTCCCAATCTCAGTACAGTGTGCTGATACCGTGCTTTCATGCGGAGCTCACTTCGACCCCGCTTCGAGTGAATTGACCAATATACATGGGGAACTCATCGCCAAATTGGATGCTGCCGCCATTAGCACTGCTCTGAGGATTCCAGAGATGGATAATGCCATAGTCGTTTCCCGGGATCAAGCACAGGCCCTGTTCGACCAAGACAGTGACAAATATAAGGCACGAGTGGCGAAGTCCTGGCTTAAAAACCCTAGGAAGGGAGCTTCTCGTCTGACCAAAACCCTCTTCCGAGCAGATTTCAATGAAGAGTTGTCAGACTTCATAATCTTGCTGGCTCGGGTTATGGGTTTGCCCTCTACCAACGAATTTCACTTCTGGATGTGCCCGCTCATCAGCATGGTGTGCGAAGGAACGCAAAATATCAATTGGGCGGAAATCATAAGCATGAATTTGACGGAGCAGCTGTCCAATGTGCAGCAAACGAAGAAGTTCTATATGACTTCGTACCTGATGTATACCCTGGCAGCGTCACGGCAATGGTTTGGCTTTTCTTACATCGACGCTCACAAAGATGATCCAGTATATGCTTACTGCCCGCAGTTCACCCTGGAGACCAGCAATCGTAATTTCAGAAGGGTCAATGATGCTTTCACCATGTACGTGGTCAGACTGCTCGAAGGTGATACTGCTAGAAGGTTTTCAGATGAAGCCATGAACCTGATATCGCAATATGGTGCTTATTTCATCCAATTCAGGAAATTTTCTTATATCAGGCTTGCTGGCTATGAGAGCACCCCTCTGCGGCTTCCCATGTTCTGCAATGATAAAATGGCCTTGATAGAAATATGCAGGCAACTAGACAAGTTGCACAGAACTTGCAGAGATAAGAAGATTTCTGGCTTGCACTTTCCCATCTCTCTGGGAAACTACACTTGCAAAACAGCCCTGGATGCTCAGAACATAGAGAGAGCCCTGGTACCTATCACCGTTCATTTCTTCAAGCCAAGAACCTGCTTTGACTTGAAGAAGTTTATTGAACAGAACATCAAGATAATCTACCATCATAGGGCAGATACAGAAGACTACTGGGCTGACTGTGCAGATGATTTTGAGGCCAGGAGAAGGCATTGTGGCAGGTTCTCCCTGCAATTGATCCAAGAACTCGGTCTGTACCAAGTTCCTGAAGGTCTCCAGGATGACAACTCTGATCTATACTCGTATGAGTATGAAAATGTGGTTAAGCACACTCCTTTGGAGGACCTGGATTGGAACAGGAAAGAGAGGGATGATCTGGCTGAGATCCTTGCTCCAGTCTTAGTCAGGACTAAGGTCTGGTTTGACAGGATGGTTCGAGAATTCAGGAGGCATTCAGGAGAATCCTCTTCTAAGGATGCTTCAACACCAAGAAGAGAAGCATCTATTCCAAGGTCAGAAACACCAGTGAAGACCCCTCCTGCCTCATCAATACAAGGACCTGCAGCTTCTACTCCTTCTTCATCCACTCAAGTGTACCAGAAGAAGCTCAAGGAGGTTAAGAAGGAGCCTGTGGAAAGTGACCCTCAAAGAAAGCAGGCAGAGTTGCCTATGGGACCAGAGAACATCATTGTTCTCAGTGAAAGTGAAGAAAGTGAAGTACCAACTCTTGCAAGTGCTCCTGAAGATCCAGCTGATAAAGATAAAGAAATCCAGAGCACTGAGCTTTCAGGTGATGTTGACTCTTCTGCCGCAATTGCCCCAAGTGCCCCACTCACCTCTCAACTCGAGTCAACAGCTGCGCAGACCTTGAGCGTCATGAGCTCTCTGTCTCTTGGTCCCCTTGCTCCTCCTGCTGATTCCTCTTCCTCTTTTGCGTGGGTGCAACCTTTGGTTGACAAAAGGAAGAGGAAATTTTCCTCTCGGAGTTCAGGGTCAAATTTTGATGCTGTCGCAGCCTTGTTGGGCACCACTCCTTCTCGTGCCAAGAAAGCCAGAACTACCTCCAGAATAGTGTCTGATGCTCAAGGTCAGCAATTCCTGGAGATTGCCAGGCCTTCAACGGATAAATCAGAGCAGGACTTGCAGGTATCTGACTTAGAGCTCTCGAGAATCCCAATGGGAGAGTCTACCCCTGAAGGTGAAATTCACAACCTCCAGGAAACAGTCACAAGAGTCATTGGGAGGGTAGAGAAAGGGCAACAAACTATTGAACAGTTGGAAGAACAGGCCCAAGTTCTCACAGGTTTCATCAAGTCTCTTTTGTCTAAGGACAAAGTTTTGGACCCTACCCCATTGACTACTCTCCCACCTCCTGTAATTCTAAGCCAAGATGAAGTGCAGAGTATCAAAGATATGCACAAGTATTCTGTCTATGGCAGAGCTATTGAAGCCCTGGTGGATGACATGCTTGTTGCTGGATTAAACTTCATCGATGAAGCTTTCAAACTCCACGAAAAGGTGAGCAATGTGCAACTGAAGCTCTCCTCTACTATTGGAATCATGGATAAAGAGCTCAAACTCTGGAGCAGTTGCATAGTAGACCTCCGACTCATGGGACAGGCAGATGAGAACGTTTTGTTGGCGAGTAAAGTCTTTGATGATGCAAAGGATAATCTGTCGAAGTCCTGGGTCTACAGCGTGGAGTGGAAGATCAGAGTCCTGGAGGAGGCTTTGGGAGAACTGAAGAACAGTTGGCAGAAGGGCGAAGCTTTCAAGACACTGGTTATCTCTGCTTTCAAAGACATACACTGTCATCTTCAGGATGAGACTTCTGGTACTTCCCTTTCCTTGCAAGAAATCAAAGCTCAATTCAGAGCTTTTGTCAAAGATAACTTATTCAAGGAAAGTTCCATCTCCAAGGAGAAAATGAAGGAGATTTGCTCTCTTCAATCTGCCATTGAAGAAGCAAACAAAGATTATCATACTCATGTCGAGTTTGATAAAGAGATGGAGAAGTGTCTGGGATTTTGGACTCAGTCTACGACTAACACGTCAGTCCCTCGTGGCAGAGATATAGCTGAGGCGTTGAAGAGATTCAGGCAGCGAATTCTGAAGTCAGTGGGTCCCTCTCAGTGACCGACCACCTGTCTTCTTCTCCTTATTCTTCTCTTCTTTTCTATTTCTTTTTCTCGGATTCATTGTAATAGGTTGAGGTATTGCGATTGGCAATCCTTAACTAATCTTTAGTTAAAAGAAGTAGTTACAAAGAGTAACTGACTTGTAAGCTATATAATGGCCTTTCCACGCCATTTTGAAGGAGGAAGAACTTGGCATATTTTCTGAAAGTGTAAATAGATTATAAAGAAATCAATACAGAAGGACTTTTCCATTCTTTGTCTATCTGATCTCTGTTATTCCTAAGCTTTCATTTATTTTCTTTGTGAAGATCATTTGTCTCAAGTTCGTTAGTCTTACCGATTGCATACTCTTCAACTTTGCAAGCACGGTGATCTTGTATAACCAAGAAGGAACTTTGTGTCCTTGATTAATGAATCTGTGTTATGTTAAGAAACTTTGTGTTCTAAGCAGATGTTATTTACAGAACTTTGTGTCTTTAAATTCCATCTTATTTATTCAATACAAATGATCTTGTTTCAATTCACTGTGACTTTCGCATACATAAAGAATTACTCTGATATCTATAATTCTGCATGTTGCCTTTCTGCTCTTTCCCGTACTCTCATTTCCTCAGTCCTTTTGTAATTGATGATCTTCATAGAAAACACTTTCGTGATATCCAAGTTTAACCAACAAATCATGTCTTGTACATTTGTAAATAAGTTCGTTTCTGAATAAGGGAACCTCTCCCATTAAAGAGGAGGGACTTCTTGTCCCCTGACTGTTGCTCTTCGTAAAGTCCTATCTGACGACCAACAGTTTTTGGCGACTCCGCTGGGGAAAATCATATTCCAGTTCTGTTATTTTTTATCATCTTTTGATCTGGAGACTCCGCATTTTACTCGAGGGAGAAGGACCCTTGGTATTGAAGATTCTCAGTTCCAGATTTTGGAGCAGTAGGGTTTTCCTTTTCCTTCAACAAGAAATAGAAGGACTCGTTCGACAAGCACTCCACCTGTTCAAGATAGAAGTCCTACGGGTGGTATTCCTTCAGAGCCAGCTAGCCCTAATCTTCGAGCTTTGATTCTTGCTGGTATTACAGTTCTTCTCCAAGCCGTTTTTCCAAGAATGGCGGTGCCATTACCATGGGGTCATCGTGTCGGGCCCCTTGCTCTTCCTCAGCCTTTGCATGAGTTACCCAGAGGTAACCGGAAGAACTTTCCTAAGTTCAAAGGCGATGGCAAAGTGCATCCTGATGAACACATCGCAGCCTTCATTGTTGCATGTGGAGTCCTGGGAGTTGAGCATGAAGACGTCTCCGTGAGACTGTTCGTTGAGACGTTACAAGATAATGCTGCTGATTGGTTCTACCACCTTCCGGCTGGCGCTATCATCGACTGGGACACAATGAGAACTCAGTTCGAAAACCGTTTCAAGCCAGCAGAAGATGTGCATGCCTTGCTTGCCCAAATTTCTCAGATAAAGAAAGATTCATCAGAACCCATGAGAGAATTTGTGGCCCGATTCAACAGACTGATCAACAAAATTCCTGTAAATACTCGACCTGTTGATCAAATCCGAAAATGTTTCTTCTTAAATGCCCAATCGTCTGAAGTCAGTTATGCGCTGAGAAGGGCTAATCTCGCAACATTGGTGGAGGATCAAACTCTTGCTGTTAGTGTCGAGGATGATCTGATCATGTCAGGGAAGTTGAGGAGAGACCCTTCCAAATCTAAGTCTGTTGCTTCCTCCTCCTCCACTCCTGGACCTAATACTGATCCATTAGTTCAGAAGCTTGCGAATGATCTTATTGCTATAAAGAAACAATTGGCTCAGCATGCCCCTTATGCAGATGTTCCAAGAAGGAATTTTCAGCCCAGAAATCGTTTACCTCCTTCTCAAACAAGACTAGCACTTGAAGGACCTCCTGTTAAAGTTCCTGTGAATGCAACCTGTGAGGTTGAAGAGCCAGATGATGATGAGGATAATGAAGCTTGCGAGGAGTTTGTGGAGGAATTTGATGATGAGGCAGAGGAACTTGAGGGATCTCGGGTTAATTTCTTCACCACTGAGGGCATTGATGATGGAGATGATTATGATGAAGTGGTAGCAGACATGAATAGCGAATCATTTGCTGTCATGACTCGAGAGCAGACACATCAGAGGGAGAAAGTGACACAGCCCATAAAGAAATCTAAGGAGCAGTCGGCAACTATTCCCGTAATTGCAAAAAGAGGATCTCCTATCCCTACTTCATCTGCACCAAAGGTGAGTCCTGTTAATCCTACTAGCAAAGTTCCTTCTTTTTCTCCTAAAGTTGATAAGCCTAGAATTTCAAATGATGATGGCCCGTCCACTTCTGGGTCTTTTGATATTATTGATCATCTGAAAAAGACTAAGGTTCAAATTTCAGAGGCTGAGTATTATCAAACTCATCCCAAAGCTTTTGCCAAAATGATTCAATTTGTTAATTCCCACTCCAAAACCACCTCTAAAGGCCTTTTACCTACTCCTCCTTCTGCACCACAGCCTAGTCTGGTAGCTGCTGTCACCTCGCCTGGTGACAAAATTAAACCATTTTATGTAACACTTCTTATAGCTGGTCATAGGCTCAGTAATTGTGTCATTGACTCAGGAGCCTCAGATAACGTAATGCCTGCTAAAGTAGCTCATGCTTTAGGCCTGACCCTCACACGCACTTATGGATCTTGTTACTCCATGGAGAGTAAAGAAGTGCCCCTGGTCGGGAGAATTAAAGATGCACAAGTGGCTTTTGCTGCCTTGCCTGAAAAGAAAGTGTTGGCTACCATCTTAGTAGCAGATATCCCTCCTTCATACGGGATGTTGCTAAGTAGGAACTTCTGCAAAGATGTGGGTGGGGAAATCCAAATGGACTGGTCGCATGCACTCATACCTGTTAATGGACAAATGAAGAAGTTGATGCCTGAGAAGCAATCTGAGTATATTGTGCAAAAAACGGATGATCCTAAAGCACAAATACTCTATGAGGATATGGGTCATGGCAATTACATGATTATGTCCCCTGATGAAATCCAACTTCCCAGAATGTCACCTAAAGATCCTAATGGTATTTGGATTTTAGAGTTTGATGGAAGTTGTTCCTCAGCTGGTTCTAGAGCTGGTGTCCTGCTAGTGTCACCTGAAGGATGCCTACATCCTTTTTCATTTAAGTTGTAGTTCGAGAATACTAATAATACAGCAGAGTATGAGGCTCTCATTCTTAGACTGCAAGTGGCCAAAGAACAAGGTGTGAAGAATCTTCTGGCACGTGGTGATGCATAACTGATTGTAAAGCAAGTGAGAAGCCTTTTCCAAGTGAAAAATGGGAGGCTGAAACATTACCGGAATCAGGTTTGGGATTCCATTGAATTCCTTGATGCTTTCTCCATTGAGGCAATACCTAGGGAGAAGAACAGCAGGGCTGATTCACTAGCAGTCTCAGGGTCACTACTGATTCCTCATCCTGACTTCTCTCAGGATAAGTTCACCATTGAGATGGTCCATCGGCCTAGTGTACCTGATAATACCAATAACTGGCAAGTTTTCAATGATGATCAACATTTGCTTTCCTTCCTGGAACTCAAGGGTAATTTCGAACAACTGTATTTTGAGGGAAGTGACAACCTACCTCGTGAGAATGTGCCCTTTGACCAAGCAGTCGCCCAAGGGGAAGAAACAGATCAAGATGGATGCATCAATCTCAAAGGAAACAAGATTCCTAAAGGTTTGGTGAGTTTGGAGGAACTATTTGATAAACATGACAGGTATGTGAAATCTAAAGCTTCTACTGGACCTCAGCAATCAGCTGAGTATGATAAGATTGATATTGGGAGTTCTACTGACCCTAAGCTCGTGAACATTGGAAAATGTTGCACAGCAGATGAGAGGAGAAAAGCAATTGATCTTTTAAAGAAGGTATAAGGATGTTCTCGCTTACTCTTATGAAGATTTGAAAGCTTTCAAACCAAAAGATATGCAGCACTCTATTCCTCTTAAGCCTGGAATTAAGCCTTTCAAGCAGAAACAGAGGCAATACAACCCCAAAATAGCTGACACCATCTTTCAGGAGATACAGAAGTTGTTGAAGGCTAAAATTATTTTTCCCATTCACCATTCAACATGGATTGCAAATATTGTGCCTGTTAGGAAGAAAAATGGTGAGATCCGCATCTGTGTTGATTTCAGGAACCTGAATCAGGCTTCTCTGAAAGATAATTATCCTTTGCCTATGATGGATCAAGTATTGCAAGCAGTAACAGGATCTGAAATGTTATCTATGCTTGATGGATTTTCTGGATATAATCAGGTAGAGGTTGATACTGTAGATCAACACAAAACAGCTTTCACTACTCCTTGGGGTACCTTTGCCTACAAGAGAATGCCTTTTGGGCTTATTAATGCTGGTGCCACTTTCCAGAGGGCTATGGATCTGGCTTTTGGAAGCTTAAAAGGGAAGTGTATTGTCATATATCTTGATGACCTGACAGTGTTTTCCAAGACAAGAGCGGATCATTTTGATCACCTAGAGACAGTTCTGCTGAGATGCAGAGAGCATGGGATCTCTCTGAACCCTAAAAAATCTGTCTTTTGTGTCACTGAGGGAAAGTTATTAGGGCACATCGTTTCCAAGGATGGTATTAAGATTGATCCTGAACGAGTTCAAGCCATCCAGCAAATTCCTCTCCCAACCAGTAAAAAGGGCGTGCACTCCTTCTTCGGTAAGATCAATTTTTTGAGAAGATTCATCCCTGATTTTGCAGAGTTAACTTTGAATATTTCTCAGATGATGAAAGGGAAGCAAACATTTGGTTGGTCTTCTGAAGGAAAGGAATCCTTTGAAGGTATCAAGAGAGCTATCGCTAAAACTCCTGTTTTAGCCTGTCCTGATTTCAGCAAAGATTTCATCATCTATTGCTATGCTACAGATAATACCTTGGCTGCTGTGTTAACTCAAGAAGACTCTAATGAGCATGAGCTACCAATCGCGTTCATGAGCTATATTCTGAAAGATCACGAGTTGAAATACACCATGATGGAGAAACATGCTTTTGCAGTGGTTAAAGCTGTCAAGCAGTTTCGCTTTTACATCCTCAACTCTCATTCCATGGTATTGGTCCCGGATACAACTGTTAAGTCAATCCTCACACAACAAGAATTTGGATCCAAGAGAGGGAACTGGGTTGCTAAGGTCCAAGAGTATGACATTGACATCAAGCCAACTAAGCTGGTTCGTGGAAAAGGTCTTTGTGAGCTCATTGCTGAAGGAGCTAAGCATGAATTATTGGAGAAAAAAGTTGACCTTCCTACCGTTCTGTTCCTTAGTTCAGTTGACGAATGGTATGCTGACATCGCCCATTTTCTCACCTATGGGGAATGCCCCTCTCATTTAACTGCCAAAGAAAAGAGGACTGTTAAATTGAGGTCAGTGCAATATGTATTATGGGAAAATGCTTTGTTCAAGCGTGGCTTAGATGGGAGATTTTTGAAGTGTGTGGACAAGGAACAGCAGAGAAAGTTGCTCTCAGCTTTTCACGATCAGGCATGTGGAGGGCACTATTCATCAACGGTTACAGCTCATAAGATACTCCGTGGAGGATACTACTGGCCTTCCTTGTTCAGAGATGCATCCAAGTGGGTGGATAAATGTGAGGCTTGTCAGACCTTTGTGGGAAGACCTAAATTGGCTTCTTTGCCTCTCAAGCCAGTTGTGATTGAGGAACCATTTCAACAGTGGGGTTTGGACTTCATTGGTACACTTAATCCTGCTTCTAGTGCTGGTCACACTCATGTACTAACTGCCACGGACTACTTCACCAAATGGGTGGAAGCTATTCCAGTTAAGAGCACTACTTCTGAAGTGGTATGCAGCTTCATCAAAGAGAACATCTTGGTAAGGTATGGTGTACCTAACAAGATTGTAACAGATAATGCCTCGAATTTCTCTTCAGCTGAGATAATGGACTTCTGCTATGGGTATGGCATTTCTTTGGCTCACTCTTCAGATTACTACCCTCAGGGAAATGGGCAAGCAGAATCCACTAACAAAAATCTGGTGACTATTATAAGGAAGTTAGTAAATGAGTCTCAACGAAACTGGCACAAGAAGCTCTATGATGCTCTTTGGGCAGACAGGATTACACCAAAGAGAGCTATTGGAATGTCTCCTTTTCAAGTGGTATATGGAGTAGAAGCTCAATTGCCAGTGACAGTGGAACTGCCAGCCTTGCACCTAATGAAGGCCATTGAAGATACTAGTTTCAGAGATGCTTTGGACAAGAGAATTATGTACCTGCACAAACTGAATGAGGACAGATTGATGGTTGCTGATAGGATATCTGTTCACCAGCAGAAGGTAAAGGTCCTGTTTGACAAGAAAGCTAGGTTCAGAGATTTCCAAGTTGGAGACACCGTGCTGTTATGGGACAAAAGACATGAACCTCGTGGCAGCCATGGAAAGTTTGATTCCCTGTGGCTCGGACCTTTCAAGATCAGACACTTTGCTGGTGAGAATTCCTTTTATCTTGATTACATGGATGGTTCTTCTCTCCCACTTCCTTATAGTGGGCAGTATCTCAAGTTGTTCAAGTCCTAGGTGATTAGGGAGTCCCTTGTATATTCTGTACAGTGTTTTTGTTTTTCTTTCCTTTTCTGTTTTGGTGTGTTGTCCTCTGTATTGGTCTGCTTTTTGACTCCGTGGCCCAATGGATAAGGTACTGGTCTGCTTCTCCTGAGTTTGTCTAAGTTCTTGCCTTGTCTCATTCCTTGAATTTATGCCAAGTCATCCCCAGAAGGAGCCAGCTGTTGTCCACTCAAAATTCCCTGCTCTGATGAAAGTAAAAATTTCAAAATTTTGAGTTTAAGTGTTTTTCTCTGAAGTGCCTAAGTCGTGAAATTGAGAAAATCTGTGTTTTTGGGTCATTTTGTGTGTATTTTCGGGCCTGTCGGAACTTTTTGTCCCAACTGTCCCAAGTTCAAAAGTGCGTTCTGTTCCCCGATCGGCCGAAATCCCCGAAGTTGTTCCATTTTCGGGCCCGTCGGAACTTTTCGTCCCAAGTGTCCCAAAACTTATTGTGCGAGTTGTTCCAATTTCGGCCGAAACACCCGAACCGCGTACTTCGCACGTTTTCGTCCCAAATGTCCCAAACTTCTCCGGACCCATTGTTCATTTTCGCCGATTCGCCCGAGTCGCGTACTTCATTTTCGTCCCAAAGTTAAAAGTGCAAGTTGTTCCATTTTCGCCCGAACCGGCCGAGTCGCGTACTCCGGAACTTTTTGTCTCAAATGTCCCAAGTTCAAACGGGCCTTTTGTTCCAATTTCGGCCGAAACACCCGAACCGCGTACTTCACGCGTTTTCGTCCCAAATGTCCCAAAATGCATTTGTGCGTCTTCTCCCTGCTTCACCCGAATCGGCCGAGCCGCGTGTTTCGCGCATTCGCGTCTCACATGTCCCAAGCGTACCAAGTGTCATTCGTGCTTATTTTTCCCGCTCTACCCGAATATCATGCTTATTCAAATTGGTGGGTATGTATTAAATGCGCATTTATGACCTTTCTCTCTCCTAAACGGCTATATAACGAGCATTTCCCCTTTGCATTTTTCACACTACTTCCATGCTATCTTTTGCTCGAACCCTTGCAATTTGAAAACCTGCGCGTGTATCCCCTCCCTCTGTAATTCCTTTCCGAGTCTAGGTTGCGGCTCTGAGACTATCAATATGAAGATCAAATTTCAGGGACAGGAACAAATTTCTCCACTTGAGTCTGCCGTTCGCAATATTGGGGACAGCGAAGCTCGTCATCTTGATTTCAGTGATTTTTGGGCAAGAATGGCGGACGCAAACCCTACACCAATGGCGCAGATGATTCACGATAGTGGTTTGGCTTTTGCTGGAGGTTTCCCAATCTCAGTACAGTGTGCTGATACCGTGCTTTCATGCGGAGCTCACTTCGACCCCGCTTCGAGCGAATTGACCAATATACATGGGGAACTCATCGCCAAATTGGATGCTGCCGCCATTAGCACTGCTCTGAGGATTCCAGAGATGGATAATGCCATAGTCGTTTCCCGGGATCAAGCACAGGCCCTGTTCGACCAAGACAGTGACAAATATAAGGCACGAGTGGCGAAGTCCTGGCTTAAAAACCCTAGGAAGGGAGCTTCTCGTCTGACCAAAACCCTCTTCCGAGCAGATTTCAATGAAGAGTTGTCAGACTTCATAATCTTGCTGGCTCGGGTTATGGGTTTGCCCTCTACCAACGAATTTCACTTCTGGATGTGCCCGCTCATCAGCATGGTGTGCGAAGGAACGCAAAATATCAATTGGGCGGAAATCATAAGCATGAATTTGACGGAGCAGCTGTCCAATGTGCAGCAAACGAAGAAGTTCTATATGACTTCGTACCTGATGTATACCCTGGCAGCGTCACGGCAATGGTTTGGCTTTTCTTACATCGACGCTCACAAAGATGATCCAGTATATGCCTACTGCCCGCAGTTCACCCTGGAGACCAGCAATCGTAATTTCAGAAGGGTCAATGATGCTTTCACCATGTACGTGGTCAGACTGCTCGAAGGTGATACTGCTAGAAGGTTTTCAGATGAAGCCATGAACCTGATATCGCAATATGGTGCTTATTTCATCCAATTCAGGAAATTTTCTTATATCAGGCTCGCCGGCTATGAGGGCACCCCTCTGAGACTGCCCATGTTCTGCAATGATAAAATGGCCTTGATAGAAGTATGCAGGCAGTTAGACAAGTTGCACAGAACTTGCAGAGATAAGAAGATTTCTGGCTTGCACTTTCCCATCTCTCTGGGAAACTACACTTGCAAAACAGCCCTGGATGCACAGAACATAGAGAGAGCCCTGGTACCTATCACCGTTCATTTCTTCAAGCCAAGAACCTGCTTTGACTTGAAGAAGTTTATTGAACAGAACATCAAGATAATCTACCATCATAGGGCAGATACAGAAGACTACTGGGCTGACTGTGCAGATGATTTTGAGGCCAGGAGAAGGCATTGTGGCAGGTTCTCCCTGCAATTGATCCAAGAACTCGGTCTGTACCAAGTTCCTGAAGGTCTCCAGGATGACAACTCTGATCTATACTCGTATGAGTATGAAAATGTGGTTAAGCACACTCCTTTGGAGGACCTGGATTGGAACAGGAAAGAGAGGGATGATCTGGCTGAGATCCTTGCTCCAGTCTTAGTCAGGACTAAGGTCTGGTTTGACAGGATGGTTCGAGAATTCAGGAGGCATTCAGGAGAATCCTCTTCTAAGGATGCTTCAACACCAAGAAGAGAAGCATCTATTCCAAGGTCAGAAACACCAGTGAAGACCCCTCCTGCCTCATCAATACAAGGACCTGCAGCTTCTACTCCTTCTTCATCCACTCAAGTGTACCAGAAGAAGCTCAAGGAGGTTAAGAAGGAGCCTGTGGAAAGTGACCCTCAAAGAAAGCAGGCAGAGTTGCCTATGGGACCAGAGAACATCATTGTTCTCAGTGAAAGTGAAGAAAGCGAAGTACCAACTCTTGCAAGTGCTCCTGAAGATCCAGCTGATAAAGATAAAGAAATCCAGAGCACTGAGCTTTCAGGTGATGTTGACTCTTCTGCCGCAATTGCCCCAAGTGCCCCACTCACCTCTCAACTCGAGTCAACAGCTGCGCAGACCTTGAGCGTCATGAGCTCTCTGTCTCTTGGTCCCCTTGCTCCTCCTGCTGATTCCTCTTCCTCTTTTGCGTGGGTGCAACCTTTGGTTGACAAAAGGAAGAGGAAATTTTCCTCTCGGAGTTCAGGGTCAAATTTTGATGCTGTCGCAGCCTTGTTGGGCACCACTCCTTCTCGTGCCAAGAAAGCCAGAACTACCTCCAGAATAGTGTCTGATGCTCAAGGTCAGCAATTCCTGGAGATTGCCAGGCCTTCAACGGATAAATCAGAGCAGGACTTGCAGGTATCTGACTTAGAGCTCTCGAGAATCCCAATGGGAGAGTCTACCCCTGAAGGTGAAATTCACAACCTCCAGGAAACAGTCACAAGAGTCATTGGGAGGGTAGAGAAAGGGCAACAAACTATTGAACAGTTGGAAGAACAGGCCCAAGTTCTCACAGGTTTCATCAAGTCTCTTTTGTCTAAGGACAAAGTTTTGGACCCTACCCCATTGACTACTCTCCCACCTCCTGTAATTCTAAGCCAAGATGAAGTGCAGAGTATCAAAGATATGCACAAGTATTCTGTCTATGGCAGAGCTATTGAAGCCCTGGTGGATGACATGCTTGTTGCTGGATTAAACTTCATCGATGAAGCTTTCAAACTCCACGAAAAGGTGAGCAATGTGCAACTGAAGCTCTCCTCTACTATTGGAATCATGGATAAAGAGCTCAAACTCTGGAGCAGTTGCATAGTAGACCTCCGACTCATGGGACAGGCAGATGAGAACGTTTTGTTGGCGAGTAAAGTCTTTGATGATGCAAAGGATAATCTGTCGAAGTCCTGGGTCTACAGCGTGGAGTGGAAGATCAGAGTCCTGGAGGAGGCTTTGGGAGAACTGAAGAACAGTTGGCAGAAGGGCGAAGCTTTCAAGACACTGGTTATCTCTGCTTTCAAAGACATACACTGTCATCTTCAGGATGAGACTTCTGGTACTTCCCTTTCCTTGCAAGAAATCAAAGCTCAATTCAGAGCTTTTGTCAAAGATAACTTATTCAAGGAAAGTTCCATCTCCAAGGAGAAAATGAAGGAGATTTGCTCTCTTCAATCTGCCATTGAAGAAGCAAACAAAGATTATCATACTCATGTCGAGTTTGATAAAGAGATGGAGAAGTGTCTGGGATTTTGGACTCAGTCTACGACTAACACGTCAGTCCCTCGTGGCAGAGATATAGCCGAGTCATTGAAGAGATTCAGGCAGCGAATTCTGAAGTCAGTGGGTCCCTCTCAGTGACCGACCACCTGTCTTCTTCTCCTTATTCTTCTCTTCTTTTCTATTTCTTTTTCTCGGATTCATTGTAATAGGTTGAGGTATTGCGATTGGCAATCCTTAACTAATCTTTAGTTAAAAGAAGTAGTTACAAAGAGTAACTGACTTGTAAGCTATATAATGGCCTTTCCACGCCATTTTGAAGGAGGAAGAACTTGGCATATTTTCTGAAAGTGTAAATAGATTACAAAGAAATCAATACAGAAGGACTTTTCCATTCTTTGTCTATCTGATCTCTGTTATTCCTAAGCTTTCATTTATTTTCTTTGTGAAGATCATTTGTCTCAAGTTCGTTAGTCTTACCGATTGCATACTCTTCAACTTTGCAAGCTCGGTGATCTTGTATAACCAAGAAGGAACTTTGTGTCCTTGATTAATGAATCTGTGTTATGTTAAGAAACTTTGTGTTCTAAGCAGATGTTATTTACAGAACTTTGTGTCTTTAAATTCCATCTTATTTATTCAATACAAATGATCTTGTTTCAATTCACTGTGACTTTCGCATACATAAAGAATTACTCTGATATCTATAATTCTGCATGTTGCCTTTCTGCTCTTTCCCGTACTCTCATTTCCTCAGTCCTTTTGTAATTGATGATCTTCATAGAAAACACTTTCGTGATATCCAAGTTTAACCAACAAATCATGTTTTGTACATTTGTAAATAAGTTCGTTTCTGAATAAGGGAACCTCTCCCATTAAAGAGGAGGGACTTCTTGTCCCCTGACTGTTGCTCTTCGTAAAGTCCTAGGGACAAAATTAGTTGAATAGTCAATGCATGGGGAAGGATGGCAGAGGATGCCAAGTGTCTAAATCACGCTAATTCAAGGGTCAAATAAGGAGAGTATCTTCAAACAAGCGCTAGGCTTCCTACGTGTCCCCGATTAAGATATATGACCCCGTTGAGAAAAAGAATTAGGAAAAAATATAAGGAAATTGAGAAGGCTACATGGAAGAAGCCACGTGTCAGCCCCATGCCATTTCAAAAGAAAAATACAGAGGCTGCCCTGTGACGTGCGCTAGCCCTCCACGTGTCTAGTTTAAAAGGGGACCCATTTTCAAATTGTTTTCCTGCCTATTGTGTATGGACCTACCGTAATATTTAAAGGGTCATATCGTTTGACTGGAGGATCAGATTTGGGGAGGAGAAGACTTTCTGGAAATGTCTCAATGCCCTCTATGCCTTCGAAACATAAAAAATTATTTTTACAAGCCGTGATAGGTAAAAATGAATAAAATTCTTCCAGGCCATTGACGTAGAATCCAATCTCTTCACCTAGGAGATCTGATTCGATTGGATCCGTTGGGGAACGGGAAGTGACATATTGTGGGTGGCGTTATAGAAGGCATTGATATTCATTGGTTGATCTTCCAAGACGGGATTCAATGCAAATCTCATGGTGGTTAGAGAAGGATTGAACTTTTCCCTTTTCTCTCTCTTATTCTTTCTATATATTGGAACACTTCTCAAAGCAAAAAGGGAGAGAAATTCTGGGCATGGAGAAACTTTGTCAAATTTGTTTCTCGACGCCATTTTTGAAAAGAAAAACTTCTCCTACACCTAACAAGTGCATCCTTTTCTCTATTCCAAAAATGTAATGGTCTATGCACTTTCCAGAGCAATAAAAAACATGTTTTTGTGGTGTTCCTCAACCCTTTGCATCGTTTTGTTGTTTCTTCATGCCTCTCCCTTCCATATTTTTTTTTTGTGCATGTATTTCACATTTGAAGGTACAGGATGTTGTGTTTCATGGAGTTTAATGGTGGATTTGAAGATTTGGGCCATGTCACTTCTGTCTGACCTCCCTCATCTCCATTTTCTCTATTTCTTCCTCCCTCTTTCTCTCTCTTTCGTTCCTTGGAATGTTTAGATTAGGTTAAATTTAGTTTTCCTGCAATAGAGTAGCTCATGGCAGATAGTTTAGGAATAAGAACTAACTTTCTCTGGAGGATCATCTCAGGTTTGTACATCCCATAGCTTGAGAGATAATCAAATGTAATGCAATCACACTGAATGCCCCATTTTAACAACTTCATATCTTTGGCCATTCAAGGGTGCTGTGATTTTGCACTAACATTTTTGGCACACCTGGTGGGACAAGAGGTCTTCACTTCATTTCATCAAATTGATGTGTTCTTCTTTGGATTTAGCCTTTTGAGGCACATGCAAGCACATCTGGTAACTCTATCTGGTCAAAAGTCCATCCTCTGAGTTGGAGACTTTTTCCATCCATTTACACTCTTTTTCATCCATTTTATTCTTCCATATCTTTAATTTTCTCCCAGTCCATGAGGTTGTGCAATCATGACTTCATTCCCTTCATGGAACTCACACTTATAGCAATGAAGTCCACCTCTAATGCATTTCTAAACTCCTCCAAATAAGCATTATAATCAGATCCAGAACAATTACACTTACCCATATGAGTAGGGTCAAAGTTAGTTTGGCCATAGAGCTTATCAAGAATAAGGGGACACATACAATGGTGACAACTATGTGGAGAATATTGGTTTATTGGAGGAAATTCAAATAATGGAGGCTGGCATGGTTCAGTCAAAGGGCATAACACAAATGAAGGCATTCAAGATTGGTTGCAGGGCACCTTGTCTATGGGAAGGCCCTTTTCTAAGACATTACAACCATCAAGAGAAGCTAGATTTCATGGTTGAAATGCTTCCTCAAATTAAACAGTAGATTGAGGACAGTGAGGCTTATGAGAAAATTGCGAGATAACCTTGTCAATGGGTAAGTCCACCACCTCTTAGCTCTTCATTTTCTCTTCTCTTTGTCTTTATCATTTCAGCATGATCAAGAGTCAAGCCCCTCAGTTGCTACTCCAAGTGTTATTTTATGTTCTCCATCTCCATATATTCCACCTCATCTCAGTTCTTCTTCCCTTTTTCTTTTGAAACAGTCACCCCTCGAAAAAAACAAGAAGTTCCACCTCCCTCCACACCACAAACAATTCCAATGTTTGTTAAACTCCAACCTGTTACTCCTCTTACTTTCCCAAGTCCATGTTGGAAAGATACTCAAGAATCCAGTCAAGGACAACAAGAAGAGGAGCCCAACAAAAAAAAAAAAAGACAATCTGATGAGTTGCACTACTAAGTTTGGGTTTACAAAGATCCCCTTGTTGGTCAAGCCAATAGAGGAGGTCAAGGTTTAAGAGCCAGTTGTGGATGAGTTTTAATTTGCAATAGAGGAGGAGGATCATACAATTTCAGAGGCCCCAAGTGTGGAGCAGGCTAAAGGAGAACCTTCAGTTCTTCCTTCCACTTCATCTCCTTCAAGCTCTGATGTTGAATAAGAGTTTGAGCTTACAAAATTTCATATTTGAGGATGGAGGGAGTCATGGTGATCAAGTTACAGATCAGGAGGCAACCATGGAGGAGGTTGAGCACATGAAACAGGACAACAACGGGGCAAATTATCTATCTGACTTAGAGGATATCTATCTCTTCCAAGCATATGAGCATGTTACTGCCATGAAGGAGGGCATTCAAGAGAAGCAGCCTATGTCTCACAACATATCTCTGGAACCAAGGTTAGAAGATATGAGTCTTCCATGTTCTTCAAAAGATAAGGAAGAAGAACAACCAGACTCCAAGCCCAGTTAAAAAGGAGCATATGGAGGTGACTAAGACAAATTTAGAGGCACTAAGTCATGAGCCGGTTACACACGAAAATATAGCCCCCTCTCCCATTCAAACTCTCCAAAATTATGATATTTTGGGGGAGCTTGAACTCATTAGCTTCATGTTTTAAGATGAAGCTTCATATGGTGAAGATAATGAATATTTTAAGATCACCATGCAAAAGGGAGAGACCTTGTTACAATAGGATAGTAAAGAGTTTTATTTCCTATTAGATTTAAAAGATTGTTTTGATAAGAGGGAGCCAGTTTAAATTGCAATATTTTCTCCCCCATCATTCATTCTTCAATCACAAGAACCTTCTGCCATGGAAGAAAGCGTGTAAGAACAACCTGCAGTTCGTAACATGCCTCTTTAATCGAAGTTGGAAGATTTCAATCTTCCAAAAGTCACACCTTGCTACAGAGGAAGAGAAAGATTATGAGGCTATCATTCCTCCCACACCATCCATCCATGAGGGTTAACAAGAAGGCTCCATTCTTAGAGTTAGAGTTCAGAACCATGGGCAGATTCAAAGGACCATACCTTGCCCAATCAGATATTTGGCTTCATTGGAGCCAAGGGAGAAGCCAAAACTAGTCATGCCTACTTTAGGGCATGAGGATGAGTATCAAAGCACCAAGGGTCACCATCAACACCTCCAGGAGTCCAATGCAGGTCAGCTTGAGGAGGTATTTTCCATTAATGTTGATACCTTGATGATTTGGGTGGAGGGCAGGCTCATAACTATTTTTTCACTCATACAAGTAGCTATATTTTAGGTCAAATCATTTGCATGGCTGCCCCTCTTGAGAAAGGGAAGCTACTTCTCCCTTCCTATAGCATAGGCTTTGTTTAGCCCCTTTTCTCTCTAGTTAGTTTAGGAGTAGGAGTAGATTTTCTTTTAGCAGAAGAAGTGCTTATGCACACTCTGCATGTCTCATTTGAGGCATGTATGATTTGGTATTTGTATATAAGTTTTGTTCACATTACTCCAAAGGTGCACAAAGCCAGGATCTTCAGTATTCATGGCAGAAGACTCATAGTTTCCTATAATTGTTACAAATTGAAAAAATAAAACAAATGTAGAGAAACTAAAGTTGTTTCGAAACATTCCATTTCAAGGACATCTGAAATCCCCAGAGTCAAAACAATTTTCTACTCTCAGAAACTCCATTTCCGAGATTTTCTTATGAAAACTAAGAGTACAGATGACAAAACAGGCTCAGGGTTAGAAAAAGCATAAGAAAAGAAAGTGGTTAGGCTCGTAGTGGCTAAGGGATAAGAGTTTCAAATTTCAAATCAGTTTCATGGTTATCTGGAAGATTCCATGCCCAATGGATGCTTCAAGGCCTCTGGTCTCTTCATCTAGCAGGCAGATGTCCCCATGAGTCACCAAATTGTTATCCATATTTTGTCCCCTGGAAAATATTATATCAGCCATGACCCCGCACAAAAGGAGCCAGAGAAATCACGTTTAAATCTTGCAAACAGGTCATAGAAGGACTCAACAATGGAATGGTGGGGCCTGCGAAAGACTAAACAACCTTATGCAAGAAAGAAAGAGAAGAGATGACTCTGTCAAGAAAATCCATGCCTTAAATCCATTCTACAGGTTACAGGTGGGCTTGGAAATAGAATATTAGGGTCAGAGAAGGAGCAGTGTCAGAAGAGGGCAGGAGTAAGAAAGAGAAGAAATGTAAAAGATTTGAAGTCTTCAGGCTCAAAACAATTCAGAAAGAATCCAAAAATTGACTAAGTATGAAGGAGATAGCGAGAGAGCCACGTGTCAGCGTGACATTTCTCCAAAGTTGAATCCTTAAAGAGGAGGCTTAAAAAAGCACCACATCTCCACATGTCCCAGGCCAAAATGGAGTTGGGGTCAAATTGTTAACATAGTCAAAAGGCAGACAAGGCAGGTCTAAAAAATTGGCTAAATATAAAGTGTAAGCGGAGGTTGCCAAGTGTCAACTTGTCGCATCTCCAAGAGTTAGTCCAAAGATGGAGACCCAAATGAGTGTGAGCTATCCACGTGGTCTAGAGTCCAAAGGGATAAAAGGCACCATTGAAAATTCCACAGACCTTTGGAGGCTGCTAAGTGTTAACTCGACGCTCTTCAAAGGTAAAATTTGAATCTGGTTTTCAAGCTAGCGTGACGCCTCCACATGTCCAGTCTTAAAAAGGGGCAGATTCAGTTGAATAGTCAATGCATGTGGAAGGCCAACAGAGGCTGCCAAGTGTCTAAATGACACTAATTCAAGGGTTGAATAAAGAGAGTGTCTTCAAACAAGGGCCAAGCCGCTGCGTGTCCCCGGTCAAGATATATGACCCTACCGAGAAAAAGACTTAGGTAAAAACATAAGGAAATTGAGCAGGCCATGGAAGAAGCCACATGTCAGTCCCATGCCATTCCAAAAGAAAAGTACAAAGGCCGCCCTTAGACTTATGCAAGCCCTCCACGTGTCTAGTTTTAAAGGGGACCCATTTTCAAACCCTTTCCCCCTATTGTGTACGGACCCGAACCTAATATTTAAATGGTCATATATTTTGACTGAAGGATTAGATTTAGGTGGGAGAAGACTTTTTGGAAACGTCTCGACGCCCTCTATGCCTTAGGAACATAAAAAACTATTTTTGCAGGCCCTGGTAGGTAAAAATGAAGAAAAGTCATCCAGGCCATTAACACAGAATCCAATCTCTTCAACTACTAGATCTTATTTGATTCGATCCGTTGGGGAACAAGAAGTGACATATTGTCGGTGGATATATAGAAGGCATTGTATATTCAGTGGTTGAGCTTCTAAGATGGGATTCAATGCGTATCTCATGGTGGTTGGAGTAGGATTCAAATTTTCCCTCTTCTCTCTCTTATTCTTTCTATATATTGTAACACTTCTCAAAGCAGAAGGGGAGAGAAATTTTGGGCACAAAGAAACTCTGTCAAATTTGTTTCTTGACACCATTTTTGAGTAGCTAACCTTCCCTATGGCTGGAAAAAGCATTTGTGCCTCTATTCCAGAAATGCAATGGTCTGTGCACTTTCCAGAGCAATAAAAAATGTGTTTGGTGGTGTTCTTCAACCCTTTGCATCATTTTGTTGTTTCTTCGTGCCTCTCCCTTCTAGATTTGTTTTTTTTGTGCATGTATTTCACATTTGCAGGTGTAAGATGTTGTGTTTCATGGATTTTTATGGCGGATTAGAAGATCTAGACCGTGTCACTTCTATCTAGCCTCCCTCATCTCCATTTTCTTTATTTCTTCCTCCCTCAACAGAATATCTCGCTTCCTTTGCTGGTGTATCACTGCTTTAGTGTAGGCTCTTTTTTTCCCTTTCTCTCTCTCTTTGGTTCCTTGGAATGGTTAGATTAGGTTAAATTTAGTTTTCCTACACAGGAGTAGCTTATGGCAGGTAGTTTAGGAACAAGAACCATCCTTCTCTGGAGGATCATCTCAAGTTTGCAAAGCCCCACACCTTGAGAGATGATCGAATGTTATGCAATCACACCGAATGCCCCATTTTAACCACTTCACATCTTTGGTCATTCGGGGGTGCTGTGATTTTGCACTAACATAACCATTGGCTACATTGACCCTGAATATGCAAGAAAATCAAGGCTTGATGAGAAATTTGATGTATACATTTACAAAATTGTTCTTCTAGAGTTGCTGAAGGGAAGGAAGTTGTGGACAATAACTCAAATTTACTTAGGTTGGTGAGATTTATGTTTGTTAATTTTCTTTCCTAGCTTACTATGTATATTGTTTAAGTATTTTTAAGGTTTGTTGTCTAGAGCATGGAGTAATCAAATGTGGATGGAGTTGTCTTTGACATTGGCATGTGAACACAGATTCTATCAATAGCAGACAACAACTTAGTCATGGAAGCTATTGATACAAAAGTTGCAACAACCCAAAAGGATCAGGGGATTGTAAGAAAAATCTTCCAGTTGGCCTTGCTTTGCCCCAAGAAATGCCCATGTAGACACCCCTTTTCAACATCCATTACAAAAGCAATGAGCAACCCGCCAAATCAAATAACATATATTGTTCGACATTCACATTGCATTGTCCACATGAGATCGCTAATTATAATACAATTTATACTTTAATCTTTTATTCCTTTTAATATGGGTCAATATATAGGATCTATTTTAACATATGGACCAAAATTACACAGGTCAATTTATTATTTCTGCATATATTATTGATATTATTTTAAAAGCAATTGAGTGTATATATTGCTGAGTTTGAACTTTTGTTTCGATTCCAGATTCTTTTAGCACCCAAGACCGAGTCTCAATATTATGGCAGAGACCCCAAGAAACAAAACATAACTTTAGAGTAAATGTCTATTCATGGAGTCATATCACGCCTTCAAATATACTTAATTTTATTTTGATGATTTTCCATTATTGTCGTGATTAACTGCAGCGAATCCTCACTCGAGGAGAAAAAAGAAAAAAGAGTATGGACTGAATGCAAATTTATTCTAAATTTGAATGAATTGACACCATCTCCTGCACTACTTATTTCTATCGTGTTCCAGGATAATCGCCCCATAAAAAGTTTTACAATTCAATCAAAGCTTGACATGTTTCTGGTGGTTCATGCATTGAAGTGAAATTTTGTGAGCCGCAATCTATTCAATGATAGGGGTTGGGATTGTCTTTTGATAATCCCATTCAAGGATTATAATTGAATCCTCTCCCAGCCCTTCATATAGGCAAAGAAAGTGGGGCTTCAATCTGTCTATAGGGTGTCTTTTAAATGAATAATTTCCTATAGGATAATCAGAACGAACGATCAATACTCAATCATTTCCCACCCTTCCATATAGGTAGAGAAAGTGGGTGTTCAATATGTCATTCAAAAGATGGGTTATCACATTTCATATGTAAATACAATTAAATTTGAATTTTGGGTGGAGAACTTGCAAGATACCAATTTAATAAAATTTCTTTTAATAATTCTATAAAATTTTAAAATAATTGTAATTAAATATATGTCATTACGATATTTTAAGGTGATGACTAAAAACTCTTAAGATCAAATTATATCATTCTTATTATTTATCCACTCCCCAAAATTCGTAGTTCACATAGAAAAATTAGATATGTACTTTTGCTATGTTGGAGTTATGCATGTTTAATCTCTCATGTAGCTTTTTGGAAAGCTAAGTTTAGCTTTAGCATGGAGATTATTTTTAATTAGATTTCTATTATTTTTATACATGCACAACATGTGTTAGAATTAGAAGATTGTGGTTTATTCTTAGCAAGCTCTGTTTAAAGAAGTTTGAAGCTAAGTTTACAAATAGTATTTTTTATATAAGAGAAGCAATTGTAATTGTTGTAGATGCATATTAGAGTAGATTAATAACATTGATGTACATGCACATGTCATATTATAAAGAGCCGAAGCTTTGTGATAGAAGAAGAATTAATTCATTTATGTAGGGAAGTGTTGATTTCCATAGTTACTCTATTTTGATTTATGTTTTGTTTTTAATTTATTTTGTTGTTCATTGTGTAAGACTGCATAATTTCTACAAATTGTTATTAAAGCATTGTTTTCGAACGGGTTATTAAATTGGTAGTAAACTATGGCTTCTACATCCGGTTTTTACAAACTACAATTTAATTGAAAGAATTATGAGTACTAGTCATTAACTATTAAGGCGCTATTTAGATGCCATGATTTGTTGGTGGTTGTTGAGAATGTCTACTCAAATCTTGTAGATGCAGCAATGTATAATGCACTCTCACAAACAGAGAAAGATACTTTGAAGGAGTTATAAAAGGAAGACAAAAAAACATTTTTCTATATTCATCAAGAAATGCATGAAAGCATCCTTCTTAGAGTGGTAGTAGCTAATCATGAAAAATCCATATGCGACACTCTCCATGTTGCATTTCAAGGTATTTAGAATGTAAAAGCCACCAACCAATAGTTACTTCATAGAGATTTTGAAAATATGTGGATAAAAGATTTAGATTCCGGAGAAGCCTTTTTAACTTATGTATTTGAATTAGTCAATCAAATTAAATATCATGGTCAAACTATTAAAGACAGAAGGATTATTGAAATTTTTCTTAGGAGTTTGCCTACAAAACTTGATACTTTATTCGTTTTTATCCAAGAAACGATGGATCTAAGTCATTTTTCAATTGATGAGTTGTATGCATCACTAATAAATCATTAACAAAGGTTGATTATATCACATGAAGTTGTAGATTAATAATTTTCATCTTAGACAACATGAATTCTTGGTAAAGGAAGAGGAAGAAATTCATAGAGAGGACATAATAGTGGTTCATCAGATTGAAGTTGAAGAGGATAGATTCAAAAACATAGTCTCGGTCAGAGACATGATAAGTCTCATGTTTAGTTTCATTATTGTAAGAAGTATGGAAACTATACTTATGATTACAAGAAAAATCAAGATGATCAACATATGAATAATTAAAATTAGGTTGGAAGCTCTACTCGTAGCTCCATGTTTATTGTATGGACAAGAATTGTTGAATCAATACCTAATTTATCACCTATTTACTATAATTTATCAAAAGATATTCCATGTGATGTTCGTATTTAGATTAAGGTTACAATAATCACATTTTAAGTAACTTAGATTTATTTTCCAGTTTGGATGAGTCGGTTAAGAGTTATTTTACTCTTGTGAATAATAATATTGTATCTATAAAAGGAAAAGGGATAGTTGATATTCTAACTAAAAAGGGGGAGAAAATTTTTGTGCATGATGTTTACTATGTTGCAGGTTTGAAACAAAAACTTATGAGTATTGGACAGTTGGTAGAGAAAGGATATAGATTTATATTGAAGACAATGAATGCTTAATTGTGGACAAAAACCATTATAACATTCAGTGTATTGTGAAAGTTAATATGAGTAACAATAGAATGTTTACCCTTATATTACAACTAGGAAAAAAGAGAAAATTATATCTCTTTGCAGCAAAATTAGTAATTCAATTCACATGAAAGTCCTAGGCTAAGCCAAATGAGTCCTGAGATAAGGAAAATCAGTCTTGTGCTCAAGAAAGTGAGTGTTGTGTTAGTGTAAATTAGTCATGTGCTAAGCCATGCACCAATGCAAATTAGTCCTACACTAATTCCTACGATAATACAGTTGATATGCGCGATTAAGGAACACAATAAAATTTTCAATTATTTATAAAAGATGAACCATGGATTTGGCATATCAGGTTTACACATTTGAATTTTGGATATTCTAATTTATTACTTACGAAAAATATGGTTAAATTTTTTCCTTTGATTCAGAAACCAGAAAGAGCATGTGAAGGGTGTATTTTGGGTAAGGAACATATAGATTCTTTTTCAGTTGGTAAAATAGTAAGAGCAAGTGCACCGCTTGAGATCATAAACTCATATTTGTGTGGACCTATGCAAACAAATTCCATTGGATGTTGTTCATATTTTTTGAAATTCATTACTGATTACAGAAGGAAGACACGGGTGTATTTTCTTATACATATCTTAGATTATTTTGATATATTTTAGGAGTTAAGGCTTTTCTTAAGAAGCAAAGTGGATGTTACATCAGAGTTATGAGAAAAGACAGAGGAGGTGAGTATTTTTCCAATTCTTATACAAATTTTTGCAAATATCTTGGTATACACAAGAAGTTTACTACCAGATATACACCATAACGTAATGGTGTGGAAGAGAGGAATAACATAACCATTATGGAAATGGAAATATATACAATGAAGGAGAAGCATCTCATAAATGAGTACCAGTTAAAAGAATTAAAAAAATTGGTTTATATTTTAAACATTTGTCCAAAAAAATTCTTAGGAACATGGTTCATCAACAAACATGGACTAACAACAAACATAATGTTTCTCACTTTAGAATTTTTAGTTGTGTGGCATATGGACATGTACCTGATGAGCTAAGGAAGAAGATAAACAAAAAAAGGATAAAAGCGCACATTTTTTTGGCTATTTAGAGAATACAAAATAAATCAAGTTGTATAATCTAGTCACTAGGAAGGTTGTGACTAGTAGAGATGTACATTTTATTGAAAATGAAGCATGGGATGGAAGTATAGAGAAAAAAATTAGTATAGCAGCATTTATTCCTCATGATGATATGGTGGATGAAAATATAGAAGTACAACGTATTGTATCTTCTAATATTGGACATGCATATCAAGTTGTAGCACAAGCTACACCTCCATCTACAGTTAGGAGGTCTCCAAGATTTCACTCATCTTTAGCCATGTAGGAGACACCACAAACAAAACCAGAAGAAACTCCTTCACCACAAAACAACTATCATCTAATAGAACCTTGCAGCAGAAAACAAGGATTCTTAGTGAGATTTATAATGTTTATACAACTAACTCTTCTAATTTTTTTGAATTGTTTTCTCAAACTATAGATCCAGTATATTTTGAAGAGGATATAAATAGTGGATTTTGGGTTCAAAAAAAGGATGATGAGATAGATGTTATAGAAAAAAATCAGACATGGGAGTTGATGGATATTCCAAGAGGAAAGGACGTGATAGGAGTGAATTGGGTTTACAAGACCAAGTATAATATTGATGGAAAAGTATAGAAATATAAAGCAAGGTTGGTTGCAAGAGATTTTATGTAGAAATATAGATTTGATTATAATTAAACCTTTTCACTAGTAGCACGTTTGAACAAGATAAGAATGGTTTTAGCAATTGCATCTCTAAACGAATGGCCTATTTTTACTATGGATGTAAAATTGACATTTTTGAATGATTTTATTGAAGAGGAAGTTTGTGTAAATTATCCAGAAGTTTATGAGATGGAAGGTCATGAAAGAAAGGTATACCATTCAAGAAAAGTGCTCTATGGTCTCAAGAAAGCACTTAGAGCTTGGTACAATAGAATTCATTCTTATTTGATTGAGAATGGTTTCAATAGGAGTAGTAGTGAGCCTTCTCTATACAGTAAGATAAAAAAGAAAGGTAATATTATAATTTGTTGTTTATATGAAGATGATTTCATCAAATCTAGAAATGTATCCATAGATTCATTCAAATTAGCCATGAAGAAGGAATTTGAGATGACATATCTAAGTCTTATGCATTAATTTTTGGGAATTGAAGTTAAACAATCAGTAGATGGAGTTTTTAATTCACAAGAAAAGTATGATAATGATATTATGAAGATATTTAACATGTTTAATTGCTACCCAACACCAACACTAGTTATAATAGGTTTTACGTTAAGAAAAGGCGATAGTGGATCATTTGTGGATCCAACATTATTCAAAAGTTTAGTTGGAATTCTAATTTATTTGACAGCCACAAGGCCTAATATTATGTATGTTGTGATGGTCATATCAAAGTTCATGCAATCATGAAAAGATTCACATTAGCAAGATAGAACAATTATTTTCAGGTATGTGTGTGGAACAAATAACAATGGAATTTTTTATTCAACTTAAAATGAGTTTAACCTCATAGGTTATATAGTTAGCAATAGTGTCAGAAGTATAGAAGAAAGGAAAAACACATCCAACTATAATTTTTACTTTGGAATAGGAGTTGTTTCATGGGCATCAAAGTAAAAACTTATTGTCACACTATTTTTAGAAAAAGCAAAGTATGTAGTTACAATATGATAAGCATATCAAGTTGTGTGGATGAGAAGAGTATTAACATATTTGTGGCAAAATCAAGAGGACTCTAAGTGATATAGTATAAAAATCTCATATTTAATACTTCATTGGGTATTACAAGTAAACTCACATAAATTCATAGTTTCTCAAATAAAATAAAAATACTATAGGGAGATTTTACATTTAACACAATCAGGATGATAAGAGGTGACATTGTAAAATATAAGACATTGCAAAAATCAAGCAAAACATGATCAATGCTCTTTACTTTCCTCCCACAAAAAACTCTTCAAATCTGATGTATAGGTAATATAACGATACAATTCACATGATCATTGGAATCTTGTTTATCTAATTCATAGGTGGAGGTCAAAATCATCCACATGATCATTTGAGTCAAACAACATATGCTTATCTTATTAAGAGGTGGAGATCAAGGTAATTCACATGATATTTTAAGTCTTTCTCATCTGATTCAAAGGTCAAGACCAGTTTCATCCACCTTATTATTTGATTCGGAGGTGGAGATCAAGATCACCCACAAGATAATTTTAATCTTACTCGTATTGCTTAGAGGTAGAGATCAAAATCATTCACATGATCATTTGATTATTTCTCATCAGTTTCATAACTAGAGATCAAAATAATCCACATGATAATATAAATATTAATATAAAATTTCCAACAGAGCCTAGAATGTATAGAAGTTTGTAGGACACAATGGATTCACAACAATGTTTGCAGCCTTATCTTCAGTAGAAACAAACTTGAGGGCTATTTCATGATTCAAAACTTTTCTCAAATAAAGTGCAAATGAATCTCAATATGCTTGGTTATTTGATGTTGAAATATATTTTTTCAAGGGAAATACAAAACTTGTTATCAAATAAAAGAAGATTACTTCCTTTGATTCCCATAAGAAATTCATCAAATAGCTTTTTTCAGTGACATAACTTTCTTCTAACTCCATAAAAATTCTATACTCTGCTTTAGTAGAAGAGATAGATAAGTTTGGTTACTTCTTGATACTCCAATTGATTGTACCTGTACCAAACTTAAAAATATATCTAGAAGTAATCACAATAGCTAAATAAATTTGCATAATCACATGAAGAGTAATACAAACCATAATTGACTGTACCTCCAATATACCTCATAATTATTTTTGGCATTTTCCAATGGTCCTAATAAGGATCCTACATGAATCTAGAAACAATTCCAACTACATATGATATATCATGCCTAGTGATAGTCAAATAAATCAAGTTTTTCAAATAAATCAAGTTCTGCAAAAACATTGTTTATATAAAGTAGGATTATATTTATGATAAGAAGCTTCTAGATCTAATTTAACACCTACTTCCATAAGAATATATATGTGCTTAAAATCAATCATGTTAAATTTATTAATAAGGTTAAAATAATATTGTGCTTGAGATGTAACAATAGATTTGTGATTTTGAAAAATAACAATGCCTAAGAAATGATTTAATAGTCCTAAATCATTCATTTCAGGACATTTTTAATCCATTTTTACCCCCTTGGAAAAATATGGACAACTTGAAAAAATTAGACTTGGGCTACTGATGAATGTTCAATGGATGAATCTGGAGAATTCAGGTAATTTTCATGATATTTAAGCACTTATAGTCATTTTGTGGCATTTCCCTCTCTATAAGCTTCAGAAGTCCACACTTAGCCAAAAATTGAAAACATGATTAAAATTAGGATGTTTTTGGGTTTACGTAATTGCATTACTTCAATAAAGCAACTCATGAAAATCACCTCAAAAAAGTTGATCCACTACCTTCTTTGTAGAGATTCGGTGTTGTTTTACTACTTAAAGTAAAGAATCAAAGTAATTGTAAAAAACCACAAAGATAAGAGAATAAGGAAATTAGTTATGTGAGGATTCGGTGCCACCATGCTACTAAGAAATGCTCATTTCAGCCCATAATTAAATTAGTTCAAAAACACCGTGAAGATAAGGCATAGGAGTTGCGAGTAATGCAGGGATTCGAGGTGGACTTACTGTGAAGTAAAGTGCCCCCCAAAACATGAGCTAAGTCATCTCTAAAACCTGCAAAGTGCAAGGGATTAAAAGAGTAATGCCCAAATTTTGGTTACGTTAATTCATTATGAAATTATGTAAAGCACTCGAAAAAACCCAAACTAGGCAACCCAAAAATACCGTGAAGCAAGCAATGAAGTTGTGTAGGGGCGTAAACCTGCAAAAAAAGTGATGAAAAACAATAATGATGTGGTGATTCATAGTGCCACTACTTCTAAGTAAAGACTATCTCAAAGCACCAGTAAAACACGTCCAAAATCACACAATGAAGGAAAGCTAAGGAGCTTTGCGGAGTTACGAGGGGCACTTATAGAGAAGCAAGTGGGGCTTAGAAATTAGAGTAAAGTAGTTGTGAAAACCCATGAAATAGGTAAATAAGTAGTGTTACGGAAATACGATGGGTCATTGCTGAGAGGCAACGAGGGGTTGGAACCACGAGTTAGTGAACCTTGGAAACTTGTTTAATAAAGTAACGAAGTAATGGCACCTTGGGAACCCGATTGGCCATAACTCACTCCCCAGGGCACCAAATCTAATAATATTAGACTTTTGTAGAAACATCTTTCCAAGATCTTCATCATGAAACAATAAAATGTGGAAAGTAGGTGGGGTTAGTGAGTAGAAAACAAATAAATTTCTTAGATTTAAAATGCAACATTCTAGATGGATAGAAAGGGCATTAATAAAAGGCATGGAGATGGATTTGTTCTCTAGCAAGTTAAAGGACAAGGAGGGAAGTGATTTTATAGGATCATCATGATGTTTTGTAGTAATTTAATGACACTTTTTTGGTGGTTGGAATAATATCTCGAGATTTCCTTTCTCTATTTCTCTTTCCTCCATATATTGTAAAAATTAACTCATTTATTTACCAACTGCTGAAGGTGAATTTATTTAATTCTTAAAAGACTTTAATTCTTATATTTATATTATGGTGCAATCTATGGGAGGTATAACATTTCAAGGAGCCCATGCATTAGCTAGTAGAGCTTAAAACCTGTCTAATTCAAGATGGAAAACTTTCCCCTAGACCACCAATTCCCATTTACCCAGAGATAGAAAATCCTAATTCCAATAAAACACATGAATTAAATCCTATCCAAACTCCCATAAATCAGAATTATAATGAGGAATATACAGTTGAGCTCTAAGAGGTCATGAAACAATTGAAAAATATAGCTAATGAGTTGTAGACAATCAAGAGGTAGCAGATCCAATGTTTCAGACCTGCTCAGCCTCAATACCAACTTAAAAAGCCTAAATATAAGTCAAATAGACCTCCCTCTCAAGTTATAAATCAGAACTAAAGTCATCTTTCTTATGCTAGGCCATTCCACCCTTATAACCCTAATGTAGCCTCTTCATCTAAAATTCTTGTTCCTGTCCAAAATAATTTGGTACAAGACTACGAGAGGTATTTTCCTTGTGGTCAATAAAATAGAAAAGAAACATGCCTCGAAGGTGTCATGTATCATGCTTTAATGGTGTAAGGTGATTATGGTTCCCAAGAAATAATTGAAGAAGAAAATCAGTAACAAATAAGCACTCAAGATTCACCTCAAAGTTACACATCACTTATGAATTTGGAAGCAGAGGATTTATGTGGGATAAACCAGTCTCTTCCTTAGGGTATGGAAACAAACATAAGATGTAAGAAGAGAAGAGAGATATAGAAGAGGGGAAGTCAAATTATGTAATCCCTTCTCAACATTCTCTCACACTCAAAGGAGATAACAACTCAAACACAATAAAGAATTCACAAAATCGGCCTAAATGACCTTTTGTGTTAACCTATGTACAAGTGAAAGGGGTGGTGAACAAAGGGATGAAAAAATGTAGTCCAACTCCATTCAATATCATTGATCAAATGAAGAAAAAAAATGTGAGTATCTCCATGTGGGAGTCATTGGAAATTCCGGGCCAAAGAGATTTACTGCAGGCATTCATGGCTAACTTATCCATCCCAAATGGACCATCCAAAGATAAAGAAAGAGTCCTCACCAATGCAATGCATCAGAAGTAGGGTATATCGAATAGAAACATGAAACCTCCACCATTCTATGTGTCCCTAATCATTGGGAATAACCTAGTGCATAACTTCTTGATTGACTCCAGAGAAAGTAACTCAGTGATGCCAAAGTATATTGTAGATAAACTATTCCTCAAGTATGAGCCTATGTAAAAAGGTCTGGTGCAACTAGATAGGATAGTAGTTGGAACTGTTGGAGTAATCAAATTTTTAAACCTCCCACTACATGCATGCCCTAGTGTCAAAATTCCTTAGGATGTATCAGTAATTTACCTACCTCCACTCTTTTCCCTATGCTTATCTAGAGAATTCATTGCTAACATGGGGGAATACTCATAAGTTGATCGCTCTCAAATTCTCTTCGAGACCAGATATGGAGCTAATGCAACTAAAAATTCTAAAAAAAATACTACATACAATGTAGAACCTTACACCCCTAGTCCTATTAATAAATATTGCTCAATTTTCGATCAAAAAGATTTCACTCATACTCAAGAAGCTAAGATGAAAATTTTAGCCATTCCCAATTCAACACTTGATGAATGGGAACAATAATGACATGGCTATGATCCTTACAAATAAATGGAAAAAGTTGAATTGGGTATATACTGCCTACATGAAGAAAATGCACCTTTTCTTGCTGTCACAAAGTTAGATGGTGAAGATGAGAATGGATTCTGGAAAATGTTCTTGATGGTTCAAGGAGTAGAAAAGGTGTAGGAGGAGGAGTAGTTATTATATCTCCCAAAGGTATAAAATATTAGTCCACTTTCATATTTCATTTCTATTTTTCTAAAAACATATCAAAGTATGAATCACTTATCTATGGTCTACATTGGGAAAGGAAGAAAAATATCAAGAACTTGCAGACATTTGGGGAAAGTTATTTGAATGAAAATAAGGTTAGAAGGCAAAATTCTCATAAGAATTATCTTCTCAATAGCTATAAAAATAGGGCATGTGATACCTTAAAATATTTTAAAGCTTTTAACATCAATTCCATACCAACGAAGAAGAATGAAGCTATAAACAAGCTTGCAACAATTAGGGAAACATTTGACATTGCTGAAGATATCAAAAAGCATAAAGCATAGCCTCGTATCAAAGTCATAGTAAGGCGTACAGTCCTAGATAATAATCCAAGTTTGCAGGTGTTCAGGAGTGACTAAAAAATAATCAACTTCCTACAATAATAGGTTGAGTTCTCTTCAAGAATCTAGGAAAATTTTGAGAAACAATATGGAGATCATGTAGTCTAACTAAGAAAAAACAAGTTGCCTAAAGGTCTAGTAACTTTGTAATCCATCTTCAATCCCAAGGACTAGTTCAAAAAAAATAAAGCAAACATCATGGTCAAAGGTGAATATTCAAAGCCTATATTGCACTTGGAGAAGGAAGGTTACTCCAAAGTGGAAAGGTGAGTACTCATCAAGAAAAAAATATTTTATAGGGATTTTTCAAGGATTTCCTTATATATTTTCATGGAGTTATAAATATTTAAGAGGCTTTGATCCAAGTTTACCACATTATACTAATGAACTAGATTTCAAAGCTAAACCTATCAGGTAGAAGCAAAGGCTAGTCAAGCCTCACATAGAACCTCTAATGAAGAAATATTTGAACTATCTTATTAAGGAAAGCATCATTTTCCCGATCAAGCACTCATCCCAGGCTGCAAACCTTGTGCCAGTCTAGAAAAGAAATGGAGAAATCAGGTTGTGTGTGGATTCTACGAGTAGTAGCTAGTTCGAAGAGGTTTTCACTTCTAGATAGCTACTCAGGATACAATCAGATCATGGTGAGAGAGGAGGATCAGTTTAAGACAACTTTCACCACAAAGTGGGGCACATCTGTTTACAAGAAAATGCAATATTGGCTTATCCAATGCTAGAGAAACATTCTAAAGAGCCATGGCTATGGCATTCAGAGGACTGATTAAGAAGATTTTTCTTGTGTATCTTGATGATATTATAGTATTTTCCAAGAACGCAACTGACCATATTTCCCATCACATGTGAGTGTTTGAAAGATGTACGTAGTTTGGTGTTTCCTTGAATCTGAAGAAATGCATATTCTCAGCTCATTAGGGTAAGCTTCTGGGTCACATTGTTTCAAAATAAGGATTAATTATTAAACTTCAAAGATTTGAATCCATTCTGGCATTGCCTTTACAAACTCACAAAAAATATCTCCAAAGATTCTTAGGGAGGATAAAAATCAAAAGAAGATTTGTGCCTAAATTTTCCAATCTTGTTAAACCACTGAAAATGATGTTGAAGAAGAGAATGGAATTAAATGGAAAGTTTAAGGAGAATGCAGATTTGAGGCTGTTAATAAATTAATATCACAGGCTCCGACCCTTATCAACCCATAATTCTCAAAAGACTTCATTTTGTATGCTTTTGGTGGCTTGGATATAATATCTGCAGTACTAGTATAGCTGAACAAGGAAGATTTGGAGCAAGACATTGCATTATTCAGTCATAGCCTTGAGGACTATGATGTAAGATTCTCATTCATTGAGAAACATGGTTTTTATGTCATCAAGAGTTTGAATAAGTTTAGGCATCTAGTCTCCAACAACAAGATCCATTTGTTAGTATCACATGCCAGTGTGAAGGATATATAGAGGTAACCAAACTGGTTCGAGGCAAGGGATTTTATGAGTAGTTGGTCTCAAATCAACACATAGAGTCAAAGGATGAAGAAGGAGTTGTTCTCGTGCTGCAAGATGATCAAGAAAAAAAAACCACCATTTCATTAAATTTTGACTAATTTTAGTCCAAGATGTTTTTTAAAAACATCATTATCAGTTTCTTCACATCTAAACTTCGGTATTTTAAATTGTTATTATTGGTTTTCCAAAATGTTATTATCTGTTTTTAACAGTAGATTTATTGGTCTCCAATAATTGCTTTATTGGTTTCCATTTTTTAGTTAATTTAATTATGGGCTATAATATGGGCCGACCCATTCTCCCTATTAATTTTCACTACAATTGGAAAATAAAATCATTGCATCTACATTAATTTTATTCAAATATTGGTTTCAAGAAATTCATTATCAATTTCTTTACATCTAAATTTTTCATATTTAAATATTAACTTTTGATTTCAAATATGTTATAGTTGGTTTTCAACATTTAATTTCTTGGTCTTTAATAATTGCATTATTAGATTCTAATTTCTAGTTAATAAGATTATGAGGGAGCATTTGACGCCACCGATTCTTGCTATTAATTTTCACTCATATTGGAAAAATAGATAAGAAATTTATTTTCTTTATAATTTTAATTAAAAAGAATGGGAGGAAAATGTATGACATTTTATACCCATATTAGAAGGATTCCCATTTATTCCAATTCTTTTTACATTGCATGATAATTGGAAGCCAAAAATTATACCTCTTCATGGTTATTTTTATCTCAAATGCATAATAGGATGTCATCTAGTTTAATAATTTAATTTTTCATAATATAATTTGTTTCCAATTGTTGGTTGATTTACGAGGGATAATTGGAAGCCAACTATTCTCCCTATTATTGTTTATTTACATTGATATAATAGTATTCCATCTAGTTCACTTAAGGATTAGTTCATTTAAATTATGATTAGGATGACATCTATTTTAACACATGTAATTTCTATATTATATTTAGTCATACAAAAAAATTGAGTGAAATATACTACTAAATCAATGTTTTCCATTTTTTAGTTGAATTCTCTTTACCTTATTGTTATTCATAATATCTATGTCAACATTTTTATTATATAAACAAGAAAATAAACATATACATTTAATATACTTCGCTCAGAAAAAAGAAGCTCACAATTTAAGTTTCACTTATAATTAATAATCTTTAATAGTTATTTTAGAAGTTCTCAATGAATGCCTCAAGCTTTTTAGACATCCCACATTTTTAACCCAAGTACATAGATGGGTTTCTTTACAATTTTATCTTTCTCATAAGATCCGTCCAAATCCCAACTATGTGTGATCTTAAAGTAATTATCATTTCCAAACTCTTCAAATATGTATTTCCCCTCATAAATGAATAATATATTAGAATACACATATCTCTCTCCATACACATCAATAACAGGCATAAAATTTCCACTCCAAGATCTCATAAATGTATTTGATATTTTACAATGTTCTCTTCCCCAAGTGAAAACAAATTTTGTATCTCGATTCTTGTAACCAAGTAAAGTGTGCAAGAAAAGAATGTACTTATTTGTTATCTAAAAATTTAAAACATAAATCAAGATCAAAATTTTCTCTTGTAAACTCTAATAAATCAGGAGAAGAAATCCTTCAGAAATATTTGTTGATGTGTAATCACAACACCCCTGATTATTTGCAATTTGATGGATTAAAAATTTCAATGTGATTGCATAACATGGTGTTTCCCCCTAAGTGGGACTTTTGAAATCGAGAATGCTCTCCAGATAAATCTCAGCTTCCTATTCATGTATCTATCACCACTCACCAATTTTCAGAAAACTAATCTAAATCCTTTCCTAAATTTTTCCAAGGAGACAGGGATAAGAGGATTCAAGAAAAGTAAACTAATCTACTAGAGGTGATGCACTAATAAGGAATGTTGAATATCTACCTAGTGTAGGGATGAAAACTAAAAAAAATTGAAGAGGATGAATAAACACCATAGATCAATTAATTACTATGAATCCATTCACCAGTAAACACAAACCACTAAAACATGTAACATAATATAACATACACAAATAACCAAAGATATTGCAATGAGAGATCAGATAGATACAATGAACACAAAAGAGGGGTAAAATTATCCATAGATTTGTATTATTGCTCCAGGAGTTGATATAGTACATCACAATTGCCAAGAGGCAAAAAATTACATTACAATTTGAATGGGAGGTTTGAAACTCCACAAAATTCCTTACAGATAAGAAAAGAAGGGAGGTGCAAAGCAGAATATCCCACCTTGGAATAATGCCCCTGTTTACAATTTATAGTAGAAGATTTGAAGGGAGGAGAGAGAAAAAAAATCCTGAATTTGTCCCAAAATCCTTCAAAAATCATTTTTTAATCTTGTAATGAGTTCCTTTAGATCTCTAAAATCACTGCTCCATTAATGGGTTTCCTTGTGCTTGAAGAAACTATTGTGATTGCACCTCTTGTCTAGTTTAGCTCTGTAGACTTCATGATGACCCTATTTTTCCACCAACCTCCATTAATGATTCTACCTACCACTTCATTGCAATCCATTTTTGGAAGTTCTAGACCCCTCGAAATCTAAAATTCGATGACCCCATATTGTAGATCCCAAAATCACCTTTCCAATGACTATAAATTTGTAAAAAATGGACGTGTATAATGAAAGATATCACCATTTTTGCTACTGGATGCTTCTTTGATATTTCTTCCCACATACTGCACCAATCTCAAACTAGGTTTGACCTCCACCATTGAATTCACCTCTGAAACACCTTCCCAAAAAGTATAATTTTTCCAAAAATGGCAAAAAATTTCCAAAGTTATGGGGTTTGAAGTTGGCTCTAGTTTAGGGTTTTTGTTATGACCTCTCGAGCTCTATCGAGCTCCTTCCTTCAACCTACCAAGCTAGTTTTTCTAGCACCAATCAACTTGTTCCCTTAAATGCACATGGTTGTTTAATCACTAACCGAGCCCATCATGTCACCTTATCCAGTCACTTGATGTGCCAACAATGTGGCCCGACCTCTAATGACTCGGTGACCCATATGTTTACTCGGTGGACCATTTAAACGTCGCATTGGGTAGAGTTTGAAGTCTTCTTTGAAGTTTTGGGCTTTTCCCTTTCGGGCATCCATTTCCAACCACTTTAGGATTATCTTCACTCTATATCCTAAACTTTTCTAATCCCGAAACTTAGAAATTTCTTGAAACTTGAAGCCTCCAAACACCCACGTACTCACCTCGTTCGTGACCATCATTGACCCCTTGACCTTTGACATCTTCTACTTCTGACATCACAAACTGAACACTTCGGGCTTCTTGTGAGCCCCAATCTCTAAAATCATCGCATCATGTTGCCCTTAAAAGGTGTTTGACCCCTAAAATGCCCAGCTACTGCCACATGCCACTCATTTTAGGGTTTCAGGGATTTCACTTTTCAGACTCTCCACCGAGATTCACTTCATGATTTCCACCGTCTCAACCCTGAAATCAACAACTCACTTTCCTCAAACCTCTAAAACACACAACCTTTGAATTCTTAAAAGAATTCAAACTTTGGGGTTTCATTCAATCTTTTTGATTAGCTCAACGCGTCTGCAGCCTTCTTCTGTAACTTGCTTGGGTGACCTTCAGGATTTACTTCATTTCGGGCTCACCATGTCATTGCATGCTTCATTGACATAGAGCCTTCATCCATGAAAACTTGCCACTCGCTACCTTCGAATCTCGTTTGATTTCCTATCTTATATATCAGATTGGTTTGAATGAGCCTTTTAACCCCATATTTCTAATTCCAAGCTAGTTAACTTGGCTTCATCGAGTTCCCTATCATTAAGGCAGGACATCCTCGTGAGTTGCATCATCCTTCCATCACGAGCTCGGCCATGGGTTTGTTTTGTTAGGCTCATGAAATTTCAACTGATTCTCCATTGTTCAATAAGTTATATGTGGGTGAGTCCTTCCTCTTGGCTCAGTCCCATGGCTTTCACACATCCAGTAGTATGAGCTCATGAATCAAGTTTCCAAGACTTAAGTGAGATCGAGTTGAATCGACACCTAGGGCCACCATTCATTAACTCACCATTTATGCATCTTGGTGATTCATCTCTTCTTGTAACATGGCTTGATTGAAACACCCGAGTGTAATTCGTGTATGGCCTCCGCTACCCTGCATGAGTTAGATGATTTTCTTAGCTCAAATCTAATGGCTCACCTGAGTAGTTCGCTAATACTATGTGAGCTCCTCACTCCTTCGCAATCCTCGCTCACCCAGCCCAACTGACTCTAGCTCACCGAGCTACTTTTTCAACACTAACTGCCACCCTTGTGGAACACATAGGGCTTTTCAACTTCTATACCTACTCACCGAGTAGATTTTTTGAATTTTTCATTTTCTGAGGGAGATGGGACCTGAGTGCTAAGGCCACTAAATTGTGAACCTTTTACCCCTAAGACCCAATTTTGGATTGTTTTTGGGGTCGGAGGCCCATTTTTCATTACAATGGGACTATGAGAGCCTGATAGGGGTTGAGCATGAGAATTTTTTGGATCCTTCATATTTTAGACCAGTTATGACCTTTTTGCATTCAACAGGATGTGGGCTTGGGTTGGCTAATTTTTCCTGGGGGAAAAAATAGTCAACAATTTGGCCACTCATGGGGACGTCTACCTACTAGATGTTCTTGTACCAGTAGCCTAGCATATCCTATTGGGCACAGAGTCACTGTATACTTGTAACACTGTCTTGAACCTATTGAGATTGAACCTTGGAGACTTCACGTGACACCGCTGAACATATGCCACTGGCTCGCACTTTAAATTTTTATAAGAAAACTTAGAAAGAATTTTTTTGAGAGGAGAAACTTACTTTGAGTGACGATTTTCACCTATTCCTCTCTACATCCCTTGTTATGAAAGACTAAAATGAACATCTCAAAACTCTATTCTACCAAGTATAAAACACACAACTGATGATTACTTGGCATGTTTTGCATGTTGCAGTATTTTTAATAAGACAATTTTCAATTTCTTACATCATGGAACTCTATTAAATTTGAATTTCCTCTTTCTTCTAAAAGTTCCACTCTTCGACATGCTATTGGAGGTTGTTTCCTTATTTGGTAGATGCACTAAAATTTCACTTGTGGCTAGCCTTGAAGGACTCGAACAATGAAAATTAAATCTTTCCTTAACCTAATTTTAGTTGCCCTGCATTTTTTTTTGTTTTAAAGTATACAACTATTTCCCACAAGTTTGAACTCTTCTTGTTACAAATTTTCATTGGGAGGCACATTGGCTACATAATGATACAACTTAGGAGCAACAAAACCTGTGCCA
Source organism: Taxus chinensis (assembly GCA_019776745.2). NCBI lineage: Eukaryota > Viridiplantae > Streptophyta > Pinopsida > Cupressales > Taxaceae > Taxus > Taxus chinensis. The sequence goes on along the minus strand of CM034157.1, from coordinate 43,803,128 downwards.
AAGCACATAGGTTAATGGAAACCTATGTTACAACAAGACATTGTGCATACACACTTAGAGGAATTAAAAATCCAAATCTAATATTCACAAGGGTGAGACTCTCCCTTTTTAGTAGAAATGTTTGAGATAGATCCCATTCACCAGAATCAAAATTTCCTCTCTGTCCAAAGTAGACAATTTGAAGAAATTTTTGATTTTCCATCTAGCGACCATGTAGGGGCCACTCCAAATGGCATTGAACGTGGAATTCCTACCCGTGTTTTCCCAATCTGCATCCCATTTCAGAACTAGGTCCCCCTCAAGGAAGGTTATTTCTTTTTCTTTCTTATAAAACAATCTTTTGACTAAGGCCTAGTCTTTCAACATTGTTTATATTGCATGTTCTCTGGTTTCTTACATTTCTATCAGCTCTAAATACCTAGCCTCCATTGGTTCATATTCTGACAACTCCAAATGCTTCATGAGCTCCAATGTGGGTAGCTACATTGATATAGGTAGCACTACTTCCTTAACATAGACCAACTTGTAGGGATAGCTACCTATTGACCTCTTTAGTGTTATCTTGTCAGCCCAAAAGGCTGATTTGAGATTGGTTCATCCTCTAGTGACTCATGGGTATTGAGGGGGTTTCTTAATTAACCAAAGTGATTAATTAATATGTGTGCAAGCTTATAGAAGCTTTTTAAAGGAATAGTTAGTATGATTTCTGTTATGAGAGTATTTTAATCAAATAAATGATGATTTATTGATTAAATAAAATAGATAATTAATTAATTAAGAACAATTAGTTAATCTAGATAGAAAAGGGAGCTTTAATTATTATAATTTATTAATTAATCTAGATAGAAAGGGGAGTCTAATTAATTATAAATCATTAATGAATCTAGATAGAAAGAGGATCTAATTAATGAAATGTTGTTTATTGGCATCGTTGTTGGATAGAAGAGTTAATTAACTAACGCAATGTAATTAATTAATGATAATACCAAATAAACTGTGCAATATTGATGATATGTCATCAATTGATAGGAAAGGGTATAATTAGTGCAATTTAAGTATTTAAATTGTTTGAGCTAAATTATAGGTTTCTACACATGCATTACCTAAAATTTGTTTTAACTACAAAAACTCATTTCGATAAAGATACTAGGTCTATCAAGGATGATGATGGGAATATTGTAATCAGATTAGATGTTGATTTCTTCAAAGATTTTTTTAAAATTCTAGATGTTGAGGAATATGCAACAATTTCTCCTGAGATCGCAGTCAAACACTGAGATAAAGAGTATGAATTATGTACAAAATTCAAAATGAAAAGCTACTTAGGTAAGGGTACTACTAAGTTCACTAAAACATTATTCCACTCAGACTTCTTCCAGAAGGTCAATGACCTTATTATTCTCTTGAGTAGAGTTTTGGGTGTTTTGCTTCGGTGAAATAATTTCACAAGTGGATGTTCCTATATATTGCCACCATCAAAAGAATAACAAGTTCATAAATGGGGGGAGCATATCGGTACTTCAATATGTCATCAATTAGAAACTGTTTTGGTTTCAAAAGACTTATTCATGACTTCTTACATTGTGTATGCAACAGATGCTATGGGAGACTATATTATTTTGAACCTCAAATGTGCTAGAAGAACATCTCATATATATGAGTTTTATCCTCAACTAACAATGGAGGAGGGAACAAAACATTTTAGGAGAGTAAATGATTCTATCTTTGTTGTTATTTTATATGATTTTGATAAATATTTGTAAAATCACAAAATATCTGATGAGGCCTTTCAGGGTTTAAGGGAATGGGGAGCCATATATCTTCAATGAATTTTACATATATCAGGGTTTTTAGGTGCTATGAAGAAGTTACCAAGATGTCAAACTGATAAATGGGTCATGTTAGAATTTGTTTGCCAACTACATGATTATCATAAGATTCAAAATAAGTGACACAAATTAGGGTACATTTTCCTATTTCAATCAGAGGATATACTTGTGCCACTATCTATAAAGCCAAGAAGGTAAATGGAGAAATGCCTGAAGTCACCTTGTTGAAATTTCATCCTAGGGCCAACTTTGAGAATTGGGGAAATGCCTGAAGTCACCTAAGGATCAACCTATAAAGGTAGTTCAAGTTTAGACAACATTAAGCTTTCCCAAATATTTGAGGAACAAAAGATCCACTGCAAAGAATACCATAACTCCAATAAATATTTCCTTTTTAGAGGGAGGTTCTTCTTCTAATGTTTCTATTGCTAAGGTTGAGCCTCCAAAAATACAAGTGTTTGAGGTTATTGATGTTAGTGCTTCTCCAGTTGAGTCTCAAGATTCACTACAATATCCTTCATTGCCATTATCACTACTGGTGGTTCCTCCTCTTCCATTATCATCTGTCATTCTATATTCCATTTCCTCTTTTCCATTTCCTTTAATGGCCAAAGATTTCTCATCCCTACATGATCTCTCAGTTAGAGAGATAATTGTTTCCGCAAATTCTACTCCACCTTATCATCAATTTCCTCTTGTTCCATTCCCATTTCATCCACTCCAGAGGATATTCTAACACCTACGTCTTCTATCATTACCACCTCCATTCCATCTTCTACTACTACCACTAGGTCTATGATTTTATCTAGTACCCCAGTTTTGACTTCAATAATGACATCTGCATCTTCCATACCTGATTGGTTGTATCTCTAAATCCCAAAGCAAAAGTAAAAGGCGCCCTTGGTAGACGTAACTGACCTAAGTGTGATAGAACCAAATCTGAGAAGATATGCCAAAAAACCAATAATTATCTTTAACTTATCAAGAAATTAGTCAGGTGAAAGGTTCGTGGAGATAGCTACCCCCGTAGAAGGGAAAACCAAAGAAACTATTACTGTAACAGGTTATCAAATTTCTAGATTTTTGTTGGGAAAAGAAACAAATGAAGTGGTGAAACAAGATGTTCAAGTGGATATGGGAATTTTTTAGGAAAAATATGACAAGCATAAGGCTTCAAATGATGAATTAAAGACAAAGGTTGGGCAACTCACTACTCTTCTGAAGAAAGTAGCAAAACCCACTTTTTCTACTGATCCTTCAACTATAATGGCTCTGGCAGTTTCCTCCCCCTTGAATTATATTTAATATCATAAAATTGAGAAGATAGGTTGTAAGAGAAGATTAGTCAATAGATGTATTGAATGCATACTTTAAGAAACAAATCCACTGATTGAAATAGTCATAGATTTATACAATGACATAAATATTGAGAAATATTCTGTAAGGAAACTAGATGCATCCCTATCTGAAGAAAGAAATAATTTTTGTCTTAATTTGGTTACCTAGGTATAAATCAGAAGTATTGATACATATCTACTCTTCCAAGAAGGTGTGGTGAATAGTGCCTACAAGATTCTTGAATTTCAAAAGGACATCAGATTTAGGTCATAGATGTTTCAAGATTTGATCAAAAAATTGGATGAAAAACAGGTTTAAATAATAGATGTGTTGAGTGATATTTTAGAAGAATTTAAGGAGATGCTTTGTAAGTTCTTCAATGAGAACATTAACACCCTTCTAATTGATCAAGTAAAGATCAATTTCAGAAGTTTGGTTGATAAAGATGATGAAGTTACAAAAACATTCAACATTATTTCAATCTATAGACTTGTTTCGTGCAAGAATTTCATAAGTCAGATTAAGAAAGTTATAAGCAAGTTGAAAAGGTTACTAGCTAAGGTTGCAAGAGAAATGTATACATCAGATGTAGTAAGTCAGTATGTATGCAGAACTAAAGAGGAAGAAATATAGGAAATTGTGAAGTGCTTCATGGAATTTAAGCAAAGTACAGTTGTGAGCAAGGAGAGTCAGGACAAATATGAACATGAAATAGATAGTGTAGGTCCAAGCTGAGTTTGGTGGCCATTGTTGAATAGGATTTGAGTTCTTTGTTGGTCAAAGGTTATAGGGTTGACTTATTCAAATATTTGAAACTACTTTTTTATTTTTATGGGAAATTGTTACCTTGAACTTAAATACATTCTATTTGTAGCAATTAGATACCTAAAGGTGGGATTGTAATGCCCAACCTCTTGAACTTATAAATAGATTAGTTGTGTTAAAAATTGACAAACTTTTAGATTTGGTGAGAATACTCTTCAATCTTGGAAGAGTTTTAAAGCTACTTTGAGCCTTTTGATAATATTCAGAATGAATATTTTTCCATGGAATGTATGGTGTATTGTGCTCTATCTAATTAATCTCTAATTTGTGAATGTTTAATTCCTTTATATGAATTGATTGATCTTCCTTTATATCAGTTATATTTCTTTAATCTTGAGGAACGTGACATAGAACCTTTATGTTTCAGTTGTGGATAATTTATTCCCTTTTTGTTATCAAAGTGAATCATACTTACCAGTCAAAGATTAGAGAGTATCACATGAAATGTACATATAATAGATTGTTGTGATATGTTAATTGTGTTGTTGAATGAATCTATTTGTTCAGTTTGGAACTTGGTGCATCACCTTATTTAAAGTTTTATTGTTAATTATCTTTAACCTTAATCCCAAAGACTGAGTAGATTAGGATATTTCTAAGTGTTTTAGATTTTCACTTCGATCATAAATCAAGTGCATAAAACTCCAAAGGAAGCTAACCTTCTATGAAGGTTTATCAAAAGGCAAAGTTCCCACATCTTGGGGATGTTCCAACATTGCACGTGATCACTCATAGATTAAACGTGTATGCGATCCACATGATAACAAATCTAACAAGTTTTTTTTTGAATTTTTTATTTCGTTTAGGATCATCAAAGAAGGTTAGGTATGACTTAGACACTTCGCTAAAGATTTCTCATGGTGATACAGAAGGATTACCATATCTTAATCATGAGTGTAATGCACGTATTGTTCACAAGGATGTGAAGAATTATAACATTCTTTTGGATGAAAATTTTGAAGAATATTTGTCAGATATTGGCATTGCCATGTGCATTTCCTCAGCCAAAACTACCTAGTAATATGTTTTACAGGATAATCACCCAATAATAAGTTTTGCAATTCAATCAAAGCTTGACATGTGTTTGGTGATTAATGCATTGAAGTGAAATTTTGTGAGCCATAGTCTACAGACAAAATATATAATACCCATAGTAAGTGGCATATTCTCCTTTGTATACCAATTGTCATTGTTGGTATTCATGGTTGTGAAGTAGTCATGATTTTCCATTGGTTTCATGACAATTGGAATTAGCGATCAATCTTTCCAAGTTCTGCGTCAAATAATTTCTGAATAATTCCTCAACTTCTACTTCTTCTTTAATCATGGTGGCTATGGAGATATTATAAAGTCATCAATGATTTTCCTTCTTTCCTCTTTTCTCTTGTGGTAAATCAAATCTTTGTAGATAGTTGATAGGGGTGGGGATTGTCTTCCAATAATCCCATTCAACGATCATAATTGAATCCTCTCCCAACCCTTCATATACGTAGAGAAAGTGGGGCTTCAATATGTCTATAGGGTGTCTTTTAAATGAAGAATTTCATGTTGGATAATCCCAACGAACGATCAATACTCAATAATTTCCCACCCTTCCATATAGGTAGAGAAAGTGGGTCTTCAATATATATTTCAAAATATGGGTTATCACATTTCATAAGTGAATACAATTAAATTTTAATTTTGGGTGGAGAAATTGCAAGATACCAATTTAATAAAATTCCTTTTATTAATTCTATAAAATTTCAAAATAATTGTAATTACATATATGTCATTACGGTATTTTAAGGTGATGACTAATAACTCTTAAGATAAAATTATATCATTCTTATTATTTTTCCACTGCCAAAAATTCATAGTTCACATAGAAAAACTAGATATGTACTTTTGTTATGTTGGAGTTATGCATGTTTAATCTCTCATATAGATTTTTGGAAAGCTAAGTTTATCTTTAGCATTGAGATTATTTTTAATTAGATTTCTATTGTTTAGAAATAGATAAATACAAATGAAATAAAATCATTTTTTATGCATGCTCAACATATGTTAGAATTAGAAGATTGTGGTTTATTTTTAGCAAGCTCTGTTTAGAGCAGTTTCAAGCTAAGTTTACAAATCATATTTTTTATTATAAGGTAAGAAATTGTAATTGTTGTAGATGCATAACAGAGTAGATTAATAACATTGATGTACATTCACATGTCAAATTGTAAAGAGCCGAAGCTCTGTGACAGAAGAAGAATTAATTCATTTCTACAGGGAAGTGTTGATTTCCGTAGTTACCCTGTTTTGATTTATGGTTTTTTTTTAAAAAATTCGTTGTGTAAGACTACATAATTTCTACAAATTGTTATCAGAGAACTGTTTTCTAGCAGGTTATTAAATTGGCAACAAACTATGGCTTCTACGTCTGGTTTGCACAAACTACAATTTAATGGAAAGATTTACGACTACTAGTCATTAACTATGAAGGCACTATTCAGATGCCATGATGTGTGGGATGTTGTTGAGAATCCCTACTAAAATTTTGTATATGTATCAGCATATACTATACTCTCAAAAATAGAGGAGGCTACTTTGAAGGAGTTACGAAAGAAAGATAGAAAAATGTTTTTCTATATTCATCATGAAATGCATGAAAGCATCCTTCTTAGAGTGGTAGTAGCTAATCAAGTAAAATCCATATGGGACACTCTCCAAGTTTCATTTCAAGGTAAGGAGATTGTAAAAAATGCCAACCAGTAGTTACTTCGTAGAGATTTTGAACATATGTGAATAAAAGATTCAAATTCCGTAGAATCTTTTTTTACTTATGTAGTTGAATTAGTGAATCAAATTAAATATCATGGTTAAACTATTAAAAATAGAAGGATTATTGAAAATTTTCTTAGGAGTTTTCCTACAAAATTTGATACTTTAGTTGTTGTTATTAAAGAAACTATGGATCTAAGTCAGTTTTGAATTGATGAATTGCATGCATTACTAATAAATCATTAACAAAGGTTAAATATATCACATGAAGTTGTAGATTATTATTTTTCATCCTAGAAAACATGGATTTATGGTAAAGGAAGAGGAAAAAATTCATAGAGAGGACATAAGAGTGGTTCATAAAACTAAATTTGAAGAGATAGAATCAAAAAAACAGTCTCGGTCAGAGACATGATAAGTCTCATGTTTAGTTTCATTATTGCAAGAAGTATTGGAACTATGCTTATGATTACAAGAAAAAGCAATATGATCAACATATGAAAAATTAAAATTAGGGTGGAAGCTCTACTCGTAGCTCCATGTTTATTACATGCACAAGGATTGTTGAATCAATACCTAATTTATCACCTACTTATTGTAATGTATCAAAAGATATTCCATGTGATGTTGGTATTTAGATTAAAGTTACAATAATCACATGTCAGGGAAATTAGATTTATTTTCCACTTTGGATGAGTCAGTTAAGAGTTATTTTACTCTTGGGAATAATAATACTGTGTTTGTAAAAGGAAAAGGGATAGTTAATATTCTAAGTAAAAAGGGGGAGAAAAATATTATGCATGATGTTTACTATGTTGCAGATTTGAAACACAAACTTATGAGTATTGGGAAGTTGGTAGAGAAAGGATATAGAGTGTTGGTGCTCAATTGTAATCCCGCCCATTTGTCATTTAAAATTTCCATCCCGCATAGTTAGAAGTATTTTTTGTCTTTGTGAATGGATGCGTGAAAACTTTCTCCTTCATTTAAATGTCGTTGTCATTATTTTTATTGGGTCATGGATGACATTGAGTCTTGGTATTACTTACAGTCTTCTCTCCATAGGGAAAAATGTTTTTGTTAGGCATCTTCCACGATTGTGTGTCCTATGTAAACGCTATCCCAACATCTGTGGATACTTGGTCTTTTCTGATTGGATGTAGCATGATGGGGTTGTTTGATTTTTTGATGCATTACGGGGAAGGGCTCGAAAGTATAAGGTAAATGCCTAAGACCCATATAAGGACACTTGGAGGTCCTACACTCATTTGAGGATTTGCCTCTTGTTTTTACCTTGAGAGTTGTGCAAAGGAGACATGAGGAGGCTTCCGTTGGATCCTCTTTATATTGGGACTTCTCAATGACCAAGAAAAATTTCGTAGGCCCGAGACACGTAGAGGTACCATGCCTGTTTGGAGACATGCCCCTAAATTTAACTTTTGAAAGAGTGATGAAGATACAGGTGGAGGTTTCCATTGCATCTTCCCATAGCTAAAATTTTTGAACGGCTGGTACAACATTTCTCGGCCGAGACACGTGGAGAGCCCATGCTTGTTTATGGTCTCTACTTTTGGGCACCATATCAAAAGTGCACCGAAGAGAGATGTGGAGGCTTCTACTAGCTCCTCTTTATATTGAGAATTTTTTAATGGCCAAGGCAACTTTTTCAATGGCCGAGGCACATGGAGAGCCTACACTCATTTGAGGTCCCAACTCTAGAATTTATCTTTGAAGTTGCATCAAATAGACATGTGGAAGCTTCCGCTAGACCTTCCCATGCTCAAAATTTTCAGCAACTGATGCAATTCTCTTGAGTTCTGAACACATAGAGGGCCTGAACTCATTTGGGAACCTTCCTCTTGACTTCACATTCACATTTCCGCTAAGGAAACTTGTGGAGGCTTTCGCTAGATCCTCTTTACACTTGGCTAACTCAGACTAGCAGTGCAGATATGTGGTATAATCCATGCAAGGACACTCATTTATGAGAGGCGTGAATGCAGGTATATATTCCTCAAGGGGTATTCTCGAAGGTGAAAAGGATTTCTCGTCAGATTAGGCCATATGGAACCACTTGAGAATCATTAAAAAGGGGATTTATTGCACGAAATAATAAAAGAATGATTAAAAAGACTGTGAAAAGTTATCACATGGTATCCCGGTCATAGTTGAGGAACTGAGAAACGTGATCGGTTCATGATTTATCCACCTAGCAATAGAAAGTAAAATATTTTCAATGGAATAAGCATGATTAAATGGTATGTTGTAAAGAGGAATATTCTATTGAAGATTTACACTTTTAGGGGGGGAATTTGGGATGAGTGAGCGAGTGAAATTGTATAAATGCAATGAGAATACTCTTGCATAAGGGGGGTTAATTTTTCTAAGAAAGTTTTAGAAAAACCATTTTTCTTGAGAGACCATCTGAGAAACCTAATCATTTCCCTGTGTTTGTAGATTTCTTCATGTCAAGATGGTTGCAAGTGTGCAACCATTGACGAACTCTAAGATTTTTAAAGAAACTTTCCCCTGCTGATGAATCTAGTGAACCTTGAATGAATTTGTGTTGACCATGAGCATAATTGTGTTTGCTTTTATTTTAAAATGTTTTCAAATATTTTTTCATGTTCCCGTTTCAATCTTATGTAAAAATTCCTTTGAATCACACAAGATCTTATCATTGTGGTAGTATTGTTTCATTTGCAATTTCATTATGAGAAGAACTTTCATCTTTTAAATGAAATAAATAATTTAATATCATTTTACTTCCACTGTGTTGAAAAATATAATTTTTTAGCCTATGAGTGTATCTTAGGCGGGATGAAACAAGGATTTTAAACGTTTAATTAAGTCTTTAACAAGAGCCTTTATGTTGAAATCTTGAAGAGTGTATAAAATCGTGCATCTTTGCGCCTGCATCAATACACACCTTCTGGTTGAATGGTTAAAGGAATATTTTTGCTATTTTGAATCTTTTTGTCTATGAGTGTTCCAATATTTGTAAAGGCTCTCAAGTATCTAGTATAATCAACTTTATCTTGCTTAACTTCCCACCAAAAAATTCTCAAATGATAAATCCTACATGAACTACCCCTATTTTTACTATGTATCCACAAAGATTCAAAAAATTTCATTGCCAAAATATTTAGAGACAATCCGGTTTCAATTATTGTCTTTAGTAACCCAAACATTGTCTAGGAAACATATCCACTCTCTAGTGTGACAAATCGTGAGTTAGATTGTGTTGTATTGATCATATTTTCTCAAGGTTTTCATGAAACTTGTGTAAAGAAGGATATCTTGATGTCTTTCACTAATACGGGTTACAGAACGGGTCCTCTCACCCTAGTTGAAAGCATAACCTAAAGAAGTTAGGGTAGATGAAACCGTAAGTAAGGTGCTATCCATTTCTCCAATGCCTGAGTAACAAAGAGTCCGATGAATCCCCTCCCCAGCTACAAAATGACTTATATCATGATTTGTCTGTCTCTAAACATCCTTCCAGTTTTGTGATGCTGCTCAGTCCTTGCAGGAGAATCAATTTGGATACCAAGATTGATATGGTGTAGTTGCCGGGGATTATTTGAATTGTAGATGATTATTTGAACACTGGGACCTATTTGTGTAACAACATCACCGAAGTAGCACCGTTGCCAGGGATTATTTGAATTCTAGTGGATTATTTGAACATCGAGACCTATTTATGCGGCAACAACACTGAAGTGGCACCGTTGCCAGGGAATATTTTTACAAATGCATACACATGACAACCTTGGTAATGCTTCTTCCATGGTTTAAGTATAAATAATTTGTTTAAACATCATCCACTGTTGAGATTTGTAATATTTGTGCAAGATTACAAGTTCATTGTGTAGTATTTCTAGTTTTTAGTGGTTATTGCACTAAATTTGCATCAATAGTGATAAATATGGATAAAGAAAGGTTAGATCTCTTAATATTTGAAAAAATTAAGCATTGATAGAAACTTGGCAAGTTACTTATAATGTATCTACACAACTAAGGTGAAAATCCTTAGTGGCGACTTTGTTTTGAATTAAAATTTTGATGATTACCAGTGTCTTAACCTGTGTCAAGTGAAATTTGACATTGATATTTGTAAAGTTGGAGGGAATAAGGTCTTTCTTCACTAGGGATCCTACTAAAAGGTTATTTCCAGAAGTAAGAGAAACAAATTTAGAAGGAAAATAAGTCTTGAAAGTTGTTTGAAATCAAGAATCAAGAAAGGAGATATCAGTTCTAAAACGTGACCAATATGTGGTTCAAGATTACTATATGTCTTCAAGTGATTCTAAACCAAGTAATCTTTATATAAATTTTATTTCTTCAACTAGAGAGGGGGCATCATTTTTGTCTGAAAAGTGCATCCCAGTTTTGCCCTGTTTCTTACAGGGTTGATAGGTTTTTCTAAGAAACTAAATCATTAGAGGATATTTACTTTGAGATTTATACTCCTATGCCCCAGATACCCCTTATCCCTTATCATTTCAGTTCTCCTACAAGATCACCTCCTCAAAACAATATGGCCCAACCTCGAACTAGACCTCCTTTTGTTGTCAACACTTTTGGACCTATATATTTCAGAGGTGTGGATGGATATCCTAATATGGTGCCATAAGATGTCATAAATAGGTTGCAAAAATTTCAAGGGAATAATGCCATCACTGGTGACCACCATTTAAGACTCTTTTTCAATATGATGGAATATTTTGAAATTGATTTTGAAGACATGTATATAGAACTATTTATTCATACTCTGTAAGAGGATGCACATGACCATTACAAGGATTTACCAGATAATTCAATAGATTCACGGTCTAAGATGAAAAATGCCTTTAGATTGTAATATGGGGATAAGACAGATCTGAGGTTCCTTTTATCTGAATTTAAAAATATAAAGAAAAATCCAAATGAATTTGTCCATGATTTCAATAATTGGCTCAATAATACCTTGAATAGGCTACCTATAATCCTAAGGCCAAGTGATGAGTTCTGTTTGATAAAATATTGTGACACTTTTGATAAAAAGGCTACTTATTACTTGAGAGATAAGAACCCAGGAACATTGACGTAGGCTTTCATCATGGCCTTGTAAATATAAAATAACATTAAAGCAGTTAGAAAGCCTCCTAAGAGAGAGGGTATCAAGTTACTCAATCTAGAGAGGCCTCAATGAAAAAAAATTGTGGATCTGGAAGAGGTTGTAAAAAATTTGGTTGGAGCTGTTAAAGAGATATCCTATAAAATGGCTAGAGCAGAAAAATGGATAGGACCAAGTTCCCAGGGTCAGCACAAGCCACACAGTCACGTGAGATTTGGAAATAATCCCAAAGGTGATCATAGACCAGATGATAGAGGGAAGGGGCCCATGCGATTAGGAAATAACAACCTCAACCTAGGGATAATTGATTGGTTCCTGATCCTTTGACTGCTACAGTTTGTACTGTCGAGGAGACCAATGTTATCGATTGGTGTGATAGGTGTTTATTACCACACTCCCCATATAATGTAGATCAAAATTTTGAGGAAGTATATGATGATGAGATGTAAGATGATGTGTGCACAATAGAGAATTCCTGTAAACTCATAGCAAGAGGGCAACCTCGATTGAATTGAATAAGAGCCAGAACTGTTGAATTTTTTTGGAACTATGTATCCACTAGGTATTACCTCTTCCTCCTAGTAATACTTTTGAAATTGATATGGTGCAATCATATGATTCTTCCTAATCATGATATTGAATACGTAAGGGCCTTGATGATTAAAAAATATGATGGAGGGATCCCTTCCGAAGAGGACATACAATTGTTAATGAGTGTAGTAGTTGGTCAAGAGAAAGAATATAACACCAGAAGTAAGGTTGTCAAAGCGGGGGAGGGCCAAAAACCAAGCCAAAAGTTCCAATTCTTACCAATATCCCCAAATGACCTTCCTATAGAAAGATACATATTGAAAAGTCCTAATTTCCCCAAATAGAACCTGGTGCTCTTGCCCATGTCTAGACTCTATGAAAATTCCCATACTATCAGAAGAAGTTGTGAATCTTCCTCCTAATACTGGCCTACCCAAATATGTTCCTTGTGATATGGCCCAAACCTTTAGTTAGATCAAGGTAACTATTCCCATTGTTGAATTACTCAAGGATCCCTTAGCATAGGATAAAGGGCATTCAAATATTTGGGCTTTAAAGAAGAAAATATTACTTATGTCAAAAGTGTTAATAATTTAGAAATTCCTCCTATTTTTGTACAATCAAAAATACCACAAGCATTGGAGGAACTAGGTGAATCATCTGAGGTATATTTGGGAACTTATCTAGTTGAATCTTTGTTGGATGTTGATCCATTTTTTACCACTTTGATTATTATATGATAGGTTGATACATAACTGCATGTTTGATTCAGGAGCCTCATGTAATGTAATTCCTCTTGAGGTCATTAATGAGTTAAATATCGAGGTAAGATCAGATTTTGGGAAATGTACTACTATGGATTCAAGAGAAGTTCCCGTAGTTGGGTATGTCAAGGGATTAGTAGTGCAACTGGTAGCTTTTCCGGGAAAGTGATTAACCATGAATGTGGTTATGATGGATTGTCTTGCCAAATGGGGTATGTTATTATCTAGAAAAAGCACATCTAGTGTGGGTGGAAGCGTACAAATGGACATGTCATATGAAACCATACTAGTTGAGGGGAACCTTGTGAAGTTGTACAGTGAGAAGAAAATTTTACATATTATTGAGGGCCCTAACAATGCTTCTTATGAAGTATTGTACACAAATGTCGATGTCGGTAACTTTGTGGGCTATGCTGATTGAAAGGAGCATAAAAGTGATGAGTGTAAGTATCCTGAGCAGGTTGGTTCTCCTTGGACCTTGATGTTTGATGGGTTTTTTTCTATATATGGTAATGGATTCGGTGTTATTTTGATATCTCCAAGACAAGAGGAGTTTAACTTTTCTTTTAAAATCAATTTTGAGTGCACAAACTATATTGCTGAGTATGAAGCACTACTCTTGGGTCTAAGGATTTCATGGAAATATGGTGTTAGAGACATTGTTGTTAAAGGAGATTCAGAGTTGATAATAAAACAATTCAGAATGTTGGATGCTACAAAGAATTAAAGAATGAAGCAATACAAGCATGCATTTTAGGACTTCATTAAAATGTTTGATTCTTTCAATATAATACATCATGATAAGAAGTATAATATTGTAGTAGACAAATTGGCAGTATTGGGATCTAGGTTTGAAGAATTGATACAATGTATCCCCCTATTGTGAATACGATATTAAAATATTGACTAGGTCATCTGTCCCTGATAATATCAAGCACTGGGAAGTTTTTGAAGATGATTCCCAGGTCCAAAGGTATTCTAGCAAAATAAAGGATATTTTTCCAATCAAAGTATGGACTGGGAACCGATGGTTTGTGTAAATGATGGAAAAGAGACCCTATTTGGTAAAGACATTATCCAATTGAAAACCAATACTATTCCGAGAGGTTTGGTTGCATTGGAATCAAATTTCGATAATGTTGACCGCATTGTTAATAGATACATATGTCATCCTCGACAGATATGTTGAGGAATATAACCTGGGAATAAAGGATAAACCTAGGAGACATATTGCTAGGCAACAACTTAAATAGAGAAAAAAAGCTAGTCATGTGTCCAATTGTCTAAAAAGGTACCAGGAATGCTTTGGCTTCATACATACTTCAGAACTGAAAGCATACAGGGAAGTCCTTTTTCAACCATGAAATACCTCTGGAAGCTAATGTCAGTCCGTTCAAAGTAGATTAAGAGAGAAGGTAATCCTATCAAATACATGTGACAGTTGAGGGAGAAAATGAAGAAATTCTTTTGGTAAAAAAGTTATCCCAAGAGTTTTTAGTGTAGGAGATATGTTGTTACTTTGGGATAGCAAACATGAGGATAAGGGAAAACATCCCGAAAGTTTAACGCATTATGGATGAGCCCGTATTCTATTGATATTCGGAAGGGAGAGTACACTTTTTCGCTAAAGGACATAGATGGGGAATTGCTTGAGTTTCATGCTTAATGACAGGAACTTGAAACATTTCATTGATTGCATTTCTCATAATCAAAGTATACATCATTATGGCACTGTATAGTCTTTTATTTTTTTTCTATTTTTGCAGTTTTTCTGTTTCGGTAGTGCTTCAGGTCCATGAGTCAGAGCTAGTTTTTGTGCTGGTTTTTTGCTTTGATCCTTTCAGACCAGTTGGTTTCTTATTCTATCTTGTTTTGGAGGTTAGTTATCTGACTCCGTTTCCCATATGGATTTTTTACACATGGTCTGTTATGTTTTTGTTGCAGCACTCACAGGGAGTGCCCATCCCTGAGTCAGAGCTGATGTTGTTGCTCAATTTAATATTGCTCTATTTGTTCAAAATTTCTCAGTCTGAATGGTTTAAAGTATTCGCTGTATCTTTATATGGATGTGTGAAAGATTTCTCCTTCATTTGCGTTGTCATTGTTAGTCCTGTCCTTAAATCGTGGATCACATTGAGACTTGTTAATATTTACAGTCTTTTCTCCATGGGGAAAATATTTTTTGTCGGGTGTTTTCCATGATCGTGTCTTCTTTGGAAATATCGTCCCAATATCCGTAGATACATTGGTCATCCTTAATTGCATGCGGCATGACGAGTCTATTTGGTGAAGTTGTCACTTTTTCACATTTGTAAAAAATGCAAAATTGGTCCCATGGCCCCAATAGTTTCTGATTGGATATTCAAAAATGTGAATTGCAGCAAAAAAAATTTCTTACTTTGAACCCCAAAGATGGACACATGGTCGTTTTAAAATTCAAGCTATTACGAAAAGATGTGAGATCCTATTGGAGCATTATGAAGATTTTTTCCTTTTTGTGAAAAGCGATTAAAGTTATAAAATGAATCCGCAATTCCAGAGGGGATAAATTAATGTCACATGTTTGCCATTCAGCATTGAAAATTCAAAGCGAGGAGGCAGGTCGCTAGAGCACTTTGATACTTTTAGGCTCTACTTTGAAATGACGCAGTAAAATTATAAAAGTGAAGTCACAACTCTGCTAGGGCACACATCATAATTTAAAAGTGGAAAGGTGGGTTACCAGGGCATGTATGAGATTCTCAGCCCCGCTTCAAATCAAATATTTTCCACATGGAGGATGCGCACCTGTTTGGGGACCTGCCCTAGAATTTTAATTTTGAAGGAGCACTGAAGATATATGTGGAGGTTTCCACTAGCTCTTCCCATGCTCAGACTTTTCAACAGGTTCAATGCAACTTTGTTAGACCATAAGGACACCTAGAGGTCCTGTGCTAATTTGAGGACCTACGTCTCTGGGTCTTACCTTTGGAAGTTGTGCCGAAGGATACACATGGAGGTTTCTACCAGATATTCCCGTACTTAGACTTTTCAAGAATCCAATACAACTTTCTCAAACCTTAAGCACGTGGCACCTTCTACTGGATCTTAAAAAAATTCAATGGCCGGTAAAACTTTTCTGGGCTGAGACATGTGGAGAGTATGTGCTTATTTTGGGGTCTCCGCTTTTGGGCACCATTATCAAAAGGGTGCACTGAAGAGGACACGTGGATTCTTCAACTAGCTCTTATTTATACTAAGGACTTTCTCAATGGCTGAGGAATTTTTCTTGGGCCTAGGGAACGTGGAAGAGCATGTGCTCGTTTGAGGTACCACATCTAGAATTCATCTTTTAAGTAGTGCCAAAAAAACACGTGGAATCTTCCACTAAACTTTCCCATGCTTGAAATTTTCAGTGACCGCTTCAATTCTCTCAGGTTTTGAACACGTGGAGGGCCCACACTCATTTGGGACCTTCCTCTTGACTTCACCTTTGTAGTTGTGCCAAGGAGACACATGGAAGACTTCTATTGGCTCCTCCTTATACTTGGTTGAACTCAGACTCGCAGTGCAAATATATGATAGAATCCAAGCAACGAAACTCACTTATGAGAGGCACAAATGCAAGTGATCCATGTGATGGCACTCATTCTCTCAAAGTTGTATTCTCAAAGGTGAAAAAGATGGTCTTATTCAGATCAAGCCATATGGAGCCACCTTAGAATTATTAAAAAGTGGATTTCTTGCATTAAAAAATCAAATGAATGATTAAAAATACTATCAAAAGTTATGATACGGCATCCTAGTCATAGTTGAGTGAGCTATAGAAACATGATAATTTCATGATTTATCCACCTGGTAGCTTTTGGGAGCAACATATTCTTCAAGGGACATCAACTTGATTGGAATGAAATGTTGTAAAAAATAAAGGATTCTCTTGAATATTTATTCTTTTACATGGGAAAAAATTGGGATGAGTGAGTGAGTGATATTGTATAAATGCAATGAGAATACACTTACATATGGTTGGGGGTTATATTTTTTGAGAAATTTTGAGAAAAAACTATTTTTCCTGAGAGACCATTTGTAGAAACCTATTCATTTCCATGTGTTTGTAGATTTAGTTCATGTCAATATGGTTGCAAGTGTATAGCCATTGACAAGCTCTGAGATTATTGAAGAAAATTTCCCCTGCTTGATAAATATAGTGAACCTTGAATGAATTTTTGTTTATCATGAGCATAATTTTGTGTGTTTTTATTTCAGAATGTTTTCAAATAGTTTTTCTTTTTCCTGTTGCAATCTTATGATAAAATTTCTTTGATTCACACAAGATGTCATCATATGTGTTATTATTATGGCATTTGCAATTTCATTATGAGAAGAGACTTTCATCTTGTGATGCAAATAAAGATTTTAAAATCACATTACTTCTCACTGTACATTGATAAATATTGTTTATTAGTCTATAAGTGTATCTTAGACATGACGAACTAGGGATTTACAACATTTAATTAAGTATTTAACATGAGCCTTTGTGTTGAATTATTGAAGAATGTGTGACACCGTGCATCTCTGGGCTTCCATTAATTCACATCTTCTAGTTAGAGGAATATTTTTTCTATTTTGAAGCATTTTGTCTCTAAGTTTTCCAATACTTGTAAAAGCTCTCAAAGATATGGTATAATCAACTTTATATTGCTTAACTTCACACCAAAAACTGTCTGGAAACGATAAATTATATATGAATTTCCCTTGTTTGTACTTTTTATCCACATAGATTTAACAAATTCCACCTTCCAAAATATGCATAGATAATCAGGATTGCAATTATTATCTTTAACAACCCAAACCTTGTCGAGGAAACATCTCCACTCTCTAGTGTGACAACTCTGTGAGAGTTACATTTTGTTGTATTGATCATATTTTCTCAAGGTTTTCATGAAAATTGTGGAAAGAAGGATCTATTGACATCGTTCACCAACATGGGTTATAGAACGGGTCCTCTGACCCTGTGATTGAAGGTAACATCCTAAACTAGTGAGGGTAGATAAAACCCTTTGTAAGGTATTATCCATTTCTCCAATTCCTAAGTAACAAAGAGTCAACTGAATACTCCTCCCTGGCTATAAAATGAATTATATCATGGTTTTTTTATCTCTAAGCATCCTTCTCATTTCATGTAATGCTGCTCAGCCCTCGCAGGAGAATCAATTTGGATACCAACACAGAGTTTATATTGAAGATAACGAATGATTAATTGTGGACAAACACCATTATAACACTTAGTGTATTTAAGAAATTTAATATGAGTTACAATAGAATGTTTACCTTGATATTACAAATAGGAAAAAATAGAAAATTAGATCTTTTTGCAGAAAAATCATTAATTCGATTCCCAGCCAAGTCCTAGGCTAATCCAAATGAGACCTAAGATTAAGAAAATTAGTCTTGTGCTACGTCTTGTGCTCAGGAAAATGAGTCTTGCGCTAGTGTAAATTAATCATGTGCTAATGTAAATGAGTGCTACACTGAGCCATGAACCAATGCAAATCATTCCTACACTGATTCCTACGATAATACAGTTGATTCCTATGATTAAGGAACACAATAAAATTTTCAATTATTTATAAAATATGAATCATGGATCTGGTAGCTTAGGTTTGCACATTTGGATTTCAGATATTTTAATATATTACATATGAAAAATATGGTTAAAGGTTTTCCTTTGATTAAGAAACCAGAAAAAGCATGTGAATGGTGTATTTTGGGTAAGGAACATAGAGATTCCTTTCTCACTTGGGAAAACAACGTAAGAGCAAATGCAAGCACTTGAGATTATACACTCAGATTTATGTGGACCTATACATACAACTTGCTATTCGAGGTTGTATCATATTTTATGACATTCATTGATGATTACACAAGGAAGACATTGGTTTATTTTCTGATAGACATAAATCATAGATGCCTTTTGATACATTTCAATATTTCAAGGCATTTAGTGGAGAAGCAAAGTGGATACTTCATCAAAGTTCTCAGAACGGACAGAGGAGGTGAGTATGTTTCTAATGAGTTCTATGAATTTTTTGTAGATATCATGGTATACACAAGCAAGTTTACTACCAGGTATACACCATAGCAGAACGGGTATGGCTGGGAGGAAGAATATCAGAACCACTCATGGAGATGGCAAGATAGCATGTTGAAGGAAAAACATCTTCCAAAATGATTATTGGGTAGAAGCAGTAGCAACTTCTGATTTATATTTTGAACAGGTGTCCAACAAAACTTCTTAGGAACATGATTCCTCAACAAGCATGGACATAACAGGAAACACAATGTTTCACATTTTAGAGTTTTTTGTGGTGTAGCGTATGCACATGTATCTGATGAGCTAAGGAATAAGTTAGAACAACAAAGGAGAAAAGCGTATTTTTGTTGGGTATTCAGAGAATACAAAATCATAAAATTTGTACAATCCAGTCATTAGGAAAGGTTGTGACTCAGAAGGGATGTACAATTTATTGAGAAATGAAGCATGGGATGGAAGTATATAGAAAACAATTGAGTATGGCAGCAACTATTCCGCATGATGATATAGACAGATGAAACTCTTTAGAGCTAGCAAGATACCGTATCTACAAATATTGGACATGCACCATCAAGTTGTAGCACAAGATACATCTACTATCTACAGTCAGGAGGTCACCAATATTTTCAGCCATCTTCAGCCATGCAAGAGACACCACAGAGAACACCAGAAGCTACTCCATCACCACAAACCAGTCCATGCATCTGAATAGTCCCTTGCAGCAATGGAAAACAAGAAGTCTTAAATGAGATTTATAATGTTGATACAACTAATTCATTTTCAGTTTTTTCAATTATTTTCTCAGGCTATGCAGATCCGGTTATATTACGAAGAGGCTATTAATAGTGAAAAGTTTGGGAAAAATCCATGGATGATGAGATCGATGCTATAGAGAAGAATCATACATGTGAGCTGATGAATATTCCAAAAGGAAAGGACTTGGCAGGATTCAAGTGGGTCTACAAGGATAAAATACAATGCTGATGGAGAATTACAAGAAAAGAAACACAAAGCAAGGCTGGTTGCAAGAGGTTTTTATGTAGACAACATGGAGTTGACTACAACAAAAAAATTTTCACCAGTAGCACATTGGGACATGAGTAAGAATGGTTTTTAGCAACTTCAGCTCTAAGACAAATAGTCCTATTTATGCAGATGGATGTTAAATCAACATTCTTAAATGGATTTTATTGCAAGAGGAAGTTTATGTAAATCAGCCAAAAGGTTATGAGATTGAAGGTCATGAAGGATAAAGGTACACAGATTGAGAGAAAGCGCTCTATGGTCTCAAGCAAGCACCTAGAGCTTGGTACAACAGAATATCATTATTATTTGATTGAGAATGGTTTTGGTAGGAGCAGATAGTAAGCCTACATCTATATTCCAAGATAAATGAAGCAAGGTAAAATTTTTAATTGTTTGTTTTATACGTAGAATGATTTGATCATTAACTAGAAATCTATCTACATAGATTCATTCAAATCTAGCCATGAAGAAGGAGTTTGAGATGACAGATCTTGGACTTATGCATTATTTTTTAGGAATTCAAGTTCAACAATCTATAGATGGATTTTTTATTTCACAAGAAAAGTATGATAATGATATTGTGAAGAGATTTAACATGTTGAATTGTTACCCAACACCAACACTAGTTGCAGTAGGTTTTAAGTTAAGAAAACATGATAGTGGATCATTTGTAGATCAATAATTATTAAAAAGGTTATTTGGAATTCTCATGTATTTGACTGCCATAAGGCCTAATATTATGTATACTTTTGGGGTCATATGAAATTTCATGGAATCTCAAAAATATTCACATTAGTAAGCGAGGAAAAGTATTTTCAGGTATGTGTGTGGAATAAAGAACAATGGAATTTTGTATTCAACTTAAACTGAGTTCAAGCTCATAGGTTATATAGGTAGAGATAGAGTCAGAAGTATAGAAGCAATGAAAACCACATCTAGCTATACATTTTACTTTGGAATAGGAGTTGTTTCATGGGAATCAAAGTAAAAACTTATTGTCACACTATTTTTATAAAAAGAAGAGTATGTAGTTATAACATGATAAACATATCAAGTTGTGTAGATGAGAAGAGTATTAACATATTTGTAGCAGAATCAAGATTAATGTAAGTGATAGGGTAGAAAAATCTCATATATAATACTTAACTAGGTATTGCTAGTAAACTCACATAAATTCATAGTTTCTCAAATAAAATAAAAATACTATAGGGATATTTTACATTTGACACAATCAGGATGATAAGAGGAGACATTGTAAAATATATGACATTCAAACAAACAAGAAAAACGTTATCAATGCTCTTTAATTTCCTCCCACAGAAAACTCTTCCAATATGATTTATAGGTTAATATCAATACAATTCACATGATCATTTGAATCTTGTTTATCTAATTCATAGGTGGGGATAAAAATCATCCACATGATCATTTGAATCAAACAACATATTTATATCTTATTAACAGGTGGAGACCAAGGTAATTCAAATGATATTCTAAGTCTTTCTAATCTGATTCAAAGGTGGAGATCATTTTCATCCACCTTATCATTTGATTCAAGCAACACATGCTCATCTGATTAAAAGGTGGAGATCAAGGTCATCCACATGATAATTTTACTCTTACTTGTCTTTTTCAGAGGTAGAGATGAAATTCATTCACATGATCATTTGTGTCTTTCTCATCCGTTTCATAGCTGGAGATCAAATTAATCCACATGATAATATGAATCTGAATATAAAATTCCCAAGAGAGCCTAGAATTTATAGAACTTTGTAGCACATAATGGCTTTGCTAAAAATTTTGCAACCTGATCATCAGTAGAAAAAAACTTGAGGGCTATGTCACAATTCAAAACTTTCTCTCGAATAAAGTGCATATAAATCTCAATATGCTTGGCTATTTGACGTTGACCTATATTTTTTAAGGGAAATAAAACACTAGTTATCAAATAAAATAAGAGTACTTCCTTTGATTCCCATAAGAAATTCATCAAATAGCCTTTTCAGTGATATAACTTTCTTCTAATTCCATAACAATTCTATACTTTGCTTTAGTAGAAGAGATAAATAAGGTTGGTTGATTCTTGATACTCCAGATGATTGCACCTATACAAAACTTGAAAATATATGTTGAAGTATATTTTCTATCCACAATATCAAAACATGGTCAAAATCACAATAACTAAATAAATTTACATAATCACATGAATAGTAATACAAACCATAATTGATTGTACCTCTAATATATCTTAGAATTATTTTTGTCATTTTCTAATGGTCCTAATAAGGATCTTACATTAATCCAGAAATAATTCCAACTACATAGGATATATCGCGCCTAGTGATAGTCAAATTAATCAATTTCTACAAAAACATTGTCTATATAAAGTAGGATTATAGTTATGCTAATAAGCTTTTGGATTTAATTTAACACCTACATCCATAAGAATATATATGTGATTATAATCAATCATGTTAAATGTATTAATAAGGTTAAAATAATATTGTGCTTGAGAACTAATAATAGATTTGTGATTTTGACAAATAACCATGCCAGAGAAATGATTTAATAGTCCTAAATCATTCATTTTAGGACATTTTTAATCCATTATCATCCCCTAGAAAAATATGGACAACTTGAAAAAATTAGACTAGGAATGCTGATGAATGTTCAATGGATGAATCTGGAGAATTCACGTAATTTTCATTATATTTGAGCACTTGCAGTCATTTGGTGGCATTCACCTCTCTATAGGCTTCATAATTCCATACTTAGCCAAAAATTGAAAAAATGATTAAAATTGGGAGGTTTGTGGGTTTACATAATTACATTACTTCTCAAAATCAACTATAAAAACCTGATCGAATGCCTTTTTTGTGGAGATTGGGTGTTTCTTTACTACTTAAAATATAGAATCAAAGCAATTGTAAAAAAACCAAAATATAAGAGAATAAGGAAAGTAGTTATGTGAAGATTCGGTGCCACCATGCTACTAAGAAATGCTCATTTCAACCCGTGATTAAATTATTTCAAAAACCCCATGAAGATGAGGCAGAGGAATTGTGAGTAATGTGGGGATTTGAGGTGGACTTTCTACAAAGTAAAGTTCCCCCCACAACCAGAGCTAAGTCATCTCTAAAACCCGTAAAGTGCAAGGGGCGAAAATAGTAATGCCCAAATTTGGGGTTGCTTTACTTCATTACGAAATTATGTAAATCACTCTAAAAACCCCGTACTAGGTAACCCAAAAATCCTATGAAGCAAGAAATGAAGTTTTGTATGGGCATAAACCCACAAAAAAAGTGATGCAAAACAAGAATGATGTGGGGATTCATAGTGCCACTACTTCAAAGTAAAGACTATCTTAAAGCATAAGTAAAACAAGTCCAAATCACACAATGAAGGAAAGCTGAGAAGATTTGTGGAATTATGAAGGCACTTACTAAGAAGAAAGTGCGGCTCGGAAATGACAGTAAAGTAGTTGTGAAAACCCGTGAGACAGGGAAATAAGTAGTTTTACAAAATACAATGGGTCACTGCTGAGAAGCAATGGGGAGTCAGATCCGTGAGTTAGTGAACCTCGGAAACCTGTACAATAAAGTAATGAAGTAATGGCACCTCGAGAACCCAATTGGCCATAACACACTCACCAGAGCACCAAATCTAATAATATTGGACTTTCTAGATACATCTTTCCAAGATCTTCGTCATGAAACAATAAAATATAGAAAGTAGATGGGGTTAGTGAGCAGAAAACAAATAAATTTCTTAGATTTAAAATGCAACATTCCATATGGATAGAAAGGGCATTAATAAAGGCATGGAGATGGATTTGTTCTCCAGCAAGTTAGAGGACAAGGAGGGAAGGTATTTTTCAGGTTCACCATGATGTTTTCTAGTAATTTAATGACACTTTGTTGGTGGGTGGAAGAATATTTTGAGATTTCCTTTGTCTATTTATCTTTCCTCCATATATTGTAAAAATTAACTCATTTAACAGGTACCAACTCCTAAAGGTGAATTTATTTACTTTTGTAAAATGTGGATTTAATTCTTATAACGATCTATTATGGTGAAATCTATGGGAGGTATAACATTTCAAGGATCATATTCATTAGCTAGTAGAGCTTAAAACCTGTCTAATTCAAGATGCAAAACTTTTCCCTAGACCACCAATTCACATTTACGCAGAGATAGGAAATCCTAATTCCAATAAAACATATGAATTACCTCCTATCCCAACTCCCAAAAATTTCTAATTTTAATGAGGAATCTACTTCCTCAAGCACTTCAGTTGAGCTCGAAAAGGTCATGAAACAATTGAAAAATATAGCTAATGAGTTGTAGAAAATCAAGAGGTAGCAGATCCAATGTTTCATACTTGCTCAACCTCAACACCAACTGAAAAATCCTCCATATAATTCAAATAGACCTCCCTCTCAAGCTACAAATTAGAACCAAAGTCAAGTTTCTAATGCTAGGCCATTCCACCCTTATAATCCTAATGTAGCCTCTTCATCTAAAATTTTGGTTCCCATCCAAAATTATTTGGTACAAGACTACGAGTGGTATTTTCCTTATGGTTAATAACATAGCCAAGAAACATGCCTCAAAGGTGTCTTGTATCAGGTTTTAATGGTTTAAGGTGCTTATGCTTCCCAATAAATAATTGCTGAAGATAATCAGCAATAAACAAACACTCAAGATTCACATCAAAGTGACACTTCACTCATCAATGGGCAAGCAAAGGATTTATGTGGAATAAACCAATATCTTCCTTAGGGTTTGGAAACAAACATAAGATCCAAGAAAAGAGCTATAAAAGAGGGGAAGTCAAATAATGTAATCCCTTCTCGATATTCTGTCACACTGAAAGGAGATAAGAGCTAAAACACAATAAAAAATACAACTGAAAGGGGTGGTGAACAAAGGATAGAAAAAATACAGTCCACCACCATTCAATATCATTGAACAAATGAAAAAAAAATGTGAGTATCTCCATGTGGAAGTTATTGGCAATTCCAGGCCAAAGTGATTTACTGCAAGCATTCATGGCTAACTTATCCATCCCAAATGAACCATCCAAAGATCAAGAAATATTCCTCACCAATACAATGCATCAGAAGTAGGGTCTATTAAATAGAAACATGAAACCTCCACTATTCTACGTGTCCATAATCATCGGGAACAACCTAGTCCATAACATCTGAATTGATTCCGGAGAAAGAAACTCAATGATGCCAAAGTATATTATAAACCATCTATTCCTTTAGTATGAGCCTATTTAAAAAGGTGTGGTGTAACTTGTTTCACTCGGAATGTTTCGTTCCTTTTAGAAACAGATAAGGTTAGGGGCTAGGAGGAATACCTGTAGAATGTCGAGATGGTGTGCGCGTACCGTAGAGAAAGATCAGGATGATTGCGAAGAACTCCTTTTTGTCTTGGAAGGATCTACCTGCAAATAAGAACACAAGACCACAAGATTTTGATTAGACAATAAATGAGGGAAACTGCCTTGGGCCCAGGAAATATAAAACTTCCTTTCGAAGGTGGTCAGTTCCCCTGCTAATATGAATTAACACAAAAGACTGTAAAATATCAATTAAGTTGCTTCGTTGAACTGGGTAGGGGAAAGGCTAGTTTTCTGGTTTTGATCAGAGGAACCGATGCCGGTTACTGATAACCGATACCCGGGTGGGTTCTAGGATCTGTAGGTTAGTTGCTTTGTGGGGTAGTTGTGTTGTTTGTAAGGCTGTATATAGGTGGTATTAGGAAATAAGGTGATGAGAGGTAAATGAATGATAGTTAGATGTAATATGCATGCTGGGTAGTGGATTCAGGGATGGATTTATGAAGACTGTGATTCAAAAGGCATAAGAAATGTTATAACAGAGGACATGCAAAATGTGACTTACTAGTTTTGACGAAGATGTAAGTCGTGATCTCCTTTGCTGTAAACACTTCTGGTATTTCCACTCGTCTCTGTCTCGGTCAAGTGAAGGTCTGGGACTCTCTTTCGATCGCTCCTGATGCTCTTGTCTTGATTCCAAGAATCCTTTTCTCTGATGATCCAAAAATGAAATTCCAATCCTTTGTTTTTGGTTTGGGGAGGCCATTTACAGGGAACCGATGGCCGTTACGTAACTGATGGTGGTTGAGTAGGAACCAGCATCGGTAAGGAAAAAGTAGGCTATTTTTAGTAAAATAGCCCACCTTCCCTGCTTTTCTCCCGAGAGATTAGTTGCGGGCTTGGTCAAGTGACTAGAAGGTCGGTTTTGGGTGCGGGTAAGGAGGCATTTGTTATGGATGTGAGTGTAGACCAAGTTTTAGGTCTTAATTAGGTTAATTTAGGGTTAGGGCTAGGTCATGATGAGGTGGCAAAATGAGGTGGCAGGTAAGGTGATGTGGATTTATCAATTACAAGGTAATTAATAAATAATTGTGTAAGGTTTAGGTGATGAGGTTAAGTTACGAGATGAGATGCGGGTCACAAGGGGTCGTAAGACACAAATTTGGTCTCTACATTAGCCCCTTATTGTCATGTAGCTTGTTTTGTAAAGCTGCACGGACAATAATATGAAGTGGTTTCCCCTGTTAAGGGTATAGGTAATCCCCCTCAAATCTAGCACAGATTGAGGGAACGGGAAATCAGGGATAGGGTTGATAAAGGGTACATGTTGTAGAGAGGATGGTAAGGTGGTGGGGTAGGTCCAAGGAAGCAGACGCATGTTGAAATGCAATAGGGCGACTAGGGTACATGATTTGGCGAGCAAACCAGCAATGTATAGGCAAAGGTCGATAGTTTATCCAAACAAGGGTGATATAATCCTGGTATCCAAGGCATAGGAAGTAGCTCCAGGGTATATAACAGGTAAGGTACAGGAACGTTTAGGCATGTTCGGCAGTACCAAATGGTTGGTTTGGTTGAGATAAATGTCATGGTCTAGGTCTAGGAAAATTTGGTCGACAGATCAAGTCAAGGACCCTAATCATGCTAAAACACGAACAGGTGAGCTCGATTGAACAAAAGGTACAGGATGGATGGATAAAATAAAATGTTGATTGTGGGTATGGTATTGAAGTGATACGGCCGTGGGTCGGACCAAGTTGTTAGGTTACAGCTTTGGGTCGGGCCAGATGGTTAGGGTGAGGCCTTGGGTCGGGCCAAGTTGTTGGGTGGCAGCTTTGAGTCGGGTCAGATGGGTAGGGTGAGGCCTTGGGTCGGGTCGGATGGGTAGGGTGAGGCCTTGGGTCCAGCCAAATGGGTAGGTTGAGGCCTTGGGTCGGGCCAAATAGGTAGGTTGAGGCCTTGGGTCGGGCCGAATAGGTAGGTTGAGGCCTTGGGTCGGGCTGAATAGGTAGGTTGAGGCCTTGGGTCAGGCCAAATAGGTAGGTTGAGGCCTTGGGTCGGGCCAAATAGGTAGGTTGAGGCATTGGGTCGGGTCGAATAGGTAGGGTGAGGCCTTGGGTCGGGGCTCGAATAGGTAGGTGGAGGCCTTGGGTCGGGCTAAATAGGTAGGTTGAGGCCTTGGGTCGGGCCGAATAGGTAGGTTGAGGCCTTGGGTCGGGCCGAATAGGTAGGTTGAGGCCTTGGGTCGGGCAAAATAGGTAGGTTGAGGCCTTGGGTCGGGCCGAATAGGTAGGTGGAGGCCTTGAGTCGAGCCGAATAGGTAGGTGGAGGCCTTGGGTCGGGCCAAATAGGTAGGTTGAGGCCTTGGGTCGGGCCAAATAGGTAGGTTGAGGCCTTGAGTCGGGCCGAATAGGTAGGTGGAGGCCTTGGGTCGGGCCAAATAGGTAGGTTGAGGCCTTGGGTCGGGCCAAATAGGTAGGTTGAGGCCTTGGGTCGGGCCGAATAGGCAGGTTGAGGCCTTGGGTCGGGCCGAATAGGTAAACAAATGGTGTTCAGCAAATGTGGATATCGGTGATATGTCGTTAAAAAGGGGCAAATGGTAAATAAGGGCAAAAAAATTGGGGGAAAGTTGGCAGAAAAACCGATGTCGATTCTACATGACCGATATTGGTTAAGGGACCGATACCGGTTCATTAGGGCAAAATGAAACCGATATCGGTTAAGGGCGAAAAACCTATAAAAAGAAAAATACGGCTTGTCATTGTCACTTTGTTATTTTGAAAACCAAATTGACTTGTCTGACGTGGAGAGTTGAGATTGGAGGTTTATTGAGTGAGGTGGAGCTGTTTTGTTGGAGGAGTGAGTTGTGTGCGGGCCCGAGTGAGGAGGAGGCAGCAGTTGATTGGCCGGGAACCCAGCAGATCAGAATTGGAGCTATGACACAGGCAGGAGGAGTAGGAGGGGCTGAACCAGCTAGACCACCACCACCCATCCCACCACGACGACGTGTCGTCGTTCGGGTATGTTCGGAACTCTTTATTGTGTGCATTTGAATGGTGTTAAGCTAAATTGGGGTTTTGGGTAGGAATTTACATGTTTTAGGAAATAATGAATAAAGTGATGTAATTTGAAAAACGAAGAGGATAGATGGGTAACATAGGGCAAGTCAGCTGGGTGGGTAGGTTTTTATGGTGTTTGGGTGGGTAGATAAGTATAAAAATGCAAAAATATGGGCGGGGGGCCACGCGGGGGTTCGGCTCCTGGCAATTACAGCGACCGATGTCGGTTGCTAAGTGACCGACATCGGTCACAAATTGTGTGGACAAGGTGTGTTGGGCTGGACCAGCGTCGGTTGTATGTCAGCCGGCATTGGTTTGGGGTTTGTATAGGTATGGGTTGGGTTGGGTTTTGGGTGAGTGTGGGTTGGGTTGGGTTTTGGGTGAGTGTGGGTTGGGTTGGGTTGGGCGTGTTTTGTGTTTTGGGTTAGGTGGGGTGGGGTGGGGTTTGGTTGGGGTGGGTTGGGTTGGGTTTGTTTTGTTTTGGGGTTGGGTGGGTTTGGATTTGGGTAGATTTTGGGCTTGGGTTTTGGGTGGGGTGGTAGAAAGTCAGGGTGTGGTCAGGGGGATAAAAGGGGGTTTAGAGGATAAAGTAGATGTTGTGATAAAAATTAGGTCTAAGGATGTGGGTTGGTTTTGCAGGCACGTCAGCAGTTGACGATGCGAGATAGGATACCCCCGCTGTTGGTGCGGATGAGACCACATGTGTCCGCAGCTCACTGGGCGATCATGCATGAGGTGGGACTCAGTGGAATCCAGAGGTATAGAGTGATAGAGAGAGATCACAGCCTGATGGTCGCCCTCATCGAGAGATGGGATCCGGCGACCAATGTGTTCCATCTCCCGACTGGGGAGATGACTATCACGTTGGAGGATGTGTATCGCATCCTTTGACTACCTATCGAGGGAGAGGCAGTCTTCTAGGTAGATTCAGAGACTACCATGGACAGCATATTACAGGTTTTTGGAGATGCATCCGCGCTACTTACCTATCACAGCGCGAGCATTAGGTATGGTGACATGTACCATGCGCATCGACAGGAGACACGGCTGGCTGTGCTGATGATGATTGGGATCACCTACTTCGCCCTCCCGGACTCATAGGGAGGCCGCTTTCCACGGGCGTTGATGGGGGTGGTGCTTGAGATGATTGAGGAGCATACTTGCTATGCGTGGGCACCAGTGTATCTGGTGCAGCTATACAGAGAGCGCTGGGGTTATCGCCAGATGAGGTGATTCGGTATCTGTTCGACATTTTTACTTCACTATTGGGCATATGAGCACATCATATGCATCATACCAGTAGGGCTGCCCGAGCATCCAGGGCCAAAGGTTATATACAGATACAACTTTTAGAGGTGGTTGGGAGTCGTGAGGCAGCCACGAGCAATGCTTGTGGGGAGAGACGTTGCCTACTACAGGCATTTGTTAGAGGGCCTGACAGCGGTAGATATCGTATGGAGACCTTACAGAGGTCATCACCTGCACAGAGGAGGCCGAGTAAAGTTACGCTGGATCCAGTACACTTTCTGGATAGCAGGACGGAGGCCGGGAGAGTACGAGAGGATACCCCTAGAGAGGGTACGCAGGTAGATGGGGCTGCGATAGGATGAGCCACCTCCCTTCCCTCAGTACAGGAGGAATGATGTAGAGGCCCCACTGCCTGCACCACAGCCCTTGGATCAAGATTGGGTTGCTGAGAGGCCAGCAGATGACACAGTAGATGACGTTGGTTGTACAGGAGCATACATGGTGTGGTGGGCTGGTCGTAGAGCGGCGAGGGTAGCACAGCCCGCACAGCCAGACTTGGCAGCTGTGACAGCAGAGAGAGATCAGCTCAGGGGTCAGGTGCAACTCTTACAGGGGCAGCTTGCTGCTGCGCAAGCACAGATAGGGCTCTTACAGGGGCAGCTATTCCAGGCTTAGGTACAGGCACAGGCAGCACCAGCACCAACAGCACAGCCACAGGTGTAGGTACAGGTACAGGCAGCAGTACCAGCAGCAGCACAACCACAGCCCCAGGCACAGGTATAGATACCACTGCCAGCAGCGGCACAGCCACAGGCACCACCAACACAGGCACAGGGGGTACTGGTAGTAGGAGTCCGGGGACCAGCCCCAGTACCGACGGTGGCACGGGATAGATACATGGAGGCGAGAAAGGAGGCCCGGTACTATCAGGATGTTCTTGATAGTATCGGAGTTGAGTATCAGCCATATGAGGCACACTGAGCGGAGACCTCGCGTAGTCAGAGATCGCAGGGAGGTGCAGCCACAGCCGGTGTGTTTGTTACAGGCAGGAGGTGAGAGGTGCCACAGGGACTAGCAGGGAGAGGTACCGAGGGTGGTGGGGAGAGCTGAGGGATCCCTGCATTGTTTTTGTATTTGTATATTGGATATGGGCACTGGTCTGCGAACCGATTATGTTTATAGAGGCCTGCGTGCCTATATATTACTCATTTATTTATTCATTCATTTATTGTATACCGGCCTGCGAGCCGAGTACGGGTTGTACAGTTGGTACCAGCCTGCAAGCTGAGTATATTTTTGATATGAGGGATAGGCCTGCGAGCCGAGTTGAGATTATTGATAGTTATTGCGGCCTGCGTGCCGGCTTTGTTGGATTATGAGATCACAGAGGCCCCGATGTAGGGCACAGTGTATATTTGACAACTTGTATATATATATAGAGATGATGTTTTGATCCACATGTAGTGTTCAAAAATGTGTTTAAGTAGTTTGTCGATGGTTTGTGATATAGAATGTAGGATGAGTTTAGTTGACATGTTGATATATGGATGATGTTGATGTTTTTGTTTTTGCACGTATATATGGATGACATGTTATATGATGAAATGTTGCATGTTGTGGGCTGGTTTTGTGACATTGTTATATATGTATTTGATGAGTTTTTGGTTTTGTGTAGATGTGACTTAGTTGATGGTTTGTTTGTTTTTGTAAAATAGATGATGTTATGGACATTGTAATGATATGTGTGGTGGATGGAGAAATATGGATAATGGTGTTGTTATGCAGGAAAAAGGGCGGGCGCGACAAAAAATTAGGTAGAAAATGAAGAAAAAGAACCATGTTGTAAAAAGATAGGTCTATAACCGATATCGGTTAGCGAACCGATGTCGGTAGCTGCTAGACTGATATCGGTCATCATAGACCGATACCGGTTATTTAGTTATGAGCTTTTCTAAAAATAGAAAAACTAGGGTGGCAACTTAAGTTCTTATTTTGAGAGCCATGCAAGAAGTTAAATACGTGAACGCGACGCTTTTTGACGACTGAGACAGGTAATTGCATGAGAAATTTGAGTGATAAGGAGAAAAGAGACAGGGAAAGTGAATGTGATCTGAGATTCAGAAGACAGAAAGGCAGGTTTGAAAAAGGTGGTAATAATGGCAGGATGAGGAGAAACATCCAGTAGGCAGGGACAAGAGGGAAGACAAGGGCCACCTCAAGCTACTGCAACCCAAGAGGTAACGTTTTGTTTGTGATTTGACTACTGCATGTTTTAATGAATAAGATGGGGGAGAGTATGTGGGTAGATATGAGAAAGAAAAGATGATAACAAGGGTTATAAATGGGGACAATGAGTGTTACATGGTAGGTAATCAAGGGTTTCAGGTATGTTTGTGTATACAGAAAGGAATAAACGAGCAATTTATTGTCGTAGGTGGTTGTTTTAGGCAAGGTGTATGAAAGTAACAGGGACCGATATCAGTTAGGGATAACCGGTATCGGTTACTCAACCGGTACCGGTTAGCTGTAAACGATACCGGTTGTTGTAGGAGTTTCCAGAATTTGAGAAAAAACATGGGGGGATTTGAAGAATTGAATGGTTTTTTGTTATTTGGATGTATGCAGGCAGAGGCAGGGTTGAGGATGAATGATAGTGTACCAGCGCTGGGATTAGCATCTAGAAATTTGGCAAAGTCCTTGTCTCCTACAGGAATTTGGGGGATCTCACTGGTGTCTGTAGGATTCCCCACAGAATGTGAAGGGGGTGATTCAGGAAAAGGCACAGAGCAGGCATGTGAAACCATGGCGACGGCTTACTTTCTAAGTGATAACAACCATGGACAGGAGTTCCCAGTAGGGTTTCAATCTATCAGGAACAGAAACAATTAGAATGGTGAAATTGGTAGGTTGCTGGTTTGTCAGAAACTGTAGAAGATAGTAACCGATATCGGTCTAGTATCTGATGTCGGTTAGACTATAGCCGACGTCGGTCAGTTAACCGATATCGGTGTAAGAAGTCTGGGTATAATAAAATATAAGAAGGCTGCTGAATTTGATTTTTAACAAAGTTTAGTACACGTATCCAATTGTTCTGAGGTGATGATAGAAGACAGTGTATAGAAAGAAAATAGAACTGAAAACAAGTAAGATGCACACACAAATCCAGAGATTAACCCGAGGGTTGATTTAAATTATCGTGGGCTTATGTCTTTAGACATAGAATGATGTCAAAATCCTAAACAGAAGACTTAGAGGAAATGTCAAGTTTGTTTTGGCTTATAAGGTTACCTCAATCAGGCGGAGGAATACCGCGGAAAAAAGGGGGGATGTTTGAGCTGTTGTGTTAATTATGAAGTGATTCGGTATGTGTTGTGCAGTGAATGTAAGATTAATTTCCTATCAATAGCGTGGAAATCACCCCCACGTGTATGACCTGTTACTTAGTCTATGTTTACTAGAATTGAAAAACAACAAGCAGGAATGCAATGCACGTGTTTTAAACCCAAATTGAAAATGATATTCGATGAAGAAAATAGAGATGACTTTCACTAATGCAAAACTAGGAAAGCAAAGACAAGTTCCTTTACCAAAATAATACAAAACCTTATGAATATCAACAGAAAACAGCAGGTATGCTCCCTATATGAAAGCAAGTAAGAGAGAATAGAAACCCAAAATGGGTCCCACCGGGTGTGCCAAAATGTTTCGCTCGGAATGTTTCTATTCCCTTTTAGAAACAGATAAGGTTAGGGGCTAGGAGGAATACCTGTTGAATGTCGAGATGGTGTGTGCGTACCGTAGAGAAAGATCAGGTTGATTGCGAAGAACTCCTTTTTGTCTTGGAAGGACTACCTGCAAATAAGAACACAAGACCACAAGATTTTGATTAGACAATAAATGAGGGAACTGCCTTGGGCCCAGGAAATATAAAACTTCCTTTCGAAGGTGGTCAGTTCCCCTGCTAATATGAATTAACACAAAAGACTGTAAAAAATATCAATTAATTGCTTCGTTGAAATGGGTAGGGGAAAGGCTGGTTTTCTGGTTTTGAATCACAATAACCGATACTGGTTACTGCTAACCGATATCAGTGGTGGGTTCTAGGACTTTAGGTTAGTTGTCGGTTGTGGGGTGGTTGTGTTGTTTGTAAGGCTGTGTATAGGTGGTATTAGGAAATAAGGTGATGAGAGGTAGATGAATGATAGTTAGAGGTAATGTACATGCTGGGTAGTGGATTTAGGAATGGATTTATGAAGACTGTGATTCAAAAGGCATAAGAAATGTTATAACAGAGGACATGCAAGATATGACTTACTGGTTTTGACGAAGATGCAAGTCTGATCTCCTTTACTGACAAAGGCAGAACTTCTGGTAGGATTCCACTCGTCTCTGCTCGGTCAGATGTGTATCAAAGGACTCTGGTTTATTCAGTTGCCGTCTTGGGCTTGATCTCCTTTGTTGCAAACTCTTCTTGTTGCTCTTGTCTCTGATTGGCTCAGCCAATCCAGATTTTTTTTTCACTTCTGATCCTGAAAATGAAATTCTTCGACCTTTGTTTTTGGTTAGGGGAGCCCATTTACAGGGAATCGATGGCGGTTACGTAACCGACGGCGGTCGAGTAGGAACTGGCATCGGTCAGGAAAAAGTAGGCTATTTTTAGTAAAATATCCCACCTTCCCTGCTTTTCTCCCGAGAGATTAGTTGCGGGCTTGGTCAAGTGACTAGAAGGTCGGTTTTGGGTGCGAGTAAGGGGTCATTAGTTATGGATGTGAGTGTAGACCAAGTTATAGGTCTTAATTAGGTTAGTTTAGGGTTAGGGCTAGGTCATGATGAGGTGGCAAAATGAGGTGGCAGGTAAGGTGATGTGGATTTATCAATTACAAGGTAATTAATAAATAATTGTGTAAGGTTTAGGTGATGAGGTTAGGTTGCGAGATGAGATGCAGGTCACAAGGGGTCGTAAGACACAAATTTGGTGTCTACAATATATTCCTTCCCAGAGAGGACATGGACATTGGAGAATCATTGGAGGAGATTCAAGTTATAAGAAACCTCGAAATTACCAGATGCATGCAAACCATGAAGAAGAAGAAAAGGTTTTTCAGGATGAATCGGTCAAATGGAAAAACCTCCACTCTTGTGCCCTATGCTTATCCATGATGAAATCGAGGTATTTTAATTCCCATTTAGAGATGAAGATGACTCACAGCCATGGCCATTCATGGAGGGACAAGATTCTCTTGTGATAAACCCGTAGAAATGGTTTGATAAGGCCACTCTAAATTGTACAAGAACATTACTACAGAGCCGTAGAAGAAACAGAAGATCCCTGAGTCTTAGTCAATCAAACTCTCTGAATGTAGATCCAGAAGATTTCACTAGCACTCAAGCACAAATCTAATTTGAAAATCTTAAGGCATTCCCGATGTGACAGGTTGGCCATGAATGAAACATAATAACGATATGAGAAATATGATGCCCCAAAGCCAATGATTGATGGATGCAATGAAGAAATGGAGATATTTTCTGCCTCCATTTGAAGAAGAAATGCACCTATTTCCTGGTGTCATGAAGTAAGATTAAAGCAAGATGAGTTTTGAGGCATTTGAAGCTGAATATCTTCTTTATGGTTCAAGGATTGATAGAATATAACGTGCTTGAGCTGAAAAATAAATATTTTTTGAAGCATATAAAGATGAGCTATAGGAAGTAACAAAGGAAATCTCTCTGTCATAGAACTATTGGATGTAGTGGAAGTTATGGAAGAACACATCGAAGTATGATTCACTTGATCTATTAACTCATGCCATTGGTAATAGGAAGACAAGTATGAGGTCACTTGCTAGATCCTTTGGATTAATAGTCAATTGACCTCACAGTAAGAGTAGAGAAAAGGGGATAATTCTGAGGTTTCTCATGGAAGAATGATCTGCTCAACGAGCTATACGACCTAGGGTAAAAGGATACCCTAAAATATACATCAATTCCATAAATGTTCCAACGAAGAAGCCATGGGGAAGCTGATAAACATGCTTGCAATGAAGTGGGGAGGCATCTGACATATGTTGAAGATTTCAAATACGGATAAAGGAAAGCCTGACACTATGAAACTGATTTTGAAGAACATGCAGGTAATGGATATTAATATGAAGTTTATAGGCCTTTGAGAATCACCAGCAAATCATCAAAATGTAGGCTACAATCCTAAAAAGTTGTAGTATACAAATGTTAAAGCACCTAGAATAATTTCATAAGAAACAATGATGGAGAGGAGGCTAATCTTCTTAAGAACCAAGCAACGTTTATCTCAAGGTCTAGTAACATCTATGATTCGGTGTTGCAATCTTTAGGGGACCACTTTTTGAGGAAATATAGAAAACATCACAGTGAAAGGTGAAGATTCAAATCCTCTATTACACTTGTACCAGGAAGGTGACTCCAAATTGGTAAGGTGATGTACTCAGCATTTTTAAAAATGTGTAAAGTTTTCTTTTCAAAGATGTGTCCTGATGTGTTTCCTTTTGTTGTTATAACCATTGTATGTGTGTGTGTTAATCCTTCTTTTCTCTCATTATCTCTCTTGTACTAGATTTCACATCTAATCCTATCAGGTAGCCCAATGGCTAAAGAAATAGTCATACCCTGACCTAGAACCTCTAATGAATATATATTATTAATGTCATGTATTATTAAGGAAAACATCATTGTTCCATGTCATGTCCCTCGAGCTAGAGCTAGTTTTTTTGTGCAAATGTAGCAGACAGGGAAATTGAGAAATAAGGTTCTAAGCATGCCAAATGATAGACCTGAAGAAACTTTTTCATGTTTAAAGGATCAA
Source organism: Taxus chinensis (assembly GCA_019776745.2). Classification (NCBI taxonomy): domain Eukaryota; kingdom Viridiplantae; phylum Streptophyta; class Pinopsida; order Cupressales; family Taxaceae; genus Taxus; species Taxus chinensis. Next base: position 43,766,377 of record CM034157.1, on the reverse strand, counting down.
GACACCCAGGTTCTATCCATGGAGTAGATTCTACGAGTAGTAGCTGGCTCGTAATTAATGTTATCTCATCCCCCTAGGTAGATTACTCAGGAAATTCCACTCAGATCCCCCTAGGTGATTTTAGGAGGATCAATTTAAGACAACTTGCAAGATATAGGTAGTTGTGGCACATAGGGCTTATCACAAAATCGTAATTCCTAGGATATGGAGAAACCCCATGGAGTGGAGTAAGAAAATCCAAAATAGATGTAGCTTGATGATGATTAAATTATTTTACTTGGTCACAACTTACCATGGAAGTCCCATCTCATGAATAGTGTCTTGAGATATGCTCAAAGAAGCTGGGCAGTTTCTCCAAAATCTGAGGAAATGCATAGGACTAGTTAGCTGCATAAGCCAATATAGCCCCTGAGCTTCCAAAGGTTGTTTCTGGGAGCTTCAGATGGAGTTAGGAAAATTAAACATCTACAAAAAATAGAATTCCAATCCCTAGCAATATCCATTGACCAAGTCATAAAAAATATCTCCAAAGATTACTTTTGCAGTATTAACTTCATGCAAGTAGTTTTTCTCAGTGCACAGGTGGTGTACCAATCTTGTCAAACCATTAACACATGTTGTAGAAGATCAGCATGGAATTAAATGGGAATTTTACATGAGACTCACTACCATTTAAGGCTATTCAGAAAGGCCATATACAATCAGGATCATAACCCTTATTCAACCAAAATAGTTCATCAAAGGAGATCAAATCTATCATCGTCTCAAGTTGGTGTCTCTTGATATGAGTTTCCCCAGTACTAGTCCAAATTTTGGGAGGACACGTGTCAGCTCCAGGAGCCTGGTGTTGCATTATTGTGTCCCTAATGTCCCTAAAGGGACTATGAGGTAAGATTCTATGTCATTGAGAAACATGTTTTTTCCATCCCCCATATGGACCTCTGAAAACCTTCACGCGACCTTAAAGATCGTCAGTTCAGCCCCAAGGTACTATTTGTTAGCTCTCACATGCCTTAGCGTGGAGGATCTTTACCATCGTGTCAACTCAAAGATTTGAATGAGAAAATATTATGGTCCCTGGATGTGCCTCATAGGTCAATGGAGTATAATATACCTATGAATAAAGTACACCCATACTGGTATCAAGGGAAGGGACTTTTGGTCACCTATGTGACCCGCAAATCCAACCCATGGAGTCAAAGCTTTGAAGAAGTTGAGTTGTTCTAGTGCTCTCATTGCATGCCATCAAGATTACTCCCAAACCTGTCATCTGTCTTGATCCCCAATGAAATTAATGTCCCTTCCATCCCTTTTAGGTGAGGGATGTTAGGGAAAAACCTCATGCACCCAATTTCTTCTCTATGCATAAATTTCCTGAATATTTTTTAAATCCTTACTTGCCACTTGGTCTTCCCGCGATCCTTACATCTAACTCTCTCGTGCACAATGCATTCCTCCAAAATCCTCTGCAATAATTCCCACCATCAATTCACCAATTTTTGAGTTAAAATCAGTTATATCACAGTATATTTTTTCCTCCACTCCATGAAATCATACAATTATTAGAAGGATTTTTGATTAAACAATTGGAAGAAGAAAATGAACAACAAAGAGAAGAAAACAAGTGAAAATCTCCATTGCCGTGAATAAGATTCGTTAGAAATTTCTTTACAAACTAAATTTTGGAATTTAAATATTACCAATTTGGATTTCTATTACTTCATCTCTTAAAACCCATTAGAAAGATGCCTTCAATCCCTCTTTGTGTTGCACAGAACATTGCATAATGAGGAAATCTTCTTTCCAGCCCAACGAAGAATTATGAGTTGAGAATTTCCTGTCACCGATTCGTTTGTCTATTGAAACAAGATTTCACCTAAAGCATAAGAAGAAGAAAAAACACACAAGAAATATAATTTTCTTGTGAAAATTTTAATTAAAAAGAATGGGAGGCAAATGTATAAAATTTTATGCCCATATTAGAAGGTTTGCCATTTATTCCAATTCTTTTTATATTGCATTAGAATTAGAAGCTAGAAATTCTACCTCTTCATGGTTATTTTTATCTCAAATGCATAATAGGAAGTCAGGTAGGTCTAATGATTTCAGAAGGGTGATATTCATAATATAACTCATATCAAATTGTTGGTTGATTCCACAGGGAAAATCTGGAAGCCTCCTAGAATCCTTATTACTGTTTATAAAGATTGATATAATAGTATTCTATCATAGGGGACTATTATTTTGGGATTAGGTCATTTAACAGAAGAATTTACGAAGGAGATCTAGTTTAACACATTGGAGATTTCTATATACAGCTTAAAATTCATAGAACAAGAATTTTGAGTAAAAAAATACCACTAAATCAATAGTTTCCATTTTTTTAGTTGAATTCTACTAGCCTTATTGATATTCATAATAGCCAGTTGTTCCAAAATTGTTAGAGGAATAAAATAAAAATAAAAAATCAACATATAAATTTAATATTTTTTACTCATAAAAAAGAAGATCACAATTTAAGTTTCACTTATAATCAATAATATTCAGTAGTTAATTTAAAAGTTCTCAATGAACACCTCAAGTTTTTTAGAGGCCCCACATGTTTAACCCTAGTACATAGATGGCCTTTTTTAGAATTTTATCTTTCTGATAATATCTGTCAAAATCCAAACTATGTGCGATCTTAAAGTAATTAGCATTACCAAACTCTTCAAATATGTATTTCCCCTCATCAATCTATAATATATTAGAATCAACATATCTCTCTCCATACACATGCATAACATCCTTTAAACTTTTGTTATATACAAGCATAAAATTTCCACTCCAAGATCTCTTAAATGTATTTGACATTTTACAATGTTCTCTTCCCCAAGTGAATTTTTTTTTTCTATCTCGATTATTGTAACTAAGTAAAGTGTGCAAGAAAAGAATGTACTTATTTTTTATCTATAAACATAAACCATAAAGCAAGATTGAAATCTTCTCTTGCAAACTCTAATAAATAAGGAGAATAAATCCTCTAGAAATATCCATAGATGTGTAATCACAATACCCATGATTGTGTGCAATTTGATGGATTAACACTTTCAGTGTGATTGCATAACATGGTGTTTTCCCCAAAGTGTGGGATTTTTACAATCGAGAATGCTCTCCAGATAAAGGTCATATTCTTATTCGTGATCTCTCACCACTCACCAATTTACAGAAAACTAATCTAAATCCTTTCTAAAAACATTTTCCAAGGAGACAAGAATAAGAATATGCGATAAATATAAACTAATCTAATGGAGATGATGGACCAATAAGGAATGTTGAATATCTACTTTGCATAGGGATGAAAACAAACAAGTTTGAAGAGGATGAATACACACCACAAATCAACTAATTGTTATGAATTCAATTATCAATGAACATAAAGCATTGAAACATGTAACACAATCTAACATAATAAAATAACGATAGATTGCAATGAGAGATTAGATAGATAAAATGCACACAAAAGAGGGGAAAAATTATCCAGAGATTTGTATTATTGCTCCACAAGTTTATACAGTACATCGCAATGGCCAAGAGGCACAAAATTACATTACAATTTGAATGGGAGGTTTAAAACTCCACAAAATTATTTACATAAAAAAAGGACATGCAAAGAAGAATTATCCAACATTAGAACAATGCCCCTTATTACAATTTATAAAGGAAGATTTGCAAAGGAGGAGAGAGAAAAATGAATCCTCAATTTTCCCAAAATATTCCAAAAAATCATTGTTGAATCTTGTAAAGAGTACATTCAGATATTCAATATCTTTATTTTAATTCATGGTTTTCCTTGTGCTTGAAGATTTTTTTTTTGGTTGCACCTCTTTTCTAGTTTAGGTCCTATAGACTCATGATGACCTGTACTTTTCACCAAACCCCATTAATGGATTCACCTCCAAGTTCATCCTCGCTAGTTTCAGATGTTCAGAAACCCTTAAAATCTAAAATTCGATGATCCCATATTGTATATCCCGAAATCACCTTTTTGATGACTGTAAAATTACAAAGAAAATGGTTGAGTACGCTGAAAGATATCACCATTTTGCTCCAGATGTGTCTCTAGATTTCACCTTCAACTGCTCATCTGAAACTACATTTTTCCATCACCATTAAATTCTCCTCTATATCACCTATCCATAAAGTATAAGTTCGCTAAAAATGGCTAAGAATTGATCGAGTTATGAGATTTAAAAATTTGGCATAATTTAGGGTTTTATCACCTCCATAGAGCTCCGTCAAGCTCTGCACTTAACTTACCAAGTGGGTTTTCATCTAACTATCTAGGCACATTCAAAGTTAATGAACCTTCAACTTGCACATCACCAATTACCCTTCCTGGTGGTATCCAATAGAATGGACCACCTAAGATCTCTGACTTGGCCTTATTGGCTCAACGTCCAAGGTGCATGACTCGACAAAGATTCAAACATTTGGGTAGGAATTCTATTGTCTTTGGGATTTCAAGCTTTTCCCTTTCAGAATTCCATCACGAATCACTTTAGACTTCAGCCACTCCAAATCCTGGACTATGCTACCCCCGAAACCATGAAAAGCCTCGACCTCTGAATTCACCGCGTCATGCCACCTAGCCACCATTTTGGACCATCGAACCCGCCAACTTCAAGAACCACATCACACCCAAATTGAGCTTCTCACCACTTCAAACACCCAAAAAAAACCTAAAAAACCATCATGTTGACCCTAAAAGGGATTTGACCCATTAAATTCCCAACTTGTGCCACGTGCCACATTTTGGGGGTTCACATTTTCACATTTCAGAGTTCTCCCCCAACTCACTACAGGATTTCTAAGCTCCTTTCTCTGAAATAAACCTGAAATTACTTACCTCAAACCTCTGAATCCCACGACCTCTGAAATCTTAAAAACACTCCTGTCACACAATCTGAAAACCACCCAACGCACCATGCGTACCTTGATTGAGACCTTCAGGCCTTTTTGATTTTAGGCTTACCATGTCATTTACCCTGAAACTCGCTCTACCGAGTTCCTGAAATCCCTACTCCCAAAAACCTGAAATAACTAACTTCGAATCTCTCCATTGCACAACTTGGAAGACAAGCTTCCTTTGTTGTGGGTGTTGGATTATCTAAGTGTTGAGTCAAAATGGAACTTTGTTGACTTCATTTGACTCAGCACATATTTTTATTCCTTTTCATTGATAGCTCGACTATGTTCCTTTTATCTGGAGGTTAGAGTTTTTCTAAATGCCATGGCTCGATGAGTCGACCTTCCATCTCGACGTCGATCCCAAGAGGAAAAAGGTCGGCCTTGAGCTAGCTCGACCCTTCCCACTTACATGGATCTTCATTGAAACATGTTTCCAAGACCTAAGTCCAGAACCCATTTGGTTCCCTCATCGTGCCACCTTGTGATTAGCTCACCATCAATCTTGGTGGCATCTCTGCTTAGCCCTCTTGATTGACTCATCCAAGTAAATTCCTTCATGCCTCCACTCACCCAAATGGCTCTATTGCATTGTCCACTACCCCACCATGAGGTTGATGAGCTCACTAAGCTCACCAAAAAGCTTCCTTCAACTCGGCTTGCCGAGATACTCTGTGAGTTGCTACTTTAACTCCTCACTAATGCAGAATCTCTAACTCACCAAGCTACTTGCTGAGCAGCTCATCGAGCTAGTTTTTAGCTCAGCTGGCCCTTGAGGCCAAAATAGGGCTCTTGATTTTTTAAGCCTATTTTGGGGATTTTTTTATTTTTTTTTACTGAAGGAGATGGGAATGAGTGCTCACAATACTAAATTGTTATTTTTTTCTGTTGTTGGTCATTTTTTATTATTTTTGGGGCTGGATGTCTATTTTTACTTGAAATGGGACTATGATCCTGGGATGAACCTGAACAGCCTGATTTACCTCGAATGTTCCTTGAATGCTTGTAAATGCCATCAAGACCTTGGAGACTTCCTGTGAGCATTTTGCAACCCATAGGGCCCATTTGCAGCTTAAGATCACTTTGGCACACTGTTGATAATGTTTTTCCCATAGAGGGGAAAAACTTATCAACAATTTGGTGACTCATGGTGACATCTACCTGCTTGATGTGCTGAGCTAGTAGCCTAGGCATATACATTGGGCACAAAGTCACTGAATACTTGTAAATGGTCATGAACCTATTAAATTGAAACTTAGAGACCTCTTGATCCTGCTAAACATATCCCGATACTCGCACTTTAAATTTTTATAAGAAAACTTAGAAATAAGTTTTTTGAGAGTATAAAATTGCTTTGAGTGAATATTTTAACCTCTTCCTCTCTACATCCCTTGTTCTGCGAGACTAAAATGACCATCTTGAAACTTGATTCTGCCAAGTATAAAGTACACAACTGATGATTGCTTGACATATTTTGCATGCTACAGTATTTTGAATACGACAATTTTCAATTTTTTACATCCTGGAACAATATTAAATTTGAGTTTCCTCTTTCATCTAAAAGTTCCACTCTTCAACATGCTAATGAAGGTTGTTTCCTTATTTGATAGATGCACTGAAATTTTACATTTGGCTAGCCTTGAAGGACTCAAAGAGTGAAAATAAAATTTTTCCTTAACCTAATTTTAGTCGCTCTACATTTGTTTTGTTTTAAAATCTACAACTCTTTCCCTTAAGTTTGAACTCGTCCTGTTTCAACTTTCATTGGGAGGCACATTGGCTACACAATGATACAAATTAGGAGCAAAAAAACTTGTGCTAAATCACTTAGGTAAATTGAAACTCAAACTACAACAAGACAATGTGCATACACACTTAAAGGAATTTAAAATCCTAATCTAATATTCAAAAGGGTGAGACTCTCCCTTTTTATTAGCAATGTTTGAGATAGATCCCGTTCACTAGTATCAAAATTTCCTCTTTTTCCAAAGTAGACAATTTGAAGTGTTTTCTAATTTTACATCTAGTGACCATGTAGGGGCCACTCCAAATAGCATCGAACTTGGAATGCCTACCTGGGTTTTCCCGATCTGCATCCCATTTTAGAACTAGGTCCCCCTCATGTAAAGTTCTTTCTTTTGCTTTCTTATTAAAACATCTTTTTACTAAGGCCTAATCTTTCTACATTATTTGCACTGCATGTTCTCCTATTTCTTCCAATTCCATCAGCTCTAAATACCTAGCCTCCAGTGGTTCAAATTCTAACAACTCTAACTGCTTCACGAGCTCCAATACAGGTAGCTCCAATGATATAGGTAGCATTGCTTCCTTACCATAGGCCAACTTCTAGGGAGATGACCTCTTTAGTGTTATCTTGTCAGCCCACAAGGCTAATTTGAGCTTGGTTTGTCCTCTAGTGACTCATAGGAATTGAGGGGGTTTACTAATTAACCAAAGTGATTAATTAATAGGTGTGCAAGCTTATTGAAGTTTTTTAAAGGAATAGTTAGTATGATTTCTGTTATGAGAGGATTTTAATCAATTAAATGATGATTAATTAATTAAATAAAAGAGATAATTAATTAATTAAGAACAATTAGTAAATTTAGATAGAAAGAGGTATTAATTAATTAGAAATTATTAATAAAGATACTAAGTCATTCAAGGATGATGATGGCAATATTATAATCATATTGGATGTTGATTTCTTAAAAGATTTATTCAAACTTACGGATGTTGAGGAATATGCAAAAATTTCTCCTAAGATGGCAGTCGAACACTAGGATAAAGAGTATGAATTATGTACAAAAGTCATGATGAAAAGTTACTTAGCTAAGGGTACTACTAAGCTCCCTAATACATTGTTCCATTCAGACTTTATCCAGGAGGTCAATGACCTTATTATTCTCTTGAGTAGAGTTTCGGGTCTTGCTTCAGTGAAATAATTTCATGAGTGGATGTTCCTATATATCACCACCATAAAAAATAATAAGGAGTTCATACGATGGGGGGAGCATATCAGTACTTCAATATGTCATCAATTGGAAACTGTTTTGGTTTCAAAAGACTTTTTCATGACTTCTTTCCTTGTCTATGCAGCAGCTGTTATGGGAGACTATACTGGATTGAACCCCAAAGGTGTTAGAAGCACATCTCAAATCTATGAGTTTTATCCTCAGCTCACTATGGAGGAGGGAAGCAATCATTTTAGGAGAGTAAATGATGCATTCTTTGTTGTTATTTTATATCATTTTGATAAAGATTTGTACAATCGTAGAATATTTGATGGGGCCTTTTAGGAAGTAAGGGAATGGGGAGCCATATATCTTCAGTTTCTGACTTTTACATATATCAGGGTTCCAGGGTTTTCAGGTGCTCTGAATAAGTTACCGAGATGTCCAACTGATAAATGGGTCTTGTTAGAATTGGTTCACCAATTACTTGATTATCATAAGATTCAGAATAAGTGACACAAATCAGGAGTCCATTTTCCTATTTCAATTGGAAGATATACTTGTGCCAGTATCTATAAAGCCAAGAACGTAGATGGAGAAATGTCTGAGGTCACCTTGCAGACTTTTCATCCTAGGACCAACTTTGATTATTGGGGAAAATTTAGTGAAACAGGGTTGGCAAGCTCCCATGTGCCACAGTTAGAAGACATCTGGATCCACTGTCGAGATGAAGTCATCATTAGACAGCGAGAATTCGAAAGATTAACTTTGAAAGAGGTTAAACAATATGGTATTGCAATATGTTCCAGATGACATCAAAGGATGATGATGAGGTACTTGACCCAGTTTATAGGAGTGATAATATTGCTAATCAATTGTTACCTTGGATCGATTGGTATCAAGAAGAATGTTCTAACACAAAGGAAAGGGTGGGGCCCATTTTGCAAAGGACATATGATTGGTTGGCTACTCTGGGTATTTCACCTAAGGATCAACCTATAAAGGCAGTTCAAGTTCAGACAACATTAAGCCTTCCCACATCTTCGAGGAGAAAAATATCCACTCAAAAGACTACCATAACTCCAAGAAATATTTCCTTTGTAGTGGGAGGTTCTTCTTCTAAGGTTTCTACTGCTAAGGTTGTGCCCCCAAAAATACAAGTGTCTGAGGTTATTGATGTTAGTGCTTCTCCCTTTGAGTCTCAATATTTTCTTCAAACTCCTTCATTTCCATTTTCACTACCTGTGGTTCCTCCTCTATTATCATCTACCATTCTATCTTCCATTTCCACTTTTCCATCTCCTTCAATGGCCCAGGTTTTCTCATCCCTACCCATTCTCTCAGTTGGAGAGATGATTATTTCCCCACATTCTACTCCACCTTCTCATCAGCTTCCTCTTGCTTTTGTTCCCATTTCATCCACTCCTGAGGCTATTCTAACACCTACGTCTTCTATCGTTACCACCTCCATTCCATCTTCTACTACTGCCACTAGTGCCATGATTTTATCCAGTACCCCAGTTTCAACTTCAGTAATGACATCTTCATCTGCATCTTCCATACCTGATTGGTTGTATCGCCAAACCCCAAAGAAAAAGAAAAAGGTGCCCCTAGTGGACGTAATTGACCTAAGTGTGATAGAACCAACTCTGACAAGACAGGCCAAATGACCAAGAATCATCTCTAACTTATCAAGAAATCAGTCAGGTGAAAGGTTCGTGGAGATAGCTACCCCCGCGGAAGGAAAAACCAAAGAAACTATTACTGCAGCAGATTATCAGATTTCTAGGTTTTCACTGGGAAAAGAAACACACGAAGGGGCGAAACAAGATGTGCAAGTGGCTCTAGGAAATTTGTTGGAAAAATATGACAAGGATAAGGCTTCAAAGGATGAGTTAAAGACAAAGGTTGAGCATCTCACTGCTCTTCTGAAGAAAGTAACACAACCCACTCTGTCTATTGATCCTTCAACTACAACTGCTCTAGATAGTTTCTTCCAGCTTGGATGATATTTCATATCATTAAATCAAGAAGATAGGTCAGAAGGGAAGATCAATGGATGGATGGATTGAATGCATACTTCAAGAATCAAATCCATTGATTAAAATAGTTGTAGAGTTATACAATGAATTGAATACTGAGAAAGATTCCATAAGGAAACTAGATGCATCCCTGTCTGAAGAAAGCAACAATTTGGGTCTTAGTTTGGTTACCTGGGAAGAAATAAAAAGTATTGATACAGATCTACTCTTCCAAGAAGGTGTGGATAGTAGTTCCTATAAGCTGTTTGAATTTTAAAAGGCCATGGAATTCAAGTCACAGGTGTTACAAGATTTGATCAAAAAATTGGATGAAAAACGGGTTGAAATAATAGATGCGTTGAGTGATATTTCAGAATAATTTGAGGAGATCCACTGTAATTTCTTCAATGAGAACATTGACGCCCTTCCAATTGATCAAGTGAAGACCAATTTCAGAAGTTTGGTAAAGCAAGATGATGAAGTTACAAAAACCTTCAACATTAATTCAATCTACAAACTTGTTTCATGCCATAATTTCATAAATTGGATCAAGAAAGTTATAAGCAAGTTGAAAAGGTTGCCAGCCAAGGTTACAAGGGAAGTGGATACAGCAGATGTAGTAAGTCAATACGCATGCAGACCTGAAGAGGAAGAAATACAGGAAATTGTGAAGTGCTTCATGGAATTTAAGCAACGTACGGCTGCGAGCAAGGAGAGTCGGGATAAAGATGAACAGGAAGCAGATACTGCAGGGCCAAGTTGAGCTTGGTGGCCATTGTTGAACAAGCTCTGAGTTCTTGGTTGGTCAAAGGTTACATACATGTTGACTTAGTCAAACCTTTGAAACTGCTTTGCTATTTTTATGGGAGCTTGTTCCCTTGAACTTAAATACATTCTATTTTTAGCAATTAGTTAGCTAAAGGTGGGGTTGTAATGGCCAACCTCTTGAACTTATAAATAGATTAGAGGTGTTAAGCATTGGTATGAATTTTAGATTTGGTGAGAATACTCTTCAATCTTGGAAAAATTTTAAGCTACTTTGAGCCTTTTGATAATATTCAGAACGATATTTTGCCATGGAATGTATGGTGTATTGTGCTCTAATTGATTAATCTCTAATTTGTGAATGTTTAATTCCTTGATATGGATTGATTGATCTTCCTTTATATCAGTTATATTTCTTTAATCTTGAGGAACGTGACATAGAACCTTTGTGTTTCAGTTGTGGAGAATTTATTCCCTTTCTGTTATCAAAGTGAATCATACTTACCAGTCAAATATTAGAGAGTATCACATGAAATGTGCATATAATTGATTGTTGTGATATGTTAATTGTGTTGTTGAATGAATCTATCTGTTCAGTTTGCAACTTGGTGCATCACCTTATTTAAAGTTTTATTGTTATTTATCTCTAACCTTAATCCCAAAGACTAAGTAGATTAGGATATTTCTAAGTGTTTTAGCTTTGCACTTCAATCATAAATCAAGTGCTCCAAGTTCCAAAAGAATCCCACCTTCTCTGAAGCTTCATCCTAAGGCAACAGGGTCCCACATCTTGGGAATGTTCCAACATTGCACGGGATCACTCAAGGATTCAACGTGTGAACGATTTGCGCGATAACAAATCTAAAAAGTGCTTTTTTAATTTTTAATTTCATATAGGATCATCAAAGATGATTAAGCTATGTTCTCTTGAGCATGGAGCAATTAAACGTGGATGGAGTTGTCTTTGGCATTGGCATGTGAACATAGATTCTATCAATAGCAGACAACAACTCAGTCATGGAAACTATTGATACAAAAGTTGCAACAACCTACAAGGATCTTGGGATTGTAAGAAACATTTTCCAGTTGGCCTTGCTTTGCCCCAAGAAATGGCCCTGTAGACACCCCTTATCAACATCAACTACAAAAGTAAAAACTATCCCTCTAAATCAAATAACATATACCATTCGGCATTCACATTACATTATACACATGCGATTGCTAGTTATCAGTATAATGTACACTGTAATCAATTATCTACAAAACTAAAAAATGAATCAATATATGGGATCTATTATTATGGAGATGGACACAAATATTACAGAGATCCAATTATTTTAAATTATGCACATATTTTGTCGATATAATTGTGGTAAAAAAAGCTTATTTTTTGTTATCATTTTAAATTAGAGTTTGAATATTTTTGTCTAGTTTCCAGATTCTGATTGAGCACCCATTAGATTTCAAGATGATCTCATATACATTCAAGGTTGTAGAGACACCAAGAAATAATAACATTGTTTTAGAGTAACTGTCAAAATCCATGCAGTCAATATAAATACCTTCTATAATCTACCATAACTTTAGGGTGATGATTTTACGCTTAAGGTACAGGAGTGAGAATTTATAGATTCTGCAGCGATTATGGTAACTGCTGAGGAGAAAATGAAATGAAAAGAGATGTCATGGACATGCACTGTACATTTATTCTACAGTACTTGCATTCTATGACATCGACTAAGCAATTTTATGCAACTACTTATGTTCTATCCTGTTCCATGAGAATCGCACATTTTGCATACAAGTCTTATCATGGGATTTGCAACACAAACCTTTTTCATGTGTTTGGTCAATTCAATTCATTGTACAGTGAACACTTTGTGAGCCGTATTATACGGACAAGATATTTAATACACATAGATAAGTGGCATAAAATGAGTTTGTCTACAAAGCCCTGTCATTGCTCATATTTGCGGTTGTGAAGTAGACATGATTTTCCATTGGTTTCACGACGTTTGGAATTAGGGATCAATCTTTTCAAAGTTAGTTATTATTATTTGAAGTGCACGCGTTCAGTAATATCCATCGTGGAAGGACGTGCTAATCAAGTCTCACAATATCTTATTCACCGTCCTTACAAATTCATTTTGAGTTGATAACTCATTTCCGTTTTACCTCTCTAGGCTTCTGTCGAAGTTGCATCAGTAGACAACGTAGTCGATAGGGGTTGGGATTGTGAAAAGATGGGTTATCACATTTCATATGTGAATACAATAAAAGTTGAATTTTGGGTGGCGAACTTGCAAGATAACCAATTTAATAAAATTCCTTTTATTAATTCTATAAAATTTCAAAATAATTGTAGTTAAAATATATGTCGTTACGGTATGTTAACGTGATGATTAATAACGCGTAAGATCAACTTCTATCATTCTTATTGTTTATCCACTGTTCAAAATTTGTAGTTCACATAGAAAAAATACATATGTACTTTTGCTATCTTGGAGTTATGCATGTTTAATCTCTGATGTAGCTTTTTGAAAAGCTATGTTTAACTTTAGCATGGAGATTATTTTTAATTGAATTTCTATTGTTTAGAAGTAGATAAAGTTAAATGAAATAAAATCATTTTTTTTATGCATGCACAACATGTGTTAGAATTATTAGAATATTGTGGTTTATTTTTAGCGAGCTCTGTTTAGAGCAGTTAGAAGCTAAGTTTATGAATAGTGTTTTTTATATAAAAGAAACAATTGTAATTGTTGTAGATGCATAACAGAGTAGATTAATAACATTGATGTACATGCACATGTCAGATTGTAAAGAGCCGAAGCTCTATGACGAAAGAAGAATTAATTCATTTCTGCAGGGAAGTGTTGAATTCTGTAGTTACTCTATTTTGATTTATGTTTTGTTTTTAATTTATTTTGTTTATTCATTGTGTAGGACTACATAATTTCTACAAATTGTTATCAAAGCATTGTTTTCTAGAGGGCTTTTAAAATGGCAACAAACTATGGCTTCTACATCCGGTTTGCACAAACTACAATTTAATGGAAATAATTTTGAGTACTAGTCATTAACTATGAAGGCACTATTCAGATGCCATGATGTGTGGGAGGTTGTTGAGAATGTCTACTCAAAGCTTGTAGATGAAGCAACGTATACTAAACTCTCACAAACAAATAATGATACTTTGAAGGAGTTACGAAAGAAAGACAGAAAAATGTTTTTCTATATTCATCAGGAAATGCATGAAAGCATCCTTCTTAGAGTGGTAGTAACTAATCAAGTAAAATCCATACAGGACAACTTTGCAAGCTGTGTTCCAAGGTAGGGAGAATGTAAAAGACGCCAACCAATAGTTACTTCATAGAGATTTTTAAAATATGTGAATAAAAGATTCAAATTCCGTAGAATCTTTTTTTACTTAAGTAGTTGAATTAGTTAGTCAAATTAAATATCATGGTGAAACTATTAAAGATAGAAGGATTATTGAAAATTTTCTTAGCAGTTTGCCTATGAAATTTGATACTTTATTTGTTCTTATTAAAGAAACTATGGATCTAAGTTAGTTTTCAATTGATGCATCACTAATAAATCATTAAGAAAGGTTGAATATATCACATGAAGTTTTAGATTAATATTTTTCATGTTAGACAACATGAATTTATGGTAAAGGAAGAGGAAGGTTCATCCCTAGAGGAAGAGGAAGAAATTCATAGAGAGGACATAAGGGTGGTTCATCAAACTGAAGTTGAAGAGGATAGAGTTAAAAACACAGTCTCAGTCAAAGACATGATAAGTCTCATGTTTAGTTTCATTATTGCAAGAAGCATGGAAACTATGCTTATGATTACAATAAAAAACAATATGATCAACATATGAAAAATTAAAATTAGGTTGGAAGCTCTACTCATAGCTACATGTTTATTGCATGCACAAGGATTGCTAAATTGATACCTAAGTTATCACCTATTCACTGTAATTTATCAAAAGATATTCCATGTGATGTTTGGTATTTAGATTAAGGTTACAATAATCACATGTCAGTTAACTTAGATTTATTTTTCTAGTTTGAATGAGTCAGTTAAGAGTTATTTTACTCTTGGGAATAATAATATTGTGTATGTAAATGGAAAAGGGACAATCGGTATTCTAACTAAAAAGGGGGAGAAAATATTATGCATGATGTTTACTATGTTGCAGGTTTGAAACACAAACTTATGAGTATTCAGAAGTTGGGAGAGAAAGGATATAAAGTATTGGTGCTCAATTGTAAGCTCACCCATTTATCATTTAAAATTTCAATCCCGTCTGGCTAGAAGTATTTTCTATCTCCCTGTATGGATGCATGAAAACTTTCTCCTTTATTTAGATGTCATTGTCAGTACTTTCCTTGGGTCATGGATCACATTGAGTCTTGGTATTATTTACAGTCTTCTCTCCGCGGGGAATTTTTTTTTTTTGGGCATCATCCATGATTATGTCTCCATTGTAAATCCTGTCCCAACATCCGTGGATACTTGGTCTTTTCTGGTTGGATGCGGCGTAGTGGGTCTGTTTGATATTTTGATCTATTACGGCGAAGGGATTGAAATTATAAGGTAAATGCCTATGACCTACAAAAAAAAACATGGAGGGCCTGCTCTTATTTGAGGATTCACCTCTCATTTTTACCTTTGGAGTTGCACCAAGGAGACACGTGGAGGATTCTATTGGCTCCTCTTTATATTGAAACTTCTCAACAACTGAAGAAACTTTCTTAGGCCTGGGACACGTTGAGGGCCCTTACCTTTTTGGTGACTTGCCCCTAAATTTTACTTTTGAAAGAACACTGAAGAGACACATGGAGGTTTCCGCTAGATCTTCCCATACTTAAAATTTTTGAACGGCGAGTACAATTTTTTAAGGACAAGACATGTTGAGAGCACCGCTTTTGGGCACCTTATCAAAAGTGTGTCAAAGAGACATGTGGAGGATTCCATTGGCTTATCTTTATACTGAGACTTTTTCAATGTTTGAGGAAACTTTCTTGGGCCCATGGCATGTGGAGAGTCTACGATCATTTGAGGTCCCACCTCTAGACTTTATCTTTGAAGTTATGCTGAACAGACACGTGGAAGCTTCCGCTGGACCTTTCCATGCTCAGAATTTTTAGCAACTCGTGAAACTCTCTCAGGTTCTGAACACGTGGAGAGCCCACATTCGTTTATGATCCTACCTCTGGAATTCACCTTTACAATTGTGCCAAGGAGACACATGGAGGCTTCTGCAGGCTCCTCCTTTTACTCGGTCGACTCGGGACTCATAGTGTATATATGTGGTATAATCCATTCAAGGAAACTCATTTCTGAGAGGCATGAATGTAAGTATCTATTCCTCAAGGT
The DNA here is from genome assembly GCA_019776745.2 of Taxus chinensis. NCBI lineage: Eukaryota > Viridiplantae > Streptophyta > Pinopsida > Cupressales > Taxaceae > Taxus > Taxus chinensis. Next base: position 43,750,300 of record CM034157.1, on the reverse strand, counting down.
GTATTCTCGAAGGTGAAAAGGATTTCTTTTCAGATCAAGTCATGTGGAGCCACCTGAGAATTATTAAAAAGGGGATTTCTTATATGTCAAAATAAAAGAATGATTAAAAAGTCTATCAAAAGTTATGACATGGCATCCCGGTCATAGTTGAGGAATGGAGAAACATGATTAGTTCATGATTTATCCACCTAGCAATAGAAGGTAAGATATTTTCAAAGGAGTAAACATGATTAAATGGTATGTTGTAAAGAGGAATATTCTCTTGAAGATTTAGACTTTTGGATGAGTGAGTGAAATTGTATAAATGCAATAAGAATACTCTTGCATAAGGGGGGTTAATTTTTATGAGAAAGTTTTAGAAAAATCATTTTTCTCGAGATACCATCTAAGAAACCTATTTAATTCCATGTGTTTGTAGATTTAGTCATGTCAAGATGGTTGTAAGTGTACATCCATTGACAAGCTCTGAGATTGTTGAAGAAACTTTACCCTATTGATAACTCTAGTGAACCTTAAATGAATTTGTTTTCATCATGAGCATAACTATTTTTTCTTTTATTTCAAAATGTTTTCAAATAGTTGTTCATGTTCCTATTGAAATCTTAGGTTAAAATCCTTCTAAATCACACAAGATATTCTCCTTGTGGTAGTATTGTGGCATTTGCAATTTCATTATGAGAAGAACTTTCATCTTATAATGAAATAGACAATTTAAAATCAATTTACTTCCACTATGTTGACAAAGATTTAATTTTAGCAAATGAGTGTATCTTAGGCGTGACGAAACAAGGATTTCCACCATTTAATTGAGTGTTTAACATGAGACTTTGTGTTGAATTCTTGAAGAGTGTATGAATTTGTGCATGTCTATGCCTCCATTGATACACACCTTCTGGTTAAAGGAATATTTTGGATATTTTAAAGCATTTTGTCTGTGAGTGTTCCCATATTTGTAAAGGATCTCAAATATCTAGTATAATAAACTTTATCTTGTTTAACTTCCCACCAAAAAATTCTCAAATGCTAAATCCTACATGAACTACCCCTACTTTTACTGTGTATCCACACGTATTTAACAAATTTCACTACCAAAATATGTAGAGATAATCAGGTTTAAATTATTATCTTTAGTAACCCAAACCTTGTCCAGGAAACATTGCCACTCTCTAGTGTGCCAACTTGTGAAAGTTAGATTGTCTTGTATTGATCATGTTTTCTCAAGATTTTTATGAAAACTGTGCAAAGAAGGATTTCTTCATGTCCTACACAAACACGGGTTACAGAACGGGTTCTCTCACCCTAATTGAAGGCACATCCTAAAGTAGTGAGGGTAGATGAAACCCTTAGTAAGGTGTTATCCATTTCTCGAACACCTAAGTAAATAAGAGTTAGATGAATCCCATCCCCGGCTAAAAAATGACTTATATAATTGATTTTTCTATCTCTAAACATCCTTCCAGTTATGTGATGCTGCTCAGCCCTCGTAGGAGAATAAATTTTGATACCAACATTGAACTGGTGTCGTCGCTAGGGATTATTTGAACACTGAGACCTATTTGTATGGCAACAACACCAAAGTGGCTCTGTTTCCATGGATTATTTGAATTACATAGGATTATTTGAACACCGAGACCTATTTATGTGGCAATAACACCGAAATGGCACCATTGACAGGGACTATTTTTATAAATACATACACATGCTGACCCTGGTAATGCTTCTTACATGTTTTGAGTATAAATAAGTTGTTTTAACTTCATCCGTTGTTGAGATTTGTAAGATTTGTGCAAGATTACATGTTCATTGTGTAGTATTTCTAGTTTCTAGTGGTTATTTCACTAAATTTGCATCAATAATGATAAATGTGGGAAAATGAAGGTCAGATCTATTAAGCTTTGCACAAATTAAGCATTTATAAACACTTGGACAGTTACTTATAGTGCATCTACACAACTATGGTGGAAATACTTAGTGGAGACTCCATGTTGAATTGAAATTTTGATGATTATCAGTATCTTAACCTGTGTTAAGTGAAATTTGACTTTGATATTTGCAAAGATAAAGGGAATAAGGTCTTTCTTCACCAAGGATCCTACTAAAATGTTATTTATAGAACTAGGAAAAAAAAAATCAGAAGGAAAACAAGTCCGGAAATTTGTTGGAAATCAAGAATTAGGGAAGGAGATATCAGCTCTGAAAGGTGATCAATCTATGGTTGAATATTACCGTATGTCTTCAAGTGATTCAGAACCAAGTAATATTCATATAAATTTGAGTTCTCCAACTGGAAAGGGGTCATCATTTGTGTCTAAAAAGTGCATGCCTCTTTGTTTTCCCCTATTTCTTCCAAGGTTTATAGGGTTTTCCAGGATATTTACTTTGAAAGTTATAATCCTGTGCCCCAAAGACCCCTCGTCGCTTATCATTTTGATTCCCCTATAATATCACCTCCTCAAGACAATATGGCCCAACCTCTAGCTAGACCTCCTTTTATTGTCAACACTTTTGTACCTATAGATTTCAAAGGTATGGATGGATATCCTAATATGGTGCCATAAGATGTCACAAGTAGGTTGCAAAAAATTCAAGGGAATAATGCCATCACTGGTGACCACCATTTAGGACTCTTTGTCAATATGATAGAAGATTTTGAAATTGAGTTTCAAGACGTGTATATACAACTATTTATTCATACTCTTGAGGAGGATGGATGTGACTGGTACAAGGATTTACCTGAAAATTCAATTTAGATTCATGGACAAAGATGAAAAATGCCTTTAGATTGCAATATAGGGATAAGACAGATCCCAGGTTCCTTTTATCTGAATTTGAAAATATAAATAAAAATCCAAATGAATCTATCCATGATTTCAATACTCGGCTAAATAACACCTTGAATAGACTACCTATAATCCTAAGGCCAAGTGATGAGTCCTGTTTGATAAAATATTCTAACACTTTTGATAAAAAGGTTGTTTATTACTTGAGAGATAAGAACACGAGAACATTGAGGCAGACTTTCACCATGGCCTTACAAATAGAAAATAACATCAAAGCAGCTGAAAATCCTCCTAAGAGAGAGGGCATCAAGTTAATCAATCTGGAGAGGCCTCAATCAAATAAAGTTGTGGATATGGAAGAGGTTGTTAAAACTTTGGATCGAGCAGTTGAATAGATATCCTATAAAATGGCCAGAGAAGAAAAAGGGATAGGAAAATGTTCCCAGGGTCAGCACAAGCCACACGGTCATGTGAGATTTTGAAATCATCTGAGATGTGATCACAGACCAAATGACAGAGGGAAGGGGCCAATGGGATCAAGAAGTAAACAGCCTCAACCCAGGGATAATAGATTGGTTTCCAATCCTTTGATTTCCAGGGTTACTACTATGGAGGAGGCCAGTGTTATCAAGTGGTGTGATAGGTGTTTCTTACCACACTCCCCATGTTATGTAGATCAATAAGTTGAGGAAGAAGATGATGATCAGACATATGATGATGTGTGCATGATGGAATGCCCTACAAACTCATAGCAGGGGGTCACCTCAACTGAATTAATAAGTTTCATAACTATTGAAAACTTCTAGGATTGTGTTCACAGGGTATTACCTCTTCCTCCTATTAATACTTTTAAAATTGATATGGTGTAAGCATTTGATCTACCTAATCATGATTTTGAATACTTAAGATCTTTCATGATTAAAAAGTATGATGGAGGGATCCCTTCGAGGACAAGCAACTGCTGATGAATGCACCAGTTACTCAAGAGAAAGAATATAACACCAGAAGTAAGGTTGTTAAAGGGGGATGGCCACAAACCAAGCAAAAATTTCTAGGTCTTACCAATAACGTGAAGGAAATCCCTAAGAAAGATACTTTTGACAAAGGCCTAAATACCCCAAATAAAACCTGTGCTCCTGCCCATGTCGAGACTCCAAAAAATCCTATACTATTAGAGGAAGTGGTGAATCTCCCTCATAATACCACTCTACCCAAATATGTTCCTTTTGACATAACCCAAGTCTTGAGTCAGATCAAGGTCACTATTCCCATTGTTGAATTACTCAAGATCCCGTAGCATAGGAAGAGGACATTTGAATATTTGGGATTTAAGGAAGAAAATATTACTCAAGGAAAAATTGTTAATAATGTAGAGATTCCTCCTATTATTGCAAAATTAGAAATACCACAATCATTGGAAGAACTGGGTTAATCATCTGATGTATATTTGGGAACTTCTCTAGTTGAATCTCAGTTGTATGTTGATCCATTTTGGAGCAATTTGATTATTATAGATAGGATGGTACATAACTACATGTTTGATTCAGGAGCCTCATGTAATGTAATGCCTCTTGAGGTAATGAGTTAGTTAAATATCAAGGTAACAAAAACTTTTAAGAAATTTACTACTATGGATTCAAGAGAAGTGTCAGTAATTGGATATGTCAAAGGAATGGTAGTGCAACTAGCATCTAATCCAGGAAAATTCTTAACCATGAATTTTCTTATTTTGGACAATCCTACCAAGTGGGGAATGTTATTGTCTTGAAAACACATAGTTAGTGTGGGTGGAAGCATACAAATGGAAATTTCATATGCAACCATACCAATTGAGGGGAATCTTGTGAAGTTTTATGGTGAGAAGAAAATTTTACATATCATTCAGGATGCTAACTATGCTTCTTATGAAGTATTGTACACAGATGTCGATGTTGGTAGCTTTGTGGGCTATGTTGATTGTAATGAGCATAAAATTGATGAGTGAAAGTATCAAGAGAATGTTGGTTCTCCTTAGACTTTGATGTTTAATGGGGCTTTTTCTAGATTTGGTAATGGCACTGGTGTTGTTTTCATATCTCCAAGACAAGAGGATTTTAAATTTTCTTTTAAACTCAATTGTGACTGCACAAACAATATTTTTGAGTATAAAGCACTGCTCTTGAGTCTAAGGATTACATGGAAATATGGTGTTAGAGACATTATTCTTAAAGGAGATTCATAGTTGATATTTAAACAAGTCAGAAAGCTATATGCTACAAAGAATTAATCAATACAAACATGCAGTTTGGGACTTCATTGAAATGTTTGATTATTTTAATATAATACATCATGATAGCAAGTATAATACTATAGAAGACAAATTGGCAGTATTGGGATCTAGGTTTGAGAACTCTACAATACCCCCCTATTTTGAATATGATATTGAAATATTGACCAGGTCATTTGTCCCTAATAATATCAAGCATTGGAAAGGTTTTGAAGATGATTCCCAAGTCTAAGGGTTTCTCCAAAACAACTTGGTGAATTTTCCAATAAAAGTATGGACTGGGACCCAATTGTTTGTGTAAATGATGGAAAGGACACCCTATTTGGTAAATACATTATCCAATTGAAAACCAATACTATTCTGAGAGGTTTAGTTGCATTGGAATCAAATTTTGATAATGTTGGCCGCATTGTTAACAGATACATGTCAACCTCGAGAGATGTTGAAGAATATAACATGGGCACAAAGGATAAACCTAGGAGAATACAGCTAGGCAGTAACTTGAAAAAAGAAGAAAAGTAGTCATATGTCCATTTGTTAAAAATTTATCAAGAGTTCTTGGCTTGGTCATACTCAGAATGGCAGGCACTTTAAACATTTCCTTGATTGATTTCTCATAATAAAGGCATGCATCATTATACAATGTACATTATTTTTGTTCTTTTTTAAAAATCCATTGGAAAAAAAAATTCTACTTGCAAGATTGTTCTTTACTCCATTGCCCAATGGATTTTTGGTGCATGGTCTGTTATGTTTTTCTTGCGGTACTTACTAGAAGTGCCCATCCCTGAGTTGGAGCCAGTGTTGGTGCTCGATTTTAGTCTCCTTGGCTTGAGATAGGCTCTGGTTTCCTGTATGGATGCTTGAAGTTTTATATTTATCAGGTTGTTGTTGTTAAACATTTCTGTATGGGCGTGGATAAGGTTGAGCTCTATGTCGTTTGTAGTTTCTCCTTCTGTGTGTACCTATTGGTTGTTTGGTTGTAGATGATGATTTTTCACCTTCTATTACTTTCTATGGTCCTTCCTTCTTTTCTATTTTTTCCCAGCATCCGTAGAAACGTGATCGTGTTTAATTGGACGCGACACAGTGGGTCTATTTGGTGAACTTGTCACTTTTGTCACAATTGTAAAAAATGCCAAATTGGTCATGTGGCCTTGATAATTTCTAATTTTCTATTCAACAATATGAAGTGACAAAGAAAATTTCTTAGTGACCCCGAACATCTACACATGTCATAAGATGATCGCTTACAGGAAAATGGGCCCTGTTGGAATTTTGAGACATTATGATGAAAGGCGTAAAAGTGTAAAAGGAATTCATAGAGCCCACAAATGGAAACATGGCTATTTTTTAAGTTAAAAGTGGGGAGGCGGGTCACCAGAGGACTTTGGAACTTTTACCCTTGTTTTGAAAAATAGGATTAAGGTATAAAAGTGAAGCGTGACCCCGAAAGTTCCCTGATAAAGCCACGTGTTGAGTCTACATCAAAGACAAAAGGGCGGGTCACCCGAGGTATTTTTTAAATTTCACCTTTGTTTTGAAAAGGTAAAAAAGTGTAAAAATAAGCCACGCCTGTTTGGGGAATACTCTTGAATTTTACTTTTGAGAGAGCACCGAAGAGAAACGTGGAGGTTTTTGCTGGATCTTCCCATGCTTAGAATTTTCAAGAGGCGGATGAAAATTTCTCAGACCCTAGGCACATGGCACCTTCTACTGGTTCTTAAAATTTTTCAATGGCTAGTACAAGTTTTCTAGGCCGAGACACGTGGAGAGTCAGCGCTTATTTGGGATCTATGCTTTTGGGAACCATATAAAAAGTCCACCGAAGAGACATGTGGAGGCTTCTGCTAGCTCTTCTTTATCATGAGACTTTTTCAATGGGTGAGGCAAGTTTCTTGGGCTCAAGGCACGTGGAGAGCCTACAATTGTTTGAGGTCCCACCTTTAGACTTCATCTTTGAAGTTGTACCGAACAGACATGTGAAATCTTTCATTGGACCTTCTCATGATAAGACTTTTTAGAGACCGATGCAACTCTCTCGGGTTCTGAACACATGGAGGGACCGTGCTCATTTGGGAACCTACCTTGAGACTTCACCTTTTTGGTTGCGCCAAGGAGACACGTGGAGGCTTCCACTGGCTCCTCTTTACACTTGGCTGACTCAGACTTGGAGCGTAGATATATGGTATAATCCATGTGAGGACACTCATTTCTGAAAGGCATGAATGCAGATATCAATTCCTCAAGGTGTATTCTCGAAGGTGAAAATGATTTCTTATTAGATTAGGCCATATAGAGGCTCCTCAGAATTATTAAAAAATGGATTTCTTACATGAAAAAATAAAAGAATGATTAAAAAGACTATCAAAAGTTATGACATGGCATCCTGGTCATATTTGAGGAACTGAGAAACGTGATTAGTTTATGATTTATCCACCTAGCAACAGATAGTAAGATATTTTCAAGGGAATAAACATGATTAAATGGTATGTTGTAAAGAGGAATATTCTCTTGAATATTTAGACTTTTGGGGGGGAAATTTTGGGATGAGTGAGTGAGTGAAATTGTATAAATGCAATGGTCCAATACTATTGCATTAGGGGCATTAATTTTTATGAAAATTTTTGAGAAAAACCAGTTTTCCTAAGAGACCATCTGAGAAACCTATTTAGTTCCCTATGTTTGTAGATTTAGTCATGTCAAAATGGTTGAAAGTGTGCATCCATTAACAAGTTTTGAGATTGTTGAAGAAACTTTCCCGTGTTGATGAATCTAGTGAACCTTGAATGAATCTGTGTTGATTATGAGCATAATTTTGTTTTCATTTATTTGAAAATGTTTTCAAATAATTTTTCATGTTCCTATTGCAATATTAGGTTAAAATATTTCTAAATCACAAAATTTCTTATCCTTGTGGTAGTATAGTGTCATTAGATATTTCATTATGAGAAGAACTTTCATCTTGTAATGAAATAAGCAATTTAAAATCATTTTACTTCCATTGTGTTTACAAAGTTTTTTTTTATCCTATGAGTGTATCTTAGGCATGACGAATAACGGATTTCAAACTTTTAATTGAGTCTTTAACAAAAGCCTTTCTGTTGAATTCTTGAAGAGTGTATGAAATCTTGCATCTCTACGCGTCCATTGATACACACCTTCTAGTTGAAGTAATATTTTGGCTATTTTGAAGCATTTTGTCTATGAGTGTTCCAATATTTCTAAAGGATCTCAAATATCTGGTATAATCAACTTTATCTTTCTTAACTTCCCACAAAATACTTCTCAAATGATAAATCCTACGTGAACTACCCTTTTTTGTACTATGTATCCACAAAGATTTAAAAAAATTCAATGCCAAAATATGTAGAGACAATCAAGTTTCAAATATTGTCTTTAGTAACACGAACCTTTTCCAGGAAACATCTCCACTTTCTAGTGTGAAAATGCATGAGAGTTTGATTGTGTTGTATTGATCATATTTTCTCAAGGTTTCCATGAAAATTGTGCAAAGAAGAATCTCTTGATGTCCTTCACCAATACGGGTTACAAAACGGGTTCTCTAACCTTGGTTGAAGGAACAACCTAAAGTGGTGAGGGTAGATAAAACCCTTAGTAAGGTGCTATACATTTCTCCAATGCCTGAGTAATAAAGAGTTAGCTAAATCCCCTCCTTGACTATAAAATGAATTATATCATGATTTGTCTGTCTCTAACCATCCTTCCAGTTTTATGATTCTGCTCAACCCTTGCTGGAGAATTAATTTGGATACCAACACAAAATATATATTAAATATAATGAATGCTTAATTTTGGATAAAGACCATTATAACACTCAGTATATTTGCAAAAGTTAATATGAGTTATAATATAATGTTTACCTTGATGTTACAACTAGGAAAAAAGAGAAAATTTGAATTGTTTGCAGAAAAAATAGTAATTCAATTCACATCCAAGTCCTAAGCTAAGCCGAATGAGTTCTGAGATTAAGAAAACCAGTCTTGTGCTCAAGAAAATGAGTCTTGCGCTAGTGTAAATTAGTCATGTGCTAAGGAAAATGATCCCTAAACTGAGCCATGCACCAATGCAAATCAGTCTTACACCGAGTCCTACGATAATACAGTTGTTTCCCGTGATTAAGGAACATAATAAAATTGTCAATTATTTATAAAATATGAATCATGGATTTGGATTCTCAAGTTTTCACATTTGAATTTTGGATATTTTAATTTATTGCATACAAAAATATGGTTAAAGGTTTTCCTTTGATTCAGAAACTAGAAAGAGCATGTGAAGGGAGTATTTTGGGTAAGGAACATAGAGATTCTTTTCCAGTTGGTAAAACCATAAGAGCAAGTGCACCACCTTAGATCGTACACTCATATTTTTGTAGACCTATACAAACAGCTTCCATTGTAGGTTGTTCATATTTTACAAAATTCATTGATGATTACAGAAGGAAGACATGGGTGTATTTTATTAGACATATTTTAGATTATTTTGATATATTTTAGGATTTAAGGATTTTATTGAGAAGCAAAGTTATGAGAAAAGATAGAGGAGGTGATTATTTTTCCAATGCTTAGTTAATTTTTTGCAAATATCATGGTATACACAAGAAGTTTACTACCAGATATACAGCATAACATAATGGTGTGGCAGAGAGGTATAACATAGCCATTATGGAAATGGAAAGATACATGATGAAGGAAAAACATCTCATAATTGATTATAGGTTAAAATAAGTAACAATTGTGGTTTATATTTTAAAGAGGTGTCCAACAAAAATTCGTAGGAACATGGTTCATCAACAAGCTTGGACTAACAACAAACATAATGTTTCTCACTTTAGAATTTTCGATTGTGTGGCATATGGACATGTTCCTGATGAGCTAAGGAAGAAGATTAAAAAAAATGGATAAAAGAACATATTTGTTAGCTATTTATAGAATACAAAAGCATTCAAGTTGTATAATCCAGTCACTACGAAGGTGTTGACCAGTAGAGATGTATAGTTTTTTTTTAAAACAAAGCATGGGATGGAAATATAGAGAAACTAATTAGTATAGCAACATTAAATCCTCATGATGATATGGCGGATGAAAATATAGAACTACAAGGTATCATATCTTTTAATATTGGACATGCATATAAAGTTGTAGCACAAGCTACACCTCCATGTAGAGTTAGGAGGTCTCTAATATTTCAGTCGTCTTTAGCCATGTAAGAGACACCACAAAGAAAACTAAAAGAAACTCCATCACCATAAAACAATCCATCATCTAATAGACCCTTGTAGTATAAAACAACAAGTCTTAGTGAGATTTATAATGTTGATACAACTAACTCTTTTAAAAAATTTGAATTGTTTTCTCAAACTAGATAGATTTTGTATATTTTGAAGAGGTTATAAATACTGAATTTTTTGTTCAAGCCTTGGATGATGAGATAGATGCTATAGAGAAAAATCAAACATGGGAGTTGATCGATATTCTAAAGGGAAAGGATGTGATAAGAGTGAATTGGGTTTACAAGACCAAGTATAATGTTGATGGAAAAGTATAGAAATGTAAAACAAGGATGGTTGCAACAGGTTTTATGTAGAAAAATAGATTTGATAATAAGGAAACCTTTGCACCAGTAGTAGGTTTGGATACGATAAGAATGGTTTTAGAAATTTCAGCTCTAAACGAATGGCCTATTTTTCCTATGGATGTAAAATAAAAAAATTTGAATGATTTTATTGAAGAGGAAGTTTATGCAAATCAGCCAGAAGGTTATGAGATTGAAGGTCATGAAATAAAGGTATATAGTTTGAGAAAAGTGCTCTATGGTCTCAAGAAATCACTTAGAGCTTAATACAATAGAATCCATTCTTATTTGATTGCGAATTGTTTCAGTACGAGTAGTAGTGAGATTTCTCTATACACCAAGATAAAAAAGAAAGGTAATATTATAATTATTTTTTATATGAGGATGATTTAATCATAACTGGAAATGTATCCATAGATTCATTCAAATTATCCATGAATAAGGAATTTAAGATGACATATCTAAGTCTTATGCATTAGTTTTTGGGGATTGAAGTTCAACAATCAATAGACATAGTTTTTATTTCACAAGAAAAAATGATAGTGAAATTGTGAAGAGATTTAAAATGTTGAATTGTTACACAACACCAACACTAGTTGTAATAGGTTTTAAGTTAAGAAAATAGGATAGTGGATCATTTGTGGATCCAAAATTATTCAAAAGGTTCATTGAAATTCTCATGTATTTGATGGCCACAAGGCCTGATATTATGTATGTTGTGAGGGTCATATCAAAGTTCACAGAATCTCAAAAAGATTCACATTAGCAAGCTAGAAAAAGTATTTTTACGTAAGTGTGTGGAATAAAGAACCATGGAATTTTGTATTCAACTTCAAATGAGTTCAAGCTCATAGGTTATAGAGGTAGTGATAGAGTCGGAAGTATAGAAGAAATGAAAAACACATCCTTCTATAAATTTTACTTTGGAATAGGAGTAGTTTCATGGGCATCAAAGTAACAGCTTATCGTCACACTATTTTTAGAAAAAAGAGAGTATGTAGTTACATCATGAGAAGCATATCAAGTTGTGTGGATGAAAAGAGTATTAACAGATTTGTGGCAGAATCAAGATGACTCTAAATGATAGAGTAGAAAAATTTCATATCTAATAATTCACTGGGTATTGCAAGTAAAATCACCTAAATTCATATATTCTCAAATAAAATAAATATATTATAGGGATATTTTACATTTGACACAATCAGGATGATAAGAGGTGACAATGTAAAATACATGACATTGCAACAAACAAGAAAACCATGATCAATGGTCTTTACTTTCCTCCCATAGAAAACTCTTCCAATCTGATTTATAGGTGAATATCAATAAAATTCACATAATCATTTGAATCTTGTTTATCTAATTCAAAGGTGGATATCAAAATCATCCACATGATCATTTGAGTCAAACAACATATGTGTATCTTATTAAGAGCTGGAGATCAAGGTAATTGACATGATATTTTAAGTCTTTCTCATATGATTCAAAGGTGGAGATCATTTTCATCCACCTTATCAATTGATTTAAACAACACATGCTAATCTGATTCAAAGGTGGAAATGAAGGTCATCCACATGATAATTTTACCCTTACTCATCTTGTTCAGAGGTAGAGATCAAAGTCATTCACATGATCATTTGAGTCTTTCTCATCCATTTCATAGCTGGAGATCAAATTAATCAGCACGATAATATGAATCTTAATATAAAATTCCCAACATAGCCTAGAATTTATAGTACTTTGTAGCACACAATGGATTTGCAAAAAATTTTGCAACCTGATCTTCAGTAGAAAAAAACATAATTGCTATGTCACGATTCAAAACTTTCTTTCTAATAAAGTGCATATGAATCTCAATATGCTTGGTTATTTGATGTTGAACTTTATTTTTTCAAGAGAAATACAACACTAGTTATCAAATAAAAGAAGAGTACTTCCTTTGATTCACATAAGAAATTCAACAGATAGCCTTTTCGGTGACATAAATTTCTTCTAATTCAATAACAATTCTATTCTCTGCTTAGGTAGAAGAGATAGATAAGGTTGGCTGCTTCTTGATACTCCAAATTATTGCACCTATACCAAACTTGAAAATATATCTAGAAGAATATTTTTTATCCACAATATCAAAACATGGTCATAATCACAATAACTAAATAAATTTGCATAATCACATGAATAATAATACAAACTATAATTGATTGTACCTCCAATATATCTTAGAATTATTTTTTTCATTTTCCAATTGTCCTAATAAGGATCCTACATGAATCTAGAAAAAGTTCCAACTACATAGGATATATTAGGCCTAGTGATAGCCGAATAAATCAAATTCTAAAGAAATGTTTTTTCTATAAAGTAGGATTATATTTATGATAAGAATATTTTGGATATAATTTAACACCTACTTCCATAAGAATATATATCTACTTACAATCAATTGTGTTAAATGTGTCGTCATCAGGTTCAGAAGTATGTTAAAAGCTCAGGAGCTATTAAAACCATAATATTTGAGTTTGTAATGTGTCAACTTTTATGTTTTATATTATTATTTTTTAATTGTTTAAATCATTCATTTCAATTCATTTATTTATCCATATTTTAATTCCCTAGAAAAATATGGACAACTTGGAAAGTTTAGACTCTGGGATTCCATTAGTTTTGTTCAATGTTTGAATCTTTTTAGTTTTCAGGTAATTTTATAATATTTAAAGTTTATTTTTAATCATTATAGTTATATTTCCCTATCTATACGTTTCATTTTTCCATACTTAGCCAATAATAATAATAAAATGACTAAATTTGGGAGGTTTACGGGTTTACATAACTACATCACTTCTGAATTTTAACTCATTGGCGAAAATCACCTCAATTGAATTTAATCGTCACTACCTTGAACCGTGTGGAGATTCAGTGTTCCAAGTACTGGCTTAAAATACAAGAATCAAATACAATTGTAAAAAACCACAAAGAATATGAGACTTGGGTAAGAATTTATGTGACAGATATCGGTGCCACGATAAATTCTAAGCATAATGCTAGCCTTATAAACAATCAGGATTAAGTTATCTACCACATAATCATGAAGATACTAGGTAAACAAAATAACCACAAAACATGACTGGGATAAATTGAGGTGGAATGCTACTCTGAAGTGACACAGTGCTCATGATAAATGGAGCTAAGTAATCTCTGAAACCATGCAAAGCCGCATTTGTATTCAACAGTAATATGCGCTCCAATTTGAAGGCATAGCCTATATTTACTTCATTAAATAAATGATTAGAACAAAAACAACGAAAAGAAACCAAGAAAGGTGCGAAGATTGAAAACAAAAATCCCGAAAATCAATAAAACCACACCTGTCAAGGGGTATGATTCCTCCTTTCAAGCTCCTCGGCCACCTTGGCAGCGAATGATGCTGGGGATTCATAGTGGCAAAACAATATGACAACAATGTATTTGGAACTTTGCTTGAAGCGCAAGTTCAAACAAGTCCAAAATGACACAATGAGAGGTAAGTTGTGTTGTTTTGTGTTTTTACTTTTGGTAAAATGAGCGGAAAGTATTAAGTTTTGAAGTTAAGTCGTTTGTGTTTTTTTTTTGCAACTTTTAGAGTTTCTTAGTTGTGATTTTTTCATTAGTCAAGGAATTAATTAGTGTTAGAAAACTAAAAAAATGGAGTCAACACTGTGAAGCAATGTCTGTGGGTCATGATCTGCGATGCTAGTGAACCTCACACCCGGGTCATTTTAATTTTCTCAAGTCACCTGGCACATCGGGAACCTGATTGGCCACTAATTCACTAACCTAGGCACCAAATATGATAACAATGGACTGTTTTTGAAACTTCGCTTGAACATGAAGTTCTTCAATCCTGAAACAATGAGCATATGGAAAGTAGGTGAGGATGCAAGTGAGTAGCAAAGTGTGTTGTTTTGTGTATTTTTACCCGTCAAATGTAACATTTTTTGAAAGATAAAAAGGTCATTCATATAAGGCATGGAGAAAAGCTTAAGGGTTCGCCCTCAGGCATCCCTGGGCCAAATCCCTAGGTAATTCAAAGGACATACTGGACTGGTAATGGGGATGGGGTTGGCTAGGTTCACCATGTAGTGGAGGGGCACAAACCCGGTTACTATGGTTTCAGAACAATGCTTCAGATTTGGTGGTTGGCAACCATGAGGATGCTCGAGGGGTTCTACATGTTCTCTGTTTAGTCTGATGGTCCTCCAGGTCTCTTGTAAAATGCAACTCAGATCATTTACCAACTGTTGAAGGTAGATTTATTTAGTACTGAAAATACAATATATGCTTATATTTTTGTTATGGGGCAATGGCTATGGAAGGCTGCATAACATTTCAGAGAGAGCAAATGCAATTAGAAAGTAGATCTTAAAACCTTAGCAGAATTCAAGATGTAAAACTTTCCCGTTTTTTTCCAATATCCCCATGTGGCCATGTAGCTAGTGTAATCCTAATTGATATATTTAATATTTGACATTACCTGACTATCCAGAAGGCCCATAAGCATCAGAATTCTTCATTGAGGAGATAAACTCCCTCAAGCACTTCTTTTGAGTTGCTCCAAGAGGTCATGAAACAATTGAAAAATATAGCTAATGATTTGTAGACAATCAAGAGGTAGTTGATCCAACGTCTTTTGAATTTATGAGCAGCAATGCGTAGTATTAGAGAGTCCTCCATATCATTCAAATGGACCTCATTCTGAAGGCTACAAATCAGAACCTTATTTAGGTTTCTAATGCTAATGCTGATTCACCCTTACAATTAAACATGTCCAAGGACCATTCTAGTTCTTGTCACAGTCTTGCTCATGTCCAAAACCTAATGTGGTACAAGACTTATTGATGTGATATGTATACTTCAGATCCTAATAGGATTCTTAATTACAAGGTAATGTGATCCACTCAATTAAACATGCCTCAAAGGTGCCATGTCTCAGTACTTGTCATAGTTGCTCATGTTACAACCTATGCTGCTACCAATAAATGATTGTCGTATGTATACTTTAGCACCCTAATAGGATTCCAATATTCACACTGAAAGTGACATCTATTGATTCATGATTTGAACGCAGATCATTTCTCACGGATAGGAGCCGGCAAGCTTTCTTATGGTGTGGCTACAAAGTATTCGGTCCAATAAGATCCAAGAAAAATCTATAGAAGAGGGGTAGTCACAGCTCCCATCAGCAAGTGCCTTTATATCTCAACTTTCTGCGTCGCTACCTCAAAGTGAGATGAACAACTGAAACACATTAAAAATTTCTGAAGCTTATCCTAAAGGACCTTTTTTTTATTAGCTCCATGTACATTTGACATTATGGGTGGTGATCTTTAGTGGACTTTATACAGTTTATTTTGGAGATTCAATATCTTAGATCAAATGAACAGCACGACATGAGTGGATTTCCATGTGGGAGTCATTGGCACTTTCGGGTCCAAAGAGATAGACCGTAAGTATGCAAATGGGCCTTATACTTTTTATCCATCTCAAATGGACTAACCAATTATCTTCTTTATAGTCCTCACCAATGCAATGCATCAGAAGTAGGTTCTATCAAATACAAACATGAATCCTCCACCATTCTACGTGTCGACAATCATTAGGAACACCCTAGTGTAAAACTTCTTGATTGACTCTGGAGAAAGCAACTCAGTGATGCCTTAAGATCTTTAGTGGAGCCTTAAAATATGCCATCTCAAGTATGAGCCTATATATAACAGGTGTATTGTAACTAGAGTGGACAATTTGTCCCATTTGTCTGAGGACTATTCAGTGATTAAATCTATCTAGTACCCCAAACAACTACAAGCATTACAGTAATATCACAGTTCCTCAGAGGATGCTAAAGCTCCAGTAATTTCAAGCTCTGACCCTACCACTCTTTTCAGGAGTCCAGGCCGTTATACTTGAGATAGAATTGAAATAAAATTATGTGGAGTACTCGTAAGTTGATCAGTCCTGAATATATCTGATTTGAGACCAGATAATTATTGTTATCTTTAATGGACTCGTAGTAAAGGTTTTCTTGCAATTTAAGACTACAGGTGATGTAGAACTTTACACCCCTAGTCCTAGTCAATAATGATTTCTGAATTATCCTGCAGGCAGTAGTGGAGGTTTGCACCTAGCAATCAATTGAGTGTTATTAAGTTTATTAAAGGCATTCCCGTACCTTCTTTACTACATTTGCCATCAATGGCCACAACTATTGTCGCTGGTTATCTTGTTTACAAAGAAATGGAGGAAGTTGAATTGGATGTATACTGCCTACATGAAGAAAATGCCCCTTTTCTTCATGTCACAAAGTCAGATGATGAAGTTGAGAATGGATTCTGGAAAATGGTCTTGATGGTTTAAGGAGTAGACAAGGTGCAAGAGGAGGAGTAGTTCTTATATCTCCCAAAGGTATAAAATAATACTCCACTTTCATATTTCATTTCTATTTTTCTAACACATCAAAGTATGAATCACTTAAACATGGTCTACATTGGGCAAGGAATAAAAATATCAAGAACTTGCAGACATTTTGAGAAATTTAGTTGATTGAAAATAAGGTTAGAATAAAAATTCTCATAAGAATGATCTTCTCAATAGATATAAGAACATTGTATCGGATACCTTAAAATATTTTAAAGCTTTTAACATCAATTCCATACCAACGAAGAAGAATGAAGCTATAAACAAGTTTGCAACAATTGGGGCAGCATTTGGCATTGTTGAAGATATCAAAAAGGATAAAGCATAGCCTTGTATCAAAGAGATAGTAAGGCCTGCAGTACCAGATAATAATCCAAGTTTACAGGTGTTTAGGAGTGAAGAACCAATCATCAAATTCCTACAATAAGAGGTTAAGTTCTCTTCAAGAATCTCAGAAAAATTTGAGAAACAATATGGAGAACAGGTAGTCTAACTAAGAACAAACAAGTTGCCTAAAGGTCTAGTAACTCTGGAATCCATCTTCAATCCCAAGGACCAGTTCAGATAAAATAAAGAAAACATCCCAGTCAAAGGTGAAGATTCAAAGCCTATATTGCACTTGGAGAAGGAAGGTTACTCCAAATTGGCAAGGTGAGTACTTAGTAAGAAAAAATAAAATTATAAAGCTTTTTCAAGGATTTCCTTATATATTTGCATGGAGTTATAAATATTTAAGAGGCTTTGATCCACGTTGACCACATTATACTATTGAACTAGATTTCAAAGTTAAACCTATCAAGCAGAAGCAAAATCTATTCAACCCTCACATAGAACCTTTAATGAAGAAATATTTAAACAAGCTTATTAAGGAAAGCATCATTTTCCCTATCAAGCACTCATCTCAGGTTGCAAACATTGTGCCAGTCTGGAAAATAAATGGAGAAATCAAGTTGTGTGTGGATTTTCGAGACCTAAATATTTCATATCTAAAGGATCACCACCCACTTCCATTAGTGGAGTAGATTATATGAGTACTATCTGGTTCAGAGAGGTTTTCACTTCTAGATAGCTAGTCAGGATACAACAAGATCATGGTGAGAGAGGAGGATCAGTTTAAGACAAATTTCACAAAAAAAAAGTGGGTCACATATGCTTATACGAAAATGCAATTTGACTTATCCAATGCTAGAGAAACTATCTAAAGAGCCATGTATATCACATTCAGAGGACTAATTAAGAATATTTTTCTTGTGTATCTTGATGATATTACAATATTTTTCAATAACGCAACTAACCATATTTCCTATCTCATGCAAGTGTTTGAGATATGTACGTAGTTTGGAGTTTCCCTAAATCTGAAGAAATTCATATTCTTATCTCATTAGGGTAAGCTCCTGGGTCACATTGTTTCAAAAGAAGTATTAATTATTAAACTTGAGAGATATTAATCCATTCTGGTATTTCCTTTACCAAGTCACAAAAAATATCTCCAAATATTCTTAGGGATGATCAACTTTGTTAGAAGATTTGTGCCTGATTTTTCCAATCTTGTCAAACCACTGATAATGATGTTAACAAAGATCATGGAAATAAATGGAAAGTTTAGGGAGAACCCCAATTTAAAGCTATTAAGCAAGCAATATCACAGGCTCTGACCCTTATCAACCCATACTTCTCGAAGGACATCATTCTGTATGCTTTTGGTGGTTTGGATATAATATCTGCAATACTTGTACAACTAAACAAGGAAGATTTGGCCCAAGATGTTGTATTATTAAGTTATAGCCTGGAGGACTATGAGGTAAGATTCTTAGTCATTAAGAAACATGTTTTTTATGTTATAAGGAGTTTGAATAAGTTCAGGCATCTAGTCTCCAAAAACAACATTAATTTGTTATTATCATATGCCAGTGTGAAGGATTTCCTCTTGAACAAAGATTTGAATGAGAAAAGAGTTGGTTGGATTACTACAGTAATGGAGTATGATATATATATCAAGGTAACATAAATGGTTCAAGGAAATGGATTTTATGAGTATCTAGTCTCAAATCAATACATAGAGTCAAAGGCTGAAGAAGGAATTGTTTTGGTGCTCCAAGATGACCAAGAACAAAGAAACCACCATTTCATTAAATTTGGACTAAATTTAGTTCAAGATTTTTTTTCAAAAACTTCATTATCAGTTTCTTCACATATAAAATTCATTATTTAAAAAGTTTATTATTGGTTTTCCAAAATTTTATTATCTATTTTTAACAGTAGAGTTATTGGTCTTTAATAATTACATTATTAGTTTCCAATTTTTAGTTAATTGAATTATGGGGTATAATGGGGGCTAACCCATTGTCCCTATTAATTTTCACTACAATTGGAAAATAAAATCATTACATTTACAATAATTTTAGTCAAATATTGCATTCAAGAAGTTCATTATCAATTTCTTTACATCTAAATTTTGGTATTTAAATATTAACTTTGGATTTCAAATATGTTATAATTGGTTTTGAACATTTAATTTCTTGGTCTTTAATAATTGCATTATTGGATTCTAATTTCTAGTTAATAAAATTATAAGGGAGAATTTGAGGCCACTGATTCTTGCTATTAATTTTCACTCATATTGGAAAAATAGATAAGAAATTTATTTTCTTTATAATTTTAATTAAAAATAATGGGAGGCAAATGTATGACATTTTATACCAATTATTTTGACATTGAATGAGAATTGGAAGCCATAAATTCTACCTCTTCGTGGTTATTTTTATCTCAAATGCATAATAGGATGTCATCTAGTTTAATAATTTAATTTATCATAATATAATTGGTTTCCAATTGTTGGTTGATTTCTGATGGATAATTAAAAGCAACCTATTCTCCCTATTAATTTTTATTTAGATTGATATAATAGGAATCCATCTAGTTCAGTTAAGGATTAGTTCATTTAAATTATGATTAGGATGCCATCTAGTTGAACACATGTAATTTCTATATTATTTTACCCATACAAAAAAATTCAGTGAAAAAATACTACTAAACGAATATTTTCCATTTTTTTAGTTTAATTCTCTTTACCTTATTGTTATTCATAATATCTATGTCGACATTGTTATTATAAAAACAAGAAATTGAACATATACATTTAATTTTTTTTACTCAGAAAAAAGAAGCTCACAATTTAAGTTTCAGTTATAATTAATAATCTTCGATATTTAATTTAAAAGTTCTCAATGAACACCTCAATTTTTTTAGAGGTCCCACATGTTTAACCCAAGTACATAGATGTGGTTTTTTATAATTTTATCTTTCTCATAAGATTCATCAAAATCCTAACTATGTGTGATCTAAAAGTAATTAGCATTTCTAAACTCTTCAAATATGTATTTCCCCTCATCAATGAATAATATATTAGAATCAACATATCTCTCTCCGTACACATCAACAGCATTCTTTAAAATTTTCCTATATACAGGCATAAAATTTCCACTCCAAGATCTCTTAAATGTATTTGATATTTTACAATGTTCTCTTCCCCAAGTGAAAACAAATTTTTCATCTCGATTCTTATAACCAAGTAAAGTGTGCAAGAAAATGATGTACTTATTTTTTCTCTAAAAATGTAAACCATAAAGCAAGATTAAAATGTTCTCTTGTAAATACTAATAAATCAGGAGAATAAATCCTTTAGAAATATTCGTTGATGTGTAATCACAACAACCCTAATTGTTTGCAATTTCATGGATTGAAAATTTTAGTGTGATTGCATAACATGGTGTTTTCCCAAAAGTATTGGACTTTGGCAAACGGGAATGCTCTCCAGAGAAAGTCCAACTTCCTATTCGTGTATCTATAACCACTCACCAATTTGCAGAAAACAAATCTAAATCCTTTCCAAAAACATTTTCCAAGGAGACAAGGATAAGGAGATGCGAGAAATATAGACTAATCTACTGGAGGTGATGGACCAATAAGGAATG
This sequence comes from Taxus chinensis, assembly GCA_019776745.2. Taxonomy (NCBI): domain Eukaryota; kingdom Viridiplantae; phylum Streptophyta; class Pinopsida; order Cupressales; family Taxaceae; genus Taxus; species Taxus chinensis. Next base: position 43,729,238 of record CM034157.1, on the reverse strand, counting down.
TTAAATATCTAATTTTAATAGGGATGAAAACAAACAAGTTTGAAGAGGATGAATAAACACTACAAATCAACTAATTGTTATGAATTCATTCACCAGTAAACACAAACCATTGAAACATGTAACACAATCTAACATACAAAAATAACCAGATATTCCAATGAGAGATTAGATAGGTACAATGAACAAAAAAGAGGGGTAAAATTATCCAAAGATTTGTATTATTCATCCATGAGTTTATACAGTACATCACAATGGCCAAGAGGCACAAAATTACATTGCAGTTTGAATTGGAGGTTTGAAACTCCACAAAATTATTTACATGCAAAAAAAGAAGGGGGTGCAAAGAAGAATTATCCAAAATTATAATAATGCCCCTCATTACAATTTACAGAGGAAGATTTGCAAAGGAGAAGAGAGAAAACTGAATCTCGAATTTGCCCAAAATTCTCCAAAAAATCATTGTTGAATATTGTAAAGAGTACATTCATATCTTCAATATCTCTATTTTCATTAATTTTTTTCCTTGTGCTTGAAGAAACTTGTTATGGTTGCACCTCTTGTCTAGTTTAGGCCCTATAGACTTATGATGACCTCTACTTTTCACTGAACATCATTAATGGGTTCACCACCCACTTTAGGCTCACCAGTTTCAGATGTTCAAAAACCACCTAAATCTAAAATTCGCTAATCACATATTGTAGATGCCAAAATCACCTTTTTGATGACTGTAAATTTACAAAAAAATGGTTTAGTATGTTGAAAGATAACACCATTTTTTTGTAGATGTGTCTCTAGATTTCACCTTCAACTGCTCATTTGAAAACAAATTTTTCCATCACCATTAAATTCTCCTCTAAATCACCTATCCATAAATTATAATTTCGCTAAAAATGGCTAAGAATTGATCAAGTTATGAGATTTCAAAATTGGGCATAATTTAGGGTTTCGTCACCTCCATCGAGCTTTGCACTTAACCTACCAAGCGGGTATTCATCTAACTACCCAGGGACATCCAAAGTTAATCATCCTTAAATTTGCACATAACCAATTACTCCTACTAGTGGCATCCAATAGAGCAGGGCACCTAAGATCTCTGACTCGGCCTTATTGGTTCGACGACCAAGATACATGACTTGGCAAAGATTCAAACATTTGGGTGGAAATTCTATTGTCTTCAAGGTTTTGAGATTTTCCCTTTCAGAGTTCCATCTCCAATCACTTTAGACTTCACCCACTCCAAATACCAAACTATGCTACCCCCAAAACCATGAAAATCCTCGACCTCCGAATTTGCCGCATCACACAACATAGACAACATTTTTTAAATTCACACCCACCGACTTTGGGAACCTCATCGCACAAAAATTAGGCTTCTCACCACTTCAAACACCCAAAAAAAACCCTCAAACAACTGTCGTGTTGACCCTAAAAGGGGATGGACCACCAAAATTCCCAACTTGTGCCACGTGCCACATTTCGGGGGTTCAAGTTTTCACATTTCAGACTCATCCCTTGACTCACTACAGGCTTTATGAGCCCCTTTTTCTGAAATGAACCTGAATTGACTTGCCTCAAACCTCTAAAACCCACGACCTCTGAAACCTTAAAAACACTCATGTCATATAATCTGAAAACCACCCATTGTCTCATGCGTACCTTGTATGGGACCTTCGGGCCTTTTCATTTCAGGCTCACCATGTCACCAGCCTTGAAACTCACTCTTCCAAGTTCCTGAAGTCCCTACTCATGAAAACCTAAACTTTCTACCTTAGAATCTCTCCATTACATAGCTCAGAAGACAAGCTTCCTTTGTTGTGGGTGTTGAATTATCTATATGATGAGTCGAATTGGAACTTCATCGACTTCATTTGACTCAAAAAATCTTTTTATTCCCTTTCATTGGAAGCTTGGCTATGTTCCTTCTATCGGGCAGTGAGATTTTTTCTAAATGCCATGGATTGATGAGCCGCCCTTCCATCTCGTCATTGATCCCAAGTTGAATGAGCTCGGTCCCCAGCTGGCTCAACCCTTCCCACTTACATGGCTCTTCATTGAAACATGTTTATGAGACCTTAGTCCCATACCCATTTGGTCCCCTCATCGTGCCACCTTGTGATTAGCTTGCCATCAATCTCAGTGGCATCTCTACTTGGCCCTCTTGATTGACTCACCTAAGCGAATTCCTCCATGCCTCCACTCACCTGAATGGCTCTATTGCAGTGTTCACTACCATGCCATGAGGTCGATGAGCTCACTAAGCTCACCACTGAGCTTCCTTTGACTCAGCTAGCTGAGGTACTCTATGAGTCTCTCCTTTGAATCCTCACTAATGCAGACTCTCTAGCTCGCCGAGATACTCATCGAGTAGCTCAGCGAGCTGGTTTTTAGCTCAACTGGCCCTTGAGGCAAAAATAGGGCTTTTGATTTTCTACGCCTGTTTTGGGAATTTTTTGAATTTTTATTTTTGACTGAGGAGATGGGAATGAGTTCTGAGAACACTAAATTGTTATTTTTTTCCGTCATGGATCATTTTTTATCGTTTTTGGGGTCGAAGGCCTATTTTTCCTTGGAATGGGACTATGATCCCATGATAATCCTGAATGGCTAGATTTACCTCGAATGTTCCTTAAATGCTTGTAAATGCTCTCAATACCTTGGAGACCATCTATGACCTTTTTGTAACCCGTAGGGTCCACTTGGGGCTTAGGATCACTTTGGCACCCTGTTCACTATGTTTAACCCATGCGTGGGGGGGGGGGATTATCAATAATTTGGTGACTCGTGGGGACATCTACCTACTAGATGTGTTGATCCAGTAGCCTAGGCATATCCATTGGGAAAAAGTCACTAAATACTTATAACTAGTCCTGAACATGTTAAATTGAAACTTGGAGACCACCCGATCTTTCTAAACATATCCCAATACTTGCACTTTAAACTTTTTAAAGAAAACTTAGAAATAAGTTTCTTGAGAGTAGAAAATTGCTTTGAGTGAATATTTTCACCTCTTCCTCTCTACATCCCTTGTTTTGCAAGACTAAAATGACCATCTCAAAACTTGATTCCACCAAGTATAAAGCACACAACTGATGATTGCTTGGCATGCTGCAATATTTTGAATAATACAATTTTCAATTTTTTACATCATGGAACTCTATTAAATTTGAATTTCCTCTTTCTTCTAAAAGTTCCACTCTTCGACATGCTACTAGAGGTTGTTTCCTTATTTGATATATGCACTAATATTTTACCTGTGGCTAGCCTTAAAGGACTCAAAGAATGAAAATAAAATCTTTCCTTAACCAAATTTTAGTTTTTCTACATTTTTTTTGTTTTAAAATCTACAACTATTTCCCACAAGTTTAAACTCTTCCTGTTACAAATTTTCATTGGGAGGAACATTAGCTACATAATGATACAACTTAGGAGCAATAAAACCTATGCCAAATCACTTAGGTAAATTGAAACCTAAACTAAAATAAGACAATGTGCATATGCACTTAGAGGATTTTAAAATCCTAATCTAATATTCACAAGGGTGAGACTCTCCCTTTTTAGCAGCAATGTTTGGGATAGATCCCGTTCAGCAGAATCAGAATTTCCTCTCTGTCCAAATTAGACAATTTGAAGTAATTTCTAGTTTTACATCTAGTGACCATGTAGGGGCCACTCCAAATGGCATCAAACTTGGAATGGCTACCCGTGTTTTCCTGATCTACATCCCATTTTAGAACTAGGTTCCCCTCATGGAAGGTTCTTTCTTTTGCTTTCTTATCAAACCATCTTTTGACTAAGGCCCGATCTTTCTACATTGTTTGCACTGCATGTTCTCTGATTTCTTCCAATTTCATCATTTCTAAATATCTAGCCTCCATTGATTCAAATTCTGACAACTCCAACTGCTTCATGAGCTCCAATGCGGGTAGCTCCAATGATATAGGTAGTACTACTTCCTTACCATAGGCCAACATGTAGGTATATGACCTCTTTAGTGTTATCATGTCATGCCACAATGCTGATTTGAGCTTGGTTTGTCCTATACTGACTCATGGGGATTGAGGGGGTTTATTAATTAACCAAAGTGATTAATTAATAGGTGTGCAAGCTTATAGAATCTTTTTAAGGGAATAGTTAGTATGATTTCCGTTATGAGAGGATTTTAATCAAATAAATGATGATTTATTGATTAAATAAAAGAGATAATTAATTAATTAAGAATAATTAGTTAATCTAGATAGAAAGGGTTATTAATTAATTAGAAATTATTAATTAATCTAGATAGAAAGGGGACCTTTATTAATTATAATTTATTAATTAAACTAGATAGAAAGGGGAATTTAATTAATTGTAAATAATTAATTAATCTAGATAGGAAGGGGAGCTAATATAAAGATACTAAGTCTGTCAAGGATGATGATGGCAATATTGTAATTAGATAGGATGTTGATTTCTTTGATGATTTATTCAAACTTCTGAATGTTGAGGAATATGCAAAAATGTCTCCTGAGATGACAGTCAAACACTGGGATAAAGAGTATGAATTATGTACAAAAGTCATGATGAAAAGTTACTTAGCTAAGGGTACTACTAAGCTCCCTAAAACATTGTTCCACTCGGACTTTATCCAGGAGGTCAATGACCTTATTATTCTCTTGAGTAGAGTTTCAGGTCTTGCTTCGGCAAAAGAATTTCATGAGTGGATGTTCCTATATATCGCCACCATAAAAAAGAATAAGGAGTTCATACGATGGGGGGAGCATATCAGTACTTCAATATGTCATCAATTGGAAACTGTTTTGGTTTCAAAAGACTTTTTCATGACTTCTTTCCTTATCTATGCAGACAGTTGTTATGGGAGACTATACTAGTTTGAACCCCAAAGGTGTTAGAAGAACATCTCATATATATGAGTTTTATCCTCAACTCACTATGGAGGAGGGAAGAAAGCATTTCAGGAGAGTAAATGATGCATTCTTTGTTGTTCTTTTATATCATTTTGATAAAGATTTGTACAATCACAAAATATCTGATGAGGCCTTTCAGGAAGTAAGGGAATGGGGAGCCATATATCTTCAGTTTCTGACTTTTACATATATTAGGGTTCCACGGTTTTTGGGTGCTCCGAATAAGTTACCGAGATGTCCAATTGATAAATGGGTCCTGTTAGAATTGGTTCACCAATTACTTGATTATCATAAGATTCAAAATAAGTGACACAAATCAGGAGTCCATTTTCCTATTTCAATCAGAAGATATACTTGTGCCAGTATCTATAAAGCCAAGAACGTAGATGGAGAAATGTCTGAGGTCACCTTGTAGACTTTTCATCCTAGGACCAACTTTGATTATTGGGGAAAATTTAGTGAAACAGGGTTGGCAAGCTCCCATGTGCCACAATTAGAAGACATCTGGATCCACTATCGAGATGAAGTCATCATTAGACAATGAGAATTCGAAAGATTAACTTTGAAAGAGGTTAAACAATATGGCATTGTAGATGTTACAGATGACATCGAGGATGATGATGAGGTACTTGACCCGGTTTATAGGAGTGATAATATTGCTAATCAACTGTTACCTTGGATCGATTGGTATCAGAAGAATGTTCTAACACAAAGGAAAGGGTGGGGCCCATTTTGCAAAGGACATATGATTGGTTGGCTACTCTTGGGTATTTCACCTAAGGATCAACCTATAAAGGTAGTTCAAGTTTAGACAACATTAAGCCTTCCCACATCTTTGAGGAGAAAAAGATCCACTCAAAAGACTACCATAACTCCAAGAAATATTTCCTTTGTAGTGGGAGGTTCTTCTTCTAAGGTTTCTACTGCTAAGGTTGTGCCCCCAAAAATACAAGTGTCTGAGGTTATTGATGTTAGTGCTTCTCCGGTTGAGTCTCAAGATTTTCTTCAAACTCCTTCATTTCCATTGTCACTACCCGTGGTTCCTCCTCTTCCATTATCATCTGTCATTCTATCTTCCATTTCCACTTTTCCATCTCCTTCAATGGCCCAGGTTTTCTCATCCCTACCCGTTCTCTCAGTTGGAGAGATGATTGTTTCCCCACATTCTACTCCACCTTCTCATCAGCTTCCTCTTTCTTCCATTCCCATTTCATCCACTCCTGAGGCTATTCTAACACCTACGTCTTCTATCATTACCACCTCCATTCCATATTCTACTACTGCCACTAGTGCCATGATTTTATCCAGTACCCCAGTTTCAACTTCAGTAATGACATCTTCATCTGCATCTGCCATACCTGATTGGTTGTATCACCAAACCCCAAAGCAAAAGAAAAAGGTGCCCCTGGTAGACGTAATTGACCTAAGTGTGATAGAACCAACTCTGACAAGACAAGACCAAATGACCAAGAATTGTCTCTAACTTATCAAGAAATCAGTCAGGTGAAAGGTTTGTGGAGATAGCTACCCCCGTGGAAGGAAAACCAAAGAAACTATTACTGTAGTAGATTATCAAATTTCTAGGTTTTCGCTGGGAAAAGCAACACACGATGGGGTGAAATAAGATGTACAAGTGGCCGTGGGAATTTTTTAAGAAAATATGACAAGGATAAGGCTTCAAAGGATGAGTTAAAGACAAAGGTTGAGCAACTCACTGCTCTTCTGAAGAAAGTAACACAACCCACTGTCTACTGATCCTTCAACTACAACTACTCTGACAGTTTCTTCCAGCTTGGATGATATTTCATATCATGAAATCGAGAAGATAGGTCAGAAGGGAAGATCAGTGGATGGATGGATTGAATGCATACTTCAAGAAGAAAATCCATTGATTAAAATAGTTGTAGAGTTATATGATGAATTGAATACTAAGAAAGATTCCATAAGGAAACTAGATGCATCCCTGTCTGAAGAAAGCAACAATTTGGGTCTTAGTTTGGTTACCTAGGAAGAAATCAGAAGTATTGATACAGATCTACTCTTCCAAGAAGGTGTGGTGAATAGTGCCTACAAGCTATTTGAATTTCAAAAGGCCATGGAATTCAGGTCACAGGTGTTACAAGATTTGATCAAAAAATTGGATGAAAAATGGGTTGAAATAATAGATGCGTTGAGTGATATTTCAGAAGAATTTGAGGAGATCCACTGTAAGTTCTTCAATGAGAACATTGACACCCTTCCAATTGATCAAGTGAAGACCAATTTCAGAAGTTTGGTAAAGCAAGATGATGAAGTTACAAAAACCTTCAACATTAATTCAATCTACAGACTTGTTTCATGCCAGAATTTCATAAGTCGGATCAAGAAAGTTATAAGCAAGTTGAAAAGGTTGCCAGCTAAGGTTGCAAGGGAAGTGGATACAACAGATGTAGTAAGTCAGTACACATGCAAAACTAAAGAGGAAGAAATACAGGAAATTGTGAAGTGCTTCATGGAATTTAAGCAACGTACGACTGCGAGCAAGGAGAGTCAAGATAAAGATGAACAAGAAGCAGATACTATAGGGCCAAGCTGAGCTTGGCAGCCATTGTTGAACAAGCTCTGAGTTCTTGGTTGGTCAAAGGTTACAGGGTTGACTTAGTCAAACCTTTGAAACTGCTTTGCTATTTTTATGGGAGCCTGTTCCCTTGAACTTAAATACATTATATTTTTAGCAATTAGTTAGCTAAAGGTGGGGCTGTAATGGCCAACCTCTTGAACTTATAAATAGATTAGATGTGTTAAGCATTGGTATGAATTTTAGATTTGGTGAGAATACTCTTCAATCTTGGAAGAGTTTTTAAGCTACTTTGAGCCTTTTGATAATATTCAAAATGATATTTTCCATGGAATGTATGGTGTATTGTGCTCCAATTGATTAATCTCTAATTTGTGAATGTTTAATTCCTTGATATGGATTGATTGATCTGCCTTTATATCAGTTATATTTCTTTAATCTTGAGGAACGTGACATAGAACCTTTGTGTTTCAGTTGTGGAGAATTTATTCCCTTTCTGTTATCAAAGTGAATCATACTTACCAGTCAAAGATTAGAGAGTATCACATGAAATGTGCATATAATTGATTGTTGTGATATGTTAATTGTGTTGTTGAATGAATCTATCTGTTTAGTTTGTAACTTGGTGCATCACCTTATTTAAATTTTTATTGTTATTTATCTCTAACCTTAATCCCAAAGACTGAGTAGATTAGGATATTTCTAAGTGTTTTAGCTTTGCACTTCGATCATAAATCAAGTGCTCCAAGTTCCAAAGGAATCCGACATTATCCAGAGGTTCATCCAAAGGCGAACAAGGTCCCACACCTTGGGGATGTTCCAACATTGCACAGGGATCACTCAAAGATTCAAATAGTTCAGAGGAAGAATGTGGAGTGAAATACTCTTCACACATTATTTTATTATGAAGAAGCACGTACATTATATAGGAGAAGCAATAAACAATATTCCCCTAAACTGAAGGAGGAAGATATGGATGTAGGTGAGAGAATAATGGAATACAACAAGAAGAGAGAATAAAGGGATAATAATAAAAAACACTCCTAAATATATAATCTATGCTACGTATGCTAACATTCCCCCCTTATTACATTATTCTTGCAAATGTGACCCCTGAAAAGTTCAAATTTCACTTTTCCAAGAGATTTTGTGAGAATGTCGGCAACTTGTGCTTCTGTAGGACAGTACTGGAGCTGAATTTGATGGTTCAAGACATGCTCTCGAATGAAATGAAAATCAATCTCAATATGCTTTGTTCATTCATGAAAAATAGGATTTTGCACGAGCTTCAACACACTTTGATTGTCGCAATAGAGAATAGGTGAATGTTTTTTAGGAATTCCCATATCATCTAAAATACGACGTAACCATATCACTTCACACACAGCTCCTCGTGTGGCACGATATTCTACCTCTGTGGATGAGATAGAAACAACATTCTACTTCTTGCTTATCCACGAGATGGGTCCAGATCCGAGATGAAATATGTATCCTGTAGTTGACTTCCTGTCATCAACAGATCCGGCGTGGTTCGAGTCAACGTATCCCTGTAAGAAGAATTGATCATTCTTCTTATATTCCAGACCATAATCAAATGTTCCTTGGACATATCTCAATACATGCTTTGCTGCTGTCCAGTGACATTGCTTTGGCTCCTGCATGAACCTGGAAAGATAGCTGATGGAAAAGCATAGATCTGGTCTGGTATATGTCAAGTAGATGAGCCCTCCAATAAATTTCCTGTAGAGTGTAGCATCTACTTGAGGTGAGTCCTGGAATCTTGAAAGTTGCAAGCCTTTTTCCATGGGAGTGGATATAGGTTTACAATCAGACATTTTGTACTTTTCCAGGAGTGTCTTGGCATACTTTATCTGGGAGACAAAAATGTGATGCTCCTTTTGCCATATTTCCAAGCCAAGACAGTAATGTAGTAGCCCCAAATATGTCATGTCGAAGGTTCTTTTGAGATCATTCTTCACAATATCAACCTGATCTTCTGAACTGCCAGTGATCACAAGATCATCTACATATACAACAAGAATGACAATTTCTTTTCCTACCTTCTTTATATACAAATTTGAATATGAGGGGCTACGAGTGAACCCATGCTACAAAAGGTGATCGTCGATCTTGATATACCATGCCCTTGGAGCTTGTTTCAGTCCATACAGTGATTTGATGAGACGACATACCTTTTTAGGATGCTCTTCATCAACAAATCCTTCAGGTTGGGTCATGTAGACTTCTTCTTTCAGATCACCATTTAGGAAAGCACTCTTGACATCCATCTGTTGAAGTCTCCATCCTTTCTGTGCTGCTAGTGCACAAACAACTCTAATGGTCTTGATCTTCACAGTGGGTGCAAAGGTTTCTTCATAGTCGATGCCCTCTTTCTGAGCATATCCTTTTGCTACAAGACATGCTTTATATTTTCGATGGATCCATCTACCTTATATTTAGTTTTGAAAACCCATTTGCAGCCTATGGGTTTCTTACCTGTAGGCAGATCGACAAGTTCCCATGTCTGATTTTTCTTGAGTGAGTCAATTTCTGTATCCATGGCTTCCTTCCACTGAGGTTGACTGAGTGCTTCACAAACATTATCAGGCTTGGAGCTATCAATCAGTGAACTCATGAGTGCAAAGTTTACCTCATTTCTTGTTTGACTCCTTGTTTTTGACTCCAGATGATGTATCTGGGAGTTGTTGCAAATGTGAGTCCTTGATAGTGCTTTGTACCCACTTCAGACGAGAACTTGGCTACTTTTGAGAAGAACTGTGTCGTTGCCATGTGGATTGATGTGGAGTCACATTCTCCAGTTCTCCAAGGTCAACAAATAGCTCTCTTGGCAGCATTTCTTTTCTCTGAGTAGTCTCCTTTGGCTCATCATCTGATTCGGAGACTAGTCGGTGAGAGGTGGTTGGAAGTGGATCTTCTGTTGATACTATTGAGTCAAAGGATGACTCATCACAAACCACATCATGACTCTCATATATTTTCTTTGTCTCAGGATCCATGAGATGATACACCTTTGAGGTAGTGTGTAGCCAAGAAGGATACATGGGAGTGTCTTTGGCTCTACCTTCTTTCTCTTCTGAGCTGGGACATGCATGTATGTTGTGCAACCAAATACTCACAAATGAGAAATTGATGGCTTTCTACCACTCCATACCTCTTCTGGCATTTTATTTTGTAGAATATTTGTCAGTGCCCTATTGAGAAGATATACAGCTGTCTGTACTGCTTCAGCCCAATAGCGTTCTTCTAGCTTTGTTGTTGTTAGCATGCAGCGAGCCATCTCCATCACTGTGTGATTGCGACGCTCAACAATGCCATTCTGCTGGGGTGTGTAGGGAGCAGTCAGGTGCTGCTTAATGCCTTGTTGGTTCAGGAAGGCCAAGAACTTATTTGATGTGAATTCCCCCCCTCGATCTGAGTGAAGTAGAAGAAGTGGTTGTCGGTCTCTTTCACAACACGATGATAGAAGTTCTGGAAATGTTGAAGAGCCTCACTTTTCTTCTTTAGGAAATATACCCACATCTTACGAGAGTGGTCATCCACGAACAGTTGGAAGTACTTGTATCCTGAAAATGAAGTAGGCAATGGGCCATTCAGATCGGTATGAACTACCTCCAGACTGCTTCTTGGCATGGAAGGTGCTCGCCTGAAATGGATCTCTATGTTGTTTTCCTGCAAGACAGCCAGGGAAAATAGGCAAGGAACTGGACAATTTGGGTAGTCCATGGACTATTGCTTTTGAAATCATCTGAAGTAATGAACTAACCGACAAGTGTCCATATCTAAAATGCCATAGGGCAGTTGATTCTATTGTAGAAGCAGATAAAGCTACTGCAGAAGATGAAACAATATCTAAAGAAAATAACTTATCTTTTACAAATGCTCTAGCAATAACCGTACCTTGTCTAGAGATTAAGCATGATTTAATGCCATTTTGAACAAGAAATTCTACCTTAAGGTGATGATTCAATAGCTGAGTAACTGACAAGAGGTTGCTAGTCAAGCCAGGAACATATAGTACCTTTGTAAGTGTACATTTTCATGGTCCCAGAGGAATGGTGACATTTCCTATTCCTTCTACAACGTACTCTTTGTCATCCACTATCCGAACTCGATCTCTAGTTGGTTGTTCATGTAGTGAATCAAACAGCTTCTTGTCACCTGACATATGCTTGCTTGCACCAGAGTCTATCAACCAAACTTTCTTCGTGGGCTGAGAAGTTTGAGAGATGAGTACAAGGTTCTTACCACAATGGGCTCCTTCTGATGTCTCCTCATCAGATTCATCATCTTCTTGGGCTGCGAGATGTCCCTTCTACTTTCTCCAGCGGGGACGTCATTTGGAATTTTGAAAATCTTCGTGCCCTGATGTGCTTGTTTGACTTGAAGACCCTTTTTTCAAGCTATTGTACCAGCAGTGATCAGTGTCATGAGTGTTGGTTCTGCAAATGTGACACCACCTCTTTGAATTTTGATCTTTTGGCTGTTGTTTTGGTTGCGCTTGATTTTTCTTCTATGAAGGACCCTTTTGATTCTTCTGGCCATGGTATGGCTTTGATAACAGGGCTTTATCCTGAGACTCCTCTTGGGATGAATTGATGGCCTCTTCCTACTGCAGCAAATTCATGAGTTCTTCGAATGCCACTGTTTGTTTAGAGACATTCAGTGTCATAACGAACACTCAGAATTGAGAAGGGAGTGCTCTCAAGGTGATCGGCATGAGAAGTTTATCGTCCACCATTTCACCAAGTGCTAATAACTCCGATCGCAGCTCAGCCACGCGACGTAAGAACTCCTCAACTTTCTCATCTGAACCCATAGAGAGGGTGTGCAGCTTTGACTGAAGATGGAGGATCTTAGTCTAATTTTTGGCTTCATAAATTGTTGCCAGCTTGTCCCAGGCCTCCTTTGGTTTCTCTACATTCTGAACATGTGTTTGCACATCATCACTGATACTGAGCATTATCAGCATCAAGGTTTTTGCACTAGCCATCTCATACTTTACTAATTTTTCAGGAGCAGTGGGAACGGGCACTAATCCAGTCACAATGCCCCATAATCCTTCAAACTGAAGGATTGTCCACATCTTGGTTTTCCAGGCCATAAAATTGGGCCATTTGAGCAATTGAGCATCAGAAAGAAGCAACTTCGGAGTAGACATCGTAATAAAAAAAATTATTTATTTATTTCAAGAGTTATTACAACTTTGACCCACTGGTGAGAAGTATTGGCTCGTAGATGCTCGCGATATTCATATGTTGTGAGATGGTGATGCTTTGTGGGGAATTCTTCTTCGTCTTCATAGTCAGCTTCGTACCCAACTTATTATTCTTCTTGAACTTGCTTTTCTTGGTAGCTGACGTCGAAAACGAAATATTCAAGAAGTCCTTGTCGAACTAGCTGATCAAAGACAAGGTTGTGGGTGTTCCAAAGCTCGTTTAGCAAAGCAAAGTAGAACCCAGAGCTCTCAGGAGCTTCTTCACGGTGTTCTCTGGCTGGTGAGTCCATGTTCCGGCTTTCGGTAGTGTTTATCGTGTTATTCATGGTATCAATTGAGTTATCTACACTCAACATTCAGCATAGTGTTGTAGAAACTCCACGTTTTCTTTTCTAGGACTCCATGTTTTTATTTATTTAATAGCAGCTTTTGCATACAACTCTCCACGCAGCTTTGAATGGAGAATCCCTTGTAGGCTTTTTTCAGTTCACTGGTTGCTGATAGACTTCCACTCACCTTTTGTTTTGAATTTGCTACAGCAAATTAAAAAAAAGACACAATAGAATTGGATTCATTTTTTCACGCAGAAGTATGCAGCTCTCTCCCACACTGCTCTGCTTCCACATTGCTCTGCTTCACGTGGTCGTTGTTTCCTACACACCAGCAGCTTCAAATATTTGTTTTTAAAAAAAAAACGTAGGTTGTATGCTTTCCCACGTAATTTTCAGCTTTCTTCACGTACAGGAAGATCTATTAATGAGTTCCACGTAGAAATTCAAGGCAAATAAATCTCCACCCACGTGGCCACTAGCAGGAGAGATTTTTCACGCTGGTATATTTCTTCCACGTAGCAGCAAAGAGAAGAGTCTCTTCCTTCACGCAACAACAAATGAGTTTTTTTTAATCCAAAATTCCACACAGATTTCTGATTTCCACGCAGTATCTTTTCTACGCAGCTTTTTCCTCCTCACGCAGGTCACTCCTCACAGTAGCTAGACAAAGATTCTTCCCAATGCACAGGTCAGAGTTGTTTTCTCCTTCAAACACAAGCTCTGATACCAAACTGTAGGAAACAAATAGTTTAGAGGAAGAATGTGGAGTGAAATACTCTTCACACCTTATTTTATTATGTAGAAGCATGTACATTATATAGGAGAAGCAACAAACAATATTCCCTTAAAATGAAGGAGGAAGATATGGATGTAGGTGAAAGAATAATGGAATACAACAAGGAAGAGAGAATAACGGGATAATAAAAAAAAACACTCCTAAATATATAATCTATGCTACGTATGCTAATAGGTAGCTGTGGACAATAACTCAAATTTGCTTCAGTTGGTAAGATTTATGTTGGTTAAATTTCTTTCCTAGCTTATAGTGTACATTGTTTAAGTATTTTTAAGGTTTGTTGTCTGGAGCATGGAGCAATCAAATGTGGGTGGAGTTGTCTTTGACATTGGCATGTGAACACAAATTCTATCAAAAGAAGACAACAATTTAGTCATGGAAGTTGTTGATACAGAAGTTGCAGCAACCTACAAGGATCATGGGATTGTAAGAAATATCTTCCAATTGGCCTTGCTTTGCCCCAAGAAATGCCCATGTAGACACCCCTTATCAACATCCATTACAAAAGCAATGAGTAACCCTCCAAATCAAATAACATATATTGTTCGGCATTCACATAGCATTGTGCACATGAGATCGCTAGTTATAATACAATCTATACTTTAATCTTTTATTCCTTTTAATATGGGTCAATATATAGGATCTATTTTAACATATGGAGAAAAATTACAAAGATCAATTTATTATTTATGCATATATTATTGATATTATTTGAAAAGCAATTGATTTTATATATTATTGAGTTTAATTTTTTGTTTTGATTTCAGATTCTTTTAACACCCAAGACCGAGTCTCAACATTATGGCAGAGACCCCAAGAAACAAAACATAACTTTAGAGTAACTGTCTATTCATGGAGTCATATCACGCCTTCAAATATACCTAATTTTATTTTGATGATTTTCGATTATTGTCTTGATTGACTGCAGCGAATCCAGTGCTGGATTTTGATGTTGAATGTTACATGTCATAATAAAAATAGGTGAGGATCTAAAAAATTATGTGATTATCATTTGACATTCAAAATTTAATATGCATGTCAAAAAACATATATTAATTATTACTAAATACATAGATTAATTTAAGTTATATATTTGGAGGATTGAAAACTAATAACTTGTTTTATAAATCCTCCACCTATTACAAATGATCCATAAGTAACAAGAGATCAAATATTACATCTCCACAAACAACTATTACACATCCCAAGTTGTTAACCCCAGAAATGATTATTTAATCATTCTTATTGTAATTTCTTTGTAGAGAGAACACCAAGATATAGAAAATAGGAAGGTAATTAATAAGAAAAGTTCTAATTGTAATCAATGTTGGTATTTATTAAAAACAAATTTTACATAAATTTTTATAGTGATTTTTTCTCTCCTACAAATTCCATCTTTCATATTCTCTAGAACACATTATAATTATAAATATATGTGGCATTATCTAATTGATTGAATCTTTATAAGTATTTGGGTATTTTTTGTACAGTTATAAACCAACAAAAAATAATGCTACATTAATCAATTTGATAGTTTATGAAAGATACAATTTTTTTCATAAATATCGATTGTACACTAATCAATTGGATCTTAGCTAAACAATTGAAAGATCCATAAACAACATTAAAGTTTGTGAGAAGATTAAAACACTATTTCAAAATATAGTTAAATAATAATAATATTGTAAAAATTGAGAGAAATGAGTCACTAGTGTAAGCTTGCAATTGTGTAGAAAAAGAATTACAACTTCCAACTTTAGTGACTGCAAATTTTCAAGTTTCACATTTACTACAAAATCTCAAATCTAATGTTTGTAATTTAATCTATATTTGTAAGAAATCAAGAAAACAACATCAAAGAAAATCAAATCAAATAAAAATAATTAAAAATCAAAACTAATAAATGTTTTCTATTTTATCAATGATATTTTAAGATGTTGATATTTTATTAATAAGATATTAAGATATTTTTATATTTATAATTCTCGAGTTTATGTGTTTTATTATAAATTTCATAAATTCCACAAATTCATAATGTGTAGTATATTATTGATTTTCGTAAATTTCATAATTTAAATTTATTATGATATGTATGTATGTATATATGCATACATGCATGCATACATAAATACATATATTTGACGGTTAAATTTTGAACATACATGTCATATTAGCGTTTAAATTATATTTTCACATGTCAAACATGACGGTCATATTTTGTAAGTGACTGTATTTTGACGCCTATAATGGCTTAAAACGTCTAAACGCTTTGCAAAATCAACCATTGAGCGAATCCTCACTCGAGGAGAAAAAAGAAAACAGAGTATGGACTGAACGCAGATTTATTCTAAAGTTGAATGAATTGACACCATCTCCTGCACTACTTATTTATATCGTGTTCCAGGAGAATCGCCCAATAAAAAGTTTTACAATTCAATCAAAGCTTGACATGTGTTTGGTTGTTCATGCATTGAAGTGAAATTTTGTGAGCCGCAATCTACGGACAAGATATATAAGTGGCATCTTCTCCTTTGTATACCAATTGTCATTGGTGGTATTTGCGGTTGTGAAGTAGACATGATTTTCCATTGGTTTCACGACGTTTGGAATTAGGGATCAATCTTTTCAAGTTAGTTATTATTATTTGAAGTGCACGCGTTCAGTAATATCCATCGTGGAAGGACGTGCTAATCAAGTCTCACAATATCTTATTCACCGTCCTTACAAATTCATTTTGAGTTGATAACTCATTTCCGTTTTACCTCTCTAGGCTTCTGTCGAAGTTGCATCAGTAGACAACGTAGTCGATAGGGGTTGGGATTGTCAAAAGATGGGTTATCACATTTCATATGTGAATACAATTAAAGTTGAATTTTGGGTGGCGAACTTGCAAGATACCAATTTAATAAAATTCCTTTTATTAATTCTATAAAATTTCAAAATAATTGTAGTTAAAATATATGTCGTTACGGTATGTTAACGTGATGATTAATAACGCGTAAGATCAACTTCTATCATTCTTATTGTTTATCCACTGTTCAAAATTTGTAGTTCACATAGAAAAAATACATATGTACTTTTGCTATCTTGGAGTTATGCATGTTTAATCTCTGATGTAGCTTTTTGAAAAGCTATGTTTAACTTTAGCATGGAGATTATTTTTAATTGAATTTCTATTGTTTAGAAATAGATAAAGTTAAATGAAATAAAATCATTTTTTTTATGCATGCACAACATGTGTTAGAATTATTAGAATATTGTGGTTTATTTTTAGCGAGCTCTGTTTAGAGCAGTTAGAAGCTAAGTTTATGAATAGTGTTTTTTATATAAAAGAAACAATTGTAATTGTTGTAGATGCATAACAGAGTAGATTAATAACATTGATGTACATGCACATGTCAGATTGTAAAGAGCCGAAGCTCTATGACGAAAGAAGAATTAATTCATTTCTGCAGGGAAGTGTTGAATTCCGTAGTTACTCTATTTTGATTTATGTTTTGTTTTTAATTTATTTTGTTTATTCATTGTGTAGGACTGCATAATTTCTACAAATTGTTATCAAAGCATTGTTTTCTAGAGGGCTTTTAAAATGGCAACAAACTATGGCTTCTACATCCGGTTTGCACAAACTACAATTTAATGGAAATAATTTTGAGTACTAGTCATTAACTATGAAAGCACTATTCAGATGCCATGATGTGTGGGAGGTTGTTGAGAATGTCTACTCAAAGCTTGTAGATGAAGCAACGTATACTAAACTCTCACAAACAGATAAAGATACTTTGAAGGAGTTACGAAAGAAAGACAGAAAAATGTTTTTCTATATTCATCAGGAAATGCATGAAAGCATCCTTCTTAGAGTGGTAGTAACTAATCAAGTAAAATCCATACAGGACACTTTGCAAGCTGTGTTCCAAGGTAGGGAGAATGTAAAAGACGCCAACCAATAGTTACTTCATAGAGATTTTTAAAATATGTGAATAAAAGATTCAAATTCCGTAGAATCTTTTTTTACTTAAGTAGTTGAATTAGTTAGTCAAATTAAATATCATGGTGAAACTATTAAAGATAGAAGGATTATTGAAAATTTTCTTAGCAGTTTGCCTATGAAATTTGATACTTTATTTGTTCTTATTAAAGAAACTATGGATCTAAGTCAGTTTTCAATTGATGCATCACTAATAAATCATTAAGAAAGGTTGAATATATCACATGAAGTTTTAGATTAATATTTTTCATGTTAGACAACATGAATTTATGGTAAAGGAAGAGGAAGGTTCATCCCTAGAGGAAGAGGAAGAAATTCATAGAGAGGACATAAGAGTGGTTCATCAAACTGAAGTTGAAGAGGATAGAGTTAAAAACACAGTCTCAGTCAGAGACATGATAAGTCTCATGTTTAGTTTCATTATTGCAAGAAGCATGGAAACTATGCTTATGATTACAATAAAAAACAATATGATCAACATATGAAAAATTAAAATTAGGTTGGAAGCTCTACTCATAGCTACATGTTTATTGCATGCACAAGGATTGCTAAATTGATACCTAAGTTATCGCCTATTCACTGTAATTTATCAAAAGATATTCCATGTGATGTTTGGTATTTAGATTAAGGTTACAATAATCACATGTCAGTTAACTTAGATTTATTTTCTAGTTTGAATGAGTCAGTTAAGAGTTATTTTACTCTTGGGAATAATAATATTGTGTATGTAAATGGAAAAGGAACAATCGGTATTCTAACTAAAAAGGGGGAGAAAATATTATGCATGATGTTTACTATGTTGCAGGTTTGAAACACAAACTTATGAGTATTGGGAAGTTTGTAGAGAAAGGATACAAAGTTTATATTGAAGATAATGAATGCCTAATTTTGGAAAACTACCATTATAACACTCATTGTATTGCGAAAGTTAATATGAGTAACAATAGAATGTTTACCTTGATATTACAACTAGGAAAAAAGAAAAAATTAGATCTGTTTGCAGAAAAATTATTAATTCAATTCATAGCCAAGTCCTACGCTAAGCCAAATGAGTCCTGAGATAAGGAAAATCAATCTTGTGTTGAGTCTTGTGCTTAAGAAATTAAGTCTTGCGCTAGTGTAAATTAGTAATGTGCTAAGGTAAATGAGTCCTGCACTGAGCCATGTGCCAATGAAAATCACTCCTACTTTGTGTCCTACAATAATACAGTTGATTCCTGTGCTTAAGGAACACAACAAAATTTTCAATTATTTATAAAAGATGAATCATGGATTTGGTATCTCAGGTTTGCACATTTGAATTTTGGATATTTTTAATTTATTGTATATGAAAAATATGGTTAAAGGTTTTCCTTTGATTCAGAAACCAGAAAGAGCATGTGAAGTGTGTATTTTAGGTAAGGAACATAGATATTCATTTCCAGTTGGTAAAACAATAAGAGCATTCGCACCACTTGAGATAGTACACTTAGATTTGTGTGGAACTATGCAAATAACTTCCTTTGGAGGTTGTTCATATTTTATGAAATTTGTTGATGATTACAGAAGGAAGACATGATTGTATTTTCTTAAACATTTCTTAGATTCTTTTGATATATTTTAGGAGTTAAGGCTTTTGTGGAGAAGCAAAGTGGATGCTACATCAGAGTTATGAAAAAAGATAGGGGAGGTGAGTATTTTTCCAATGCATATCTAGTTTTTTGCAAATATCATGGTATACACAAGAAGTTTACTACGAGATATACACCATAGCATAATGGTGTGGTAGAGAGGAATAACATAACCATTATGTAAATGGAAAGATATATGATGAAGGAAAAGCATCTCACAAATGAGTACCGGTTAAAAACAGTAACAATTGTGGTTTATATTTTAAATAGGTGTCCAACAAAAATTCTTAGGAACATGGTTCATCAATAAGCTTGGACTAACAACAAACACAATGTTTCTCACTTTAGAATTTTTGGTTGTCTGGCATATGGACATGTGCCTAGTGAGCTAAGGAAGAAGATAAACAACAAAGGATAAAAGAGAATATTTTTTGGCTATTTATAGAATACAAAAGCATTCAATTTGTGTAATCCAGTCACTAGAAAGGTTGTGATCAGTAGAGATGTACAATTTATTGAAAATGAAGCATGGGATTGAAGTATAGAGAAAACAATTAGTATAGCAACATTTATACCTCATGATGATATGGCAGATGAATATATAGAATGACAAGGTATTGTATCTTCTAATATTGGACATGCTTATGACGTTGTAGCACAAGCTACACCTCCATCTACAGTTAGGAGGTCTCTAGGATTTCAGTCATCTTTAGCCATGTAAGAGACACCATAAAGAACACCGGAAGAAACTCCTTCACCAAAAAACATTTAATCATCTGATAGACACTTGCAATAGACAACAAGGAATCTTACTGAGATTTATAATGTTGATAGAACTAACTCTTTTAAAGTTTTCGAATTATTTTCTCAAACTACAGATCCATTATATTTTGAAAAGGCTATAAACAGTGAATTTTGGGTTCAACAAATGGATGATGAGGTAGATGTTATAGAGAAAAATTAGACATGGAAGTTGATGGATCTTCCAAAAGGAAAGGACGTGAAAGGAGTGAATTGGGTTTACAAGACCAAGTATAATGTTGATGGAAAAGTATAGAAACATAAAGCAAGGATTGTTACAAGAGGTTTTACGAAGAAATATGGATTTGATTATAAGTAAACCATTGCACCAGTAGCACTTTTGGACACGATAAGAATGGTTTTGGAAATTGCAGCTCTAAACAATTGGTCTATTTTTCCTATGGATCTAAAATCGACATTTTTGAATGATTTTATTGAAGAGGAAGTTTATGTAAATCAGTTAGAAGGTTATGAGATTGAAGGTGATGAAGGAAACATTTATAGTTTGAGAAAAGAGCTCTATGGTCTCAAGAAAGAACTTAGAGCTTGGTATAGTAGAATTCATTCTTATTTGATTATGAACGGTTTCAGTAGGAGAAGTAGTGAGCCTTATCTATACACCAAGATAAAAAAAAAGGTAATATTATAATTGTTTGTGTTTGTGAGGGTGATTTAATCATAACTGAAAATGTATCCATAGATTCATTCAAATTATCCAAGAAAAAGGAATTTGAGAAGACAGATCTAAGTCTTATGCATTACCTTTTGGGAATTGAAGTTAAAAAATCAGTGGATGGAGTTTTTATTTCACAAGAAAAGTATGATAATGATATTGTGAAGAGATTTAACATGTTGAATTGTTACCCAACACCAACACTAGCTGCAATAGGTTTTAAGTTAAGAAAAGCGGATAGTGGATCATTTTTGGATCCAACATTATTGAAAAGGTTAGTTGGAATTATCATGTATTTGATGACCACAAGGCATGATATTATGTATGCTATGAGGTTCATATCAAAGTTCATGGAATCTTGAAAAGATTCACATAAGCAAGCTAGAAAAAGTATTTTCAAGTATGTGTATGGAACAAAGAACCATAGAATTTTGTATTAAACTTCAAATGAGTTCAAGCTCATAGGTTATATAGGTAGTGATAATGTCAGAAGTATAGAAGAAAGGAAAAACACATCCAGCTATAAATTTTACTTTGGAATAGGAGTGGTTTCATGGGCATCAAAGTAACAACTTATTGTCACACTATTTTCAGAAAAAGTAGAGAATGTAGTTTCAACATGGTAAACATATCAAGTTGTGTGGATGAGAAGAGTATTAACAGATTTGAGGAAGAATCAAGAGGACTCTACATAATGTTTTTGTGAAAAAAACTCAACAATAAAATTTTCTAAAAAATCATGTTTTTCACAAGAGAAGAAAACATATTGATACAAGGTTTCATTTCATAAGGGATTTGGTAAACAAAAAATAAAATTGTCTTGAATTTTTCAAATCTGAAGACCAATTTTCTGATATTTTTATATACGCATCAAGAAAGGAATTATTTAAATATTTACAATTTTTTTCGGGATTTTATGATCTTGAATATGTAAGATATGGAAATGCAAACTCAATTCCATAATAATGAAAGTTACAAGGCCGAAATTAAGGGGGAGTGTTTGGAATTATGCATGTTTAATCTCTCTCATAGATTTTTCAATAGCTAAGTTTAGTTTTAGCATGCATAATATTTTTAACTAGATTTGTATTATTTAGAAATAGATAAAGACACATGAAATAATACAATTTATTTTATGCATGCAAAACATGTACTAGAACTAGAAGACTACAATTTTCTTAGTAGAATCTGTTTAATATAAAAGAAGCAATTGTAATTGTTGTATATGCATAACAAAGTAGATTAATAACATTTTTGTACACGCACAAGTCATATTGTAAAGAGACAAAGCTCTGTGACACAAGAAGAATTAATTCATTTATGCACAAAAGTGCTGATTTCCATAGTTACTCTGTTTTTATTTATATTTTCTTTTAAATTTATTTTTCTATTCGTTGTATAAGAATGCATAATTTTTACATGTTAGGTGTTATTATTTTTCCCATTTGGAACCTCCCTTTCATACCAACTTCTAATTATTCGCATTACTTAAACTTAAATTGAAAAAATATATTTTAGTCATTTTCCTGTACGTTTTAGTGTATTGTAAGCATAAATTCACATTTAATATCCATGTATTTTTGAAACTGAGCTTTGCTGAACATGGAACCTTTATGGCTCCTATTTTTGTTAGTTTCACACAACTTGCAACTAACCTAGGGTATGTATGTTGGTGAACTTCAATTACTTATAGCTTTCTAAGGGTTATCTCTTTAAAATTTTATGGTTGTCTTGCTTGGCTTACCTTTAGTTAATTTCAATAAAATGTTTATTGTTAATTATCATGTGTGATTTTTTTTGCATATTAGTCTTTATCGATGTTTTCTTTTTTATTCCATCTAATTTTGTTATAACTTATGGTAAGAAATGAAGATTTAAATGTTAGATTCAAACATGGTTGATCTTCATTTTATTAATTATAAATTTTGCGTGAAAATTTAAAATAATTACACAAAACTATTTTGATGCCGATATTAAGATTATATGTTGGTATCTTCCCTTTGATGTTTTTTTAACTCACTAGAGATAACGGCAGCTTAAGGTTAAGATTAAGAAAGTATAAATGACAATATACAAACCTTGTAATTAAAGGAGACCCTATTAACACCTAATATTTTAAGTAGGAATCTCATTTTAACCCGATAGAGAAAATAGAGATATGAAAACTCTAGAAGAGGCATACCCAATGAGTAAACCAAACATAAACACAGAAGGGGTTCACTTAGTAGAGGTATGGTATATAATGTTCATTCAAAGGGTAGTAAAGAATACGCTTAATTTTATTCTTTACCTCCAATTATTCAATTGATAATACCCTCTCACTGTATTATTAAAATGAAACCACACCCTATATTTTTCCATGTTTATTACTTACCCATTTTCTCATGACAACTTTAGTTACCATTTTTTATTCCTACCCAGATATATCAAACAAAAATAATAATCATGTTTGCAACTCAATCACTATTTTCTTAATATACCTTTTCTATAGAAACGGAGTTTTAAGCCATTTGTTACCTATTACCAATTACCTTAATGTTTACATTTAACAAATTTTGTATAGTTTCTCAAATAATTAGGATGTTGAAATAATTTCATGTGTTGAAAAGCATAGTAGGTCCTCTCTTTCTACCATCAATGTTAGTTAAATGGTGGGGATAAATAAGTACATAGATTTAATTATCCACGAAAATAAATTATTCAAGATAATAGTTTATGTTTGAACAAAAAATTATGATACATTACGTCACATAATGAATTGGATATTAAATTGCATACATAAACATGAAAGTAAATGAACACAAGATATAAGTAAAAAAACATTTCGGTATAAAAACTACTGAAAAATAACTTATTTTTATCGAGAATAAACATTTCACCCTACACTCCAACTCTTTCCAGTAGTTACACCTTCATGGAGGAATTACAAACTGGCATATGCATTCTCTCATGATAAAATCATTCACATCATGTATCTTAATTGTGCTCACACAAGTTTTTTACTCATTTGTGACATGTAGTGCTTCATGCTTATGTGTAACTCACTATATATTTGATATTAAACAGATTACATTGATTTATATCAAAGTGGGTGGCTATATTTTGGGTCACTCTTATATTTAAAATTTAAACACTTTACCGACATGATATGGAATCTGCCACAATTATATTTTAAATATAATTTATATGCCATGACCATTTAGATTTTGGGGAGTTTTTTATTAAGTCAGTTTTCCACTTAATATTATAACTACAACACTCCCCCTTAATGTTAAGTAGGGAAATATGTAAATTCCCCTTTATTTATACAAAAGGACTTACAATCCATAAATCAACACGTGAACATTTAGGCTAGCATATAAATATATATAGCTTGTTCTAAATAACACATGCCAAATCACATTTTGGTAAAAAAATAATAATTATGATCCATAAATCATCTAAGTGATTTAAGCTAGTATGCAAAAAGTCATTATTCTGCATATTTTATAATTTTTTCTGGGTTTTACAACTCCACACTACACTACCATGGTTTCCTGTGGATATAAACAAGTCTTGAACCATATAAATGTTCTGCAGGTTTTAGAAAATCCCCATTAGATTGCTTTACTATTTTGCATACTTCAAGAAGTCATAACATAGAGAAAATGTTATGTAGGTTTTATAAAAAATGCATTACACATGAACAACAAAAATTCTCAATATAAATTAATTACCTATTAAATCTTACCTAAGATTATGGAGTAGAAAACTCTCATATCTAATACTTCACTAGGTATTGCAACTAAACTCACATAAATTCATAGTTTACTCAAATAAAATAATAATATTATAGCTAGATTTTACATTTGACACAATCAGGATGACATGAGGTGACATTGTAAAATATATGACATTTCAACAAGCAAGCAAAACATGATCAATCCTCGTTACTTTTCTCCCACATAAAAACTCTTCCAATCTGATTCAAAGGTGAATATCAACACAATTCATAGGATCATTTTAATCTTGTTTATCTAAATCAGATGTGGTAATCAAAATCATCCACATCATCATTTGAGTCAAACAACAACTTATCTTATTAAGAGGTGGAGAATAAGGTGATACACATGATATTTTAATTCTTTCTCATCTGATTCAAAGGTGGAGATCATTTTCATCCACCTGGTCATTTGATTTAAACAACACATGCTCATATGATTCAAAGGTGGAGATCAAGGTCATCCACATGATAATTTTTTTCTTACTCATCTTGTTCAGAGGTAGAGATCAAAGTCATTCACATGATCATTTGATTCTTTCTCATCTATTTCACAACTTGAGATCAAATTAATCCACATGATAATATGAATCTTAATGTAAAATGCCTAAGATAGCCCGGAATTTATATAACTTTTTAGCACATAATGGCTTTGCAAAAATGTTTGCAACCTCATCTTTAGTATAAAAAAACTTGAGGGCTATGTCACAATTCAAAACTTTATCTCGAATGCAGTGCATATGATTCTCAATATGCTTGGTTTTTTTATACTATACTATATTTTTTCAAGGGAAATACAACTCTAGTTATGACATAAACGAAGCGTACTTCCTTTGATTTCCATAAAAAATTCATCAGATAGCCTTTTTAGTGGCATAACTTTCTTCTAATTCCATAAAAATTATATACTCTACTTTAGTAGAAGAGATATATAAGTTTAGTTGCTTCTTGATACTCCAAATGATTTCACCTGTACCAAACTTGAAAATATATCATGAAGTATATTTTCTATCCACAATATCAAAACATGGTCAAAATCACAATAACTGAATAAATTTGCATAATCACATGAAGAATAATATGAACCATAATTGATTGTACCTCTGATATATCCTGTATTTTTTTTTGTCATTTTCCAAAGGTCCAAATAAAGATCCTACATGAATCAAGAAATAATTCCAACTACATAGGATATATCACGCCTAGTGATAGTCAAATCAATCAACTTCTACAAAAACATTGTCTATAAAATGTAGTATTATATTCATGACAAGAAGCTTTTGGAAATAATTTAACACCTACTTACATAAGAATATATATGTGCTTACAATAAATGAAGTATATATGTGCTTACAATAAATATATATATGTGCTTTTGGAAATGTTCACATGAGTTTTCTTCATCTTATCTATGATGTTGAAAGGATACAGAATATCCTTTTTTTGTCCCTTACTGGGAAAAACCTTTTATCGTATGTGAGTTTGTACTTGCACTACTACGGTAGCGGCCTTAGGATAATTTTGCACATTCAGAGCTACACTCATTTTGTTAACCCCATGCGATGTGAGAGTGGATTGAGAAACACTTGGATTAGATGACTACCCTTCCTCTATGTTCCTCTTTTTCGAAATTGTGTTCGCAGCCACACCTTGGAAAGGAGGTTGATTGATTGCACAAAAATCCTCCACCTACTAATTTCCCAATGTTGGTTCAGTCTGAGGGGCTTCTTGTGTGTTTTCTTGCTACTGGTTTACTTCTTCAGTTGACTCTAGAGACAAACCAAATGTTTGAACTATCAAGGCCTGATAAAGTGTTCCATTGAAGCATATTGATTTATTATGAGGAAGGTTACAGGGGTTACAACATTCAAATTCTTGAGCCATGTTATTCCAAATTGGAACCAAGACTCTTGATGTTGAAGCTGCATTTAGATCATATGGTTAGAATTATGTGTTAACTTGTGGTTGTCCTTTGTTCTTGTTTTTATTTGGAGATTGGCCTTAACGCCTATTGGAATGGAATAGAGGCCTTTTTGTTTTTTCTTGAGGCTTATAAGGCCTAGAGTTTTGAATTTGTTGTCTCTTCATAGTAAATATCTCATCCCTAAATGTTTATTGTACCTTGGCCATTTCCTATTGCACTTTTGTTATCTCTCGCAATATTTTCTTAAGATCTTCATTTTCAAATGGATTGCTCAAAGAAGTGGAAGATTTTTTTTTGCTCTGATTTCTTGGAGCTAGAACATGGGCTATTTTAGGAGCTTGACTAGTTATGGGAGTTCCCATTTCTGGATACAGAGGCATTGGTGGCCTTAGTGCTAACTTTCCGGCTTGAATGACGCAATTTTCTTATTTGATAGTTATGTCATAGGATCCTGGTAGTGTTATTTCTCCAATGTATTGGATCATCATTGCTATATCTGAATTTAGAGCATTCAAAAAGTAGAGGAATGCACCTTCTGTTTATAGCTTTATATACAATGGAATTTGGTTCCACGATCACTACAATCAGAAATTGAAATCCGTCATTTTCTCATTAGCATCCCTCTTTATGGTTGTTAATTATTCCAATAAAGATAGATTGTCTCCTCTATCTTCAAAATAAATTTAGAGAGTTGTGCATATCTGGTCCCAATTTTTAATTGATCCACCTGTCAATCTCTTAAACAATTGCAACACCTTTTCTTTGAATAAGGAAGGTAGTAACTTGACTGTAACATGCACTTAATTTATTTCTTGAATAGTGCAGATGTTTGCAATATATTTTATATGATAAAAAAGAGTCGTGTGATTCTCCATAGTAAAATAAGGGATTTTTTTAGTGTTGCCAGAAAGATAGGTTTTGAGGATTAAGTGTCAATGGGATGCTGCCTGTGAAGTGAACATAAGGATTTATTAGAGCTCGAGGCAGTTGTTGTTATAGAAGTGCCATTATGATTGGCCTAAGAACCCTGGTTGATTCGATAAAATTTCTACCAGGTGGAGGTGTAGACAAAGTCATGTTAGGTGGATATTGTGATATGTGTGGTCTTCTTCCTCTCCTTCCTCTAGTTGGTGATAATTACAGGTAGAAAAATAGGTCCTCTTCTCTAGTATCAGACCTTGTTCAGATTCTTCTCATGTAATCGGGAAACTTGTCCTGATACATCACTAAATTCTATCCCTTTGGAGTCACAAGATGTGTGGGAGAATTAGCCTCAAAATCCTAGGGTTTTTCCAATTCACACACTAAACTCAAAAAAATATAAAGAATGTTTGAAGGACTTGTAGATTTTATATTCAGGAGATTGAAAATTATTTTGAAATGATAGTCCTGAAAACCTAAAAATGCAAGAATTATCAATGTTTGAAATCCCAATATCTGAAATTTGGAGAACCAAGAAATCTTGAAATCTGAAATTCCAAAATCCCAAAACCCGAAATTCAAAAAACTCTGAAATTTTAAAAATCAAAATTTCAAAAAATTAAAAAATACCCTTTTGAGTATTAGCCTCTGATCTATCTACTAGTGAAATTTGGACTTATTTTGAGAAATTTAAGCACTTGAAAATTGATTTCAGAGTTCATCCTTAGAGGTGAAGTGTCTGAAATTGCAGAAATTACAAATTCTAACTCCAAAAATGGATTCAAAGCTTGCAGAAAAGACTTCTCATCCCATCGGGCGTTCCAAAACTATTGATGTGTAATTATAAAACTCCTGATTGTTTGGAATTTTATATATTGAAAATTTAAGTGTGAATGCATAACGTGGAGATTTTCCCAAAGTGTGGGACTTTTGCAATCGGGAAAGCTCTCCGGAGAAAGTTTGGCTTCCTATTCCTATATCTATCACCACTCTCCAATTTTCAGAAAAATAAGATAAATCCTTTCCTAAATTTTTTTCCAAGGAGATAGGGATAAGAAGATGCAAGAAAAATAAACAAATCTACCCGAGGTGATGCACCAATGAGGAATTTTGAATAACTACCTTGCATAGGTGTTGCAGCCTAGAATCCACCATAAACAACCTAGGTACGTTGGACAATCACTTAGCCTGAGATGAGCACTCACACGAAGTGCGCAAAGGTACCGAGACCCTCTTTAGAGTTTTTTGTGTAGGATGTTAACGTGTTGAAGATATTGCATATTCAGAACCATATTAAGCACAAAACTTCCACAGAGCATAATCATTCACTAGTACATAACCAGATCTAGATCTTAAAGAATCATGAATTGAAAAATATATGTGACAAGATTGATCATACAAGAACAAATTACAATCATATTAATACTTTATCCATGCAATATACTCCATTATATTGAACATTGCAAAACATAGTAGCTTCTTACAATATAACATTACCATGAGTTTATGCACGCATCATATTGGGCAACATAAATCTACAATAACTCATACACAGTGTCTTCCTCTAGCTACATAGACTAATACTAGCTTAGAGGGATGGGGAGTTTCCCTTCACCGCTTACGCACTTCCCAAAATAGGTCACATGCTGAAAATATCCATGCACCTTTACAATAATATGCACACATGGAAGTGCACTAATAATAGATCCCCTATAGTTAACTGGCAGTAGTAATCCTATTATTATCCTGAACTCATGCATGGCACTTAGTATATGCTCATCCAAAAATTATCATTTGGGTGTTGCACAAGTCTTAATCCCATTGTGTGCTCTCTACGCTATCTCCAAAAATAGCCCGTAACCATGGAAAGGGCTAAGTCCCAAATCAGCTTGTCCTCATGTGCATTTCCTTTCCTAGAATTTCGTGAGTGTCAAATACACCTTATTCCTTTACACGAATCTTTTTTGTGCCCTCTTCTTAGTGTCATAATCTGTCTGGTCAAAATTACCCCACACTAATGTACATTTCCATCCCTGAAATGGGGTTCCTCCTGATTGTCCCAAATAATAAAGAATACGAATGGAAAGAATGTCGAGAATCACTGAAAAAAGAATAGAATTCTATTCTACAAAACCCTCTGTTTCAACTGGGAGAATCAACTCTGGATATTCTGTTTTAATCTCAGCCTCCAATGTTTTCTAGTCATCCAATGTGGTTCTCGTATTCTCTAGAATTTCTATGGTGATGGCTTCCAACTCGTCCATGGTTATCTCTTCCTTTTCATTCTACATTACTACGAAAACATTGGCCATAGGATACATCCTTCCCTCCAGAAGATCCAACTTTTGTGATATCATCTTTCTAATCTCATTTAGGATCTCCTTATGTGGGTTTTGTGCTACTACTAGGGATTCACGCTTTTTTTTTACTAATGCCAATATTTTTGTGTGCCCTAAAGTCTCTTACTTTATTTCCTTCATAACTTCATTATATTCTTTCATAGTCTTGATCTTGATCACCACTTCTAGTGCTACACATATGTTTATATCTTGATATTATTTCTTCAACTCAGCTTGTAAATTTTAGAGTAGTTCCTCGTAAGATGAAATATTCCTAACCACAGAGGTGTTTTCTCTCTCTACTTTAAATTCAGAATAATTTTTTGCTTGCATTCGAATTTTTCCATCGTTAAGCACCAAATCAACTAATGTGTTCACATAATGCATAACCGAAGGAAACTTCTCAGGTACCTTAGACTTTAGATGCGGTCTTGCTTTCAGGACATAGTCACCAATTTCTTCTGCCATGTTGATGAAGGCCTCATTCTATTTTTCTCTAGATCCTTCTCTCCTTTCAGAAGTGCTATTTCTATAGTTTTTACGTTATTATCTTCAAGTAGTTCTTTAATAGTCATAGCCTTATCAATATTACTCCATGCCACCACTGTAGATACCTTAACAAGGGCATTTCTCACCTACTAATCAGACATAACAATGGGCTTTATAGTCATGTGTCTGCTCTGACGTTCCTTCTTCACTCTTCTTGAAAAACAAGACTCCTCGCATACATAAAAATTTGGATCATCCATGATAGTCTACATCAAGTAGGACAGTTGTTTCATTGCTCACATAGTGGCCATGTCTGGGTCAATCAGCTCCAACCCATATAACTCATTCAGGTCCATTGTGCTTTGAAAATGAGCACATACTATTTTACTTGGGTCCTTAGCATAACCCATATTCAGAAAAATGTATTCTCCACTTGTTATATTTGTTCTTTGCCCCTTAGGAACCTAAGCACCAAGGTTTGGAGTTGGCCCTTTGATGTCCTAAGTAGTATCATGCATGTGAGGTTTCTCATCCTCTGATTATTTTTCCTCCTTTACCCCTTCATATTCATCCTTCATGTCCTTATCTCTAGGATCCTTCATATCTTCTAGCTTCACTAGGGTCCTAAGTGCACTCTCTGCAGACTCCGCCTCCTCATTCAATTTTAGCTTTCTCCTCTTCTTCTCAGTTGCCTCTTTCTAAAGGGAGAGTCATGGTGATATTCTAATAGGCTGTGGAGTTCCCGTACCTTGGGTATTTATTCTTCAGAATACCCTATTAAAGGGTTCTCTTCATGAAATACTTACATGTCCAAATCCTCGTCTCCTACCTGCACTTAAGGTGGAGTATCCACATATTGAGTCTCCACTCTTTCTATGGGCTGCCTCTGGCCTCTATGATCCAAGCCTCCACTATCTTCATGTAGTTATTTCTCCTCATGTACCTCTATAGTTGTCAGAGGATTTGGAGCTAGCACATTCTCCACTGTATGTTTGTTTTAAGGAAGCCCTTGTAGCATGAACTCATTCTCCATTCACTTGTTATTCTCCATGTCTGAAATGAGTCTTTCAATGTAGGAAGTCTGATTTGGATACACATATGTCTTCTTGAGTGTGTGGTTGTCACAATCTACCTTGTCTACATTGAATTTCAGATGGCACGCATCAATAAATATGTGAACTGAGGCCTAGAATTAATGCACTATGAAGGAATAGGGAACTTATCACCGCGGGCTCCATGTCACATCTCTCTTAGCAAACCACGTGATGCAAAAGTGTTGCTACACTATTAACTTTACTAACTTTCCTACAACCGAAGGTAGCTCCTTGGGAATTCTCCACTCATCCTCAAACACCATGTGAATTCGGTCATACCACATTTTTTCCCTCTACTTAAATGAACCACTCATTTATCCTTCACATAAATATTTTTCAAACTTCTCTAAGAGGGAATTATTTTCCAATGGGTACTCATAGATCTTTTTCTTTGGCGCCTCGGGCACCCAAATTTCTAATAACACAACAGAAAGTAGGATAGCGCCAAAACTTATCTTTTCTCCTGTGTACGCTTCCTCAACAATGGTGTCTACAATATAGCCTTCTAAGTTGTATACTACTCCCTGAGACATTTTCTTTGTAATATGAAGCCACATGGTGTTTACCTACAACCATCTCTCTTGGTCATTCAACTTGGTTAGCAGATGTGTGGCTGCCTACACCATAGGAAACTTCTTTATTTTATCAATGTCCATTCCGCGTGGACCCTTCATATACCCCAACTCCTTTCTTATTTCTATGATAGTTGCTTTATCAGTTAGATTACCAAAAAGGTTTACCCTTGTGCCCTTCAATCTTTTTAGTGTCAAAACCAGGGTCGTTATGATCCTAACCCTTCATCCAGAGAAATAAAAGAAGTCATCATGGACTCGGCTCATCAGCCATTGGTATAAGGGTTCATATTTTCCAAAATATGGGAACTCATACAACTGATAAACTCCTACCTGCTTCAGTAATTTTTCCCCAGCATCGTCATACACTAGCATATCCTCCACCATGTGCTTATTGGTCTTATTATTCATCAAAGCATCCAATTATCCCTTTTTATTAGTGGTATGGTGGTTGTAGTCACTTATTTTGCATCTACAGATATGGGAATCCCACTCTTGTCTAACTATTACACCTTCTAGGTACTGCATCTCTAAAAAATTGCTCTAGAGAGAAATTTCAACTTCAACTTCTACCTTCTTCTTTCCTTTTTTTTCTGCGGTAGGTTCTTTCTTCAGTGCCATCATAAATATCCCACCTTTTGTTGTCTGTAATGAGTAAACTAAAACCCTATCTCAAATCTACATGCACTAGCTTGAAACCTTGTATCCTAGCTCCTTCGCATCACTTATTCTTCACTTAAACCATTCACCAATGGGGATATAAGCCTCTTCCATGCTATAGTCTTCTCTCCACTTCTGGTGTCACAACACTCTACACCTTAACATGACTCACTCGGCTTGATCACACATAGCTTACTCAATTACTTGTGATCACAAAGATAAAAATGAACCCACATCACATCCTTATATAGATTTTTGAAAATTTAGTGCATTTAGTTCTCCTTCACCTACCAACAAACCTCTCAATAATTGACCATTTTCATAATCTCCATATGGTACATCTTCACGCCCCAGCTATAACCTTCTAGTGCACATTCCTAACTTCTAGCTCAAGACTTCTCTTCAACATGCTTCCATGCACCTAACTACCTCATCATTACGCCTTCCCCTAGTAGTCTCCATGGGCAGTGCTTACCTCATTTTATAATGCTTCCTCATTTATTGTCATCTATGGTCATTTTACGTACCCAAAATTATAGGCTACTGCACCACCGGAACAATGTAACACATGCCCCAATGATGATACAGGTCTCCTTGCAAGGTGTTCGGGATCCAAAAAACCTCTCCAAGTATGCGTTAACATCCTGCATGCCCCGCTTATCCCTTGCATTCTTTGCTCTTCTCCTCTCCCCTCTTTTTCTTTATGTTTTGGTCTTCAGTTATGAAACCGCTGCCCTGCGTGGGTGGTGGTCTTGTGACAACCGCCTAGTCAGGGCAGCGGTCCTGTAACCGCCGCCCTGCTTAGGGCGGCGGTCCTTCACACATTTTCTAGAATGCTCTTTTAACGTGATTCACGTAAATTTCAACGTTTACCAACTTTTTAAACTTCCTTTGGCTTGCATTTGTGATTATGGTTTCCTGGAATAGTGTTTTGGCATTGTTTATAGTTTAAGAGTTCCATTTGGTTTTTACCTTTGGGTAAATGCAAATGCTATAAATAGTTGGCTTGTGCTCAAGCAAAAGGCCCCTCAAATTTTCCTCTGAATTTCTCATTGCAATAGATTAGTCTTTCATTTTGCTTACAATTCTTAGTTTCATTCATTGCATGCCTAGTTAGTGTTGTTTTGTTGTTAGGAAGCCATATATCCACCTTGTTCAAAGTGCTGTTATCACTTCATCCAAATCAATTGGAATAGGATAGTTTGATTTCAATAGGAAGCCATTAAAGTTACAGGTTTTGTTCTTCAAACAAGATAGTTTCAGGTTCTGGATGTTTTATGTTACATGACTCACAATAAATCCCGCTAGGAATTGCATAAGCCAAGCTCTGTACTCTTGCGCTATCTCTCTCCTACTCGCATTGTATTTAGTCTGTATCATAAGCTGCGTTTGTCCCAATATCTACTTCTATTGATGCTAACATTACATGCTTTTCTAGATCCATGTGAGCACGAAGGAACGAGGAGATCACACTGAGGGGACAAAGCCACACACACCATTGGATTCGCCATTGTTCTGTAAAATCTAGGTTCTAGCTTTCAAAGTTCTAGTTAGAAACACATCAAATAAAGTAGGCAATCCCTTTATTTCATCCAATTTTATTTTTGATATTGCCAGGAAATCTGTGGAGATTGATAGTTTCTGAGAAACTATGATTCACTCCTCACATCTGAGGTAGGATCGAGAGTCTTCCAAATAGATTAGATCAGTTATTTCATTATTTAGAATAGATTTACAACTGCACATGAAAGTAGCTTTACTCGGTTGCTTTATTTGTTTTAAATTCATTATCAGATTAGTTGTCAATTTCTAGATATATTAATGGTTGCTCCTTCAATTTCATTCATATAAATTCATCAGAAAAATACAAAAATAGAGAAGTCATATATGCTATAGATATACTTCACATAATTAAATTTACATTGTTGCTTTCGTATGACAATCACGGGACCTAGAGAGCCCAGAGAATACGTATTCGAGCCAATTATGCCCCAACCCAATCTTGTCATAGCAATAACTGATATAGATCAGAATCTTGGGATCTAAGTCTTTCGAATAACGACAAACTTACAACAGATTAGCCTCCAGTTAAGTGGGTTAAACATAGAAGATGACCAAGCGCACACATTTTGGTCAAATCAACCAAACTATAGATTACCCTAGATATATATCCGCATGACTGTGGAAGGGCTTGAAAGAGAGAAAACATTTGGTTGTGATCCTTTAGTCCCATAGCCAAACGCAAGAGACACTCTCATAGATATAGATACCAGCTTAAGAATTCAGGTTGTACGAATGCCTGTAAGATACTCTAAAAAGATCGCACAACTATTAATTTTGAATATAGAGGCTAAGAAAGCATATGAATATTGGATATTAGGGATTAGGGATTGAGTTTGAAGATGACCATAGCAGGACCACAACAAACACAAATCTATGGTTGTGACCCACAAATCGCACAGCCTAACAAATCCATAGGTGAATCAGACATAGATGCTGGCCTACACACATTAGTATTCAAATCTACTCCACTTCCACCTATCATCATCAAACAAATATCCTTGTTATACATAGCAGCTAATAAAGGCAAGGAATTATGGAATAGGCCAAATAATCACCTGTAGAGTCCACTATTTCCACCATCCACCCTATGACCCTTTGTGGAAATATACATGAAACTATCCCAGGTCATTTTCTGCGTATTACACAACCCATAGACCGAATCACGCCAGAGCTCGATATTGATTGGAGCCTTTCACCAGTCATCCTTACCGATCGATCTATCACACTAGTTCAGGTTAGGAGGGCCTTCTTTGCCTTAGATTCATAATTTCCAGTAGTGCGCGTCGAAGGCATCAGATTACCTAACTAGTTTGTGTACATACCACATGTATTCCATCCCCATCGGTTGTCTTGGCATGACCTCGAGAGGTTGGGTGCGAGGAAGAGTTACTTGAAGATTCCCATGCTCGCTTGTCACTTTTCCATCATATAAAATTGGTGAACCCAATGTGAACCGAACACGCAACCTTTTGATATACTTAAAGTTAAGTTTGACATCATATCAATTGAAGCAGTCCCACAAGAACGAAATTTAAAAGAGTAGTAAGTTTAATTTTGACATCATATCAATTGAAGCAGTCCCGTGAGAACAAAATCTTATCACCGATTCAATAGCAACCTTAGCATCACGCTTTACTCCAAACAGTAAGTTGGAAGATACCCATTTCATGGTATCCCTTCGTACTGAACCATTAGTAAAAAAAATGTCAAATCCTCTTTTAACAAATAGAAATGAAGACAAATCTACTATCCTAGACCACATTGATAGTGATACAACCACTCTTGATTACTTAAATGCCTATGCAGCGTTACATCTCACCCATCACGCAGTAGATTTATCCTTAATCCCACATTCATCTTCCTACTTCGGAAATCCCATGACAGAGCTTCCCCCACAAAAGGAACTTAGCATATACACAGTTGAGAATGGAGACAATCTGAAACTACCTCTAGCCCTGCCTGAGTTTGAAGAAGGTAACGCTTCTCTAATCGAAGAAACAATCGATATTAACATCAGAACAGAGGATGAACCAAGGATATTGAAGTTAGGATCCTCGTTATCTCCATCGGAAGTAGAAATACACACTCAAATCCTCAAAGAACATCAGGAAGGCATTTTGCATTTAATTATAAAGAAATGAAAGGGGTTACACCACACATTGCGGTACATAACCTCGTCACTAAATCAGATGCAAAGCCAATTAAACAAAAATCGAGACCAATGAAACCTAAGGTAGCTCTCATGGTGAAAGAGGAGGTAATGAAACTCCTCCAAGTAGGATTCATCAAGCCAGTCGATTACTCTCAGTGGGTATCTAATATCATTCCCATTCTAAAAAAGAATGGGAAGATACGCATCTGCATAGACTTCTGAGACATTAACAAGGCATGTCCTAAGGATGACTTCCCGTTACCATCCATAGACGTCATTGTTGATGCAACAGCTGGATTTGAGCTTTTGTCTCTCATGGATGGATTCTCAGGATACAATTAAATCAGAATATCTGAACAAGATCAAGCTAAAAACGTTTATAACTCCTTGGGGAACCTATTGCTATGTTGTTATGCCATTCGGTCTCAAGAACGTTGGTGCTACATACCAGCGGGCTATGACGTATATATTTCATGACCTTATTCATAAAATTGTGGAATCCTACGTAGATGACTTGTTGGCCAAAGCCAAGAAGCGTTGTGACCATCTGGAAGTGCTTCACGTCATTCTTTCACGTCTGATAGAATACAGAGTCACCCTAAATCCAGAAAAATGTGTCTTTGGTGTAACAGGAGGGAAGCTCCTAGGTTACATTATATCATCACGAGGGATCGATGTTGACCCAACCAAAATTAGGGCTATTCTTGAAATGGTCCCACCTTCGGATGAATATGGAATCAGGTCATTTCTCGGAAAGCTTGGTGCAATCCGGAGATTCATCCCGGACTTAAGTTTCACCATTCATCCAATCAACAATCTACTCAAGAAATATTATAGTATTGATTGGACCGAAGATTGCAATGAAGCTTTCGACGTAGTTAAGTGTTTCTTGTTATCACCACCTACGCTAATGCCACCTAAGCCAGACCACCCGTTAATTTTATATTCACGAGCTACCAATGTCTCGCTAGCCTGTATGCTGGCTCAAGAAGATGATGACAAGGAGAGAACGTGCAATCTATTTCATTAGCCGAACATTGCTCAAACTATGAAACACGTTATACACAGGCAGAACGAGAATGCCTTGCCATAGTCTTTGCAACCAAACACTTAAGACATTACATGCTAAATCAAGAAACAAAGGTCATTGTAAAGACAGAGCATTTACGAACTTTCCTCATGCAAGGGTCCTTGTCTAAAAAGGCTGGACACTTTATAACCTTAATGGGGGAGTTCGAACTAACATTTGTAAATCAAAAATCCATTAAAGGACAAATCATCATGGATTGGTTAGCTGATAACCCACTAGATGGAGGCAATCTAGTAGATCTGGACTTTCTTGATGAATGCGTATACTACATCGAAACCAGACCTCCCATCTCTGAGTGTCCTTGGTATGCTGATATTATCAATTATATCATGGATCATACGTATCCGGAAGGTGCTACACCACAACAAAGAAGGTGGTTACGCATTATTGTAGCCAAATACGTCATTATAGAGCAAGTGCTCTATCGAAAAGCATTCGATGGAATGCTTCTAAGATGTGTCGACACAGAAGAATCCAAGAAGATTCTCCACGAATCTCACAGTGGAATGTGTGGAGGCCACTTCGGTGGCCATGCCACCGCTCGTAAAATACATCGAATGGGCTATTTCTGGCCTACTCTAGAACACGACATAGTAGAGTTTGTACGAAGGTGTCATAAGTGCCAAGAATTCTCCCATGAGATCCACATGCCGGCACAAGCTCTACAACCAATTGCTACTCCATGGCCCTTTTCTACATGGGGCCTCGATTTGATAGGGAAGTTCTCTCCCTCGTCTATAGATGGCCATAATTTCATAATCACGGCCACCGAATATTTTACCAAGTGGGTAGAGGCTATGCCTCTTACTACTGTACCGGGTTCTGTAATCACCAAGTTCATTTTGAACCAAATCATTTGTAGGTACGGTGTCCCGCAAATCATTATCTCAGATAATGGGACTTCTTTTAAGAATGATGAAGTTCACAAATTGTGCAATAAATTCAAAATAAGCCATCATACGGCCTCCTTGTATTACCCCCAAGCCAACGGACAAGCTGAAGCGACAAACAAAACATTAAAAGCCATTCTTCTTAAAACGGTGAAAGAAAACAAATGAGATTGGCATTTGAAGTTATATCCGGCCTTATGGGCCCACTGAACCTCAATAAGAACACCAACAGGGGTGACTCCTTTCTCACTAGTATTCGGGGCAGAAGCAGTTCTCCCGCTTGAGGTTGAAATACCCAGTCTCCATATCTCATTACAAGGGATTCTGGATGAAGACGCTTACAGAGAAGCACGTCTCTCCCAACTAGAAATCCTAGATGAAGCTAGGTTAGATGCTGAATAGCGGCACAGAGTCTATGCTGACCGGATGTGCCAGCAGTATAACAAGAAGGTCTATGAACGAGACATATATGAAGGTGATCTAGTTCTAAGGCTAGACAGCCGGATCGATAAAAAGAACGGTGAAGGAAGGAAGTTCCGGCCCAAATGGTTGGGCCCATACCGAGTCATGAAGGACTATGGAAATGGTGCATATCTCTTATGCACACTGGAAGGTGAGGAATTTGGTGAAACAGTCAATTCCCTACACCTTAAACGATTCTATGCATAAGCAACCAGCACTACTTGTATAATTATAGCTACATTGCATCTTCATATAGTTAGGATCATTTTGTCTGCTTGTTTTGTACAACTTTGTGATCAAGGAATTTATTCTTAAAAGCAATTCATTACAAACTTCTGATGGTATTGGCATAAACACTCTAATCATACTTCTCCATTTCCATGATATCATCAACTATTTCGGAATCATTTCATCAAATAAAGCTAGATATGACAAAGTCTTAACGGTAACCATACCAAGGTCTGCATGCTTGTTCTCACTTTTGGTTTCTTCTTAGGATAGGTGTCTTGCCTATGGTCTGTTCTAGAAGCTTCATCATGTCACATCTATCCCGTATGTATATCTCTTTGGAAGTAAGAGCATGCTGACATTTTACTCAAGTAAACGAGTCAAATATAGATCAAACAGAAAATTTTAATTTTACACATTTCCTTGCCCCACCAACCTTTGGTGATGAGCTTGCATCTCTTACTAGTGACGTAGGGTTGGGAAAGGATGGAAATGCCCTTACTCGCCTATGCCTTGCCCATGGTGATAAACCCACGCTTCTTACTAGTAGCATTGGGCAATGTGTAGGGGGTCCTCTTGAT
This sequence comes from Taxus chinensis, assembly GCA_019776745.2. Taxonomy (NCBI): domain Eukaryota; kingdom Viridiplantae; phylum Streptophyta; class Pinopsida; order Cupressales; family Taxaceae; genus Taxus; species Taxus chinensis. Next base: position 43,689,616 of record CM034157.1, on the reverse strand, counting down.
AAACAAATGTAAAGGTCATAAACAAACAATTCAAATCTTGAAGTCTTGGGTCCAAAACAGATGAATCAGATGTCCAAAATTCCAAGAGAGTTAAAAATCTTAAAACCCAGATTTTGTCTACCATGTGGCCATCTACGGATCTAAGTCTAGATAAACCGCAAAGCAAGTTGCATCCCAAACTATGGAGTCACTCGAGTAGAGTAGGCTTGTAGCATCCTAATTTGGTTCCATCAAAGCTTTGTCTATCTCTCATCACTATCATTTCAACACATTTCATAACTTGTGCCCTTTCCAACTCTCGGTGATGAGCCCTCGCATCTTACTAGTTGCGTGGAGTTAGGAGTGGGGCAGGTTTATCTGCTCATCATACCGGCTTATCTTCACCACTTTGCCAAAATAGATATGAGGTATCAAAAATGCTTAAAGAAACTAAAAATTCAAAATCACATTGTATCTACATTATCATATATCAGCATCATGAAATACAAAAAGAAAGTAGACACTTGTATCATTTGTTCTCCATTGCATACATTCTAAAAAGCATATAAGCATAACATCATAGTTCACATAAGGGAATGGAAACAAGCAAAGTCATAGATGCCAAGAGTATGATCCAAAAAGTATATATATCCAAAAAGAATATATATATATATATATATATAAATGGTCAAAATTCCTATACAATGCCATCATGCGCTAAGCATGGTCAAAATGTTGAAAAAGCCTGGGAAATACAAAACCATCATACAAAAATCTAAGAGAGCCTAGTGGCTTCTCAATCCCTATAAGACCCCTCTGAAGGTGTGCGCCCCACGCCTAGGACTCCGGCTACGTTGGGTGCTCTGAGTGCATGGAGGGCTCACGATCCCGAGGGGAAGCTGCGGTCTCACCATGAGAATGACTCCTCATCAGGTGCTCTGCTGTCCTATACCCTGCCAGCTCAGTACGGAGGGTAGATACCATCCTAGCCACATGCCAGACAGGGGAAAAGATGTCAGTATGTCTGCCAGCTGCTGAGGGCTCCCCTGCATCCACAGACAACTCTGCACGGGTCCTCTCCATGGGGATCATCAGGGTATCGGTGCATACCCTGCAAATCAGGTCTCGCCACTCATCGGCGGTCTCTGCAAACAAAGGAGAAAACGAATTAGAAATAAAACAAGAGATAAACACAAGTGTAAACAAAAGGAGAGATGGCAATTAAAGCAATCCTAACTCAAAGCAAAGGGAAGATAACTTACTCTGGATCACCAGGCCTCCAGGATGGATCTCTAGGGTCAGCACCTGCCACAGATGCCGCCGCTGACTGAGGTGCTCCTCCCGTGGCTGGAGCGACGTAGCGTCCCGCAACAGACTCATCCTCCCCACCATGGCCCTGTGAGAGTGGCTTCCTCTGAAACAAGAGTCACCCTCTCTGCACTCTGCTCTGCCCTCTCTGCCTACATGATATCTTGAGTGTCATGCCACTCAGGATCACTGTCCTCCTCTCCCCCTGACTCACTGGCCTCGGCCTCCGTCTCCTCCTCTATCTCTCCCCCTGTGAACTCCTCATATTCAGAGTCTATGTCGATGGGGTCATCATTGTTGTGGGCAGGACCCGCGGTGATCTGAAGTAAGGGTTCCTAAGGAGCACCAGCTCTCCCTCGGGAAAGTACTACCCGCCTTGCTGCAATAGGAATGCCAGGGGTAATAACTATCCAACCCCGGCCCCTAGGACCCCCTCTGGCCTCTCGAACTGACCTATATACTGGCACTACCGGGGGAAGCATACCCATGTAAGGTAGGCCAAACTCCTGAGGAACTCGGCCAAAGGGGTGTATCTCCACTCGCCCTACTCTGTCAATAAGCTACCCTGTGGTGGAGCAGGAGATCAAAGTAAGAGCCTCCTCGCCCCATAAACCTGCCATGGCCTGATACACTGTGGCCTCCATGTCATCGGTAGTCAGGGAAGCAACTGGCTGGTGAGGTGCTCTGAGCACCGACATGTCTGTCCATCTGGCTGCCCTCACAGCTCCAGGATCTGCCACCTCTACACCTCTGCCATAGGGGATGAAGCGCTCATAAACCCAGCTCATAACTAGGGTCGGGTGGCTCAAAGACTGCCCTGTAAATGGACTACCTTGTACAAGTCGTGGTAGGTAGTCCCAAGTATATCTGCTCCCCAGGCGTAAATCCAGCCATGTCCCTCGATCTGTGCAATGATGGGGGACCAGCAATATAGTAGTGTGTCTCCTCCCTTGTCCCCGATCAATCTCGAGGCAAGGATCCCCATAATGGCCTGGCGAATCAAGGGGATGGGCAGGCTAGGGATAGATCGGACCCTCACCCCCTTCTTCGAGCCAGTGGAGATAACTGCATCTCCCATGTAAGAAGCCCACTGTGCTATCTGGGCCCGTGAACCTGCTGTCTCAAGGGTGAGTCATCTCCCGATGATCAGGACCCCCAGGATACGTTAAACATCCTCCAAAGTGATGGTCCACTCACCTCGGACCCCTGGTAATCGGAAGGTGTTCCGATCAGCATCCCAATAGGAAAATAAGTCACAGAGTATGTGACTGGATGGTGCAACATGTGGAACCCGCGATATACGCAGTATATAGGCCCTCTAAAGAGTGTCCTGCTCGTCCTGAGAAAGGGCATCTAAAACTGCTGGGAGCCAGTCACACTCTCTCTCTCGACTCCACCGAATGTACTCCTCCCTCACCTGCATACACCCAAAAACACACAAAACAGAGCAAGTTAGCATCCAAATGACATTAGAAAAATCATGAAAACACATAAAGATGCTAAAAATGCAAAAACAATTTCAAACAAGTGTTCTTTTGGCATTCTATGAAGAACCGCCGCCCTGAGCAGGGCAGTGGTTTCATAACCGCCACCTTAAAGGTGGCGGTCTGATAACCGCCGCCCTGAACAGGGTGGCGGTCGCGTGACCGCCGCCTTGTTTAGGGTGGCGATCATGTCCCGAAAACCCACATGGGTTTTATACCTTAAAAAAGCCTAAAAACACAAAAAAGGACCATTTTAACTAAAACAAAGCCTACCCAATAGGTGCCCCCCCTAGATGGACCTTTTGAACCTAACATTTTCAAAAATAACCCCCCCATGACAAAGATTTTAACATTTTAAAATTTTGGGGGTAAAAACGATAAATTGAGAAAAACTAACTTGTGATCTCGTGGGTCGATGATCTGCTCGTGGAGGCATGATCGCTATCTCGTCACGAACGTTTTGACTCTACTCTCGTAAGAAACCGTCACCGTGGGTCCCAGAGCTCAAAACCAACCAAATCAACATGCGCAAATGAATAGGAAAATGGGCCCACTTTCATATATATAGCAACCTGACTCATTTTGAATCCCCTTTTCACAGGTTTGGAGCGCCAACGGAGGTAAGTTCTTACCCCCGCACAAATGGTATGTCCTCATTTCACATTATTTTAGCATTTATTTTCTGATCTATTTTGTCTATCTGCACTTGATTCCTCTTTTCATTTTACAGGTGGTGAGAATTTTGGATGGCGTCATTTCGACACATGGACGTATCAGGTATAACTTCCAACTTCCCATTTCAGGACCACCATACTCGGACCCACCGTTTTACGCCTCTTCATGGCTAAAACACTTCTCTGAGGGGGCAATATGTACGTACCCAAAATTGTAAGGTACTGCACTACTGGAACAATGTAACACGTGCCCCAATGATGATACAGGTCTCCTCGCAAGGTGTTCGGGATCCAGAAAAGCTCTCCAAGTATGCGTTAACATCCCACATGCCCCGCTTAGCCCCTGCGTGCTTTGTTGTTCTCTTTTCCCCTCTTTTTCTTTGTGTTTTGCCTTTCAGTTACGAAACCGCCACCCTGGAAGGGTGGCGGTCCTGTAACCGCCACCCTGCTCAGGGCGGCGGTCCTTCACGCATTTTCCAGAATGCTCTTTTAACGACTCACGTAAATTTCAACGTTTACCAGCTTTTTTTCACCGCCTTTGGCTTGCATTAATGATTCTGGTTCCCTGGAATAGTGTTTTGGCATTGTTTATAGTTTAAGAGTTCAATTTGGTTTTTACCTTTGGGTAAATGCAAATGCTATAAATAGTTGGCTTGTGCTCAAGCAAATGGCCCCTCAAATTTGCCTCTGAATTTCTCATTGCAATAGATTAGTCTTTCATTTTTCTTAGAATTCTTAGTTTCATTCATTGCATGCCTAGTTAGTGTTGTTTTGTTGTTAGGAAAGCCACATATCCACCTTGTGCAAAGTGTTGTTAACGCTTCATCCAAATCAATTGGAATAGATAGTTTGATTTCAATAGGAAGTAATTAAAGTTGCAGGTTTTTTTCTTCAAACAGGATAGTTTTAGGTTCTGGACGTTTTATGTTGCATGACTCGTAATAAATCCCGCTAGGAATTACATAAGCAAGCTCTGTACTCTTGCGCTATCCCTCTCCTACTCGCATTGTATTCAGTCTGTATCCTAAGCTGTCTTTTTCCCAATATCTACTTCTGTTGATGCTAGCATTACACACTTTTCTGGATCCACGTGAGCACGAAGGAATGAGGAGATCACACTGAGGGGACAAAACCACACACACCATCAGATTCGCCACTGTTCTGCAAAATCCAGGTTCTAGCTTTCAAAGTTCTAGTTAGAAGCATATCAAATAGAGTAGCCAATCACTTTATTTCAGTCAATTTTACTTTTGATATTGCCAGGGAAGCTGTGGGGATTGATAGTTTCTGAGAAACTATGATTCATTCCTCACTTCTGAGGTAGGATCGAGAGTCTTTCAAATAGATTAGATCAGTTATTTCATTATTTAGAATAGATTTACAACTGCACAGGCAAGTAGCTATACTCGGTTGCTTTGTTTGTTTTAAATTCGTCATTAGATTAGTTGTCAATTTCTAGATATATTAAAATAGTTGCTCCTTCAATTTCGTTCATATAAATTCATCAGAAAAATACAAAAATAGAGAAGTTATATATGCTATAGATCTACTTCACATAGTTAATTTCACTTTACTACAATTGGATTTACATTGTTGCTTTTGTATGACAATCACGGGACCTAGAGAGCCCAGAGAATACGTATTCGAGCCAATCATGCCCCAACCCAATCTCATCACAGCAATAACTGATATAGATCAGAATCTTAGGATCCAAGTCTTCCGAACAACGACAAATTTACAACAGATCAGCCTCCAGTTAAGCGGGTTAAACATAGAAGACGACCAAGCGCACACGTTTTGGTCAAATCAACCAAACTACAGATTACCCTAGATATATATCCGCATGACTGTGGAAGGGCTTGAAAGAGAGAAAACATTTGGTTGTGATCCTTTGGTCCCATAGCCAGATGCAGGAGACACTCTCACAGATATAGATACCAGCTTAAGAATTCAGGTTGCACGAACACCTGTGAGATACTCTGAAAAGATCACACAACTATTAATTCTGAATATAGAGGCTGAGAAAGCATATGACTATTGGATACTAGGGATTAGGGACTGAGTCCGCACATGACCATAGCAGGACCACAACAAACACAAATCTATGGTTGTGACCCACAAATCCCACAGCCCAACGAATCCATAGGTGAATCAGACATAGATGCTAGCCTACGTACATTAGTATTCAAATCTACTCCACTTCCACCTATCATCATCGAACAATTATCCTTGTTAGACGTAGTAGCTAATAAAGCTAAGGAATTCTGGACTAGGCTAGATAATCACCCATAGAATCCACTATATTTACCATCCACCCTATGACCCTATCTGGAGATATACACGAAACTATCCCAGGTCATTTTCTGCGTATTCCACAACCCATAGACCGAATCACGCCAGAGCTCGATATTGATTGGAGCCTTCGAGCAGTCATCCTTTCCGATCGATCTATCACACCAGTTCAGGTTAGGAGGGCCTTCTTTGCCTTAGATTCACAATTTCCACTAGTGTGCGTCGAAGACATCAGATTACCTAACTAGTTTGTCTACATCCCACGCATATTCCATCCCCACCGGCTGTCTCGGCATGACCTCGAGAGGTCGGGTGCGAGGAAGAGTTACTTGTAGATTCCCACACTCGCTTGTCACTTTTCCATCGTACAAAATTGGTGAACCCAACGTGAACTTCCTACTTTCTTTGGAGTCATATTTCTACTTGTTCTTTCAAATCAAGGTACTTACGTCTTTTCCTCACATCATCTTTCACCATCAGCTTCACCAACAAAATTGGTGAACCTGACGTGAAATGAAATGGTGCTTCTTTATTTTCATTGTTCTACCTTCACTCTTACCCATTATTCTGCGGGTATTCATATACCCCCCGAATATGTCAGGATTCGATGCATATGGTAGACCTCTCCTAGGTCTTGAAGCATACTACGCTCAACTGAATAGACAGTCATCACCCTCACTCTCAGTATGGGGTGACAACTATTCAAATAACCAATTATCAACACAAAATCCATCTCCAAGGGTCAGATATAGCTCATCTTTTCAAACAGAGGAGTTGGATCAGCTCGCTCAAACACAACAAATAGAGCCTTCAGGCTTGCACAATATGACGTTCATAGGAGAATCTGGTTCGTCTCCTCAGGTACTGCTTAGACCACAAATTAGTAGACAAATTGACCCATACCTGGTTTTAGATGATGAACATTCGGTACGTTATGCCAGGAATGAACAACGCTCTCGAAGTATGTACCCACCTATAGGAGGTTTACAAACACAACCCGAGGTCTCTTTTCAAGAAAATACCTCCATGCCACGTCATATAGGAAATTCCCTCGGGGAAACTTGGCAGGGAAATGATCAGTTCATAGTGGGATATCACATGCCTATACAACACCAGGATATACAACAAACGCCACTGAGGAAAAATACCATGACTTCACCAAATGAAGTCATTTCAACATTAGTAGAAAAAGTGAGGGGGTTAGAACTTGCTCAGGCAAATCACCATTCTCAATTCATGCAGGCAGGAAATTCTAATCCTCCACACCATCCTAGCCAAGTAGACCTCCTCACAGGAATAGGCACGTTAGGCATGACTCCTCAGTATTCACAACAAACGCCAACAAGAACCGCCATTTCTAACACCGCTCTGATACCTCCCAGTCTAGTACAAAATAATCCATTCCTAGACAATACCCCTTCATACTTAAACATGTACTCCAAATCACCACAAGGGGACATGTTCTCCTCTCCCGGCATGTTTTCTCAAACACAGGGGCTACCTTATGCCCCTACCAATGCATACACTACGCCATATCAACAACCCTTTCCACCTCCACTCCCTCAGTAGGCACCATTAATGGTCAAAACCTACGTGATAGGTACATATTCAGAATACTTGAAGGAGCCCTTAGATTTCACCATACGAAGCATCATGCTTCCAAGACCTCTTCCTGATTTACCCAAATACAAAGGTGAGGGAGATCCGAATGCACATATCAAGGCTTACGCCACAACCATTCGAGAACTACTCCCTTGGGATGGGGTTGTTGCTAAAATATTTCCCAAAACCTTGGAAGGTATCACTCTCGATTGGTATTATAGAATACCTGAGGCTTCCATCCATTCATTTAAACAACTTGTTTCAGAGTTCATCAAGGCATTTGACATGAACAAACTATTAAGAACAGGAATCAGGGAATTCTTGCACATTAAGCAGGAACACAATGAATCTGTTGCTCATTTCATCCAGAGGTGGCGTACAGTTCTTTATTCTTTAGCCAGTGCTCCAAATATGGACCAAATGGAACTATGTGATTTATTCCTTCATTCTCTCAGCAGAGAAGTGAAGGAAGAAGTCCAGAAGTTCCCACTAAGGACTTACGATGAAGTACTTGAGAGCGCTCTCCGAATAGATCAAGCGGCAATAGATAGCGGTCGTAAGACGTATGGAACAAATGGGAGGTTAATCACCTCCAACTAGAATACTACAGCTTATCCTACCTACCACAAATGTCAATCAAGGACCTAAAATCCTTAATAGAAATCACAGAGTGACAACAGATGGAGTAACTGATCAGGCCAAAAGGGGAAATGTTGTGAATACTCCACCGCTAATAAACAACCAACGAAATAACAACTTTACCCCAACAATCAATACAGTGGATTTTAATCATCCACAACAACAACAACAACAATGGTAAAACCCTACACAAGGTCCAAGCCAAAACTCAACTGGATATCAAAACCAAAAACAACAAATGCAAAACTTTAATCCTAATAGGCAACGGTTTGATCAGAGTTTTGGGCCACAATATACACCAAGTCAACAAACTAGGAATTACAATCCTAACTCGTATTGTGGTTTTCACAAAATCCGAGGCCATGACACTAGAACGTGCCATGACTACAATAAATTCATGCAACATTTTCCAGAGGAACAAAGACAACTTTTCATAGATATGTTCTTGGCAGATCCTACATCACCAGCACCAAATACTTTTACAGGGGCAGTTTCCCCACAAAATGCACCCCTCAAGATCTTCAATGATCCACTCCCAAATCACAATAACAACAAGTTAAATTCAAATGGGACAAACAAGGGTGTAATGACAGGAAACCATGATCATGAAGCCTCGAATTCATTAAATCCATTAGTTGTGCCATAATTAGGAAGTCAACCGTCACCCAAGATAGTCGGTTTAGTGGAGTTAGACGCCGAACTACCCGTGGAAGCTGTAACAAGGACACGAGAGTATTCCTCTCATCCAAATCTAAGTTACCTACCAGAGACAAATAACATCCAACAAATGTTAGTAAGACCCGTAGGTACCTACGATTTAATTAGTGATCTAACAAAAACCTTCTCGCACATTTCTTTTTTGGACTTACTAAAGAATTCTCCTGCCCACAGGGCTACTCTTTTAGAGGCATTAGGTTTAGGCCATCTAATTAACATCACTCCACCTCCCGAAACACAGGTAAACCATATAGACTTTGATATCCACCCTCTGAGGCAGCCGGATAGGGATATCGAATTCATATTCAAAATAAACAAAATGCCAACAGACGCTGAGATTGCATGCCGAGGTGATCCAACCTTACATTTGCAAGTATGGGTTTATAACAATTATGTAAAACGTGCAATGGTTGACAATGGGGTAGTAGTTAACATAGTCCCCTTCTCTTTCCTTCAAAAGTTAGGGTATGGAGAAACGAATTGTTCCACAACTCGAAATACATTAAGAGGCTATGATAGCCTTAAAGCCACCTCGATTGGAACTATAATACTACCGGTCACCTAAGGACCCAAAACAATCTTGACTGAGTTTTATATTATAGATCAGGAAACCAACTATAATATGATCCTTGGCCCAACCATGGATACACCGTATGAAGGCAATCCCTTCTACGTTATTTCAAGAAGTAAGATTCTTGCATTTAGGAAAGGTGTTCATAGCCAAAGGTGATCCAAAACCATTCGATGTACACCTAGCTGACCTAAAGAAAAGACCAGGTGTGCACTCGGAGTTTGAACTCCCAACAAACCAACTTAATAAACCTACCGACGCAAAACCAGAAGAAAATTTGGTACCTACGACAGATCTTGAGACTATGAGCCTAGCCAAGACAATCCCAGCCCTCAAAGATGAGGTTAAGATTGTAGAAATAGTATCATTAGGAACTACTGCAAAAATTGTTGAAATGCTAGAACAGGATCTACCAATGTTCCTACCATTTGATTCTGTAGGCATGGGATACACCCTAGGTGTCGGTTCTCTCCCAGCAGTAGATCTCTGCATGGTAGAGGTAGAAGATGTTAACACAACAAATATCCCAACACCCATATTCCCAGCTAAGTATTAGACTCTCCATTTTTATGGAGCTAAATTTTGTTACGGAGTTGGGGCAGGTATAATTGTTACTTCTCTCAAGGGAAGAATCCTACCATTTGCCTTTAAACTAAATTTTGAATGTATGAACAACAATGTTGAGTATGAAGCTCTCCTCCTTGGCCTCATCTTAGCTAAGAAGATTGGTGTTGATAACATCAGGGTGTTAGGAGACTCACAATTGGTAGCAAACCAAGTCTCTGAGGTGTATGAAACCAGAGCCGAGCACTTACAGCTCTACAAAATAGTTGTACTAAATTTAAGCAAGGAGTTTGACTTCATATCAATCAAAGCAATCCTGCAAGAACAAAATCTTCTCGCCGATTCAATAGCAACCTCAGTATCATGCTTTACTCCAAACAGTAAGTTAGAGGATACCCATTTCATGGTATCCCTTCATACTAAACCACTGATAAAAACAATGTCAAATCCTCTTTTAAATAGAAATGAGGACAAATCTACTATCCTAGACCACATTGATAGTGATACAACCACTCTTGATTTCTTAAACACCTATGCAGCAGTTACATCTCACCCATCATGTGATAGATTTATCCTTAATCCCACATTCATCTTCCTACTTCTAGAAATCCCATGATAGAGCTTCCCCCACAAAAGGAACTTAGCATATACATAGTCGAAAATGGAGATGATCTGGAATTACCTCCCGCCCCGCTTGAGTTCGAAGAAGGTAACACTTCTCTAATCAAAGAAATAATCGATATTAACATCGGAACAGAGGATGAACCAAGGATATTGAAGTTAGGATCCTCGTTAACTCCATCGGAAGTAGAAATACACACTCAAATCCTCAAGGAACATCAAAAGGATTTTACATTTAATTATAAGGAAATGATAGGGGTTGCGCCACACATCGCAGTACATAACCTCATCACTAAATCAGATGCAAAGCTGATTAAACAAAAATCGAGACCAATGAAACCAAAGGTAGCTCTCATGGTAAAAGAGGAGGTAATGAAACTCCTCCAAGTAGGATTCATCAAGCCAGTTGATTACTCTCAGTGGGTATCTAATATCGTTCCCATTCTCAAAAAGAATGGGAAGATACGCATCTGCATAGACTTCTGAGACATTAACAAGGCGTGTCCTAAAGACAACTTCCCGTTACTATCCATAAACGTCAAATTGTAGATGCAACATCTGGATTTGAGTTATTGTCTATCATGGATGGATTCTCGGGATACAATCAAATAATAATATCCAAACAAGATCAAGCTAAAACCATGTTTATAACTCGGAAAACCTATTGCTATGTTGTTATGCTAATCTACCTCAAGAACGCTGGTGCTACATACCAGTAGGCTATGACGTATATATTTCATGATCTTATTCATAAAATTGTGGAATCCTATGTAGATGACTTGTTGGCAAAATCTAAGAAGCGTTGTGACCATCTGGAAGTACTTCATGTCATTCTTTCACGTCTAATAGAATACGGAGTCACGCTAAATCTAGAAAAATGTGTCTTTGGTGTAACAGGAGGGAAGCTCCTAGGTTAAATTATATCGTCACAAGGGATCAATGTTGACCCAACCAAAATTAAGGTTGTTCTCGAAATGGTCCCACCTTCAGATGAATTTGAAATCAGTTCATTTCTCGGAAAGCTTGGTGCAATCCAGAGATTCATCCCAGACTTAAGCTTTGCCATTCATCCAATCAATAATTTACTAAAAAAATATTATAGTATTGATTGGACTAAAGATTACAATGAAGATTTCAACGCAGTTAAGCATTTCTTGTTATCACCACCAACGCTAATGCCACCTAAGCCAGATCGCCCGTTAATTTTGTATTCACGAGCTACCAATGTCTCGCTAGCCTATATGCTGGCTCAAGAAGACGATGACAAGAGAGAACGTGCAATCTATTTCATTAGCCGAATGTTTCTCGACTATGAAACACGTTATACACAGGTAGAATGAGAATGCCTTGCCATAGTCTTTGCAACCAAACACTTAAGACATTATATGCTAAATCAAGAAACAAAGGTCATTATAAAGATAGAGCATTTACGAACTTTCCTCATGCAAGTGTCCTTGTCTAAAAAGGTTGGATTCTTTATAACCTTAATGGGGGAGTTCAAATTAAAAAATTTTAAATCAAAAGTTCGTTAAAGAAAAAATCATCATAGATTGGTTAGCTGATAACCCATTAGACGGAGGCAATCTAGTAGATCTGGACTTTCCTGATGAATGCATATACTACATCGAAACAAGACCTCCCATCTCTGAGTGTCCTTGGTATGCTAATATTATTAATTATATCATGGATCATACGTATCTGGAAGGTGTTACACCACCACGAAGAAGGAGGTTACGTATTATGGTAGCCAAATACGTCATTATAGAGCAAGTGCTCTATCGAAAAGCATTCGCTGAAATGCTTCTAAGATGTGTTGACATAGAAGAATCCAAGAAGATTATGCATGAATCTCAAAGTGGAATCTGTGGAGGACACTTTGGTGGCCATGCCACTGCATGTAAAATACATCGAATAGGCTACTTCTGGCCTACTCTAGAACACAACGCAATAGAGTTTGTACGAAGGTGTCATAAGTGCTAAGAATTATCCCATGAGGTCCACATGCCGGCACAAGCTCTACAACCAATCACTACTCCATGGCCCTTTTCTATGTGGGGCCTCGATTTGATAGGGAAGTTCTCTCCCTCATCTACAGATGGCCATAATTTCATAATCACGGCCACCGAATATTTTACCAAATGGGTAGAGGCCATGCCTCTTACTACTGTACCGGGTTCTGTAATCGCCAAGTTCATTTTAAACCAAATCATTTACAGGTACGGTGTCCTAAAAATCATTATCTCAGATAATGGGACTTCTTTTAAGAATGATGAAGTTCACGAATTGTGCAATAAATTCAAAATAATCCATCATACAGCCTGCTTGTATTACCCCCAAGCCAACGGACAAGCTGAAGCGACAAACAAAAAATTAAAATCCATTCTTCTTAAAATGGTGAAAGAAAAAAAATGAGATTGGCATTTGAAGTTATACTCGGCCTTATGGGCCCACCAAACCTCAATAAGAACACCAACAGGGGCAACTCCTTTCTCACTAGTATTCGGGGCAGAAGCAGTTCTCCCGCTTAAGGTTGAAATACCAAGTCTTCGTATCTCATTACAAGGGATTCTGGACGAAGATGCTTACAGAGAAGCACATCTCTTCCAAATAGAAATCCTAGATGAAGCTAGGTTAGATGCTGAACAATGGCATAGAGTCTATGCTAACCAGATGTGCCGGAAATATAACAAGAAGGTCTATGAACGCGACATATATGAAGGTGATCTAGTGCTAAGGCTAGACAACTGGATCGATAAAAAGACCGGCGAAGGAAGGAAGTTCCGGCCCAAATGGTTGGGCCCATACCGAGTCACGAAGGACTATGGAAATGGTGAATATCTCTAATGCACACTAGAAGGTGAGGAATTTGGAGAAACAGTCAATTACTTGCACCTTAAATGATTCTATGCATAAGCAACCCACACTATTTGTATAATTATAGCTATATTGCATCTTCATATAGTGAGGATCATTTTGTCCACTTGTTTTGTACAAATTTGTGATCAAGGAATTTATTCTTAAAATCAATTCATTACAAAATTCTGATGGTATTGGCATAAATGCTCTAATCATACTTCTCCATTTCCATGATATCGTCAAACTATTTCGGAATCATTTCATCAAATAAAGCTAGACATGACAAAGTCTTAACGGTAACCATACCAAGCTCTACATCCTTGTTCTCACTTTTGGTTTCTTCTTAGGATAGGTGTCTTGCCTATGGTCTATTCTAGAAGCTTCATCATATCACATCTATCCCGTATGTATATCTCTTTGGAAGTAAGAGCATACTGAAATTTTGCTCAAGTAAACAAGTCAAATATAAATCAAACAAAAAATTTAAAATTTACACATTTCCTTGCCCCACCAACCTTTGGTGATGATCTTGTGTCTCTTACTAATGACATAGGGTTGGGAAAGGATGGAAATTCCCTTACTCGCCTATGCCTTGCCCATGGTGATAAACCCACGCTTCCTACTAGTAGAATGGGGCAAGGTATAGGGGGGTCCTCTTGACAAACAAATGTTAAAGGTCATAAACAAACCATTCAAATCTTGAAGTCTTGAGTCAAAAACAAATGAATTAGATGTTCAAAATTCCAAGAGAGTTAAAAATCCTAAAACCTAGATTTTGTCCACCATGTGGCCATCTACGGATCCAAGTCTAGATAAACCGCAAAGCAAGTTGCATCCCAAACTATGGAGTCACTCGAGTAGAGTAGGCTTGTAGCATCCTAATTTGGTTCCACCAAAGCTTTGTCTATCTCTTATCACTATCATTTCAACACATTTCATAACTTGTTTTTTAACTTTTTCCTTTTCTAGCTCTCGGTGATGAGCCATCGCATCTTACTAGTTGCATGGAGTTAGGAGTGGGGTAAGTATATCTGCTCATCATACCGGCTTATCGTCGCCATGAGAATGACTCCTCATCAGGTGCTCTGTTGTCCTATACCCGAAGGTCATCAGGTGCTCTATTGTCCTATACCCTTCCAGCTCAGTATGGAGGGTAGATACCATCCTAGCCACATGCTAGATGGGGGAAAAACATCAATATGTTTGCCAGCTACTGAGGGCTCCCCTGCATCCATAGACAGCTCTGTACGGGTCCTCTCCATGGGGATCCTCAGGGTATCAATGCATTCCCTGCGAATCAAGTCTCACCACTCATCGGTGGTCTCTGCAAACAAAGGAGAAAATGAATTAGAAATAAAATAGGAGATAAACACAAGTGTAAAGGGAGAGATGGAAATTAAAGAAATCCTAACTCAAAGCAAAGGGAAGATAACTTACTCGGGTCTCCAGGCCTCCAGAATGGATCTCTAGGGTCAGCACCTGCCACAGATGCCACCAATGATTGAGGTTCTCCCCCTTGTGGCTGGAGCAACGTAGCGTCCCGCAACAGACTCATCCTCCCCACCATGGCCTTGGGAGAGTGGCTCCTCTGAAACCAGAGTCACGCTCTCTGCACTTTGTTGTGCCCTCTCTACCTACATGACATCCTTAGTATCATGCCACTCAGGATCACTGTCCTCCTCAATCTCCTCCTCTGTATCTCCCCCTGTGAACTCCTTGGACTCAGAGTCTATGTCGATGGGTTCATCACTATTATGGGTAGGACCCACAACAATCTGAAGTAAGGGTGCCTTAGGAGCACTGGCTCTCCCTCGGGCACATACTACCCACCTAGCCGTAATAGGAATGCCAGGAGTAACAACTGTCCAACCCCGACCCCTAGGACCCCCTTTGGCCTCTCGAACTAACCTATAAACGGAATACCCTGTACAAGTTGTGGTAGGTAGTCCCAAGTATATCTGCTCCCCAGGTGTAAATCTGGCCATGTCCCTCGATCTGTGCAATGATGCGGGACCAGCAATATAGTAGTGTGTCTCCTCCCTTATCCCTAATCAATCTCAAGGAAAGGATCCCCATAATGGCCTGGCGAATCAAGGGGATGGGCACGCTAGGGATAGATCAGACCCTCACCCCATTCTTCGAGCTAGTGGAGATAACTACATCTCCCATGTAAGAAGCCCACTGTGCTATCTGGGCCCATTAACTTACTTTCTCAAGGGTGAGTTGTCTCCCGATGACTGGGACCCCTAGGATACGGTAAACATCCTCCAAAGTGATGGTCCACTCTCCTCTAACACATGGTAATCGAAAGGTGTTCCGATTAGCATCCCAATAGGAAAATAAGTCATAGAGTATGTGACTGGATGGTGCAACATGTGGAACCCATGATATACGCAGTATACTGGCCCTCTGAAGAGTGTCATGGTCATCCTCAGAAAGGGCATCTAACACTGCTGGGAGCTAGTCACACACTCTCTCTCAACTCCACTGAATGTACTCCTCCCTCACCTACATACACCCAAAAACACACAAAAGAGAGCAAGTTAGCATTTAAAGACATTAGAAAAATCACGAAAACACATAAAGATGCTAAAAATGCAAAAACAATTTCAAACAAGTGTTCTTGTTGGCATTCTGAGAAGGGCGGTGGTTTCGCAACCGCCACCATGAGAAGCGCGGTGGTTTCGCATCCGCCGCCTTAAGGGCAGTGGTCGTGTCCCAAAAACCCACGTGGGTTTTATACCTTAAAAAATCAAAAAATCACGAAAAATGCCAATTTTAGACTAAAACAAAGCCTACCTAATAGGCGCCCCCCCTAGATGGACCTTTTGAACCTAACATTTTTAAAAATAACCCCCCCATGACAAAGATTTTAACAATTCAAAATTTTGGGGGGTAAAAATGATAAATTGAGAAAAACTAACCTTTGATCTCATGGTCGATGTTCCACTCGTGGAGGCATGATTGCTATCCTGTCATGAACATTTTGACTCTATTCTCATAAGAAACCATCACTGTGGGTCCCAGAGTTCAAAACCAACCAAATCAACACATGCAAATGAATAGGAAAATGGCCCCACTTTCTTATATATAGCAACCTAACTCATTTTGAATCCCCCTTTTCACTGGTTTGGAACACCAACGGAGGTAAGTTCTTACCCCCACACAAATTGTATGTCCTTATTTCAAGTTATTTTAGCATTTATTTTCTGATCCATTTTGTCTAGCTGCATTTGATTCCTATTTTCATTTTACAGGTGGTGGGAATTTTGGATGGCATCATTACGACACATGGACATATTAGGCATAACTTCCAACTTCCCATTTTGGGACCGCCATACTCGGATCCACCGTTTTACGCCTCTTCTTGGCTAAAACACTTCTCTGAGGCGGAAATATGTATGTACCCAAAATTATAGGGTACTGCACTGCCGGAACAACAAAACAATGCCCTAATGATGATACAGGTCTCCTCGCAAGGTGTTTGAGATCCGGGAAAGCTCTCCAAGTATGCGTTAACATCCCGCATGCCCCCACTTAGCCCTTGTGCTTTGCTCTTCTCCTCTCCCCTCTTTTTCTTTGTGTTTTGGTCTTTAGTTACGAAACTGCCGCCCAGTCAGGGCGGCGGTCCTTCACGCATTTTCCAGAATGCTCTTTTAATGTGACTCACATAAATTTCAACTTTTACCAGCTTTTTTCACCGCCTTTCGCTTGCATTTATGATTCTGGTTCCCTGGAATAGTGCTTTCGCATTGTTTATAGTTTAAGAGTTCCATTTGGTTTTTATCTTTGGGTAAATATCAAACCGATGCTATAAATAGTTGGCTTGTGCTCAAGCAAAAGGCCCCTCAAATTTTCCTCTAATTTCTCATTGCATAGTTTAGTATTTTCAATTTTCTTAGAATTGCATAGTTTCATTCCTTGCATGCCTAGTTAGTGTTGTTTTGTTGTTAGGAAGCCACATATCCATTCTTGTGCAAAGTACTGTTATCACTTCATCCAATCAATTGGAGTAGGATCATTTGATTTTACAATAAGGAAGCCATTAAAGTTGTAGGTTTTGTTCTTCAAACAAGATAGTTTCAGGTTCCTGGACATTTTATGTTGCATGACTCGCAATAAATCCCACTAGGAATTGCATAATCCAAGCTCTGTACTCTTGCGTTATCCCTCTCCTACTCGCATTGTATTCAGTCTATATCCTAAGCTGCCTTTATCCCAATATCTACTTCTGTTGATGCTAGCATTACACGCTTTTTTGGATCCACGTGAGCATGAAGGAATGAGGAGATCACGCTGAGGGGAAGAAACCACACACACCATCAGATTCGCCACTGTTCTACAAAATCCAGGTTCTAGCTTTTAAAGTTCTAGTTACAAAAATATCAAATAAAGTAGCCAATCACTTTATTTCAGTCAATTTTAGTTTCAATTTTTCCAGGGAAGCTATGGGGATTGATAGTTTATGAGAAAATATGATTCACTCCTCACTTCTAAGGTAGGATCAAGAGTCTTGCCAAATAGATTAGATTAGTTATTTTTGATTATTTAGAATAGATTTACAAATTACACATGCAAATAGCTATACTTGATTAACTTTGTTTGTTTTAAATTCGTTATTCATTAGTTGTTAATTTCTTGATATATTAATAGTTGCTCCTTTGCCAATTTCATTCTTATAAATTCATAGAAAAATACAAAAATATATGTAGATACAAGTCACATATGCTATAGATTTACTTCACATAAGTTAGATTTACATTTTTGCTTTGTATGACAATCACGGGACCTAGAGAACCCAGAGAATACGTATTTGGGCCAATCATGCCCCAACCCGATCTCGTCACAGCAATAACTGATATAGATTTCTAGAACCTTAGGATCTAAGTCTTTCCAACAATGGCAGACTTACAACAGATCAGCCTCCAGTTAAGCGGATTAAATATAGAAGATTGACCAAGCGCACACATTTTGGTCAAATCATCCAAACTACAGATTACCCTAGATACATATCCGCATGACTGTAGAAGGGCTTGAAAGAGATAAAACATTTGGTTATAATCCTTTGGTCCCATAGCCAGATGCAGGAGACACTCTCATAGATATAAATACCAGCTTAAGAATTCAGGTTGCACGAACGCCTATGAGATACTCTGAAAAGATTGCACAACTATTAATTCTGAATATAGAGGCTGAGAAAGTATATGACTATTGGATATTAGGGATTAGGGACTGAGTTTGCACATGACCATAACAGGACCACAATAACCAAGAATCTATATAGTTGTGACCCACAAATCCCATAACCAAATGAATTCCATAGGTGAATCAGACATAGATGTTGTCCTACGCACATTAGTATTCAGATCTACTCCACTTCCACCTATCATCATCGAAAAATTATCGTTGTTAGACGTAGCAGCTAATAAATCCAGGGAATTCTAGACTAGGCCAAATAATCACCCGTAGAGTCCTCTATTTCCACCATCCACCCTATGACCATGTCTGGAAATATACACGAAACTATCTCAGGTCATTTTCCACGTATTCCATAACCCATAGACCGAATCACGCCAGAAATCGATATTGATTGGAGCCTTCGAGCATTCATCCTTGCCGATTGATCTATCACACTAGTTCAAGTTAGGATAGCCTTCTTTGCCTTAGATTCACAATTTCCACTAGTGCACGTTTAAGACATCAGATTACCTAACTAGTTTGTCTACATCTCACGTGTATTCCATCCCCACTGGTTGTCTCGGCATGACCTCGAGAGGTCAGGTGCAAGGAAGAGTTACTTGAATATTCCCACACTCGCTTGTAACTTTTCCATGGCCTCAATACAGTCATCTTATAGAGCAAACTCCTTTCTAACAGGAACTCCTTTCCATGACTTCAAAAAATATTAGCAAGTATGTAACAATTTTTTTCTCATGTGCACCAAGTTATGAATAACCACCCCACACCAATGGTATTTTAAGTTGACTGCAGATAAAACTAATTTAAGATGGTAATTAGATTCCAATATGCAAATGCACTTATTACACAATACACCAAACTAAATTTACAAATCATAACGACAAAGAAGGTGTTAGTGTGAGTTATCCTATGTCTCCTCCTCTCATGTTGGAGGGTCGTCTCACATGGGTTAGGTTTAGGGTTAGGTTTAGTGTTTCATATATGTCATGCACTAGGGTTACTCAACACCCTATATGTACCCCTTTTCTATTCATTTATGAGCATGCGAAGACACTCCATTGTCTTTCCTCTATGCAATCTTTGTTTCTGTTGAGCAAGTTCTTCCATTACTGAATCAATTTTTTCCTTGCTATCCATGTGGAGCTTTCACGATTCCGTTGGAGTGCAACTACTTCATGGTGCCTCATTTCTAATTCGATTCTCACAAACTCTTTTCATGGTATCAGAGCTGACATTGGGTAAACTTGCTGTCTTCACCTTAGGTTTCAAATTTTATGGTGCATGCAAGTATTTTCATCGATGTATTTTCTGGAAATATTTTGCAATCTCTCTAACAAGCTTTCCCGCAAGTTGTGTCGATGGAGCCAATTGATACACCCATGTAGGAATTCCTTGCAATGTCAGGGATTTTAACATACTTTTAGCTAGTTAGAGGATGTGATCAAGACATCTGGAGATTTTCTTGGGAGGTTTTTTTTAAGATCTCATTTTTTGTATAACTACTCTGGGGCGATGCAATTCTTAAGATGCCTAGGATCAAAGCTACATTTGACTTATGTGTCACACCAAAAGATCAAACTAATGGTGGAGAGGGATCTCATTGTGTTAACTCAACTCATGTTATGCCAAACCCTTTTGAGTCAACACAGCGATGGAGCTGGGTATACACCCAATTTTATTTGGCCCAACGGCATATTAAGAGGACCAGTGACATGAAGGAATTTCTTGGTAGGTCACCCATCCTTTGCAGCTTGCTACTCCATGGGCAACGCGCTTAACTGACTGGTATGCCTTTGAGCTACACAACTTTGCCGTCACACCAAAAGCTCAAACTTGTGCCTGGAGAGGGATCTCATCATGTTAAATCAGTTTTGCTACGTGCCATTCTAATACCCTCCTTTACATGATCAAACCGGGTTTACACCCAATCCTAGGTCTAACGGCTATATTAAGAGGAAGTCACACCGGGAATTTCCTGGGATGGTCACCCATCTGTAGAACTATCTATGCACTGTGTTGTTCGACTTGTCTTGCCTCCATGTCCACCTAACTCCAGAAACCTTGGTGTGGACTCCATTATAAGTTTCATTCTTTAACACCAGATCTTATCCTCCATTCATAGCTCGGATCTTTGCTCCACAAGGATAAGCTTTATCCTTTTCACATTTAGCCTATTATGCTAGTTAATGCATTTTAATTGGTATGTTATTTTATTTTTGGTATTTTTTTGACATTTATTAATAAACACTTAGTTTCCTTTTCCTTTGGCATTATAATTTGGTCTTTTGGCTTGTTGTATTTTTAACCTTCCGTCGAGTGCACAAAGACGAAGGGTGAGGTTCGGGATTGGCAGGTGGCTAGATTCCACCCTTGCAATACAAACAAACCCTATCTAAATTTCCATGTTAATTTCCAACGAAGCATACATACGACACCTTTTAAACTTACATTTAGGGTGCTTTTTTAAAATCCGTTTGCAGGCTTATTGGCTTTTTCTCATTTAATTGTGGGAACTCTGGTTTTTGCTATAACGAATTTTGAACTCACAGTTGCTCGGTTTTGAGCACTTCCAAACCTTAGTCAAAGTTGCATTTTTTTTCTACTCTAGACTCAAGGGATCATTAGCTTTGTAAACAGCAGCTAATTTTATAAAGTGTCGCATTCTGGGGGTTGTCTTTGTAACTCCTTAAGTTCAGCTCATTTTTTTGAGCTTTGTTCATTCATTATTGCTTCATGGACTTGTGAGCACAGTCCCTCCACAGTCTTATGAGCAAGGGATATTCTTTCATGCGACGTGAGATGTTTTTTCTCACCACCAGGGTTGGCTTTCACCTCCTTTCTATTTTTTGGGTCTTGTGCTTGTTTACGGTGTCATTTTTTTTTGTTTGCAGTCCATGAAACACTAGTTGTGGTCTCCTCTCTTGCACATTATTATGCTAATTTGTAAGACAGTTACCAAGTGTTTCAAACCGCACGCACGGACCCTGATTGTAATCAACGCACTAAACTATAAAGTGCCGAAAGTAGGGGGGTTTTTATTGTCTTGGGTGGTTGTGTTTCTTTTCTGCATTTCTCTCTCTCTCTCTCTCTCTCTCTCACTATGGATGTTCTTTCAATTCCTTTGTTTACATCGTTCAAATTTTTCGAATGGAGATCGAAAATAATAATGAAACTAAGGGGTAAAGGGTTATTCCAACATCACCATGGGAACTGAGACTGAACCATAACACGACGAACCTGAAAAATCTAAGTGGTTAAACCGTAGTGATGAAGCTTTAGGTCTTCTTTGCATGTCCATTTCTCCTGAAATGCTCTTCCACATTGAGGCGTCTAAAACACCTACATCTGCATGGAAAATGCTGGATGTGATGTTTGGACAACTAGATGACATGAGAGTGCATGAGTTGGAAAATGAACTACTAGGGTTAAATCCTAGTGACTTTGAAAACCTACAAGCCTTCTTCTCAAAATTTGTCCACATTAGATTATTGTTAAAAGGATGTCAAGTAGAAAAGAAAGATTCTCAACTGATCTTGTTCGATTCTCTCTAAGCTAGGTCCCGAAATATTCTTGTCTTTTTTTGTGTCAACTTTCTACGCTACAAAAGCTGCTTTGGGCGATACTTGGACATTGCCCTCCTTTGACTATTTTTCGTCCCAACTCATTCGAGAACAGGACAAACTCATTCAAATGGGGTCTCTCAAGTCCAAGTCACATGCCCTTGTAGCAAGTACTAGTAAGAGAAAGAAGACTGAAAAGAAATGAAAGAAACAAAGGATCAACCTAAGAAAGAAACCAAGATCAAACCTAAAAATGACACAAACACTTTAGACTTCTGAGCCTAAGGCATGAAAACGCAAGTATTTGTGTGTTCCTATTACAAGAATTCTGGTCACGACGAGAAACACTTTTTTAAGAAATAGATTGATCACTTATCTCATTTACTTGAGAAAAATAAAATAAGTGTTCCTGAATCCATAAAACAAAGTGCTCCGAAGGCCAAGTCTTCTACTATAAAAGGTGATAAAAATGATAATAAGAAAGGAAAGGCCCTTGTAGCCAAATTTGCTCCTTCATTGACATGGATTATAGATTCAGGTGCCTCGTACCACATGGGTTCTTTGCATGTTGAGTTTTCCAACATCGAACCTTGTGGAATGTACCAAATCACGATGGGTAATGACATGACAGTGTCAGTTTCCGGTAGTGGATCGGTAGAGATGGATGGGGGAACATTTAACCAAGTGTTGAGTGTTCCTAATCTCTCTACCAATCTCCTATCAGTTTACCAAATTACTCACCTTGGTGAAGGAATGCGAGTGGAATTTGGTCCTAACTCAGTGATCATTCGTGAGCTTAACAATGACACTACAGTGGCTAAGGGAAAGGCAAATCACCGTTCACGGTTGTACACCTTCTCCCACTTTACTTCTGATTCTACGCTCCACTAGCCTTGCTCACTCATGCAAATGAGGTTAGTAAGCTATGGCATGAGCATTTTGGACATCTAAATTATCTTTACCTTGAACAATTGAGTCAAAATGAAATGGTCAACGGGTTGCCCTCGCGTCAAGTTTTCTAAGGGTATTTGTGAGGGTTGTACCCTTGGAAAGCATCCTGAAAAGAACTTTGACAAAGGAAAAGCCTGGAGAGCCACTCGTCCCTTGGATCTTGTTCACAACGATGTTTTTGGTCCATTTCCTTCTCCTTCGTTTACTAGAGCTCTTTATGTGCTAACCTTCATTGATGACTATTCGCGATATACTTGGGTATATTTTCTTAAGCTTAAGTCTGAAGTCTTTGAATATTTTCAGGACTTTAAGGCTCTTACTGAGAAATAGGTGGAACAGTCTATCAAGGTTCTTCAAACTGACAATGGAGGTGAATATGTAAATAATAGGTTCATGGATTTCTGTACTTCTAAGGGATCTCTTTGCAGCATATAGTTTCTTATAGCCCTTCATAGAATGGAGTCGCAGAAAGAAAGAACCATACTCTTAAGGAGATGGTCACTTGTATGATTCACTCGAAGTCTTTTCCTCCGCAGTATTGGGCTAAAGCAGTGAATTGTGAAAATTACATTCAGAACCATGTTCCACACAAGGCAGTAAGAGGGATGACACCCTTTGAAGCTTGGTTTGGACACAAGCCTGATGTTGAGCACTTTCGAGTCTTTGGATCCAAGGCTATGGCTCAGATTCCCAAGAAGAAATGCAAGGCCTTGGAACCACAATCCAAACCTTGTATCTTTGTAGGGTATCCTTATGGCGTGAAGGGATATCGATTGATGAATCCTACTTCTCATGAGCTATATATTGAGAGAAGTGTTAAGCTCAATGATTATTCTTTGACTTCTACTTCACCTATTGAGGTTCTTCAGCTCACTGATTCAGATTTTGACTCATCAGATGATGATACTATTGAGCGTGCTCCTCTTCAGGATCCTTTTGACCATCAGACCTTTGAGTCTTCTGATTTTGACAGTAGTGATGATGAAGACTATGTCCCTTCTCACTTAAGTGAAGAATCTTCTGATTCATGAGCTTGATCCTCCTGGTTCCCTTTGGTCTAGGAAAACTTTGTAAAGTGATGGAGATTTAGTTAGAGATACTTCGGATATGAGACGTATTCACTTAGATTTTTTTGGACCCCACTCTTTCTTCACCTCTACATCTGATCCACAGTCTTTCTGGGAGGCCTCCCATTCTCCATTAAAGTGATCAAGTTTCAAAAGGGATAGTGGGGGCATCTTGTTGGAAGAAATCTCATTATCCTTCAAATTAAATAAAATAATCAAGATGGAGATTGGGATGCCTCTAATTCTTCGTAAATTCAAATATTTGAAAAAATATATTGACAACAATATCCCTCAAAGTATAAAAATAATCAAGACAGAGAATGGGAAGCCTCCCATTATCATCAGAAGTGAATAGCAATCTAAGGTTTCAGATTATCCCTCAAAGTATAAAATTAATTAACATGGAGAATGGCAAGCCTCCCATTTTCCTTACAAGTGAGTAATTATTAAAAGGGATATTGGTCTCCTCTCATTTCAAGGCTTCTTATCTTGCCTCAATAGAATGAGAATGTTACCATTATCATCTAATTATAGTTTTCAACATAATAATAAACAAGTAATAAAGAGAGATAACGCAAGGTCTCACATTCTCACTCATATCAAAAAATAATTATATGGTATAAAGGGAGGTCTCCCTTTCTAACTCAAAGTGGAAAAAAATAATTTTTCCCTTAATTTCAAATTATAAATAAATTTTCTGAGAATATATTTCATGGAATGGGAGGCATAACCATTAGGCATTTCTCTTTCGATAATAAAACTCAACCTTAGAGTAAAATAATATTCCAAAGGGTGAATGGTATGTCTCACATTCTCCATTTTATTTAAAAATAATTATGTGGTAGAAAGGGATTCCTCCCTTTCCCCCTCAAAGTAGAAAACATGATTTTTATCTCTCAAAGTAAAACTACAATCAAGAGGGTAAATGGAAGGCCTATTAATCTCCCTAAATTTTTAAATCAATTTTTCATGGTATGTGAATACTACCATTATTGTTATGATAATATATTTCATGTAAACTTCCAATAATATTTTTCAACCTACAAGTATGAAAACAATCAAGAGGGAGAATGGGATGTCTCTAATTCATACTAGTATTGAAAAATATTATGATGTAAAAAGGAACATTCTCCCTTCTCTCTCAAAATAAGATTACAATAAAGAGGGTAAAAGGGAAGGCCTTCCAATCTCCCTAAAAATATAAAATATTTTTTCTTAGAATAGGAGGCCTACCATTTTGTTCAAAAAATAGTTTTCAACCTGAGATTAAATAAATGATCAAGAGGGAGAATGGGAGGTTCCCATTCTTACAAATAGTGAAAAATAATTATGAGGCAAAAAGGGAGGCATCTCTTTCTACCTGAAAGTGGAAAAATCTCTTTCTCCCTAAAAATAAAATTACATTCAAGAGGTAAAATGAGAGGAAATCCCAATCTCTCTAAACTTTTATACTAAATTTTCATGGAATGGAAGGCCTACCATTATCTTATATAATATTTTTTATGAAATGAAAGGTCTATATTCTCCAATAATAATTTTCAACCATCATAGGAAAAATATAATAAAGAGGGAGAATATGAGGTCACCAATTCTAACTCATATTAGAAAAGGCTTACTTTCTCTTCCAATAATCGTTTTCAACCTCATATTGGAAATAATAAATAGCTACCTATCATTCACATCTTCCAATAATAGTAAAATTCAAGAGTGAAAAAAATGATCCTCCCAATCTCCCTAAAATTATAAACCATTTTTTATGGAATGGTAGAATTACCATTCTCTTCCAATAATAGTTTTCAACCTCATTGTAAAAAAATAATAAAGAGGGAGAATGCGAGGTCTCCCATTCTCACTCATATTGAAAAAAAGTATTATGAGGCAGAAAGGGAGATCTCCCTTTCTATTTTAACATGCAAATAATAATTTTTATCCCCAAAATAAACTTACAATCAAGAGAGTAAATGGTAGGCCTCTCAATCTCCCTAAAATTATAAAACAAATTTTCATGTTATGTGAGGCATACCATTCTCTTCTGATAATGTATTTCATGGAATGGTGGCCTACCATTATTTTCCAATAATAGTGTTCAATATCAAAGTAAAAAAATCAAGAGGGAGAATGGGAGGTCTCCCATTCTCACTCATATCTAAAAATAATCAAGAGGGATATTGAGAAAGAGGGAGGTCTCCCATTCTCACTCATATCAAAAATAATCGAGAGGGACAATGGGATGTAATCCCTTTCTTAGAGAGGAATGGGATGTATCCCTTTCTCTCTCAATGTTGAAAAATAATGTTTCTCTCGTCAATGTTGAAATAACAATTTTCTCCCTCAAAGTAAAATTATAATCAAGAGGTGAAATGAGATACCTCTCATTCTTACTAATATTATAAACCAATTTTTCACAAAATGGAATACTACCATTATATTCTAATAAGATTTTGCAACCTCATAGTATAAAATAATGAGGGAGAATGGGATATCTCCCAATCTCACTCGTATTGAAAATTAATTATGAGTTAGAAAGGGAAGCCTCCCTTTCTTCCTCAAAATAAAAAATAATTATCCCTCAATAAAAAAAAAGAGGGGAAATGGGAGGCCTCCCAATCTCCCTCAAATTATAAATCAATTAAGATGGATTAGAGCCCTCTCATTCTTAATCTCTTATTATATTTTTCCTTACAAAAAAATTGAATCAAGATGGAGAATGGAAGACATCCAATTATACCTCATTGTAAAAACAATTAAGGTAGATAATGGGATTTCTCCTTTCCTCCCTCATAATTTAAAAAAAATAAATTTTAGAATGGGAAGCCTATGATTTTACATTAATTTCAAAGAAATAAAAAGAGAATGACAAGCCTAATTTTATATCTTATAGAGAATAAACATTGAGGACATAAAATGGGAGGCCTCCCATTCTTCCCGAATGTGAAAACCAATCAATATTTTTACATAAAGTAGAATAAGATATCTTAATTATTTCTTAAAAATCATAACTTTGAGTGAGAATTAACAACCTTTCATTATCATTAAAATAATTTAATTTGATGGAGGATGGGAGGCCTCCCATTCACCCTCAAGTTGAAAGGAAAATATAATGTCTCACACTCTCAGTCAAAGTAAAATAATGTTAACTTATAATGGAAGGCCTCTGATTCTCCTTAAATTTTAAAACTTTACTAAGAGGGAGAAAGTGAGGTCTCTCATTCTCCCTCATAATGATGTGTTTTTAGAATATTAATTAAAAATAATAATGAATATTCTAATATGTTAACTTATCAACATTCACCTATCAAAAACATAATATCTCGTCATTTAATTTAGTTTCAACATCAATAAAGTTATATTGATTAAACATTAAAAAGTTAATACATTAATTTAACATTGCCAATTAATTTAGAACTTTATTTTACAATTTTTAGCTAGCTAGTTTCAAGGTAATTTAAAATTTCAATAACAATATATTAATTAACATTACTGCAAAAAATATTAAAATTTTAATATAGCATTTTAAATTCAAAAATATACCTAAATGACTATACATTAAATAATATTACTAAAAATATTTAGAATGAACCACTTAAACTAAAGTATTTGTAACACATCACTTATTCACACATTAAATAATTTTTCTCTATTATTATTTTAGAATTATTCATTCTACTTATTATAATTATAATATTTGACCTATTTAACTTTTTATATCAGCCTATTTTTAATTGTTTTTTCATCATATTTATTTCTTAGTTTCATTAAAATGGGGTCTAGCTATATCTAATTTATTTCCACTATTTTAATTTTCTTAATCCATTTTTAATTTTAACTTTCATTTTCAATCCCCATCATTTTGAATTTCAATTAATATTGTCAAATGTAAACCCTCCTTTTTGTATTCAAAAGTAAATATATAAATGTGTACTAAATAATAATTATCCCACCTATTTTTTATTTTCTAAATCAGAATGAGGTTAAAAGGTAATTGTTTTCTAAAAAAATAGATCTCTTATCTATTTTCATTTTCAAATTTGTTTGCCTCATTTTGAACCTTGAAAGAGTTTTCTATTAAAAATTTTCAACCCAACATGTTTTTATTTTTGAATTTTTATGGGATCAAAAAATGATTATCTATTAATAATAGTTATCCCACGTAAATTCATTTTCAAATTCATCCCGTCTCATTTTCTATTTTCAAATTCACCCGCCTATCTACAACACTACAAAGAATTTGCAAAACATATTTTATAAGGTCAAATATTTTTCATTTTGTGAATTTAGTTTTTGCATGATTACTAGAGGATCACCTCAAATGCAGGTTACAATCATGGAAATGGAAAAACAAATGTTCAAAATGGAAAGTGATCTGCCATAATTCGTGGAGGATTTGGAAGTTTCTAAATACTTGAAAGTTTAGTAATGCCAATGATCTCAAGAAATAAAGAAACGTTAAGTCATGGTAGTGGAACTACATATTTGATAATTTCCCTCAATAAAAATCTTATCAATTTTAAAAATATTAAGTTCATCATCAACTACATTGGAAATTATTAAACATTATCTTTGAAGTCAAGATATCAGAAGTTATATGTTCACCTTAGTTTCTATCTAAGGATGTTGAAAATAACAAATACCATTACAAATACACATTTTACAAGAACCATTCTCAACATTTTACATATTTCATTTGAAAATGATTACATATTTTTACGATTTTATTAAGAATACCTATCAGCATATTTTCTTCTTCTATTATCAGCTTCCATTTTAAAATATACCATTATTTTCTTTTCTAAAATCAAAAACTTCATGCTCCCAATTTTTTTTATTATGAAGTTTGTTTACACCATGTAACGAAAATGATTAGAGATGTTTAAAGAAATCATAATACATGTAAATCTATATCTTAGTATAATTCCATTTTCAAATATTCCTAAAGTATGTCTTCTTCTTTGTGTTTAAAAACAAAACCATATATATTATCTCAATAAAAATGAATTTATCATCAATGGAAGAGGCTGAATTTTCCAAGTTGATCTTAAAAAATATTCAGTTTTCGGTAACAAAAATAGAGATTTGTGTTTATTGATCCTCAATGAAAAAAATAAAGGTAACATATCAAATTCAATTCATTCAAATACACACTGATTATTTAAGCACCTTATCTTAACGTAATAATTGGCTATCATTTATATGCACCTCACCTTTCTAGAAAAAAGGAACTAACTACATATTAATACAAATACACGTTTTAAATGTACCATTTGACTAAGAAATAAGTTTACAATATTTATTTGAATAACATTAAAGATGTTTAGTGCGAAAAAATGAAGAAAACCTACCTGTAAATATTTTCCTTCTACTTCACTTCTAGGTTCAAATATTCTTGAATCAAAAACTCTTTTGTTTTAAAAACAAAACCACAAACCGATTTTATTTTTATTATGAAACTTACCTATAATGTAAAAAATCATGATGTGCCAAGTATGTTTAAAGAAATGATCAATACCTGTAAATATCTATACTTAGGATGAATTCCAATTTCACATATTCTAGTTATTCTCTTCTTCTATTGTTTTTAAAAATGAAAATTCATGTACCTGATTTTATTTTTTATTGTGGAATTTATCTTCATTGTAATGAACTATTTCCAAACTTCTACATTTTTAAATGTAATGCATGAGAAACAAATATTTAGAATTTAGAAATTGCAGGTTTTTAAGTTTAGTGTTATATGCATTTGACTATTTAATGTTAAAAGAGTGATACTTTGACTTCAAAATTCACATTTTAAGATTAAATAAATAAATAATATGAATCTATACAAAAAAATATATTAAATGTATTACTTTATTTGTCAAATTCATTGTTTTATTCTCATTAACCATCAACATAATTTAAATATTATTTTTCACCTTGAAGCATAATGGGTGGCTTCAAAACTGATAAGCAATCTCACTTCTAGGTAATATGGTTTAGCTTAAGTGGCCCCAGGTTGTTAGTGGTACTAATGAGAGGTCACATTTCCTTCAAATTCCTAAAAACCTCCAAGGACAATATGCCTACCATCCTCCATTGTGACGCTATCTCAATTATGAACATGAATCTCAAGTTTACATTCTTCGACGTCACGTTTAGAGAAGGGGAATGGTAGATGTGGATCCCAAACCCTTCACTTTAAGAAAACAATTATTCATTATAGATGATAGAATTCTTCTCCTTCAAATTAGAGAAATTTGAAGCCAGAATGGGAGGCACTCCCATTCATCTTTCTTAGAAGACTTTTTTAAACTTGAAACAAGATTATGGATTTCTCTCATTCTCATCTCCATGAAGTAAGTGATAAAAATAAATATGAAAAATAAAAGTTTAAATTAACCCTAATACTCAAAAGGATTAGACTCAAATGGGACCACTTTAGTTTTATTTTTAAAAAGGGAATTGATAGAACACCAATTGATTTTCAAAACTTGATTCTTTGAACTCAGACCAGAAAGGGGAAGCTTAGAAAAATATGTGAGGAGACTTCACAATGATTCAACAACACACATCTAACAAATGGAAATTTCTCTTTTTAGGTTGGTGACATTTAGAATTATTAACAAGGATAATGCAACCACCAAAAAGTATTAGTTTTGGGATTAACTCTTTGAATAAAAAATGATATTTTCACAAGTATGAAGTTTGACATTTCATAAGACTCTCAACAAAAAACACTACTTCTCCAAATAGAAACCACTTCCTAAAACGTTACAAGGGAAAAAGGGGTTTCTAAGCTCCCTCAAGCATTAAATGTGTAATGCCTCTTAATTTTCTTTAACTAGAATATGAATAACAATATGTTCAAATCCAAATCATACATCAATGGTAATACCAAAGATATTAGCTAATTTCATTAACATTTGAATCGATCTGGCATCTTGGAATGGTCCCATATTTGAATATGTGGTCTAGCTAATATTTGATGTATTCACTCACTTCGAAATTATTATAATAAAACACCTATCATGAAGATTGATTTGCAATGCTTCATCAAATTAACAAATAATTTTAAAGATCATCTGGCACAATTCATAATAGTGCTAAATGTTGATCCATTTTTTGTATTCATATAAATACATAAATGTGTATTTAATAATAATTTCAATCCTGAATGATAGGATGGCATTGATGGAGCTAATTAAAAATTGTCATTTTGCAGATGTTTTCAAAAAATAGATATCCCGGATTTTTATTTTCAAATTTTTTCACATATGATTAGGATAGAATATAAATAAAAGAGTATATTAACATAAGGTTGTCAAGTTTTAAAGCATAACATGTTGATTACATGTCATTCCTAAGAGATATTTAAATTCAAAAGTATTAATTATCTATTAAATTAGGATATTTATCCCCCTATTGGTTGAATATATGAAGCTCCATGAATAGAATTAAAACACACAAATAGTAGAGGTTTATTATATCATATTTTTTCCATTGTCTAGATGTTTAGAATTTGAAAACATATAGTACAATGAACTCCCAATGAGTGGTTGAATTATGGAAAAAGAGCAACATGATTTTAAAGTTATCTAATAACAATGAATGCTTCTCAATGGAAGAAATAACAGCATGATTTGAATGGTGATAAAATATTTTATAAAGGTGAATGTTCTAATGTTCATAAATTGGATTATGGTAGCAACTATGAAGGATTTTGAAACCATGATAAATAGAAAAGTAAATAGCTAAACCAATATATCAAGTTAATCTCATTAAGGTAGGTATAATTTTTTAAGAATTATTTTTCATCTTCGAAAAGGAGAATATATAATAGTTATATGTTAGTTTCTAACTTAATATTTCAAAAAATTTGAATACAGATATTTACAAGTCATCATTCTCTTGATTAAATAAAGCAAATTTATTTGAATCGAGATAATCCTACCATAGATTCTCAAAAAGAAGAATAAACATCTCGAGAATGGATTTTTAATTCTCATTCTCTCTAATATTTTTCTTGGGAACCAAATTAAAAGGTCCTATATGAGGGATCCTCTCCTTGCAAATTCTATTTCCTAGCATTATTTTGGAAACAAATTCAGATCTTGATGAGATCCCATTAATTTTACTTTAAACTTATTTTAATCCTAAAATGCCATTTTTAAAGTTGAGGATATTAAAAAAATGAAAAAATAAAGTATTCTATTATCTTCAATTTAAAAATTTATTCTTAGAGGAGTGATACTTCCCATTTTCTCTAATTTTTGTGTTGTCAAAGTGAAGAATTTTATTTTCTACATTATAAATATTTATCTTCATATTTGAACTATTTCCAGCATCAAGTTTTAAAAAATAAATTCTAGGTGAGAATTTAATAAATATTTAGAATTTAGAAATGACCTTTATTTAGAGTGATGATACATATGGCTACATAATATCAAAAGAAGGTTTTGACTTAAAAATGAAGTCATTCTTGTAGGAGTGGTTTTGGGCAAATAATAATATAAATTCCCTAAAAATATAAAAATTATTATGGGAGGCCTACTATTCTCCCTCAATCTAAAAATTAAAATTGATATTATTTAAAAACTTCTCATTTTATAATCCATTATTTTTCACCTTGGAAGCATAATTTTCAGTTTTATTCCTACTAATTCACTCATAGTAATAAATATCAATTCATGAAGAAGAATGGGAGGCCTCCCATTCTTCCTAAATGTGAAAAAAGCATCTAAGGAGAAATGACGAAGTCTTCTCTCAATTTATTTTTTTAATTTTAAGAATGGGAAGCCTCCCATTCTTTTACAATAATTTCATGTTGCTTCATTGTATAGGTACACCTAGTTGAAGAAGGTTTTCTTGAATCCTAAAATGAGTAAAAAGATAAGTTGAGTCATGATAATGCAATAAAATATTGAAAACTAATTTATACATGTTTTTCAATTTTTTTTAAGGTATTTTCATTATCCCTTCAATAGTATTTTCATTTCTGGAATAGTTTTTTATGACCTACCAAGTTGGTTGAGTTGTTGATTCATGTGTGTGTGTGTGTGTATATATATATATATATATATATATATATATATCAAAGGCAGTTTGCAGTTTAGTTCTATTTGTGTTGTGGATGTAATGAGCGACCTATAAGGGATAGAGACACATGTATGAGGTCTTAAAGACCATTAAGAATGTATCTACATTGAATATATTATGATGGCTAGTTTGTAAAGGTTTTTTATTCCATTCTCATGAAAAGGTGAATAAGAAGAAGAAGAGCGAGTAAGCATACCATGGAATTTTGAGGTGTAATCAAGAGAAGAAGATAATAATAGATAAGAGAGTGTCATCATGTGTTGATCACAAAAACAAGTAAGGTGAAAAACATTGTGAGGTGGCTGAGTTAGTTCCTATTATTCCTTGTGAATTTGGTGCTTGACTAAAACCTAGAGGTTTATGGTTCTTATGGAGTTGCTGATTTAATAAATTAAGGGGTTATAGCTTCCTTACAATTTATTGCTTCTTAAATTCAATTTGGTGCTTGATAAATTAGGGTTTAGTGTTCCTTTTGGAGTTGGTGATTAACAAATTAGGATGTTATATCCTTATTTCAAGTTGGTTCTTGATAAATTATGGGTTGTTACTCCTTGTGGATTTGGGTCTTCACTAAATCTTGATTTTTGTTAATGCAAATATCAGTGGGTTTTACTCCCCTTGAGCGTTTCCCACCTATATGATGTGTTCATGTGTGTAGACACCAAAATTGGGTCACACTCACCTTGGTCTCCTTTTGAATACCCAACTTAAACACATTCACCTAGTCATGTCCTTTATACCCCACATTAATATTAATTTAATTATTTACAATTAAATTAATACCCATGCTCACCCCATTATTAGTTTATTTATTTTAATTAAATGGATTCCCACCTTAATTTGACATCTCACCTAGACACCTCACCATAGGAATATTCACATCATGTTTCCATAAATGAATAAGACTTAGTTCAACCCTAAAAATCAAAGACTACTATTCCTCTAACTACCTTCCCACTCATGAAAACATAACATCCATTCCGATCCATGAATACATGAATTAACCTGACCCAAATGATGCAAGATCTGCCATTTTTAGTAAACCTATAGAATCCTACCTTAACCGATGTTAGTCATCCCAAAACTGGCATTGATCAACTAGGAACCATCGTCAGTTACCATTTATTCCCTTTGAAAACCTTGTTTTTGGGTTAGCACATTCTAAGATCAAGGAGATGAGAAGAGAACTACAGGAAAGTAGAACAAGAGCCTTTTCATACCTGTAGATATCCATATCCAGCACTAAGACAAATCTAGAGGTATTATACTCATAATGACATTCCAGGAAGCACCACTACGGAACCAAGCTCCATCCCACCAACCAATCATCACCACCACATAGCCATTGGACCTACATAATAGTAAGTATACTTTTTACCTACATCATTTATTCCTACTTTAGTCTATTGGGTTCTTTTATTGTTGTTCTTAGTTTCCTACTTACTTTCCCTTTTCCCCTACCATTTACTTGCATGTAAACCCAAGCATTCCTCCACCCACACCATAAAAATGCCTATACCTGACATTTACATATTTATGAATTTTCCTATGATCTCCATATACCTCGTTATGTCCTATGACATCTCTTCCTAAACTCATCTCAAACCCCACTAACAAATATTATTAAATCTTATCAACCCGACTATACCAATGTCGGTTACCCATAACCATCATTGGTTTTGCCTAACCATGATTGGTCATACCCGATAGATATCAGTCTCTATGCCTACCAACACTATGTAAACCAGCAAGAAACAACCTACCAAAACAACCCAAACACCTCACCTAACACTACTAAGAGCCTGTCTGTGACCTGTAGAAAACCTGAACAACCTACAACCTGACCCGAAGATCTTGACCCACATAGTTTTTAGTATCTAATTGGATCAACGCTGATAGTGATTTGAGGTACCCAAATTAGGATACTAACAATAGATTCATTTATGTACGTATTTCAGTTATTTCATATTTGTTTTATAAAAATAGTGGATTGACAGCCCTATAGGGAGTATTACACTTCCTGGATCTTGCATACGCTAGGTAGTCCATCGTCATATATTGTTTAACTCTTCTTTGGTGGGCTTTTTTACTATTTCAGGTAGTTCCTTTCAGCCAAAAGGAAGCTCTCATATTCAACATCAGATCAAGAAGTCAGAATGCGCACAACAACTACCAACCGACCAACACAACAGGTATTCCTCCTTGGCCCTTACCCTTATATGTTTTGTCACATTCTAATAACGTAAAGAAAATAGTGAAACATTTTTGCACGCTTGGTGGGACCCATTCTGAGGTTCCTTGCATTTTTCTTTATTCCTAGGTAAAATATGTGCATGTTTATTTAATTTTATAAATGTCTTACACATTAAATTTCTTTCCTCTTGTAACCCTTCATCCTCTATTCTAATTGTCTAAAAACAATCATCTATTTTCAGGTTCTTTAAAATGAACGCATTTCTTCTTTCTCTTTGAATTCACATAAGTAGTGAAAGAGCATGTTCCTACTTGTTCATCATTTGCTTCATCGAATTTAATTTGTTGATTTGGGTTTAAAATTGGTTGCATTTGATCCTTGTATGATTGTATTTAGCTCACATTAAAATGAGGGAAATCTATATGCTTAAATTCATTCCTAGCTGATGGTTGACACAAAGAATCGCAGAAAAGAAAATTCTCTTTCTTCTTGTTCTATCCAAACTATAGAAAATTAAAAAATACACATATGCTTAAACAACATCTCACCTGGAATAAGCTCTCAATGATCACATAATCAGTGGATTGACATGTGGGCACCTTGCTGGTTACTTCTATCCAGTCATTACTTCAGAGGACAACCCACCATAGCCATAACATAACCTAAAACCTTTCCGTTTAGATATCCTTCTTCGTAGGAAACCTTCCTCAACAAAAAACTTTACTCTAAATTCATGAGTTCAGTCTTATAAATAGCATAAGATCAACACATTAAAATCACTTGTTGGATACTGTATTTTTAGCATTTCATTGACGTGCATTTTGAGGTGTGAGGATAAGTTTCTCCATTTTCATTTCTTTTACTTTAGCACACTCCATAATCACAGTTGGAGTATTCTAACTTATTTGTGAGTGTGTCAGGACTTCATTATATTATCTCTAGACTTCTGTGTTGATCATCCATATGATCTCCAGTTCACAACAATCTATTTTCCTGGCATTCATCAAATTTTCACAGTAACTCGGAGCATCGGTTTATCTGTCAGAGTCGGTTTACCCCTCACCATCATTGGTTTTACCTAACTGCCATTAGTTCTCTATCCTTTTTAGTTAACTTTCCTAAAGGACATATATTTCATCTTATTTATAATTCAGAGTTTCTCTGAGTCTTTGTAACCTCTATATTCTAATAAACAGTCATCATATAGCTTACCTATTTGGCATTCATCAGTTTTTGCCTCATTTGGTAAAACTGTTCTTTTCTCATAGTAACTGACCTCGGTTACCCCTAAACCATCATCAGTCATCCTTAACCATCATTGGTTACCCTGTGTTGATTCTCAACTGATACATTTTCCAAATCCACCTATAAATACCTAGTTTTCTCATTCCTACTACTTTTTGTGTCATCTACGGGATACACCATCACCTGATATACATTCATTCACATGGTGTTTACTCGGAACAAAGGTAACACTCTTATATTCCATGTCAGTCATCAACCACTCCCACATAGTCCTTCACCACCTTCTGTCATGTCACCCATGGATCTAAACCTACCTACCACCTTTTATATGGGTGATGAGGAGTTCACGTGACTCCTCGATTAGAATCCCGTAGCCTTACAATTATACCTTTCCCACTCTTCCACTTGGGATTCCTCAGGTCAATTGATATATGGAATGCCTATATCCATCTCTCCTACCCTTATCCCCACTTCTGCATCAACCCCTACTAGTATCGGCGTTACCTTCACCTGCTTTACCCCCAGTGGTTTCACAGCTAGGCCCCATACCTGCCATGACCGTTGCATCTGCAACATCAATCACACCTGTAGTATCTTGTTCTTCCTTCATTGACCACCCAGAACATAACCCCATCCACACCCATTGTCTCACAGATACCAATTGCAACACAACCACCCATGGTAATCAGTGACCCCTACCCCATTCCAGAATCTTTGTCCTCTCCATCCTGTAGTCTTTACCCCCAATCGCCACTAGAGTCACTGCATCGACTGTTCCCCACATACACATATTATCAACAACCCCTATTTCTTCTAGAATTCATCCTGGATATATGACCTCTATGTTGGTCCCCTATTCTCAACCTTCCTATTCAGAATCACCATACACTGGAATGCCACCCACTTCA
Organism: Taxus chinensis; assembly: GCA_019776745.2. Lineage (NCBI taxonomy): Eukaryota > Viridiplantae > Streptophyta > Pinopsida > Cupressales > Taxaceae > Taxus > Taxus chinensis. The sequence goes on along the minus strand of CM034157.1, from coordinate 43,652,113 downwards.
TATGTTCATCACCATCCCTTTTACGCTATAGGAGGTGACCTTCTATCACAACCTACCAATGACCTCATCAAATTAATGATGGAAAGGATGTAGACACTAGAAGCATCGGTTTCTGACTCACACAATTCTCTCACCTATGATGAAATATGTAATGATCCCATTCATCCATCCATTCCTATTCTCCCATACCCTGTACATTGGGAAATGCCAAAATTCAATTGCTTCAATAGTAAAGAAGACCCACAAAAACATTTGCAGTCTTTCAAACATGGGTGTTACCTGATCACCCATGATGATTCTTTACTCCTATGAACCTTCCCGATGTCCCTCACAGGACCTGCATTAGACTGGTACAGTGGACTACCGATAGACATTCCATCTACTCATTTAATCAAGTAGCCCAAGCCTTACTTAGACCACTTCTCAATCAACGTTGTCAAGAAAGTCACCATGACTGATCTTTACTCCACACGACAGTATGACGACGAGTCTATCACTGACTTTGTCTGCTTATTAGCGCAGCCTAATTAACCAACTCACATTTTAATTACCACACACTGCAATCATAGATTTGTTTACCCAGGATTGCGCTAGACAAATTTCACCAAAACTATAGGTACAAACCCTCTACACCTTTGACGAGGCATTAACCATGGCACAAAAATTGGAGATTCATGTTCTCGAAGAAAAAAAATCCAGCTATGTAACAAGAACATCACATGTTAAATCAAATGATGCTTCTTCATCTTCGAAACCCTAAAAAAACTATTCAAAACCCAAAGGATATGCCAATGTTGTAGTTCTCAAGACCGTACCCTCTCACCCATCAAATAAATCCAAACCTGCTTCTAATCTCTCTCCTATCCAAGCTTTTCAGTTCAGAGAGAACAATGAAAGTATACCCCAATAGAGGAACCTTATTCTTCTATTTTGAAAAATCTTATTAAGGATGGTGCTATTATCCTTCCACCTATAAAACCATACAATGGTTTTGACCCTGATCACCCCATGCACACGTGGTATAATGAACATGAATTTTGAACTATCATTGTGCCAAAGGTCATAGCAATAGTAACTACATCACCTTAAAGAATATCATCCAAGAAATTTTATACAACGGAGATCTAGTTTTGGATAACCCAAATGCACCCACCAACAAAAACCTACATATCTTCATAAAACCATTTCCTAATCATGCCCCATCTTCCAACCAAATTGGTGACACTTCAACCAATGATAGCAATGTCTGGGAGGTCCACGCTATTTTTGATAACATACCAGTAGCTTCATCAATTTCCCCTATGTTCCTTCCATAGATAGAATCTTAGCTTGAAATACCCTACCTGCACATAGGAATCTATTTCATCTACTCCTCCACCCACATAAGGAAGCCCCTTCATTTTCTCCTTCATCCATGGAAGACCCCATAATTAGCACTTCACCCCTGGCCCCTCAAATTACCGAGCAGTCATCAGTAACACCTCTCCTACTCATAAGGGACACTGGTCAACTCCTTACACCATCGCATGGAGATTCCACATTGTCCAGCCCATCATCTCCTCTACCCATAGAGAATCCTCTAGAAACACCATTTCCTTTAGATAACCATTCCCCATCAGACCTCCAAGATCTCGCCAATCTGATTTTGAATCTCTTACCCATAGACTCTGAAGCTAGCCATTTCCCTATTTCTCAAAAATATTTTACGGGGATTGTAGATCAATATTAGCTCCGCTTACAACGGTACCATTTTCACACTTGGTCGATCACCTGGACTATGTTGATAGAGCCTTACTTTGGGGACGTCTTCTACTTCCTGCTTCAACCCAAATGCAGTTGTCACTCACCAACACCTCCACAATCTATCCAAAAGTGTTTCAAGCAGTCAAACCAAACACAACCACACCTAATAGAACACCTTCTATATCCTTTCCCACAAACCAACATAGACTTCCACCCATAAACCAACATGCACCTATATCTAAACACCTTCCCACGCCTATATCATCTCCCTTATCCAAACTTATCACTAACTTAGTGTCATGCTGAAATCACACCTTACTCACCCACTCGTCAAATTAGATTTAGTTTCATCTTCCCCAGACTAATACTTAAATTCTTCTGGCCCCTAAAACGAAATTCCAACCTTCTAAGCCTCATACACCAACCTCGCCTACCACACCATTATCACCTTCACCCCTTCAATTAATCATAGGACCTCACCCCTCAACCCTGGCCAAGCATCCTACTTCCACTGGTAAATAAAGAACGTAGCAGCTCACCTCCTCATCACGGCCCTCTAACATACCCAAAGTGATCTGCACAACCCTCGTTGTTGACCTATGACCTTCTTACCACCCATACCACCACTACCTTCCATAGCTTCTTCACTACCCATGACACTCTCATCTCTCCACTCACACCTTCTACCCAACCTCTAATAACCACCTCCACTGTAACTCAGTTGCCCCCATGGGTAACCCTATCCTCTTCCACTATCTGTCTTTTCCCTCTACATCCCATACTCCCATATCACCTTTACCCAAGAGGATGCAACCTAAAGATAAGAATCCACTACCCTCTAATAAAGTATTCAAATAACCCAAACCTTTCATTGCCATCTATTCTACCCATCCTTTATCTAAATAGATGCACCGTAAGACTTAAGACTACTCCACATACCAAACTAGTGGACCAACCCATTCCCCCTCCTCGTAAATCTTCTTCCTCCACAATCAGCCAAACCTTGTACCCAAACCCACACTCACCTCCCATTGTGATCCATTAGCGGGGTCCTACGCTAATATTTTAACCAATCTCTTAGAGACTTCCATCATCACATTACCACTACTTCGACCTTACAATCCTCTCAAACCCAAACCCACACAATGTTTGATGAGACCAAGATTTGTGCCTATCATCGTGTGCCAGGACATGATGTTGAAAATTATAAGGCCTTGAAGACCATTCTTATCCAAAATTTTCCTCCTGAACACAATTTCAATGACGACAATCTTCTAGATGAGGACCCCACTCCACCTTCACTAATATCCTAAAATCTTTTATCCATTACCCACTCAGTGACCAGTATCTCCACCCCCACAACCCTTTTATCCACCCCCGAAATTCAAAATCAACATGGTCCGTATAAGAGATTTGGCCAAACCACCACCCAAATGTCAATGCACCATACTCATTTCACAAGGCTCTTATCCACCACTAGTATTTTTCCCCTCATGTCATTATACCTTTCATGACACACCCTCTTCATCTACCTCCCCTCAAATTAACATGGTTCACATTGCCACCCACACTCAGAAAGGACAAGCAAAAAGAAAAGGCAAGCTAGCCCATCAACCAACCTTGTACCCCACATACCATTTACACCCACACCCAAAGTCACCATTTGAGGTCCCACTGTATCCTATTTCTGATGGGGTCACACATCACACAATGCTAAAACAATTGCACCAATCCTCCCTCAAAATGTCTTTATATGACCTCATCCAAACCTCTGAGTCACATCGCCAAGCCCTCATGGAGGTCCTTCAATCTATTGAGGTTTTACCAAATGACCCCACACCCGTAGCCTCCATCATTACCCCTCATCATGTGGCCTCTCTCACTAAGTTTTCACCTTCCTCTACACCTTCACCTACTCACCAAGTAGTCGCCCTCAGCTTTTCAGATGAAGAGATCACTCCCTTCCAATCTGAGGACCCCGATCCCACTCTTTTCATCTCCATCCATATCAATAATATATGCATACGATGCGTTATGATCAATGGTGGTGCTAGTATCAACATCATCTCTTCCCATGCGTATAACCAAATATGCATACCTACCAATTGCATGCATGGTAACCCAATTATGTTACTCTCCTTTAATGATGCCATGACCTCTACCCTGGGTACCATCATTCTCCATGTCCGCGTAGGTCCCTGCACTATCCTAAAACTATTCTACATCCTAGAAGGAGAGTTCTAGTATAACTTTTTGCTCGGCCGACCTTGGATCCACACCATGGGTTGTGTCCCTTCGACTTTACACTGCTGCCTCAAATTTGAACACGAGGGACATAACTACACCATTCCAGCTGACCCATCACCTTTCAAGACCTATAACATGTTGTACAGGCCCAATGATGTACTTTTCCTAGTCAAGGAATTTGTCAACAACCCTACTTCTCCTTCATCCACAAGCCCCTCCACCAAGACTGCCACAATCTATCACACATCTAACCATGCTATCCCTACTGCCACCGCAACCTCTACCACTAACTCACCTGCTTCCCCATCATCTAGTGAGTTTTCTATCCCCGCTACCCACATATCAACCACTAATCCCTTAGTGGGTTTTTTTCAACACCTCACTCTGGGGGAGTACCACCTATACAATATTCACATGTTCCTCACTCCACAAGAGTATGGAAACCTACATCAACACCCCAGTTATGACTACCATGTAGGTGAGGTTTTTCCTTATGGTCCTCCCCACCTTCGCACTAATCTAACGTATGGGGGGACTTGATATTGCCACTTATAAACCCAAACCTCCATCCCAAAACACAACCATTTTCATCTAACCTACACTCCCTCACTAACCACCACTTCACTCACACTTTCCTCCATTGGTGCACATGGAAAGTTTTTGGCTTCAGATTTTATGAACAAGGGTGCCATATTGTCATTTCCTGTACCAATCATAAACACAATGACCGTAGTGGCATTGGATTTAATGCACCACCTCCAAATAAGGCTCACATCGACCTCATTCAGGAAGAAAAACCTTCCCCACCTCATTCACCCATATCACCATCTTCACCCACGGAGTCCATAGATCCTGGAATCTATTCCTCCTAACTTTATTTTTCGTAAACACAATTTCGTCTGGGACCTCTAACCTATCAACATGCGATGGCAGAGGCTCCCTCTTCTCTCCCATTCATGGTATCTTAGACATGATCGATGATAATAAACCTTTTATTAATGGTCATTCAATGTCAGAGATGATGAGTCCATCCTCACCTACCTGGGTGTGGATGATTTTTATATTCATTAGTCCTTACCATCTGAGATGCAAACCATGTTGAATGAATCAACCATTGAAATCAACATTAATACTCAAGATGACCTGCACATTCTAAAGATAGAATAATCTTTAGATGCTACTAACAGGAATCTTTTACTTCTTTCCTTCAGGACCATAGCAACGCTTATTCCTGGTCCTATGTTGATATGCCTAGTATTGACCCAAAAATCATAGTACACAATATCAGAACCATTCCTGTTGCCAAAGCCATCAAACAAAATCTGGTGGAAAATACATCCTTGCATTGCTCTTCTGCTTAAAAGAAGAGCTTCAGCGCCTTCTCTCAATTTCCTTCATTCTACCCATCGACTATCCCCAAAGGATTTCTAACATCGTTTTTGTCACAAAGGAGACAGGGGGAATCTGCATTTGCATAGAATTCTGTGACCTCAACCTAGCTTGTCCAAAAGAAGACTTTCCCCTAGCAGGCATTGACTAACTAGTTGATCTCACCACTGAGCCATGAAATGTTATCACTCATGGATGGATTCTCAGGTTACAATAAAATATTACTAGCTCCATAAGATCAACACAAGAATGCTTTCATCACCCATTAGGGGACTTTCTATGGTACTAAGGTTTTCTTTCCTCTCAAAATCCAAATTCCATCTCTTTGCATCTCACTACAAGATATGCTCAATGACGATGACTTTCACCAATATCATTTGGAACAACTTGAGTTATTGGATGAACGTCATCTCAATGATCTTGACCATCTCAAAATATTCCAAAAACCTATCAAACATTCCTACGAAAAACATGTTTAAGAATGAACCTTTTAGTTCAGAGACCTCATCCTGAAGGAAAATCAACATGTATCTAATGAAGAGAAAAGTATGTGGGGAAAATACTCTCCTAATTTGATTGGACCCTATATAGTTAACCATGCCTATGGATTAGGTTCTTATTAATTGTCCTCTATCACTTCCTTCAATTTGATCACTCATCCATGGAGCGTTATCAACCTTCCATATTACCCATATTGAGGATCCACGACTAAACAAGAATCATGTTATTACCCGACACCTTTCAACCTTGTCTTCAATATGAGTACCATAGCTCTACTCATAGCATGATTCTCATGGATACTTTTCATCTTCTTTAAGGTGGAATCCCATGGTCATTCATCACTCAAAACCATCTATTTCATAATTAATCCTCGATGTGTACTAGGGTATTTATCTTCTAAACAAGGACTTGATCTTCCTATATAGTCTTCTCCATGGCTTAAACATCCAAAAACAAAAAGGGATGCAACTCCTTGAGTCAAACTTCCAGATAAAAGATGACTCCCTCAAAAAGGGACATCTCTTCACTCTATTTCCACAACTAAAAATAGACTGACTCCCTTAAAGGACAGCTATATAAAATCTTTTGCAAAAATACAATAAAAATATCTAAAAGCTTCCTCGCATTGATCAACTTCGCTAAGAGCTCAAGGAGATACTATACTCATACCATATAGAATTACCTGCATTAATTACTATATTAAAAATACAAAAATCAAATGAAGAAAAGGATGAAAATTTTCATCATGGACTTGCCTATTTTTTATCATGGGTTTCTTGCCAAGTGAAAAACATGTTGTCGTACTACTAAGTTACGCTAAATCACCCACTCTCACCTTATTGCCTTTTCATCCTAATTTCCTCCTCTACTCAAGGGACTTGCTACAACCATGACATTTCATGATTATGTGACTTTATTCACCCTTAGAATGGTCCATTATGCAACTGTCTTTAGGGTCTTATGTTCATAAGCCCATCTTGGGTATGGTAAACTCCTTAGGGTTCTTATCAATTAAGCAGCTCTTTTTCCACCTCTTACCATTCACCTTCCTCATTACTTATTGATTATCCTATACATGACTAGATCATGAACACCTACATTTAAAACAGCTCTACTATGTCTATCACATAAAATCAATAATGGCTATGACCTACATTCAACCACGCCTGTGACCTAAACTCAACCATGCCTATGCCTTACATTCAACCACGCCTATGACCTACATTCAACCATGCCTATGACCTACATTCAACCATTCCTATGCCCTACATTCAACCATGCCTATGCCCTACATTAAACCATGCCTAATACCTACCAACCCATTCCTCTTCTTCATCATTATCTTCCATAGATTTTGGGAGAATTACATCGGCCTGAGGCACCTTTTCATCGAGGCTATGTAGGAAGCAGCTCGAGGGCATGAGGCCCTTGGAGGTTATCTGAGCCACTCTTAACCCTAACCGATTCCCCCTTTCCACTTTCTTATTTGTATTCTAAGTTAGTTAGTTTCCATTTTATATTAATAACTAGAAATTAAACCAAACAAGCATCAATTAATACACGTTTTTACCACATCATCAAATCATGCAATTTATCACATTCATATTTCCACATATAGCAAATATTGGGAAAATTAAACCATAACATGCATATACAACACCATTTTTATCCCATGTTACCAAAAACATAGACATGAAATTAGATTTAAATACAAGACTCAATCACACCTAAACCAACCTAACTCAATCACGCTTAAACACACCTGACTCCACCTTGCCTAAACCAACCTAACTCAATCATGCCTATGACATGAATCCATTATGCCTATGACTTGAAGCTATCATGCTTATGACCTGAATCCATCATGCCTATAAGCTAACTCCATCATGCCTATGATCTAACTCCACCATGCCTATGACCTAACTCAATCATGCCTAAACCAACCTCGACTCCATCATGCCTAATCCACTTAGTTTCCATCACATACACACATAAATAACAAAAATTAAAAGAAAAGCACACCATCCATACTAAAAATACCATCATCTATAAATCAGAAAGTCTATGTATACATACATGTGTACCCATGGATACAAATAAATACAAGTATCTCAACAACTCTCATGATACATCCTCACTATCTTTGGCACAAATGTTGGTATATGATCAAAAATATCGAAAAATTTCATATACATCCTCGCCATCTTCAGCACGCAAGACAGTGTATATATAAAAAAACAATATAATGTCCATCTCCAGTGACTAATCATCACCTCACCTGATATCCTTTGGGCCAATATCACATGTCCACTCCTCTACTCTTATGTGGCATCACACTAGCATTTCACCGCCCTCCATGGACCTCAGTCTTCCCTTAGCTGGTACCTCACTCTGGGGCTAGCTTCCATACACTAGTGGCCTCGCCTATGCTCCTGTCTCTAAGGCTTGTCAGCCCCCTGTACTCTCCACACTGTGAGTGTGGGGCCTAGATCCTCTCACTCGAAGCCTATTGTGCTTTGTACTCTACATAAGAGGTCATGTCTATCCCTACAACCATCAAGTGGTCCTGATAGTATCGTGTCTCACACAGGGCATCCCTGAAATTAGCCATCGGCTACGGTCTGTAGAGTTGTGCCATTGGTCTCGGCCCCTATACCTGTACTCTCGGGACCCTATGCCATACCTGGTACCTATAATAATGGGACCCTGTCCCTGATACTGTGTGGGTGTCCTATGCTAAGGGACCCTGTCCCACCCCTATCTGTAAAAAGGGACCCTATCCCTGAGCCTGTGTGGGTGATTGTGCCTACACCTGGTACTTGTACGAACCAAAATTTGTGCATATGCGGTGGCCAACTGTAGCCCTACTAACCTGTGCCTGTAATGTAACCTGTGCCTCTAACCCTATCAACTATCCCTGCACTATCCCTAACTGTGTGACCAGAGTTGTCACCTGCCCCTATAGGGCGTCTCTTTAAATTGTGATGGTTGCTAAGTCTGGTTTCCCCGGCCTCAGTGGTACTACTCATAGTTGTGTTAGCCCACCACTGTCTGTACCTATCAGTAAATTTGGACATCATCAATTCACCAGTCTACCAACTTGCTCCTCCTACGCTATAGGTACTATCGGTTATGGTAGAGGCATAGGCCTCTCCACGTCGTCCCTCCTATACTATGGAAATGGATGGAGGTATATCTTGGAGCAATCCCAACTGTTTCCTAATCCTATTTAATAGGGATAATCGCGTGCTCACCAGCATGACATCCCTCTAACCATCTCATCAGATTGTAATCCATCCAGATCCATGGCCATCTATCTGTATGAAGGAAAGCCAACAATAAGGCCTCTAAATGATGTCCACATGTCGGATAACCTCTCTAGTAGACATGCCTATAATAGGCTACATCATGTGAAGCCCTGAGCATATCAGCATCTCTCCAACCACAAGTACCCATCGCTTGTAACCCACCTGCATAAAAAACTCAACTTGAATGTATCAAGTCGGGGAATGCCTACTGGACACACACACACTTACGATTTTCTCATATGCCCAACAGTGTAGTAAGAAGGTGCAACATAGGTTGAACTACTGTAATTTCCCATAGGACCCATAACTCTCTGTACAGTTGCACTAAGAAGGTCTAGCTGCCCAGGCAAAACTGGGTCCTATCCTCCATCATATCATGTAGAACTCCCATCAATGATCGTGGTAATCTCCCAATCTCTATATCTGGTAGTGCAAAATAGAAACACTACCTCCATCGTTAGAACTACTAGCCTCATCTCCTCCAAATGGGCTTAGTACATATCTCCATAACTCATGTTGGCACTATGGAATCTCATCTCCTGCCAGCCCCTCACCAGACATTGTCAACATCAGCTCCTCAGATGCCTCTTAAGAAATCGAATACACCTGCGTCCATACTATCGAGCAGTTGCATGATCCTATACACATCCTCCAAGGTGATGGTCATCTCACCTATCAGCAAGTGAGAATGTTTTGGTCACTGAATCCCATCTGTTGATGAGGGTTACCATCAAACTCAGTCTCCTAAAATACATGTGCCAGTAGCGTATAACCCTGAATTAGGCCTACCTCAACCACATGTTGCCACTCCTCCATTGTCATGCAATCCCACGTACTACTACTAATAGGGGGTGGTACACTTATCATGCATCTGTAACTAGTACCTTTCCTACATCTAACAAACCATCACATTATTAACACCTTGACCATACCCACATTCACCCTTGACCCCCCACCTATAACTATTACCCTACCTATTTTTATTCAACAATACCTACCTATCTCACCCAACCACCCTTTACTCATCTCTTAGATCATTTTTCTCTAAATGCCGACCAACATTGGCTCTTTTTCGCTAGCACCAGACTCCCAAAACTAGCATCAGACTCCCAAAACTGGCATCAGTCAACCCATCCATGACCGATGTCAGCTAACTCCCACAAACATCAGCTAACCCTTGACCGACATCGGTCACTATCATTGTGAAAATCCATGCAATTCCTTCCCCTATTTCTCTCCACATTTCCCATTTCTCCCTAACCTACCCACCCATTCCTACCTGAATCTCACCTTCAACCCCATCCCCACCATCCTCTATTCACCTGGATTACACCTTTCTACATTCCCTATTTCACCCATTTTTCTTCCCAAATTTAAATTTAATTCCCCCCCAAACCCACTTCTGACCCAAACCCAATATCTACAAACAAAATCACCTAACCAACAAGGAACATGAGATCAAATCTTACCTCATCACGATGTTCTATCTCATGTGGAGATATGTCTGGCCGATGCATACATCGGTCCACTCAACCCCTCTCCCATGTCTGTCCATGCCTAGATTCTTACCTCAAATCTCTCCACCAATCAAATAAATGCCCCCTCGATCTCATGGACCCGTCTACCTAGCCTCTCTCGCCAATTGGATCTCTCCACCTTAGCCGAACACAATGCCATCATCCTTTCCCACTTGAAAAGTGCTGACCAAAGTCAAATGGCTCTATCATTTTAGTCCAATGGTACAATATAAAAATGATTCCAAAAAATACATAATTTTTGTTTTATAAGCCCAACCTGACCTCGACCGACGTCCGGTCCTATTTATTGCCCTAGCCAACTGACATCAGTCACCCTTTAACCGGCATCGGTCCAACCTACTAAATTATTTGGTCTTGCTAAGACTACCTTTTTCCTACCACCATTCATGCCCATGTCACCTTTTTATTCATCCTGGACACCCCTTGAACCATACCTGCACACCCAACCTACCCCTACATTACCTTTGCTACATCTTAGGATTTTTTATTTTACATATACCTTGGCCTTACCCATTTCATTACCTATATACCTTGACCTAAACCACTTTATGTTACCTTTGACCCTCCATGCTCATTGTACTTTACAACGTGGTTACCCGTTTTGTTCAACTTACCAACCTTACCTTGGTTTTACCCGTGTTATTACTTGTATACCTTGACCTAAACCACTTTTTGTGACCTTTGACCCTCCATGCTTGTTGTACCTGACGACATGGTTACCCATGTTGTTCGGCCTATCAACCCTACTTTGTCTATTGTCACATTGTTTATCCTAACCTGGCCTTTGGTGTATCAGAACCTACCTACACGTTCCTGCACCTAACCTTTATTGTGTTTCCACACCATATCCTACACCTTGGATACTGGAATCACTTCAACCTTGTTTAGATAGACCTATCGACCTTAGCCAACGTAAAGTTTGAAATATTCTCAACCTGGTACCATACTGCAGTTTTCAACGTGTAAATATGCATTCAACTACCACTACCTTTGACCCTAGACCCATTTCCCTATGTTTACCATGAATTGACCTTTTTCCCTTTACCCAATGTGCACCCACTGATCTTCATTTTTCCACCTCCTCATTTTATCAACCCACTCACCACTTATGTCTCTCACCTCATCGGTTCCTAGTTTTGAGGGGCCGTTACCTTCACCCCATGCTTGGGGCAACACCACCCTCACTTACACTCAACACAAACATTTCCTATTTTTGTCAGTCGCTACTTACCAATACAATCTACACAGTGACAAAAAGGGGGTAAAATGATAGACACCAAAATTGGGTCACACTCCCCTTGGTCCCCCATTGAATAATCAACTTAAACCCATTCACCTAGCCATGACCCTTATACCCTACATTAACATTAATTTAATTATTTATAATTAAATTAATATCCATCCCCACCCCATTATTAATATAATTACTTTAATTAAATGGATGGACACCGCACCTAGACTCACCTATACACCTCAACATAGACCTATTCATAGCATGTTTCCATAAACCAATAAGACTTAGCTCAACCCTAAAACTTAAAACCTATTATTCCTCTAACTAACTTCTCTTTCATAAAAACGTAACTTCCATTCTGATCCGTGGATAAAGAAACAAACTTGGCCCAAATGATGTGATATCTTCTATTTTTAGTAAACCTAGGGAATCCTGCCTTAACTGATGCCGGTCATTCTATTGGTACCTAAATTAATTCTCCCTCAGAAGCTAAGCAGCATCACAGTTTTGACAGTAAGCTTAGAGATCAGCAGACAATGTTGTGTCTCATTTTGTATCTGGGGAAAATGTAGCTTGCTCTTTGTCACTCAGATGTGGAGAATTAGGTAGAACCCTTAAGAGGATTTGATCTATCCTCACGACTTTATGGTTGTGCCTTTCAACTAGGGTGAGAGGACCCTTTTGTAGCCTGATAGTTATGGGAGGAGATGGAGATGTTCCTCTTTACAAATTTATTAAGAAGACCTTGAAGAAAACATGATCAATACAACAAAAATCTAACTCTCAACAAGTTGTCACCCTAGATAATGGAGATGTTTTCTAAGAAAGGTTCAGGATACGAAAGACAATGAAAACCTGATTACTTCTACATGTTTTGGTACTAGAAATTATACATTTACACACACACAAGGACAAACAGCGGTAATATGGGTAGGATTGGTTGTTTTAAAATGGATTTTGGTGGGAGATGAGGAAGAGTTGACTTTGATTCACCAGTTCTTTGAGATATTTTACAAAAATGGAAGCCTTGATAAACATAATGCTTCATAATAGCCAAAATGTTTCTTTAACCAGAAAGTGTGCTTCAGTGGAGGCTAAAATCAACACGGTTTCACACAAACTTTAAGAATCCAAAATGAAGGCTCAAATTAAAAAAAAACTTAGCTGAACATTGTCAACCTTTGTTTTATCACGTCTAAGATACCCTCAAAGGCTAACAAACAATCTTATCATTATGCTAGGAGTAAAGTGATTTTAAATTGGTTTATTTCACTATCAAATGAAAGCTCTTATGATAAATGAAATTGCGAATTCCACCAAACTATTAAAAGGATAAGATCTTGTGTGATTCACAAATATTTCACTGTAAGATTGCAATGGAAACAAGAAAAACTATTTACAGACATTCAGAAATGAAGCAGACACATTTTTCCTCGAATTCAAACATAGATTAACTCAAATTTAATTAAATGCATCAGTGGGGGAAAGTTTCTAGAACAATCTTAGAGATTGTCAATGGTTGTACACTTGCAACCACTTTGACATCATCAAAATTAACACAAAACGAGATAAATCGGTTCCTCAGATAGATTTCTTATAAAAGATGGACTCTATCGAACTGTTTCTCTCTATGAATTAGCTTTCCAACCTTTAACACTCCAACCATTTACATGTCAAATTCATGAAATTTATAACATTTCATTTACAAAAAAGTTTTCCCTGGAAAAACTAAAAATATTCAAAGTACCATTGTGCGTTATGACTTTTATCGTGACTCCCAGAATCAAATTTGCAAAAAATTTGTCAGGTCCTCAGAGGGTAAAATCTCTTCAAATATTTTCCTCATTCAATTCTTCACCTAGTAAGTCACTCTTCACTTAATGCCCCAACTACTTCCTCCTCTACTCTATCAAATAGCTGGTTTCTTGCGTACCAAGGAAGGCAAGATTGGAGAATTAGATTGAGTCCAACAGTAAGATCACATCTTAATGAGGTAAAATAGATGTTTTTAGATCTTCCCCACCAAATCAAGATATCAACCAGGTTCCTTTCTGTGCCAAAGAAAGATTAGAAAATCAAATTGAATCTGATAGTCAAATTACATCTTAATGATAAAAGACATTTTCAGACCTTCCACTACCAAACTAGGATATCAAATTAATGTTCCTTTTCATTTGGCATGTAGGAGACACCAAGAAATGATAAAAAATACATCACATCCCCAGGAGCTTTGGAGTAGAAATGGCAGAAAATTAGATACAGACACACAATTTTCATTGATTTCCCTTTTGGATTCAGACCATCCACGTGGAAGATTTGAGTTAAGACGGGCCTGGGGGTCCTTTTTTACCTTTTACACCCCATTGGAAAAAATTACACAATTTCTCACTTTACTCTGCCCCTCCACCTTTGAAAAATGGGCCTGGAAACATGTCCCAATTTGGGTTCCTAAAGGAACCGCGACTCAATTCTACTACTTTAACATCATTTTTGGAAAAATGGAAAATTTTCCAAATTTTTCCCCCAATATTTCGCACCACCCTGCCTTTGAATTTAAAATTTCAATGCATCTCAATGGAACATCTTAGAAATGGTCCCCCAAAAGTAGAGATCCCTGAACAAGCGTGGTCCATCACATGTCTTTAGGCTGACAACTGCATGTGATCCCCAAGAGTGAAGACCCTGAATTCAGCATGGGCTCACCATGTTTCTAAGGCCTTCGAAATAGTCTTATTTTAAAAAGTTTAAGAAAAATTCAGATTGAGTGGAATCCTACACCTGTCCTCTTTGTCGCATTTGTTCAAGATGAGAGGCTGAAAGGTAAATCCCCAAATGATGCATGAGTTTCTCCACCATGTGTCTTAGGCATTTAAGGAAGTTGCTTGAAAAGTCCAAGTAAAGGAAGGCCTGGTAGAAATGTCCACATGTCTTTCATGAACAAATTCAAGATAGTCCCCAAGAGTGGAAGACCCTTAATGAGTGCGTGGCTTTACCACATTTCCCAGGACTTAGATAAATTTCTTTAAAAGTTTTAAGTAAAGAGCAGAGCCAACAGAAGCCTCCACCTTATCCCTCTATCGCATTTTATTAAGGTGGGACCCTAAGGAAGATCTTCAAATGAGCACCAGCCCATCATGTGTCCATGATCTACCAAAATTGTACCACCTTCATGAATTTTTTGTCTAAGTCTGGGAAAAGTAGTAAAATCCTCCACATGTCCCCATCGGTGCAACTCCAAGGCCGAAACCAAAAGGGTGAGTCTTCAAAATGAGCGTCTGTTCCTCCACATGGACAAGTTTTTGGTTCAAACTGATCCAAAAATTTTTAGAGTGCCCTGCCGAGCCACATCAAACCAAAAAGGGACACGTTTCCAATGATACAGAGGAAATAATTTTGACAGGAAAAACACACCCATCAAACCAAAAAATTGCAAGGGACACCACTGTTTGAGCCTGAAGATAAAATTTTCTTCAAGGACAGAGAATTTCGAAATGTTGTAAGGTTCACACATCATCCTCCATGAGCTGATATTGAATCATGTTTTCCTTAGGTACCTGGGACAAAAATGAAAGCGAAAACAACACAAGACTGTGGAAAATTGAAGGAAAGGAACATCCCGAGTTTTATGCCCCTAATTTACAGACACTTTTAGAAACAGAGAAACCAAAAACAAATTCTGGACTTTTAAGTGATCTTTTCTCGAGGAAAGGACTAATCATGGAGACCAAATGGAGGATAGAGTCTTCAAACACCAACATTGGGAGATAAAAAACATTGACAGAGGCCACAAAACTGAGGGATTTTAATAGCAAATGGGGTGAGACTAATTTGAGCATCAACATCAGATCTGACTTAGAGGATGCACACTCCCTGTGAGCTGCCATAAGAAAAAATAACAGACCATGTGCTAAAAAAAACATCCATTAGGAAAAGGAGTTCAGCTTGCAGAGCAGAAAACTAGAACGATCTCTGAAAAAACAAACCGAGAAACCAACAAAACCATGTCACCAAGGACCAGAATGAGAAAAAGCACAAAAAGACAAAAAGAAATAAATGAACTATACACTGTATAAATGATGCTCACCTTGATTCTAGGGAATCAATCCAAGAAATGGTTTAAGTTCCTGCCATTAATAGGAAATTTGAGAAATTCCCCATCCAATTCTTTAAAGAAGAAGGTATGTTCACTAATTTGAATGTCAATGGAGTAAGGGCCTATCCATAATGCATCAAATTTACCATGCTTGCCCTTGTCTTCATGCCTATTATCCCATAACAACACAAGATCTCCAATGTTGAAAGCTCTTGGTGTTACCTTTTTGTCAAATAGCTTCTTCAACTTTTCTTTTAACTTCACATGTCTTTCGTGAGATGCCCTACTTTCTTCATCAAGTTCAACAATCTGGTTAATATGAGCATCATATGGACTAACCTCTTGATCTTCTATTTGTTGAATGAACTGATATGAGGATAATTACATATGCAGGGGCAACAGAGCTTGAGTTCCATATACCAATTCAAATGGACTTTTTCCAGTAGATCTTTTAACAGTAATTCTATCAGCTCAAGCAACAAACTTCAACTACTCACCCCATTTCTTTTTGTTCAGCTCCAACGTTCTCCTAATGATCTTTAACAGTTTTTTATTACTAGACTCTCCTTGTCCATTGCCTTGGGGGTTATAGTTGGAGGCATATGTCAAATTGATCCCATATTATTTACACATTGCCACCAAAGGTTTAGTTGTAAATCTCATTGCATTTTAAGTAACTATTCTAACTGGCACTCCAAATCTGCAGATTATATGGTTCAACATGAAGTCCATGTCAATTTGGTGTGTTTCTCTCTTGGTGGGGATTTCCTCCACCCACTTAGTGAAGTAATCAATGGTTATAAGAATCCACTTATGGTCGACAAGGGTCTGAAATCTCACCAATGAAATCCATTCCCCATTGCTTGAATGGGGCTTCAATTAATACATGATGCAAAGGAAGGGAGCATGAAGCTTTCAGTCCTCCAGAAAAATGATGACAACTCTCACATCTTTAACCAATAAAGTTGTATCCTTGAAAAGAGCTAGCCACCAATACCTAGCCCTCAAGATCTTGTGTGCTGTGACTTTTCTAGCAAAATGCCCCCCACAAACTCCTCAATGGAGATCATCAATTATCTTGGGGGCTTCATCTTTAGTAATGCACCTTAAGAGAACTCCCTCAGGGTTCTTCCAAGCTAACCCAAAGTCAGTAATGACATATTTTTGGGAAGCCAACTTAAGAGCTCTTTACTGATTTTTTCTCAAATAATCAGGAAAGTATAGATGTCTGAGATAAAAAATTATATCTTTGTACCATTCAAAACTCACCAAATTTTCAAGGACATCCACCCTTCCTTCTTCTACTTCATTCACCTCAACAATTTACAAGTTGCTCTCAGCCATAAGTTTATCTAAGCCCAAACCCCTTACCAATTTCATGGGTTGGATATCCATGTCATACTCCTATAACTTATTCACCCATTTGCATCTTTTTCTTGAGACCTCCATCTATGAGAAGACATCTCTCACCATGGTGTGGGAAACATAAGCATCAACATTAGAACTCAAAATGTAAGGTATGAAAACATTTTTTTCTTTTACCAAGGAAAATGTTTGCTTCTCCATATTAGTGTACTTTAACTCAGCCCCTTGTAATTCCTTACTGAAAAAGGCAACTAGCCTTTCAGCCCCTTCATCATCCTTCTGTGCCAAGAAAGATGCAATATTGTTCTCTGAAGAAAAAGAAAATATTTGAAAAGGATTCTTATAATCTAGGGCTGCTAAAACAGGGGCATGCTTTAATGCTTCTTTGATCCCATTGAAATACTGAATGGAAACCTCTTCCCATTTGATAAATTGGTCCTTCTTTAACATACAAGTAATTGGAATTGTGAACTCAACAAAGTTTGATATGAATCATCTTATAAAGTTTATTTTCCCAAAGAAGTACTGAATTCCCTTCTTGGTTCTTGGAATTGGGACCTTGTTGATGGCCTCTACCCTTTCAGGATCAATCATGACACCATCCTTTGACACAATGTGATCAAGAAAATTGGCCTTCTGCACTCTGAAATGACACTTCTTTGGATTGAGTGAAATGCCATACTCTCTGCACCTTATCAACATCTTTTCTAAATGTTGAAGGTGATCATTTCTTCACCTAAAGAAAACTATCACATCATCCTAATACACAGTAATGAAGTCATTTATATATCCTAAGAATGCTACATCCATTTATCTCTAAAAAGTATCTCCAACATTCATCATGCCAAACAACATCCTCACATACACATAGGTACCCCATGGAGTAGTGAAATAATTTGTTATTCTCTTTGATTGCTTCACAACTACTTGGATATACCAAGAGAAACCATCCAAAGTAGATAAGAACTCAGAGCTAGTAACCAAATGCAACATGTTATCTATGTTTGGTAAAGGGTAATTATCCTTCATTGATGCTCTATTTAGATTTCTAAAATCCATGCACAACCTGATATCACCATTCATTTTTATAAATGGCACTAATTTTGCAACCCAAGAAGAATATCTTGTTGGATGAATGATCCCTCCATCCCTCAGTTTCTTCAGTTCTTCTTTCATCTTCATAGAGAGGAGTGGATTAATCAGCCTCTACTTTTGTCTGAATGGTTTTACATTAGACTCCAAAGGAATTTCATGTTGAAAAAAATCCTCCCTGTATGCCTTCAAATTAAAATATGACCAAGCCAAGCAATCCTGGTATTTCTTCAACAAATGGACATAGGACTGTTTTTTCTCCTTATTCAGATTACTTCCTAACCATATCTTCCTTGGTTTTTCCTTTATGCCTAGGTCATGATCCTCAACATCCCTTGAGGCTACAATATGACTATTAATAATGCAATCAGCATTATCAAAGTTTGATTCAAGAGCAACCAGTCTGCTAGGAATGGTATTAGTTTTTCAGTTGGATGATGTCTTTGCCAAACAGTGATTCTTTACCTTCTACTGCACATACCATTGGTTCCCAATCAATACATTGATAGTAAAAATCCCCTTTGTTCTGTAAAAATCTTTTGACCTGAGTATCATCATCAAAAAATTTCCAATGTTTGATGTTGTCAGGGACAGATGGCCTTGTTAACACTTCAACACCATATTCACAATATGGGGACATTACACAACTATCAAACTGAGACCCAAAAACTACAAGCTTATTTTCCATAACATTGAACTTCCTATCATGATGCACAATGTTAAATGAATCAAACATCTCAATCAAGTCCCAGAATGCATGGTTGTACTCTTTCATTATCTGATTTTTAGTAGCATACAGTTTTCTAATTTGTTTAACAATTAGTCCTAAATATCCCTTAACAATTATGTCTTTAAGATAGTATTTCCAAGAAATTCTCAAGCCTAACAATAATTCTTCATACTCAAAAATGTTTTTAGTACACTTAAAGTTAAGTTTGGAAGAAAAAACAAACTCTTCCAAGCTTGGAGAAATCAGAACTACACCGGCACCATTTCAAAATTTGGAGCAAGCTCCATCAAATAGCAAAGTCCTTGAAGAGCCTACTTCTTCAAGAATCTTACATTGATCTTTTTTGATCTCTTTCCCATCAGCAAATCCAATAAATTTATCAACATCAACACTTGTGTACAACACTTCATAAGATGCATTGTTGGGATCTTCAATGAGGTGCAACATCTTCTTTTCTCCATACAACTTGACAAGGCTTCTCTCAATTAGGATGGTAGCATAGGACATATTGATTTGAACACTCCCATCAACACTTGCAACCCATTTTCTAGACAACAACATAACCCACTTGATTGGGAAATCAACAAGAACAACTTCAAGTTTCAAGTTCCTACCCAGATAAGCTGCAAGTTGTACCACCAGACCTTTCACACATCCCACCACTAGCACCTCTCTAGAATCCATGGCACTACACTTCCCATATGTTATTTTTACTTTGATATCCAGTTCATTCATGAATTCTAGAGGCATAACATTCCATGATGCCCCCTAATCAAACATATAGTTGTGTAGCAATATGTCCTTAATGATCAGAGTGGTGAAGAATGGATCTACATTTAGTTAAGACTCTACCAAGGATGTTCCCAAATAAAACTCAGGTGGTTCACCTAGTTCTTCCAATGTTGGTGGTGTTTCTAGATCATCAAATATTGGAGGAGTCTCCACAATGTTTACATTTCTACCTGGGGTGCTCTTCGCTTCTTTCAATCCCAAATACTCCAATGCCCTTTTCTTGTGCTCAAGAATCCTAAGAAGCTCAATAATTGGTACACTAACTTTGATTTGACTCAAAACTTGGGAAATGTCATATGGAACACACTTTCGCAAGGCAGCATTGGAAGGGAGATTGACACATTCATCAGATGACACGGGATTTTTGACAATTTGGGCATGAGGAGAGATATGAATATCATTTGGGACAGCAAGGCCTTTGGAAGGTGTATCTTTCTTAGGAACATCTTTACGAATACTAGTAAACAATGGAGTTTTAGGTTAAACTTGAGGCCCTACTCCTTTTACAAATCTACTCCTAGAATTATAATCCTTTTCTTGAGCAACAACACTGTTCATTAATAAATTCCTATCCTCTTTAGAAGGGATTCCTCCATCATACTTCTTTATTATTAAATATCTTAAATATTCAAATTCATTATCAGGCAATTCAAACACTTGTACAATATCTATTTCTAAAGTATGAGAGTGAAGAAGAAGATCTACCCGGTGAATGCAATCTGAAAAATCAGCAACATTTCTAGCACTTATTACCTCAGTTGAATTTTCTCCCCACTGTGAGCTTATAGAGCACTCCATCATGCATGCATCATCATCAGTGTTATCATCATTACATTCCTCTTCTAATTTATGATATACTTCACATGGAGCATGGGGCATGAAACATCTGTCACACCAATCAATTACATTTGTTTCTTCAACAACAACAACTCTGACAGCCAAAGGATCAGGCACCATTCTATTTTCCCTAGCTTGGGGATGTCTATTTGTAGATCCCATGGGTCCCTTGCCTTTGTCATTAGATCTCTGATCATTTGTAGGATGGTTGGAAAATTTGTCTTGGCCTTGTTGCTTATGTTGGCCTTGTGAACTCTGCCCAATTCCTTTCTCTTCCCAAGCTAATTTGTATGATATTTCTTTGACAGCCCCTACCAAATTTTTCACAACTTCCTCCAAATCAGCAGCCTTACTTGTTTGAGGTCTTTCTGGGTTAACCAGCTTCACACCTTCCCTCTTAGGAGGTTTCCCAATTGCTTTAATGTTATTCTCAATTTGAATAGCCATGGTAAAGCCCTGCCTCAAATTGGTAGGGTTTTTTTCCCTCAAGTAGTAAGCAACTTTCTTATCAAATTCATCTGAATACTTTATAATAAAAGACTCATCACATGGCCTTAAACTCACAGGCAGTCTCCTCAATGTCTTATTAAATATAGTGTCTAATTCATGCACTAATTCATTAGGATTCTTTTTAATATTCTCAAATTCTTAGAAAAGAAACCTAGGATCTGTTTTGTCACCATACTACAATTTGAATGCATTATTCATTTCAATTCAAGAATCAATGGAATCATCTAGAAAATATTTATACCACTCCTTTGAATCTTCCTCCAAAGTATGGATAAATAATTTTATATATTCATCTTCAAATTAAATCTCAAAGTCTTTCATCATGTTGATAAAGAGATTTAAGTGTTGATCACCAGTTATAGCATTATTTCCTTAGAAATTTTGTAGTCTATTTCTTACATCTTAGGGAACTACATTTCGATAACCACCATCCCTCTAAAATTTATAGGACTAAAATTATTTACAACAAATGGGTGTTTGGGTGGGGGATGGGCCATGTTGTTTTGAGGAGGTGATCTTGGAGGATAATCATAATGATAAGGGACAAGGGGTCTTTGAAACACAGGAGTATAACTTCCAAAATGGATATCCCCTAAAGGCTCTATTTCTTGGAAAACCCTATCAAATTTGGAAAACATAGGGACAAAATGAAAAGAAAACTCTTCAAATTCAAATGAAATCCCCTCTCCAGATGGAAAATTTAATTCCACAAAAAGACTACCTGATTTAGAAGCACTTGAATGGAAATTTTCAATGATAGGCTGATAACTTTCATCAATGAAGATCTCTTTTCTTGACTACTGATCTCCAACAACTCTCCAGGATCTTCTTCCTTCTGACTTTGTTTTTCTTACCTCTGGAAATAATGCCCTAGTAGGATTCCTAGTGAAGAAATATCTTCTTCCTTCAAGATTTTAAAATATTAGTAACAAATATCACTTGACAGAGGTTAAAAGATGGTATTTACCAAAAATCAAATTAACACAGAGTCGCCACTAAGGATTTCCCACCTTAGTTATATAAATGCACTAAAAATATGATTTTTCAAATGTCTGTCAACACTTAGCAACTGGAAATAGAGAGATCTGACCTTCCTTTACCCATATTTATCAATGAAACTCATTGTAATAACTGTAGAAACTGGAAATATTACACACAACACTTGTAACTTTGAACACTCCATACAGGCCTGAACATAGGATGATGATGAAATAATGTACTAGCACTTAGAGCATATAAGAAATGTTTAGCAGGATCTGAGTATGAACTACAATCACAATGTCCCTAGCAATGGTGTAAAAAATTGTGTTAGTACCCAAATTGATTCTCCCTCAAAAGTTGAGCAACATCACAATTTTGACAGGAAACTTAGAGACAAACAGACCATGCAATGTGTCATTTTGTAGCCGGGTAAAATGCAACATGCTCTTTGTCACTCATATTTGGAGAAATGGGTAACACCCTTAAGAGGATTTGATCTATCATCACTACTTTATGGTTGTGCCTTTTAACCAGGGTGAGAAGACCCTTTTGTAGCCTGCAGTTATGGAAGAGATGGGGATGTCCCTCTTTGCAAAGTTATTAAGAAGACCTTGAAGAAAACATGATCAATATAGCAAAAATCTAATTATAATGAGTTGCCACCCTAGATAATGGAGATGTTTTATAATCAAGGGTCAGGATACTAAAGAAAATGAAAACCTAATTTCTTCTACATGTTTTGGTACTAGAAATTATGCATTTACACACACATAGGACAAACAAGGGTAGTATGGGTAGGATTGGTTGTTTTCAAATAGATTTTGGTGGGAGGTGAGGTAGAGTGGAATTTGATTCACCATATCTTTGAGAGGTTTTACAAAAATGGAAGGATTGATCAACAGAATGGATCAGAATAGCTAAAATGTTCCTTTAACTAGAAAGTGTGCTTCATTGGAGACCTAGATCAGCATGTTTTCACAAAAAATTTAAGAATCCAAAATGAAGGCTCAAATTGAAAAACTTAACTAAACATTGTCAACCTTTGTTTTATCACACCTAATATACCCTCAAAGGCTAACAAACAATATTATCATCATGCTAGGAGTAAAGTGATTTTAATTTTTTTTATTTCACTATCACAACGATAAGATCTTGTGTGATTCACAAAGATTTCATTGTATGATTGCAATGGGAACAAGAAAAACTATTTGCAACATTCAGACATGAAGGAACCACAATATTTCTCCATGTCAACACAGATTAACTCAAATTTGATTAAATTTGTCACCAAGGGAAAGTTTCTAGAACAATCTCAGAGCTTGTCAATGGCTATACACTCACAACCACCTTGACATGATCAAATTTAACACAAAAAGAAATAAACAAGTTCCTCGGATAATGTCTTGGAAAGATGGGCTCTGTTAAAATTTTCTCCTAGGAATTAACTTCTAACCTTTAACACTCCAACCATTTTCATGAAAAATTCATGTAATTTATAACATTTCATTTACAACAGATTTTCACCCCAAAACAAAAAATATTCAAAGCACCATTGTGTGTTATGATTTTTTATCATGACTCCTAGAATCAAATTTGTAAAAAATTTGTCATGTCGTCAGAGGGTAAATATCTTCAAATATTTCTAGCATTCAATACTTTTCCTTCGAAGTCACTCTTCACTTCATGTGCCAACTACTTCCTCATCTACTCTGTTAAATATGGTTTCTTGCGTACCAAGGAAGGAAAGATTGGAGAATCAGATCGATTCCAATAGTCATATCACATCTTAATGGTAAAAGATGTTTTCAGATCTTCCCCACCAAATCAAGATATCAACAGATTCCTTGCATGCCAAATAAATATTAGAATATCAGATCGAATCTGACAGTCAGATTACATCTTAATGGTAAAAGACAGTTTCAGACCTTCCCTACCAAACCAGGATATCAAATTCATGTTCCTCTTCATTTGGCATGTAGGAGACACCAAGAAATGATAAAAAACCATAAAAAATCACATCTGCATGAGCTTTGGAGAAGAAATGGCAGAAAATCAGATACTGACGCACAATTACTGTTGATTTACCTTTTTGATTTGGACCATCCACGTGGAAGATTCGAGTTAAGACTATCCTAGGGGTCATTTTTTACCTTTTACACCCCCTTGGGAAAAATTACAAAATTTCTCACTTTTCTCCGCCCCTTTGCCTTTAAAAAATGGGCCTGACACGTGTCCCAATGTGGGTCCCAATTGAAACATGGCTCAATTATGCCATTTTACCTATTTTTGGAAAAAGGAAATTTTTCCAAATTTTCCCTTAGAGTCCGCCTCACCGCCTTTTGACTTTTCAAATCACCATATGACTCAATGACGCATCTTGAGATGGTCCCCAAAAGCAGAGACCCAAAACAAGTGAGGGCTCAACATCTGTCTCAGTCTGGCAGATTTTGTTAAAAATATTGAGAGTTCAGCAGAAGGCACCATATGTCAAAGGTTTGAGACAATCTTCTTTGGTTGTTGAAAAGTCTAAGAAAAAGGCAAAGTGAGAAAAATCCTCCAAGTGTCCTCCTGACGCTTCTTCAAAATAAAACTCATAGGCCAGTCCCCAAATAGGCACGGTCCCTCCACGTGTGTTAGGCCCTTTAGGAAATTGCTTGAAAGGTATAAGTAAAGGAAGGACTAGCGGAAACCTCCATGTTTCTTTATGGCGCAACTTCAAGATGGTCCCCAAGAGCAGACACCCTGAATGAGTGTGGGCTTACCACATGTCCTAGACCTTAGAAAATTTCTTTAAAAATTTTAAGTACAAAGCGGATCTGGCGGAATCCTCCACCTGTCCCTCTATCACATTTGTTAAGGTGGGACCCTGAGGCAGATCTTCAAATGAGCACCAGCTCACCACATGTCCATGGCCCACCAAACCTATACCAGTTACATGCAAAAAATTTCTAAGTTTGGGAAAGGTAGCAAAATCCTCCACGTGTCCTCCTGGTGCAACCCCAAGGCCAAACAAAAAGGTGAGTCTTCAAATGAGCTTCATTCCTCCATGTGGACAAGTTTTGGGTAAAAATAATACACAAATTTTTAGAGTGCCTCGTCGAGCTGCATCCAACCAAAAAGTGCCACATTTCTACTGATGCAGAGATTTAATTTTGACGGGAAAAACACACCCGTCAAACCCTAAAAATGCAGGGGAACCATCGTTTAATCCCGGAGATGAAATTTTCTTCAAGGACAGAGAATTTGGAAATGTTCTAAGGTTCACACATGATCCTTTGAGCTACATTCAATCACATTTCCTTAAGTATTTGGGACAAAAATGGCAGGGACAACAACACACGACTATGAAAAATGGAAGGAAAGGAACAACTTTAGATGGACATAGAAACGAAAAAAAAATTCTAGATTTTTAAGTGATCTGTGACCAAGGAAAGGAATAATCATGGCAACCAAATGGAGGACAGAGTCTTCAAGCACCAACTTTGGGAGATGAAAAACGTGACAGAGGCCAAAAATTGAGGGATTTTAATGGCAAATGAGGTGAGACTAATTTGAGCACCAACACATTCCAAAACCGACGCCGGTCAACCAGGAACCATCGTCGGTTACCATTTATTCACCTTGGCAACCTTTTTTTTTTGGTTGGAACATCCTGAGATCAAGTAGACAAGGAGAGAACTTCATGCAAGCAAAACCAGATCCTTTTTCATACCTTAAGACATCCATAGCCAGCACCAAGATAGATCTATAAGTATTGTACCCATGGTGACATTCCAGGAAGTTTCACTACTGCACCAAGCTTCATCCCACCAACCTATCATCACCACCACATAGCCATTGGACCTGTAACACTAGTAAAGAGAATTTGTATCTACATCATCTATTTCCACTTCAATCTATTGGGTTATTATATTACTGTCATTATTTTCCACTTGCATCCTCATTCCCCAACCATTTTAATTTTTTGTAAACCCAACCATTCCTCAACCCATGCCATAAAACCACCTATACCTAACCTCTGCAAATTTTTTAGGGTTCCTAAGATTCCCATACACCTTGTTTGGCCCTCTACCCTCTCTTCCTAACCTCAGGTCAAGTCCTATTAGCAAATCTTATTGAAACTTATCACCCCACCTCTACCGACACCAGTTACCCATAACCGTCCTAGGTTTTGCGTAACCATAACCGGTCACACCTCCACCGACATAGGTCTTTGTTTTTTCCAATACTATGTAAAACCAATAACCACCCACCTATAAAAAACAACCCAAACACCTCACCCAACCTTGTTAAGACCATGTTTGTGACCTGCAGACCACCTGAAGAACCTACAACCTAACCTGAAGACCTTGATCCACATAGCTTTAGTATTTAATTGGATTGACGCTAATAGTTATCTAAGGTACCCAAATTAGAATACTAGCACTAGATTTATTTATGTACGCATTTCAGTTATTTCATATTTGTTTTATAAAAATAGTGCATTGACAGCCTTCTAGGGAGTATCACACTTCCCGCATCGAGCATACACTTGGCATTCTACTATTATATATTGTTTAACTCTTCTTTGGTGCTCTTTTTTTATATTTCAGATAGTTCCTCTTAGCCAAGAGGAAGCTCTCATAGTCAGCATCAGATCGAGAAGTCGTAACGTGCACATCAACCTCTAAACCAACACAACAGGTATTCCTCCTCATCCCTTACTCTTATTTGTTTCTTCCCAATAACGTAAAGTAAACGGTGAAACATATGCATTAAAAAACATGTACGCACCATAAAACATGTTCAAATAAGAAACATATAGATCAAATTTAGAATGTGTGCTCAATATTTTTATTTTTATTAACCATACATGGAAAATGCATTCTCTCTATTTTTTCACTTTGATTTTAATTTTCTTTATAGTTACCTCTTTTTTTATCTATATATTATGTTTAGATGTATTAATATATTCCTTTTTTTTAAATTTCTAGATATCCCACAATGCCTCATATATTTGAAGAAGCACACCATGTTGATTTATTTTCATAAGGATTTAAATTTGTTGAGGGCAGAGTTTATCCAAGGAGAAAAACTCGGCATTGCAAAGTAATGGGAGAAGTTTTATTTTTCATTATTGTAGATAAATTACTAGATGGGAAAGCTTGGTTGCATTATTTTGTTGATGAAGCAAAAACATTAGCAGGCATATAAAATAAAGGGTACTTTTTATCAACGAATCACAGCACCCTTCTATGGTTTATACAAGCGCATGTACTTGGACTCACAGTGTGATTGGATAACATGGGTACTATCTCCAAGTTGTGGGACTTGCTACTTGAGATAGACCTCCAGAGAAAGCTGGTTCTTGCTCCTAAACTACCTGCCACAATCTACTCTAATGCAGGGGAAACTAACTATTCTAATCTAAACTTCCAAGGGACCAGGGAGAGAGAATGCATGAAATGAAAGCCTACACTAAAGCAGTGATACACCAGAAAAGGAGGGTGTGAGAGTAGTCTCCAAATGTGTGAAATACAGAAGCAAAGTGCACACTAGAAGAGGTGATGACAATTCTCCATAATCTAGCAAAATGCATTCACAACAATATTCCAAGCATACACAATGATAATGAATCCCTGCAAGAACATAATAATAGACACAATATTCTTGTAGAAAGATTAAAGGGGCAAGAAGAATGCAAGAAAACACAGCAGGGGAAGATACATCCACAAACTGATATTTTATTGCTTCATGATATGCACAGTTCAATCTATTACAAGATAAGGGCCTGGATCACCATGCAAGGAGTCCACTACAAGGGTCCTGTAGCACATTGGCTTCACAAAGCAATTTTGACAGAGCTTTGTTACCCAAAAACTCCCCCTTTTACAATGAGCCCAACACTCCAATTTATAGAAAAGATGAGAAGAGAGAGAGAAGGGGAAAATAGAAATCCCAAAATCTGTCCTTCAACCACTTGTAAGAGGCATTAAATGGAGTGAAATGATTATATGTTATTTGCAAAAGGCTCCCCATACTGTCCCATGTGCTGCAGTAGAGAAGGAATGATGACCATGCCTCTTAATTGCACTCTCAACCACCAAATGAAACACTGTTCTGAACCCAGCCACGTTTTCTAAAAAATATAGACCAATTTCTCATAAAATCTAGAATTTATTGATTTTTTTGCATCAGTCTTGGAGCCACAATTCCAACAGTACCAATTTTGTGTGATTTCGTTGAGAAATGCAAAAGTTATGGCCTTCTGAGTGCGGGCAGCTATTTTGGGTCTGGCAGGCGTTTTCTGTCATTTGACGGGAATGAGCATTAACTGACTGGAGCCGAATATGTTTCTTTTATTTAAATATATGTACCCTCATTAAAAATAAGAAATCCAGTTTTTTTGGCGTAGAGGACGTCGTGCTCATTCCAGAAAGTCCAATTTTGTGAAAATCGGAGCTCGGAGTCAAAAGTTATGGCCGTTTGAAGTTTCACGGGTCAAACGTTGACTTTTCTTCTTTGCCTTCGGCTGATTTCGGCTTTTCGGAGTCCCTCGCCCATACTTTTGGCCCGGATGTCCCAGACAAAAATCTCCTGCTTCGGCCAATTCAGGCTTCCTTGTTCCCCCTTTGCGGTGAAGACACGTGGCGAGATTCCATTCATTGGCGCCTCTTTCAGCTTTTCGTGTCCCACGCGTACTTTTGGCCCAACTGTCCCAAACGAAAGTCTCCTGTTTTGGACGAATCGGCCGATTCACCTCCTCCACGCACTTTTGGCCCAGATGTCCCAAATAGTCTGGGAAAAATATCTCCGAACCGCCCAAAATGGACCGACATGCGCCAAACCGGCCAATCCGCGTCCCGCGCGTACTTTTGGCCCAGCTATCCTGAACCACATGAAACAAAAGACTTAGGAAATTTTTTCCATCTTTCGACCGATTTGGCTTTTCACGTCCTGATGTCCCAACTATCCCACAGACTTCCTGGACTAGGACTTAGCCGATTTTCTTGTTTTCAGCCCCAAGCTGTCCCACTTGAACCTCAGTTTAACCCGAACTAGGACTAGACCCAAGCCCCTTCAGACCCGAAATGCCTCAAAACAGTCCTGAAACCTTATTTTTGCATTTTTTCCATTTTCTCTAACTCGTTGGGATTTCTTCTTGGATGGGGGAGTTAGAAAAAGCTGAGGGGACCCCAAAAACATGATTTCGGTCCTTGAATCAATCTCCTTGCTTGGGACTGAATAATTTGATACATGTTATCAAATTTACCTTGAGGGGTGAATTTTGGATAACAGTATTATATAGCATGGGATGAGAATACAATGTTAGCACATGATGATTCGTCAATACTAGATATCAATGATATAGATGAAACATTGAATTGTAATTCAATGGATGTAATTAATTCATATGATGTTGAAATTGAAAATATTGAGAAAATTAATGGCATATATGAAAAAGATCAGCTACAATTTATTGCAGAGAATGTGATACTTCAACAACATTATTATGTTTATGGAGATGATATAGCCATGGGTTATATATCAAATGTGATTGAGGACTACATTGTTCAAAGTGAGAAATTTGGTCCTCTAATTTTTGATGTGATGGTGAACAAGATATTAATTTCGTGCAATATTTGTTCATCATCATTGAAACCAAACAATATAATATCATGGACAATAGAGAAATTGGTGAATCACAATACAGGGTACGCAGTGAAGGTCAAAAATAGGGCTACATTAGATTTCTTTTCCTTATCAAATTCCTATAATCACAACTTGAAATTTAGAGGACTTCAGGAAAAGTTAATCCATATTTGTTCAAAGGAGAACACATATTTTGGAGAGGGATAATTACAGATGTACTTTAAGGATATATGATTCATTTTAAATTGTTAAATGGAAATCATTTTGGTATTATTGTTAATACTGTATTCAACCCTTCATTTTCCACATGCACCATATCAAAAGGGTCTTTCATACAATGGCCTGCAAATCAACTTGCATACCTTTGTGGTTCACTAATGGATGTGAAAATGAAGGAAGTTGCAAAGGAGATAGATGTCAATATGTGGAGTGCATTAAAAGAATCACTTCTGTAATTGGCATGTCTAATTCCTGTTCATGTCACGAATTACACATATCCACAACCTTTGACAAGAAGGTCATATAGACATCACAAACATTTTAAGCCCAATACATCAAATGCCAATATCTCACATGAAAGCTCTACTGAAGATGAAGATGAATTATATTTCTTGGATAAAGTAAGAAATATAATTTGTTGCAAAAATAAATTTCTTATATCCATATTACCTAGTGGATCAACCACTAGTGGTTGGTGCAAGTTTAGATATATGAGTGAGGATTCAATAATAGATTTTGTGTTGAATGCATTGGGAGAAAATGTATACATAAAGAGAAATGACATAACAAGGAATAGTGGCATGCTTACCATGAAGTTTGATACCCTTGATGTATGTAAAAATTCTTGGTTTAATGATTTTTGAATACCTAGAAGTAACTTATTTAAATAAAAGAAAGACATTTTAAATGGTGATATCAGGGCAGTGAATGGTAATGTTGGTTTACAAAAGTCAAGGCCAAATACTATGGCTATGATTGCTAGTTTCATAATAATTTTTTATAATCATTCATATATATCTCCTCATTTGAATCACTCCATAAATCATGATGGAAAAAGAGTTCCTGTAAGGATGTTGCCATAAAATTATACCTAATGTTCAATTCTTACAAAGTGTAATGCAAACCTTGATATCAAAAATCTCCCTCTAGTGTCATAGTCTAACTTTAACAAGATATGGTCACAAAATTTCCAAGATCTTTCAATTGCAAAGAATAAATTATTTGCAAAGTGTGATGAGTGTGTGGATATTGCAAACAAACAAAAAGCCACAACTAACCCAGAAATGATCAAGCAGTTGGAAAAGTATAGAAAATATCACAATGATTACATTACAAGTTTTCATACATACTATTATGCCCATAGGATTAAATCTGAGGAAAATCCTGAAAAACTCTTAAGCATTGTATATGATAAGATGGAAAATATGAAAACTTACATACCAAGGTTGGGGAAGAAGTCTAATTCAATTAGTAATGTTTGGAACCTCCTAGTCTCTTTAACAGGTATTCTTACTCATCAACACAAGAGAAGCGGTTTCAGTCACTTTAGCCTTCCATTCTTAGAAAGAGGTTCAAACTTCACAATGACTTCAATAGTCTTGTGTCTTTGCATGTTCAAAGAACCAATGCTTCATGTATATGGGAACCTATTATACAAGACCGCATCTTCAAAACAACAACTACAAGATGTATTTTTACAAAATGATTCGATTGGAAAATGTCAAGTGTATAAGGGTACACCAATGCAATATGTTTTAGCAAATGTATCTGAAACGTGTTATTTACTCAAAAAATTGCCTCAAATCCTCTACTCACAACTAGACAATGCTTCAAATGATAATTCAAATAATTATTTATTTGGTTTTGTATCAATATTGACAATAGGAAGGGTTTTTAATGCTTTATATGTAAGCATTTTGTCAATGGGACACACCCATGAAGATATTGATGGAACCTTTGGGATATTATCTACTATGTTATGGTGAGAAGATACATATTCTCTCTCATAAATCATGGATGCATACATAACATGTCAGGCTAATTAAGTTTCATTCACACCATACCTGATTGAAGATGTCTATGATTTCAAAGCCCTTGTGGGGCCACATTTACTAGATGGGAGTCACATGATAGTGGGTCTTAGCCAGGCTCAATACTTTAAATTCCATGTCGTAAATGGAATACCAATGATGCAATACAAAGCAACCAAAAGGGATCTTACATGGTCTAATCTTATCAATGTCTGGCATACATTACTTGATGGAAACCCAAAATTTCCTAAAGTAAAACCTCAACTACTGCCATTTAAGACATTGAAATGGATTGATGAACTAAAGACAAGAATAGGAGCCTAAATTAGTAAATGGAGTAAAATTTCTATAGATGGAGGGTGAAGATTCTGTTTAACAAAGATATGGTATTGGGAAAATGTTTTAGATTCTTTAGATAAGCCCTTCATTAATAGATATATGTTAGAAGGTGATTTTTGGCCAAGAATTAGACAAAACTCAAATACAAATAATGATTCTCATTTTCTATTGGATGATTACTTGAGACAAAATGTCCTTACTAATGAAGAAATTTATGTGGGACATAAATGTAAACCAAGCGATGAATTCAATCTAAAGGAAGATGTGATACAAGGACATTTTTTATAATATGGCCAAGATCAAACAAATTCCCAATATGGGTGGGTAAAGTAGAAGTGAATGTCTACCCTTGTAAGGATACTGAGAGTCAAACATATAAGGTAAAGGTTCGATGGTGGAAACCAATTGGAAAAGGAAAATCAGAAAATGTTCTGTATGAGGATTGCTTACATAAAACAAAATAATGGAATGAAGGAAATGAAGGAATGAGTGACATAGATGTGAATAACATCATTTGGGCTTGGTCAACAAAAGGTGGATGGAATCGAGAAATAAGAAGAATAACTAGAAAAAGGGACATTCAGCCTTTAAAGAATATCAAGTGCAACTTGTTGATGCGTAATCATAGTACCCATGAATGTTTGTAACTCGATGGGTTGAGAATCTCAGTGTGATTGCATAACATGGATACTTTCCTAAAGTGTAGGACTTTGCAATTAGGAAAGCTCTCCGGATGAAGGTCGATTCCTATTACTCTGTTTAGATGCAAACATTCAAATTGTAGAGGGTTTTCTCTATAACCTACTCCAACTTTGCCAAGGACACAAGATTAAGAAGATGCAAGAAAATAAACCTAAACTAACAAATGTGATGCACCAAAGGAATGTCGAACATTTGCTTTGAAATTAAGTAAAAATCCATTGAAATGTAATACAACCTCCATACACAGATAACCAAGATTGCAATGAAATATCATAAGAGAAAAATGAACACAACAGAGGGTTAAAAATCATCCACAGACTTGTATTATTGCTACACAAATTTGGTACAGTCCATTACAATGACCAATAGGAACAAAAATGCATTACAATTTTGATGGGAGGTTTGAACTCCACAAGATCACTTACTGACAAAGAAGAAGGGAGGGTGCAAAGCCAAAATGTTCAACCTTTAGAAAAAAAACCCCTCCTTACAAATATAGGAAGAATGAGAGAAGGAGATAGAATACTTTTGAAATCCTACTCCAACCACCCAAGAAATGCATTGAATTTTCCTGTAAAAATGATGGGTTCTACCACAAAACCCATGCCTCCATGTGTTGTTCCTTTTTGGGAAAGAAAGGAAGCCCATACCTCATTATGGGGATAGGTGAGAAACCTGGAACACCTAAAAAAATAGCGAACTGTATTTTTCATTTTAAAGAACTTAGTCTCACTAATTTAAAGAGACCTTTCCAAAAATTCCTTTCATGCACAAATCCAAGCTCCCAATCAAAAGTTATGGCCATCTGAAGGTTGAGGTATCATTCTATAACTATGGTTGGCTGGGAGTTCCGAAACTCTGAAAGTCCAAAATGCTGACAACCTCTGAAACCCTGAAATTCAGACTTTTAGACATTTCCATTTCAGAGATTGGGTTACTGTTCATCCTCCAATTTTTCTTGAGAGTTACAAAATTCCTAAACCTGAAAACCCAAAAGTCTAAAATTTCAGACTTTAGGAATTTAGAATTTCAGACATTTCATTGT
This sequence comes from Taxus chinensis, assembly GCA_019776745.2. Lineage (NCBI taxonomy): Eukaryota > Viridiplantae > Streptophyta > Pinopsida > Cupressales > Taxaceae > Taxus > Taxus chinensis. The sequence continues at coordinate 43,618,005 of CM034157.1, read as the reverse complement.
GATTTTTTCATTTTTCTTGCCGAGGACTCCGAATTCCAAAAACACAAACCTACGAAATCCAAAAACCTAAACCTCCGAAGTCTGGAAATGCCACTGTATTGACCCCGAAACCTGCGTTGACCTCTGAAATCTGAACCCTTTCAGTATTCTGACTTTCAGGATTTCAGACATTTTAGGTGACTTTTCTGATTTTGTTGCCGAGACTTTTGAAACCCCAAATCCTGAAACTTTGAATCCTGAACCTTCCAAACCCCGAAACCTGAAAGTCCAAAGTTTCAGACTTCCAAAATTTTGGATGTCGGGCTTTTTGCTTTCATTTTTCCAACTTCATGCCTTGAGAGTTCCGAAACTATGAAACCTGAAAGTCTGAAATTTTGGACTTTCGGAATTTTGAGTTTCGGACTTTGCCATTCGCCAAGATCTCCGAAAAGCTCCACCTCCGAAGTCTAAAATTTCAGGCTTCAGAACTTCTTGATTCTTCGAAATAGCTTGAGCTCCTAAGCTTCCCTGCAATATACTCAACCTGTTTTAACCATATTCACCCAAATCCAAATGCAAGCTTCCATGACTGAAACAACTCCTCCGTTTTCGCTGCGTGCAAGCTCTTGTTTGTCTATTTTTTCCTGAGGGGTAAAATTGGATAACTCAACTTCAAAAAATTGGTGATAGCCAAAGTGATAATGATATTGAATGATTTACTATATAGTTAATGAAAACTATGTCAAAGACAATATGTGATATTTTATAAAAAATTCTATGGAGGTTGTTGGTGAATATATGAATTCTATTATTAATTGCTTAAGTTTTCACGGGTTCCTTTTTGTGATCAAGTTGTATTCAATTAACAATGGCTTGTATGCATTTGGTTTGATGAGATTAAATAAATTGTTATCCGAATCTTGAGATTTTCAGCATGGTAATAATGGCAAGGAAAGCGGGGATACTAGAGAGAAAGCAACTTTATTGGATACAATACTTTTTCAGTGCTTACTGCTCATAGGACAATCTTCTAGAGTAGTAGAGTTTCTTGGAGGTCAAAACTATTGCGATGTCAAGATTTGTGAAGAATTCATGCTACAAAAAGGCAATTACTCGGAATTGATAGGATTGTATACGTATAATGAAATGCACATGGAAGCTCTTAAGCTTCCCAATCAATAACTTTCAGATTCAAGTTCTCTTCCTCTACCACTTGCAGACACACAAAAGCTTGGACCTGAATAAATTATAGGATACTTGAAGGTAAAACACATCTAGAACTATTTATGAAAATTAATATTGCCTGAAAGCGTAATTTTTTTATATACACAACATTATGCACTTTGTTGATATATTTTGTGTTGTAGCCACTCGGAGGTCTTGATCATGCGCTTGTGCTAGACTGTTCAACTTGGATTCTTGAAGCTTGTCCCCAATAGACAATGTAGCTATTCTCATCTACAGACCCACCTCTTCCTCCAAAATTCGGTAGTTCATACCTTAAGAAACATGCACAACGCATACAAGTTACATATTTGGAGCATATGCCTTCACTACATGGAAATGCACTTTCTTCCAACCTTCATAATGAGTTGGTAAATACTTTACATTTCCCTGTCTTTTTTATTTCTAATAATGATAAGATAAATTTGATTTTTTTATGTTGTTATGAAATCAAGAGTAATATTTGGGCATCCATTGATGTTTCTGGTCCCTTCATTAAGATTCTAGCTTTGTTAGACTAAATAATAAATAGTTGGTTATAGTTGCATTATTATTATATTGTTGCTTAATTTCAATTTCAAGCACAAACAGCACGAAGTTTGGTGATTTTCAGGTGTAAATTTATCTTGCAAAAGTTCTTGACGAGTATGTAGATCTGAAAGCTAAAGGGAAATAAGATGAAAGACGATATTCCATTGTTAGGATGAAACTCTTAGCTTCACTAGACAAGTCTTCTGGTTATAATGTTGAGGGCTAATTGAAACGTCTTCCTCCTGATGATCCATATGAAGAGCGTGTCTTTTTGTTAAGGAAAATGGAACGGCACCAACTTGCCTCAACTCTTTATGCACATAAGGTACTTATTTTCTCTTTCCAATTTGTTTTGTTTATCTTCATGCCAACGGATTTCTGGATTATTGGGTAAAATTCATTTATCTTGTGAAAAGGTATGGAATGTTTGTATTTCTAGTTTTCTATTCAAAAGTCAATTCTGGTAATTATATTTTAAATGAATAGCTTCGTGAACCTAAGCTTACACTGGATTATTGTAACCTTATTACGCCGAAAGCGGCACCCTATGAGAAAGGGATTTGTGGATATTCATGGGACTATGTCAAATTTGATGGTCATGGTGACAGATTAGCTTTTCTCTCATATTTTTACAAATTTATTATTTTTAACAATTTTACTTTTCCGATTTTGCATGTTGCTGCAGGTTTACTATTTTTCAGGTTTGTTTTTTTAGCTTTTTCATGCAATGGCCTTTAAATATTGGTTGTCAGTGTAACTTATCCAACACAGTCTTCCACCAAGGTTTGTGAAAGTCTCCCATGCGGAGTCCACGATTTTGATAGGCGAAATCAAAGCCTATTTTGATAGGCTGAATCGAACCCTGTAGTGTGATTTTACATGGTCCACGTTCAAGTTGCAGATGCATACACAAATTAAGTCCAATGGTTCCGATGGTTACAAGATGGCCATATTCAAATTCAATGGGTCCTTAGCTTCGCGGCTATTGTTCAATGTCTTTTCCTGTGAATTTCGGGATTTACACAATGATAGTGATCTCTTTGTCAAATTGTCCCATAGAAAAATGCCCTGTTGAATGACGTGGGAAAAATTGGCTTGTATAGTCACTACCCACAAAGATTGTGTGAATTTGAAATTGATTTGGAAACAATTGGAAGCATCAAGCATCAAAATCTTGTGAGTTTGCATGGATATTCGCTTTCTCTACATGGAAACCTGTTGTTTTATGATTACGTGGTAAAGAAAAGTATGTGGGTAGATTGTCTAGATATGGATTTTCTATGGTTTTTTGCTTTTTTTTTTCTTATTGAAGAATTGATCCTTGTGGAGAATTCTTATCTGCCTCTAACCAAGAACATGCTTAGAGGATTATTTTGAAGATAATTGACATCCTTAACCAAGTGGAGCACATGAAATTAAGCCCATTGATTATTAAAGGTTCTCCCCATGTAAATTTGGAGGGAATTTCGACCCTTATTTACTATTTTGTCATTACTTTGCAAATCATTAGTGTTTTGTAACCCAAAAGAGAAGAACCATGAATAAAAATTTGCAGGTACCTTCTTTTTTTATTTACCATTTAACTCCCTTTTATTTCTAGTAGTTATCAATTACCTATGTTTTTGTTGAGCTGTTTCAAATGAAAGAGTATAGAAGATAAAATTATGCTTACAACTCAAGTATTTCTGGTTTTTATTGTAATTTAAATTATAATATAAATGCCACCGAATCAGCCTTGTAATCCCAAGTTTAAATAGTATTTGTGTAGTGTGGATCTAGAATGTTCAAATGCTTTCCCTCACTGATTTCCACTGCAGCCATGAATTTCGTACGCTGAACTGGCATGTGAAAATGAAAAAATAGACTAGTTATGATGTTGTATATCCCTGTGAAGATGAGAGTGGTTCCAAAATCAAGTTCATTCACCAATGTAAGATAAATAAAAATGGGATTGAAGCTACCTAAGTACCCCATTGATCCATTTACTTCTACCCATATAGATTTACGTTGGAGATTGCTCTTGAATCTTATCCAAAACAAATGGGAATTGAGCTTACGTATTCGTTCTGATGGATACCCACAAGTAGTTATTGCAGAGTTCTATCAATCTCTGGGATCTTCTTCCCAATCTCTATCTTGTGTGATTTTTCATCACATGTCTAATTTACTCACAAAGCTTCAATTGAAAAATGAAGATTAGAGTTCACTTGATGGAAAAATAATGTTCAAAACCCCAAGGATAGAGAAAGTGGGTGGTTGCAATTTCTTCTGGTATGGGCTCCTTTTTCAAGTAGGCCAAAGAATGCAAATTTCATATAACCAAATAGAAGACTAACCCAAAAACAAACCCTAGTGAGCTGCACTTGAATTCTATGCTCATATTCACAAATAATATACCAATCAATCTTATTATAGTCGTATGTCATATGTAAGATGGATGTATATTACTAAGGTTGAACATTACACACACCTCATACTATTTGTTTTGTTTGTTAGTTCCAAGTGGTTCTACTTCTTCCTCAGGATCTTACTACTTAATCTTGTTGGTTATTTCAAAGTAATTAAATATTACATATTTAGATTCATAAATTTAACTTGGTGCCACTAAACATGAATGTTACAGTTAAGAGTTAAAATCTAAACCTTCCATGATTTGAGTTAAGTGTATAACAGTTATCCTGCAGTCATATGAGGTATCTGACCTCTACTTGGGCAACCCGGTGCTCTAGTACTTCCAATCACTGCAACTATGGGTGATGCGTTGAAGGCTCGAAACCAAAAGTATTCCCATGACACTGAAGAGGGTTTTCCATATATTAAATAATATGGTAGAATCTTGTAATGACAACCCTCCCTAGTTGAATATACCAAATAGGAAAGTTTTCCAAATTGTATAATGATATAACTTAGTCATTCAATCCGTGACATTGGATCAAGAAGGAAACACATACCTTCCATTTACTTTATTTCTTTTGGAACAATCTCTCCTTAAAAACACTTGATAAGACCTACTTATCTCATCATGAAGGTGCTTAGACACCTTCTTATTACCTGTGAATGCTCAGATCCTATTTTGCATAGTAATGTTATATATAAATGACAAAAAGGACCACTGAGACCCTGTGACCTGAAGAGTGTCATTCCATTCTTTCATAGCCTCTATCATGAGTCAATCTTAAAAGGATATAACACATCATATATGTTAAAAACACACTCACACACTATCGTTCATATGCACAGTACCTAAAGAGACCACATGCTCTGCCTCTAAGTTATTATCGTGTGCCTGTAGGTAGAAAATTATTAGCTTAATACATGAAAGAGAACCAAACAAGTATCACTCACCTAAGATGGATGAAATAATTAAATTATCGAAATAACAAAATTTAATGGGAATATCAAAATAATAATAAAATAATCAAATTTTCCAAATAACTTGTCTAAAGTTCCACTATTTTCAAGCAAGAAACCATTTCATTAATTCACAAAACTTATTACTAATTGGGGAAGTGCTTAAGATCAATTATGGTGGCACCCATGGGTCATAACACATCTCATCAGGAATTACTGAGCAATATTAAGACAACAATGATCTCTATCAGGATACTTCATGTTTTAGCAAAGCCATACATTAGACCAATTTCAGGTCTAGAATACAATTGAAAACCATTGTACCATGACACATTTCATGAAAAGAACATGACCATGACCTTTAGGAGACTTAACAAGACCTCAAACACAAACTACACAAGATTTTCCATTGATGTTCTCAATTGAGACACAAAGAAGTTCTATAGACATACATACACAGACCCATCTTGTATGATATTGATGCTTTGACACTTATTTGCATACAAAAACACTTTCCAACAACCCTGAGCAAACCTATAATAGTAGCTTCAAAGTATAGACCACTTTAACATTCTTGATAATTTGACAGAAGTTATTCGATGCATTTTACCAGACACTAACCATTTCAAGACTAACTAGAAAGACATAGAAAGTTCTGAAAAACATTCCATTTTAGACATCAAATGTTGTACATACCGAGCCAAACAATGTTTCTTGCTATCCATAGAAAATAGCTCGACAATGATGCTCTAAAACTTTTTGAGGTAATGAAGCACTCTAGAATGTACCCTAACCATTTAAGCTTTGTTTATATATGCCTGCATATTTAGTCTCATTTGTGTTTCTTGGAGAGCTAATTGTTAAAGTATTGAGTTGTTCTTTCAATCTACTTTGACGTCAACACTTTGCATTCACTACATTCTCGAGAGTGAGTGTTAGCAAACTTACATGTCTTACTTGCATCTGTATTCAATTATTACACAACTACCTATTATTTAACATCCCTTGTGATGTACTTTGCAACATTTGTTTTGGCTTTAATAGAAAATCAGAATTCTCAATCACACCCATTATCAACATCAACTAAAAAAATAATAACTATCCCTCTAAATCGAATAACATATACCATTTGGTATTCACATTACATTGTACACATGCGATTGCTAGTCTATAATACTGCCACCTCAGTCTTGAATGGTAAGAATGCCAGTGGTTAAGCAACTAGCCAACTACATCAACCAGGTGAGAGAGTAGCTCTCAACATCTATCTTACACTCTTGCAAGTCTATCTCAATCCACAAACGTCAAAAAAATAATTTGATCCAACAATCGATGTCCTTAGTTCATCAAAAGAACCAGTAACTTATAAAATAGGATCTCCCCGTAAAGCAAAGGGACACAAATTAAAAAAAAAAAGTTGAAATAATAGAAAGAATTGAAAATCCACGACAGATTCTTTGTAGTACAAGAAATGACAGCGTTTGAGAAAGTGGACAGAGTAATAGAGAAGAATCATTTGCAGCAGCTACAACTATTGCGGGAATGATGCTGGACGAAGCATTAAATATCCTTAGCCGAAGATGGGGCCGTATCAATGGAGCTAAACATATGTAAATTACAGGTAGATTCTAGTGATCACATTTTTTATGTTCTTACTATGTACATTTTATGCTTCCTGCTTTAACTACTTTATTTATTTCAACAGCTATTGCTTCTTGAAAGAGGGATTTGCAAGAACCGATGTCGAAAAGTGATGCACCACAACGAAGTTGCACTCTAATGGTAACCTCAAGCCAATGCAATATGCAAGATTTGAAACAATGAAAAGAAGATTGCAAGTAAGAAGAATGGGTCTACTCATACTCATAGATCGAAAAATAGGAAGTACAAATAGGGGTGTTGTGTAACCCCCATGCCTAAACATGGAAAGAAACTCAATGACACCACTGACGCATATGACGTTGACTAACGCATATGACGCCACTAGAAGAGGAGTTACAATTCCAAATAAGGAATGTAACTCCTATGACGCATTGACGTAAATGATAATGTCAGATTCTATGACAGAATCTGACACTTGTCATTTGACTTCCTAAGACCTATGACTCTCGCAAGGCAAGATGACTCACCTAGGTGATGTGGACGATGAATGGACAGTCACACACACCAACACCCCCCTTCATCGAAGCTGAGGAAGAGTTCAAGGTAAGCCAGAACAAAAAAATGAAGACTCCCCTAGACAACTAAGAAAGATGTGTCAATGGGCCCTTAAGAACTAAAGGCCTGATAAGGTGCCCATGTACAAACAACATCTTTCTAGAAAGAAGAAGAGGACAAGAAGGAGGACTATATAGCCCGAAGAAGATGGGCAGCTGCAGCAGACCTCACCCCAAGAAGAGACCGCAAGTGAAGAAACTTCACCTCAGTGAAGGGCTTGGTGAAAATGTCTGCAACCTGATCAGCTGTCTGAACATATGTATGTCAATGATGTTTTCATGTATCAGCTCCTAAATGAAGTGCATATGAATCTTAATGTGCTTCGTCCACTGATGCTAAACTGGATTTCTACAAATCGAGATAGTGCTCATGTTGTCATAGTAGATAATGGTAGGCCACCGAAAGTGGATGCCAAACTCTATCATAGATACCCTGTAACCAAACAGCTTCTGTGGCAGCGTTAACTACTCCTCTATATTCTGCTTCTGTCGATGATATGGTAATGGTGTTCTGCTTCTTGCTAGACCAACTGACAGGACCTGAACCAAGAGTGAAACTGTAGCCTGAGGTAGACTTCTAAATGATCTAGATCACCGGCCCAATCTGAGTCTGTAAATCCAACCAAGTCAATCTCAGTCCCTCCTAAGTAATGAATTGACCATCTGTGTGAGTGCCACGAACATAGTGAAGGATCCATTTGCTGCTTTTAAGTGCAGCTCATGAGGCTCCTGCATAAATCTGGACACGATCCCGACACATACGATAGATCTGCCATAGTGTGAGTAAGGTAGATCAAGCTCCCACCAACTCTCCCATTCATAAAGGGTACCATCAACCAAGGGGGAAGAGAGAATCAGAAACAACTTAAACCCGAAAGAAAAGGAGTAGGTGAGGACTTGCAGTCAGACATGTGAAACCAAGCAAGAAAATCAAGAGAGTACTTAGGCTGCGAAATCATAATTCCTGAGTCAGATTGTGAAATATGGATCCCAAGAAAGTAATGAAGCAATCCTAAGTCAGACATGGAGAACTTGTTGGCCAAGGAGATCTTCACAGAATCAATGATAGAGGAAGAGCTACCGGTGATCAACAAGTCATCAACATAGAGAACAAGAATAAGCATGGAGTCATCCTATCACAGAATATACACATTTGGGTCAGAGTGACACCGAGTGAACCCTGATGCAAGTAAAAAGGAGTCCATCTTGGCATACCAAGCTTGAGGGACTTGTTTAAGGCCATAGAGAGACTTCTTTAACTTACAAATGAGGGATGGATCATGGACATAACTAGGAGCTTATTCCATATAGACCTCTTCCTCTAGGTCCCCATGAAGGAATGCACTCTTAACATCCATCTGGTGGACTTCCCATCTATTAGCGGCAGTGATGGCAAGGGTCAGTTGAATGGAAGTCATATTCGTAACCAGAGTAAAGGTTTCTGAGTAATCAACCCCAACTACCTGGGAGAAACCCTTAGCTACAAGTCACGCTTTATACTTCTTGACTTCTCCATCAGCTCCATACTTTGTTTCAGATATACCCACTTACACCGAATGATTTTTCTTCCTTTCGGAAGAAGGTTAAGATCCCAAGTGTCATTCTTTATGAGTGAGGAATACTCCTCATCCATGGAAGAATCGACTCAAGAATCCTAGAAGCTTCCTGAAAAGATGGTGGATCAGAAATAGAGGTGAAGAAGGAGTGGGGTCCAATGAAGTCTGAGCAAGTACGTCTCTCATCCAAAGGATCTCCAACTAAATCTCCAACACTCTGTAAAGTTTTCTTTTCCCAAAGAGGTCCCGAGGATCAGGCTCTAAGTCGAAAGATTCTTCACTTGAGTGAGAAGGGACATAGTCCTCATCATCACTACTATTAGAATCAGAAGACTCAGAAGTTTGAGGATCAGGAGGAGCAGGGAGAGGTGGAACTCGCTCAACAACATCATCATCTGAAGAGTCAGAATCTGAATCAGTGGGCAAAAGGACCTCAGTGGAAGTTGAAGTCAAGGATGACTCATCAAACTTCACACTCCTCTCAATATAAAGCTCATGGGTGGTAGGGTTCAACAATCGATATCCCTTCACGCCATCAGGATACCCGACAAAGATATAAGGTTTGGATTATGGATCCAATGCCTTATGTTTCTTTTTGGGAATTCGAGCCATAGCCTTGGATCTGAAGACTCGAAAGTGCTCAACATCAGGCTTGTGTCCAAACCAGGCTTCAAAGGGTGTCATCCCTCTTACTGCCTTGTGTGGGACACGATTCTGAATATAACAAGCACAATTCACTACTTCAGCCCAATACTGTGGAGGAAGAGACTTCGAGTGACCATACAAGTAGCCATCTCCTTTAAAGTTCGGTTCTTTCTTTCTGCAACTCCATTTTGGGAAGGGTTGTAAGCAACTGTACGCTGCAAAGCAATCCCCTCAGAAGTGCAGAAATCCTCAAACCTATTGCTCACATACTCACCTCCATTGTCAGTTTGAAGAACCTTGATAGACCATTCCGCTTGTTTCTCAGCAAGAGCCTTAAAGTTTTGAAAATGCTCAAAAACTTCAGACTTAAGCTTAAGAAAATATACCCAAGTATAACGTGAAAAGTCATCAATGAAGGTTAGTATATATAGAGCTCTAGTAAAAGAAGGAGATGGAAAAGGGCCAGAAATGTCACTATGAACAAGATCCAAGGGACGAGTAGCTCTCCAGGATTTTCCCTTGTCAAATTTTTTTTCAGGGTGCTTTCCAAGGGTACAACCCTCACAAAGACCCTTAGAAAACTTAACTCGGGGTAGCCCATTGACCATTTCATTTTGGCTCAATTGTTCAAGGTAACGATAATTTAGATGCCCAAAATGCTCATGCCATAACTTGCTAACCTCATTTGCATGAGTGAGCAAGGCATTGGGCGTCGAATCAGAAGAGAAGTGGGAAAAGGTATACAACCGTGAACGGTGATCCGCCTTTCCCTCAGCCACAGTGTAGTCAGAGTTAAGCTCACGAATAATCACCGAGTTAGGACCAAATTCCACTCGCATTCCTTCACCAAGGTGGGTGATTTGGTAAACTGATAGGAGATTGGTAGAGAGATTGGGAACACTCAACACTTGGTTAAATGTTCCACCTCCATCTCTACCGATCCACTACCAGAAACTGACACATGAGTGTCATCACCCAACGTGATTTGGGACATGCCACATGGTTCAATGCTAGAGAATTCAACCTCTGAAGAAGCCATGTGGTGTGAGGCACCAGAATCGATAATCCAAGTTGATGATGGAGCTGATCTAGCTACAAGGGCCTTACCTTTCTTCTTTTCATTTTTAGTCTCCTTTGCATTAGAAGACTCACCTTTCTGAGCATTTTGTTTAAGGATTCAGGAACACTTATTTTATTCTTCTCAAGTAAATGAGTTAAGTGATCAATTTGTTTCCAAAAACAATGTTGCTCGTCATGGCCAGTATTCTTACAATAGGAGCATTTATACTTTTCCTTCTTTGCTTTAGGCTCAGAAGTCAAAGTATGAGTGATGGGCTTAGTTGGGGGTTGGTTGGTCTTGGTTTCTTTCTTAGGTTGGTCCTTAGTTTCTTTCTTCTTTTCATTTTTCTTGCCCTTATTCGCCACAAGGGCATGTGACTTGGATTTTAGAGTCCCCATTTGAATGAGTTTGTCCTGTTCTCGAATGAGTTGGGATGAAAAAATTGTCAAAGGAGGGCATAGTCAAAGTACTACCCAAGGTGGCTTTCGTGGTGTGAAAAGTTGAAACAAAAACAGAGTATTCAGGACCTAACTTAGAAAGAATCGACAAGATCAATTGAGAGTCTTTCTTATCCACTTTACATTCCTTTAGAAGCATTCTAGTGTGGAAAATTTTGAGAAGAAGGCCTGTAGGTTTTCAAAGTCACTAGGATTTAACCCTAGTAGTTCATTCTCCAACTCATGCGCTCTCATGTCATCTTGCTTCCCAAACATATCATCGAGCATTTTCCATGCTTGATTGGGTGTTGAGGAAGTTTCGATGTGGAAGAGCAAGTCGGGAGAGACGGACATACAGATAAGACCTAAGGCTTCATCACAACGGTTGAACCATTTAGATTTTTTGGGTTCATCAGTAGGTTCAGTCTCTAACCCCATGGTAACTCAGTATAACCCTTTACTTCGTAAAACCAATATAATTTTAGATTTCCATTCGAAGAAATTAGAAGGTGTGAGCACTGGTACTTTAGAGATATCCATAATGAAGAGATAGAACCAAGGAAAGCAGAAGGAAGGAGAGGGAAAGGAAATAACCACCTCAGAACAAAATTACACCCCCCCGAGTTTGGCACTTTATAATTCAGTGAGTTGATTACAACCAGATGCGACTGTGTTCCGAGAACCAGTTTCTCACTCACCTTGCAATTAGCGTAATAATGCGCAATGGTGGAGACAACAATCAAGGTTCGTAGGGCACAACAAATCAACACTGCAAGCAAGCACTTAAGAGAGAAGCAAGAGGGGGAAGAAAGAGATTTGTGAGAAACAATGTCTCATGTCACACGAAAGAATCCCTTTGTTGTAAAATTGTGGCGGATGCGCTCACAATTCCACAAAAAAGGAATAAAACAAAGCTCAAGAAAAAATGAGCTGAATTAAGCAATACAAAGACACCCCCCCAGAATGCGGCACTTTATAAAATTAGTGCATTTACAAAAAAAATTATCCCATCAACTAGAGTGCGAAAAAACATGCAAATTTGACTAAAGAAGTGCTCAAAACTGAGCAACAAGTCAAAATTTATAGCTAAAACCAATTCCTGCAACTTTTGAGAAAAAAGCCAATAAGCCTGCAAATGGATTTAAAAAGTTCCCTAAACACATGCAAGGGGTGTCGTATGTATGCTCGTTGGAAATGGCATGGAATTTGAGATAGGGTTGGTTTGTATTGCGAGGGGGGATTAGCCACCTGCCAATCCCGGACCTCACCCTTCGTCTTCGACACTCGACCGAAGGATAATAAAACAAGCCAAAAAACTTACAATATTACAATGCCACTTTAAAAAAAGATTTTAACACCTTTTAAACATTAAAAGGTGAGATTAAGTTAACCAATAATGAATCCAATTGGAGGATAAGGGATAAACTAGAGTTTGACCGAGCTGCATAGTGAGAAGCCCACGTGGAAGTGAGAGACCGCCAAAAAGAGTTCACTGCCAGGAGATGTAACTGAAGGAGCTCAGCAAAGGAGGTTTTGGATGCCACGTGCATCATGAAAGAGGAATGAAATCAGAGGAGTACATCTGTGAAAATGTTGGGTAAAGCAGGCAGAAAAAAAGAATACTTTCCAATGCAAAAAGGAGACGCCAGCTGTAGCAAACACCTAAGGAGTCCAAAAAAATGCCACGTCTGCAGGTGGGAGACGTTACATGCACGAGCAGGGGGAAAAAATCTCATATCAGTCCAAAGAAATGTTGGAATAGTTGAATGTGCAGATTTGAGCGCACGTGTTGGGAGAAAACACCCAGAACAGGCCAAAAAAATGCCTGAAGGTAGAGAAAAACGCCTGCTGGAGGAGAGAAACGCCTGAAGGTAAAGAAAAATGCCTGAGAGTAGAGGAAAACATGTGCTAAATCGAAAAATTCCTGAGAGTAGAGAAAAAATGCCTGCTAAACAAAAAATGCCTGAGAGCATAGGGAAGACGTCCAAAGGGTAGGAAAATTCCCACAAACACAGGGAAAACGGCCAAAGGGGAGAAAAAATGCCATGTTGAGATCCCACACAAAGGAAAAAATGAGGATGGAGAGCTTGCAAACCATGAACAACCAAAGTGCAAGGTGAAACGATGAAGAGAACCAAAGCCATGATTGTACTCAAAGAAATGTAAGCAAGCCACACCAAAAATGAGCTCTTCTTTTACCCTACAGCTGAATCTGAACACAACCAACAAGAAACACACAAACAACCCAGAAATGACAGCCACAAAGATCTAGAAATATCCAAAAGAACTTAGCTGATAAAGAAACCAACCAAATACCTTCACTTGCAACTGTTGAAACCTCAATACGAGGTGAGCAATAATTCTGAAATGATAATCAAAAAAAACTTGCACATGAGGAAATGAGAAGAAACCAGAAGTAATAAACAAATGAGAAACGAAGAGTGCATGTTTACCGAAACTAGCTCTGGTACCATGAAAGAGGGATTCACAAGAACCAATGTCGAAAAGTGATGCACCACAATGAAGTTGCACTCCGATGGTAACCTCAAGCCAACGCAATATGCAAGATTCGAAACAATGGAAAGAAGATTGCAAGTAAGAAGAATGGGTCTAATCATACTCATAGATCGAAAAATAGGAAGTACAAATAGGGGTGCTATGTAACCCCCATGCCTAAACATGGAAAGAAACTCAATGATGCCACTGACGCATATGACACCACTAGAAGAGGAGTTACAATTCCAAATAAGGAATGTAACTCCTATGATGCATTGACGCAAATGACAATGTCAGATTCTATGATAAAATTTGACACTTGTCATTTGAATTCCTAAGACCTATGACTCTTGCAAGGCAAGATGACTCACCTAGGTGATGTGGACGATGACTGGACAGTCACACACACCAACACTTCTATTTCAAGAACCACTCTTGAAAAAATCAAGTGAACTCGGGGCAATTATATGGAATATCTATGTCTGGCAGATTTGATCTGAACACATGACACTCCTTGGGTGAGGGAACATCAACATCAGAATCTACCTCAATCATGATTTCCCTAACCAGACATGAGAGAAGAAGATGAGTTGGGAAAATTTATAAGGTGTAGAATGTTGAGGGGTAGGTGAAGTTAAGATATCCCCTGTTTCCTTTGAAAATGCTGATATCCCCCATTCATTCAATAGGACGTTGAAAATGTTTTTCATCACTACATTGGAATACCAAGTAATGAAAGGTTTCCAGGCATGTGAGGCTACCTGATTAGTAATTTACTAATTTTTCATTGGATCAGCCTTACAGACAATCCTACCCTGAATTGATTCGAAAGAATGGGGAGTAATCTCCTTCATTCCTACATTGGATCTTTCAATCACGATGGTATAAAGTGAAGCTGGAATGGAACCTGGTGGTTGAAATGAAAGTATGTCAAACTCGCCACTTGTATATTAGCCACTTCACATTAAAGTTCCCTTCGGAATAGCTACATCAAAAGTTATAAGTATCTATATGATTTCCAGAATGATGTTCTTGGGATATCTCAATATTTTTATGGAAGGATTGTGGGGATGTGGTCAGTTTTACCTAGTAGGATTGTCTAATGGGATCCACAAACACATGCAGAATAGCCTCACAATCCCCTAGTGTAATTTGGTACCAAATTGCTCAATTTTGTGCCAGACCTCATCCCTTGACTCATATGTCATTTGGATGAGGTAGAATGCAACTGAAACGAAACTTTGGTGAATGGAAAGTAAAAGACTTTTGTGATCCACCACCCAATTGGCCTTTCCTTTTCATATGTTTCATTACAATCAAAATCTTTATCAATGGGATTATGATCAGGTAATCATATATATCTAGAAGGATTGTCTAAGTGGCTCCTCAAACATGTGTGGGATAGCCTTATGATCCCCACAATACAACACAGGCAACAAGAGAGTTTATTGTTGGGATACCTGAGCATTTCTAATTGTTTCTGGGGAACATAATGGTTCTTTTGAGGAATGAAATGTTTCTACCACTTTTGTAGTGAATGAGGTATATGTGACAGAAAGGTTTTGGCAAAATTTAGTGCCAAATACAAATAGTAAGGGAAAAACACAACTAGAAATACAAATAAAACACACACACAATAAGTGTATTATATTGATTTGAGAAAATTTACAATCTGAGAGTTGCTGCTCTGTTTTTCAATATGTTTCTCTTCTTGTGTCCAAATCTTATTTTCTTTTTTTTACAATAATCTCTCCTGTGCTGCTTCACACATCTATTTGCAAAATATTATCCTTTCTATTTTATTCTCTATTTCTTTTCTGCTGCTACAAATTTTCTCTCTTTCCCTATCTCTGTATTTTCTTTTCTCCTTCACTGTGCTGCTGCATTTCTATTTTTTCTTTCTCCTTTCCTTGGAGCTGCTGCTCTCTTTTTCTAGTCATTACTATCTCTTATGTTGCTGCTCATAAATATTTATATAACCCTTTAACAATTTAATATCATTTAAAACATTGTTGTAAATATAAAATATATATACT
The DNA here is from genome assembly GCA_019776745.2 of Taxus chinensis. Lineage (NCBI taxonomy): Eukaryota > Viridiplantae > Streptophyta > Pinopsida > Cupressales > Taxaceae > Taxus > Taxus chinensis. The sequence continues at coordinate 43,602,474 of CM034157.1, read as the reverse complement.
TTTTCTTTTTCCTTAAAACCATGCCAAAAGTTTAATATTAAATGGGCTCCACATAAACTACGGCTCACTTAAAATACCGGACCTCAAATAATATTAATCTCAATAAATTCTGGGACTTTGAATTCCGCTAGGAAGAAAAGAAAGGAAAGATCCCATAATGGGGCCACATGGAAATTGAAATGTTGGCGAGGGACATAAAGCTTCAATGAAAAAGAAATAAAAGCGGCCATATAAATTAATTCAACAGCCAAAAATATTTTAATGATAGGTTTAATGCACCTGCGAGTGAGATTCATGGGAGAGCGGGATAACAGTTTCAAAATGAGCACGGGGCTCAAGATTACTAAATGCCCGTCGTAAATAATTCTAACACTACCCCTTAATCTTGAGCCAAACATCAATTAATCTTTGGAGCTAGGCGGTCCATTTATGATGCCAAAATTTTCTCTTAAATTCTCAAATCTCTCCTTTGACAGCGGTTTGGTAAAAATGTCGGCGAGCCGCTGCTCTGACTTGAAAAACTTTAGCTCAATTTCTCCATTCTCAACCAATTCACAAATGAAATGATATCTGATTGCAATGTGTTTTCTTCAGCCATGAAAATGGTATTTTTAGATAATGCAATCGAAGAAATATTATCACAATAAATAATACAACCTCCTTGTTGCTCTTCATGAAAATCTGAGAGGATTCTTTTCAACCAAATCATCTGACAAGCTGCTGAGTTTTCTTCAATATGCTCTGATTTTACAGTAGAAAAATAAACTACAAATTATTTCTTCGAAGCCCATGAAATGGCCTCCTAGTCCAACATTGAACACATATCCAGATGTACTCTTTCTATCATCTAGGATACCTGCCCAATCACTATTTGTATATCCAACTAGTTGAAAATCATTATTAGCAGTATATAAAATTCCACTTTCTTGTTCCATTCACATACCTTAGTATTGGTTTGCCAAGATAGTATTCTAATCAAATTTGAGGATTATTATATATTGTTTTGACTTTTATACCTTTTAATCGTCAAATCACACCATTAAAAGTATCTTGTTTTTCTCAATAACCAATCAAGTTTTTAATTATTCTTATAACTGGAAAAAGCATTCATAAAGGCTTGTGAGAGGCCGATATGCATATAGAAGGATTTATTAAAAGTATTACATTACTAATAATTACATACTTAATAAGTACTTTATTAAATCAAGATCTAAATTCTTTTTTATTGTAAACAAAAAATAAGTACTATGGATTGATTCATTTATTTATGACAATGGATTTACATGTACAAAAAAAATATATTCATAACAACATCATGTAGAGTGCTTGTAGTAGGCGAATACTAAAATGTATATTAGTGTAAAATAAATAATGCAAAAAAAAACACACTTAATGATATAGATCATGAATGAATTTATGAAAATATGTTAATAATAATAGTAGTGTTCTTGACAATTTGGATTCTACAAAACAAGATTGTCATAAAAGTGGATTTACAGGTAGTTAATAATACACAACGATTTATTTGATTTTTAAAAAAAAAATTGTGAAGTTTTAGGGTTTTAAAAAAATGAATTGGGGAAAAGGGTTGCCTATTACTTCAAGTGGATATTAAACAATGAAGAACACTTTTGCAAGTCTTGTTTCAGGTCTGTGGCCCTCCTTTATTGGGAATATATCTAAATAATTAAGAATGGAATATGGGCATACAAAATTACAAAGGGATAAATAATTGAGACATTAGATTGTGAGTAAAAGTTGATGTGTTTTTACATATCTTCCATGACTTTAACTGTAAAATAGTTTACTTTTTGTAATAAACATTAAATATGACTTGAATGTGTGTGTGTGTGTGTGTGTGTGTGTGTGTGTGTGTGTGTGTGTTTATGTGTGTATTCAAATTGTATTTTATATATTAAAAATGTATAGTAAGCAAAGATTGATCTCTTATAAATCTCATCCGTACTATATAAATAATAGTGTTTTATATGTTTTTGGAAGGTAATATTGTCTTGGAAAATGGTCGTTTAAACTTTTTTTCACGAATTTAACCAAATAATTGTAATTCTAATTATTTAGTGGAATAGTACTAGCAAATGGTCGTTTACACATTTTACAAATTTTTAAAATATCCTTCATGTATAGGTATAGGTGGAAAATTTAAATACTAAGTAAAAGATCTAAATGAACATATCAAGAACAATATAACCTACCTTACACATATTCGAAATATCATTAGTTTTCCTCTTTAATATTTCATAATCTATAGATTTCATAAGTTGTGATGCTTCTCCCATGGTTACATGATGTCCCACATAATTTTATAAATGGTATGTCACTCCACAACTCTAGATTTAATATCAATGCCCCAAGTTCCATGTTTCTAAGACCAATGTTTGATAAGTTATTGATTCATTATATAGCAAAAATATCATATTACCATATTTATCGTTATTAAAGAAAGGAGTCCACATCACTGTTGAGTGACAGTTTAAAATAGTATAACGCAGGAATAATGAATGTAAGCCCAAATATGAATAATGTTTCGTGACATGTAAATTGTAATGTTAAACTTTGATTATGAAACTAAATGCATGAGAAAAATGGAAGGTTCTTGGTGTCGAATAAAGGATCAATGGTAGGTCATCATGGTTGTATACTATCAAACTTGGATGATTTGGGTTTGGAAATGAAAAACAAGGGTAACTCAGATGTGTGAAGTCCATTAACATAAGTTGGGTGTTAGATAATCATAAGGTGATAAAACAATGAATAGGGAGAATGGATTTCCTTTCATTCTCCTTTAAAGTAGATAAATAATGAAGATGGAGAATTGGTGGCCTCTCATTATCCCTCAAATTAGAAAAACAACGAATATGGATAATGGGAGGCCTTACAATCTCCTTGAAATTGAATAATAAATCAATAGAGAGAATTGGAGGCCCCCCATTCTATCTCAAAGTAAAGAAATGAAAATTGAGAAGAGGATGTCTTCCATTCTATGTCAAAGTTCAAATCAATAAAGAGATAAAATGGAAAAGTTAAAAAAATTCAAGATGGAAAATAGAAGAAAAAATCTATAGATAAAATAGGAAAAGTAAAAAAAATCAATGGAGAGAATGGGAGGCCTCTCATTCTCCCTTTAAGTGAAAAAATTATAAGGTATAATAAGAATCCTCTTTAACCTATATATGTATTCAAAACATGAAAATATTATATGGTGCCTCATAGTTTAAATTTAAAATTCTGGTTATTGATTTTGGAAAATGGAAAACTGATAATGCCACATTTGGTCATCAACATTCACATGTTTGGAAACCAATATTATCACTAGTGGAAACTGATAATAACACAATTGGAAACCAAATTTCGTGTTTATAAAACCATGAACCATGTTATTGGAAGTCTAGATTTTTGGTGGTTTGTGCAAATTTAATGAAAAGGTGGTTATAAGTAGATGTTATAGCCACACCTTGTTGGACTCAAGATATTATCATATTCCTCAAAACTATTCAATTCCCTTGGTGTTTGAATAAATCCAAAAGAAGGTTTTTCAGGCTCTAGTCCATACTATTTGATATTATTGATGGCATTTTGTTCAAGAAAGATGTGAATGGAATCCTCTTAAGGTGTATTGCAGCAAATCAAGTTGAGAAAATATTGCATGAGTTCCATGATGGGGAAATCGGAGGAAACTTTCTCCAAGATTCATAGCTCTCAAAATCATGAAGGTTGGTTGCTAGTAGCCTAATATATTCAGTGATTTATACGCATGGATCAAGAAGTGCAAGAAATATGCATTTTTCATGGCCAAGGAAAAGTTGACAGCCCTTCCACTCTAGTTAATCTCAGTTGATCATCCATTCATGAAATGAGGATCGGATTTCAGTTGGTTCATCAAACCAAACTCAAACCAATAGCACAAGTGGCTTCCCACAAAAATTGATTATTTCACCAATTGGACTAAAGTAGTGGCACTTAAGGAAGAAAATGATTCTAGCATAGTAGATTTCTATGAAGGAATTGTAACCAAGTTATATGTCCTATCTACTACCATATCATATAATCTTTTTTAGCATTCCTTGGCACTATATTTTTTTATTAGGCTGTAAAGAATGAGATACACTTGAAAACTTCATCAGAATATTACCTCTAGGGTAATGGACAAGTTGACTCAACAATTAATAATCTTTTGAGGATCATAAGATGGACTTTAGATGAGAACCAAAGCACATAGAACACCATGTTGAAATCATCCTTATGGGAAAATAGAATCACAACCAAGAGATCAGGTGACAACTCTCCATACAAGCTAGTTTATGGAAAAGAAGAAATGTTTCCCATATCTCTTGAATTTCCAGTATTAGAGCTTCTCAAGTAGGTGGAGTTATCTAAATATGGATCCATGGAAGTCAGATATGTAAAAATCATGGAGTTAGAGGATATGAGAAGCCAAATAATGCATGCATCAGTAAAATATCGAGCTCTAATCAAGAGGAGTTGTGGTAAAAAGACCAAGGTTAAAAGCATCAAAGAGGGAGAATTAGATCTTAAGTCAAATGCTGACAGGGCAAAACCAGGTAAGAATTAAAAATTTGGCGTTATATAGAGTGGTCCTTACATGATCTCAGGATGAAAGAAAAAAAAATTCCACTTGTCAAAACTAGATGGAGAAGAACTACATATTTTAGTCAATGGGATCTATCTGCAGTCACGAAATCACACATTTACTATTATATTTATACCACAGGGTGTGTTCATTTACATATGGATCTTATGTGAAAAAAGTATTCACTAGTGACCTATTTCTAAGGTTTTTGTGGTCACTGAGTAAGTCATCTTGGTTGTTTGTCTAGTTCAATTGTCATTTGTCTCTGCAGTTTTGGCCATCTCTTACAGTGCCTCAAATGTCATAATCAGCCCAGTTGTTATATTTTAGTGTACATTTGATCCATGATTTTAGGCAATCATGTCATCATGATTTGTGGCCTTAATTTCTTTATTCGAGGTCGGTCTTAATGGTCACCCCGTGTATTCCCCTAGGTCATAGTCGGCAGTTTTGGGTCACTACTATTGAAATTTGAGCATGATATCCCTATATAAACAAAGCATACTCACTACATTATGGGCGGACATCACACACATCAAGGGAAACTTTCTACTAAGGAAAGGGGTTGCATTTGGGCTTCTTCTACATATGCATCACACAAACACAAGGGGAATGGGTTGTATTCTTTCTATTCTATCCATTATTTTCCATTTCACATCTAGATTTTTTCCCTTATTACCGTGTCATTCATGCTAAGGCATCATAGGCACAAGATTACACACACACACACACACACACACACACACACACACACACACGAAATACATCAGGGTCCGTAATGTAGTGTAGTGCTTAGTAATAAGTCCACTAGTTTGGCGGCTGAGGATAGTCCAACCCCACTAAAATTTTGTTTTGCATATCATTATTCAGTTCATCTGGTGAATCCAACAAGACAGACAAGAAGGGTTTCATATCTCCTTGCAATAATGCCCAATATAGATCCTGATTTTTTGGATAGTTCCCAATGCCCTGAATCTAGACCAGGGTGCCGTGGGGTACCCCAGTACACTCCCAGGCACGTCAATGTAGACATAGTCTACCTTTGCCCCTCATGGATTCATTCGGTCATAGCCTACCTAGTCCACATAGTAAGGTAACTTATTTACAAGTTAGTTACATATCCCTCTCATTTCTATTATTTTAATCAATTCAAATACAAAAGAAAAATATTTAGTTATATCACTCTGATTAGAGCACTTAAGTTCTATTTAGATTAGCTCATAAAATAGCTAAAAATGCTATTTTTAGTTAATCGCTATCTTAAACATTGTTACTGAAGTAAAATATCATCTTTGTACATATTAGCTTAGGTTTCTAATTCCTCCAAGTGCTTCAAGTATAATTTTTTTTGGAAGAATAGGTTCCACTTCGCTAAGTGTTTTGCACAAGTTTTGTCACTTCTAGGAGGTCTTATTGTACAGTTCATCGTGATTATGGGAGAAGGTGTTTTGGGATGAGGTCAAAAGTTTCCATTTCCAAGAAATATCAAATACAGAGTAAATAAATAGCATATTTAGAGACAGTTTTAGTTTTCTCATCCTCTTGTCTATTCAGATCAGCCATAGGGGCATCTTAAAGAAAATCAAAGAGTATGTTTCATAGCACCTTACATGTTCTCAGTTCTGGTAGGCATCCCTCCTTAGTTTTATCCAAGATTCTCCTTGGTTTTGAGCAGAAGATCAACCTCAAATAAGTTTTCCACACTCATTAAATCTTGATAAAGTGAAAATATTATGAAATTATGACCAACTCGAGTAGTTTTAGCTCAACTTCAGCTACTAACAGTCTTCTAAGTAGGTTTAGGAGTGATGGATTTAGTTTGAAATTAGATAAAAAGAGGAGGGTGAATTACCAGAATCAAAACAATTTTCCACTCACATGAAAGCTTACTGATAAGATTTTTTGTAATGAGAGTGGTCAATTTAAGCATTTTCATATTAGTTTAAGGTATAGGTAGTGCTTCAGGTAGGTTCAACTCTAGATCAATTAATGATAGCAGAAGACAGAATATATTCAATGTATTCTATTCAATGCGTGTATTTATCAAACAAGAGTGAAAAGTCTTATAAAGGCCGCATGAGGAGAGAAGAAGAGAGGATAGTTATAACTGTCCATTAACAACAATGGATTAAACTAATGCTAGCATTCCCCCCCTTAATACATTGTTCGTACAAAGATACATTTCCTGATGATAGGTCCCCCCCTTAATGACAACACCGTAAAGACGGTCTTCACACGAGTATGCCTACATGTTCTTGATTCACATGGTTTTTCTAACATTGACCATAAACCTAGAGAGACAGGAACACTTTCCAACTATTCACCTCGGTGGTTTTACAGGATTACCACAAACCAAGAGGATTTTACCTCCGTGGTTTTATAGGAATCTAATGAACCCAAGAGGATGATACCTTAGTGGTTTTACAAGATTACCATGAACCCAGCTTTGAGTACCATGCACTGCATTCAATGCTTTTATGCTCCCCGTGACACTCTTCAGTTTGGAGGTCTGAAACAAGAAACTATGCACCATCTGTACTTTATTGAAAAAACAACAGAACAATTAACACAAAACTGAAATAAACAAACCAAAATTGAGGAATTTGGTCCTCAATACCTTATTTGCCACAATATCTGTTGATGGCCTCGTCATTTGTGGCTTGTAAGAGGTCGTTGGATCTCCTCCAACCTCCATTATCCTCCATCCTCTTGTATTGCTGCTTACAATACTAGAGATGATGTGAAGCCAATCTCATCAACAGCTTCCTCACTCTCATCAGAATCTTATGGATCTTCTATATGAGTAGTATTAGCTCCATTGTGTTTTATATTTCCTTGAAGAACATCTCTTGCTCGGATATGATAGTTCCATATTGTATGACCTTTCTTCTAACAATAGTGGCATTCAATCTCTTGTTTAGGCCCTTGTTTATTTTTATCTAATCCCCTGTGAAATTTTCTGTTTGTGGAATAAAGTGCACTTACTTTTTTAGTATCACCTTCTGTAACATCGTTAGTTATGTGTTTTTCCTCTGCGAGAAGAGTCACGATCATGTCATCTAGAGAGTTAAACTGAATTTGACTAAGAGTAAAAAAAACATTGCTGTATTTTGAAGATAGACTGTTTAATAAGATAGATTTGGCTTCCTCGGCTTCTATCACAGCTTTGACTTCTACTAGTTGTTGGAGCAGAGACCAAATATTATTAATGTGACTAGACATAGAAACGCTTTCTTCCATTTTGAATCTATATAACTGAAGTTTTATGGAAAACTTCGCGTTCACTGCTTTCACTCTAAATAATTGATTTAAATTATCCCACATGTCCTTGGAAGATTTATTGAGATCAACATGATGGAATTCAGAATCAGAGAGAGCAAGGCCAATAATGCCTTTTGCTTTATCATCTCTGCACTGCCATTCTGCTAATTTGGCGGCATCTTTCGGCTTTTTCTCTTTCCCATCTACTATACCCCATAAGTTTTTATGCATACGTTGCATTTGAATCTTCACCTTCCATGTATGAAAGTTTAACCCCGAGTAAATTTCCAAGTGAATTTCCATAATAAATACTAAAGAAATGAAAAAATGGTGAAGGAGGAAGTAAATTACCAGTCAGGAAAACATGAGACATATCTGTCATGGTCTAAGACAAAATATATTCAGCACACAAGCATACACCACTTGCCAATCATTGATTACTCCAGCCAAGAAAGAAAAACATAAAAATTCTTGTCACGTATAGCCAAAGATAAATGTATTCTCCACATCAAATCTCCTACGCAGCTTTTGAAGTAGGGTAAAATGCGTTTGTATTTTTCTTCTCCACGTTTTTCTAAGGAAAAAAAATAACAACAAGGTAGTAGATGTCTATGCGGGTCAACAACATTTGTTGTTATTTATTCTACACATCTCCCATGAACAGGAAGTCTGATTTCATCTTATTCGCCACATTTAGAACTACAAGTATCTCCAGGTCACTGCTAAGGAGAAAAACTAAACACCAAGAAAGAAGAAAAAAACCTATCTTCCACGGCAGGTCACCTTTCCACGCAGCAACTGATTAAATTTCTTCCAAAATGGCTCAGATACACATACAAGTTTTCTTTAGAGCACTGGTTACTCGAGGCCACACAAACAGAAGAGAAAAAAACTAACAAACACTCATGTCTTCTTGTAGGTTTTAGCACGAAGACAGGGAAGGCCATGCAGCAAGACGAGTCATCTACCAACAAAAAAAACCAACTTGAAGGATACTTACAATTCCCACTTCTTCACATCATCTCACCACTAAAACGCATATCCCATCCTGGCTTGCTCTGATACTATTGACAGCAGAATACAAAATATATTCAATGTATTCTATTCAATGCGTGTATTTATCAAACAAGAGTGTGGAACCTTATAAAGGCCGTGGGAGGAGATAAGAAGAGAGGACATTTATAATTGTCCATTAATTGTCCATTAACAACAATGGATTAAACTAATTCTAACAATTAAAAATACTAAATATGGCTCCATTCCCAATGGAAACAACATGACCAATCATCAATTCATCTGGCAGGTAGATGTCCCCGTGAGTCGCTAAATTGTTATCCATTTTTACCCCCTCGAAAAAATGGACAGCTTGAACAAATTAGACTTGGGTAGGTAATGAAGCTTCAATGGATGGATTTTGAGAATTCAAGTATTTTTTTATGATTTGTGGGCACTTGCAGTCATTTGGTAGCATTCCTCCTTCTATAGGCTTCATAATTCCACACTTCGGCAGAAACTTGCAAAAATGATTAAAATTGGGAGGTTGGTGGGTTTACATAGTTACATTACTTCTCAAAATAAACTCAAGTAAAGCACCTTAAAAACCCCGATCCACTGTGCATATTTGTTGTTGCTCTACTATTGAAAATAAAGAAGCAAACCAGTTATAAAATCCCACATAGATAAGAGAAGAAGCGATGTAGTTATGTGGAGATTCGGTGTCACCCTGCTACTAAGTAGTGCTCATTTCCACTCGTGAGGAAAGTAGATAAAAAACCACACAAAGATAATGTAGAGGAGTTGCGAGTAATGTGTGCATTTAAGGTGGACTTACTTCCGTTAAAGCAACCCTCAAAATATGAGTTAAGTCATCGCTAAACCCCACAAAGGATAAGGGGTGCAAGGATTAACACACAAATTTGGGGTTTCTTTACTTCATTATGCAATTAGGTAAAGGAATCTGAAAAATCTCAGTAAGGTGACCCCAAAACCATGTGAAGAAAGAAATGAAGTCGTGCATGATCATAAACTTGCAAAAAAAGAAATGCAAATCAAGAATAATGTTGAGATTCATAGCACCACTACTTAAAAGTAAAGATTATCTCAAAGCGCAAGTAAAGAAAGTCCAAAACCACACAAATAAAGAAAGTTGAGGATCTTCATGGAGTTGCAAAGGGTGTTTACTGAGATGTAAGTGGGGCTAAAAAATGTGAGTAAAGTATTTATGAAAACCCATGAAGCAGTGAAAGAAGTAGTGATGCGGAAATCCAATGGGTTGCTATAGAGAAGCAACGGGGGTTGGCTACATGAGTTTGAGTACCTCAGAAACTTGCAAACTAAATAAATGAAGTAATGGAACCTCAGGAACCTGATTGGCCATAACTTACTCCCCCGTGCACAAAATCAAATAAAATTAAACTTTCTTGAAATGTCTTTTAGATCTCTTCATCATGAAATGATAAAATATGGAAAGTAGGTGGGATTCATGAGTAGAAAATAAAGAAATTTCTCATATTCAAAATGAAAAATTCTAGATGGATAGAAAGGGCATCAATGAAGGCATGAGGAAATACTTCTTCTCTAGCAAGCTAGAGGACATGGAGGGATGGGCTTTTATAGGTTCACCATGATGTTTTTTAGTCATTTAATGACCCTTTCGTTGGTGGTTGGAATAATATTTTGGGATTTCCTTTCTCTGTCTCTCTTACTTGGAATTATTGTAAAATGTAATTCATTTTTTTGGGCATGGTTGAATATTCTCTATCTACTCCTCCATATTGTTACTGGTTGTTAAGAGCTTCGAGCCTCCATTTTGGGCATTTTGCAAGAGATTCATTCCTCTATCTCTCATTGTATTTAACTATGTGATTAGACGAATAAATAAAATAAGGTTTTGTGGATATTCTTCAACCCTTCCTTATGTTTCATTATATTCACTTCCCTATACATTAAATTTAACGGTATTTTGTGTATTTTTAGTTTCATACAAGCTCTAAATGGTTGTGTTTAATGGAAATGGTGTTGTGGATGTTTTTTTTCAGACTGTGGTCTTCCAAATTACCTCTCTCTCCGTATTTCTTCCCATTTTCATATGTTAGATAATGTCCCAACCACCCTTTTCTTTTTGCTATCACCCTTTTAGTGTAGGATTTCCAATTTTATGCATTTTTCCTTCTCCCTGGTTCGTTGGAATCATAGGATAGGATTAGATAGTTGTATGTCCAACATTAGGAGTATTTTTAGCATTAGACCAGGAAGAAGAACTATCCTTCTCTAGAGAATTATCTCAGTTTCTTCATCCCACACCTTGAGATACTTCCATGTTTCCCAAAAGCAATGATTTCCCATTTCATTCAGATGTAAGAAAATCAGAGGGTGTTATTTTTCGGTGATAACAAAGTCGTCTTAGCTTCTCTTTAATTAAAGGAATTATATTGTTATCACTACTAGTAAGAAATAGATCATCAACATATAAAAGAATAATGATAACATGATTGTTTTCATATTTTTCAAAAACATCATTATGAACAAAACAATTATTGAAACCAGTTTTTGAAAGAAACTATTTCTCTTAGCATACCAAGCTCTAAGAGTTTTATTAAAACTATACAAATATTTTTAAATCTTACACACATATAATTCCTTTCCTAGTTCTTCAAATCTCCATGTTTCTGCATGTAAAATTTCTTCTTTCAAGTAATCATTTCAAAAATCATATTTAAAATCCATTTGGTTAATATCTCATATATGTTGAGCAATAAGATATAGAAGATTTCTAACAGTGCTCATTTTGGAAATAAGAGAAAGGTTTCAACATAATATAAACTAGGTTTCTTAGTAAACCCTCTAGCTACTAATCTTTCCTTGAATTTATCAGTCTTACTACTATACTTATACTTAATTTTATATAGCCATATAGATCCTACAATGATTTTATCATGAGCAAGTGAGAATAACTCCCAGGTTTAGGTTTTTATTATAGTATTGTATTCATCTTTCATAGAATTAAGACATATTTCATCTAAACTAGCTTCTTCAAACCATTGAGGTTGCACCTAATACAAATTTTACAAGTCATGATAAGAATGTTGAATGTGGGTCATCTTTCTCATATTATTAATATGAGAATTACAAACCAAATTTGTATCCCATTAATGAATTCAAGATTGAATCATAGATTGAGAAGACTCCCTCTCAATATCTACATATATCATATCATAAGAAGGATTATCATCATCTTGGAAATATGTTTTCATATTCTGTGATTCAGACTCAAGAAATGAAGGGAAGGGAAGATAGGAATATTCACAAAATAATTTCTCTACAACATTAATATTCATATTTTATATGATCACATATTTTACTTTATCATACACTCTTAATCCCTTTTTGGGACATCCATACTAAACAAAACTGCAAGAATAGGAGGTAATATCAAGCCTTTGTCTTTTTTCTTTAGGAATGAAAAGGGAAGCAGGACTACCAAATATATTAAAATAAGATATTTCATGTTCTTGTTTAGTCCATAGTTCATGTGGTCTAGTTTGATCTAAAATTTAATAGCAATTATGTTTAGAATATAAAAAACAAAGTTCACGAGTTTAACCCATACAAACTTAATCACTTTAGTTGAATGAATCATGATCCTAACCATTTCTCTTAATGTTTTATTCTTCCTTTCAGCTATGTCATTTTACTAAGGATAATATGGAGTTTTAAATTACGTTTGAATTCTAAAATACACAAGAAACTCATCAAATGTTTTATTGATATACTCACATCCATTATCATTTTGTATTCTCTTAATTTATTGATTAGCCATATTTTATGCAATTTTTTGAGAAATTAGTGTTATGTGGGTTTTTAATAATTGTAAATATCCATAGTTAGAAGAAAATAATCTTTAATGGATTTGAAAACAAAATGAAAACATTTTATTTCTTGCAACTTAGCTAAACACACTCAAAGAAGGTATGCGAACTAAGAAGGGAGGCCATAAAACACAAAGAACATGCCGTGAGAGACCGTACAATGAGAAAAAAGAAGGTATACGACTTTCAAGTTTAGAATCCGTAATACAAAGGAATAATGTTTCAAAGTAAAATCCATGAAACACAGGGATGTCCACAAGAAAAGAAATGTCCACTGATTACAGGGACCCCGCAAATCAAAGAAAAGAAATGTCCACTGATTACAAACTCCTCGGAGCAAATAGCACCGACTACAAGATAATTGAAGTTTGTTGAATAAATAAAAATCCGCGCAACATGGAAATATGTGAAACAAGAAAAAATATTCTATGGAACAAACACAAACTGATATGTAAGAAGTAAGAGAGTCACAAGACGCACAAGCACATATAATTCCGTGAGACAAGGGACCCCTAAGAAATCCACGTGACATGAAATGTTGACAAAAAATTATTGTCACGAGACAATAGCAAGTTCTCAATATGATAAGTAAGATAGTGAAACAAAAGACTTCACAAGATAAAAACAAATCTATAAATCACAATAAAATGCAAACAACCATGGAACAAGGTTAGGATCCACAGAATAAGATGAACCCGGTAGAGCCAACCAATAAGTAACTACACAACACAAAATGTTGTGCACACAAAATAGAATTACGTGAGGTCAAGGAAAAACTGTTTTAAAAAAGGAAAATTTTTACATAAAAAATGCGATACAACATGACTAGAAACTGTTAGAAAAATAATACATGTTATAATCGATTGTAGTTATTTATTTGTGGCATTCTTCAATGTCGTAGTTCCATTTTGGAGAACTGTAAAAAAAAATTGTTGTGTATAAATTTGTTGTTTTTCCTTCAATAAAATCAACAATTCATTCTTCTCCAAAATCATCATTGGTATCAGAGCTTCAAAGATCCATACTAGAGGAGGATGTGTCTGATTAGAATTTGTGTAGTGGAAAAAAGGAGGACTTGGCGGATGTGTGGAAGTTCATCGTGGCCATTTTTCAATTGATGCAAGATTTGTTTTCTATTTTGGCATCGAGTTGTTTTACATAGACCTATTTCAAGCATGGAAAATCCGTGTGTGCAAGAAATTCCCTAACATGGCTATTTTTGGCGTGGCATCAACCAAGGGGAGGAAGTGTCGAACACTAAAAAGTTTTGTTTCCATTCCTTGGCATTTCTCTATTTTTTTTCAAACAATAGTAGAATATTGTATTATACTCTAATAAGTAATCTGAGAAATATTCATGGGGATTATTTAACACCTTTTCATGAATTATATTACAAACTATGTGAAACTTGGGTAGAATTTACTCGGTTTATCTTTATTATATTTATTGTTTAAAGACTTACATGAATATGCAGATGTTAATCCTTGAATAATTCTTTTATTATTTTGTTAATATGCACAAATTAAGATTTCTCTTGGTAAAAAATGTTTTAAGGAAGCACGGTGTAAACTTGAGAAGTTGTTTTCCGTGGATCCAAGCAACCATTAGGCACTTGTGGAGCTAGGTTGGTTGGTATTTGAAAGAGGAAATCTTGATGATGGTCTTACTCTTTTAGCTGAAGCAGTGAATAGAAATCAAGATATTGCAATCTATCATAATAGGCTAGTATGAAAGTAGGTCACAACAATAATTAGAATATTGTTGTCATATAAGAAAATGAGGAAATTATTTTCACATCAAAGAGATGGATACTAATTGTATAGAACACATTATACATTTTGTTTATTAATACTCATCTTTGGTGTTCCTAATCATTATCCTTTCAATGGATTTGTATTTGTTTTTATTTCTACATGTGGCATTACATGCTCAATATTTTATTTTCAGATCTGTAAATGATTATTACATTTTTTCCATTGCCAAGAAAAATTAGTATATTATATGATTCTCTGCACTTTTTTTATCATCATGATATTATTTTTTATTTTTGATATGCATAGATGACGGTTGAAGGCATGTCTTGATGCAGGGTCTCTTGTACTAGAAAGCAAGTGAAGATTTATATACTTGACCATATCATTCCATGTGCAGTTATGTGGAAATAGTGAAATACAGTCAAATTTTGTTATAACTTATGTTGATGGAGCTTTAGAACACCATTAGACAATTTTTTGAGATCCAACTGCCATACAAGGAACATAAAATCTGTTGCAAAATCATTTTTCAGCAATGTCAAACCTTAGGGAAATCCTGTTACAACTATGTAATGAATCAAAGTAAATGAATGTAACTTGCTTGAAAAACATATCACTTGAACAATTAAAAATAATGTCCCCATTGGGAGGTTTGAAACATTGAATGTGCATTTATCTTGGAATGAATCTCTTTCAGTTTCAAAAATTATGGCAATTCAAAGAGCATATTCCACCATGTAAACAAGAAGTTTGGAACTTGCTGCTATGGAAAGATTTACAATATCCAATTAAAGGGTGATATGTTGTCTAACTTATATAAGGTTTACACTCCAAATATAAAAATAGAATAATAATGACCACTTAATTACATATTAAAAATCACAAATTCTTGCCCACTTGTCAAAAGCTTAGAAAGCTTTGTTTAGCTAGTTTTAAACTACTATCTAACCTAGAATGACACTCAAATACATCTTATGAATCATGCAAAACTTTCCATAGCCTCAACATAAATATATATGCCTCAACAAAAATATGCACTCATCAACATAAATATGCATAATTACATATATACAAAATCCAAGTTGCAAGACAAGTGAATGGATTCAATGGATTAGCATCATAGGGACACATTTAAGATGTAGTATCTCCATTATTTTTATCTCTATCACATTTGGCTTCCCTATGTAGATCCTCATTCCACATTTTTCATTTGTGATTCTTAGGGGGATTTGGAAACAAGGCTTTCTCTTGTGACATGGTACGTTGTCTTCTTCAATTCATCAATTATATGAAGTCCTTTTCTCTATGAAGGGTGTTTCCATGGCCATCTTGCACTTGTTGGAAAGGTTGAGCCATTGGGTGTTGCAACCCAAGTGTATTTGATAATTCCCTACTCTTGACCTTGTTGTAAACATCTTCCATACACTTCTCCAAGAAATATAGTGTCCCACTCCTATTTATTGTTGCAATTCTCAAATACCTCACAAGCTCTCCTTCTAGATGCTTCTAGTTCATCCTCTATCCCATCAAGCATGATCTATTAATACAAGACAAACATCATGTTACAAATGCCCTGACAAGTAAAATGGAAAATGATTACAAGTGGAATGATGACTTACATTATCATCTATATGTACATCCGACGAGTCTCCAATATCCATTCGAGCTTCACTTTCATTTGCATTTTCTGGTCCATTTTCCATGCCCTATGTTATTAAAATAAATGATGTCATATTCCAGTAACAATGATCAAGTATAAATGAAACTTCTTGTGACTGGAGTTCTGCCTTACATTATTAGCATCTAGTGAGCCTCTGATGTCCATACGACATTCACTTTCATTTTCATTTGTCAAACCACTTTGCACAACCTATGTATTGAAAAAAAATCAACCACTTGAGATTGGGAATTAAAAACAAAGAAAATTGAAGAGGGAAAAAACTATACATTCACATTTGAATCATTGTTGTCGATGGAGTAGCTAACACCATCCCTTGTTTCATGAATGCCATTGACTCCTCATCTCTCTCACATCATCCCCACCTTAATTACATGTTTACATGTGTAGGCTTGGACTGAAAATGGACAACTACACATTGACATCAGTGGTGTTGCACTATACACCTGATAATGCAATGTATCATCTTTCTGGATTTGCACCCATGTAATACGATTGTCCATCATGTGAAAGGTGACATGATAGTCTGGAATTTGCAAAGCCTTAACCCATGAAATATTTTTAATTTTTTCAACTTTAAAGTTCCTGTAAAAACCATTGTCTTTTCTCATTTGTAGCCACCAGTAGTATATGTAAACACTTGTGGTTAGTTGGTGTACTAACCAATCCACCCTTCGATGTGCAGTAGTGTGAATTATACTCAAGAAATGATTTTTTAGATGTGAATGATATGATTCTATGGCTGCATTGGTTTCTTTCCCAGCATGTTTGAGGGTATGACAACACCTCGACCACATTGCAACCCTGTGGAGCCAACACTCCTCCCAATATTCAACAAATTTGGGTTGTGTGCAACGATACTTCTCTATGAACTTTATGGCCTCCCTATTAGCCATCTCTTCATCAATACATATGTGCATAATGTATCCAAGTTCACTGAACATCTCTCACCTCACATCATCTTCTCTCACTTTGGCTATCAAATTCTTCAACCATGCACGTTGTACATGCTAGCTACATAAGTACACCTCACAGTCAAATGTTTCCCTGCATAAGACAAGCTAGTAAGACTTTGCAACATAATCATTATAATTGTGTTGTGCCTATGCAACGTAATCAACACCTACCTTATTGCTTTGATCTCCACACTTGCGTCATCTACCATGAAGGACATGTTTATTTTCCATTCAATATTTTTCAAGTGTACTCTTTTCCAAAGTAACTGCATCCATTGGGTGATGTCACTAGCACACGACCTAGACATAATTACCCATGCCATGGGAAGCCCTTGGTGTTTGGAATCAAACACCAACAATGTGTACAATTGAAACTGCATGAAAAATATGTAACAATAGTTCAACTTCTATGTTCAATAAATGAAGTATCAACTACTAGTATTGCTAGTATTCAAAGCATACCTTCATTCCATTCATTCCAAATGTTGAATCCATGGATAATAAACTATCATTGTCATATCTCAACAACCAATCCAACTGAAGTGGGAGTTGGATGCCCAATATGAATGGGATTTTCCCATCCTCATCAGTACCTTCATTATTATATCCCTAATAGAAAAACCACTTCTCAGGATTTTCTAGAGTCCACTCCTGAACACTTTCTACATCATTGGGGTTAAACACATATTAAAACTCCTTAATTCAGTGTTCTCTATTAAATATGTCATCTTTGCATAGGAAATCATCCTTTTCTATTTCACCATTCAACAATGTGAGCTTCTCATGCACCATCTCATGGTGCTTAAGGTGGATAGCATCGGAAGACATTCCTAACAAAAGCAACCTATGAATCCACTCATTAAGTTGTGGGCTAATAAAAGGGGTGAAAAACATTTTTCCCTTTGAACTATTCATATTCCTGACCATGGAAATGATTTCCTTCACTATCAACATGTTCTACATGATTGTAGGTGAGAAATACTTGATCAGGTCTATTGACCATTCTCCAAGTGTTGAAATGACACTGACAACCACATCTAATATGATTTCAGCCTGGTTCGGCTGCCTTTTCCCTTCTTCGGAAATAAGGACTTGTCTTGTGGCAAGGTGTCAATTTTTCGAAAGTCCTCAGGCCCATACAAACACCAATATCTACACATTATTATGAAACTTATTAGCACATGCACACTAAAAAATGAAATACAAAATCATTCATGTAAACACAATATTTAAAATGAGATCATATGCACACCACGTATTCCAAAGTGTTATTGATTCTTTTCTTCTCTCTGAGAATAGGTGATGGAATTTTTTTTCAATGTGAAACATGAAATTTGGTTGGGTACAACTTTCTATTTGATTCTCTTTTCACGAATTCCTCCACTCTATCAATCTCAATCCACGTAACCCACATATCATCTTTGTTGATGTTGGGAAATTTTTTCCAATGTAAATTTTTGCATGTAAATAAACCCTTGGTTGGGTTCTCAATTGGGAGATGTAGAATGGTATCCCACATGCCTACTCCTACCTACTAGAAAAATGTGTCATTACATTAGTAAAAAATGTATACAAAGATGGTGTAATAAATCCAACCTCATTAATCATAAATTCAATTTAGAGCAACAAAAAAATGGACATCTATGAAACATGCAAAAAATGGCTAAACTATTTTGATAAGAAGCAACATTAGTTATAGTCACTGTGGAAGTCTCCCTACAAATTTTTTATTGACATTTATTTTTTTCCCTTCCCCATTAATCTTATTCATGTCGAACAAACACACTTATCCATTAACAATGTAATACAATTTTAGAAGATGGTTAATCTTCTTGATTGCTTGAGAGAATTTTTGAAGTATATAATAGTTGGTCTTCATGGAATGTAAAAGACAGTGATGTACAGGTACAAGTACAAAGGTTCATCAATTTATCTCCAAGTGGGATATTGTTGAGTTGTGGAGTTAGATTGCTTCACAATAAGCATGCATTACAGGTGGTTGGTTTACATAGTAACCGGCGTCGGTTGATTAACCGCCATCAGTCAACAAATTAACCTCCATCGGTTAACAGATTAACCGTCATCGTTCAGCAAATGAACCGTCATCGGTCAAGGAATCGACATCGGTTTCCTATGCATGGAATCTTATATTTAACTCATGGGAATTATATCTAACTTTAGTTATAAAGTGAATCTAAAGGTTATAAATGCATAGCTAAGTTGACCTAAGTTTATATATGCATATATAAGCATAAAAGCTAGGGTTAGAAGGTTAATGAAGAGAAGGATTGAGTCATATCTTTGATTCTCCTAGATTGAGAGGATGAAGAAGAAGAGAAAGAAAGAACAGGTTACATGAAGACAAAGCTTTCATGGAGAGAAGCTGGACAGAAGGAAATAACATGTACAACTATGGCAGGTACATCTCAATGGTGAGAAGAGGGTAACATATTCTATTGTATTTCCTTTATATAGTTATTGTCTCAGTGTAATGGCTTGCATAGTATGAAAAGCACATAGAGTTTCTTCTTGTAGATCCACATGTTGGTGAGATCTTGTATTGTAGATCCATGATGTATTGTTGATCATGAGGTATTGTTGATCCATGTATATCTAGTCTTATATTTTTATATCCACAGGTTGTTGTGAGATATTTTATTCATAGATCCATGTAGATCTAGATATTGTAGAGAAGGTTGTCTTCATGTTTGCACATGTTGATGCAGTGATGGAGAGACAAACTTACTTCTTGGTGCATAATTATAGTTGCACATATGGTAAACCCATGTGAGAGGTCTTGTTGTAGATTCACATGAGCAATTGGTTGCAGTTTAGAGATGCAGTTGTTCTTGGTATGTGAGATCTGGTGATGGTTTGGAGGCACGGTTGTAGTGCACTCATGGAGATCCATTTAGAGATCTTGTAGAGGAGATACTCTTGGAGAGATGCATTGTACTCAAATTGTCTTGTAAGAGTTGGTTTGTACTCTTGATTATTTATATGAATGCGAGCATGCTCTATCTTATAACAGTGGACGTAGCATCCAAGCATTGGGTGACCCCATGGTACATAGTATGTTATGTCGTGTGTAACTTTTTTTATTTGGATTCTTGACCATGATTTCATTGAAAATCCGTTTTGTCAGACCTTATGCTAAACCACATGTTTCCAGTTCCGCAGTAATAAGGCCTAGAATACATCCGACAAGTATTGTATTTCCCATCAATTATCTCTTTAACTGACCCAGTGATGACTCATATGGTAAATTTTTGAACACCTTTGTAAAAACATAAAAACTCCATTATTTCACCTAATTATCCCAATATTTCCTCTAAAACCAAATTGCTCTGCAAAGCTAGATACATACTATTCACCATTTTTGCCTACTAGCCCAAGAACATTCCAACTTGAAAATATGAACCTTCACCAAACTTAAACTCCACAAATATGAATGGACTAAAATCCATTTGATTGACCTTGAAAGCTCCGAGAAACAATGACATTGAAATTAATACATCAAAAAAACCAAGAATGAAACCAAAACCCATCATGATTTCCTTTGGAAAAAATGAAACTAAAACCCCCAGATGACAAATGCATAACAATCGTTGATAGACTGGAATCCCTTTATAAAAGTTGGATTATAGACGTCTAAAACTTGAAACATTTGATCTCCAAAATGTAGACAATGGAAATGTCTACAATCTGATTTAGGACCCCCAAAAAAGAATGTAAAGAAACTTTTGGGAGCAGTTTAAATCCACAGTTTTCAAAAACCCCTCTAAACCTTTGAAACTCAGAGCTTCGAAACGATAGGAATCATGAACTTGAGATTCTAAATTCGAAGACAGTGAACTCATTTATACAAGTTATACCCTTGAGGGAACCATGAAAATTGGATAAAATTTGAAATGAGTTCCAAGATCCATAAAACTACCTTCCCAAAACTCGAAAGTTTTGATTTGGTCCTTGAATTTGCAGAGTTGAAGGGGAAATGATCATAACTGGTCGGTACTCAATATTTCAAAAGAACAGTGTAAAACAACGTAAACATGTAACTAGCGACCCTACCTTTCGCTTCTAACTTCTAGAACTGGAATGGTAGTGTCCTAAAAACTCAGGATCAAAGTGAAGAAATTTGAATCCAAAACTCAGAAACTTCAAATCCCAAAAACTAAAAACCCAATTAGATGTTATCGGGGCTATCCATTTTGATAACCCTAATTTTACAAAAATGTGAGCTATGAAGTGGACAACCTAAAACCCAAAACTTTAACCATGTCGGTCCAATTAAATCAAAAATTAACATAAAGTATAAATGTTTGGGGAAAAAACTTGTAAATTCAATCCTCCTTTAAAATGGTATGAGTGATTCAATAGAAACACAATTTGCGGGGCCAAACTTGAAACCCCTATGATGGAATGTCAAAACATAGTTGAAATCCAAAGTCTATGAACCTAAATAGGACACAACGCATAGACTTATCCAACTAAAGATACCACGTAAATCAAATATGTTGAGCTATAATTTGAACAAGGAAAACTTACCCGTTCAAACTTCTAGTTCTCTTCTTGAACTCCACCATTTTTGCCCAAAACACATGAAGTTCCCTTGCAAGGAAATTAAGACCCAAAGTGATACAAGGCTCGACAACTAATCTAACCATAGATTGAGGATCGAAAATGTAGATCAAAACCAAGTAAAGACTATTGATCTAGTTTATATGCCAAGCTAGAAGCTTAAAATCCAAAATATTGACAGATCCTGTAGATCCAAGGATTATCCTAAGACCCCAAAGCAAGTTCAAGATCAAAATCTAATGCACCCATAAAAATTTTATCCTAAAATAAGATATCAAACTATAAAACCAAATACTACACCACATGGAAATCATGTGCCTTCCTAGTTTGGGATATCTAAAATTCCTATTCAAACATGTGTCTATGTCCCAAAACCTAAGCCTACATATTGAAAGCCTGAGAACATGAAACCTATCTATCTAATCATAAGTTAACATTCTATAATGATATTCACTTGTACCAAAACAGGTATCAATCAAAAGTGGGGAATACATTTTCAAATGCATTGTCTTCCACTTGTACAAAAAATATATGGACTCGTGATAGGTGATAAAGGACGGTGTAGGCATCCCCACTAGAATCGTTTTCACACTCATCAAAGTTGCAATGATTTTTTTTTCAACTCTTCATACCTCCACATTTTAAGTTCTTCTAGTTGTTGGTCAACATCATCTGTATATCATGTCCTAAGTAACATTTTCAGGGTAAACTATGATATCTACATCCATCTAGAGGTGGGTGTATGACCAAGGTGGAATTTGGAAGTATGATTCTTAAGGTAGTCTCTACAATGGAATTATGGGGATCTTTTCTTTGATGCCATCGTTTACTATAATGCAAAAAAATTGTAGGTGTGAATTTTGAATCCATGATAAGAAACACTACATCATGTTAGACTAAACAAGGATGTTTGAGCTATCCATGATTTCTTTGTGATCTAGAACAATTTTCGCCACTAAAGATGAACAATTTCAAGCATTTTATGGGAGTCTACTTAAGTGAAACTTTTGTTCAAGGGTGGTGAGGGTTACTTACAAAAATATTGTCATTGTAATGACAAGCATGGTATGTTGAGGGAAGTAACTATCAGACTTCCTCATTATGTAAAAGGATGATGCAAAGAAATAGTGTGTACATATTTTTGGTTTCTAAGCATCCATATACATAATATAAAAATAATATATCAAACATAAAACACACTCATAATATATCTAGATGCATAAGTGTTTTTTCTTCAATGAGAACCGGTGGAAATTTACAAAAACTAGGAGTTTAAAAACTGGACACCTATGAACAACATATATGTAAACTACAGTTTTTTTTAAACAATTGTTTATAAAAATTCCTTATATTGAATCTCGATTATTTAATTCCTAATACAAATTACTGATACAAATTCATTGATGTAAACATTGTAATGTAAAAAAATGTGGTTTTGAAAATAGATTTTACCCACAAATTACGTTTACTTTACTGGTCATGTGTTGGTGTTGGTGTTAGTGATGGATTATATGAAAATAAGTAGCCTTTTTTCTCATTTTGATTCCTCTATTCTAACATGATATTATATGATGCCACAAAAGGAGTTAAAAAATGTAAAAATAGACATTTATGTATAAGATAGATGTAACCTACAGTTTTCTTTAAAGAATTGTTTATAGAAATTCCAGATATTAAATACCCACGATTTAATTACTAATACAAATTCCTGATAAAACTTCATAGATGTAAACATTGTAATTAAAATAAAAGGGGTTTTAAAAATAGAGTTTACACAAAAATGTTAGAATTTGAGGATTCTAATAAATACGAATTTAATCAACTTACATATTATATAATGTTACAATAAATATTTCAATAAAAATTACATCATAACAGTAAATAAAGAAATACTTACAGGAAATAAATAGCACATGTGACACAATATTTATAGTGGAAAACCTCAATAGGGTAAGAACCACTTTAAAAATAACCTTTTACTTCAGAGAACATATTTTACATCCAGTAAAATCACCTCCTCCTTTGAAACTCTATTTACCAAGGGTAAAACTAAATAACTTGATTTGCACACCTTTGATATATTTCTCGAATATATCAAATGAGGACCTAAAGTCCTTTTTATATAAGGTGATCGGGTATGTCTCCTGACCCACCTTTTCAACCTAAATTGGTTGACACATACACCTATGTTTATAATATTTAATATTAGAAATATAATCATTTCATGATATTAAATATTTAACCTAAAGTATATACCTAGGTTAACATATTTAATAATAGAAATATAAATATTTCATATTATTAAATATTAATCTATATATTAGTGATGGACCCATATACATTAAGGGTTGGCCAGACCACTTAATCATTATGTTCCAACACTCCCCCTTAATGTTAAGTGAGATAATATAACATATGACAATAGATTCCCTACCCGTGGTACACTACAAGATTTACAATCCTTAAAACATAAAGGTTTTAGGATAGCATATTGGTTTAAGGAATTATAACACATTCATCATACTCAATTTACCTTTTGGTACAAAAGGATTTAGAATCCCAAAGATCATCCCATGATCAGTGGCTAAGTATGATTTATGATTTTTATATGTTCTCATAGGTTCTCATAAAAGGATATTGAACCCAAACATATAGGAGTTTTTTACAACCAAGGACCTCCTTAACAATATGCTTATATTTTATGTTTATCAGTAAACTCAATATCACTAAAGAGTTTACTAAAGACCGCCTTTAAGATCTTACTAAACTTATTTCTAAAAAACAATCCAAGGAGGTATACATTTCCGAAGGTCTTTTTACATTTTCCCAAAGGTATTTTTACAAAAACCAAGTTCCATTAGGAGGTGACATTTTCATGCACACTCCCCCTGAATGGAAACTCCGACAATCCAATATTTTCACGAAAGTGACAACACTCAGTGACTTTGTGAAGATGTCAGCAACCTGCTCTTCAGTCAACATGAACTTCAGATTTATCTCATCACTTTGCACCTTCTCACGGGTCAAGCATATATGTATCTCAATGTTCTTCATCCTATGATGCTGAACTGGATTATTTATCAATATTAATATAACTTTTACCATAACATGGAATAGAAATACTTCCTTTAGCTTCCATGTGTATCTCTACCAATAGCCATTACAACCACATGACTTATTTACTTCTTTCATTATACTTCTTTTCCTCATTAGAAGAAATATAGACTGTTGATTATATTTTTTGTTCCAAATAATGGTTCCTACACAAAAAAATTGAACACATATCTAGTATATTTTATAACACAACATCAGTATGGTTAGAATTACAAAATCCATATAAGATAGCATTTTCATTCTTATTATAAGGTAACCCATAATTGATTGTTCCTTTCAAATATCTAAATTTTTTTTTGCAATATTCCAGTGATCTCTAAAAAAGGTTCCTACATAAACCTTGAAGTAATTCCTACTGTATAGTAAATATCTGATCTAGTTATAGTTAGATAAATCAAACTATAAACTAACAATGCATATAAAATAGGATCAACCTTTTTCATATGCAGATTTAGAATCAATATTTATTCCAACTTCCATTGAAGTAGAAAATGGTTTAGAATCAATGATAAGAAAAAATTTCAATACAATGGTTACATATTGTGATTTGAAAAATAACATTATAATGAAATACAATCATACAAATAACATGATGTGAGAGACCTAACTCATTCATTTCAAAGTATTACTTCAATTTATTTTTAATCTTATGAATTAAATCAAAATTGTCACCAGACATAGAAAAATCATCAACATATTTACATATAATGATAATATGTGAGCCTTATTACTTAATGAATATATCAGTGTTAGAAGAATAATTAAAAAACCTAACAGTTTAAAGAAAGAAACAATTTTTGCATACCAAGCTCTAAGAGCTTGTTTTAACCCATTAAAAGATTTCTCAACTTACGAACATAGTTTTCTTTACCAGTTTATTCAAATCCTTTAGGTTGAAACACGTAAAGTTATTCTTTTAAATCATAATTCAAAAAATATTTTTCTTATCCATTTGGTGGATTTCTCACCCAAATTGAGTGGAAATTGCAAATAAAGTTCTAATAGTACTCATTTTAGCTATAGGAAATGTCTCAACATAATAAATACCTGGTTTCTGAGTGAAAATTCTAGCAACATGTCTAGCTTTATATTTGTTAATACTACCATCAACATTATATTTTATTTTGTATATCGACCTTGTCCCTATAATACTTCACGGATCAGGTTCATACAAGGTAATTAATGCATAGTACATATGATGACATTTGGTCATTTTCCTGAGGTTATTAAGATTTGAACTTTATAACATAGATTGAGCCCAATTTAATTTCTTATCTAGGAAGATAAGAGTTTCTGAAACATCTATAACATCAAAACATCATCATGACCATTTACTAAATAAGAATCGAAACCATCATTTACAAGTATTTAATGAACTAACTTCAAGAGAAGAAGACAGCACATATAAACCTTTCACTACATTATATCTAGACATTTCATATAAGCTTTGATAATTAACATGTCCTAACCTGTTATGTCATAGTTTTGAATTATTCAATATTTGAGATATAAAAAAATATAGAAAAGAAATCATAAAAAATCTATAGACCATTTCTTTGAATTCCTTTATCTATTATGCTTTCATTACTATCCTTGATATACCAAGTATCCTTCATGCATGGATTCTAGTTGTGTGTATACCTCTTTCAAATGTTTGATATTACCAATGTGTAGAAGGTACGTATCGTTCACATTGTGAAGAATCATAGAAAGAGCCTCCTATATTCATTACAATAATGTATTCATGTTATCTACAGTTGTTTGATGACCGGTGGGAGCAACCTTAGATCCAGAAATAATCGTCCAGAGTTTCCTCGCCGTAAATTATGTTTTGGCCCAAATGTTGTAGTTAGTTTCATTCAAGATTTAGATTTTATCAAGACAAAAATAGATGGACGCCATTATTTTCCTAAACTTGTAAAACACACCCCATTATAATATACAATGTATCTTAGAGTTAGATACATATTTATAGATAATAAAAATAACACTTTTAATAAAATCAAATCTAAAGAAACTATTTGATTGTAACTAATTATGTCATTACAATGACTACGAATTAACCTCCCATGATCAAAATAATAACCTGAAATATAAAAAGTTTTTCATTATATCTCTGATTTATTTAAAAAATATTTCCAACCATATAGAAGTGAAGAAGAAACCCCTAAGAATGCATAACTTCAAATTTCTGAAAAAATTTAATGTAGACGAAAATCTTACAAGCTTAAATTTGACTTCTAAATGACCGCCATAAAGACTTATTTTTAAGTTTGTCATGACAGTCATTTGACTATCAATTTTAACATAGTGAAAGTTTCTTGGAACCTATGAGCTTAAATTTGACGTCTGAATGATCGTCATATTGTCTTATGTTTGGTGTACTATGAAGGTCATTTGACCATCAAATTTAATGAAGCCAAAACTTGTTGTGTATTTCCAAAATGTGAAATTCTAGAATTTTTTCTTCTATATAATATTAGGGAGGTTATATTTTACCACCTTATAATAACCTATTATAATTTATAATATAAAAATATATACGCTTTTAAAAAAAAGTATATAGTTTATAGAATGTAAATAAAAAACAACATATAGTTCATAAAAATTCTAAACTATAGTATTTTTTTATAAAAAAATAGATAACCCTTATTAAAGGGGTTTAAAGGACAAACCAGATTAAAAAAATATTACCAAGTGCAAAGTAGATTTATGAGAGTATAGATTAACCTACATATGTTACAGAGGGGACAAATGATTAAAACTATAAAAATATTGCAAAATATTTTATATAATTCCTACAAACTAAAAACTTTAAAAATTTATGTGGTTATAACTACCAATATTTTAATAAATATTTACCACACTTCATGTGGGCCACCAATAAACTAGCCCTTTTTTTTTAAATTCTCCATTTATACTTAAGAGTTTCACATTTATACATGAGATATTATCTCATTTTATTCTCCTCTCCCACTCTTATATAAAAAAACCTTTAACTAGGTTTATTTATATAGTTATTTTAAACTATAAGATATAAATGAATGGGGATGCCCCCTTACATGGATAATATAAATGGTTAGGGACACATGTTAGGTTTTATTTAATAAGTATTAAGATTTAAAAAGTAATCCCTTCATGGCCAAGCAATAAACACGACCCCCCTTACTATAAACACGTAAGCAGTTAGGTTTTTTTAAAAACATATATAACCAAATCTAATAAAATTTATAATTTAAGTGGTTTAAACTAACCATATATATAAAATATAATTCAAATTATGTTTCTTTACTTTTTAAAAATAAACTATATATGCCTAGATTTATAAATTAAGTTTAAATATGATTTAAACTTAGACTTAGAATATGGTTAGTTGACTCTTCCCTGAATCCCATGTAATTTTAATATGGTTTAAGACTTTTAATATATAATTTTTTTTTCCAAAACTATATAAATTTTAATATGATTTTTATATAAATTATTATGTAAACCTTATTCTATATTATATATTTTTATTTTAAAATAATAATATAGTTTTCAAATTATATAGGATATAGTTATAGATTAACTATAATCTATAGTTTTTCAAATCAAATCCTTTTAGAGGGGACCAAAGAACATGGGTATGAATTTACCTTCCGAAATATTTAACCTACAGACATTTGAAATTATAGAAAATATGAAAATTATTTCATATAGTAATAAATTCTTTCTTTTTCTGTATGTGATTTTCATGCAGGTAAATATTTGAAGCCCCTTTAACCTGTGCACACATCAATCTCCAAACAAACATTAATTTCATATAATTTACAAAATCTAAATGAAAGTAAGAATCATATCATATTACATCTCCCGGTCCCCCCCCCAAAAAAATAAGGATTTAAAATTTAAAAACCTTAAATTTTTAACCGAGTGTTTAATTGCATAAATGTAATGCCAAAATAAATTGAAAAAAAAAGGGGGACCAGATACTTTTAAATTCCCTTTTTTGGGTTGGTTGAAAAAACCCGTACAAATTAAATAAATAAAATACAAAAAAAATTGATCTTAATTTATTTAATTTACCTCACTCTATTACCATGTTAAAATTTGAGGATTCTAATAAATACGAATTTAATCAACTTACATATTACATAATGTTACAATAAAGATTACATCATAACATAAGTAAATAAAAAAATACTTACATGAAATAAATAATACAGGTGACACAATATTTATAGTGGAAAATTCTAAGTGTAAAAACTACTTTGAAAATAACATTTTACTTTAGAGAACTTATTTTACATCAAGTAAGATTACCACATCCCTTAAAACCCTATTTACCAAGGGTAAAACCAAATCACTTGATTTGCACACCTTTGATATATTTCCTGAATATATCAAATGAGGACCTAAAGTCCTTTTTATATAAGGTGATCGAGTATGTTTCCTGACCCACCTTTTCAACCTAAAATGGTTGACACATACACCTAGGTTTATAATATTTAATATTAAAAATATTATCATTTCATGATATTAAATATTTAACGTAAACTATATACCTACGTTAAGATATTTAATAATAGAAATATAAATATAAATATTATTAAAATTAACCTATATATTAGTGATGGACCCATATATATTAAGGGTTGGTCAGACCATTTAAACATTATGTTCCACCAAAAAATTACCTTTACCTTTTTAGTGAAGTGTTGGTGTTGGTGATAGTGACGAATTATATAAAAATCTATGGCACTTATTCTCTTTTCCTTTGCTCACTTTCAACATGCTCTTATCTGACACCCAGGCAATTATTCAATGTTTAAAATGAATGGAATAAACTAATATGAATTTTTTTCATTAAAATCCCCCTCTCTTCTGTGTTGGGTTTAGGAAAACACAAGGATTTAGAAAATGAACTCAAGTCTTTTCTATGTGTTGGGTGCAAGAAAACACAAGGATTTAAAAAAATTGTAATAAACCCTTCAATTATTGAAATTCTCCTCTATTTTGCATGTTGGGTGTAGGGATATTATTGATTTAATAATGTCATGATGGGCGAGAAGAGTGGTTTAAAACTTTAATTTTTTTAGACATTGAAAAATTCACCCCATAATGTGGAAAATGTTGAGGATTTTTAAATTTGTGGGTCATCAAGATGCTAAGGCCTAGGGATAGCATGGTTATTTAGGTACATTACCATGTCAAATGGAAACGTACAGATTTTGTTAGGTCGATCAAATTAAGTTTGAAAAAATTAATGTCACAATGCTTTATGAGTACTAGATAAGCCGCTCCTCTATTTTATAATTGGACCAATACTAGTAGATTTCTAATAACTGATAATTTTGTATGCGTAGTGCATAAATTTGATATTGATGTGAAAATTTTGTGTTTGTTTGTTATCTCATACTCTTTTCAATGTACCATTTGTGCCACATTTAATTGATGCATCTACAGATCTGTATGAACTTTATTCCACAGTTATGTATTTGAGATAATTACATGGTCGTATGGATGTGTAAGTAGAAGCTCCAATGTTTTGATTTAAAAAATCAACTCCAAATATTTATCTAGAATTTTGGGCTCTTGGCATATATCTGAACTTACAACGTCAATCACATCCAAAATAAGGATTCTTGATGTTCGTTCTCTCTTTCAATGAAATCTGTCCAAGAAACCATGTATTCAACTTAGAAACACAAGTTCTCCTATAGAGGCTTCTATCCGATATGATCATGATATACTGTGGTGCTGACCCTAATATAAATTACATATTGGTGTTTTATTTTGTGCTCAAAACATGACCACATCAACATGCAACATGTGCAAATAAAATTAAAAAGAGTCTTAGATATCATGTGTCCTCATCTAAAAGTTTAGTAGGTCACTTAATTTTCAATTCAATTTACATTTTATATGGTTAAAGTAATATTTAAAAATATTACATTAATATTTACTTGGTGTTGTTAAGTTATAGTTATGATAACTGATCTATTATTGTTCCTCTGAAGGTCATTAGAGACATCTTGTCAGTTTTTCTAGCAAATAGTTTTTTATATATAATTCCTTTATTGCATCATCATTCATCATTTTAAGTCATTTAGTATTTTCTAGGTGTTAACAAGTCAGATTTAAAAAAAATTTATGTCTGTGTATTTATCAAAATTCTTAATAAGTCATCTTGTAAAATGATGTCTTATCAAAAAGTCAAAAACAAACCTTACAAACGCATTTTTGGTGTTACCATACATCCAATTCCAAATCAATGGGGGGGATTGTATTTTTTTCATGATCACATCTAGTTGAGACATAGAAATGATACAAGAGGATGGAGGCATCGGAGGATGGAGGTTAGCTAGTGGCATTTCACTAGTCACCAATGACAGGGTCATATATCAATTATGGTGCAAAATATGATTTCCTCAGTATGTGATTTTTTAATTCTACAGTGTGTTTTATTTAACTTTTCTTCTTTACATGCTGTGTATTGTGGATGTTGGGAGATAATTGTATAGGAACTTGGAAGGCACATCTACAGAGATACTCAGACTATCAGACTTCATCGCACGATGATTGCTCGGTTAATACATTCACTTACAATGGTGATCATGTGCAACACAATCCATACAATGGTGTGCAGTACTGTAACATTTTATTTTCAATGTTCCTGGTTGTGTGCATAACTAGAAAGTTCACCCTATAGGGGGAACATGAAACTAATATTCAATTTTCATTATGCGCTAAACTAGCTAAAGTAAATGGCATCTTCTAGTGGTAGTGGTAGCTTCCTATGTTGTTCGAAATCAAGTGGCATAGATAAAAAATAGATGTTATAATAAAAAACATTATGCTTATAATAGGATGTTATGTGAAATATATTTCAAGTATGTGTTTTTTTTTAGTTTTGTAATAAGAAAGTGATTATTCCTTTATAGTTTCTTGATGTGAAATCGTAATGGAAAAATAAAACACTAGAGTTAGTTAGTTCATGGATCTTGATAAGGTTTTTTGGAGATTCAAAAAACCACATGAGGTGGACAGTTGATGGGTCCTGTTCACATCAAGGTTTATTGTAAGCCTATTTAAAACCATGGAAGTTGGGATCGTTTATTTTGTATCAAGGTCATGGGTCACATAGTTTGACTTTCCATAGGGGTGAACATATTGCAGATGATTTTATTAATTTTTATCTACCATGTTTGCATTAAGGGGGTAAATGTTAGGAAAACTAATGCCAGTGCTCACATTGTATAGTTGGTATAAATATTGTAGCATTCAATTATACTATAGTCTTATCATTTTTACATTAATAAAATTCTCATAGGATACCTCCATGTTTCCTCGTCGTCATCCTTTTGTATCATATATTTGAATTAAACATCATGTGCAAGTAGAAAAAGGTTGTAAGAGGATTGCAACATATTACGAAGGTCTTTGTAGATGAAACCTTCTCTTGGAGATCCTATGTTTCCTCCAGTAGCTTCCTAGGACCACCCTAGATCTCCACAACATCCATTTCAAGTTCCAATTTTTTGTAAAGAAATTTTTTTGTACTGGTTCCTCCTCCACCTAGAAATTTTATTTATATAGTGGGAAAAATCATAAAAAGAAAAAAATAATTTTTCCAAGTAGGGGTTTTCCTTATAAATCTATATGTTCACATGGTAATAACTAAATTTTTTTTTTTGTTAAATTTATAGGTATATAAAATAAGCCATGCATCTGTGTTGCTTAGACCAAGATGATTGTGCAAAGGAATTGGTCATTTGAGTAAAGTTAGCTATGCATTGAACTGGTTAAGAAAGTTCTATAAATAATAGTGTGAGTTTGGGTGAGTTTTGCATTGTTGAAACCAAATTACCTTTTTTGGAAGGTCGGGTTGCACTAAGTTGATCCTTACTCCAAACTGAACAAGTTATTTTCGTAACATATTCAAGTGAGCCACATTACATCGAATGTTCTATTAGATGATCTGAGGCACATCGATACCCAACCCTTTGGGAGAGCTATGGTATGATATGAACACAAATAATTATTCGAGTTAAAAATATACCCCTATAAATAGCCTCATGAAATTGGAGGTTATCTTTGTGCCCATCGCATCGAGATGATTGGTGACCCTGGTCTACCATACTACTAACTACAGCTAAAAGCTCACCAAATTTTGTGGAAAATGAAACTCTTTTTGGACAAAACATTTTTTCTCGTAGACTGTGTTGGTATCCAAATGTGTTCTCCTTTTCAACCTAAGTAGCATCACGAATTAGACATGGGGCTTAGAGATAGATAGATCATTATGTATGTCCTTTTATATCAAGGGATGAGATCTAACTTGCCATTTATCACTCAAATTTGTGGAGAGATGGATAACACCTTCAAGAGGATTTGACCTATCCTCCCTACTTTAGGTCATGCCTCTTCGACTAGGGTGAGAGTACCCTTAGTGTAACCTCTATTTGGTGCAAGGAGATGGAGATATCCTTCTTTTGCACAAATATTATTAAGAAAAACCTTGGGAAAATATGATCAATACTCCATGATTTTAATCTTAAGAGTTGTCACTTCTAAAATGAAGGAGATACTTTCAACACAAGGCTAAGATTACTGAAGACATTAAAAAATCCTGATTGTTCTGCATATTTTATGTAAGTATATTTTGTTCTTTTGTTAATATACATAGGGCAATCAGGGGTAGTTCAAGGTGGATTCAATGGTTTTTAAATGATTTTGGTGGGAGATGAAGTAGAATGAATGTTGATTATACCAGATCTTTCGGAGGGAGTTCACAGCAATGAGACAATCTTCAACATGACAAAAAGCTTTAGAATAGTTAAGACGTTCCTTCAACCAAAAGGTGTGCTTTAATGGAGGCTCAGATCAACACATGGTTTCACATAATCTTTGAGACTCCAAAACATGAAGGCTCAAATTGAAAGACTCAATTAAACATCTAAAGTTCCCTAGATTAATCACACCTAATATACACTCTGAAGACTTACAGATAATCTTTATCAACAAATGACAGTGAATTGATTTTAAATTTATTTATCTTATCACAAGATGAAAGCTCTTATTGAAATGAAATTGCAAATACCATTAGACTGTCACAAGGACGAGATCCTATGTGATTTCACAAAAAATTCAATGTAATATTGTAATAGGAATAAGAAAGAGAATATTTGCAAACATTCTGAAACAAAGCAAACACAAATTGTTCCAGAGACTGGACACAAATTAATCTCAAAATTTCTTAGATTCATCAGCAGGGGAAAGATTCTACAGCAATCCCAGTTGCTCGTCAATGGCTATACATATGCAACCAACTTGACATGATAGAACATCTAACACATAATAAATTAACCAGTTATCTCGTATTTGGTCTCTCACAGAAGATGAATTCTCTCAAAAAAATTCTCAAGAATTCAAACTCTGAACCATTTGTAAGAGTATTCTCATTGCATTTGTACATTTCACTTGCTCACTCATCCAAATTTCCCCCCCAAAAGAGAAGAATATTCGAGGGACCTTTGACTTGTTACGATATTTGTCCTCATAAATGTGACATTTAACAAATTTCAGATCCAAAAGCTCGCCAAGTGGACCAATTGTGAATTGATCACGTTTCTTGGGCCCTTGACTAATGACTAGGATGCCATGCCACAACATTTTCAGGTAGTCCTTTTAATCATTCTGATTCTGCCATGTGATAAATCCCCTTTTTTAATCTTTTTGCTGGAGATTTTTACATAGCTGGATCATGACAAGTCATCCATTTTTACTCTCGAGGTACCGCCTTTTTCATCCTTTGTACACCCGCAACTATCCATCATTTCATCCCTTTTCCCTCTTTTTCCTTTGTAATTCTCCTCCCACATCAAACTTCTCTAGTAATTCACGCTTTTACAAGTGCTCAAGCAATTCCAACTTTGAAATATTGACCTTAACAATCCTTGGAATCACAAATTATGTTTTGAATCCATTCAATGGCACTTTGAAGACAAAAACAACAAGGAATTTCATCATAAAATGATGAAAAATAATCTGTATTCCCCATCTCCAGGATTCTTGGAGAAAAAATGGTGGAAAAACAGTTGCAATGCACAAAAACCATTGATTTTTCCCCTTCTCTACTTTATATTAGAGCATTCCACGTGTCTTCTTGGTGAAACTACAAAGGATAAGTACAAGGGAAAGTTTCCAAATAAGCACGGGCCTTCCATGTGCCCTAGGCCCAATAAAAAATGCCTCAATAAAAAAGGATCCAATGGAAGCCTCCATGAGTCTCAATGGCGCACTTTGAGATAGTCCACAAACACAGAGACCCCAAACAAGTGCAGACTCACCACATCTCTCATTTCGGTAGAGTTGTTAAAATTTTGAAGGATCAATAGAAGGAACCATGTGTCTACAGTCCGAGACTATTGTCCTTGGTCGTTAAAAAGTCCAAGCAAGGGTAGAGTGAGCGGAAGCCTCCAAGTGTCCTCCTGGCGCTTCCTCAAAATAAAATTTAGGGGTCAGTCCCCGAACAGGCACGATCCCTCCACGTGTCCCAAGCCTTAGAAAATTACTTTGAAAAGTTTAAATATAGATTCGATCCAGCGGAAGCCTCCATGTGTCTCCTTATCACAATTGTTAAGGTATGACCCTAAGGCAGATCCTCAAATGAGCATTGGCCCTCCACATGTCTCCCTATTGTAATTATTAAGGTGGGACACTGAGGCAGATCTTAAATGAGCACCAGCCCTCCACATGTCCATGGCCCGCTAAAAATGTACCAGTTGTATGAAAAAAATCAAAGTTTGGGCATGGCACAGGAGTCCTCCACATGTCTCTCCCCAGCATAACTCCAAGGCCAAACCAAAAGGAAAATTTTCACGACGAGTGTCATTCCTCCATGTGGACAAGTTTTGGGTTAAATTACGATCCTTAGAGTTTTCAAAGTGCCCCGTGCTGAGCTGCATCCAACCAGAAAGGGCCACATTTCCACATATGACAGAGAGACGTAAATTTGACGGGGAAAACCACACTTGTCAAACCATAAACATGCAGGAAAACCATCATTTGAGCGCGGAAATGAATCTTTCTTCAAGGACAGAGAATTTGGAAATGTTATAAGGGCTCAAATATGATCCTCCGAGCTACATCCAATCACAGTTTCCTCAGGTAATTGTGGACAAAAATGACAGGGAAAACAACATGTGACTGTGAGAAAATAGAAGGAAAGGAACAAACCTTGAGTTTTTGCACCTAATTTACAGACTCCTTTCAGATGGACAGGAGAACATGAAAAACAAATTTTAGACCTTTAAGTGATCCTGCGACTAAGGAAGGGACTGATCATGTGATAACCAAATGGAGGACATAAATCTTCAAGCACCAACACGGGAAGATATAAACAACGTGACAAATGCCACAAACTAAAGAATTTTAAGGACAAACGAGACGAGATATAATTGAGCACCAATACACTACTTTAAAATTTATTCTGATATACGTGGTCCATAGGGGTACTCAAAACATGTACGCGTTTTGATCCTTCTTTGAAACATGTACGCATTATACATTCGGTGATTATTGAGCCAAAAAAATTTTTTATGAGATGCGAGAGCACTATATAGGGTTTTTGTCAAAACGAAGAAAAAATTTCTTGGCCCCCCAACTTCGTGCTTCTTACCCTAGTAGTATATCCATATGTTCAGTAATTTCATAGTGTACTAACAAGCCATATAGTCCCAATAGGAACAATCTCATCTCCCAATATAGAAAGCAATGCTATGAAAATTTTCTGGTCCTAACTATGCATCTACAACCATCCCGACAGATAAACAACCAAACATTGATTTATGTGGTCTTAAAAGCTATGAAATTTTTCTCACACCCATAGTTTCTTGATAACAACATTAAAACTGCCATTTCCTAGATTTAGTTTCGTAACTAGCTCCCCCCCTGATGCAACCCAGCTTGAGCCCTACTTTGAAAAGGCCACTCATGCAGGACAAATCCTGAGTGAAAATATTTCGTAGTGTCTAACAACAATGTATTCCCATCTCATGAGATGCTAAAACATGCAAGGAAGCTTATAGTGACATAGGAGTGTAGGAAATAATGTATCCAATAATAAACCAATGAGTTTTCCCCATGAAGAAGAGGCTTATAGATTCATCGAGTTACACTATAATTCAAGACGAAGGGGAATTTGGCAGTCATAAATTCCCATTGATGTAGAGTTACAATATTGAGGGCTTCACTTCTATCCCTAGGTGAGTTATGTTATAATATTACATCTCTAATATAAATTATATCTCAAATATAATTATCATGGTAATTTCCTATTGTAGTGTATGATAGATAAATTAGAGTAAAATAGAATAATATGTGACAAGAAAAAATGCATGCAATATATAGTGAAACGACTAAGAAACATAAAAGAGAGGAGGTAGACTAGGTGTATTTTGGAGGATCTAAATGTGATTAATGGGTTAATGTAATTGTCTGGATCTGGATAGAACATAGCATCATAAAGGCTTGGTGATGGTTCTGGACTCTAAAAATGTACATGTGCGCAAAAGCACCTAGGTTTGAGGAATTGGTAGCCACGTGACACTAGTGTTTAGGATCTGGATGTTTTTGTTAAAGTAGATGTTGTGAATCTAATTATTTCAGGGTCAGATGATGTCTTGTCTGCCATCTTGGTATTCATTGTTTCGATCTATGAATGTACTTGTAACCTATAAGACAAAGAGTATCTACTTGCACATACCCAGAAACAACATCAAATCTAATGAAAAAGGATGTATAAAATGGGAGTCAAACTGAAGCCGCATGGTCACCCAAAGAGTGAAATTATTGTTGACCAAGTGTTACACTACATATCAATATCCTATGTAGTCCTTTGTGATATTGTGCATAGTAACTGATGCCCTAATGATACCTTTGTGCAAGTTGCACATGGATAGTGAGCTAGATCTAGAATGTAGCAAATGTATAGAATGTGCAGGATGGAATAGAATATACTTCCCCTCCTATGTATGTGTATGTAGACATGAATGCAAATCTTTTACCTTATATGCGAGTGTGCTAGATGGATGCCTTTGAATTGCTTTTGTGCATTTAGAATGCAATCTTAGGTGATGAGTATGTAACATGCTTAGTACTTGGTCTCCTTTCTTTTGAGAAGCATAACTAATGTATTTATATGATTATCATTATTTGAATTTTGTAATTGACAACTGGAAGGATGTACCCATGAGTTGTAAAAAGTAATGCCAAGAAGCATGAAATAGGTCTAAAAGGATAGTGAGTAAATAGGTAAAGAGGGGCAGGAGCGCCCAGGA
Organism: Taxus chinensis; assembly: GCA_019776745.2. Lineage (NCBI taxonomy): Eukaryota > Viridiplantae > Streptophyta > Pinopsida > Cupressales > Taxaceae > Taxus > Taxus chinensis. The sequence goes on along the minus strand of CM034157.1, from coordinate 43,564,331 downwards.
TGGATAGGATTTCACTTGGCAGCTAGTGTCCCCAACTAGGTGATAGTGTTTGAGGCCATAGAAAAATAAAACAATCAAATGCCAGGAAAGAATGAAACATGTATAAAGGTAAAAGATAATTGTAAGAAAAAAAAGCAATATAGGCTAAAGGGGGTTCTTAATTGCTGGTTTTTTATAATCTTAGGAATTATGTAAAGGCATTAGCATGCTATTTAGGACATAGAAATTTCCCCAAGTGAATAGATTTTGTGTCTACATATTCCCCCACTTTATGTTTTTGAGTGAATACTCAATAGCATAAAGTAGATAAGAAGATGTGTACCTTATGATCATGTAGAGAAGAGGGTTTCCAATGTCGTGACGAGTGGATAAGTGAAGTGTGAAGTGATCACAATGTGAAGCAGTGGAGAATAGGAAAGGGGAAGTGGACCCTAGGGGTGAAGTGTATGTATGGTAGTTTTATGTGTTTGTTGTTGTGAGCTGCTCCTTATTGTGTATTAAAGATGAACCTACAAAAGAAGAGTGAAATAAAGTAGTCAAAGTTCTGTATATGAGAAGATCAAAGTAACATCTCTATAAGTAAGTAAAAGGAAACTGTGCACCTAAGTATGTAAAAGAGAAAAGGATATAAAAAGTGCACCTAATGTATGAAGATTGTTGATTTAAGAGATTGAGGTGAGGTTGTATGGTAATCTCATGCTTTGAGTGATGTTGTTGAAGTGATCTCATCACCGAAAGAGTGAGGTCCTTATGGGAAAACTCACGTGCCAAGAGCGAGTTTTTTTGGGTGATCTCACATCGCAGAGTCCAAGTTTTTTTGGCGATATCATGCAAAGTGTGATGTTTTTTGGGCGATATCCCACTGCCAAATGTCAATTTTTTTGAGTCAATCTCATGCTAAGATTCAGAGTGTTCGGGAGAGAGGTATAGATTTTACTCTCCTTCCATGAACGCTTCCCAAATAAGCACCACTTAAGATAGTACATCCCAATTCGTTATGTTCATCTTGATTTATTCTGATTTGTATCTAAAATCGTCCCAATTGATTTCAATTTAGTCTGAATTGTTCTTATTGTACAGACTAGATGAGATAAAATGCATTGCTATTAATGAATTCTAGTGCTTGTTATTATAAAGTTCCTACGTAGACTATTGTTGACAATGCAAATTTTACTTAGAAGATGGTTGTGTCTACCCCTAGGACTACATTAGCACCCAGGGGGACACATGAACGCCTACAATGAGCTATTGTCTTGCTACTAGGTGCTAGTAGTCCGCTACTATGTATGTGAGGTCTAAGTATGATTTCTAGAACATTCTGTGAATTGTATTCCTGTGAATTTTCTATATTGTGCTAATCTAAACTGTAGCTTTGAGTTTTTGTAGGGGTTATTTTTTCACCCAATAAATGCCCCCGTCATTTGGGGTGCATATGCAACAATTGTAGGAGAATGTGATCTAAACGAGAGGATCCTGATCTAATGATGCATATCTGAAGTGGAAATACCTGCATAGGGGTAGGGGATGTGCATGGTAAAAACCATGGCACATGCAAGAAACATTAGGCTAGTAAGAAGAGTTTAGTGATAAATAGTAGCTAGCATGCAATAGAAGACAAAGTAACAATGCAAGTTGGGAAGACAAGATGGACTGTGAAAATCAGAGTCTTCATGCATGGGACATCAAGGTTGACAAAGTCACAAGACAATTAGGGCCGAAGTTTTTGCCAAAAATTATATAATGAAACACACGCATATTTATACATAGGGATAATTCCGGTTAAAAGAATGGGTATAGTGCAACAAGTTGGGGGACAAGTAAGTGGAACAGTCAAATCCTAAATTTTAAGATGCAAAAAGGGCAACAGTAACATCCAAAATTGTAGTAATATGTGTGGACTTGAACCATGCCAAAAATTCAAATATATGTCATAAAAATGGTACCATCACGTAGGGGAGACTGTTATATTTGTATAAATATTGACCCCCCCTTAAAGTGAATAGACATAGGGTTAAATATAATTTTATTACATTTTTTACTAATAGTAGGCTCACCTTTGAGGTGACATGCCATTTCTGGCTTCTATGAATGTCTTATGTTATACCTTGGTTTTAGACTGCAAATTTTGATTATCACTTATCAGGAATGTGACCTAAGCACTTATACCATCCTTGAGAACACGTTGGTGAAATCTGGTATACATGGATTACCATGAACCCATATGAATTATTCTGATTTCAATATTTTTTGACGAAGTTATGGAGGGTAAACTTGAAAGTGCTCTAGTTTTACACTTTGGTGTTTTCTTGGATTTCCACAAACCCTTTATGGAAGAACAAATCACTAAAAAAGTGCTTTTTATACTCACAATGTCCTTCAAAAAAGAGGTACAAAACTGGAAGATCTATCCCAAGATATATAGTGGCATCTAAGCCACTCACCTAAAGGAAAACACACATATATCATCAAAAACAAAAATGTTCATCCAAATCCATGTTTCAACTCAGATCGTAGGTGATCTGGTGATAGGATGTTTTTTGTCCTCTGGCCTTAATGTAACCTTAGTCATCTAGTGATTTCCTGAGTGTTTTAGCAGATAGTATGCTTAAACTTGTCAATGGAAGACGGAAGGATAATTAGTCATTTTAGGGGAACCGTCAGGTAGTTCTGAAGATGCTATGATTCATAGTGTAACTTCATACATTTTTTATAATTTTGTGTGTATGCATTGCTAATAATCACTGACAATGTCACAAGATAACTCATGTTGTTATCCTGTCAATATGACGTCCACATTAATGACCCCTTCTTTGTCCCCCAATAGTTCTACTTAGCCCGCAATTTATAGCATACAATAGCCTAGTAAGATCAAGCTAAGATGTATATGATAACCATAGTTGTATGTAATCCTTGCAAGGAAAATGCTACACATGAAGCACCCATGTTAACATGTTAGAAAGATAAATAGTATGTCGAAGTGTGTATATAGTCAGTGAAAAAATTAGACTAATAGTAGTCAAGAGGAGTAATTGATAATGTAACAATAGAACCTCGTAATATATGAAGCATGCTCAAAAAGTAAACGCAGATGCCCCCAGGAGCCTTAGATGGGACTTGATAAGGGAGTCACATGTCGAGATCATTATTGTAGTCATGTAAGGAGACCCTGTAAGAGATTTGCATTCACTTCCAGAGACCAAGTGAACACGCATGTGCATGTATAGATAGATAAAGATAATGCCATACTGAGTATCCATGTCTAGCATTTAATAAGTAAAGTGTAAGATGTAAATAGTAATAAGCTAGCAATAATAAATGCAACCAAGATATACAAGTGTTTTGTATAATTGTGATGGTGTAGATATGTGAATATGTGAAGATGGTGGGAGTAAAATGTGTCCCCCAAGTGGATGTGTATGAGACGAGGTTCATTTATAAGGAATTTTCCCTTAACAGTCAAGAATGAACCATAGAACAAGAGTGTGTCATTGCATAATGTGTTGTGTGAGAATAGATGCTAGAAATATGTATCATGAAGAAACATGTGTGAAATATGTAGTGGACGTGAGTTTCATTTCACAAGTAGACCCTCAGAAGTCGAGTATGAACCGTTGAGCTAGAGTGTGTCATAGGGTAATGATAGTAAAATGTGTGTACCAAATGTGTATGAGAGTTGCAAAAGATTAGAGATGAAGGGTGGAGCATTAAGTGTGATAGTGGATACTAGAGGCAACTGATATTGATGGAAGGGTGAAGAAAGTGTGATGCCCCCAGAGTGTGTGAGTTATGGAGATCTATGTAACGATGTAAGAGATACATTGTGATGCTGACAAAGTTTGAAATGTATCCTAAGATTTTATTTTTTTTCACGATGAGAGGTAGAATCAGTTTTAGGGCCAAGGTTGGATTAGAGGTTACCTAGCACAAGTTAAATTGGCTAGTCTAGCTTGGTCGGTGGTGGTTGTTTTTGTAATGTTTTTCTTGAGTTGATAGAAGGAGAGGATGGAGGACGGATTTTTAAAGGAGATTTCTTAGTTGGAATGGATAACATTGTAGAGGACTTGATAGGAGTAGAGGATGCATGATTTATTTTTAATGCAGGTTACTTAGTTTGAATGGGTAACGATGTAGAAGACTTGATAGAATTAAGTGATGGGGTATGGAGTTGTAGATGTGGTATGACATTAGGTTGGATGGATGACTCTTGACTTATTGAAGAAGGAACATTAGTGATTATGGAATGTTGCTCAGATAGGATTTGGGAGCCCAATGAGATTTAGTAATTATAGATAAGTATATAGCATAATGTGTGGTAAATGAAATAAAATCCTTATGATCAGGGTGCTTAATTCTTATGAAGCCTTGGTTCCCCAACTTTAACCCTATTACCAAAAATTTTACTGTCAGACTTGTGTGGATAATGATGTCTTATTTACCCTTGATCTTCTGGAGGGAGAAATGTTTCATATCTATGGGGGATGCCTTGGGTAAATTCCTAGATGTTGATTCTTATATAGAATCTTTTGATCATACTACTTATGCCCGTATCTTCATGGATATGGATATGATGGCTGATTTCCTAACCACCATGGACCTCAAATTCAGGGATATAATATGGACTAAAAATATGGATTATGAATGGCTCCCCTTTAGATGTAGAATATGTTTATCCCTTGATCATCTTGCCTCTGATTGTCACATTTTCAAGAAGCAGATTAAAGGGTAGGTATCGTGGTGGAAGGATTTTAACCCAAAAATTTTGATAGTTTATGTTGATGAGGATAATGTTTTTTTTTAAGTTTTAGAAACTCACATTAGAAATCAGGAAAAGAAGAAAGATAGGGTAATGGAAGAAATAAATGTGAATAAGTTGGGTGGGTATGTCAGTCTACCCACTTTACCTGTTATCGATCAATAAGTTACAGATAAGGAGGGTGCTCCCTTGTTACCCTCTGTTAAATTATGTTCTCTAGGTGAAAACATCACATCTCTTAAAATTAGTCTTCATATTAACGTGGATGAGAATGTAGATCCTGTTTAGGGGGAGGGTTCGAAGATGGTGAACAAAAAAAATAAAGTGAAAGATTGAAATTTTCTTGTCAAGATGTACCTTAGATCTCATTAAGGGAAAGACCATGGTAGTTGAGGTCCTTGGTTTGTGGGAAAATTTTCTTTGACCAGCCTACCTTGTGGTTCCCTCCTTTGATGATTTCCTATTTCTGGGGTTTTGTCTGTCTGTTTGTCTCTTTTTACGCATGTGGTATTTTGTTTATTTATGTTTCTCTTTTGAGCCTTGAAGCTTATCTTTTGGTTGTACTAAATCAGAATGGAAACCATCATTTAGAAGCATTTAATGAAGTAACTTCAAGAGAAAAAGACAACACATCTAAACCTTTCAGTATATTATATCTAGACATTTCATATAAGCTTCGATAATTAATATGTCGTAACCTTTCACGTCATAGTTTTGAATTATTCAATCTTTGAGATATAAAAAAAATATAGAAAAAAAATCATGAAAAATCTATAGACCATTTCTTTGAATTCCTTCATCTATTATGCTCTCATTACTATCCTTGATATACCAAGTATCTTTCATGCATGGATTCTAGTTGTGTGTATACTCTTTCAAATGTTTGATATTACCAATGTGTACAAGGTACGCATCGTTCACATTGCGTAGAATCATAAAAAGAGCCTCCTACATTCATTGCAATAATATTTTCATGTTATCTATAGTTGTTTGATGACCAATGGGAGCAACCTCAGATCCAGAAATAATCATCCAGAGTTTCCTCACCATAAATTATGCTTTGACCCAAATGTTGTAGTTAGTTTCATTCAAGATTTGGATTTTATCAAGCTAGAAATAGATGGACGACATTATTTTCCTAAACTTGTAACACACACCCCATTATAATATACAATGTATCTCAGAGTTAGATACATATTTATAGATAATAACAACAACACTTTTAATAGAATTAGATCTAAAGAAACTATTTCATTGTAACTAATTATGTCATTACAATGAATACTAATTAACCTCCCATGATCAAAATAATAACCCGAAATATAAAAAGTTTTTCATCATATCTTTGATTTATTTAAAAAATATTTTCGACCATATAGAAGCGAAGAAGAGACCCCTGAGAATGCATAACAACTTCAAATTTATGAAAAAATTTAATGTAGACAAAAATCTTGCAAGCTTAAATTTAACCTCTAAATGACTGCCATAAAGACTTATTTTTTAGTTTGTCATGACAGTCATTTGACCATTAATTTTAACACAGTGAAATTTTCTTGGAACCTATGAGCTTAAATTTTACGTCTGAATGATCGTCATATTGTCTTATGTTTGGTGTACTATGAAGGTCATTTGACCGTCAAATTTAATGAAGCCAAAACTTGTTGTGTATTTCCAAAATGTGAAATTCCATAATTTTTTCTTCTGTATAATATTAGGGAGGTTATATTTTACCACCTTATAATAACCTATTATAATTTATAATATAAAAATATATACGCTTTAAAATAAAATTATATAGTTTATAGAATGTAAATAAAAAACAACATATAGTTTATAAAAATTATAAACTATAGTATTTTTTTATAAAAAAATACATAACCCTTATTAAAGGGGTTTAAAGGACATAGACTAGATTAAAAAAAATTTACCAAGTGCGAAGTAGATTTATGAGAGTATAGATTAACCTACATATGTTACAGAGGGGACAAATAATTAAAACTATGTAAATATTCCAAAATATTTTATATAATTCCTGCAAACTAAAAACTTTAAAATTTTATGTGGTTATAACTACCAATATTTTAATAAATATTTACCACACTTCATGTGGGCCACCAATAAACTAGCCCTTTTTTTTTAAATTCTTGATTTATATTTGAGAGTTTCACATTTATACCTGAGATATGATCTCATTTTATTCTCCACTCCCACTCTTATATAAAAAAAAAACCTTTAAATAGGTTTATTTATATAGTTATTCTAAACTATAAGATATAAATGAATGGGCACGCCCCCTTACATGAATAATATAAATGGTTAGGGACACATGTTAGGTTTTATTTAATAAGTATTAAGATTTAAAAAGTAATCCCTTCATGGCCAAGCAATAAACACGGACCCCCTTACTATAAAAACGTAAGTAGTTAGATTTTTTTTTTAAACATATATAAACCAAATCTAATAAAATTTATATTTTAAGTGGTTTAAACTAACCATATATATAAAATATAATTCAAATTTATGTTTCTTTACTTTTTAAAAATAAACTATATATGGTTAGATTTATAAATTAAGTTTAAATATGATTTAAACTTAGACTTAGAATATGGTTTGTTGACTCTTCCCTGAATCCCATGTAATTTTAATATGGTTTAAGACTTTTAATATTTTTTTTTTTTTTCCAAAACTATATAAATTTTAATATGATGTTTATATAAATTATTATGTAAACCTTATTCTATATTATATATATTTTTATTTTAAAAAAATAATATAGTTTTCAAATTATATAGGATATAGTTATAGATTAACTATAATCTATAGTTTTTCAAATTGAATCCTTTTAGAGGGGACCAAAGAACATGGGTATGAATTTACCTTCCGAAATATTTAACCTACAGACATTTGAAATTATAGAAAACATGAAAATTATTTCATATAGTAATAAATTCTTTCTTTTTCTATATGTGATTTTCATGCAGGTAAATATTTGAAGCCCCTTTCACCTGTGCACACATTAATCTTGAAATAAACATTAATTCCATATAATTTATAAAATCTAAATGAAAGTAAGAATCATATCATATTACATCTCCCAGTCCCCCCCCCCCCAAAAATAGGGATTTAAAATTCAAAAACCTTAAAATTTTTACCGAGAGTTTAATTGCATAAATGTAATGCAAAAATAAATTGGAAAGAAAAACAAGGGGCCCAGATACTTTTAAATTCCCTTTTTGGGTTGTTTGAAAAAATCCGTACAAATTAAATAAATAAAATACAAAAAAATTGATCTTAATTTATTTAATTTACCTCACTCTATTACCATGTTACAATTTGAGGATTCTAATAAATACAAATTTAATCAACTTACATATGACATAATGTTACAATAAATATTTCAATAAAGATTACATCTTAACATAAGTAAATAAAAAAATACTTACATGAAATAAATAACACAGGTGACACAATATTTATAGTGGAAAATTCCAATAGCGTAAAATCTACTTTGAAAATAACCTTTTACTTTAGAGAACTTATTTTACATCCAGTAAGATCACCACCTCCTTTAAAACCTTATTTACCAAGGGTAAAACCAAATAACTTGATTTGCACACCTTTGATATATTTCTCGAATATATCAGATGAGGACCTATAGTCCTTTTTATATAAGGTGATCGAATAAGTCTCCCGACCCACCTTTTCAACCTAAAATAGTTGACACATAAACCTAGATTTATAATATTTAATATTAGAAATATTGTCATTTCATGATATTAAATATTTAACCTAAACTATATACCTACGTTAAGATATTTAATAATAGAAATATAAATGTAAATATTATTAAAAATTAACGTATATATTAGTGATGGACCCATATACATTAAGGGTTGGCCAAACCACTTAAACATTATTATCCAACAAAAAATTAGCTTTACCTTTTTAGTGAAGTGTTGGTGCTGGTGATAGTGATGAATTATATAAAAATCTATGGCCCTTATTCTCGTTTCCTTTGCTCACTTTCAACATGCTCTTATCTGACACCTAGGCAATTATTCAATGTTTAAAATGAATGGAATAAACTAATATGAATATTTTTCATTAAAATCCCCCTCTGTTCTATGTGTTGGGTGTAGGAAAACACAAGGATTTAGAAAATGAACTCAAGTCTTTTCTACGTGTTGGGTGCAAGAAAACACAAGGATTTAAAAAACTTGTAACAAACCCTTCAATTATTGAAATTCTCCTCTGTTTTGCATACTGGGTGTAGGGATATTATTCATTTAATAATGTCATGATGGGCGAGAAGAGTGGTTTAAAACTTTAATTTGTTTAGAAATTGAAAAATTCACCCCATAATGTGGAAAATGTTGAGGATTTTTAAATTTTTGGGTCATCAAGATGCTAAGGCCTAGGGATAGCATGGTTAGCTAGGTACATTACCATGTCAAATGGAAACATACAGATTTTGTTAGCTTGATCGAATTCAGTTTGAAAAAATTAATGTCGCAACGTTTTATGAGTGCTAGATAAGTCGCTCCTCTATTTATAATTGGACCAATACTAGTAGATTTCTAATAAATGATAATTTTGTATGCGTAGTGCATAAATTTGATATTGATGTGAAAATTTTGTGTTTGTTTGGTATCTCATACTCTTTTCAATTTACCATTTGTGCCACATTCAATTGATGCATTTACAGATCTGTATGAACTTTATTTCCCAGTTATGTATTTGAGATAATTACATAGTCATGTGGATGTGGAAGTAGAAGCTCCAATGTTTTGATTTAAAAAATCACCTCCAAATATTTATCTAGAATTTTGGGCTCTTGGCATATATCTAAACTTACAACGTCAATCACATCTAAATCAGGATTCTTGATGTTTGTTCTCTCTTTCAATGAAATCTGTCCAAGAAACCATGTATTCAACTTAGAAACACAAGTTCTCCTATGGAGGCTTCTATCCGATATGATCATGATATACTGTGGTGCTGACCCTAATATAAATTACATATTGGTGTTCTATTTTGTACTCAAAACATGACCACATCAACATGCAACATGTGCAAATAAAATTAAAAAGAGTCTTAGATATCATGTGTCCTCATCTAAAAGTTTAGTAGGTCACTTAATTTTCGATTCAATTTACATTTTATATGGTCAAAGTAATATTTAAAAGTATTACATTAATATTTACTTGGTGTTGTTAAGTTATAGTTATGATAACTAAAGTTATAGTTATGATAACTGATCTATTATTGTTTCTCTAAAGGTCATTAGAGACATCTTGTCAGTTTTTATAGCAAATAGTTTTTTATATATAATTCCTTTATTGCATTATCATTCATCATTTTAAGTCATTTAGTATTTTCTAGGTGTTAACAAGTTAGATTTTAAAAACTTTCATGTCTATGTATTTATCAAAATTCTTAATAAGTCATCTTGTAAAATGATGTCTTATCAAAAAGTCAAAAACAAACCTTACGAATGCATTTTTGGTGTTACCATACATCCAATTCCAAATCAAGGCGGGGGGATTGTATTTTTTTCATGATCACATCTAGTTGAGGCACAGACATGGTACAAGAGGATGGAGGCATCGGAGGATGGAGGTTAGCTAGTGACATTTCATCTGTCACCAATGATGGGGTCATATATCAATTATGTTAGAAAATATCATTTTCTCAGTATGTGATTTTTTAATTCTACAGTGTGTTTTATTTAATTTTTCCTCTTTACATGCTGTGTATTGTGGATTTTGGGAAATAATTGTATAAGAACTTGGAAGGCACATCTACAGAGATACTCAGACTATCATACTTCATTGCACGATGATTGTTCAGTGAATACATTCACTTACAATGGTGATCATGTGCAACACAATCCATACAATGGTGTGTAGTACTGTAACATTTTATTTTCAATGTTCCTGGTTGTGTGCATAACTAGAAAGTTCACACTATAGGGGGAACATGAAACTAATATTCAATTTTCATTATGCGCTAAACTAGCTAAAGTAAATGGCATCTTCTAGTGGTAGTGGTAGCTTCTTATGTTGTTCGAAATCAAGTGGCATAGATTAAAAATAGATGTTATAATAAAAAAACATTATGCTTATAATAGGATGTTATGTGAAATATATTTCAAGTATGTGTTTTTGTTCAGTTTTGTAATAAGAAAGTGATTATTCCTTTATAGTTTCTTGATGTGAAATCATAATGGAAAACAAAAACACTAGAGTTAGTTAGTTCATGGATCTTGATAAGGTTTGTTGGAGATTCAAAAAACCACATGAGGTGGACAGTTGATGGGGCCTGTTCACATCAAGGTTTATTGTAAGCCTATTTGAAACCATGGAAGTTGGGATTGTTTATTTTGTATCAAGGTCATGGGTCACATAGTTTGACTTTCCATAGGGGTTATCATATTGCAGATGATTTTATTAATTTTTATCTACCATGTTTGCATTAAGGGGGTAAATGTTAGGAAAACTAATGCCAGTGCTCGCATTGTATGGCTGGTATAAATATTGAAGCATTCTATTGTACTATAATCTTATCATTTTTACATTAATAAAATTCTCAAAGGTTACCTCCATGTTTCCTCATCCTCATCCTTTTGTATCATATCTTTGAATTAAACATCACGTGCAAGCAGAAAAAGGTTGCAGGAGGATTGCAACATATTAAGAAGGTCTTTGGAGATGAAACCTTCTCTTAGAGATACAATGTTGCCTCCAGCAGCTACCCATGAACACCCTAGATCTCCAGAACATCCATTTCAATTTCCAATTTTTTGTAAAGAAATTTTTTTGTATTGGTTCCTCCTCCACCTAGAAATTTTACTTATATAGTGGGAAAAATCATAAAAAGAAAAAAGTAATTTTTCCAAGTAGGGGTTTTCCTTCTAAATCTATATGTTCACATGGTAACAACTAAATATATTTTTTTTGATAAATTTATAGGTATGTAAAATAAGCCATGCATCTATGTTGCTTACACCAAGATGGTTGTGTAAAGGAATTAGTCATTTGAGTAAAGTGAGCTATGCATTGAACTGGTTAAGAAAGTTTTGTAAATAATAGTTTGAGTTGTGGTGAGTTTTGCATTTTTGAAACCAAATTACCTTTTTTTGAAGGTCGGGTTGCACTAAGTTTATCCTTGTTCCAAGACGAACGAGTTATTTTCGTAACATATTCCAGTTAGCCACATTACATCGAATGTTCTATTAGATGAACTGAGCCACATCAATACCCAACCCTTTGGGAGAGCTATGGAATGATATGAACACAAATAATTATGCGAGTTAAAAATATACCCCTATAAATAGCCTCATGAAATTGCAGGTTATCTTTGTGCCCATCACATCGAGATGATTGGTGACCCTGGTCTACCATGCTACTAACTACAACTGAAATCCCACCACATTTTATGGAAAATGAAACTATCTTTGGATAAAATAATTTTTCTCATAGACTGTGTTGGTATCCAAATGTGTTCTCCTTTTCAAGTTGAGCATCATCACAAATTTGACATGGGGCTTAGAGATAGACAGATCATTATGTATGTCGTTTTGTATCTAGGGATGAGATCTAACTTGCCATTTATCACTCAAATTTGTGGAGAGATGGATAACACCTTCAAGAGGATTTGACGTTTCCTCACTACCTTAGGCTGTGCCTTTCGACCATGGTGAGAGGACCCATAGTGTAACTTGTGTTTTATGCAGGAGATGGAGATATCATTTTTTTGCAAAAATTTTATGAAAAAAACCTTCGGAAAGTATGATCAATACTCCATAATTTAACTCTCAAGAGTTGTCACTTCTAAAATATGGAGAAACTTTCAAAACAAGGCTAATGTTACTGAAGACATTATGAAATCCTAATTGTTCTGCATATTTTATTAAATAGATTTTTTTCCTTTGTTAGTATACAAGGAAAACAGGAGTAGCTCAAGATGGATTCACGGTTTTTGAATAATTTTGGTGGGAGATTAAGTAGGATAAATGTTATTATACCAAATCTTTGAGATACTTCACAACAATTAGAAATCTAAATGACAGAAAGCTTTGGAATAGCTAAGATATTCCTTCCAAAAGGTGTTCTTCAGTGGAGGCCTAGATCAGCACGGTTTCACGCAATCTTTGAGAATCTAACACAAAGGCTCGAGCTAAAGACTCAATAAAACATCAAAGATCCCTAGTTCCTCATGCCTAATATACACTCGAAGACTTACAGACAATCTTTATCAACAAATGACAGTGAAGTGATTTTAAATTGTTTATCTCATCACAGGATGAAAGATCTTCTTGAAATGAAATTGTAAATTCCACTAAACTATCACATGGACGAGATCATGTGTGATTTGGACAAACTGAATAAGAAAAACTAATTGCAGACGTTCTGAAACAAAGCAGACACAAATTACTCCAAGATTGACACAAATTAACTTGAAATTGATTAGATTCATCAGCAGAGGAAAGCTTCTAGAGAAATCTCAGTTCTCGTCAATAGCTATACATTTGCAACCAACTTGACATGATAGAACATCTAACACATAAAAAATTAACCAGGTATCTCGTATTTGGTCTCTCGGGAAGACGGGCTCTATCAAATTTTTCTTAAGAATTCAACCCCCAAACCTTTGAAAGAGTATTCTCATTGCATTTATACATTTCACTTGCTCACTCCTCCAAAATTTTCACCTAAAAAAGAAGAATATTTGAGGGACTTTTACTTGTTACGAATTTTCCTCAGAAAGTGACGTTTAACAAATTCACATCCAAAAGCTACCATGTGGACCAATTATGAACTAATCACATTTCTTAGGCCCTCAGCTAATGACTAGGATGCTATGCCATAACCTTTTTGGGAGTCCTTCTAATCATTCTGATTCTATCATGTGAGAAATCCCCTTTTTAATCATTTTCTGGAGGCTCTGCACAGTTGGATCTGAAAACTAATCCTTTTCACCCACAAGGTACCACATTTTTCATCCTTTGTGCCTATAACCTCCATCATTTCATCATTTTCCCTCTCTTTCCTCTACAACTCTATCCCACATCTAACTTCTCTGGTAATTCATGCTTTTACAAGTGCTCAAGCAATTCCAACTTTGAAATATTGACCTTAACAATCTTTGGAATCAAAAATTAAGTTTTGAATCCATCCAATGGCACTTTGCAGACCAAAACAACAAGCAATTTCATCAAAAATGATGAAAAATAGTCCATATTCCCATCTCTAGGAGTCTTGGATAAAAATGGCGGAAAAACAGTTGCAATTCACAAAAATCGTTGATTCTGCCCCTTCTGTACTTTATATTAGAGCCTTCCACATGTCTTCTTGGTGATACTGCAAAGGAGAAGTACAAGGGAAAGTTTCCAAATAAGCGTGGGCCTTCCACGTGCTCTAGGCCCAATAAAAAATGTCTTTTGGCCTTTGAAAATGCCTCAATAAAAAAGGAGCCAGTGGAAGCCTCCATGAGTCTCAATGGTGCACTTTGAGATAGTCCGCAAACACAGAGACCCCAAACAAGTGCAGGCTCACCACATCTCACATTTCGGTAGAGTTGTTAAAAATTTGAAGGATCAGCGGAAGGAACCATGTGTCTACAGTCCGAGACAGTTTTCCTTTGTCGTTGAAAAGTACAAGCAAGGGTAGAGTGAGCAGAAGCCTCCAAATGTCCTCCTAGCACTTCTTCAAAATAAAATTTAGGGGTCAGTCCCTGAACAAGCACGGTCCCTCCACGTGTCCAAAGCCTTAGAAAATTACTTTGAAAAGTTTAAATATATATTGGATCCAGCGGAAGCCTCCACGTGTCTCCTTATCACAATTGTTAAGGTATGACCCTAAGGCGGATCCTCAAATGAGCATTGGCCCTTGCCATGTCCATGGTCTACCAAAGCTGCCTTGGCCACATGAAATTTTTTTTCGAAGTTTGGGCAAGGCAGTGGAAACCTCCACGTCTCTCCCCAGCGCAACTCCAAGGTCAAACCAAAAGGAAAATTTTAGGATGAGCACCGGCCCTCCACATGGACAAGCTTTGAGTTGAATTAGACCTTAGAGTTTTCAAAGTTCCCCATCAAGCCGCATCCAACTAGAAAGGGCCACATTTCCACTGATGTTGCAGTGTAATTTTGACGGGTAAAACACGCCCGTCAAACCGTAAAATGTAGGAAAATCACCATTTCCGCCCAGAAATGAATCTTTCTTCAAGGACAGATAATTTGGAAATGATATAAGGCCCAAATATGATCCACTGAGCCATATCCAATCACATTTTCATAGATATTTGGGATAAAAATGATAGGGACAACAAAACGTGACTCTGAAAAATGGCAGGAAGGGAAAAACCCTGATTTTTTGCACAACTTATAGATTCTTTTCATATGGACAGAGGAACAAAAAACAAATTTTGGAATTTAAATGATCCTCGACCAAGGAAGGGACTAATCATGACAACCAAATGGAGGAAAAAGTTTTCATGCATCAATGCGGGAAGATATAAACAACAACAGAGACTACAAACTGAAGAGATTGAAGGAAAAACGAGACGAGATATAATTGAGCACCAACAGACTACTTTAAAATTTATTTTGAGAAACACTTTCCAGAGGGGTATCTAAAAGTGGGGTTTTCATCCTTTTTGAGTTGGTTTTTGCTATTATTAGGTTTTTTATTTTTTATGAGATCTGGAGGCTATCAAGTCCTCGCAAAACGAAGAATAAATTTCTTGTCAATCAATTTTTCTTCATAGTCAGTTGTAAATTAATTTTCAATATATTTTTTAGTGTACTAACAAGCCATATAGTTAGGAACAATATCATCACCCAGTATGGCAAGCAATGCTATAAAAATTTTCTTTCCTAACTTGCAACTACTCCGTGGCGACAATTACACCACATTGAAGACCAAACTATGAAATAAACTCAAGTTTGAAGACATTTTTTCTATTATGAATAGTTTCGTAACTAGATCAACAAATGATGCAACCCAGTAGAGATAGTTTGAAAAGGCCAATTAGAAGGAAAAAGTGATAATATTTTTCGTAGTGTCTAACAACATGTAACCCCATATTTGAGATGCTAAAACATGCAAACAAGCATGGGTCAAGGTGAGAACCGTGTACTAAACAAACAACAAGAACACAATATTAAACTTATAGATTCATTTACTTACACTAAAATTCAAGACGAATCAGAAAGTGGAGGCTTTCTTGTGGAGAGTTACAACATTGAGGGCTTCACTTCTATCCCTAGGAGAGGATGTTAAAGATACATCTCTCATGTTTATTATTCTCAGAGAACTTATCATTTAATTTCCTTTGAATTAAATCTATATTTCAGAGTAACTACTATAATATGTGATAAAAAAATGCTAATATATAGTAAAGGCATAAACAAAAAAAACATGTAGAATCTGAAAACACTAAGAAAAAGGAGAATACCGGAGGTGATCTGGGAAGGTAAAATTATTGAATAGACTATAGACATATTTTTTAATACTCAATATAAATTCTGAAACTCATGACCACAGCACGAAAAGGGTGCCCAGAGGAGAGTATAGTTACATGTGAGCTAGTGACTTGGTTTGGGAATTGGTAGCCATGTAAATGCTCAGGAACTTCTTGATTTTCTGTTGCAATGTTTTCTTTGTTGATTCTTATCTGTCGTTTGGTATTTACTTCTCGATCTCCGAGGGTACATATAACCTATAAAACAAAATATCTACATGCAAATGTTCACAAACCACTTCAAATCTAATAAAAAAGATGTAGAATATGGAATCAGACCGATGCCAATGGTCACCCGAAGAGTGAACTTATTGTCGAGCATTTCACTACATCTAAGACCCTATGTAGTTCTTGTCTGTTGGCATAGAACTTATGCCCTATGATGCCTTTGTGCAAGTTGCACATTAATAGTGGGCTAGATCTAGAATGTAGAAAATATATAGTATGTGTGGATGGAATAGAATGGACTTTCCCTCCTATGTAGTGTATACAGACATGATAAAACTATTTTCCCTTATATGGACGCTATATGGATGCCTTTGAAGTACTTTAGTGGTTTTAGATACAAGCTTACATGATGATAGTAACAGTTAGTGTTTGGTCTCCATTCTGAGAAGTAAATAATTATATATATGATTATCTTGTTTGAACTTTGTAATTGACAACTAGAAGGATGGCCCATGAGTGAAAAAGATGCCAAAAAGATGAAAGAGACCAAAAAAGAGTGAGTAAATATGAAAAAAGGGTCAGGAGTTCCTAGTATCGATAGAAGTTCCTAAGCACTAGTATCCTAACTGGGCGCCGGTTATTAAGGCTATAAAGGATAAACCAGTCAAGCTTCATCAAGAATGTAGGTTGTTTAAGGCCAAATCTAAAGTAAGAAACAATGAATATAGGCAAAAGATAGTTGTCAACTACTATTTTTCTTGCTTAGGAATCATATATACATTAGTATTATTTGGGACCTATAAATGTACTCAAGTGCATGATTTTGTGTCCACATTTACACCCACTTTATGTTGTTGAGTGAATACTTGATAACATAAAGTAGATAAGAGATGTGTACCTTATGATCATGGACAAGTGAAATGTGGATTTATTGCAAAGTGAAGAGTGGAGACTAGAATGGGGAAGTGGAACCTAGGGGTGAAGTGAGTGCATTGTAGTGTGTGTGAGCTTATTCTTGTAAGGATGGACCTCCAAAACAAGAGAAATAAAGTAGTCAAACTTCATTATATGGTAGATAAAAGAAACATGTATATAATTATGTAAAAGGAAATTGTGCACCTACTATGTAAAAGAGAAAAGGATATAAAAAGTGTCCTATTGTTTGAAATTGTTGATTTGAGTGTTCAAGGTGAGGTTTTTGGGTGATCTCACGCCAAGAGCGAGTTTTTTACGTGATCTCACACCAAGAGTGAGTCTTTTGGGAGATCTCATGCGAAGAATGAATTTTTAGGTGATTTCATGGCAAGTCCAAGTTTTTAGGGTGATCTCATGCCAAGTGCATGTTTTTTAGGCAATCCCACTCCAAGTGTGAGTTTTTAGGTCATCTCATGCTAAATTCCAGTGTTGGGGAGAGAGGTCTAGTTTTACTCTCCTTCTATGAATCTACCCAATAAGCACCACTTCAGATGGTACATCCCAATTTGTTTTGTTCATCTTGATTTATTTCAATTTGTTTTATTTGTCCCAATTTATTTCAATTTATTCTGAATTGTTCTTATTGTACAGACTATAGGAGATAAAATGTATTTTATTAATGAATTCTAGTGCTTGTTATTATAAAACTGCTATGTAAAATGTTGTAGACAATGTTGTACTGAGAAGATGGTTGTGTCTACCCCTCGTACATTAGCATTGAGGGGGAACAGGAACACCTACACACCAGTGTCTTGTTTTGGGCACTAGTCTCTACTATGTATGTGAGGTCTAAGTTTGTTTCTGGACCATTTTGTGAATTTTTTCTTGTGAATTTTCTATATTGTGCTGATCTAAACTGTAGCTTTGAACTATTATAGGGGTGATTTATTCACCCCATGTATGCCCCTTCATTGTGGGTGTATGCGACGATAGTAAGAGAATACAGGTGAAGGGAGAAGACTTGATGCTTATCTGAAGTGGATACCTGTAAGGGGTATGGGCTGCACATGGTAGAAACAAAGGCACATGCAAAAAACGTTGGCTAGTAACAAGTTTTAGTAATAAAAGTATCTAGCATGTAAAATAAGACAATTTAACAATGAAGTTGCGAACAAGATAAACCGCAAAAATCAAGTCTTAAACTTGGGACTGAAGGTTGAGAAAGATGGACATTGAATTGAATTCCTTGATTAATTTTCACAAACACACACATATTTATACAACAGATAAGACGGTTGAAAGAAGGGAATATTGGAGGAGAACCGTCGAGTAAGGGGAACCGTCATATAGTTTGAAGATGCCACAAGGGCAAGAGTAACATCCGACAATGTGTTAATATTTGCTAATAATCCCCCTTTAATACATTACTTCCACAAAAATCATATTTCTAGATAATGGACCCCAATTATTCCACACACAGTACAAATTTTATTACACTCTCCATGTAGCATGCTCACCTTTGAGGTGACATGCCATTTCTGGCTTCTTGGTCTTTGTTACACCTTGGTTTTTCCGCATAGGATTATCACAAACCTGGAAGTGACCTGAGCACATCCATCCTTGAGAACACCTTGGTGGTTTCTGGTTTCCCTGGATTACCATGAACCCATATGGTTTTCTGACTGCATATTTACCACGAACCTGGAGGTGACTTGATGTCTCAGTTTTACACTTTGGTGGTTTCTTGGATTTCCACAAACCCTTTACAAAAGAACAAAGCACTACTCTAGCGCTTTTTATACTCACAATGTCCTTCATTTGAGAGGTACCAAACTGGAAAATCTTTTGCATCTTTATTGATAAGCACACACCTAAAAAAACACACATATCTCAACAAAAACAAAAATGTTACCAAAGCCATGTTTCAACTCCATCGTAGGTGACTGGTGAGAGGATGTCAATTGTCCTCCGGCCTTCATGTAACCTTAGTCCTCTAGTGAGTTCCTACTTTTTTAGCAGATATAGCTTAGAGGCTCATTATGATTCAAACTATATCCATACAATTTTTTATGCATGTCATTTTGAATGAAACATGCCCCTCTCTATTGCCATGTCTGGATCATTTAGAAGAATTAACATTTGTAGAAGAAACGTTATGAGGTTTTGGCTCACATAGAAAACTACTAGTCACATATATTTCATTTTCAACGGATGAAAGCTAATGTTGTAGCAGCTCACATATTTCCTCTAACTCTACTAATGTTTTCTCTTTCTGCTCTATCATATATGGATGAGATGTTGTCATGTTTTTCCATTGCATATAATTCTTCCATTGTTGTTTCTAGGCAATAAATGTATTCTAAAAATGCAGGCCTACCACTCGAGACTTCACGCAGTTGTCTTTTCTCTTTTTGTGCAAAACAGTGAATTACGGGGATTCTGTAAACATGTGGGCGGTGAATGACTTGACCAATGCAAAAACTAGAACGATGAAGCCATCAATGTATAAAAAGTCATAGAAAACATCATATGCGAATAATACATGGTCAAATATTTCAAATACATGGTCGATACATAGATGATGGCATGAAATGTAACGTATTGATCTTACAACAAAATGCAAAGAAAAAGAAGATCATTTGATCCTTCTCTAGAAACTGGAACATTCGGAAAATGGTAGAAGAAACCAAATACTACCACATCTTTCTTCCTCCAGGTCATAAGTTCCATGTCATCGAAACACTCCTTCTCGTACAACAAGAAGATAACAGGTCACTGGTAGGATCAGGTCGTGGGTATGAGCTTCAGGTGATGAAAAAATAGTTTGCATGTCTACCAGAGGAAACCGCATAATATCTTTGGTAGCTATCTCCTAGGCGCCACTCCAAATCTCCATAATAGGTTGCAGTGATAACCATTTTAAATGTCGTGATTTTCTCTCCAATGCGCTGGTCTGCAAGTCCAAGAGAAACGCCACTGGAATGAAACCATTGTTATCAGGAAAAACCACAGATCTGAGATCTTCAAAGCTCTGATACCAATGAAGGATAAAACAGATGTAATATTAATTGAATTCCTTAAGTAATATTCACAAACACATGCATATTTATACCGTAGATAATACGCTTAAAAGGAATGGAAGACGGAAGGATAACTGTCAATTAAGGGGAACCGTCGGGTAGTTTGAAGATGCCATGAGGGAAAGAGTAACTTCAGACAATGTATTAATATTTTCTAACAAGGAAATCACTGACAATGTCACAAGACAATCATGTTTGATCCTGTCAAAATCATATAAATATCACAAAAGAAATAGGGCAATAGGGCACAGCCCGCAAATAATAGCATACAATAGCTAAAAAGATCAAGCTAAATGTATATGATAACCATGGTGGCATATAGTCCTTCAAATAAAATGCTACACATGAAGCACCCATTAGCATGTTAGAAATATAAATAGTATGTCGAAGCGTGTATAAATCAGCAAAAATTAGAGTAATAGTGTCAAGAGGGAGTAAAGATTGTAACAATATAACCTCTGATATATGAAGCATGTAAATGGTAAAAATAGATGCCCCCAATAACCTTAGTAGGATTTGTAAAAGTTACATTTCCAATCATTATTGTAGTATGTAAAACCCTATAAGAGATCTGCATTCACCTCAAAATACAAATTAAACACGCATGTGTGTATATATAGAGAAAGATGATGACATACTAAGAATCCATCTAAAATTTAAAACAAAGTGTAACATATAGATATAATAAGCTAGTAAGATTAAATGCAACCAATATATGCAAATGTTTTGTATGAGTGTGATAGTTTAGTATGTGAAATGCGAAGATGATAGGAGCAATGTGTGCCTCAACGGATTTGTATGAGATGAATTTCATTCATAGGAACCCTCGATTGTCAAGAATGAACCATAGAACAAGAGTGTGTCATTGCATAATGTGTTGTGTGAGAATAGATGCTAGAAATATGTATCATGAAGAAACATGTGTGAAATATGTAGTGGACGTGAGTTTCATTTCACAAGTAGACCCTCAGAAGTCGAGTATGAACCGTTGAGCTAGAGTGTGTCATAGGGTAATGATAGTACAATGTGTGTACCAAATGTGTATGAGAGTTGCAAAAGATTAGAGATGAAGGGTGGAGCATTAAGTGTGATAGTGGATACTAGAGGCAACTGATATTGATGGAAGGGTGAAGAAAGTGTGATGCCCCCAGAGTGTGTGAGTTATGGAGATCTATGTGACGATGTAAGAGATACATTGCGATGGTGACAAAGTTTGAAATGTATCCTAAGAATAAAAAAAAAGATTCACGATGAGAGGTAGAATTAGTTTTAGGGCCAAGGTTGGATTATGGGTTTACAAGTTGAAGTCTAAAGAGGTTAGCTAGCACATGTTAAATTGGTTAGTCTAGTTTGGTCAGTGGTGGTTGTTTTCGTAATGTTTTACTGGAGTTGATAGAAGGAGAGGATGGAGGACAGATTTTTAAAGGAGATTTCTTAGTTGGAATGGATAACATTGTAAAGGACTTGATAGGAGTAGAGGATGGTGGATTTATTTTTAATGTAGGTTACTTAGTTTGAATGGTTAACGATGTAGAAGACTTGGTAAGAGGAAGTGATGTGGTATGACATTAGGCTGGATGGATGACTCTTGACTGATTGAAGAAGGAACATTAGTAATTATGGAATGTTGCTCAGATAGGATTTGGGAGCCCAATGAGATTTAGTAATTATAGATAAGTATATAGCATAATGTTGTGTGGTAAATGAAATAAAATCCTTATGATCAAGGTGCTTAATTCTTATGAAGCCTTGGTTCCCCAACTTTAACCCTGTTACTAAAAATTCTACTGTCAGACTTGTGTGGATAAGGATGTCTTATTTACACTTGATCTTCTAGAGGGAGAAATGTTTCATATCTATGGGGGATGCCTCGGGTAAATTCCTCGATGTTGATTCTTAGATAGAATCTTTTGATCATACTGCTTATGCTCGTATCTTCGTGGATATGGATATAACAGCTGATTTCCTGACCACCATGGACCACAAATTCAGGAATATAATATGGACTAAAAATATGGATTGTGAAGGGCTCCCCTTTAGATGTAGAATATGTTTTTCACTTGGTCATCTTGCCTCTGATTGTCAAATTTTCAAGAAGCAGATTAAAGGGTAGGTGTTGTGGTGGAAGGATTTTAACCTAGAAAATTTGATAGTTTATGTTGATGAGGATAATGTTGTTTTGAAAGTTTTAGACACTTACATTAGAAATCGGGAAAAGAAGAAAGACAGGGTAATGGAAGAAATAAATGTGAAGAAGTTGGGTGGGTCTATCACTCTACCCACTTTGACCATTATCGATCAATAAGTTACAGATAAGGGGGGCACTCCCTTATTACCCTCTGTTAAATTGTGTTCTCTAGGTCAAAACATCATATCTCTTAAAATTAGTCTTCCTATTAACGCGGATGAGAATGTAGATCCTGTTTAGGGGTAGAGTTTGAAGATGGTGAAGAAAAAAATTAAAGTGAAAGATTGAAATTTTCCTGTCAAGATGTACCTTAGATCTCATTAAGGGAAAGACCATGGTAGTTGAGGTCCTTGGTTTGTGGGCCAACTTTCTTTGACCAACCTACCTTGTGGTTCCCTCCTCTGATGATTTCCTGTTTCTGGGGTTTTGTCTGTCTGTTTGTCTCTTTTTAGGCATGTGGGATTTTGTTTATTGATGTTTCTCTTTTGAGCCTTGAAGCTTATCTTTTGGTTGTACAAGGTTCCTGATCCCTTCAAAATTTGGTTTTTACCTAATCTAAAAAAAGGTGCTTAATTCTTTGTTTTAAAGCATAACCGTTATTCTCATGATGTCCATTAATTATGTGATATTTACAAAATGGGATACAAGTGTATTTCATAAACGGATAAGTAGGTTAGAAATGAGTAGTTAGCAAGTTAATCAACTGGTGATTGATGAGATCAGGAATAATATCATTATTCTTATCATTTAGATCAACTGGAGAGGTGCTAGTAGCGGTAAGACTTGTGGTTCACTTATATGAGCACATGTAGTAGACATAAGATTAGGCTGAGCTATAAACGAAGCACTAACATGGGATTGAGAAGCTTTATTGAGGTGTTGGATTTAAGATTTGAGGGATGTATTCATGGTTTCCATAGCTTGAAATTTATCTTTAAAATCATGGTGTAAATCTTGAAATGACTCTAAGATGGGTGGATCAGATGGAGGATTACAAATGAAAAGGTTGTCAGGTAGACTATTGAAAATGGTACTTACTTGTGAAGGTGGCGTATTGCGATGAAGGTAAATAGTATGTAGGGATTTTTGGAGAACATATTTACAAGGTGGTTACTTTTGAAGCAATCGATGCAAGGAGACTTTAGGAGCCATGAAAGAAGATCGAATATAAAAGGGAAAATAGGGATCCAAATGTTTGATCGTGGGTAGGGTTCACCATATGATTTAAAATAATTTGAATTAAATCTATATTTAAAAACAGCTATTGTAATATGTGATATACAAATGCTAATATACAAGAAAGACATAAGTGAGAAAACACATACTATGTTCAAACCCTAAGAAATAAGGAGAGATTTGAGGACTTAACTCTTTTTTAGTAGACTAGAGGTGATCTAGGTAGATCAAAGTGTTGAACAGACCATGGAAAACATCATTAATGCTCAATATAGATTCTAGAACTTGGGAATAGGGAAGCACAAGGTCTCCCATAGGAGGGAAAATGCACCTGGGCACTGGTGACTAGATATAGGAACTAGTGGCCGTGTAAATGCTTAGGAAGTGAATTCTTCTGTGTAACAAGGGTTTCTTTGTTGATTCCTATTTGTTCCTTGATTCCTGAGGGTACCTATAACCTACAAAATAGAATATCTACCTACACATGTCCACAAAGCACATCAATTCTAATAAAAAATATGCAAAATGTGCATTCAAACTGACCCTGATGGTCACCTAAAGAGTGAACTTACTCCCAAGAAGTGCACTACATCTCACACCCCATATAGTTATTTTTTGTATGCATAGAAATGACGTCGTAGGATTACCTTGCACAAATTTTACAGTAATAGTGGGCTCGATCTAGAATGTGGAAAATGTATAGTATATGTGGATAGAATAGTGTAGACTTCCCCTCTTATGTAGTTTATGCACAAGTGATATAACTCATTTCCATTATATGGATGCGTTTGAATTGCTTTATTGTGTTTTGATTAGGCTCAAGTGATGATAGTAATGCTTAGTATTTAGTCCCCATTTTTAGAATTAATAAGTATATCTATGATTCACCTTTTTGAATATATTAATTGACAACTAGAAGGCCAGCCTATAAATGAAAAATATTCAAAAAATATAAAATAGACCCAAAAGGAGTGAGCAAACTATAAAGGTAAGGAAATTTTAGGAGCACCCAGTATGGATAGAAGTTCTTGGGTGCTGGTATTCTAATTAAGCGTCAATGTTTGAGGCCATAAAGGATAAATAATTCAAGTTCTGTTAGGGCTATAGGGTGTGTAATAACAAAGAGAAAGTAAGAAACAAAGAAAAGAAGCCAAAGATAGTATTCAACTAATATTTTTCTTACTTATAAATCATATATACATCAGTATGCTTTTGGACCTAGAAATCGACCGAACTCTGTGATTTTTTGTTTACAACTTCCTCCATCTTACCACATTTTTTTACGATTCTAAACTTTCCAGATCAGACCATCAGTTTTTTGAAGCTATTGAATCTGCTTCAACAAGAAGAAGCTATATACAAAAAATATGAAGAAGAAGAGCTAGCACCATCTTCTCATCAGAAAGGGAAGGGTAAAATACAATCTTCCCAATAGTCCTAAAATTAACATTAACAAGAGGATACACAAAATAATAAATGTCATAAATGTAAAATAGAACATTAGCTGAAATATTTCTTGTTCAATACATACAAAAAAGGTTCATTGAGAAGTTTCAGACCTCAAAATCAATAGTCTCAATAGGGATAATCACCCTACAATCAATACATAAGAAGGTGAACTAATTAAAGAAATCCCATCAATAAGAAAATGTAGTTGAGTAAGAGGACCTTTCAAAAAAATTGGACTTCATGTATACTGATCATTTTATTGAACCATCCACGCCATCTAGTGTTTATTTGTACATTGATTTGGGAACCACTCCAAACATGACCAGACACAAAGACTTGTTTAACACCATGAGGGACACACCATCAAAAAAATCATGTTTCCTTAGGTTATGAATCTTCTTACATGGTAAAAGGTATTAGGAACATTTCTCTACCACTTGGTTTACAACATTGTATTTTATCATATGTATTATATGTCACTAACTTAACAAATAATCTACTATCAATTAGTCAGCTTATATATCATAATATCAAGATTTATTTTTATAGTCATTACAGTAAGAAAATGTGTGTGATTCAAGGCCAATCCAGAGGCTCAAAACTTATTGCAAAAGCCTCAAATGTGGGATGGATGTTCCAACTTTATTTTATTCAAATGCATGATCAAGCACTAGTTACTAATAATTCTTCCTCTACACAATTGTGGTAATAGAGACTTGGTCGCAGCATTTTGAAATACCTCTATACACTTCGCTGGTATACTATGGTGAGAGGATTTCCATATCTCATGAAAGATACAAACAAGTGTCCTAATTTTCTAACAAGTAAACAAGAAAAAAATGATCCCAAAAGAGTACTTATCGAGATTGAGGTGTGATTTATTTAGTTCATATCTATCTTTGTGGTCCGATGTAGCCTAGTCATTCTAGATTTCAGTATTACATGTTATGTGTTGATGATTATTCAAAAAAATATAGATTTTTTGTCTTTGTAACAAAATTAATGCTTTTGAGAACTCAAAATTTCAAAGTGGTTTTAGATAATGATATTAGTTTACATATCCTATCGAGGGGGGAATTAACCATTAATGATTTCAAATCATATCTACAATCTCATGGGAATATTTGATAGATGCCTCCTCCACATACACTATTGTACAATGGTATTGTTAAGAGAAGGCATTGTACCATCTTATAGACGGTTTATTTCATGATCGATGATTCAAGACTAGGGATGACATTCTAGGTTGAAGTAGCGAAGAGAAAAGTATATTTGTTGAAAAAAGTGCCCAGAGTTACTCTTGATGGATTAGAATCACATGAAACATGGTTGAATCATAAGTCATCCATTGCACAACTTAGAGTATTTGGGCACAAATCCAACATGCACATACGCAATAAAAACATAAATAATTTGTATATGAAATCTCATAAACTCATATTAATATGTTATAATGAAGAGGCTCTTCATAATACATATTGTTTTATCCAAAGAAAAAGAAAGTATACACCAGTTGATATGTTGAGTTCTTTGTAAAAGATGAAGTTGAGACTCCTTCTCTAGACTCCCCTAATGTAGATATCACACTTTTTGTGAAAATAGAATAAATTATTCCCATTGATAATGATAATGATTATGGGGATGATGGTGATGACAAGGAAGGAATATGACCATGAACCATGGGAACAATTTAACATAAGCCCAAGTGGTATATAAACATGATTTGAGATGCAAATTATGATGGTCCTCTTGATACATCTTCCAATTAATCAAGGACTCACAATAAAGCACTCGAAGAGGTAAAAATTACATTTATGAGTAGATTTTTTGAGTCGTGTTCTATCGATAAATGCGTACATTTTAAATATTGAAAAGATGTTATGGATGCTAAGTATCAGTCAAGGATGAAAAACAACACTTGATAGCTCAATATTCCACTAGGGAAGAAACACATTGATTGTAGATGGATATTTAGAATAACGTACAAAGTAGACGGGACCATAGACAAGTAAAAAGAGATATTGGTAGCAAAGGGGTATTACAAAATGAAGGTATAGACTATAAGGAGAAATTTTCTATCACAAATAAGATCAAAATGATCAGGATGATCTTTTCTCTAAATGCTTTTTTTGGTTGGAAATTCCATCAGATGGACGCGAAAAGTGCCTTTCTGAATGCAAATCTAAAAGAAGACGTCAACATGACTCAACCTAAGGTTTTTTACATACCTAGTGAAGAAAAAAATGTATGTGGACTTTTAAAATGTTTGTATGGCCTTAAATAGACACCCAAGATTGATATATCAATATTGATGAGCATCTCGTTCATCATAGATTCATTAGAAATCCATATGATCCAAATCTCTACCTCAAGAGGCAAGGAGGAGAGAATGTGATATTTTTTGTATATGTTGACAATCTACTAATCACTGAAAGCATATTGAAGATGATCGATGCTACAAATAAATATCTTAATCGATTATTCGACATGAGGTATCTCAGGATCATGCACTAATGTCTTTGATTTGAAGTATGGTAGAAGGAGAATCACATTTTTTTTCTCATTTGAATTATACAA
This sequence comes from Taxus chinensis, assembly GCA_019776745.2. Taxonomy (NCBI): domain Eukaryota; kingdom Viridiplantae; phylum Streptophyta; class Pinopsida; order Cupressales; family Taxaceae; genus Taxus; species Taxus chinensis. Next base: position 43,536,502 of record CM034157.1, on the reverse strand, counting down.
AGACAATGCTTGAGAAATTAAGGATGATGGATTCCACACTGATTTCTACACCCATGGGGATGAGACTTCAGTTATCTCATAAAGTTCCATCTCCTCTAGTAAATGCAACTCTTAATCAACAATTGGTTGGGATTATCAATCACCTCACATATATTAGTCTAGATATCAAATTTAGAGTTGGATATCTTTCCATGTTCATGCAAGAACCAAGAGTTTGTCATTAGAATGCAGTAAGTCATATTTTGAGATATCTTAAGGGCACTATTGATCTTGGTCTTGAGTACAAGAAGAATGATTAGCTATTCTTGACTGGATATTTGGATTCATATCATTCAGGTAACAATGATGAAATGAAATCCACTTATAGATTTTTATTCTTTATGGGATCTGGACCGAAATCATGTGGAAGCAAGAAATTAAACTTTATTTCTCATGCTTCTAGAGATGTATAATATCATGTTATAGGTGGAGCGGTCTACGAAGTGATATGGCTACGTCATGTACTTGAGGGACTTGGAGTATCACAAGTTAAATCCACCACCTTGTATGTTGACAATGAAGGTTTTCTCAAGATTTTTCACAATCTAGTGTTTCATGAGAGAACCAATAATATTGAGGTACTAGTTCATTTCATATGTGAGCATACCTTCAAACAAAAAATACATCTTCATTTTTTCCCAACAACTAAACAACGAGAAGATATTTTCACAAATTCATGTGCATGTGAAAAAATTTAGTTGTTAACATATTTCCTCTAGTCATCCCTCGAGGAGATGTAAAATTATGTGGGGGAATGATAAGTAAAACATAGTCTACTAGGTTAATTTATACATTTACTATTTATCATAGGTAATAGTTTGTTACATTCACTGTTGGTAAAGAGTTAGTATTTACTTGGGTAAATATTGGTTATTAATATTTCTATATTTTTATATGGCTTAATAACCATATTTTACATTTTGTATTCACGTAGGTTTATTGTTTCACCTCTGCAACATATATTTTTCTGTATTACATTTTTATTATGCTTCTCAGATTTATTTAGGAAATTATTATAACCATGTTGATTTTTTTTGTTAATGCCAATGCCACTTTTCAAAGGACCATCTATATTTAGTTAATTGGTATTTAATAGCTAAACCTTGAAAGGACCATGTAGTTTTAGTTCATGCCAATGCCATTTTTCAAAGGACTGTGTATTTTTTATTTTCAAGGTTTAGAAAAATCAGCCATATAAATCATAATGCATTTACTAGCTAAACCTTGAAAATAAAAATACACGGTCCTTTGAAAAGTGGCATTGACATTAACTTAAAAAACTCATTTGTTTCATTACTAAAGCTATTGAATCTGGTGGTAAAACCAATTTTCATTTGGACTACATGATTGAATATTGAACATGATTATAACCTAAAAAACCATTAAATAAATACATTATTTCATATCCACTCATAATGTTAAATAATTCATCTAATGATTAAAATTGGTATTTACCTTTGTTTAATGATTAAATCATGTTTGCAAAATGAACACATAGTCTAATTTCAACACTTTTTTTCCAACTGAAACTAAATTGGATACCCATGTGGAATGTTTGATGTGGAATATGATTTTAGTTGCCAATAACATTTACACTTATTTAAAAATTGTTTAATTTTTATGTTTGTGTCTTGTCCTAAATGGTTTGTAACCATCCTTGAAGGAAATGGTATGTGTGATAATCTAAGGATTAAATATTTTGAGATCATTATATGACCATCAAATGAAATGTTTTTAATAAGTTAAAATATATTTTAACCACTTCCTCAACAAGATTGCATGTCGAACCAATGTTTACATTTTGCACTTTTTTTTTTTCCACAAATTTATCACCTTGATCTTTTATTTTATGCATTTTTGTGAATATTTTCATTACTTTATGTGTATCCGTGTAAAATATCCTTTTAATTGAAACCATCCCTTTGGGAATTATTTTAATATATAAATGCATGACTCCATCTTCCTTTAGCTACTAATAGTTCTTAATGAACATTTTTATATGAATGATAATTTTTTTCTCCCTTATTTGTGATATGTGATTTCAAAATATTAGAGACATGTAAAATTAAATTTATCTATTGATTATAATAAAAAATGGAAATTATTAAAATTATCAAGCATAGAGGTGTAAGAAATGAATTCGATTGAGAATTATTTCCATTTCTCATTATTTATGGAGAGAACGTTTATATTTTTCTTTACCAATGTGTCTACAAGATGATTTTTTGCACTAGGAACTATTGTTATATTGAATGCATCAAAAGATTCAATTAGATCCCAAGCATAATATTTGTAATTTCTAAAATATAAAAGTTTTCGTTGAAGTTTACCTTTAACTCAATAGATTACTAACATATAATATCAATATACATTCAATGTTTTAACTTCTTTTAGATAATTACAAAAATGATAGGCACACAAATGATTTTTACCTCAGCAATCTTTAAAACAAAAAAATACATTGATACTTTGTTTAGAAGGTGGTCCATCATAATTAGGAGTACAAAATACCATTAGAATAACCTAAATTTAATTCACATTTTTCCAATTGATGCTCTATGTATAAAGTGTCCTCTTCTATGTCAAATTAGTATAATTTAATAGTAAAATTAATATATTATACTTAGTGATCATGTGTTTCATATTTTCTTCCCTAACTATGATAATTTCGCTAGTATTTCCTCTCCAAAGAAACCACATGTACTAAAAATTAGTATACATTTATTTGAATAAAGATTATCCCTATCCCTATGTGACAACATGCCATATGCATTAATAATATCTATAACTTTCATATCAATAGTGTGTCAAACTATGTGTTCAAAAGCATATTGCTTATGCACATTGAGTAATTATCTTATACAACTCTAACATTTGATATATCCAACTACACAACCCTTATATCTAATTAATTATTGTTACCAATATTTTACAAATTTTAGTAGGGATAAAATTCGTGGGGGTTAAAGAATCCAAAAAAAAATTATGGGTATGTGAACCAAGTTGGGGGGCCAAAAGAAGGACAAAAACTTGAAAATGAATGAAACGTGACCCTGTTTCACAATAACGTGATCTCGTTATGTTTTCTTCGGCTCAGGAATTCATGAACCTAAAACACGTATGCATATGCGTACTTGTTTCTATAAACACAAAATGCTTACATGTTTTGTTCTATATGAAGTTTGTAGGGGTTGGAAGGAGCCATATTTAGTAAAATAAATATTATTTCTTATACTTTAAATTTATTTTACTAAATATAAGAAATTAGGGTCACTCTGCACCTAATGGAACTAGTCTCACAATTCCAGTCAATCACAGTGATAATCTAGAAGATAGTTTTTCATATTTTAATCTGGTCAGTACATAGGTCATTTTTTAGGATTTCAGTAATTCAACCTAAAGCTTTCAAGGTTTAAATTCTACTATGTAGTCGATCTTTGTTTTAGTGAAATACATGATAGCAGTTTTGTAGGTTAAAGGGCCAAAGCATAATAAGGGCATATAAGACAATTTTGGCCCTGTTAGTCTAGGTGTGTTAAGGCTAATTATGTACTGTAAAAGTTTGAATATGTGCTTGTATCCAGGATTCACGTGTTAGTGACCATAAATCAGCTCTAAAATGATGCTTGAAAAATCCCTCACATAATTGCAACAGTAGAAACTGATATGTAGAAGGGTATTACAGATCTCAAATAAAAGTTTAGAATTTAAGGTAACAAAACACAAAGAGACAAAATTTAACGTGGTGTCACCCAAGGGTTTAGGGCTCCATCTACCAAGAATCACTTTCTCAGGTTTTAGGGCTCAATATTTAGCCACCACTCGTTCAATAGGATTACCCAGATCTGTTTAGGAGCTATAGGGCTCAAAAAAACTCTACAGGAATTCACACCCGAATTTAGGGCACAAGGTCTGAAGGGTATTAGGTTCTTAGGGTACCAGAGCTAAGGGCACAAAACCAGATTAAGTAGTTTACTGCTTAAGGTTTATGTTTTTCAAAACCGTCACGTATTCGGGGTTTATGGTTTATGGTTTAGGGTTTAGAGCATAAACCTATATGGTTTATGGCTCAAGGGTTTATGAGTTTAGAGTTAAAGGTTGAGGGTTTAGAGTCCTAGGGTTTAGGGTTTAGGGCTTCGGGGTCTACACCCCCGAACCCCCGTTTACTGGTTTAGGATACTGCCCCAAACCCTCAGAGCTTAGAGGCTTAGGGTTTACCCCAAACCTCGGTTTAGACAACTGTGGAAAGTGTGTAGTGTTTAACACTTTAGACACATGAAAACAGTCTCCACAACCTAAGATAATGAGTACTTAGGGTATGAGGGATTATTTGACTTAGGGTTAAGGGTTTAAGGTTATAGGCAAATTTAGAGCTCATGTTATCTCATTCTAGGGTTTGTCTTGTTAGGGTTTCATGAGTGTAGGGCCCAAGGTGATATAGGGTACCTAGGGTTCTATGGTTCATGGTTTAAGAGCTGTTGAGGTTTAGGGTCTTAGGGGCTGTTAGTGTGATATGGTTTAGGTGTTTAGGTTTTTTGAATCTAAGGTTAGTCGGGGTGTACACCTATTCATGGTTTAGGCGATTCAGAGTGTCATGGTTCAGGGTTAATGGGTTTTGGTGATTAGGGTTTAGGGTTAAGAATACAAGGGTATAGGGTATGATGATGAAGTTGTTTAGGGTTACCTCAGGCTTAGGGAAATCTGACATGTTTCTTATGGACTGTGATGAAGACTGTGACAGGCCAATGAGGTGTAAACCCTCAAGAGAAATTTTGAATTGAATCTCTCTTAACTATTGGCATGGAAAGATTAAAAAGATAATAAGGATCATCCTCATAATTATTATAAGTCTTGAATTGGTGTAAGGTGATTGATATAGCAAAATATTAGCTCTCGGGATCATTTTAAGGCCTCCATGATCTTTTTCTTGTACAGATGAAATTGTCTGCAATTTGTAAATTTTCTCTATCTCATCATGATCTAGGAACCCTCCAAATAATAATGTGATTGGCCAAGTACAATTGAAGATATACATGACAATATTTTCACATGGGATAACAGTGAAACCACAGTGGACAAAAATGGTAATGAAAAAGACAAGGTCGTACCACATTATTATTGATAGTCAGGACCCTAGGTTGAGAGTATTCAACTAAAAAGGGTCTCAAAATTTCCCCTCTTTTGAAGGTCTGAACATTTGAAACTTTTGAGTTGGCACCTTTAATAATGTCCTAGTGAAAAGAAAACTTGAAGAGATGGTGAAAATTGCATTTTTTTAGTCTTTTTAGTGATTTGTGGGTCTGTCAGACATGTCAAATCTCATGAATGTCCCAAGTCCTTCCACTTGGGCCTTCAATAATCGCTCGATCGGCCTCTGGATACAGGGAGACAACCATTAACTTGGCTTCCAGTTTATAATGATCAGATATATTTGTAAATGGCCCGTTATCACCTCTAAGTCTATATGAATTTCAAGCTTGCTGTGGAAATCACATCACACCCTTCACTCGGATTGCATCGGGTACTTCGCATATCTTTTTGAAGGTCCCATTTGTCCCAAATGTGTCCATGGGATTATCATATAAGGAATTATCACCTGCTTTGGCCGAATCGCGTCACTAAGTCATAGTGCTAGGTGACGTCCCTTTTAGAACTGAACAGGAAAGATGGACCACCCGTGCTCATTAACAACCCCTTTATGTTCCTAGCATCATTCCCTTATCGGCCAGATCACGTCTTCATGTCCACTTCATGTCCCAAATGTACCAAATTTACTATCCATGTCTAGTAGAAGTTTTCTCTACTTTTCATCTTTCTTGAGTCAGTGCGGATGCTACATTTAATGCACATTTATGATAACCTTCTCTCTTCTGAAATGGTATATTTAATTATGACTCTTGTGTATGCATTTAAGATCACATTGCTTTGCTTGTGATGGTCTCTTTTTTCGAATCCTTACCAATGGGTAAATCCTGACTTGCATCATACCATACTATGAAAATTTGATAAATCCTCATCACGAAAAAAAATAGAGTGTAGAAGGCTATCCCATGCACATTACAAGAATGAAGATCAAGTTCTATGTGCCAAGAACCTGTATCAAGAGATGTGTAATATGCATGTGCAAGATATCAAGAGATAGATGTCAGGTTCTACACTTAGATACTTGTCCCAGATTTCATGGGGAAGATTAACATCTATCAGTATCCGGCTCCCATGGCACAAATGATCTAGTGACACGTGGAATCACATACGCGGCTAGTTTTCCTATCTTTGTACAATGTGTGGACATGGTGCTTGCCTACGGAGCCCATTTAAACCTTAGGTTTTAGGGAACTCACCAATTTAGGGTTTAAGTGAATTAATCACGAAACTAGATAGGTTGCCACCATTACTGCTTTAGCCATTTAGCGTATTTTAGAAACTGAAGGTTCCATAATTCTCACTCGGTTCTAAGGTTTAGGTCCTAGTGTCGATGGTTAGGGTTTACAAATCAGGGTTAAGCAATGGGGTTTAAGGCATGTATAGGGTTTATGATTTATGGTTAAAGGATTTAGTGTTTAGGGATTATGGTTTATGGTCCCGACTTCAGGGTTTAGGGCATTATACAGGGTTGAGGATTTAACGTTTAGGGCTTAAGGTTTAGACTTTATGGATTTAGGGCTCACCCGTATCATGGTTTAGGGTTTAGCCTTCCAGGGTATATGAGTCTCAGGGTTCTAGGATGTATATTTTCATGAACTTCAGTGATAAGGGTGTAGGGTTCAAGCAGCTTAGGGTTTAGGGTTTAGGATTCGGTGTTTAAGGTCTGCATGAATTTGAGGGTAGAGTAGGGTTTTAGGATTTAGCTCATGTCCACCTAGGTACATTAGGGTTTAGTGTTTACCATATTTAGGGCTCTTAGCCCCATGGTCATAGGGCTTATGGGCTCATGGTTTGAGGGCTTAAGGCTTGTGGGTTCCTACTAGTAGGTGCTTAACTCCAATGGACATTTCATTTTACCCCTAAACGGATGGTGAAGGCAAGAGCCAACTTATTCTATGCAACTTGAAGACTAAAATAAATAGTAGAGCATAATATTGAAAAGTTTGTACCTTTTGATCGGTAACTTGGTTTTGAGTGCCATTTTTTGCAAAAGTGATTTTTTTTTTCGTTCTCTTTCCATTGGAAATATTTATTTTGAGAATCACACTATAATTATAAAGTGTTATATTGTAACATGCACTCATTATAAAGTGCCAGAATCTGGGGGGATCTTGTTGCATTACTTGGGGGTCTTGTTGCATTGCTTGGTTCTTGCATTTCTTTTGATGATTTTTTTAGGATGGCATCTACTTTTGCATTAGATCATGTTGAGTCATTAACAACACATAATTACCACACATGGAGAACAAGAATGGAAACAATAATTAAGAAGAAAGGATTATGGGATTTATACTTCTTCATAACAACGAGTGTTCACTAGAGAATATGAGAAATTTTAGTACCACTGCAAATTTGATGAATGTATAGGTTTGATAGGAACTTATGTAAGTGACAATCTTTTGTTTCATTTAGAAAGCGTTTCTATCCTTTCAAAATATGGGAGAAATTGGAGGATTTATTTGGTAAAGTGGATCATATGAGAGCCATGCAACTTGACATTGAGATCACCTCTCTTAATCCTGAATATTTCCCAACTATTATAGACTATCTTACCAAGTTCAAGCATTTGTTGACACAGTTGAAGGGGAGTAGAAGAGATAAGAAAGATGAAGAGTGTGTTTACTTAATTCTATCCAAGTTGAGAGGACCATTTAAAATATTTTACTTCTACCTTTTTCTCTAGCATGGATTCCTCAGGTGACACCTTCAAAATTCTTGACTTAGAAACATTTTGTGAAAGAATTACTAGGGAAGAATCAAAATCGTCTCACCTTGAGTCTTCTACATCTCAAAAGGAATTAGTTGCATCTAATCCTAAGGGAAAGGGAAAACCAAAAAGTAAAACCAAATCCACTCCTTCTCCATCTCAAAGTGCTCCTCAACCCAAAGAAATACAACTATAAACCCAACGAGCCTTCTAAATCCAAGAATAAGTCTAGCCTTTTTTTCTCTTTTTATGGGAGTACTGGTCATGAAGAACATAGGTGTTATAAGTGAATGCAAACCTTAGAGGATGTAGTCAACAAACACAAAATTTCTCTCCACTCCACCTCCTTATAATAACCATGGAAAATTTTTAATGTTGTTGGGATATCTCAGTCACCACTTACAGACAATTGAGTTATAGATTCTGGTGCTTCTCATCACATGAATTCTTCCAAGGAGTCTTTTGTTTCTGTAGGTTTGAGTTCTACTTTCAAAATTGAGGTTCGAGGTTATTACTTTCTTTTTGTTGAGGGAAAATGTGATATACAACTTGATGGTGGTAGTATCCAAGATGCACTATATGTTCCTAACATCACTACAAATTTGTTTTTTTGTATATCAAAAATTTCATTCTAGTCAAGGGAAAACAATGACTTTTACACCACATAGGGCAAAAGTAAGAACTTTTTTGGAGCCTTATTCACTTGTTTCTCAAGGTATTGTTGATCATAGTTCTAGACTATATATTTTTGAGGGTTTCTGATGACACTTCTTCTATAGGGATAGGATTGATTTCTCATGCAGATTCAGAGAGTAAGCTTTGGCATGAAAGCTTTAGACATCTTAATTCCAGATATTTGAAGGATTTGAGAACTCATGGTATGGTAGATTGTATTCCTAGAGTGTCTTGTCTCGAGGGAGTTTCCTATGGCTGTGCATTAGGGAAACAACACCAAGATCTGTTTCCTAAGAATTTTTGTAAGAGGGCTTCTTCACTACTTGAGCTTGTTCATAGCGACTTGATGGTTTCTCCAACCCCATCTTTCAATGGAGCTAAGTATGCACTTACCTATATTAATAATTTCTCAAGGCGTACTTGGATTTATTTTGTCAAGTACAAAAGTGATGTTTTTTCACACTTCAAAGTCTTCAAGGATTTGGTCAAGAAAAAATATTCTAGTTGCATAAAGAACCTTCGTACTGATAATAGGGGAGTACTTTAGCAATGAGTTTTCTAAATTTTTGGAAACTCAAGGCATTATTCACCAACATTCTGGATCTCCTCATAATCCACAATAGAATGGCTTAGTAGAATGGAATAATAGAACTTTGAAGGAAATGGCTAACTATATGATGCATTCTAGAGATTTACCTCCTATCTATTGGGAAGAAGCATTTAATTGTGCCAACTACATTTAGAATTACACACCACATAGAGCACTTAAGCATTGGTCCAACTCTAAGCTAGATGCTCATTTTTTCGAGTCTTTGGGAACCATGTTTGGGCCTTTGTGCCAAAGAAGAAAAGGAAAGATTTGGATAAAAAGAGTAAACCCTTGATCTTTGTAGGGTATTGTGAGGACATGAGAGCTTCTCGTCTTTTAGATCCTGATACACATGATGTTATTTTTCAAACACATGTTTAGTTTGATAAGTGCTTCACTCCTCATGATTCTTCATCTGCTTCCATTCCTCCTTCTTATTCATCATCTAATCTTGAGGATTCTTTATTTGAGGAGATTGATGAGGAGGTTATATATTCTGTTGAGGATCCTATTCCCACTGATGTTGTCACTATGTATAATGTAGTGCCGAGGAAAATTAGGACAAAAATAATTAAAAAATGGTAATGCATGGGGCAGGCTAGGAGGAAGGAGATGGGTCTTTGAGTGGCACCAGCACTTTCTGGGGAATTCTAAATTTAATTTTGAATTATTCACCCCCAACTACCAAAACTTACCCTTATTTTCTATTGGGCACACATGCCTTATTTCTCCAAGCATTTCTGATTCCTTGGTGGAGAAAAATGCAGAAAGGAGGATTGGGAGGTAAGGGCTGCATTGAAACTTCCAACAACTACATTTCTCTTGCTAGAGAAGGCTCTCCTACGATTTACTCCCATACTGTGCCAAAAACATGAGATTGGGAACATGGTATAGACGTCTAACCAAGCACAAAGGCAGATGAATTCTGTTGGTGTTGTAGTTGTAGGTGCTCTAGCTGACATTCTTGTAGAAACGAGATGCATGCGTAAGGCATGTGAACTATGCACCAAAATTCCTGAAAACAATGTGGTGTTGTGGACTGCACCAACTGTAGGAAATTTAGAAACTATATTTCTATATTTTAAAAAGGCTTTAGTAACTTTCAAGAAAATGAATTCGCAGGTGTAGAGCCTCCTTCCCTTTGCCAACTTCCTAGCCTACGCCAGATAGAAGAATTTTATCATATGTTGTATTGCAAGTTCTCTGGATAACATGGATGAGTAAACTAGGAGCTTATGTCCACCATTTCTAATAGACCTGCAAATGCCTTGCAAGGATGTGAATCTATGAAATTCCTTGTCATTAAGGGATTTTTGTTGATTGGTCATATGAGAATATTTTCAAAACCTTCAGGAAATGATTTTTGCAAACATTAAAGTTTACTGATAACATTCATGCCTGCATACTCTTAGCTTTTTTCTGTGTCAAATGGGATCTTTAGGATTGTGTTGGGATCCTATTTTAGCTCACCCCCTCTGATTTATGTAGTTTCCCTGGGATTTGGTGGAGAAAAATGCAGAAACGAGGATTGGGAGGTAAGGCATTGAAACTTCCAGCAACTACATTTCTCTTGCTAGAGATCTCTCCTACGATTTACTCCCATACTGTGCCAAAAACATGAGATTGGGAACATGGTATAGATGTCTAACCAAGCACAAAGGAAGATGAATTTGTTGGTGTTGTAGTTGTAGGTGCTCTAGCTTACATTCTTGCAGAAACGAGATGCATGCGTAAGGCATGTGAACTATGCACCAAAATTCCTGAAAATAATGTGGTGTCGTGGACTGCACCAACTGTAGGAAATTTAGAAACTATATTTCTATATTTTAAAAAGGCTTTAGTAACTTTCAAGAAAATGAATTCACAGGTGTAGAGCCTCCTTCCCTTTGCCAACTTCCTAGGCCTACGCCAGATAGAGGAATTTTATCATATGTTGTATTGCAAGTTCCCTGGATAACATGGATGAGTAAACTAGGAGCTTATGTCCACCATTTCTAATAGACCTAAATGCCTTGCAAGGATGTGAATCTATGAAATTCCTTGTCATTAAGGGATTTTTGTTGATTGGTCATATGAGAATATTTTTGAAACCTTCAGGAAATGACTTTTGCAAACATTGAAGTTTACTGATAACATTCATGCCTGCATACTCTTAGCTTTTTTGCTACTGTGTCAAATGGGATCTTTGTGGATTGTGTTGGGAGCCTCTTTTAGCTCACTTGGCTCTTGGGATTTATGCAGTTTCCAATGAAGTCTTAAACCCCATTGTATGAATGGAAGGTCAACTTGTCATTATGGATGCTTAGATGGCATGCTAGCCTGATCTATACCTAGAAAATGCACAATTCGGGCAGATGTGGATCATATGGAATATACCCAAACATTGTAAGATTATTCTTTTGCCAATAATGGACCAGCCCTCATTGATAGTTTCAATGGAGGGATGTCTAGTTTTGGTGCAAACTGACCACCATCTTGTTTTATTGTGCCTATAATGGAGACTGTATGCGGGGTATGTATGGATCTGATCTTAGTACCATGCTGGCTATCTCAACAGGGGAGCTACATTCAATCTCTTATTGAATCCAACACACTTTAAACATGTGGTTTTATTTTTGACAGTTCAATGCAAAAGTGGGTTCATTGGGAAAGCTTGAGGATTTCTAGAGCAAAGTTGAAATGGTAAAATTATCGATGCTCATGATCTATTTGGTCAAGTAATGCTTAAGGGAGATGCATAATTCTAAATCTTGCAGTGCTTCGACTCATGCTTTGTTCCCAAGCATAGTTCATCTCCCCTTATCATTTCATAACTCTCGTACTTTATTTTTTCAAAATCAGCTGCTCACACAATTAATATAATCTTCAAAAATATTATGACTTATAATCTCATTGTAATTGTCCATGACACGAGTAATCCACCCTGATCTCTTTTCATTTAGGTCTTTATTGAGGAGGAATTCTTTAACTCCCACATGAGAAACCAACAGTTGAACCTTGTTGTTTGAAACTAGATGCTTAAATTTCTTCAAGATCCTAATCATTGCAAGAACATGCATCTCATATGAAGGAATATCTCACCTCATAGTCCTCCAGGATTTGGCTGAAGAAAGAAATCTGCTCATCATTGTCTTTATTTTGTTGTACCAACATTGTAGAAATAGTATCATCACCTCCAATTGCATAGAGGATGAAATCCTTGGAGAAATCTGGGTTAATGAGGGTTGGAGCTTGATGATATAGCTTCTTTGATTGCTTCAAAACTTGCCTTGCCCTCTGCTATCCATTTGAAAGCTATGCTTTTCTTTAACATCTTGGTGATAGGCTTGACTAGGGATGTAAAATTTGGGACAAACCTCCGAACAAAATTTATCCTTCCCAAGAAACTTTGGAGGGATTTCTTGTGGCTTGGTAATGGTAGTGCTATTATAGCTTCAACTCTTTCTGGATCAATTGCTAACCCTTCTTTGGAGACAATGTGGCCAAGGATATTTCCTTCATGAGCTAGAAAAATACACTTTTTGGGATTAAATGATACCCCAAATCTTCTGCACCTTTGGAACACTTTTCTCAAATGAAAGAGGTGGTTTGCTGTATTTTTTGAAAAAAATAGTGATATCATCAAGATATAACACTACAATGTTGTTAATCAAACCTTTGAACGCCAAGTCCAATTGCTCTTTGGAAGGTAGCTCCGGCGTTGGACAGCCTGAATGGCATTTTGGCATTCTCCTGTATGCATAAGTTCCCCATTTGGTTGTAAAGGTTGTTTTGAACTGAACCTCTTCCTTCACCATAATCTGATTGTACCTTGAATAGCCATCAAGTAGTGAAAACCTCTCGGAGCCAGCAACAACTTGTAAAATCTGCTCCATGGAAGGTAGAGTGGGTAATGATCCTTGAGAGATGCTCTATTCAAATCTCTGAAGTCAACACACAATCTGATTTCCCCACTCTTCTTTCTGACTGGAACCAAGTTGGCAACCCAACTAGAATGCTTGATAGGGAATATGATTCTTGATTCTATCAACTTATTCAATTCTTTTCTCATGAGAGGCTCCATGTGTGGATTGACTGGCCTTTGTTTCTACCTGATGGGCTTAGTATTTGGATCCAATTCAATGGTGTGTTGAGCTAACTCGGGATTGAAACCTTTCAAATCTTCATAGCTCCAAGCAAACACATCAGGGAATTCTTGACAAAGTTGTATGAACTCATACCTTTCTTGCTCAGTTGTCATCTTGCCAATTTGGAGTGATTTTCCTCTCTTCCACCGAGATGGACACTGAATCTTCTCTCTTCACTTGAATGTTTGCCTTCTCCTTCCTAAATTGATCATTAGGATTGAAAATGGACTCCAAAGTAATAAGTCCCTTTGGTAGTTTGTTGGTTCTCAGCTGTACCACTTGGTCACCATACTGTTGTTCCAACTTTTCCTGATTTTTAGCTGAGAACTCAGCCTCTTCTTGCAAGAAATGGATGATTTGCTGATCATTTTCAAACACTTGCCAACTTACATTGTTATCTGGCACTGAAGGCCTCACAATCACATGGATGTTTGGTTGTACCTTGTCTTTTTGAATGCTCTCCACAACGTCAAAGGCTGCCCCAACTGCTGCAAGCCTGTCAGCAGCTTGGTTCTCTTTCCTAGGAATGGATTTGATGCCAAAACCCTCAAAATCTTCAATGAGGTCCCACACCCTATTCTTGTAGCACTTGAGTAGATCATTCTTGACAGCATGTTGCCCCTTGACTTGGTTGACAATCAACTCACTGTCACCAAAGACTTGCAAGTTCTTTATTCCTCTCTTGATTGCCCAATGCAGTCCTTGCACCAAGGCTTCATATTCAGCAGTGTTATTAGAGCATGCAAACTGAAATCTAAAAGCTGAATAATACTTAACTCCTTGAGGTGAAACCAGCATGGCTTCCCCCTCCTGCACCTTGTCTACTCCTTGATCCATCAAAAAACAACTGCCATACCTCATTGTCATCCTTATGGTTTGGCTTGGTGATGCTAGGGATAGGCTGATTTTCTTCATGTATGCAATAGACTCCTAGCTCAGATTAATTCTATTTCTTGATAAGGATCAAAAGCATCCACCTTGTTTTCCCATTCATCAAGAGTTAGATCTGGGATGCTTCCAACCTTGGTGTCAGCTTCATCAGTGCTTGGGTGATCTTCTTGATCAAATGCTGAACAATTGGCATTGGATTTGACTTGGACTGTAAGGCTCAATGTGAAAGTTTGCAATAGGTTCAGACCTGATTTTGGATTTGGTTCTGATATCTTGTTCTGAACAACATGTGTGACCAATCAGCAGACAAGTAACCTCCAATCTTAGCTATGAAATCCCTTGACAAACATAGGGCAAAGAGTGGTGGAAGGTCTATTACTGAGACATCTTGCAAAACAACTTTTAATCCAATTTATGGGACAGTTTGCATGCAAAGTAAGACTCAAGTTTTTAATCACTCCAACTATTGTTACTGCTGTCCCATCCAATTGTACCTACCCCTTTGGATATGGTTTCATACTGAATTCCCAAGCTGATCAGCTATTTGCTTGGGCATCACTGAACTACTTGCCTTCAAATCTGGATCATGCAATTGTGTACTAATTGATTTCCAATGATCAATGAAACATAGAATGGAGGGGGCTTCAACATCTTACCTTGCTGTCCTCCATGATTCCCTTCAGGTTGGGCAGCATTTGTGAGCACCTTCTCTTGCATTTAAACTTACTGATTTGAAGTTGACCAGTCCTTCATGGCAGCTTGTAGCAAATCTCTTTGGCCTGGGATAGATACGTGATTTCCACATTGATATGTTTACATTTTCTTTTTCATCTGATCAATGATACTTGAATGGAATAGAAGTATCCAGGAAAATGCTATCCCTTGGCCTAAATTCATATCCTTGATACATGGGCAGCAACAACTGGCATTTGGGTTGGCCTAGGAACTTGAATTTTAGGTAATCCGGTGTGTGCTTGGGATTTGACAACTTTACCTGTTGCCAATAGTTTGTGGAGTGACAGAAGGTCTGTGAATATACTTGGGGCCAATGGTTGTTAATTCACCCAAATTTCTACCTCTTTGACCTTGTGTTGGCTGCAACAACTTTGGGAAAACACTGTCTGAGTTCATGCCACAAAAATGTTTTGCAGGGGCACAGTTCTTGGATCAATGCCCATGTCTCCACACATATCAAGGATTCCCTGCATGTTGCATGAGGCAATCTGTAGAGTTAGCATTTTCTTCATTAAAGCCTGTTAGATATGATATGGGTGCAGGGTAGGCAACCAGAGATAATTGAGAAAATAATATATTTTGACCAGAGTATCATGATAATATAGAATGTCATTCAGGACTATTCTAGAAATTATATCATCATCTCATTTATAGTGAGAGGACTTAATAGCCGAGCTTCTACTTCTTGAAATGGTAAATCCATTAGATTTATTCCAGGGCATCATGCAAAGGTATGACTAAAGTCTAGACTATAGGAGTTGGAGTGGCACTTTTCTGATTGGGTGGCATGGGAGAGATGAGATGATCATAAATTAAACAAATGGAGGTTCCTACGTAGATGCGGCTCCATTTTTGGTATCTTCCCAGAGTTGAAATAGATTTTGTTCACCAACTCATAAGTCCTATGAAAAACCAGATTCGCACCAGATTAAAAAAAAGTGGAAACTTTAGATCATATTCATGTGGAGAGACCACAATTGCATGTAATGTCAAGATCATAATTGTAGTTGATATATTTTTACATATTATTGAGATCACAGTCGGTGAAGAAAAATATTCAGGTTGTGCAGAATAGAGGGATTCCCATAGAGTGGTCCATAAATAGATTATCTAGGGACAATCCTAGCAGATCGAGGCTACAGATGGTACATGTCCACAAACATCCTATAGTATTTTTGTAGATAAATTGCAAATCACTGGTATGATTTTGAAAGATATGATACAAAAGTTCCATTTGTCCATAGAGGCTACAGAAAATCTGAGTGTATCATGATCAAGCTACCATATATATACTATGCTACTAGTGAGGAATCTTTACAGAATATGTTGTGATAACTAGAGTTGGGACCGATTATATGAGAGTAACAATTTTGTCTTAGTTTTCATGTAAGAAGATTGCCATGATAGAGGTAAAATATACGAGATGTCACTGATATGTCTTAAAGTGTTGTACTTCACATTGGACAAGACGTTGATGTGATTTACAATGTGAACTTCATCCATTTCACTGACAAATCTGCTTTAAGAGAGGACCCTTTAGTAGAATAAATGATATACTGATAAAATTTATTTTGGTGATATATATATATATATAAAGAATATATGATAGATATATATATGACTGTTTAATCTTTAATGTGGTTAAATATGTGAAAAATAAACTAATTCTTACAGTCAAATAGAAGTGGTTCATTCATTTGATGGAATCTACATGTATAATAAAAGGTGATTTATCTTTTGATGGAATCCACATGGTATCAAATGACAAATTTATCTCTCACACACCTAAATTACAAGTTGAATTATCTATTTTAAAAGCATGAGCCATGCATAATAATATCCTTCAATTATTGAAAAAAGATGGTGATGACTTACATGTTTCTAAAACTTGACTTATATATATAATGTAGTATGTTTTTGACAAAACTAGATATGTATTCAACGTTTTAGGTATTGATAAGGGTAATTGTCAATATACCTGATTATAGTATGTTCATAGATGGTGTAAACAAATACAATGGGGATGCTAATATAAAGGAACCAATATGTACTATTGTAGTAAAAAGGAGAGATAAAAGATAGATGTGGAAAATTTTAAAATGAAATCTATCAAAACTCTAATGATTTTTGACCCATGGGTATGAATGCTGAAATTTGTTAATTATTCTAAAGATAATGTGGATGAGAAAAATATGCCATCCGACAATTAATTAAAGGTAAATACAATGCATACATAATAGGTAGTACATAAGGACCACTTAATTATTGTGTAACCTAAAATAAAGGGATGTACATTGGAGCATATAACCCATATCTTTGAATAATTATTTCACAGTGATCCCATCATTAGAATTTGAATAAGTGGTACTGACAACCCAAATAATTAGATCTGATGTTGACTACATAAACCTAGGACTATGTTTTTAGGAATCATACAAGGGAAACTTCACTATTAAGAAAATGATTAAAAATTTAAATATTATATTTCTGTGAATTTGTTCGCCTCAATTTTTCCCATCCCATAACCTCAACTGGACTATGGTAGCTTGTAAATCCTGTGTTTAGCCCTATATACTGTATTCCATCTCACCTTCTAGACCAATGTTTGGATCATTTATAACATGGATTAATGGAATGTAGAATGTTATAGTAAGTTTATCAATTAGAAGGCTGATAACCTTACAACGAATTTCACATGCAAAGGAATCTTTCACTAGAGGAAACATACAGGGAATTGGAATGGAAGGTTGAACAATATTGGAGTCTAAGAGCCTAAATCTTGACACTTAGAACATGTAAAAGTAAAAAATCCTTTGAGGGTATGGTATACTTAATGTAACATATGGTAGGATTATAATTTGAAATAGATTTTGGATAGACCGTCATTTAATATTGCCTTGATCTCAGTCTATTTACTTCATTTCCCATCTCCTATCACATGTTAAAATGATTACAATAGTGGGTCGTAACCTTTTTCTCTAGAAGAAGTCAAACAATTCTGCGTAACTTCGTGGATCTACATTGTGATAAAAGCATCTCGAGATGACCTGACAGATCTTTCAAATGGGGTACATGGTTGGGATGCATCACAGTAAGTATATCAATACGATAGGGTGTTAAGGAGGTCATACAAGTAGATATACGCGTTCACTCCTTTGTATGGTTTCAAGTAGGTATTTAAGAGCATATGATGGATTCGCTAATGACTTTAAGGAGTTTCATCTTAGGGTAAGGGAGTTCAAAGATTCATCCATCACCCACTTATGTTGTGGAGCTCATCTCTCTTCTTCTACTCATATTTAAGATATCCTGTGGAGGATATTATCTAGTTGTTAGGTATAGTTCTAATCTTTGATCGTCATGGGGTATTGCATAGATTCTATGATTTCTAGTTCACTTGATGGAAATGACTCTATGGATACTTGACTAAGTTCTTAAGTGCCCTTGTTTTATGGCTTGAACGGGACTTAAAATGGTTCTTATGAAGTGTGAATACGTTTCCTATAGTAAGTTCCTAATTCTGATTGTATTGTCAAATGGAGGGTCATCAAGAATATGAAGATATTATTCCTCCCATTTATAAATTGTGATAATGTATGGTTTAATCCTAATTTGAGGGAAAATTTTCTTAATTGTTCATCTTTTGAAGTTCATGTGTGAGAGTTTGTGATCAACAGCAAAGAGATCTTAGCTTGGTAATTATTCCATCGTTCCTTTTATAAGTCTAGCAAAGTAGGAGATTGTTCTTGACATCTATGTAAAATTCATTTTTAAGCATTAAGCTCATGTTCACCTATACATATATTAAGGAGTTTGCTCAGTATTTTGTCACTGCACCACTTATGTAAACAAAAATTCGGGATTCCATTGCCGATACAAAGGTGCTCAGGAAATTCTAAGATCGGTTTAAACTCAACTATTTGTTGGGTTTCTTGAGATCCGATTTGGGTTTTTTTTTGTTGCAGTTTAATGCATTTTTGAAACTTCTAACTGATGTAAGACTCTATGTTTTCTACTTGCAACATTTGCTTTCTCTTTCTAACATTATCTCAAGGGTCCCTGGATGTTCTCTGCATGACAATTACTATTTCAGGAAAATATCTGTAGACTACTATTTTCCTTAGGGTCGGTGAAGGCCATTTGCGACCTGTCATATGGATCCCTGGCCATTTGCGAGGCCATTCCATTGTGATTCCTACTAGTAGGTTCCTAATACATATATGGTATTGATGCTCATTTTTAGAGGGCCTTAGATTCCCAGAGCATTGGTGTGGTGAAGGCAAGATTTATTTTATTACTTCCCAACATTTTTTGGCAGTGGCAACTAAAATAAATAGTAGAGCATAATATTGAAAAGCTTGTAACTTTTGATTCGGTAACTCAAATTTGAGTGTTGTTTTTTGTAAAAGTGCTTGTTTTTTCGTGCTCTTTCCATTGGAAATATTTATTTTGAAGAATCACACTATAATTATAAAGTGTCATATTATAACATGCACTCTCATTATAAAGTGCCAAAATCTGAGGGGCTCTTGTTCCATTGCTTGGGGGTCTTGTTGCATTGCTTGGTTCTTACATTTCTTTTGGTGATTTTTGAGGATGGCATCTACTTCTTGCATTAGATCATGTTGAGCCATTAACAACACATAATTACCACACATGGAAACCAAGAATGAAACAATAATTAAGTGAAAGGATTATGGGCTTTAACTTCTTCAAAACAACCAGTGTTCACTAGAGAATATGAGAAATTTCAGTACCAGTGCAAATTTGATGAGTGTATGGGTTTGATAGGAACTTATGTAAGTGATAGTATTTTATTTCATTTGGAAAAATGTGACTCTCCTTTCAAAATATGGGAGAAATTGGAGGATTTATTTAGTAAGGTGGATAATATGAGAGCCATGCAACTTGAAATTGAGATCACCTCTCTTAATCCTGAAGATTTTCCAACAATTATAGACTATCTTACCAAGTTCAAGCATTTTTTGACACAGTTGAAGGGGAGTGGAAGAGATAAGAAAGATGAAGAGTGTGTTTACTTGATTCTATCCAAGTTGAGAGGACCATTTCAAATATTTTTTTCTACCTTTTTCTCTAGCATGGATGTCTTAGGTGACACATTCAAAATGTCTGACTTCGAAATTTTTTTTGAAAGACTTACTAGGGAAGAACCAAATTGTCTCACCTTGAGTCTTCCACCTCTCAAAAGGAATTAGTTGCATCTAATCCTAAGGGAAAGGGAAAACCAAAATTAAAACCAAATCCACACCTTCTCCATCTCAAAATTCTCCTAAACCCAAAGAAAACAACTCAAAACCCAAGGAGTCTTCTAAATCCAAGAATAAGTCTATCCTTTCATGCTCTTTTTGTGGGGGTAGTGGTCATGAAGAACATAGGTGTTATAAGTGAATACAAGCCTTAGAGGATGTAGTCAAGAAACAAAAAATTCCTATCTCCACTCCACCTCCTTCTAATCAGCATGGAAAACACTTAATGTTGTTGGGAGATCTCAGTCACCACTTGCAGACAGTTGGGTTATAGATTCTGGTGCTTCTCATCACATGACTTCTTCCAAGGAGTCTTTTGTTTCTCTAGGTTTGAGTTCTACTTCCAAAATTGAGGTTGGAGATTCTTCCTTTCTTTCTGTTGAAGGAAAAGGTGATATACAACTTGATGGTGGAAGTATCCAAGATGCACTATATGTTCCTAACATCACCACAAATTTTTTTTCTATATATCAAATTTGTCATTCTGGTCAAGGAAAAAAAATGACTTTTACACCACATGGATTAGAAATATGAAATTTTTTGGAGCCTTATTCACTTGTTGCTGAAGCCATTATTGATCATATATCTAGAATATATCATTTTGAGGGTTTTGATAACAATTCTCTATAGGGACACGATTGGTTTCTCATGCAGATTCAGAGAGTAAGATTTGGCATGAAATATTTGGACATCTCAATTATAGATATTTGAAGGAGTTGAGCACTCATGGTATGGTTGATGGTATTCTTAGATTTTATTGTCTTGAGGGATTTTTTCATGGCTGTGCATTAGGGAAATAACACCAAGATCCATTTCCTAAGAATTTTTCAAAGATGGCTTCTTCACCACTTGAGCTTGTGCATAGTGACTTGATGGTTTTTCCTACCCCATCTTTCAATGGAGCTAAGTATGCACTTACCTTTATTGATAATTTATCGAGGCTTACTTGGGTTTATTTTCTCAAGTACAAAAGTGATGTTTTTTCACACTTCAAAGTCTTCAAGGATTTGGTTGAGAAACAATCTTCTGTAGTTTCATAAAGAACCTTCGCACTGATAATGGGGGGAGTACTTCAATAATGAGTTTTCTAAAATTTTGGCAACTCAAGGAATTATTCACCAGCATTTTGTTCCTCATACTCCACAACAGAATGGCTTAGTAAAAAGGAAGAATAAAACTTTGAAGGAAATGGCTAACTATATGATGCATTCTAGAGATTTACCTCCTATCTACTGGGCAGAAGTAGTTAATTGTGCTAACTACATTCAGAATCACACACCACACAGAGCACTTGAGCATTTGACTCCAAAGGAAGCTTGGTCCAACACTAAGCCAGATGTCTCATTTTTTTGAGTCTTTGGGAGCCATGATTGGGCCTTTGTGCTAAAGAAGAAAAGGAAAGATTTGGATAAGAAGAGAAAACCCTTTATCTTTGTAGGGTATTTTGAGGAAATGAGAGCTTATCAACTTTTAGATCCTGATACTCATGATGTTCTTTTTCAAACACATGTTTAATTTGATGAGTGCTTTCACTCCTCATGATTCTTCATCTTCTTCCATGCCTCCTTCTTCTTCATCTCATCTTGAGGATCCTTTCTTTGAGGAGATTGATGAGGAGGTTATAGATGTCGTTGAGGATCTTATTCCCACTGATGTTGTCACTATGCCTAAGTGGGCTTGTACTACAGTTTCTGAGGCAGCACCTTTCATACAGGATCTTCCACCCACTAGGCATCATCACGCACATTCTACAGGTTCTAGAATTTTGTGTCAGGAAGTTTCTGAGGATCCACAGTCTTTTTCAAAGTCTCATGGGATACAGGAGTGGGATGATGTGATGACAGCTGAGTATTCTTCTTTGATGAAGAATCATACTTGGGATTTGGTATCTCTTCCTAAAGGAAGAAATATGGTTAGGTGTAAGTGGGTATACCAAACCAAATACACAGCTGATGGGTCCATTGACAAGTATAAGGCTTGTCTTGTTGTAAAGGGTTTTTCACAAGTTGAAGGTATTGATTACTCTGAGACTTTTGCACCCGTTGCTAAGATGGATTTTGTACACCTTATACTTGTTATTGTTGCATCACAGGGGTGGCCCGTATACCAGATGGATGTGAAGAGTGCCTTCTTACATGGAGATTTATAAGAGGAAATATACATGGAGCACCAGTTGGATTTATTCAGGATTCTTCTCTTGTTTGTAGGCTCTGAAGGTCTCTCTACAATCTCAAACATGCCCCTTGGGCTTGGTATGAGAAGATGGATTCTTTTCTTCTATCTACTGGTTTTGTTCATTACCACTTCGATCATACAATGTATTTCTAGCATGTTGGTGAGGATATTGTGATACTTTTCTTGTATGTTGATGATCTGTTACTTACTGAGTAGCTCTTCTTCCCACATTCAGAGTATTCAGAGGGCTCTTTCTACACAATTTTGACATGATAGATCTTGGGTTATTGCATTATTTCCTTGGTTTGCAAATTTCTCAGATAGATTTAGGGATTCATTTGAGTCAGAAAAAGTACACCCATGATCTTCTTCAGCACTTTGATATGGCTGATTACAAGCCAAGTCCATCTCCTTTTCAGTCTGGGGTTACTCTTACTTCCACATGTACCACTCCACTTTGTGATCCTACATTGTATAGGCAGTTGGTTGGAAGTATCATGTACTTGACCCATACTCACCCTGATATTTCATTTGTAGTAGGGCTTGTATCTCGGTTTGCACATTCTCCTCATAGTAGTCACTGGTAGGTTGCTAAAAGGATTTTGTGTTATTTGTAGGGAACTTCCCACTTTGGCCTACACTACACTAGGGGTTCTACTCAGTTGGTTGGGTATACAGATTCAGATTGGGAAGGTTCTATTGATGACAAGCGTTCCACTTCTGGCTATCTTTTTTGTCTTGGTTCTTCTCCAGTTGCTTGGGCGTGCAAAAAGCAACAAGGCTATTGCACTTTCATCTTCAAAGAGAAGAGTACAGGGTAGTAGTTACAGTGAGTCAGCAGATTCTTTGGCTTTGACAATTATTGATAGAGTTTGGATTCCCACAGGATTCACCACTGTACTTTGGTGTGACAACCAAAGTGTAATTCACATTTCTCACAACCCATTTGAGCACCAATGGACCAAGCATATTGAGATACACATCCACTTCATTCATCAACACATTCAGGATGGATTTATTTTCTTGGAGTACATTCCAACTCAACAGCAGGTTATAGACATCTTTATGAAGCCTTTTGCATCACCTCACTACCTTGAGTTGTGTGGCATGCTTGGGGTTTCATAAGTTATTCTTTGGGGGTGTTCGTGAGAACATCTTCCTTCTTCTTCTTCTTCTTTCTCTTTCCTTCTAGCAGGATTCTTTCCTTCTTTTGGTTCTAATATTTCTTCATGGATATATTGTACATGAGTACCTGATCATGCCTAGTTTTCAGGACTCATACTGTGGATATGCCACTTTTATTTTGGGCCCCTAGCTTCACTTGAGGGGGGTGTTAGAGTAGGTATTTACCTTAGCTCATGTTCACCTAGGTACTTTATTTACCTTTATTGTATTTATCCTCACCCACTTATGTGTGTGGATATTTGTTTTTATTTATTTAGATATTAGTGGGATATTATCTAGTTGTTAGGTATAGTTCTTTCCTTGATCTATGGTATTGACTAATTCTTTCCTTAATCTATGTCTAGTTTTGATGTCTAGCTCATAAATCTATGGTCTTGACTAGTTATTTGATGACTAGTTCTTTCCTTGATTTATGGCTTGATCTATGACCTTGACTGGTTCTTAGATTGTTATTCCTTTCCTATATAAGAAAGGCCCATTCTCATTTTATTTCATTGAGTTCCATAATAATATATGATATTGCTGCTCATTTTTTTGCAAAGGTTTTATGTAAAGTTATTCTAGCGCATTGCTTTCATCTTATTGATCGTGGTGTTTGATTAGCATCTGAGTTCTTGTGGCTTGGTACAATCTGGTTATCGTTCTTTTTATCCTCTCAAAGATGCACTTTACAAATTTAGTTAACACTTGACTATGGAGGATGGGTGTTGGTATAAGACATCAACAAGGTAGAGAGGGTGATGGGATAGGTACACAATTGTTATGGTTTGTACACACTAAGGTGATAACACTACACACTGGTAATGAGATGCACACTAACATTGAATGAAAGAAATAAATGCACATTGCACACTACACATCAAAAACACAATTTCCTTCAAGTACACATATTTACTTATCTCTCTTAAATCTATTGATAGATCTGAATGTTAGCGAATGGTTTCATTTCTAGTAGAAGTTGCACATCTTATCTAGTGTAAAACTTAGTAGTTTATGTGTGCTCTACCATCATACTATAGCTGTGCGCTTTCTACAATCGGGGTGTTATTCACCTATTATGATTCTCTGGTACGCCGTCATACACATGATTTTGGATGACTTGACATGCACTAGTTGTGTATGAATGACATATCTTCTGACCCGATCAAACTAGATGCACAAACCTCATATTTAAGGGTAACTCCCACATGGTACACAAGTGCTAAATCTATTCCACACCTTACACATCATCACACTCTACACATTCAACACACATCTTTCTAGCAAACCATTACTAAGTTTACATTTTACACACCTGACACAACACTTGATTGCATTTGGGGTCTCACACATGGTTCATAAGTGGGAGTTTGTTTGGAGACGGTAACCTACTCTACACACTTCATGGTAGTATAAATATTCCCATAACATTAAGATAAGTCACTGATACGTTACATCTCATTAATCAATCAGGTTAGGCATCTGTCCTCATGGTTCATGGCTATTATTGAGTATAATATTAACTTGAATTAAAATTATTAACCTCTTGCATTACATTGATCATCACAAATTACACTCAATTATAATCATCTTACGTATTAAATTTAATATCACCTGAAAGTGTACACTATGTATGCGTTCTAATCTCATCAATTGATAGGGGACTAACAGGAGTGTATTCATACATTTGGATATACATTTTATGCTTCAATCATTTGATTTTCCCAATAATTACTCATATGTCTAGTGATATACGCTTCATAGGATAGAACCATCACTTATTCATATTTTTGAACACCTTATTCGTACTACTTCATGAATTAATTCTAAATGTCTTCAATCTCCACATCACTTTAACCTAAATCAACATCTTTGGATTATCATCTTGTGATTAACCTTTATTAAATCACTTACACAATCAGTTTACACCCATACACTCATGTCACTAGGCCTTTTTTTTCGTCAACACTTGCATAGTAAATACAGATTTTGAACTCATTTCCCGATGACACAATTATTTTTTACGGTTCATATGCTTGACCTGATGAGGGGGCATAAACAAATGTTCCTCATTTCATGCAAGCCTTCCACTTGGGGGGCATATCAACTGCTATATTCATTCACTTAAAGCATTCCATTTGTTCCATCCACAACATTCTGTCATATAATTGGTTTCATTTTAAAATTGCTTACAAATTCTTGTAAATTTTCTTTATTACACGAATGCTTCTATAGAAAATCTTGTATGTCATTATCATCCATCATACACATATGCGCAACTTATTTCTAGTTGTGATCACAAGGTCATACAGGTCATATTGATCATGAGGGCATGGATGCTTCTCACCATACCTTTCTACCATCCCATAGACTCTTGGGAGGCATCCAATTTTGTACACTACAATGTGTTGTTGTTTCCAATTTTGTAACAAATCACATTACATAGCTATCGGATTTCATACACATGAATTTTATGACATACTTTTTTGTCTTTCTAACATGTTGATAGGTGCTTCATGTCTCAACATTGTTGTCAACCATTGCAGGAACCATTGTTTCCAACAAGGTTATTCGTTATAATTTGATTGATTGGAGGAGATGCCTCTTGTTTGTGGAATTTTCCCTTTGTCTGGTGTGCAAGCTTGTCTTAGGACTTGGGGAACAAAGCGGCCTTAAGGAATTGTGACATCTAGGAAGTTTATCTTTGCATATGACATACAACCCACTTTTATGAGTCATAGAACAATGGATGGAACCACATTGTCTTCTTGCGTCTTAGCTTACACATTGTTTTCCTACTTAGCATTAAAAATTTTGCAAATGATGGTTTGTCAATAAAGGGGATACTAACACAGTGTATCCTAGCCACTTTGTTTATGTGGAGAATTGGGGTTCTACCAAGGAACATTCTCTTCCTCCATGCAGGGCACAATTTCACTGCAGAGACGTTCGGTCATCTTTGGGGCCGCATATTCCATGGAAAAGAAATAACGTCACATGCACTCCAAAAAGGGGGGAATAATTTGGGGAACCAATTCCCCATAAAAATTTATACACAGTTCACAACATATACGTGTATACATAGTTATCAGTTTCAGATACTCCAATCAACTTAGATAATAAAATGTCCTTAATAATGCAGTAATAGTGGGGCAATCACACAATGATTGGGTTTAGTATATTCAAATAACTCCAAACAATGGAGAACAATGGCATACAGTCAATCGCTTGCACGTTTTTATGGGGATTTGTAGGGGAGCCGTACAATTCTGGGAAGTTCAATTGTTAGAGGATAAAGAATGGAGGAACTGTTCCTCCTACACTACTTCTATCGTGGCGTGGGATCACCCAAAAATCCAAAATAAATCAACATTGAATAATTGTTTAATTTTTTTCCCAAATGAAATTCAAAGGTAAATATTAGGGAATAAATGGTAGACTTTATCCCTACACTTTTTTGGAAAAATCACAATGGTGTGAGAACACCTCACCCAAAAAAGTGTTATCGTCTTCATCGACATGATTAATTCAAGATCCTTTTTACATAATTTTCCTCATCTCGGATCAGGTGCACATGTTCCTTTTTTTCATGTTGTAGTTCCTTTCAATTACATTTTTTACATCATATACATGCTTTTTTTCTTTCATCAATCTTTAATATACATGTGTATTTGACTAGTTGATCATATTTCTTCAATTAATCCATAGATGCAAAATGCTCAGTCAAATTTTCAACACATGCTTTGTTGCACAATAGCCTCAGAAACCTCCCTAGTATTGACCATTATTTAACTGATTAAAGTAAGAGTATCAACGATGTTTGTCACTTTTTTGACCTATTCCTAGGGATTTGTCTAAAGGTGTTATAAAAGATCAAAGTACTAGATTGCATGCTTTTTACGCATAACCCTCATAAGTTTCCATTTACAAATTTTGTTTCACCATACTATTTATTTTGGATATAAAAGTGTCGACACAAAATCATGCACTTTGGGTATCTATCTAGTCCTGATTACATACTACTATTCATATGACTCTTAAGCAAGGAAAGTACTAATCAACCCATGTCTTTGGCCACCTTTATTTTCTTTCTATTGCCACTTTTGGTCTTACACCCTTACATACTCAGTATTCCTTTTTATAATTAGGCATTCATCATCCTGGACACCAACACCTAGCCAGGATGCCATTTCCAGGAACCTTCATCCCCTCTAGGTGCCCCTGACCTTAGTATACTTTGTTCACATCTTTTGAGTCCTTTTTACCCATTTGAGCATCTTATCTTTTTGGTATTCAACCTTTTTGGGGTTAATTACAAAATTCAAGAAAGGTAATCATATAAATATAAAGCTATGTGATCATAATAAGGCACCAAGCACTAAGCACTAGCTATCACCACCGAAGGTTGCATCCATAAAGGATTTTATTATTCCATTTACATCAATCTAGCTCCATCAAAAGGGATAAAAGTCTCCTTATCTACATCAAAATTCATCGGAGGGTAGTTTATTCTATTACATATAAATGTTATTTACATTATACATCTATCTACTACTCGTTAGTCACAAAGTGTGACACACACAAGAGCACCTAGGGAAAAACTCTCCACACACACATACAAAACTACATTGGGTCTTAGATGTAGTGGAAGGCTCAGTGATAATTCCACCATTGTGGTGGCTGAGTAAAATCTGACCCCTTCATATGTATCATTTGTTTCTAGGATTTTTTATGCTTTGTCTAGGGTTTTACAGTTGATTCTTCATTACAGGTTTATAGCAACATTGGAGAACATGCATCAACATACAGGTGATTAAGAAGAACACATGAGAACATCTCGTGACACCTTGGATGAGGTTTACATAGATTTTTCATAGACCAGGCTGCTCATATTCCTAACCAAGGCACCCCAGGCACCCCAATCTCTTTTCTAGGTACCCCAGTCAAGAAAAATAACTCAGATTTGTATTTTCTAGAGCTTGTGCATGATGGTTTCCCATTTCTGCTCAACTGGTCTCCACTGCAACACATTCCCGTAGAATCTATGAATAAACTAAGTCTCTTCCAACCTTATTTGCACATTATGGATCCTACATTTTCTTTTTTATTAGATAAGCTAAAAAATAATATTTATAAGGGGTCGATAACCCTGAAAAAAATGATAGACAGGCATCAAGGCACAAATTTGAAACAAACAAGGAATAAGGCCTATCCTTTCCTAAAGAATAAATATATAGACAAACCAAAATCCCAAAAGAGTAAGCACAAAAATAAGAGAGGACCCCTCAACATGAAGATAAAGAGGCTTGAACACACACTAGGAGAAAACATAACTACTTTGGTGTTTCCCTCTTTTATACCTAAGGCTCATATTTATAGGATAACTTGCATATTTTCCTTTCTTTTCTTTGTTTACCACCTTCTAGCCATCACCTACATTAGGATCCACCTTCTCATCTGGGTGGAAAGGTAGATGAATTTCAAGAACCTCCTTATTAAATGTATTTTGATTCTACTTGAGACTCACTAATCGGGGTGAGGAGGAATCACCCTTACCCACCATATGATTTGAAATCTTTTCCAAACTTGTGGGCGAAGGAGCATACTCACACAACTTCTCCAATTCATCCTTAAGACTAACTGAAACATTTTTTGTATCATTTTCCTTAAATACATAGACCACAAGATTTTCTAGATTAAATTCCTTCCACCATGAAACCCTTTAATTTATTTTTTAACCATTTAACAATCAAAATCCAGATGTCGTAGAGAAAAGCAAGTTCTGCATCTAAATGGTAACCCTTCATAATCTAAATTTTAAGTCCTTGACCTAGAGTTCCATAGTGGTTAAAAAGTCAGCAGTTATGTCCATATCCACTTAAATTCCGGAAAAAGTGGTGTGATCAAAGGAATTGGTTTTGGGATCAATAACAAGTAATTTACTCAACGTGTCACCGATAGCTCTAAAACACTCCTTTCTCTAGAAGTGCAAGGGGAGATAAGGTAACATAATCCATACTAGTCTAGTATTAAATGTTTTAATTAAAGTATTAAATTTAGGAAACCATGGTTTCATGAGAAGGAGATGCGATTGGAAATCAAAAAATTCAGGGAATTTAGTCAATCAAAACAATACAATTTTATTATTTTTGAGAGAGATATTTATACAGATATTGATCCCACAATATATGGGATCTAATCCCTATCCTTATCCTCCCACAAATCACTCCAAACCGTACAAACAAATAACAAACTACCCATTTATTTACCTCATGGTATATTACTAATTACCATGGAAACTCTAATTTCCTAACATTCCCTCCCTTAGAGTTGACATGGGTAGATATAAAACACAAACAATTTAAAAAAGATAATCCTCATCGCTTGAAAAATCTTCAGCATTAGCATGTGTGTTTTGTTCTTCAGTATCATCTTCTTCAGTAGCCATGGCCTTGTCGGATAGTTTTCCATCAAGTAGATCTTTTGCTCTTTTCATGTAGTTGAGAATAACATGTCCTGGCTTCCTACAATAAAAACATATACAGTTTTTGATATGTTTTGATCTTTTATAGGAATTACTTGATTGACTAGCTAATGCTGCTTCTTCTTCTTCATCATCCTTGCTTTCCGTATCGAGTAGCGTTGCTATTATGCTCTCCAAGCTTGGATTTAGTTTACTTAAAGTAAACACCATATTGGACATACTTTTGGGCATGCTATTTAGTAATATGGCCTTTGCATCATTGGGTTTCACCTTTTCATTAATGCCATCCAGTTGGGCCATTAGAGAGCGGAACTTGCTGATATGAGATACAATATCTCCTCCTTCTTCCATTTTCAACCCATATAATTTCTGCTTCATATTTATCTCTGCATTGTCAGTTTTTGATCCAAATAATTGATTCAATGCTTCCCATATTTCTTTGGATGATTTTTTGAAATCTACATGATGTAGATACGGTTTGGATAATCTGAGGCCAATAATGGCCAAAGCTTTTTTATCTTTGACTTTCCATTTTTGGAGTGCGTCTACATCTGTTGGTGCAACCGATCCTCCATCAACAATGTCCCAAAGATCCTTTTCAATCAGCAACAGTTGGATTTGGATTTGCCATGTATGGAAATCCTTTCCATCGAATTTTTCTATCTGGTTCATTTTTTCCATTTTTTTTTAACCAAATCCCAATCAAAAAATAAGACTAAGTGAATCTTTCATTACTTTCGAAAATGCGTCCTTACAAGATTTGACTCAAATGGTTAGTTTATTTTCAAGACACCAACTGAAAAAATTGATAAGAAAGATAATCTTCCAATTACTTTCTAGTAGATTTGTCCTCTGGATCCGCCTTTCATGCACAGCTGGAACAGGTCACTTACAGATCTGATATGTGGATGTCAGATCCATTCAAGGATACACGTGAAGAATGAATATCTTAGACGGTGGACCTTAGAACTCCATGCATGCAGTGAACTCGCCAAAAAATAAGAAGCAGATACAAACTCGCCAAATCTAATCTGCTGAATATATATATTCAACCTATCAAAAAACAAGAAGTTGTGGGACACTGATCTCAAGATGCAATGATGTAGATCCATAAATGGAACATGTGATGTACATGAATAGCCTGGAGCTCATGATATTCGTTCAACCATAGGAAAGTGGAATGCCCAATGTCGCTGCCTTAAATCACGTAGATCCAGATCTGAAGATAACAAACATGTATCATGCTAACACAGACTGTAACAAAATTGCATGCATGAACATCAATCGACGTCAGAAACTGTTGGCAAAAACACCAATCTGAAGAACAGCCAATGGCTAGTATGATCTTTGATGAATATCTTAGGAGGAACCAAGGTTCAAGACATAGCACTTGCAGATATCAAAGATGGAAGGTAGAGATCCAGTTACTGTGAGGGATAATATTACAATACCAAATACAAAGCATGAAATCTCGCGAAATCTATGCCTCTGACTGCGATTTAACATAATTGAATGCGCAGCTTGATTTTGATGTGATGTACATAATAAACACGTAGGGAGCTCCAACACGGAATGATGGAATGACTATATCCTTAAACCTCCTCAAATGTACGTAGATCAATTGGTGAAAATTGGATGAATTTCAGTCCACAAAATTAATACAAACACATATACGCAGCTAACACATTATAAATAAATATATCAATAAATAAAATTTCTAAACATCCTTTTCGAATGTGAATGGGATCAGCACATGGTCCACATTACATTACCATTGACAAGGAAAAGGAAGACCTTTCGTATATGAAGAGCCTTCGCACGTGGTCTACACTGCTGAACTCTATGAAGATCAAGGCCTGAAAAAAATTTAGAACAGAAGCCTGCTCTGATACCAAATCAGGGAATTTAGTCAATCAAAACAATACAATTTTATTAGTTTTGAGAGAGATATTTATACAGATATTGATCCCACAATATATGGGATCTAATCCCTATCCTTATCCTCCCACAAATCACTCCAAACCGTACAAACAAATAACAAACTACCCATTTATTTACCTCATGGTATATTACTAATTACCATGGAAACTCTAATTTCCCAACAAAAATTTCCCAAAAATGATCTCCTTATCAAAGGGGCTATCAAAAAATGCATCAAAAATACCACGGGAAGAAATATAAATATTAACTTTACCTTTAATGAGGGGCTTCCACTATTTGGAAATCCAACTATGCGGAGCACTAAGCCCATGGAAGCCATTATTGAACCTACAAATCAAGCCCCTCTTTCAAAAATATTCGATAGTCTCATAAACATCTTCTCTGAAGGTAACCTTAGGTATTTTTTTAACATGGGCCATGGGTTTAGTAGGAGGGCTACACCCACTTTTATCCCTAGCTAAGCCACCCTTGTTTGGTCAAGTAAAATTCTTACTGTAGACTCCACCCACAATCCTGGCCTCACCTAGAGTACCGACGAAACTATCAGCAGCCATGGCACCGACATCATCCAAGATTGAAGGACACATGGCCAAAGAATCCAAAGATGTATCAGGGCAGAGATAAGGAACATGGGAACTCAACACACCATTTTTCCTAGAAATGCCACCACCTAGTTTGGGATTCGCTAAAACAAGGAGACCAAACTCGGTTAGGGAGGAAGACGACAGCCCATGCTTCAAAGACACCTAAAACCCACTACTGACATTACCAGCTACTTGCATAACAGAAATTTCACAAGGTTCAATCCCACCCAGATAGCCATCCAAGCCATTCGATCTACTTTTGATATTTGAGGTTGTATAAGGAAACTTCCCACAAGCACATGTCGCCACCCTAATAGAAATAGAGCCATCTCCAAGGAATCTAGGATTAGGGAAGAGAACATATATGGGAATGAGAGCCATAATGAGGGTCAAAAAAACTAATACTATTGAATTATATCCTACATTTCATTTATTTGTTTACTTGGGTGTATTTAAATTATTTCATTACTTATTTATTTACTGCAAACTTATATTACATTAGGCTATAATAACACATTTTAGTTTAATCATCATTGAATAGCGATAAATAACTAGATGTAGCAATGTAAGTAGATGTGTGGATGTCAAAATGAGCTTCCCCTCGTATGAAGTGTATACATAAAATGCATTCCCTTATCCCTTGAAAGATAACTAGATGGATTATTTGATGATCTTAAATTTCCTTTGGATCTAACCTTAGGTGATAGTAATATATTCTTAGAGATTGGTCCTTTATTTTGGTCACAAAGATTTGTCTTTATATGATTCCCTTGTTTGAGTTTTCTAATTTACAAATAAAATACCAAACCCTAAAAAACAAGTTTCCCAAAAGGGGAGAGCAAGATAAAAATGGTCCAGGGGCACCTAGAGGTGATAAGGGTTCCTTGGCGTTGGCATCCTAGTTGGGTGTTGGTGTCTAGAGCTAGGCAAGATAAAGCAATGAAAGTCAAAATTGTCAATGAGGTGTACTAGACCACACAGAAAGAAAGAAAAAATAAAAGTTAAAAATTAAAACATTATAATAATTGTGTCTCTTATTAAAAAAAATAAAAATAAGTATGCTTTTAATAAACTATAGATGTACACAATAATTCATGGTTAATTATGTTTAGAAATACACACACACATTAGTTGTAATGGATGGGTACGGATAATGGTCGTACTTCATAGTATTTGCGTGAGCCATTATACCACTTTTTCACTCCCACCAAATATCCTTACTTAGGAATAGGGAGGAGATATGTCCCAAACCTTCAATCCTAAAAAAATATATCATTCATGGTTTAAATTCGTTCTCTTTTTACTGATGGCATGGGGAAATATGCAAGGGGTTCCTTTCGGGAAAAAAAATCAAACAAGACATAAATCTTTAGAAAATATGAATGAAAAATTTCTTAATCAAAAGCATCCCCAATGAAGCTATCTTATGGGTAAGATTGAATGTAGATTGAATGGACTTTTAATTACTACCCTTGTGAACACGGCTAAAAAGAACAGATTTTATTTTCTTCCCATTACATGTTTACTGCGTAAGGATTTCGGTCCCGTCAGAATCCATGTTTTCCCTTGTGATATAAATCTTCCACATGGCTTCAAAATATTAGGCTCTCATTATACACTCTCCTAGTAATCTACATTTGTTTATGCGCATAACGTGGAGGTAAAACGCTGGCTGAACATCAGTTACAGACGAGGTCACTCTTCATATGTGTATCTTCTACGAACAATTTCATAGATGAGTATCTTAAGTATCACTCTGCTGGGTCAATCTAATCCTATTCCAATGTATTGGAAAAATTTTGGAAGCATTGGGAGACGTTTGCCATTTTCATAGAATCATGATTAATGGCACAAATTAGGGACATAGTATAATTGTATCCCTTTAGTGTTGAAGTTGTGTTAAGCATTGTTGATGTTAACTTTTTGGATCCTATTATACACATCATTTTTGTATCAATCTTATCTATCTTCATAGCCACTGGTGCATACTTTTGAGTTGTATATGTGGGTTTTTTTCATTTTTAATATTTTCTTAAGTTGTGTGTATTTTTTACCAATAGAAGACGTATGTGTGTGGTTACACATCACAATTTTTTCATAATCATGGTGAAAATGTCTATTGTGTAATAGAAGTTAAAAGGTTTCTCTAAATTTAAATCTCCAAATGAGGAGCTCATGCTACAAGAACTATCCGATCATATTATTTTTTTGGCAATCCTTTGTTACAGTGTCGCTCCTATAAAACGGTATATCCACAAGCACTTTCTACATCAGGGCCTCCCACTTTGAAGTGCGAATTATCTTACTATTTTACTCATTAGGGCATCCAAAGTTTCTTCACTACCTTCTGCTCGCTAAGTATGCATATGTCTACCATCATTAAAATTGTATTACTTCATTTTTAACACTTTAAAGAGGGGAAACTTTGTAGATCACCCTATTAGAACACATAGCATATGTGTTATCTTATTTCCTTCCAATTAGAATTAATTATATCCTACTAGAAAACTTTTTCTTTAGAATTAATTAACAATTAATTCTAATTACAGGTCACACCTACCCCCTTTAGATATTAATTAGTTAATTCTATCTGTTATTTGGAATTGAATTAATATGCCACCCCATGACACCATTAAGCTAATGATAGCAGCAAATAAAAATAGATGTTATTCAAGTAAATGTGCAAAGATGGTTTTTAATGTATCTCCTCAAAACTTATGTATATACTAGTTAAATTGGTGGATTTAGGATTTGCAACATCTACTTATCAAACTCATACTCCAAGATTGGACTTTCAACCTACCTAATTAATACCTGCGACACCCTAAAAATATAGCAATACAAATTGCATGTATAAACCTCTTAAATTCATCTTCTAATTATTTCACAGTGCATTACAACCACTTTTGATCCATTGCGCCTTCATTTTATATGAACCTTTACACATACCATAGTATGATACTTGCTCATGTCCAAGAAATAACAATTATCAACCTAAATTTCTTCTCAAACATTCTGATTTGCTTCGCACATGGCCTCACCCTCAACTATTAAATCTAGGCACATTCCTTTGTGGGAAACTCGTCCCTATAAGCATTGAGAAAATTTATCCCAATTCCTCTAATTTGACATCCACATTCTCTAATCCTATACATAGCTTGTAGCATTAATGCATCCCCTAACCCATTTGGAGAAGTTTTTATAATCTAATTCAAGCACTCACAATCATTCAAATAAATCCTACATAGTATACCATAAGTCCAAACCCTGTGAATTCATACTAAATTATATTGAGGTTATGTAAAGAGATTTACTTTAAGAGAGGTATATTAAATATGGAAAATGGTTAAATTTTAGGCTTAGGATGTCACATCCCCAATTTTCATTGCTTACATTAACCTCCTGATTACATCCCCTAAAACTCGTAGAAATTTTATTCTCTCCTGACATGGTGCAAATTGATCTTTTAGCTATGATGGAAATCATAGGAGGAGTTTTGGTATATTGCCACTTGACCATTCCTGAATTATAGGTAGTTATTTAGAATAATGACTTCTATATTTTATGGAATTACATATCCCAAAAAATTGGGTATAGTTATTAACTACCACCATGCTTTCCATTATAAAAAAGGATTTCAAAAGAAACTCAAAAAAGTATACTAACATATATTGATTTTTTAGGGAATGTCGATATTTTTGTTTGTAGAAAGACCTAATACTTTTTTGAGCTACAACTGTATGGCATATATATATATATATATATATATATATATATTATATATCTCTATATTATATATATAGCCCCCCTTGAATTCAATAAGCCAATTTACTATTGGAGGTTCCTCATTTATGTATGTACGATGTTGAAAGCCTATAGCTTTAAAATGGTCTCAACATTGCATGTAAGGGTCTTATAAGGTATGAAATACTACACATAGGGTCCTTAATCATATTTGGCTCAAGAGTATGTTACATGGTAATCATTATCATTCTAAAAAGTATCATTATGAGCCGTGTTATACATTGGACTTATGTAAACGACCATTTTTTGGGGGGGTTCATGAAACATTATGGATGTGATCTTAAATATAATTAGTATTACACATATGGTTAAACACCTCATAACAATAACACACTCCATTTACCTCCTTTTGTCCAATATTACATGTTATCTAGCCATAGGTACTAATGACACATGTTAAATTTTGAAGTCTAAGATGCATTAGTATCATTTTCTTTAAATAATATAGCATTGAGGCATGGTTCTAAAAATAGCCTCAAATACCAAACTCTCCTCTTGCTCATCTCTATCTCTCTCTTTTTAATCATCCTAATAAATAAGAAATCAACTTCCCATATCATGCTCATATAACTGATATTCAAAACAATACTGATAATGTTAATATTGTTCGATTTTGGACAAGAGGTAGCTTACTCATTAATTTATAGTTAGATAGCTCTAGATACAAACATTTATCATAATTCAACATTTTCAACATCATTTATTAGCTAGTATGTATTTTCATCCTTTCATTGTTATCCAAGGCTTCTATCTTGCAATTCAATCTAAATAAACTCATTGACTTTAGATTATCCATTTTAATTTCATGCCTTATTTAATATATTAGTTACAAGGGATAGAATACATAATTAAATAAACTTTTCCTAATGGGGAACATGGCCTGAAACCATTACTCAATTCTAGGTATGGTTGGGTACCTGTTGGTACTCTAAATTGATTCTCCTGTCAGGGTCAAGCAGCATCACGAAGTTTGGTAGGAAGCTTAGAGACAGATAAATCATGATATGAGTCATTTTGTAGCCAGGGATGGGATCTAACTAGCCCTTAATCACTCAGATGTGGAGAAATGGATAACACCCTCAAGAGGATTTGATCTATCCTCACTACTTTAGGTTGTGCCTTTCAACCAGGGGTAAGAGGACCCTTTTGTAGCCTGTTGTTTATGGAGGAGATGGAGATATCCTTCCTAATGAAGTTTGTTAAGGAGACCTTGAAGGAAAATATGATCAATATAGCAACAAAATCTAACTCTCACGAGTTGTCACTCTAGATAGTGGAGATATTCTCTAGGCAAGGTTCAGGATACTAAAGACATTTGGAATCCTAATTGTTTCTACATGTTTTGGTAATAAAATTTGTGCATTTGTATACACACATGAAAAACAGGGGTAGTATGGGTAGGATTATTTGTTTGCAGTGAATTTTGTGGGAGGTGAAGCAAGATAAAGTTGATTATACCAAATATTTGAGAACCTATTTTACAAAAATGGAAAAATAAACAAACAGAATGCCATAGGACGCAGCTAAAATGTTCCTTTTAACCAGAAGGTGTGCTTCAATGGAGGCCCAGATTAGCACT
Organism: Taxus chinensis; assembly: GCA_019776745.2. Lineage (NCBI taxonomy): Eukaryota > Viridiplantae > Streptophyta > Pinopsida > Cupressales > Taxaceae > Taxus > Taxus chinensis. The sequence continues at coordinate 43,498,596 of CM034157.1, read as the reverse complement.
GTTTTCACACAAACTATCAAGAATTCTAACACAAAGGCTTGTAGTTAAAGACCCAACAAACATTATCAATCCCTCTGAGCCCAATCACGCCTAAGATACACCTCAGAAGGCTTACAAACAATATCTTATCAACAGATGAGAGTCAAAGTGATTTTAAATCGTTTATTTCACTCCCAGATGAAAGCTCTTCTGATAAATGAAATTGCAAAATGCCACTAAACTATCACAAGGATTGAGATCTTGTGTGATTCAAAACAGATTTTGACATTTAAGATTTGCAATGGGAACAAGAACAACTATTTGCAAACATTCAGAAATAAAGACAAACAATTTTGCTCATAAGATCCACACAAAATAACTCAAGTTTGATTAAATTTATCAGCAAGGGAAAGTTTCAAGAACAATCTCAAAGCTTTTCAATGGTTGTACACATGCAACCACCTTGACATGATATAATTTAATAAAAAAAAGATATACAGGATTCTCAAACAGCTTCTCAAAAGGGATGGGCTCTATTAATCCTTTTTTCTATTAGAAAAATCAATCACTAACCCCTCACACTCCAACCATTTGTACGATAAATTTGTGCCATTTATAACATAATCAATAGAGCCTTCCCCCCCCTAAAATCTAGACATTGAGTTCCACTAGTGCTTGTCATGATCAAGATCATGATTCCCAGAATCAGATCTGCAAAAAGTCACCAGGTGCTCAAGGGGGCAGATCTCTTTGAAAATATCCAGAATTCAACACCTTCATCTAACAAATCACTCTTCCTTCTATTCGCCAACCACTTCTACCCCTAATCTATCAAATCTGGTTCCTTGTGTGCTCGGGAGAAGAAAAATAGAAAATCAGATCGAGCCCGATAGTCAGACCATTTTAATGGTGAAAGACGTCTCCAGATCTTTCCTCACCAAACTTAGATACCAAATTTTAATACCCCTCCCTGCTTGGTGTGTAGGAAATACCAAGAAATCATGAAGACTCACACTTCCAGGAGCATTTCATTAAAAATGGGGGGAAAATCATATTCAGACTCACAGTTGTCGTTGACCTCTACTTTGAATTTGGGCCATCCACATGGGAAGATTCAATTTTAATAAAGGCCCTGGAGGGTTCCTTTGACTTTTTACAACCTTTTGAAAAAATGGAAAAAAAAATTCCATTTTGCTCCGCACTCTTCTGCCCTTGAGAAATGAGCTTGAAACGTGTCCCTGAGGTGGGTCCCAAAGGAACCACGGTCAAATTTTGATATTTCACCTCCCTTTTGGAAAAGGGAAAAGATTTCCAAGTTTCCCCCGCAGCTCCATCCTTTTGCTTCTGGTCTCTAATGGGGGTCCCAGCAGAAACACGCTTCCTTCTTTGCTTTTAACCCCTTTCTCCACAAAAAGGAAAATTTTCCAAATTTCACCCAGGCGTTTGCATCTCCGCTGTTGACCAGGGAAAAACTTTGACTATTCTCTGTCGGGTCTGTGGGCCATTTTGATGTTTTAGTCTTTCTGGTAGCAAGGGGAAAAAATCCAAGTTTCCCTCGATGGTCCGCTTCCTCAGCCTTTGACTTTTCAAAGCCAACTTTAGGCTCCATGCATTCAGGCTTGTGGTGCCATCTTGAGACTTTAATCCCTCAAAAGTTGAGAAAAAATCCAAGTTTTCCCCCAATGAGCGTGGGCTTCACCTAGCGTGTGACTATTTCAAAGCCAAACTTTGGGCTACTTTTTGTCTGGCATAAAAACCATTTTGAGATCTTTAATTCTTTTGATGACAAGAGGCAGCGGATCCAATTTTCCTCCGATGATGTCCTTCCCGGTGCATTTGACTTCTTAAACTACCAAATGTCAAAAAGGCAAATCTTGAGATGATCCCCAAAAGTTGAGACCTTGAATGAGCGCGGGCTCGCCACGTGTTCTTATGGCGCAACTTCAAAAAACCTTAACGCTTCAAAATGATTTGACAGGGGCACGCTTCTATTTTCAAATTTTAATCCATTTTTCCAAAAGGGAAAAACATTCAAATTACCTCCGAATGCCCACACCTCTGAAATTAGCTTTGACACGTGTCCTCCTGCGGGGTCAAAGTAATACTTTTTCCTTGCCACTTAAAATTTGCTTTAATCAGAGCCTGGCAGGGCTGCGGGGCAAGTTCAAACTTTTTTCCAAAGTAGCCAAAAGGCACAAGTTCAAAAAACAAACCCACCACACCCCACCCAATTAGAAGAAGCCACGTAAGCACTAAAAAAACCAATTAGAATGGAACAGAGCTACATGGGACCAAGTTTTCCTTTTTGCCAAAAAAGCAAAAAGTGATTAGTTAAAGCATTTTCCCGTCGTCCCCTAATCAACCAAAAGAAGCCACGTATGACCGCCAAATGCTAAAGAATAATTTTAATAGGAAAAGGACACCCGTCAGACAATCAAAAACACATAAAAAACACCATACATGCCCATAACCTGATTTTTTCGCTAAGGACTAGAAAATCTTTGGAACAAAACCTAGTGAATCATTGTTCCGAGCATCTTTCGACCATGGGTTTGGATTTTCAAAGGCATATAAATGTAAATTGATCATTCTCAAGCTTCCACAATGGTCGGGGAAAGATAGGGAAAACGGCAAGGCCCGTACGGATTTTGAAGAAATTAGGGCAAAAAAAGGGCAAACTCGAGAGATTTCTTTAAGGAGGGGATATGAAAATGGATTCTACAAACAATTCAACACATTTCAAATAAAGGTAGAAGATTTTAGAACACCCACATTGAGATACAAAACATTTCAGAACACGCAAATCTTAGGAAAATAATGGCAAATGGGGCGAAACAAATATGAGCACCAATAAAACCAATTAGGTGTAATGTTGAATCTAGTTAGGGTGTAAATAGGAGTTGATTATCATTACCATGTTTATATCAAGTAGAGTGCCCCCTTTTTTTATGGGTAGAGGTAATGTTTGGCTATTAGAATTTTATTTTCAAGGGTTAAGTATTCTTTTGGTATTACTATAAATCACATATTTATTCTCTATTTTCTGCATGTTCATTTTCCTCTTTGGAAGGAAAATTTACATTTTCAAACACCGTGAGAATGAAAACTTAAGAGGAATGCGATTCACTTTGGTCAGGTTGGGATTTTGTGGATTTCTTTGGATTTTTTTTTAATGGCTTCAAATGCAATACAAAATCTAAGGAAAACTAACTCACAATGTTCAACAGTACCATGCACAATACTCCAATGGAGAATATAATACTCATGCTTGTTAATGTCAAGAGGTGTGTTATTACTAAGTGGGTCTTGGTTACAGATTTTGATGTGGTTATATATTTGATGAGAAGAACTTGTTCTTTGGTTATCATTTTTTATCATTTGTCTTTGTAATACTATAAAATACTTATCAATTGTTTGGAGCTTGTTATGTATACGATCTAATTAAGAAGCAGTGGTTGTTGGAGGAATCAATTAAGTGATCTTCACCACATGAACAAGGTAAAATTGTGATTTTGAAATTTAGAGTTTTGCAATGGAAATTCATTACTAGTGGGAATAATATTCAAAGATGGGTATTTCGATTTCCATTAGAATACTTTTGTAATTTACCCTTTTTGGATCCAGTTATATATCTACTATTATTGACTCTACATTGACTTTCATAAGAAATACAAAGGTGAAATGACCTAATGCACCTTTATACATTTATAAAGAAAGTTTATGCATATGTTTATGAAATGAAGTGAATCTACCCAACATTTTTTGAAACCTAGCATTGAAATATCTATTTTCTCTATGTTTTCCCTTTTTACACTAGAAAACTATTTGTATAGAACACTAGGGTCAATAATCTACATAAATAGTACTATGAATGTTTCTTCAAATTGAACCCAACTCATAATAGAATTATGTGTCAAATTAAGGAACCAATCATATATATTATCATTCTAGGCAAATTAGAAAAATCTACAAAAAACATCTTCGTATTCAACACTCACTAATATGCAAAAAGAATTTAAAGCAATTAAGTGTTCCTTAATATTCATACTACTACCATGATTGTACGTGGACACATATCTATCTGTATTTCTAGGTAATTCAAGGAGATCTACATTAATAACAAGTGAAATACCTCCTAACTAGCTTGGTTTAGTAATTTTTGTCAGTGTAAATAGAGGAAGGCAAGCGATTGGGGGAATAAATATTGAATAATTTACTAAATTTTGGGAACACTTCGTTAATACCATTATCATATTTGGGTTTCTATTAAAATGCTAGATTAAAACCCTCGGTGCAGAGTTATATTTTCAAAGCTGAGGTTATAAATATAACTTATGACAATTTATGACAAAGTATCTTCCTTCTATAGAAAATCCTATGTTAAGTGTTAGTGTTATGAAAAAAAGAACAAATGATAAATAATAAATGGTAAATGTTTTGATAAGTTTAAAGTTTGTTACAAATATATAATTAATGAATAATGATAGATATGAATTATGTGTAGAAATTAATATATGAATTCTAAGAAAATGGATAATTGTCTTCTCTAGTGGTTTCCAGTTCTTCTTCTCCATAGTAATCTGAACTCTCGTCTTCGATATACTCTTCCTTTAAGAAGCCTAAAATATATTATGTTTCTTCTTCTTCTATGTCTGAATTGGAATCAAAATCTGAGTGTTTGGTATTAGTTTGATCTTTAAATGTAGTCTCAGACCTTAATTCTTCTACTTCAACTTCATATTGATACTCAAACCAAGCAAAATCTACTCAGATATGTAGAACCTCAAAGAAGGCTTCCTAGAATTCATTTTTGGCTTCATGGATTCATTGAGTGGATTCAAAGATGTTTTGCTAACTATCCAAATGGGTGAAATGGATGGAACACATCTCGATGTGGTGTATAATGTCATATTTCTCCCAATGTAATGGATGATGGATGATAGGAAATGAGTTGATGCTAGTTATTTCATGACCTTGACCCTCTATTGCCTTCTAAACAAGACATTCTTCAGAAAATGATAGCAGAAAAAGAGATGAATACAAATGGATGTAGATTATTGGACACAATTGGATAAAACTACATGAAAACAAACCTCATAGGAATAATAGGAGATTCTAGTAATTGCTATCAATTATTGATGAACAATAATAGACTGATAAAAGGAAAGATTTAACCAATTGATTCAAAAATTTATTCTTTTAGGAGGATAATATGAGTTGATAAATGATCAGATAAAAATGTAGAAACAAAGCTATAAAAATATGTCTGACCTTGGTTGGAGATGGTTGAGTAATTGGTGAAACTTGGAGTCAGGTGATAATTTTCTAATCTGTAACAAGCTCCTAATTGGTTCCCAAGATTAGTAGATGATTGTAAATGCCAATGCTAGATTATAATGTGTTGATGTTGGTACACTATCACAATGCTAAACTGTAATAGAAAACTCTGGCTTGAAAAATGTAAGAAGATGATCCCAAAAAGTGACTATAAATTGGGCTTAAATAATCACCAGCGATTTAATTAATTGCTGACGATCTCGGCCTATTTGTAATTGTTTAGTAAATTATTGGAAGTATTGGCTAATTCAAGGTTCTTGTTTACATTTTCATGGTATAGGTTTGTTGGGTTTGTTTAGATGTGTAATATTTTTTAGGGAAAATGATATAATAGGATGGATTTTTCTAATTTAGCTAGGATATATATTAGGTGTTTATTTAGAAAAATATTATGTGAGATAATGTAAGATATTTAATAGATAAATAGGATGGAGATAGGATAATCATGGGTTTAGCTTAATTAATATACTTAATTAGAATAAAGGGGTGTTAATTAACTAATGGAAAATGTAGTGTATTATTTAGGTTTAATTAATTAATTAAATGTGGGATGTTGATGTGTGTAATTAATTGAGGTGGTGAGTGTGTTGTGTACAACATTGATATATTTAATTAATGATTTGGACCAAGATGACGTAGAGTAAATTTTCGGTGTCTAAATCTGCCCCATTTTGTCTGGTGGTTTTAACATCAAAGTGTTAGACATAAATGATGAAAATTCAGTATATATGGGTGATCTAACTGCAACGCAATATAGGGAACACTAGTGCTTGTGTATGTGTTTCATAAAAATTTCCCTAGTCCAAGGGATACCAAAACAATATGTGTTATCGAGGAGTCAAATGATAGGGTAACCAAGGGGTTAGACACCTATGGATGTATGATTCGCAAAGGAAGGATTAATAGATGGGGAAATTCAAGTAATGGGGGCCAAGGGGCACGTGTCCCATAGATAAAAGACAAATCCCAATGTTGATTTTTTTATTCCATTTAATTTTTCAAGGACTAGGGTCCATTGAAAGTAGCATAAAATTTGAAAAACGTGATGAATGACATGTTTTGGAGAAAAAGAGGGGATAATGAATGAAATAGGGGTCAATCACTAGCGATTGATAAAATTCCCAATGATTAGGGAAATTACCAGTGATTGCGCCACGGTAACATTTGGGCCTATAAATAGCTGATTGTGAGTTCATTTTAGCACATTGTTACCATGGTGAAAACAATTTGACATATCAAGTTAGGTGAGAAACAACGTGTTTACAGGTCAAAAGAAGTGAAATTCAGATTAATGGTGTCTTCTAGCAGACATTGGAAGCTTGTGAATGTTGCGGTAAGAAATATCAGCCTATTTTTTTTAACTTTTGTGTTGATTTTTTTAGTTTTAGGGGTTTTTCACCATTTTGGTGGCAACAGGTTTCCCTAGATTTGAATCATAGGAATCGTTGATGATTCATGCAATCACTAGCAATTGAAGTGAATCGCGGGTGATTCACCTATAATGTGGATAGTTTGTATTTTTGGTTATTGAAATGATTTTTAAGAGATCTTTTAGACTTTACATGGTGTTTATGGTTCCAATATAGACATTAGTGTGGAATATAATTGATATTGTTTATATTTTGTGATGATGTTTATATCTAACAATTTTACAAAGTTACTTTTTTTGTTTACAAACAGAAAAATCTAGTTTTGTACAATAATGTGCTATTGTAGTCATTTTGATGTTTTAGATGTTATTCATATTAGGTGATGATGTTGATGTTGATGTAAAGAAATTTTTGATATGTTGTGAATAATATTTTCTATATTTTGCGATAATGATACTAATATTTATTTGTGTTTTTTTGTGTTTAAAGGTGGATGCTAAGGTGACTATCCATGATCGCATACCACTGATATTGGATGAGGTGAAGATTGATATGTCGGATGACGATTGGGAGCATGTAGAGGTTGTACCTTTAGGTTCCATGAGACATTATTGATAGTTACAAATATGTTAGATATTGATGTTGGCTTTGTTGGAGCGGTGGAATCCTCCCTAATTAAACTAAATTCAAATTTCTTTTGGTTGCCTACTGGGGAGATCAAAATTACTTTAGAGGATGTACACCACATCCTAAGACATCCTATCTGGGGAGAGGTTGTATACATTATTACCGAGGAAGAGAGAAATGATGTGATAACTAGGTTGTATGGAGAGGATGTAAGGGATATCAGATTTGAGTCATAGACATTTGCTTATGGAAAAGTATATTCAGCTGAGATAAAGGGTCATACTCGGATGACCATGATGATGATTCCCATCATTTATTACAATTTTCTAGATTTTGGAGGTGGCTAATTTCCATGGATGATGGTGGGGGTTGTGGCCTAAATAATGTAGTGTAATACTATTTTTGAGTGGGGTCCTACCCTACTTGCATAGACATTTAGAGAGTTGTGGGCATGGAACGTCCACAAGTGGTATGGTATTGATATGGGGTTCTTATTATAGGCTTGGGCCTTTGAGCACATTATTATTTGCTGAACCAGTGGGGTTACATTGGGGGATTTGTGATGAGAATCCTTGATTTTTCAGTTGGAGTGAGGATGCAGGTCGTGGGCTGAAGAGTTGGAGGATAGCCATACTATCAAGAGTTATTATCTAGATTATAGGTAGAGGTGTTTTATGGAGACCTTTCTTGTCTTTTCTTGTTTTGACTGATTTTTCCCTTGATTTTATGAGTTGATGTAGTCATTTTTACACCCATCACAAAGGAAAGAAATCCCATGTGCACCGGCCTATCACCCAGCGGGTGCTAGGTGCTCACCCGAGGCATGCACGGGCACCGAGTCTCTCTTTTATGTGATTTTAGTGGGAAACATCATCTATGATCCAAGTTTAAGAGATTTGAGAGGAAATAAGACATACAAGCACCATAGAGCTCAAAACAGCTTCTAGATCCTTGAAGTCATTCCACACAGAAAAGTGCTTAATAGATTATAGAACTTATACCAAAACAGAAAGGAAGTTGTACAAGCATTCATACTTAGTTCATAAACATAAATGAAAAAGAACTATGAAGAAGGATGTATGCATCAGAACCATTAATGTTCATATTCACATAAACTGGTAACCTCATTACATTCATTAGGCCCATTACAGAATGTCACAGAAGGGAAGACCACAGTCATGCATTATAACTAGATTCATATAGCTAGGCTCTCAAAAGAAAATTTATAACCCCCAAACCCTTGATACATCCTTTCCTATGCTTATTTACCCAAGCTAACAGAGTCCTTGCAGTATTTCTGCAGAGCTCCGCCCTCTATCCATTTCTTCCTCTTTTCTATTTACTTCTATAGGCACTTGTATATATAGCCTTCCTGAACTGCCAACTCATTCTTCTGCAGCCTCAGATCTATTGCCAAGTGTCTGAATGTGGTCCTCCATGGGCACATGCTCCTTTAGGCCTGAGCTCACCACTCCTTGCCATGATGTCCTTCTAGAAGCTTCTATCCGCAGGCATATTCCTTCTAGGCCACCCTGTCGCCAGGCTGGCACCTTATCCACTCGGGTCACATTTTTCTCATGTGTTTTTCCCGATAGGTCAAAAATGGCTAAGTCCTAAATTCTACTCTGTCTGAGTGTGCATCCTAGGTTCTACCAAAAACCTACTTGAACCCTTCCCTGTGTGCCTTATCTTGTGCACTTTTTTCAACCTTGTGCGCCTATGCGCCCTTTTTGGACTTAGTTGATATTTTAGGGGCCCAACATCACCCCACACTTTACCTATTCTTCCACCCTCAGGAAACTTCCTCAAAGAATAAAGAATACACAAATACTTAACATCTTGAAAAAGAATAAAGGGGACAAAGAATGAGAAAATAAGGAAGAATGGGGAATGATACTACTTAAAGCAATAAGAGAGGGACATTCTTCTGCAAGTCGGCCTCCAGATTGTTCCAGGCATCGACCTCATTTTGTGCCCTCTAGAAAATATCACCTACTAAGGTGCTCACCTGATCAAAACCCAACCCATCCCCTTGTGCACTCATGGTGTCAACAATTTTCTCTAACTCCTTGCCTATATCCTCTAGTGCATCCATCCTTCGTGTAATCTACGGGTATAGTTCCTTTAGCCAGTTTTTAACTGAGCCCCGTAAGGTTTCAATAACTTTTGATTTATTTTCTACCTCAGCTAGGATATTTTCTCACTTTGTTATGTTCCCCTTGTTCTTCTCCTATAACTCTTTAAGTTCTCTTCATCATTAGCGACCAAGCATGCTTGCCACTTTGTCTCTGTCTACGCAGTTGTCGTACATGGCCTCAGCAGTCTGGGAAGTAATCTTTACATCAACAAGAACCTTGTTGTATTCAGCTATGAGCTGCCATGAATTTCAATTTATCCTCCTTTTCTAAATGTGCCACCACTTCTTCTGTAGATTCCAAGGCTAGCGGATGCCTCTCCATGGTGAGGATTCTTGTTAAGTTCTCCAGGCATTCTAGGGCAAATCCATACTTCTACGTGGGAGGCGCTAGGTCTAGATGCTTCAATACTATTGCATCTGTAATGGACTCCACCTTTTTGTATACTTCACGCACTCTAGCCTTCTCATCCTTTAACTCATGCTACAACTGGGTGCTGATCAACTTTTCTTGACTCAGCTCCTTTGTCCTCTCAGCTAGCTCTTCCTCTTTCTTCTCTAGTTCATCCTCCAGAACTTTGAGTCTATCATTCCAGAGTCTAGCTTTGACCTCAATGGAGACCTTGTTGAGCACGTTGCACAGTTGTTCATCCGAGAGTTGTTGAGCATTCACCACTGGGTTGTCTCCTTTTGATTCCGGTAATGTTATTATTTCCATGTGGCTTACTTCAAATTCTGGCTCATCAAGATGGGACTCAAATGCCCATGAGAGCATCTTCCTTGTCTGCGGGTATGCAACCTCCTTATCAAAAGATGACATTATCAGGAGCTCCTCTGTTGGAACTGTGCTTTGAAACTATGCACGCAACACTTTGTTGGGGTCATCAATATAACCCATCCATGGCCTCTCCTCCTCCACGTGATTTCCTCTCGTGCACTTGCCCTTAGGAATATTTACAGTTAAAGTGGGGCCTCCAGTGCTTCCATGGTCCTTTTCCCCGCTCTCTTCCTTATCCTCATTCATCACCAGCTCAGCACTGCATTCCAACTCCTCTTCCACTAAGGTCTCAATGATCTTCTCAGCCTCTCTTTCCACCACCTTGTTTACCTTATGGCTTCTCTCCCTTCCTTCTTCCCGATGCCTTCCTTCTCCTGGCTACCCTTTATTGCATGAAAGATGAACCCATTCTTCTCTCCTTCTCCCTCCTCTGAGTCGTGTACACTGAACACAAGTTGTTCTTGGTTTACCTCAGGCTCATCTTCCTCATCATCATCCCTTTCACCCTAGTAGGCCCTCCAAACTCTCAGTGTACTCAGAATTCAACTCCTTTGTCATCTTCTACTTCTTCCCAACTGGGGATTCCAGTGTAGGTGACTTTATCTCTTCTTCTTCCAATGACTCCTTGTCTAACGGATCCTCTAGCTCCGGAGTCTTCTCTTTGACTATGGAATTTTTCTTGCGCGAATACATACTTGTTCTAGTGCTTGTCCTAGGGATACTTATTGTCTGTGTATCAACTATAATTGGTACTTTCTCCTTTGGTTCTTTTTCCTTCTATTTGGGTGTGGGTCTCTTCCTACTAGTTAGGTCCTCAAGTATGGACACCTCATTCTCCAGATACATGCCCTTCTCAAATTTGGGTCTTATGTAGAGGTATACTCATGCCGCAGACCCTCCTACAATGGGAAAAGTCATGGGTCTCACCATTTGGACCTCATGTGACACATACGCACATTTGTTGGGGTAGACCAACCCTTTACGCATTTCTTTGTGGTCCCAATCTAGATTACCAAGGTCCAGCTTCAACTTGTTGGATTCTTTGAACCTGTTCACTCCCGCTTGGAAGTGTTGAGCTGTGAAGGAAAAAGGGAGCTTGCACCATGGGCTCCATGTCTCATCTATCAGTTTAAATTTGTCAGGGCAGAAAGGTTTGTACACCGCAAACTTTGCTTCTCCCTTGGTGGTTGCTGGAAGTTGTTCAGGGATCCTCCATTCCACCCCAAACGTGTTCCTTAGGCACATGTACCACTTCTATAGACGCACCTTGTGCACAGTCATCATACTATCATAGGTGTACTTCTCAAACCTCTTCTCGGGTGAAGGGTCTTCAATAGGGTACTCCCACACGAATTTTTCCACTACATCCACCACTCCAATCTCTGAGAGCACAATGTTTAACAGGACATTACCAAAGAGGATTTTATCACCTTCCTGCACGTAGCTGCTAAAAATCTTATCTGCGATGAATGTAGACAAGTTGTAGATGGTGCCCTCCGAAGTCCTCCTGCAAACATTCAGCTAGGATTTTTTTATCTAGGTCCATCTCTCCTGAACATTTAACTTTGTCACAATGTGTGTGGCCATCTTCATCACTTGGTCCTTGATGTCTGTGATATCAAAGCACCTCGACCCCTTTTTGTATGCATAAGCACGATGGTTTACTTAATTGCATCCTTGTCACATAGGTCATCCTCCAAACTTTCACCTTTGCAGATGAGGCTTGTGAAATGTGAAACAAGTTGATGAGTAATGCACATCTTGCACCCTGCAAACTGAAAGTAATCTTTGTGTAAGTGTGACATCAACCATTGATATAGGTTCTCAGGCTTTCCAAAGTAGGTCAACCCAAAGAGTTGTAATAATCATGACTTCTCCAACTTCACTTTTACATCATCGTTATAGAAGGGCAAACCCTCTAGTGTCCTTTCATTTGTCAGGTGCACTAAATCCAATGCCATTTCCTTCTCAATCGTGCTCAAGCGATGATTATAATCATTTACTAGCATATTTCTTAAATGGGACTCCCACTCGTGCCCAAGCAATGCTCTGTCTAGGTACTACATTTCTACATACCACTCTTTATTTGTACTCGCAACGGTTTCTTGTTGCTTGCTCTTTCCTTTTCCCTTTCCCTTTCCCTTCTTAGGTGTGCCAACTAGTTTGTTGGGTGCCATTATCTAATGTTCTTACACTTCAAATTCTTCACTTCTTTGTTTTGTACCCCTTTCCAAGTTTAGATTTCAAACTAGTGAAGAAAACTCTTAAGTTCCGATCTGTGCCCTAGATACCAAACCTAACTGGAATCTCTTTTCACCAGAGATGCTTCTCCACAATTCTTCCCACACTCCATGTGAATCACTTGCCTTTCTGGTTTTTAGAATCCAAAAGTTCACTCATGCTCAAATTATTGCAATATTTCTTCACATAGATCAACTCTGGAAACCCTAGTTTGTAAAAGGTCTTCTCTTCATATATGCAAAGTGAATAATGAAATGTCTGAACCTCTAGTATTTTCTTTTTTTAATTATTAAATGCTACTTCACCTACTACCATTCTTTTAACATTTAATGCAGATTTTTAAAACAAATCTTGACTTTTACACCCTAACTCATGTGTCCAACCCTGCGCAGACAATCTTCCAACCTTTTGGCACACAACCAATCCATCTTGACAGGAGACTCTTGAGCATGCGTAACCAATGCCGAAGGCACTTCTTCTGTCATGATTTTTTTCTCTCGACCACCTCATCTTATTTATGCGCTTCTTTTGGTTTGAAAATCTGTCGCTGGGTAGATTTATGGATAGACGAGCCAACAGTGTGCAGGGCATAGCCCCTCTTTGAGTCAGCAAAGCGAAACTGGTTTATTGCTATTCTACCAGCAGGAATCTGTGCAAGTCTCACAATATTCTACCTTCGGGGGTTTGGGATCTCATCCCAGTAGGGGTGTTTCCGACTGCGGAAAGAAAGAAATGAAAGAGAGGATGAAGAAAGATCAGATCCGAAGGAAGAAAAGAAATGAATTCCAAAGCAGAAAGGTCAGAGGGTTTATGTTTTGGGATTGGTAGTAAACAGAGCCAAACCTACTTGCATAAACGAATAAAGCAATACTGATGAATAAATGACAAAAAAGTAGAGATAGATTTAACAGAATAAACGCATAGATCTGACATAAGAAAGATCAGATGCCCATAACACACATATTCAGCACAAAGTCTTAATATTTGCATTAATATCTTCTTCTGTTACAAAAAGTACAAAGCCTTTTCTTCTCACTTCTATTTTTCATCTAAAAGATATCCACCCCTGAATACAACAAGTATTCAAGTATATATAGAAGGAGAGAAGAAAAAGAAGACAAAAGCAAACAAACCACTTATTTACAAAAATATCTTACAATAGATTACAAAGTCATTTGTTGACTTTTGACAACTTTGGTGGATGACATCATCCCATGGTGCAACATGGATGATGTCATCATTTGTGTCAACAAATTTTAGATATTTTACAAAGAGAAAGATGAGAAGAAAGAAACTATTCGTCGTCGTCCCGCGGCTGGAAGGGGGTATCCTGCTTTTGCTGCTCGGGTGACAAGATGTGGAACTGGGCACGGTACTCCATGAACTTACTGATCATGGGTTGAAGTTGATCCTCGGAAGGATCCTTGTGTCGATCACTGATAGGTCTCCCGCTCATCTATGAGCTTTTCTGGGAGTTTGGAATAATCATTCTCTGCCTCTATCAGGTACCCGATGAAGTCACGACACGCCAACAGGTTATTGATGGATTCGGCGTCGAACGTGACCTCTGGCCCCAGTCCCTGTGAAACGATCTCCTTGAAGATCTGAATAGTTTCTTCAACCTTTCTTAAGGTGAAAGAAGGAGTGAGCAACCCTGGAGACATTCTGAGAACAATCTGTTCCATTTGATGCATTGCATCCAGGGCTACCTCCTTTACCTTGTCGATCTTCTCCAGGACGAACTCCAGCTGATCCACCCGATAATCCAAAGTGGAAAGGATTTTATTGAGGGCTCTAGGGTGTCCAAAGACGCCAAACTTAACCAGATCATCGACTGAACAGTCGAGCATTTTCTGAAAGGTCTCGTGTTGCATCTTGGCATGATCAAGCTCTTCAGAGATGGGTCCCGCTATCGCCTGGAGTTCTCTGTTTGTTCGATTGATATTCTGGTACAAATCTGTGAACTTAGCGATAACTCCCTCACTTTCTTTGAGGATTTGGCTCCTCCAGGTGGAAACTGCCATGCCCTGCTCACCGATTTTAGCATATTCATTGATCTTATCCTGGCTCAGAGGCTCAGGAGTTTCGGCGGCAGTTGTAGGAGGCGCACTGCCCATTTTCTGCAAGGCGCGGAGAAGATGTTTATTTTGCTCCTTTAGCAGCCTTTTCTCTTCCTTTGCTTCTTGGAGTTTCTTGCAAAGGGCGTCAACTGCAGATAGGGCCTCTCCTTGCAGGCTTTCTGAAGATGTCCCCATCGTGACTTGAGTCACTGTGTAATCTGTCGGAGACAGATCCTTCTTATCCTTCAAAGGATTGGGGTATGCAATCTCCATCACTCTCTCCCCTGATGCACTCTGAGAGAAGCGGGTTATTGGTTTTTGCTTCTTGATCCCTTTTGATGGGATGACGGAGAAGTCCATCGGGGCGATGGGAACTTTCCTCTTCTGTTGACTCAGGTGCTGGGAGACCCAGGCTGGACTTATGGGAGAAGGACCAGAAATAGAGAAGGGGGCAGCTGCAGTAGTAGAAGGGAAAAACGTGGAGACACTTGGAGGCGGCATTGAGAGGAAAGCCGAGGAAGTGCTCACGGGAGGAAGGGATACTGCAGGGGAGGAAGTCATAGGAAGGGAAGGGAGCTCAGAGATGAGGGAAGAAATGGAGGGGGACAGCTCCGCGAGAGAGGAGAAGATGGATGAAGAAGCAGGAGGAACAGTAGAAGAAGGGGGAGAGGACACGACCAAAGGAATGGTCGCTTGGGTCACTCGAGGAGGGGAAGGAGGAGAAGGAGAAGGAACAGAAGGGACCTCAATTGTTACAGTTGTGGCCACATCCTGAGTGGATGTGCCTATTGGAACATCTTCCGCTGCTTCTTCTTCTAAGCTCTTCGGGACTACAACCTGTTCTTGTGAAGCGGAAGGAGGGCTTTCAGGAGCTTCCTCTTGGGTGGAGCTGGACTCACCCTCTTTCCCTTTCCCCTTGCCCTTTGGCTATTGTTTGGACCGAGGAGGTGCGTTGCCCAATGGAGATGTGATGAAATCAACTCTGAGGTAGATAATACCATTCATTCGGCACCAATGCTCTGTTCTTCGCAGATTTTCCTTGACCCTTTCCTCAATTGTCTGAGGCGCTTTGGTCCTGTCAATCACAGCAAACGGCCAATCATCCCCATTTGTATCAAGATACACTTGATCAACTTCTTGATCAGTAGTTTGATAGCCTTTTGGGACGATGGCCACACCGTATTGGATGATTTCGGCCAAGGCTAAGCGGGAATGATCCTTCCTCCTGAGCTCGACCTCATGATATAGGTTGATGTAAATGTCTTCGATCTGAGGGATGTGGATTCAATCGAGCTTGGCCCTTGGGAGACAATTTCTTAGGTCGAAGGTGGGCCTTGCTGGGAAGTTATGTTTTAGATTCAGCAGCTCTAGCTCTGCAAACATGTCCTTCACCTTGTGGTGAGAGAGACACGTATACTTGCCCACTATGAGGGGGAAAGGAGTTCCGCCCTTCTTTCTTTTGAGACACTTCTCATGGTAGGTGATAAGCTGCCTTGACAGATCCAATAGGATCAACTTGGGACCGGCATATCTTGGCAATTTAGTTGGTTCCCCCAAGAAGTTAACTGCCCTCAGATAGGTGAAGGTGGGGAATTGAGTGAACAAGGCCCCCCATTTCTCTGTAGCTGCTACGATGCTCTTGGTCGTGCGACCGTGAGTCATATTCGGCCTCAAAGGCAGATGATGCCGTAGAAGAAGGCATCGTTGATCTTTGTGAACTGGGGGATGCTATTTTCCAGCTTCAGTTCTGGATAATATTCATAGATTTTAACTTGGGGCCAAACCCCGCATCGCATTAGAGCGGGATAGTCTCTCTCTGAAGCCGCAGCATAGACCACGTAGGAGTTCATATAGAACCTCCCCGTTGTGTTAAGTTGTTGTAGCTGCTCAGATATTGTGCTGCTTATGATTTCCGCCCACTCAAAGCGTTGATCGGGCACATTTTTGTTCATTGTTTCTAGGTATCGCAGCATCCACTTGTGAAAATAATGGGCATCAGGAAGCCCAAAGACTCTGCTCAGGAACGTGATTGTGTCACTGAGTTCCTCTGAAAATTCACTGCGATGAATGACTTGTGGCCACTGAGTCACCACCTTTTTGTTCTTTAGGTATACTTCGTTCATCAGCTGCATGCACTGATCCTCATTGTCATCCCAAGCTTTGATGCAATCCTCCTGGCTAACGGCCACAAAGTGACGGTGGTGAGGGATGCCGAGCATTATTTCAAAGTGGCGGGCAGTGAGGTTGATTATGACCTCGCCCTTCTCGTTATGGACACATCTTGTGTCTTTGTTGTAGCATCGGGCTACTACCATCATAAACTCATTGTTTACAACACTAACTGGGATCCCACCAGCAAAATGTAGTGCACTGCCCATCAATTTGTCCATCCATGGACTTCTTGTGACCCTCTGGGTTCTGGCCCAGAAATCCTCCATATCAATATGACCCAGTTCTGAGTCTCTGATGTCTAGGTCACACTCTGCTTGGGACTCGGGCATCCTGACCCTCTGATATTTATACTTCATTTCTTCTTCTTTGAGCTTGGCTTTGGCCTTGGGTTTGGTAGGTCTCTTGCTTGATGTTGACATATGTAACTCTGAACTCAGTTGCTGATCTGCAAGAATAAGAAGTGAAACCCAACACAAGAAAGTCATATCAGCTGTTTGATCTTCCATTAAAGCGTCAACAGAAGAAAGAGTTAGTGATTTTAAGGCCTCAGGGCGCAGGGCGCATGAATACTGCAGGTTACAGGGCTAAAT
Source organism: Taxus chinensis (assembly GCA_019776745.2). Classification (NCBI taxonomy): domain Eukaryota; kingdom Viridiplantae; phylum Streptophyta; class Pinopsida; order Cupressales; family Taxaceae; genus Taxus; species Taxus chinensis. The sequence goes on along the minus strand of CM034157.1, from coordinate 43,481,308 downwards.
AATAAGGCGCACAGGAAAGGGCTGCTGCAAGGGATAAATCAGCGCCAAAGGGCGCATGGCGCATGGACACTGCAGATTGCATTTTTTGTTGTTGTAAGTATAAGTGCGCCTGCGCCATATGTATACATTTTATAAAGGGCGCGGATATTTTTCATGTTACACGGGTGCAGGATGCACCAAAGGGCGCGAGTTTAATGCGTGTAACATCATTTTTTCATGCGCCATAGGGGAACTTGGCGCGGCGCATGGAAGGTCTGCACAACATGATGTTGTTGTAACAATGGATGCGCCTGCGCCGTTTACAGTTTTGCACTTGGCGCAGATTTAGTTGGTGTTACATAGATGCAGGGTGCGCCAATGGCACGAGTTTTTATGATGCAACATATGAGTTTGGTGCGCCAAGTAGGGCGCAGGGAAAGCGGTTGCAACAAGCGAAGGAAGTGCGCCTTGAGGGCGCAGCTGTTCTTTGTGTAACAGACATGGTATATGCGCCATTGGCGCGACTGTATATTATGTTGCAGGGGTGACAGATGCGCCAAAAGAGGAAATAACAGTCTCTTATTTTCAAGCCATGATTCCTTCTCTGAGGGGTTTTACATGTGGTTAAGCTCCTTTTGCAGGGTTCATTGGGTGATGAAGAAGCTAAAAATAAGAGTTCCAAGCCATCATTTCAGGACAGAGTTTCCCCTACCAGCAGATCTGGAAAGAGGGGGAAAAGCATGGGGAAGAATAGCAAGACGGGGGTTGAGTTCATGATTTCACAGCTTATTTGAGTCCAATCCAAACCAACAAGCAAACAAAACACAAAACACACAGAAGCAATGAGGACCTCTTACCCGGATTATATAATGGAGAAGTGTGAAACCGGGTCCACGACGTGATTCGAAAACGACAGGGCAGGTGCGCTGACAGGTACATAGAGAAAATCACGTGATTGTGTCAGATGAAAATGATAGTGCAGATGCGCCAATATATAGGCGAGGTGGTAATAAATGCGCCACCAACTTTTTCAAATGGCGCATGAAAAGCACTGTCGACACAAGAAAGCATGCGCCCTTTGGCGCATCAAAACACTTGCCAACACTAAGTTATGTGCGCCTATGGCGCACCGAAGGTTTTGTTGACATAAGAATATGTGCACCCTTGGCGCACCAAAAAGGGGCGCAACAAAAGTATTGTTGACATGAAGGCGCATGCGCTTTGGCGCATGCAAGGAAGGCACAACATAGTGAGGCGCATCAAAACGCCTGTTGACACCTCAAACCGTGCGCCAAAGGATTTAAAGGGGGTGCATGAGTACTTTGATGTTGCATAGACATTATGTGCGCCCGACCAAAAAAGACCAAAAATGGCTAAGTTCAGAAAACTAGATTTCCCGGGAAGGGATTTTGCAACGTTCCGAACGCAAGAGGTCCCTGATGAGGGACGAGAACAAAATTTGGGTAGGGTTATCTGTAAAATTTCCCTTGCCAATTTTACGGGATAACAGAGCCCATTCTGAATCAAGGATCTACAAGATTATTCTAGGGACCTAATAAATGGATAATTAACACTTCCCAAGTGTGATTCCGAAACTTAGAATCATATAGGATAACCATCTGCCCATCATCAGTTCTTGTTTGTTCCTAATGTGGTAATCATGTCATGTTCTTTATTTTCGATTATCAAGTTAGAAAAATGGAACAATCTACCTGGTCCAGTGATCATATTTCACCTCTAGTTTCAATCAGTTCCCATAAAAAAAATTCTATCTTCCATTGCACTTTCTCATCCCCCATCCCTATTACTTCCTCAGACAACCTCCCAACCTGAACTCAACCGACTATGACCCCTTCTAGCTAACCAAACACCTATAGTCAAATGGTGTGGCATTCTTCAGCGTTTTATAACTAATCCTTCCATCTACCACCATAATATGGCTGATACCTTCTCATACCCACACCCCCATCTTCCAACTTCACTAGAGACTCTTATCAGGGCCTCCCATTATCCCTCAAAGATGCTTGGAGTTTTAGGAATGCTTCCTGGGTGCTAACCATATTTCCCTGTGGGTGATTATTTGTAGTCTTGTAATGATCAACCCATAAAATCTGCTAACAACAAACCTCACGGTCTCATTCAATAAATCTATAATGTACCACTCTCAAAATTAAAGGGAATCCATACCTCGTGTTAATGTCCTCACACAAAAATCTTAGTTCATTGTCTTCTGTTCATGTACCCATGAGTTGGGGCTTGCTCATGGCCCAACTTATCAACATGGATCCCATGAAAGTGATTCCACATAGTGTGATCCAGTCAAGCTCATGCAAACTGCTATTGCAATATTCTGGTTCCCATTTCTCACCCAACCTTAACTCGCTAGGGATACGTCACAAAAGCACTTCATCTCTCATATCCATCACTTCTGCATTGAGCATTGTCATTATGGTCCCACTACTTTAAAACTAGTCACATGCAATCCCATCTACTACAGAGTTCCACCACCTAAATACATCCATAAAAAAAATTTACATGTGGTGGCGTCGCCTACATAATGTCCCTGTAGTTCCATTGAAAAGTTCATCATCTCATAATGGCTAGGTGCCCTTCGCTTTAGTGCACACCTAAATTCATAAACCTCACTCATGCCCGAGTGTCTTCTATCACATGTTTCCACTAATCAACCTGTAGAGCACGCCACATCATCGCTAGTTACATTTTCTCTAATGTATTCATCCCGTTTGGTAAAACGCAATCCTTTAGACATCCTGCACTTTCCTCAACAATCAGAGGGTGTGTGCCATACCCATATAATAATGTCATGTATCTGGCATCAGTATCTTAAATCCTATCTCCGTAACTTATTCTGAATCACAATCCTTCAACTATCACATGATCAGAATGAACCTATGTACTACTTTGTCAAGCTTCACAATGGAAAAGCTTGAAGCCCCTACTCTTGGGATCTAATAATAAACCCACCGACTTATGCATTTTTTTTTGAATGAGCCCATCTATACATCAATTCAATTTAACGCCATTATCCTCCACATGTGGGAGATACCAGGATGTTTTCTAGCAATACTAAATGAACTTGTGAAGTGCATAGATCAGTGACAATGACCTTTGTTCTCGGTTGTAGGCATGCATGTTATCTCATTCACATGATAAACTCTCATGCTTGCATACCTTCCGGGGTGATCAAAAATTCTAGACCTCACTTTAGGACTGGTGTAATGGAATTATGAAACACTGGTCATTTCTCATTAACCATCTACTTGAACATGGAAGGGCTCTTTCCCAAGAGGGAATTTATCCATTAATATTCGCGGTAAAAAATCACCATCCCTAACATCTATACTATTAAATGCCTGTTTGATGCATGAATTTCCATCTATGGATTTTTTCACTATGTATGTATGAGCAATTCATTAATCAAGGCATCCTTCTTAGCTTACCCCTAAATTGAACTTATCAAACTAGTTTGTCTCGATCCATGTGCCAAACATATTTGATCTACCCTTCAGATTCAATCTTTATAAACCTTCAAAGAAGTGTTCTACCATGGCTCGAAAAATGGGATTTTATGACCTTGAGAAAAACCATGTCAAAATTCAATTTAACAAACCAAAACCCAAATTTACCAAGTCCTCTAATCAGAATGAAAAATATGAAAATGCGGCCAATTTCACAATTGTTGTTAAATATTCTTCTATGTCCACCTCTCATACCGAGCCTCTACAAAGGTATACTTGACCTAATCCCAACTATACTCCCATCAGAGAATCATATAGTTCAATATTTGATAAACTCATGGATTCCGATCTCATCTAAATCTCTCTTATCCACCCCATCGATGAAAATCATCCTAAACCCACATGGTACTGTGAAGATCACTATTGTAAACACCATAAAGTCTGCAGTCATGATATTAAAAAAAATTCACCTTCAAAGACCTCTTCTAATGCCTCATTGATCATGGAGACCTTGGAATTGGATAATCATAATGTTCCTGTTCTGTTGTATATATCTTCCCCAGGTAGATATAGACAAGCAGAAGATTCTAGAGATCAAAGAAGCTCAAATCCCTGACATTTATCACCCTTGGCGCACAGAAGTGGCGCACAGAAATGAGTGTCGACAATGAAATGTATGCGCCCTTGGCGCACAGAAGTGGCGCACAGAAATGAGTGTCGACAATGAAATGTATGCGCCCTTGGCGCACAGAAGTGGCGCACAGAAATGAGTGTCGACAATGAAATGTATGCGCCCTTGGCACACAGAAGTGGCGCACACAGAAATGAGTGTCGACAATGAAATGTATGCGCCCTTGGCGCACAGAAGTGGCGCACAGAAATGAGTGTCGACAATGAAATGTATGCGCCCTTGCCACAGAAGTGGCGCACAGAAATGGTGTCGACAATGAAATGTATGCGCCCTTGGCGCACAGAAGTGGCGCACAGAAATGAGTGTCGACAATGAAATGTATGCCCTTGGCATAGAAGTGGTGCACAGAAATGAGTGTCGACAATGAAATGTATGCGCCCTTGGCGCACAGAAGTGGCGCACAGAAATGAGTGTCGACAATGAAATGTATGCGCCCTTGGCGCACAGAAGTGGCGCACAGAAATGAGTGTCGACAGGGTAAATTGTGCCCCTTGGCACACGTAAGAGGATGTCGACACACACATGGATGTGCCCTATGGTTCCCTAATTTAATTACAAAATTTCAAATGCACCTTCAGGAGGCGCAACATTTTGAGCGCTGACAGGAAGCAGACCCTGGCGCAGATATTCAGATGGCCATAACTTTTGACTGGGAGCTCGGATTCATGCAAGGTTGGACTTTTTGGAAAGCTTACGAGGTCCTCTGTCCAACTACGACTGGATATCTTTAATTGGTGAGAAAAAATTCTTAAAAATGAAAAATACAGTTAGCCACTTTTGGGGGTCGCTAGGGTTCTCACCTACCACCATAATGAGATGAATTAAATACAACCTGCGGTGGTTGGGGTAGATTTCGAATTCCTCTCTCTTTTCTCTCTCATTCTTCCTATAAATTGTAAGGAGGGGCTTCTTTCTAAGGGTTGGACATTCTTGTTTTGCCCCTCCCTTCTTCTCTTTGGCAGGTGAATCTGTGGAGTTCAAACCTCCTATCTAAAACTGTAATGCAACCTTGTCTCTTGGTATTTTGCAGTGTGTTGTATCAATCTTTGGAGCAAATAATGCATGTCTGTGGATGATTATCAACCCTCTCTGTGTTTATTTGCATCTTCCTGATCTTTCACTGCAAATTTTTTATCTGTGCATGATCTTGCATCGCATTTTAATAGTTTGTGTTTATTGGCAAGACAGTTGTTCTTCATTCCTCGGTGCATCACCTTTGTTAGTTTAGGTTTATTTTTATGCATCTTCTTACCCTGTCTCCTTGGAAAATTAGATTAGGTTTTGAGTAGACCCTCTGCATTTTTATGTGTGCATCTGAACAGAGGAATAGGAACCGGCCTTCATCCGGAGAGCTTTTCCGATTTCGCAAGGTCCCACACTTGGGAAAAGCTCCATGTTATGCAATCACACTGAGAGTCTCAGCCCATCGAGTTGCAGACATTCAGGGGTGCTGTGATTCGACATCAACAGTTTTGGCATGCCCGGTGGGACCAAGAGGTCATTCCATCAAGATTTGAAGGAACTTTCAAGAAATTCGGACTTAAAAAATTACAGGTTTTACAGTTTCAGTTTTTTTTTCACCTTCCAGGCTGAACTTTGAAATCAATTTTCAAGGACTTAACTTGCTTGAAACAAGTCAAAATTTCACCAGTTGATAGATCGGGGGATAATCTTCAAAAGGGTATTCTTAGATTTTTGAGATTTTGACTTTCAAAATTTCATGGTTTTCTGATTTTCAGATTTCAGGTTTTCGGAAGTCTGGCATTTTTGGATTTTCGGGACTGTCATTCCAAATCCCTTTCCAAACTCTAAAATATCAAAAAATACAGGTCTTTCAAATTTCTATTTTTAAAGATTGTCAGGTTTGGTGTGTAACTTGGCAGGATCTAGCCTTTTGAGGCTCACTTTCTAACACATCTGGCGACTCCGAAAGGGGTAGAATTCAGCGGTGTAGCAGAAAAGGTTGCCCAGGCATATGAGAAGAATTCAAACCAGGTCCAATACCCGAGAAGAGGGGCTATTTGTCCACTTGCAACTTTCACCAGGTAGAGGAAGGAGAGGAAGAAGACCACAAAGATCACCATCTCCACCTAACAGGACTTTGTCTACACCTCCACCTGGTAGGCCTTTTCTCGCATCGACCAGGGTTCTTAGGCCAATCATAATGGCACATCTACCACCGAATCCCTTTGTCAATTTCACGGGTAGTAGTCCACTTGCCCTAAATGCTCAGAATCAAATTCCAGTTGCAGCACTAAAGAACATACCCTATTTCACAGGAGAAAATCACACTACTCCTATTGATCACATCCAGGATATTGCTAATGTATGTGCAATTCACGAAATAAATGAAATGGATGTTGCGGTCAAGCTGTTGGCTTCATCTTTCAAAGGCAAGGCCTTACAATGGTTTAGGAGCCTTACAGCAGGGTCTATTACGAATTGGAACCAACTTTGTTCTGCTCTTTGCAGCCAATTCGGGGAGAGGGCGGACAATTTATCTTTATTGGAACAGCTGACAACAATCAAAAGGGCTCCTAACGAACAAATGGCAGATTTCAACTTTAGATTCCAACGGACATGGGACAGGATTCCAATAGCCGTTAGACCAACCGCCGAAGGAGCATTCCTTTATTTCTTAAAGGCTATAAATTCAGACATAGCCATGATGATCCAATCAATGGGAGGGACAACGCTGCCAGGGGCCTACGACACAGCTATCAGAGTAGAGAACTGTTTGATCCAAGCTGGCAAGCTTGCACCAAGGCCACCAATGCCTCTCTATCCGGATATGGGAAATCCTACAACCAGCCAAGCACCAGAGTTGAATCCCATTCCAACTCCTAGAAATCAAAGCAATAATGAGGCGTCGACTTCTTCAAATACTTCAAAGGAATTGCAGGAGGTCATGAAACAATTGCAGAACCTTGGAAATGAGCTTGTGACTATCAAAAGACAACAAGCTCAAAGTGCTAGACCGTATCAGCCTCAAGCACAGTACCAAGCTAGGCCCCCATACCAACAAAATAGACCACCACCTCAGGCTGCAAATCAAAACCAAAACCAAGGACAACCTCAAGCTGCCAGGCCATTTCGACCGTATGATCCAAATGCAACGACGTCCTCAAGAGCTTTGGTCCCGACACAAAATAACATGGCACAGGAGTACGACTGGTGTTACCCTTGCAATCTACCTCACAATCAGTCAGCATGTTTCAATGGTGCACTAAATCAGGCCTTGATGGTGCAAACCATTGGTGTTGCTCAAGAACCAAGCCAGGAGGAGAATCAACAGCAACAAACGCAGCAAGAAGGACCTCCAACAGAAACCACATTGGCAAATTGGCAAACGGAAGACTTCTGTGGAGTTAACCAACAGCCTTTTCAAGGTGTGGCTGCCAACACACGGTCAAAGAAGAGAAATATAGGAGAGGGACAACCGTGTAATCCAGTTGTTTCTCAACCCACTCTTACACAACAAGGGGTCAGTAGACCAAACACAGCTCTAAATGTGCAAAATCAGCCCAAGGTACCTGTTGTAGCAACACATGCACCTGTTCAAGCTCCAGAAAAGGTTGCACCAAGTAAGGGGCAGAAAAAGGACAATTCATCCCCCTTCAACATCATTGATCAAATGAAGAAGACACATGTGAACATTTCCATGTGGGAATCACTGGCGATCCCAGGGCAACGAGATTTATTGCAAGCTGCAATGGCTAATTGGTCTGCCACAAATGTATCAAACCAGGGACATGAGAAAGTTCTCACTAATGCAGTGCAACATGATGGGGGCCAGACAAGGAAAAATTTGAAGCCTCCACCATTCTATGTTTCATTGATTGTTGGAAACCACTTGTACACAACTGCATGATAGATTCAGGGGCAAGTAGTTCAGTGATGCCAAAGCAAATAGCGGATCAGCTGGGTCTGAAGTATGAGCCAGTGCTGAAAGGAGTAGTGCAGCTAGATGGAACGGCAGTAGGAACTGTTGGAGTCATCAAGGGGTTAAGCCTAACACTACATTCCTGTCCTAATGTTACAGTTCTGCAAGATGTGTCTGTGATTGACCTTCCGCCACTCTTTGCGTTGTGTCTATCAAGAGACTTCACTGCAAAAATCGGTGGATATTTATCTGCAGATTGGTCACACATGATTTTTAGGACAAGGTATGGAGCCAAAGCAACAATCAGGTCAGAACCAATTGCCAATTTCCATATTGAGCCTCATGTACCAAATCCTATCAATGCAAATTGCTCAGCTTTTGATCAGGAGGAGTGTTCAAGTGATCTAGAAACAGGTACTAAGGTCGAGGGAATTCCTGATTTAACTTTGGATGAATGGGCAAACAAGAGTCATGAATTTGACCCATACAAGGAAATTGAAGAATCTGAATTGGGCGTGTATTGTATACACGAAGAAAATTCACCCATTCCCGACATCATTCAGCCTGAACAAAAGGATGAAAACAAAGTTTGGAAATTATTTTTCGATGGTTCGAGAAGCAGACAAGGTGCTGGAGGTGGTGCAATGTTGATTTCACCACAAGACATCAAATATTTTTCAGCTTTTCGTTTCCAGTTTTCCTGTTCGAACAACACGGCTGAATACGAAGCATTGATTCATGGAATTCATTGGGCCAGGAAAAGGGGCATAAAGAACTTGCAGGTGTTTGGAGATAGTGAGTTGATTGTCAACCAAGTTAGGGGACAACATGCTACAAAGAACGACTTGCTGAGGAGCTACAAGAATAGGGTATGGGACCTCATTGAGGATTTCGAAGCTTTCAACATTGTGTCCATACCCAGGAAGAAAAATGAAGTCGCAGATAGGCTCGCAGCAGTTGGAGCAACGTTTGATGTGGTTGACAACATCAGAAGGGGAAAAACACAGCCACATATCCATGTGATTGTGAGGCCAGCAGTTCCAGATAATAACACAAGCTGGCAGGTGTTTGAGAACGATCAACAGATCGTCAATTTCTTACAAGAAGAGGCTGAATTCTTCAGCTAGGAATCAGGATAGATTAGAGCAGCAGTATGGGGATCAAGTAGTACAGCTGCGGACAAACAAGCTTCCTAAGGGTTTGGTAACATTGGAGTCTATCTTCAACCCTAACGACCAGTTCCGTAAGGAAAAGGCTAACATACAGGTCAAGAGAGAAGATTCAGAGCCAATTCCGGTTGGGGAAGGCAAAACACTTCAAATTGGTAAAGTGGCCACTGAGCAGGAGAAATCAGATTTCATACAGCTTTGCCAAGAATTTCCAGATGTCTTCGCTTGGAGCTATGAAGACTTGAGAGGATTCGATCCAAATTTGGCACAACATACCATAGAATTGGATCCAGATGCTAAGCCCGTCAGGCAGAAACAAAGACCGGTCAACCCTCACATTGAGCCTCTAATGAAGAAAGAACTAAATAAGCTAATAGAGGCAAGCATTATATTCCCGATCAAGCACTCAAGCTGGGTTGCAAACTTGGTTCCGGTCAGGAAGAAGAGTGGAGAAATCAGGTTGTGCGTGGATTTCCGAGACCTAAACAGGGCATCTCTCAAAGATCATTACCCACTTCCTTCAATGGAACAAATACTGCAAGTAGTATCCGGTTCAGAGAGATTCTCTCTCCTAGATGGCTACTCAGGATACAATCAGGTGATGGTGAAAGAAGATGACCAATTCAAGACGGCTTTCACCACCAAATGGGGGACATATGCCTACAAGAAGATGCCATTTGGGCTATCAAATGCTGGGGCCACTTTCCAAAGGGCAATGGATATGGCATTTAAGGGGTTGATCGATAAAATAGTTTTGATATACCTTGACGACATCACTGTATTCTCAAAAAATGCAGCGGATCACCTCTGTCATTTGAGGCAAGTATTTCAGAGGTGTAGAAGATTTGGGGTATCATTGAATCCCAAAAAATGCATATTTTTGGCTCACGAGGGAAAACTTCTAGGCCATATTGTTTCAAAGGAGGGATTGACGATTGACCCAGAAAGAGTTGAAGCAATTCGAGCATTGCCATTGCCAAGTCACAAGAAGGCTCTTCAAAGCTTCTTGGGAAGGATCAATTTTGTCCGCAGATTTGTTCCAAATTTTGCTGCTCTTGTGAAGCCAATAACGCTGATGTTAAAGAAGAGCATGGCATTTAAGTGGACATCTGAAGGCAAGGCAAGTTTTGAGGCAATAAAAGAGGCTATATCTCAAGCTCCGACTCTCGTCAATCCAGACTTCTCCAAGGACTTCGTGCTATATGCCTTTGGTGGTGGGGACACGATTTCTGCAATCCTGGTACAACAAAACAAAGGAGGATTAGAACAACCAGTTGCTTTCTTCAGTCAAGGCTTGGAGGAATACGAAACTAGGTACTCTTTCATTGAAAAGCATGTCCTTGCAGTAATCAGGAGCTTAAAGAAATTCAAGCACCTAGTCTCAAACAACAAGATCCAATTATTGGTCTCTCATGCGGGAGTCAGGGACTTCCTTCTAAACAAGGATCTGAATGAGAAACGTGCAGGATGGATAACTCGTGTCATGGAATATGACATCGAGATCAAGGTCACCAAACTAGTACGTGGGAAGGGACTATGTGAGCAGCTAGCCTTGAGTCAACAAGTTGAAGCAGGTGATGAAAAAGAGGCTGTCTTGGTACTACAGGATAACCAAGAACAAGAAAATGATGATGTGCCCACTCCCTGTTGGACTCAGAATGTGATACACTTCCTACAGACAGGCCTATGCCCTCCAGAAATGAGAAAAGCAAAGAGGAGATACTTCAGATTACAAGCCATTCCATATGTGCTTGTTGGTGGTGTTTTGTTTAAGAAAGACATCAATGGAGTTCTATTGAGGTGCATTGGGACAGGTCAAATTGAGAGGGTGTTACGAGATTTTCACGATGGAGATTCTGGAGGACATTTCACCCCACGAGTAACAGCTCTCAAGATAATGAAGGCAGGGTATTATTGGCCGACAGTCTTCAGTGACTGCTATACATGGATAAGAAAGTGCAAGAAATGTGCACTCTTCACAGGAAAAGAAAGACTAGCAGCGCTTCCATTGCACCCAATTCTGGTTGACCAACCATTTATGCAATGGGGATTGGACTTCGTCGGGGTCATCAACCCAAACTCAAGCCAAGGCCACAAGTGGATTCTCACAGCAACAGACTATTTCACCAAGTGGACCGAAGCAGTAGCGCTCAAAGAAGCAAATGAGTCTAACATACTAGACTTTTATGAAGGAATAGTGACCAGGTTTGGTGTGCCGGCCACTATCATATCAGACAATGCATTGGCATTTATAGGTTCCAAGATTACAGAATGGGCTGTCAAGAATGGAATCTATTTGAGCACCTCTTCAAATTATTACCCGCAGGGTAATGGACAGGCAGAGTCCACGAACAAGAATTTGTTAAGAATCATCAGAAGGACTCTAGATGAAAACCAAAGGACATGGCATACCAAGCTAAAATCAGCATTATGGGCTGACAGAATAACACCAAAGAGGTCTACAGGTAATTCCCCTTACAAGTTGGTCTATGGAAAAGAGGCAGTATTGCCTATATCATTAGAACTGCCTACATTGGAGTTCATGAAGCAGTTGGAGTTGGCTGAGTTTGAACCAATGGAGGCTAGGTATGCAGAGTTGATGGAATTGGAAGAAATTAGAGAACATGCAGTTCAAACAATTGAGAAAGATCAGGCCTTAGTGAAAAGATGGTTTGATAAGAAAGCAAGAGCAAGGACCTTCCAGGAAGGGGACCTAGTTCTGAAATGGGATGCAAATCGGGCAAAACCAGGAAGGCATTCCAAGTTTGATGCCATTTGGAGTGGCCCCTACATGGTCACAGGATGTAAGAATAGTAATGCCTTCCAATTGTCTACATTGGATGGAGGAGAACTCCCGATTCCGGTTAACGGAATCTATCTTAAACATTGCTACTAAAAGGAAAAGGTTCACCCTTGTAAATATTAGCCTAGATTTAAATTCCTCTAAGTGCGTATGCACATTGTCTTGTGGTAGTTAGGTTTCAGTTTCCCTAAGTGCTTTGGCACAGGTTTTGTTGCTCTCAGGATGATTTCTACAGTTCAGAATGCTCTCAGGAAGAAGTTGCGGTATCAGGTTCGGGATACAGATATCAGGTTGGTTTCAGGTTATTAATTATGACTCCATGCCCAATGGATTGCTAAAAGGTCACTGATCTTCTACCTAGCAGGCAGGTGATCCCATTGAGTCACCAAATTGTTGTATATATCTTCCCCCCAGGTAGATATAGACAAGCAGAAGATTCTAGAGATCAAAGAAGCTCAAATCCCTGACATTTATCACCCTTGGCGCACAGAAGTGGCGCACAGAAATGAGTGTCAACAATGAAATGTATGCCCCTTGGCGCACAGAAGTGGCGCACAGAAATGAGTGTCGACAATGAAATGTATGTGCCCTGGCCACAGAAGTGGCGCACAAGAAATGAGTGTCGACAATGAAATGTATGCATTGGCAAGAAGTGAAAAATGAGTGTCGACAATGAAATGTATGCGCCCTTGGCACACAAAAGTGGCGCACAGAAATGAGTGTCGACAATGAAATGTATGCGCCCTTGGCGCACAGAAGTGGCGCACAGAAATGAGTGTCGACAATGAAATGTATGCACCCTTGGCACACAGAAGAAAAGGTGCACAGAAAGAAATAAGTGTCGACAATGAAATGTATGCGCCCTTGGCGCACAGAAGTGGCGCACAGAAATGAGTGTCGACAATGAAATGTATGCGCCCTTGGCGCACAGAAGTGGCGCACAGAAATGAGTGTCGACAATGAAATGTATGCGCCCTTGGCACACAGGGCACATAGAAATGAGTGTCGAACAGGGAAAGAGTTGTGCCTTGGCACATGTAAGAGGATGTCGACACACACATGGATGCGCCTATGGCGCACCTTCAGGAGGCGCAACATTTTGAGCGCTGACATAAAGCAGACCCTGGCGCAGATATTCAGATGGCCATAACTTTTCACAGGGAGCTTGGATTCATACAAGGTTGGACTTTTTGGAAAGCTTACGAGGTCCTCTGTCCAACTACAACTGGATATATTTAATTAGGTGAGAAAAAATTCTTAAAAATGAAAAATACAGTTAGCCACTTTTGGGGGTCGCTAGGGTTCTCACCTACCACCATAATGAGATGAATTAAATACAACCCGCGGTGATTGGGGTAGATTTCGAATTCCTCTCTCTTTTCTCTCTCATTCTTCCTATAAATTGTAAGGAGGGGCTTCTTTCTAAGGGTTGGACATTCTTGTTTTGCCCCTCCCTTCTTCTCTTTGGCAGGTGAATCTGTGGAGTTCAAACCTCCTATCTAAAACTGTAATGCAACCTTGCCTCTTGGCATTTTGTGGTGTATTGTATCAATCTTTGGAGCAAATAATGCATGTCTGTGGATGATTATCAACCCTCTCTGTGTTTATTTGCATCTTCCTGATCTTTCACTGCAAATCTGTTATCTGTGCATGATCTTGCATCGCATTTTAATAGTTTGTGTTTATTGGCAAGACAGTTGTTCTTCATTCCTCGGTGCATCACCTTTGTTAGTTTAGGTTTATTTTTATGCATCTTCTTACCCTGTCTCCTTGGAAAATTAGATTAGGTTTTTGAGTAGACCCTCTGCATTTTTATGTGTGCATCTGAACAGAGGAATAGGAACCGGCCTTCATCCGGAGAGCTTTTCCGATTTCGCAAGGTCCCACACTTGGGAAAAGCTCCATGTTATGCAATCACACTGAGAGTCTCAGCCCATCGAGTTGCAGACATTCAGGGGTGCTGTGATTCGACATCAACAACTTCCTTCTGCGATCAGTAATCTCAAATGATAGCTTCCTTAGGTTCTTCTCTTGAGCTGATGTTAACCTTTTTAGTTTTTAAAGGTTCTTGGTAGGCGCACATGTGAGTATTGGCATTGTCCACTACCTCACACTTCCCTACAGAATGGTTAACATCTAAGTTTTCTGCTTCCTCCCCATTAATTACATATACAATTTTTCCTTTCTCCTTTTTCACACATGTGCACTCCAACTGAACCTCCTTTATTTTCTCTCCTTCAAAATGCACCTCCAAACCAAGTTCACCAAGAAAGTCTAGTAGCCTATCTTCTTTTATGGCACTATCCCCCATGCTAAGGCACTTGACAACCTGTAATGCCTTATGAACTGATGGCTTGGTACTTCGATAGTCAAATGTTTGAATGAGGTTAGCCACTAGCTCTTGCCAATTCCCTCTCTGGCGGCGTGTCTCAAAGTGGATGTACCATGTGCGCACGTAACCCTACAGTGAAGAATATAGTTTGTGCACCTAGAGGGATGGTGGAAAAGCTTCCGTGCCTTCCCTCTAGGCTCTCTCACAGGCTTGGATGTGGAAAGAGTTGGGCTCCTTACCATGGTAGTCCTTGATGGTGGTGTGTACATTACTTCTAGAGAAACAAACAGAGAAGGTAATTCTCACTTTGCGTCATTCTAAGAGATTATTCTGATGTGTTTCCCACCAGTGCACAAAAAATTTGAGTAGGACATAACTTAACATCCCCTTTCTTTCATCTTCATCCTTCCACTAAGCTTCCATCTTCTACAAAAAGACCTCAAGGGAAGCTCCTTCTGAGTGCTTAGGTAACTCTTTTCCTCCTAGGCACCGAACTGTGTGCACCTTTTTCACCTTTGTCACCAATCCTCTTAAATGCCATCTGATCAACTCATAGGTCCCATACACCCAATTATCACATGCTAGACTAGTGGTGTCACTTACTGACTGAGCATCCTAGAACTAGATAAATCTGTCAGTAGGATGGATTATCTCATGGATCCCTCTATTGAGCACACATATATCCTATCTAGGACCTCTTCTCCCAAAGGTTCAGTATAGGGTGTTAAATTCCCATTAGCCAGGGGTATGATAACCTATTCCTCCTCATTTTCAAAGCTAATGTACCCCTTGTTGAACTGAAGATCCACATTGTTCTTATAACACCATGGGTGCCCAAGTAGTGTTGGGAAATTGTCTACCTCGGCGAGTGCCAAGACTTCAAAGTCCCCAGTAAACTTAGCTCCCTGAATGGTGATAGTTGCATCCTTTAAGACACTGATGGGAATTTCCTTTGTTTTTTTTCCATATGTAACACATAGGAAGAAGGCTGTAATGTAGGCCTTCCCATCTGATGCCATGCATCCAATGTGAGAACATTGACCTCCGTGCCTATGTCAATGATGATATTACTAAGGAGCCATCCATCCACGACTTCATTTAACATGATATCCCTATCATAGTAAAGTCTATGAGGGGGAAGGTTTCCATGCAGGACCTACCTCTTGCACTCTTCTCTGGCGCATGGTACCTTCTCTCTCAACCATGCTCCTAGCCAGGGAATAATATTCTCTTTCCTTAGCATTTTACATACTTCCCTGACCTCATCCAAGTCATCTCTTAGCGCCTCAACCTTCCTTCTTTGCTCCTCCCTCTTGGACTTCTCTTTTAGACACTAGATTTCTCCTTGTAAACTCTTGAAATGACATCCATGGTATCTTGATATACCTCCTTTTAATGCACAGGGTCTGGGTACTTCCCATGTACCACTTCTTCCCTTGAAACCAAGTTCTTATGCCATGGTATTTCCTTTATGTGTGTGGCCTCTACTCTTATTGTTACCATAATAGGTTCTAGGCCTACATCACGTGTTACCCGTGACATCCATTGTGTGTTCGTCTTCTTGATGCTTACCATTACAGTGCCCTTGTATTTTTTTTTGTTGATCCATGTGCTCAAACAACTCAGGGAACTCCTCATACTTGTGTTTCTTCCCACACCATGAGCACTGCAATAGATTTGGGAACTCTCATTTGTAATAATTTGTAGACCCATAGTTAAAACAAGTTCCATGTAGGAACTCACTTCTTCCTCTTCCGTGGTTACTAAGACCATATAATCCTCCACAAAATCCCCTTCCGCGCACCTCCATCTGCATGCTTCATAACATCTCATCACCCTTAGAACTATTGGCAATGCTGTTCTAGCACACCCCATGATAAATGGCCTTATGGATTTGGTCAATAAGCCTACAATCGTTAGTATCATGGGTTGTAGATGTGTAGATCTTACAGTAGTAAGACACATTCTTTCGAATTGTGGGTTAACAAGAGCCATCTACTTGCATCATGGTCCCCATGACAAGTTTCATAGTCTACTATCATGGCACGTAGTGTCCTTCAGGGGAAACTATCCTTGACATGCCCTTCTACTTCACAATTTGTACACCATATACCACTATGAGTCTCATGGGCTGAATTCATAGACAAATTCTCCAGCTACTTAGCCATAACAGCAATTTGAGCCTCTAAAACGAGATAACACCAGTATTAACACTTCTAATAGCCTCAGTGCATAGAGAAACTTCTAACGCCTCACGCGGGTCTGTGAAAGTTTTATGAGATAAATCTCTTCTAAAAGGTGTGATCAACCCTCCAACAAACCACTGAGCATGTTGTGAAGGGTGAATATCATATGATAACTTAGAAAAGAGATTTTTTAAGTGTGCATCATACTATCGCACACTCTCTGCCATTCCCTTTAAATATCCTTCAGGGCTTTGATGCTCTTTTGTTCAAACTTAGGGATTTGGAATTATGCCAAAAAGGCATTCTTTAAAGTAGTATAATCCACCACCATTTGATGAGGGTCATATTTCCTATACCAGCTATGCGTGTGCCCCTATAATGTTGTTACAAACTGACTAGCCTTCCGCTCTGGGGTTTTGATCCCCTTTGTGCACCATAGCATCTCACACTTGTGAACATGTTCTGTAGCATCTTCAATACCTCTATAATCTAGAAAATGTAAAGACATCTCAAAGAAGACTTGAGGGGATGGTTGGGGCCCTTTTCCTCCTGAGCCATAACCTTTGTTCCCTTTAGTGTTTCCTCCACTGTTGGATCCACTAGATCCACCAGGTCATGTGCCTCCTGAGCCACCAGATCCTCTGGGCACACCAGGTCCTGTTCCCCTTAACCCACTAGATCAACTAGAACCACCAGGTCCTATTCCTCCTGACCCACTAGATCCACCAGGTCCACCAGGTTCTATAGTGGTCATGCCAAGGGTCCCCAAGGTTCCACTAAACTATGTGTCGATGGTCTATGATAATGCCCCACTACCACTAGTGTACACTGTGTCTCTCCTAGACACGAGACCAAAGGCTTGTGTACTTACTCCTTGTCAAAAAATTCCTCTGAATATTGGAATATGTGTAGCCATATAAGTGGGAAATGAAAAATTGTATCTCCTAAGCACATATCTGTCACTTCCACTGATACTAACTAGGTCAATGATACTCCTTCCTAGATTTGGAAAAACAAGTGCTAGGGTTTGGTCACTTGGTGGGTTCAAATACGTGTCAATGAATCTTCTCTCTCCACGCAAAAAAATCTCATCAGAATCTGAAGGGGTATCTCTTATGTGCTTGCCAAGGTGGGGTAGCATAGACTACTCAGGTTCCATGTCCTTTGCGTGAACCTCAACTCCTTCCTATAATTTCTGTCTCCATAGATCCATCACACTTGCAACCTCGCATTGTCTAGTGTTTCACGCAATTCACTATACTTGAGTCATCTTCTTTCTTTCCTTCTCTAATATCTACCATCTTCCTCCACCCTAGCTTCCTCACCCAACACTTAGAATGGTTTAGCCAGCCATTGGAAATGCCTCTAAACTCAAGGTAACAATCAAGATCTTCATTTCCATAGGGATAACACGTAGAAATGATCCTCTGGGCTCCCACAGAAATTCAAACTCAGCAACTTCCATACAAGAATATGTAGAAATAACATACTCTAGAGTGTAGCTAGCCAACACACCCTTCCACCAATGATCCACAACATGAGTCCACATCAGATCTACATCTTATAGCCACTGGTATTCTTCTTGGGTCCACACACATGATCTATAATACCAACTTGATCTAGACACATATGCTGAGAGCCATTCATATAGTTCTACTGGGAAGCAACAAAAAAAAGTTTCATACAAATCATGGTAGAGGTTCTCTTCTACCCATGTTCATGCATTAAACTCAGATCCAATGTTGAATCTCTGAGAAAATTCATCCTCTGTGCTCTTAAACCATAATTCAACACTTTCCAAAGTTAAACTCTCTGTCATTACTCATTACATAGATCATGATGTATGCCATTTCCTGCTACAAATTTGAAAAGAGGTCTTGGCAATGGAACCAAGATGTAGTCATTTTTACACCCATCACAAAGGAAAGAAATCCCATGCACACTGGCCTATCACATAGTGGATTTTGGGTGCTCACCCAAGGCACGCGTAGGTGCCGAGTCTCTCTTTTATGTGAGTTTAGTGGGAAACATCATCTATGATCCGATTTTAAGATATTTGAGAGGAAATAAGACATACAAGCACCATAGAGCTCATAATGACTTCTAGATCCTTGCAATCATTCCATACAGAAAAGTGCTTATCAGAATATAGAACTTACACCAAAACAGAAAGGAAGTTGCACAAGCATTCATACTTAGTTCATAAACTTAAATGGAAAAGATCTATGAAGAAGGATGTATGCATCATAACCATTAATGTTCATATTCACATAAAATGGTAACCTCATTACATTGCTTATCAGGATGTTTCATGCATTATAACTGGATTTATATAGGTAAGCTCTCAAAAGAAAATTTATAACCCCCATAACCTTGAAACATCCTTTCCTATGCTTATTTACCCAAGCTAACATAGTCCTTGCAGAATTTCTACAGAGCTCCTCCCTCTATCCATTTCATTCCCATTTACTTTCATAGTCACTTGTAAATATAGCCTTCTTGAACTGCCAACTCATTGTTCTGCGGCATCAGATCTGTCACCAAGTGTCTGAAAGTGGTCCTCCATGGGTGCATGCTCCTCTAGGCCTTAGCTCACTACTCCTTGCCATGATTTCCTTCTATAACATTCTATCACAGGGAATATTCCTTCCAGGCCACCCTGTCGCTAGGTTGGCACCTTATCCACTCGGGTCATGTTTTTCTTTCATCCTGCCCAATAGTTCAAAAACAACTAAGTCCTAGATTCTGCTCTGTGGGCACGCATCCCGGGTTCTACCAAAACCATACTTGAAACCTTCCCTTCACGCATTATCTCGCGTGCTTTTTTTAACCTTGCGTGCCTATGCACCCTTTTTAGACTTAGTTGATATTTTAGGGGCCCAACATCCATGTTGATTGGTAATGTTATTTTGGTACCACGTCGACTGAACTTTCCAAAGAATGCTTTATCTTGCTGTTACATTCTATTTTTCATAAACGTGGCAAGGTGGGCACTATTTTTAGTCATTCTTCCAATCGTTAACCATAGATACTTCCGTCAATGTGTTAGTTACATTTTGTAATTCCCCATTTGACATTTACTCTAGTTCTTGCTTCATTCACCCTGTTGTTAAGCATTGAATGTTTTTGTGTGCGCTCATTGATTATTAGTTGTCTTCGACCTTGTTGTAGAGGAAAAAAATTAGCATCCTTTCTCTTTGTCTTTCCTTCTCATGTCATGGTCGATGCGAACATGGATAGAAACCACAATCAGGGGACAAACGTGTCCCTCCTCTTTAATGGGAGAGGTTCCCTTATTGAAAGCAGGAAAAAAAATGTACAAATATACAACTCTCAATGTTTGGACCCTGATATTTTGGAATGTTTTCATACTTAAAAGATTATCAATACGAAGGATTGGAAGAGTAGAGAGATGGAGGAAGGAAGAAAACAACAATGTTTTTCAGGAGATATAGGTAGAAGAATATATCCTTACTCACATTGAACCAAGAAAATATAGAAAAAGATCAATCACTTCACCACCAATGCAAATCTACAGACACAAAGTTCTAAAGATTACACAGACAAGAACACAAAGTTTCTTTTGAATGCAAAGACAAATGATCCATTGAATCGAGCAAGGAGAGAGAGAGAGATAACAGAGGAAATGGGAAAGAAAGCTTATGTATTGAATTACTTCCAAATTTACAACATTCCCAGAAAACCAGAATCCTTTTTCCATGGCCAAAACATGTTCTTATAACAATTCGTTTACATCCATACTTTGTCCCCAAGAAAAGAATATCCAAAAGGAATAATGTTTGTTGTAGATCCGTTTTTGGAAAGTGACATGAAACAAACACACTCATGAAAACCAGAGGTTCAAAAAGGTGAATATTTCATCATTTTGAGCATGATTACTTTAGTAGGGGTATCTCATGATTTTCTTCTTCATGTGGTCCTACCATTTCCACCTTTTAACCACTTTCATAGCACTCAAGTGCTTACTGGTAAGTTTTCACCCTTTTTTATTGCGTATGCCTGATAAACTCTATTTTCTAATAATCAAACTTTACATCTCTTTAAACTTATCAATTTGGCTCCACAACAAACCAAAAATGCATCTCATGAATAAACGACAAGGAAACAGAGAGAGAAGAATGAAGAATGGTTCACATTTGTATTCTTTGGAGCTCTGGTTCGTTAATGGCATCAAAAACTAGATGAGTGCATTTTGGCCACTCTTTCCCTCTGTCAGCTTTGAAATTGGACCCTACGCATGGCAAGATCCAAGCAACGATGGGCCTGGGGAAAAAATCCATGTTTTAAGACATTTGGGAGAAAAAGTGCAATTTCTCATTTTGCTCTCCGACCCCTCTTGCATTTTTTAAAGGTCATGAACACGTGGCACACACTGATTGGAAATGGGATTGCGGCTCAAATTCTCATTTTCCTCCATCAGCCCACTATCTTGATTTCATTCTTCAACACATGGCATCACCTGATTGGTTGGGGATGTGCTTCACTTTTATACTTTATCTATTTTGAAAAGGGGAAAATTTCAACTTTTCCCCCGAAAGTTCATGCCTCTACCATTGAATTTTCAACGTAGGCCATGTGTCCCTTTCTGATTCATTGTGGGCCTCAACTTAGAATTTATCCCTTTGCATGAGCAGGGCCACGGGTCATTTTAGAACTTTTTTCCCTTTGTGGAAACAAAGCTAAAATTCCTAAAGTCCTCTGCCGGTCTACCAAAGTGCATATGAACTGAAAAATGGCCACGTGTCCCTTTTTATCCCTTTGCATGAGCGGGGCCACGGGTCATTTTAGAACTTTTCGCCCTTTCACCATAATGCCTTAGAGAATAAAATGGATCCATCACCCCAAACTTCCACCAAAACTGCTCCAGCCAATCAGGGACCCAGGGATGCGGGGAAAATCTAACATTTTTTCCAAAATCACCAAAAGTGATAAGTTCAAAAAGGAACCCATCCAGCCACATCCAATGAGAAGAAAACACGTAGCTTCACCTTCTGAGAAAGAATTTGATGGGGAAAAGAACGTAGAAAATTGCAGAGAACGGGAAAACACCATTTTTGCACCCGATGAAGATTTTCTTTCTACACAAGGTTAATATGTGAAGAATGCAAGTTTCCACATCCTTCAAATGCATAAAAGAAGATCATAAACCCCCTCCCATCCATGAGAAATAGATAGAACATTATAATGGCCACAGACTGAGGAAATGCATAAAACATCATGGGGGATCAAAATGAGCACTTGAGGGGCTCGAAACATGAATTCCTCCATGGAAAGACTTCAATTTTCATGAAATTGGATTTCAAAAAAGGGGGGAAAATTGAGGGGACAACAGCTGGCTCCTTCTGGGGATGATTTGGTAGAGGAAAGATGTAAAATCAAGAACCATAGAGAATTCTGGGGATGAACAGATCAGTGCCTTATCCATTGGGCAACGGAGTCAAAAAGCAATATCAACACAGAAGACAACGCACACAAGGAAACAAGAAAAAACAAGAAAAACCAGAAACAAAATGCTATACAAAATGTACAGAGGGACCACCAAAACTCCTAGGTTTTGAACAACTTCAAAAATTTCCCACTATAAGGAAGTGGGAGAGGAGAACCATCCATGTAATCCAGGTAAAAAGAGTTCTCACCAGCAAAATGTCTAATTTTAAAAGGACCAAGCCAAAGGGAATCAAATTTACCATGGCTGCCTCGAGGTTCATGCCTTTTGTCCCAAAGAAGAACATTGTCTCCCACTTGAAAAGTTCTGGGTTTAGCCTTTTTGTCAAACAGAGCTTTTACCTTGAGTTGATGAGCTGATATTCTGTCAACCACTTGCAATCTGTCTTCATTCAACTTCTAGAGTAATTCTTTTGTCCAATGAATTGGTAAAGCTTGGCATCCTCAATGGCCTTCATCAAGTGTAAGGCTGGCAGTTCCAATGTCACTGGTAGCTGAGCTTCAACTCCATATACCACTTGAAAAGGAGACATTCCAATGGCTCTCTTAGGTGTAATCATATATGCCCATAAAGCATCATATAGTTTCTTATGCCAATTCCTCTTAGATTCATTAACAAGCTTCCAAAAAATGGTGACCAAGTTCTTGTTAGTTGATTCTGCTTGCCCATTCCCTTGGGGATAGTAATCTGAAGAGTGAGTAAGGGAAATTCCATAGCCATAGCAGAAATCTATCATCTCAGTAGAAGAAAAATTGGAAGCATTGTCAGTGACAATCTTGTTTGGTATCCCAAACCTTATTAAGATGTGCTCCTTGATGAAGTTGCATACTACTTCAGAAGTAGTACTTTTGACTGGAATGGCTTCCACCCACTTGGTGAAATAATCAGTGGCAGTCAAAACATGAGTATGCCCTACACTTGAAGGTGGATTGAGTGTCCCAATGAAGTCCAAAACCCATTGTTGAAAAGGTTCCTCAATCACCACTGGTTTGAGAGGTAAAGCAGCCAATTTGGGTCTTCCAACAAAGGTTTGACATGCTTCACACTTGCCTACCCACTTTGATGCATCTTTGAACAAGGTAGGCCAATAATATCTAGCATGGAGGATTTTGTGGGCTGTGACAGCAGAAGAGAAATGACCTCCACAGGCCTGGTCATGAAAAGCTGAGAACAACTTCTTTTGTTGTTCTTTGTCAACACATTTCAAAAACCTTCCATCTATGCCTCATTTGAACAATGCATTTTCCCACAACACATATTGTGCAGACCTTAATTTGATGGCTCTCTTCTCCTTGGCACTCAAATGGGATGGACATTCTCCATAAGTAAGAAAGTGTGCAATGCCAGCATACCATTCATCAGTTGAGCTGAGGAAAAGAACAACAGGGATATCAACTTCCTCCTTGGACAATTTGGCATCAGCTCCTTCAGCAATGAGTTCACATAAGCCCTTTCCTCAAACTAGCTTGGTGGGTTTGATGTCAAGATCATACTCCTAAACTTTGGCTACCCAATTGCCTCTCTTGGTTCCAAATTCTTGTTGTGTAAGAATGGATTTAATAGTTGTATCAGGCACAAGCACAATAGAATGAGAGTTGAGGATGTAAAAATGAAACTGCTTCACAACTTTGACCACTGCAAAAGCATGTTTCTCCATCATGGTGTACTTCAGCTCATGGGATTTCAAAATATAACTCATGAATGCTATGGGGAGTTCATGACCTTCAGCATTCTCCTGGGTTAACACAACAGCTAGAGTACTTTCAGTAGCATAGCAATAGATAATGAAGTCTTTGCTATAATCAGGGCATGCCAAGATTGGAGTCTTTGCTATAGCTCTCTTGATGTCTTCAAATGCAACCTTTCCTTCAGAGGACCAACCAAAAGTCTGCTTCCCTTTCATCATGTGGGCTATGTTCAAAGTAAGTTCAGAAAAATCAGGTATGAATCTTCTTAAGAAGATGATCTTGCCAAAGAAAGAGTGCACACCCTTCTTGCTTGTGGGGAGAGGGATCTGCTGAATTACCTGGACTCTTTCTGGATTAATCTTGATTCCCTCCTTGGAGATAATGTGTCCCAATAATTTTCCCTCGGTGACACAAAAGACATATTTCTTGGGATTCAAGGAGATGCCATGCTCTCTACACTTTTGGAGGACTAGTTTCAAGGTGTTGGAAATGATCAGCTCTATTTTTTGAAAACACAGTCAGATCATCAAGGTATACAACTATGCATTTTCCCTTGAGGCTGCCAAAGGCCAGGTCCATTTCCCTCTGAAAGGTGGCACCAACATTGATGAGGCCAAAAGGCATTCTCTTGTAAGAAAAGGTGCCCCAAGGAGTGGTAAAGGCAGTCTTATGCTGATCTGCAACACTTACTTCTACTTGATTATATCCTGAGAATCCATCAAGCATGGACAACATTTCTGAACCTGTAACAGCTTGCAACACTTGATCCATTACGGGGAGAGGATAATTATCCTTCAAAGAGGCTTGATTCAAATTCCTAAAATTAACACAAATCTGGATCTCACCATTCTTCTTCCTGACAGGCACAATATTAGCAATCCACGTTGAATGGTGAATGGGGAAAATGATCTTAGCCTTCAATAACTTTTGGATCTCTTGAAAGATTGTATCAGCAATTTTAGGATTATACTGCCTCTGCTTTTTCCTGAAGGGCTTGATCCCAGGTTTTAGAGGAATGAAATGTTGCATCTCTTTTGGCTGAAAAGCCTTGAGATCATCATAAGAATATGCAAGAACATCAACATACCTTTTCAACAGATTCACTGCTTTCTCCCTCTCCTCTTGTGTGCAACACTTTCCAATGTTTACCAGCTTGGGTTCATTAAGACTCCCAATGTTTATCTTCTCACATTCAGCAGACTGTTGAGCTCCTTTGGAAGTTTTGGACTTGATGTACCTATCATGTTTATCAAATAACTCTTCCAAACTTACCAGCCCTTTAGGTATCTTATTACCTTTCAGTTTTATGCAGCCATCATGATCCATTTCTTCTTTGTTATCTTCTTCATTTGGGGGCACACACTCTCTAGGAGGATTTCCACTTCCTTCAAAGTACAACTGGTCAAAATTATCTCTGAGTTCAAGGAAGGAAAGCAAGTGTTGATCATCATTAAAGACCTGCCAATTGTTTGCATTGTCAGGCACACTAGGTCTATGAATCATCTCAATGGTGAATTTATCTTGGGAGAAATCTAGATGAGGGATCAGTAGAGACCCCAAGACATCCAAGGAATCATCCCTGGTGTTTCTTTCCCTTGGCATGGCTTCAATGGAAAAGGCATCAAGGAACTCAATGGAATCCCAAACCAGATTCCTGTAATGTTTCAACCTTCTATTCTTCACTTGAAAGAGATCTCTGACCTGTTTTACAATCAGCTCTGCATCTCCACGAGAAAGGATATTCTTGATCCCCATCTCTTTTTCCATGCTTAAACCAAGGATGAGAGCCTCATACTCAGCTGTATTATTTGTGTTTTCAAATTGGAGCTTGAAGGAGAAAGGATGAATTTTCCCTTCAGGAGAAATAAGCACCACACCAGCTCCAGAACCAGCTGAGGAGCAGCTCCCATCAAATTCCAAAATCCAAACACCATTAGGATCAAGAAGCACTTCCTTAGGATGGTTAGCCTCATCTTGTGACATGATCATGTAGTTACCATGACCAATGTCCTCATAAAGTATTTGTGCCTTTGGGTCATCTGTTTTTTGCACAATATATTCAGTTTGTTTCTCAGGCAGTAGCTTCTTCATTTTCCCATTCACTGGAATAAGAGCATGTGACCAATCCATCATGATTTCTCCTCCAACATCTTTGCAAAAATTTCTACTCAGCAGCATGCCATAGGAAGGGGGAATATCAGCTACCAAAATGGTGGCTAAAACTCTCTTCTCTGGAAAAGCAGCAAAGGCTACTTGTGCATCCTTGATTCTTCCAACCAATGGCACTTCTCTACTTTCCATTGAGTAACATGAACCAAAAGTGTGGGTTAGGGTTAAGCCTAGGGCATGAGCTACCTTAGCAGGCATCACATTA
This sequence comes from Taxus chinensis, assembly GCA_019776745.2. NCBI lineage: Eukaryota > Viridiplantae > Streptophyta > Pinopsida > Cupressales > Taxaceae > Taxus > Taxus chinensis. Next base: position 43,455,257 of record CM034157.1, on the reverse strand, counting down.
TCTGAAGCACCAGAATCAATAACACAATTGCTGAGTTTGTGGCCAGCTATGAGGAGAGTGACATAAAATGGTTTGATCTTCTCATCAGATGAAGTGACTGCTGCCACAAGGCTTGGTTGAGATGAAGGAGAAGGAGTGGGAAAGAGACCTTTAGAACCAGGGGATGAAGGCTTGGATTTGGAATTTACAAAGTCTACCATCTTAGCAAAGGCCTTGGGATGGGTTTGGTAGAATTCAGCTTCTGAGATCTGGATCTTAGTTTTCTTGAGATGGTCAATAATGTCAAAAGAACTAGAGGTAGATGGAGCATCATTGATAGGAGTAGATGAAACTTTTGACTTATCAACTCTATCATTTGAAGGGAAAGAAGTTTTAGGAGTAGAAACAGAGGAGGAAGGAACAACAAAACCTACCTTGGGTGTGGAAGAAGTTGGAATAGGAGCTCCTCTCCTTGCAATCACTGGAATGGCTGTAGGAGGTTCCTTAGATATTTTAGCAGGCTGCACCACTTTCTCCTTCTTGTTGGCTTGCTCATGAGTCATGACAACATATGATTCATTGTTCATCTCTGCAACTCTTTCTTCATAATCATCCTCTTCATCTATACCTTCAGTGGTGAGAAAATGGACATGAGATCCACTCAACTCTTCTAATTCTTTATCAGCTTCCCCTTCATGTTCTTCACAGATTTCATTCTCCTCCTCATCATCAGGCTCCAACACTTCACATGTTGCATTGACTGGAACTTTAACAGGTGGGCCTTCAATTGCCAATCTGGTCTGAGGAGAGGGCAACCGATTCCTGGGCTGAAAGTTCTTCCTAGGAACATCCTGATAAGGAGCATGCTGGGCTAACTACTTCTTGAGAGAAATGAGATCATTAGCAAGTTTCTGTACAAACTGATCTACATTAGCTCCAGGAGAAGATGTGGAAGAAGAATATTATTTGGATTTGGATGATTCTCTCCTTATCTTTCCAGACATGATCAGATCATCTTCAACACTGACAAAAATCTCTGATCAACATCTAAAGTGGCAAGATTAGCTCTTCTAAGTGCATAGCTCACTTCAGGTAGTTGGGCATTAAGGAAGAAACATTTCTGAATCTGATCCACAGGGCGTGTGTTTTGTGGGATCTTGTTAACCAGCCTATTGAATTTGGCCACAAATTCCCTCATGGGCTCATGTGACTCTTTCTTGATTTGAGAAATCTGGGCCAAGAGGGCATGTACATCCTCAGCAGGTTTGAAACGCTACTCAAACTGGGTCGTCATGGTGTTCCAATTGGTGATGGATCCAGCAGGGAGATGATAAAACCAATCAGCAACATTATCTTGCAATGTCTCTACAAAAATTCTAACAGAGATATCCTCATGTTCAACTCCGAGAACACCACAAGCAACAATGAAGGCTGCAATATGCTCATCTGGATGAACCTTCCCATCACCTCTGAATTTAGGGAAATTCTTTCTATTGCCTCTAGGAAATTCATGCAATGGCTGGGGAAGAGCAAGAGGCCCAACCCTTTGGCCCCAAGGTAGAGGAGCTGCCATCCTTGGAAATATTGTTTGGAGAGGAACTGAAACATCAGTGAGAATCAAAGCATGCAAATTAGGACTGATTTGATCTTGAGGGATGTCACTCCCATAAGTTTTGTCTCTAGCAGGAGGATTGCTTGCAGATCTTGTTCCTCTTCTTTTTCTTGATGAAGGGAGAGAGAAACCTTGATGATCCAGAAGTTGGAAATGAGGGTCTTCTTCCCCAAGGGTTCTTCTACCCTGAGTGTATCTTGGAGTCACCAGATCAAAGATGATCAAGAAGTTGTTATTCAAAAACTGGAATCCATTTGCAATGAATTCCCCAGTGGAGTCACCAAAAACTGTTGGGTTTCAGAATGGAACATGGATAGAAACCACAGTCAGGGGACAAACGTGTCCCTCCTCTTTAATGGGAGAGGTTCCCTTATTGAAAGCAGGAAAAACAAATGTACAAATATACAACTCTCAATGTTTGGACCCTGATATTCTGGAATGTTTTCATACTTAAAATATTATCAATACGAAGGATTGGAAGAGTAGAGAGATGGAGGAAGGAAGAAAACAACAATGTTTTCAGGAGATATAGGTAGCAGAATATATCCTTACTCACATTGAACCAAGAAAATATAGAAAAAGATCAATCACTTCATCACCAATGTGAATCTGCAGACACAAAGTTCTAAAGATTACACAGACAAGAACACAAAGTTTCTTTTGAATGCAAAGACAAATGATCCATTGAATCGAGCAAGGAGAGAGAGAGATATATAACAGAGGAAATGAGAAAGAAAGCTTCTGTATTGAATTACTTCCAAATTTACAACGTTCCCAGAAAACCAGAATCCCTTTTTCCATGGCCAAAACATGTTCTTATAACAATTCGTTTACGTCCATACTTTGTCCCCAAGAAAAGAATATTCAAAAGGAATAATGTTTGTTGTAGATCCATTTTTGGAAAGTGACATGAAACAAACACTCATGAAAACCAGAGGTTCAAAAAGGTGAATATTTCATCATCTCGAGCATGATTACTTTAGCAGGGGGCATCTCATGATTTTCTTCTTCATGTGGTCCTGCCATTTCCACCTTTTAACCACTTTCATAGCACTCAAGTGCTTACTGGTAAGTTTTCACCCGTTGCTATTGTGTATGCCCGATAAACTCTATTTTCTGATAATCAAACTTTACATCTCTTTAAACTTATCAATTTGGCTCCACAACAAACCAAAAATGCATCTCATGAATAAATGACAAGGAAACAGAGAGAGAAGAATGAAGAATGGTTCACATTTGTATTCTTTGGAGCTCTGGTTCGTTAATGGCATCAAAAACCAGATGAGTGCATTTTGGCCACTCTTTCCCTCTGTCAGCTTTGAAATTGGACCCTACGCGTGGCAAGATCCAAGCAATGACGGGCCTGGGGAAAAAATCCACGTTTTAAGACATTTGGGAGAAAAAGCACAATTTCTCATTTTGCTCTGCATCCCCGGCCCCCTTGATTTTTTAACATGAACACTCGGCACACCCTGATTGGAAATGGGGTCATTGCTCAAATTCTCATTTTCCTCCACTGGCCCACTATCCCGATTTCATTCTTCAACACATGGCATCACCTGATTGGTTGCGGGGATGTGCTTCACTTTTATACTTTATCTATTTTGAAAAGGGGAAAATTCCAACTTTTCCCCCGAAAGTTCATGCCTCCGCCATTGAATTTTCAACGTAGGCCACATGTCCCTTTCTGATTCACTTGCGGCCTCAACTCAGAATTTATCCCTTCACATGAGCGGGGCCACGGGTCATTTTAGAACTTTTCACCCTTTGTGGAAACAAAGCTAAAATTCCTAAAGTCCTCCGCTGGTCCGCCAAAGCGCATATGAACTGAAAAATGGCCAGGTGTCCCTTTGCGTGAGTGGGGCCGTGGGTCATTTTAGAACTTTTTTCCCTTTCGCCATAATGCCTTAGAGAATAAAATGGATCCATCACCCCGAACTTCCGCCAAAACTACTCCAGCCAATCAGGGACCCATGGGGATGCGGGGAAAATCTGACATTTTTTCCAAAATCACCAAAAGTGATAAGTTCAAAAAGGAACCCATCTGGCCACATCCAATGAGAAGAAAACACATAGCTTCACCTTCTGAGAAAGAATTTGATGGGGAAAAGAACGTAGAAAATTGCAGAGAACGGGAAAATGCCATTTTTGCACCCGATGAAGATTTTCTTTCTGCACAAGGTTAATATGCAAAGAATGCAAGTTTCCACATCCTTCAAATGCATAAAATAAGATCATAAACCCCCTCCCATCCATGAGAAATAGATAGAACATTATAATGGCCGCAGACTGAGGAAATGCATAAAACATCGTGGGGGATCAAAACGAGCACTTGAGGGGCTCGAAACACGAATTCCTCCATGGCAAGACTTCAATTTTCATGAAATTGGATTTCAAAAAAATTCTCACAAAAGAAGAGGTTACCCTATTGTGGTTTTGTGGTTGGTCATTGTCCTGTGTTTGCTTTTGAAACTTCAACCACCAATTTTTTTCACTTTGGCTCCATGAATACTTTGAATTTAATGGAAATTTATTAGTGAATTTTGTAGAGATATCCACCCACCAATCTGTCATTCCTTGTTTTGGCCTAGAGGAGAAGATTATTCTTGTTGGTGGGTAGGAGTTCTTGAGCTCCTACCAATTTTGTTTAATTCATTTATTGGCAACTCCTCACCATATACCTTCCTCCCCTGGCCGCTAGTTCTTTTTATCTACCTTATTTTCTTGTTTTCTTTCTCTTGCCAATGTTGTTTGACGTGTAGATTTGGAAGGTCTGCATGTAATGGATTAGAATCTTTCATGATTTTTCTAGACTCTCTCCCTCCTAGTCGTAGCTTCTTTATCTTGCACACATTTCTCCTAGGGAACTTACAACTGAAATTTTGGTAGAGCCCCTTCTCCATTGCTTGGGTGGATGTCCATTTCTGTTTCAAAGCCTCCATGTGGCATGCTTGGGATGGATTTGTGGGATTCATTATTTTATTTTTTGGGGCCTTGTTTTGTGGATGTTGAAGTGCTTATTTTCCCTTTTTCTTACTGACCGCTTACATTGTATGGTTGTCTCCTTATTATTCCACCCTAGCTCTTGTTTGTAGCCTGCAAACGTCCCTCCTAGTGTTGGTTATGTGTATGCTGGAAATGACGACCTGAGAAGGATGGTTTTTGTAGGTCCTTTTATACATATCCTAAAATAGTGGAAATTCCTTCATATCACATCTCTTTGAGGCATTTTGTCAACATTATTCACACCTTTTGTATACCTCTAATTTTCACATACTGGCTTCTAAGGAACCTACGACTTCATCTTACAAATATTTGTTCTTCTCTTACATCCCATTTTGATGCATACTTAGAGGATGTTTGCAAGGTTGTGGAGTCTGGAATTACTCCTATCAATCATGGGTATTTAAATTTTCCTGGCTATTTTCAATAAACCCATTTTTATTATACTACAATCATTGCAGTCCTTGATACTATAGTTCTTCCAGGTAGATGTCACTTGTGAAATGGAGCTCCCTTCCTATGCTAAACGTAGATGGGATGGTGTTTTAGTGCCTAACTAGTAGAAGAAATGAATTTCGACCTAAGGATAGTTGTTGCAGGTTTGTGAGGTGTCCATGTGACTAGTAGAAGCTGGAAACCAGGAAAGATAAACCTACCCATTGTTGCAATTGCTAAGATTTAATAATAACATGAAATAAAACCTTCTCTTTCATGAAATTGGTTTTTCTCTGTTGTTTTTTTGTGGGTTTGGACACCTTGCTAGAAAATCTAGCATTTTTCCTTAAAATATTCTTGTTATGACAATAATAGTTTACACTGATAAAAGTGGACACATAGATTTATCCCTCTTACTATGGTTGTTGCATTCTCATGCTTGAGTGAACGAACTTATACCATTATTACCTACTTTTATTTGATTTAGTAACAAGGTTCTCAAGATGTTAGAGCTTGTAGTTTCTATTTTGAAAGCAAGCCTGTTGTAACTATAAACCTTTTGCTTTTCATAAGATCTTATTACATTTAGATTTGATTTTCTTCCTGGGTAATCAAGTTGTTCCTATTTCTGCGACTTCTAGATCTAGTTACTCTATCCATGAATTCCTCTTTCAGGTATGCGAGTTGTGTAGATCTTAACCACCCCTCTCAGTTATTCCTTTTATCCAATTTTTCCCCTCATGAAAAATTGAAAAAACATGACCTTCCACGGGGGAAATTGGAGAGGTCGGTTCAGTCATGTGAGCTCACATTCGATTCCAAAAAATCAAGTTGTAGGAAGGATCGACAATGGAAATGCAAGGTCTGAAAATAAATGGTGGCCAAGGGAGTGTTGAAGGATATCAGAGATTAGATAGAAGGATGGAGTTCTAGGCCCAAAAGTGTATAGTTTCAGCATTCAATATTTTGGAGAAAAGATAGGTGAGTAGTGTCTCTAATCCCAAAATTAAATGGTTCAAAAGTCTAAAAGTCTAAAATTTTATACTTTTGGGTTTCAGACTTCTGGAGTCTTCACCAAGAAAAATGGAAAAAATGGTAAAAACATTCCAAAACCTGAAACCCCGAAAGTTTAAAATTTTGAAATTTCAAGTTTCAGGGTTTCGGAAGTCTCGGTGAGCGCAAACGAAAAAGGGAGTGGAAAATTCTAAAATCCTAAACTCTGAAAGTCTAAAATTTTGGACTTTCAGGTTTTGGAGATCTCAAGAAGTGAGTCGAAAAGGGTTCTTATCTCGAAAGTGAACGTAGGTTTCAGGGTCAATGCGGTGGCATTTTTTGACTTCGTAGGTTCGGGATTTCAGACTTTGGAGTCTTTATCAAGATAAAATAGAAAAGTGACCATCAATGTCTGAAAACCCGAAGTCTAAAAGTCCAAAATTTCAAACTTCAGACTTTTGGGATTTCAGGATTTGGTGTTTTGGAAGTTCGGATCTCCAAAACACAAAAATCACAATTCAAATTCCAAAACTCTAAAACCTGAAAGTCTGAAATTTTGGAATTTCATACTTTCAGGTTTTGAAGTTTTGGAACTCTCAGTGGTGACTTGATCTTCAGATGGCCATAAATTTTGATTGGGAGTTCAGATTTGCACAAGAAATGACTTTTTGGAAATCTCTCAACATCTGCTACTTAACTATTGTTATCTAAAATGAAGAAATACAAACCAATATTTTTTAGGGCGTCATACTTCTCAGCTACCACAATAGTGAGGTATGGGCTTCCCTTCTTTCCCAACAAGGAATAGTACATGGAGGTATGCGTTTTTTCATGGCACCCATCATTGTTGCAGGTGAATGCAATGCATTTTTTGGGTTGTTGAAGCTAGATTTAGGATTTCTTCTTTCCCCTTCTGTCTTTCTTCATATATATTATAAGGAGGAAAATTTTTCAAGGGTTGGATAATTTTTCTTTGCACCCTTCATTCTTCTCTTGTCTATAAGAGATCTTGTGGAGTTAAAACCTCCCATTCAAATTATAATGCAATTTTTACCTCTTGTCCATTGTAATGCACTGTATCAAATCTTTGGCGCAATAAGATAAGTTTGTGGATAATTTCAACCCTCTCTTGTGTTCATTACATTCTCCTGCTCTCTCATTGCAATTTTGGTTAACTGTGCAAGGTGGTTACATTACATGTTTTATGGTTTGTGTTTAATATCAAAGCATGTATTAAGCATTCCTTTAGTGCATCACCTTTGTTAGAATAGATTTAAGTTCTTGCATCTTCTTAACCTTGTCTCTTTGACAAGTTAGATTAGATTTTATAATATATCCTCTATAATATGAATGTGTGCATATGGAAAGAGGAATAATAACCGGCCTTCATCCTGAGATCTTTCCCGATTGTAAAGTTCCATACTTTGGTAAAAGCACCATGTTATGCAATCACACTAAGAGTATTAACCTTTTAGTTAGAGTCAAGGCTAGTGTGGTTTTACTTTCGTTTATGGGTATGTTGAGTTCAGTTCACACGGGGTTATGAAAGCCTTGCTTTAACGAACATCCACTAGATTCAAATTGATCTAGGTTGGGAGAGACTATAGTTTTATGGACACTAAATCACCCTTTTCGGTATGGCAATAAATTACGTAATGTCGATTGTTTCTTTGTTGTTCCCAACCTTGAGTGGAGAGGTTGTTGAGGTCTGTTAGACCTCCATGTTCTCTTTTCTTACACTAATTAAGTGGTCCCTTTAATATTCAATCCATTCTATAGGTTTACAAAACTTTATGTGTGGTTGACTACAATGGTTAGATTTATGTATGAAGGGGGTATTGTGGTGATGGTACCCAGGTACTTAGTTATTTTTACACCTTGTATATTACTATAGAATTGATTATTTTTCTAGACATATACCCAATTGCATGTTGATCATCGGTGTAGGTCCATGATGTTTAAGGTTTTCCTTAAGGGGCACTTTAACCATTCCTTATGAAGCTTGAACCGTAACTAAAATTTTTGTCACCGAGATTTAAAGTTGCATATGTGCATTGATGGATAGTAGTCTTTTATTATTAGAACTACCTTGGCTTAATTATAATACGTGATGACTTTTGGTGGTATATATATATTTGTGCATCTCTCTGATTTCGTTGGAAATTGTTAATATTTTTTGTTGGATTATATATGTATATTGATATCTAATTGACTTATGGTAGAATTGTTAAGATGATTAGGGACATTTTGGGGTATTTATATTTATAGACCATGTGCTTTGTTTCTTTATGATTGAAGTTGTTGTTAAGATAATGACATTTGGTGAAACATGTAAATGTAATTTTTTTAAAAGAGTGGTTTGATTTTGGTAATGTGGGTTATTTTAAAAGGAACTTGTGATGGAAAGGGGTGATCCATGGTATTTAAACTGAAACTATAGTCCTATAGAGGATGTTTGTAAATCCATAGTGTTATAAAACTTGGATGGATGTTTAGAATGCTATCTTGTGTGAAGTACTTGGTAGTTTGAGATTTTTCATTTCTACTTAGATAAATCAAGTATCTAGGCCACTAGGTAATGCCTATTTTGGACATTTGATGGCCATCCTTTGTCTTATAATTATTATTTGGAGTCACTTGAGTTAATAAAATATAGATTGTTGGTTTGAATATCAGATTTCAATCATTATAACCTATATGATTATTTGATGGAACCCCCATTACACTAGACTATTTGTTCTAACTTATATGGAAAATGGTCCCTTCTCAAATAATTGTTTAACTTTTGTTGCTTTTGAGAAAACATTCATTACTGAAGTATAAGAATTTCTTCTTAGATTGGCATGGTGGAAATTTTATTATAACTTAAGTTGTTAGTGTTTAGAGCTTCGATCCATTTCTGGAAATAGAATGATTTCTTTCATGATATTGTTAGATAATAGCTTAATGTTGCTATGTGTAGTCTTATCTTGCTCAGTTCTCGTGAACTGACTCAGGTTAATAATTTGTGTAGATGGCTTTTACAAGTAGATGAGGGAAAGACTTGTAGAAAGTTACATCAGTCTTGGTTATGAATTTCTTTTATGAGAATGCTTATTTTGTTGTAAAACTCTGGAGTGGGTTATGTGGAAATTTTATAAGAGGTTCAATTCCTTAGTATTATGTTTTGTGGAGTAATGTTGTCATAAGTTCTGGAACCTTGTTGTATTTTCTATGTGGAAAATATTAAATTGATCACCATATTGTCATGATTCATTTTAATTTATTATAGGGATTCTAAGAAAAGTAATACAATGCTTGATCAATTTTGTTACCTTCTTCTACCATATTCATATTTCCATACAATTTTTTTGTCTCTTGGGTTCGTATATCATGTCAAATAGAAATGATGTAACCATGTTTACTTTAGTTGGTGCATTGATAAGATTTTTCATGAGTCAAATTTTTCCTGGTGAAGCTTCTGGGTCATGACATTAATAGAATTCTAGGTATATTTAAAAAGGGTTAAAATTCCTTATGAAATTGAAAATAAATAAATATATCTGTGAATAAATTAATGTAGATGTGACCTACTTGATAATATTTGAGTCCTTGAGTGATCAAAGAGGAAACTATCTTTTGTAAAAAATAATATATATATATACCTTGCTTTCCCCAAGCTAAACTAATAAACCTTATCCTTATTGTGGTGAGTCCTTAACGATATTAAGGTGAAATCAATTATTAGATTTTGGAAGATAAAAAGGTTATAATAAGTAGGAGGAAATTAATTAAGGAACCATTCAATATTTCTCTCCCATTTGAAACATAATTTGTATACTTTTCTCAAACTTTACAAGTGAAGCCTAAGTGAAATATTTAACCATTCTAGATAAATTCTTAAGCCCCAATAAAATTGGTTAATAACCAATGAGATCTTGATGAAATTTTTTTCCTAACACTTGCTGGTGATTGAATCTTTCTTAAAGATGAATTCAATTTGACCTTTATTGTTCCAAACCTAAATGGTACTTTCCCTCAACCTTTTTTCTTAACCCTTACATTGGTGCATTGTAATCTTTTATTTAAAGAAATGTCAAACTTTTATTTAAGATAATTGCACAAAGAAAGATTTTAGTTCTGAACCTTAAATATTTTACACCATGGGATGCCCCTTAAATTTGTAAGTATGTTCTGTGGTTGGACCATTATGTTGTGTCTTGTTTGTGAATTTCATGTTGTATCGTGATCCCTTGTACCTATGTAGTCAATGTTTTTCCAAGCCTATCGTGAGTTAGTTGTGGCCCATTGTGATCACTTGTGGTGTCGTTTAAACTTTAAAAAAAAAATACCTGACATTTTCCATGTCATTCGTGTGTGTGTTTTGTGGGTGTTACACTTGGTATCAGAGAAGAGGTTCATGCTCTCAAACCTCTGGGACATATTGGAGTTGTGATGGTGTTGCGTGATGGTGGTGGATATTGGAAGAGTAATGTGATATAAGCGTGATGTGAACCATGTCGTAACTGTGATATTGTGAATGTACATGTTGTGTATGTCACTTAGTGCGTGACTATTGGCATGTTGATGTGTTGGAGATGAGAGTATTCTCTCTCCTTTTCAGGAATTTAATGAGAATTCGAGTGTGAAACATTGTCTCATTGTGTGTGTGAAAGTTGTTTATTTTAGAGTGTTGGATCCTTTTGGCATTTGTGATGTGTGGGTGTGCTGATGTGTTGTATGACAAGGTTGGTGTATAGTAAACTAGATTGTATAGTGATGTCATCGTTATGTTGTGAAGAAATGTGTATATCACCATGTTTGTATTGCATTTTACTTTATGTTGTAATTGTTCTCATCATAAGTAAAATTCATGTATATGTAATGGTTCATGTCATAATTTAGGGACATATGGTTGAATGTATGATCCCTATTGTGTAGTGCTTGCGCTTTGGGAGTTGTATGTGGTAATGTGATGTGTTGTAAACCATGAATGTAATGTATGTGATATACCATGTATTGGTGCCATGCGTAAGACACTATGGTTAATGTACATGAACCACCATTGTGTTAGTGATATAGTTACATGTTATGTTGTGAACCTTACGCTAACCGACCCTGAGGGAAATCAGTAAAAGTGTATGTTTGGAGTGAGGGAATGTGCACCATGGGCCAGTAATTTGAGCCAACCTTAGGCTCAGTAGATGAAGACCTATACTCCTTTTTCTCTCTCCTTGTGGTTGTCATATGGATTCAACCTAAGTGAAGCTATGACTATGTTTAGCCTTGTCAAAGTGGTGGCAGGATGATTCAGATAGAGATGATGACAGTTATATTATTGATATGTTATTTTATGAGCTGAGGATCAATGTTCTGAGTGCCAGAAACTCATTGAGTACCCCCTTGGTGGCAAGATAAGGTCACATAGTCATCATAATGTGTTATTTATTATATGTGTATTTTATTTGTAAATTGAAAATTTTATTTTATTTCTATAAGGACCAGTAGTTTTCTTGATTGCCATGTTTTATATTTTGGGCATTTCCTTGGTTTGTGGTACTAACATGCAGATTTTTTCACTAACTATGGCTATTTGGCCATTTTTTTTCTTGGATTTGGATCTTCTTTAAATTTAAAATTTTTTACAACCTAGCCCAAGGCTTGTACTTTTCCACTTGGCATTTGAATCATATTGCTATGTTGGTTCTATTGTCATGATGTGTGGAATAGGGTCATGGGATGCACCATGGAATGGTTGGACCTATGGACCCACTTCATTTTATGGGGGTATTCCCCAAGGAGTTATAGATAACTAGTGGGTTGTCGAACCACGAGTTATTGTGTCACTTGGGTTAGGGGTGTATTGACTATATGTGCCTAGCACCATAGGAAAACTTACCTCTTTAGGGAGTGAAAATGAAATTTATTTATTTATTACTATTTGAGGGAGGCATAAGAGACTTGAGGGAGGCATAAGAGATTTTAGGGAGGCATAAGATACTTGAGGAAGGGTTAAGATATATTTGTGTGAGTGTGTGATTGATGCTTTGCGAGGTATGTTGAGTTGTTATGATGTTTTGGTTGTGGTGTTATGATGTATGTGTTACTCATTTTAGTTGGATATGTTTTGTGATGTTGTGGATATGGCGTTGATGCCTTTGTTGACACTATGTACCTGTTGTTATTGTTATGAATTATGTGAAATCTTCATCTATGGAATTGTGGTAATTTCTGGCTGTTGTAGTACACTTTTGTTCGAGTATTATATGTCAGTCATAAATGTGTGATAAGTACTATGTTATGTGGACCATGCATGTTCTCTTCCATAATTTGGTTAATATCCTTTGGTGTGGTACCATCATGAAAGTATGTAAAATTATGCTTGTGAATCATTAATGTTCTGTATGACCCTAGTAGGGTGTTGTGATAGTAGTTCATGTTGGGCACCCACAAGAAGGAATAAACTACAAATCTTCAACAATGAAATTTTAAAGAACTTAAATTAGGAATAATGTAAATGGAAAGTGACTAATGAAATAATGAATAAGAGGGAAACTTCCAATCTTCACAGAACTTTGAAATTTAAACATTTTGTTAAAATGTTTCTAAGGCTACCTCGTGGTCATGCTTTAACAACTGAAATTTTAACCATAGGGTATACTTTCATCTTCTTTGTTCTTGGTTGCTTACTGCCCTTCCTTCCTTTAATGTTATGTCACATCGAGAACTATGCTTTATTAATGGGAAGCGAATGTAATGCCCCGTTTTGTTGTTTACTCCAGTTCTTTCTTTGTTAGCCTTGTTGCTCAACATTTAACATTTGTGTGTGCACTTGTTGATCATTAGTTGACTTAGACCTTGTTGCAAAGGAAAACAAATTAGCATCCTTCCTCTCCATCTTTCCTTATCATGTCATGGTTGATGCTTTTAGTTGTGGGCCTCCGTAGTGTCCTTTACGATTATCCTATTAAAGGAAAATCATGTTCTCAAATTCTAATAGGTGGATTGAATGACGATTTGGTGTTGTAGGTCTAATAGAATATCCATTTTGTTAGGATGTTAGGGTATGTTCTTTTAAAAGAAATATCTATATAATAAATATTATTATGAATTATTGATAAATGATGATTATTATTTTTTTTCGAGCTTGACTGCCAATTATTATGTATATTATTATTAATTATCGTTAAGCTATTTTATTGTATAATTGATTACTCCCATAGATTGGGCATGGATTCACGTAAAAGAATATGTTGCCTTGTTATCGCCTCATGGTTGGTAGTTGTCCAGTTTTTTCTTTCGAAACATCAACCACCATTCATCCCACCCTTTGGCTCCACACATACTTTGAATTTAACTACAATTTATTGGTAAATTTTGTAGAGATATCCACCCACCAATATTTCATACTATTTTTTGGCATGGGGGAGAAGCTTATCCTTGTTGGTGGGTGGGAGTGGTTGAGCTCCTTCAATTTTTTTTAATGCATTTATTGGTGACTCCTCACTGTATACCTTCCTCCCTTGGTCATTGGTTTTGTTTAGCTAGTTCATTTTATTTACCATTTTTTCTTGTTGTCTTACTCTTGCCAATGTTGTTGGCTGCGTGGATTCTTTGGGTTTGCATGTAAAGGATTAGAATCTTCTCGGCTTTTCGTAGACTCTCTCCCTCTTGGTTGCAGCTTCTCTACCTTGGACACATTTCTCCCAAGGCACTTGGAACTGAAAAGTAAGTGGTCCCTTCGATATTCAATCCATTCCGCAGGTTTGCAAAACTTTATGTGTGGTTGAATACAGTGGTTAGATTTAACTATGAAGGGGGTATCAAGGCGATGGTACCCAACTACTTAGTTATTTTTGCACCTTGGATAGTACTATAGAATTGATTATGATATTAGACATATACCAATTGCTTGATAATAGTTAGTATAGGTCCAAGACATTTAAGGTTTTTCCTTAAGTGGCACTTTGACTGTTTCTTATTGTTGGTCTGAAAAACTGTTGGTTAGGCAGGTCATGGGGAAACAGGCCAATTGTGTGTAGGGCAAAGCCCCTCTTTGAGACATCAAAGAGAAACTAGTTTATTGCTAATATATCAAGCAAGAATTTGTGTTAATCTACACTATTCTAACTTTAGGGGGTTTGGGATCTCATCCCAATAGAGGTAGTTCCAATCAACGAATAGAAAGGTAAGAGGGAAGGAACAGAGGAGGGTAGATCTGAAGGAAGAAAAGAAATGAATTCCAAAGACAAAAAGGTCAGAAGGTTTATGCTTCAAGCCGGTAGTAAACACAGCCAAACTCACTTGCATAAAAAATTAAAGAAATATTGATGAACATATGACAATAGTAGGAATGAATCTAACAGAATAAAAATATAGATCTAACTTAAGAAATATCTTATTAAAATAACACATACATGAAGCACAAAGTCTGAACATATGTATTAATATTTCTTCTATTACAAGAAAACACAAATTCTTTCTCTCCTCACTTCTTTTTCATACCAAAATGTCCACCTGGAATACAACAAGCGTTCTAGTATTTATAGAAGGAGAGGAGGAAAGAAGACAAAAGAAAAGTAACTACTTACAAAATATCTTACAAGATATTTACAAGATATCTAAAAAGTCAACAGTTGACTTTGGGCAAGTTTTTGGATGGCAACATCCCATGGTGCAACATGGATAAGGTCATCGTGTACGCCAACATGTTTCTTAAAATTTTTATGAAAAAGATCAACACATCCCAGAAAGAAGGGACTACTCTTTGAAAGGATTGATAACTAGATTGTACCAAGCCGAGAACATAGATGCTAATTGAACACCATGATCAATAAGATGAAAGTAATTTGCCAGAATATCTTTACATAAACCTTTGCAAAAAAATGAGTAGCAATATCATATATTATTATGGAACTCAATACAATACATTGAGAATGGGCCTTGCTTAAATAGGCAAGGAATAACAATCTAAGAACCAGTCAAGGTCATAGATCAAGCCATAAATCAAGGAAATAACTAGTCATCAAAGAACTAGTCAAGACCATAGATTTAGGAGAGAACTAGACATCAAGGATCTAGTCAATACCATAGATCAAGGAAAGAACTATACCTACCAACTAGATAATATCTCCTAATATCTAAATAAGATAATAAAAATATCCACACACATAAATGGGTGAGGATAAATACAATAAAGGTATAAAGTACCTAGGTGAACATGAGCTAAGGTAAATACCTACTCTAACACCCCCCCTCAAGTGAAGCTAGGGGCCAAAATAGATGTGGCATGTCCACAGTATGAGTCTCAGAAACTAGGCCTGATGAGGTACTCATGTACAATAATTGGGAAAAAAGGGACACTGCAAGGTACCCAAAACCAGTAACAACAAAGTAAAGAGAGTAAAGACTCGCTCTAAGGCATCCCAAGAAGCTCATATAAAAAAAAACATACAATGCTGAAGAAGTTTGGTGTGCGCTATGGTCTGAATCCACTGCTTGATCACAAAACTCAAAAAGAACTGACACTAGGCTCCACAAGAATAGCTCCATATAAGGAGACTGTCAATAGAGTGATGTCAAAAGTGTAAAAAAAGAACCAAATATAATTCGATCAAGTGTTACAAATAGGTGTTCCACGATCCAAGAACAATAACCAAAGCAACAAGGCAAGGACACAAACTCTAGAGTGTCACGATCCAAGAAAATCCAAGGTAACAAGGCAAGGACACAAAACTCAAAGAAGTAGGATCAACACCACACCCTCCCATACTGTTGAATGGGTGGAGTGGTGCTATAAATCTGTATGAGTTTTCAAAACAACTAGAACACTGAAAAACTAACACTGGGCTCCACCAGAATAGCTCCCCCATGAGAGAGAATGACAACATGCCAAAAGTGTTGAAAATACAGATACAAAATCTCTCAACAAACAAGAGAGATACACTACACCTGCTAAAGAAAAATGCTCAAAACAGGAAGCATCACAATACCGAAGTTATAAAAAGTGGAGCAAGAGGCAAAATGGTGGAGGAGCCATGCCTATAGAGTCCTCTCAACGAATTCCTATGTCACCTCCATGAGTGATCAGATATCCACCCCAAATCAACATGGATGGATGAAGAAGATGCCTGCATATGACTTGGTGCAAAATGCACAATGGGTGCATGCAAAAGAACATTAGAATGTGTGTCAGGTTGATCATGTCTGATAACTGAAATCTCAGGTTTCTCAAGCCTGAGTGAACATGTAGAACTCATGTGTTGCTCAGGATCCTCAGAAAGAGTCGAGTGAACAAAAAAAGGAGCTCTGTTAGTGTGTGATCCCAATGAAGTATCTGCTCAAAAACCAATGTCATGATGAGAATTCCACTTAACATGTGGAATAGATGAAACAATACTCTGTGAATTTCTGCCAATGACTCCACTAGTGAGACCCATAGAATGGAGCATGCAAGAACTAAATGCAGTAGTATGCTTCTCAAAAAATCCATGTAGCTGAGCAAAAATATGATACACAACATGTGGTATTGTAATAGGCACATATGTGGAAGTGCATGCAGTAACAAGCTTCATAGGTGTATGAGTATCAAGAGCAAGAACAAACTCAAAGACTGATAGATTAATGTCAGTGGGTTCAGGAGCAATAGCTGCAAGTGGACTAGGAGCATGGTTGTGGTTGTCCACAATATGATGGTAATTCTGTAGGATAGCAAGTTTGTTCTGCAGGGAGTGTATTATTGTATCCTTATCATGAATGAGTGATTTTAGAAGAGAATTTTGCTTCTTAAGTGATCTATTTCCTTCCACAAATATTACAATATCCTCTTGAATTCCACATACTTCAGAGAAAAGCATATTATTCTCAGAATCCATGATAGGTACAAACTACAACTCACAAAAATTTAGGACGTCGGGCTTAACTAAAATTTCATCCACAATTGATTACAACACTCCTCCATGTTTGGCACTTTTGCAAAAAATGGCATGTAAAACCGAGTTACTGATAAAAAGTTACAAGCTTTTTAATAATTTACTCTATTATTTATTTTAGTTGCCACTAAAACAAAATAAATTGTTGTTGCCTTCACCACAAAAAAATAAATAAAGGGGGCTCAAGTTAAGTACCTACTAGTAGGAATCACAAGTTTTAAGCCCTCATACGACCAAGGGCTAAGGATTTTAATGGGTGTTTGCACAACTTACTATTCTCGGGTGTTTTGTGTGTGTTCAAGAAAGTCACATCCAACAGGATCTTCTGATATAAAATACTATTTCTAGACTATGTATACAGTGACCTTTTCTTTCCAAAAATAGCAACCTTTTTTTTACTCGAATCCCAACGCACGCCTGTGTGCTTCTCTGTAAAAAACTACAAAAAACCGACTACCTCCAGAATTGGCCGCGTTTAATCGATCTTATGGTTTTCACACCTTCCGAATCCAATGGAAGCCTCTGTTTTGCATAAAAAAGTACGTAGCAACAAAATACGACCAAATCTCAAATATATGAATATACAATGAATTTATTTACAAAATAAAACTTATAGATGGATGCCAACAACAATCTCCAGCTCTGATACTATGAAAGGAATGATAATCAGATCATACCAAGCCAAGAATACATATGCTAATTAAACACCACGATCAATAAGATGAAAGCAATTCACCAGAATAACTTTACATAAACCTTTGCAAACAAATGAGCAGCAATATCAAATATTATTGTGGAACTCAATACATTACATTGAGAATGGGCCTTGCTTAAATAGGCAAGGAATAACAATCTAAGAACTAGTCAAGGTCATAGATCAAGCCATAAATAAAGGAAATAACTAGTCATCAAAGAACTAGTCAAGACCATAGATTCAGGAGAGAACTAGAGATCAAGGATCTAGTCAATACCATAGATCAAGGAAAGAACTATACCTAACAACTAGATAATATCTCCTAATATCTAAATAAGATAAAAGAAATATCCACACACATAAGTGTGTGAGGATAAATACAATAAAGGTAAATAAAGTACCTAAGTGACCATGAGCTAAGGTAAATACCTACTCTAACATGATGAGATCCCTCTCCACCATTAGTTCGAGCTTTTGGTGTGATGACAAATTGTTTGGTATTAGAGCCAGGCAGTTAAGTGTGCCAGCCCAGAGTAGTTCTATGATGCGTGACCTCCCTGGAAATTCTCGGTGTCACTTCCTCCTAATGTTGTTGGACCTGATTGGGTGTATACCTAGCTCCATTATGCGGGAGGGTATTGGCATAGCAACTGATTAACACAATGAGATCCCTCTCCACCATAAGTTCGAGCTTTTGGTGTGACGGCAAGTCATTTAGCTTTGATACTAGGTAGTTAAGCACATCACCCCCAGAATATTTATGGGATTGGTGACCTCCCAGGAAATTCCTAGTGTCACTTCTTCCTAATGATGTTGGGCCTGATTAGGTGTATACCTAGCTCCATTGTGCGGGAGGGTATTGGCGTTCAATATTTTGGTGTGACGGCAAGTCATGTAGCTCTGATACCATGAAAGGAATGATAACCAGATCATACTAAGCCAAGAACATAGATGCTAATTGAACACCACGATCAATAAGATGAAAACAATTCACCAAAATAGCTTTACATAAACCTTTGCAAACAAATGAGCAAGTATAAAAGGGCGCACTTTTCTGCATGTCGACACGACAATTTTTCCCCTTTGTAAAGTGGCGCAAATTTTAGCACGTCGACACAGAATAAATTCCCCTTTGTAAAGTGGTGCAACTTTCAGCACGTCAACGCGACAATATCTCTTCATTGGAAAAACTTTTGGCACATCAACATGACAATTTATCCCCATTGGTGCAACTTTCAGCACGTCAACATGACAATTTCTCCCCATTGGTGCAACTTTTGGCATGTCGACACGACAATTTCTCCCCATTGGCGTAACTTTCGGCATGTCGACATGACAATTTCTCCCCATGGGCGTAACTTTCGGCACATCGACATGAAAATTTCTACCCATTGACGTAACTTTCGGCATGTCAACACATAAATTTCTCGCCAAAGGAAAATGGTGCACTTTTTGTGGTGTTAACACAAAAAATTCTCCACAAAGGAAAATGGCACACTTTTTGTCATGTCAACATAAAAATTTCTCCCCATTGGATTAGCTAAAAATTGCTAAGTCCTGAAACAAATTGATTTTTTGAAAAGGAGTTTTGGGATATTTTGAACGTTATCAAACTTCCCTAGGGGCCAAAATAGAATTTTTGGTATGGTTACCTACAAATTGCCCTTGTCAATTTTGTAGGATAACAACTAGCTCTTTCTGGGGACTATCTTTGAGTGAAACTTAATGGTAGAGAATCCCAAATTTTCATGTGCCTATCCATTGGGTTACAGAGAGTCAAAAACAAGGGCAATGAAAAATAAAAAAACAAGGGACACAAAAAAAATAGAAAACAAACACACAACAAAAGTAAACTGTTTAAAGAAGAGAGCAAGCTCTACTTCCTGAAGATCTTCAAGTGCTGCCCATTATAGGGAAGCGGGAGCTCGGTTCCATCCATATATGAGAGATATAAATTATTCTCTCTGTTGAGTTATTTGATCTTGTATGGCCCTCTCCAAAGAGATTCAAACTTCCCGTGCATACCTTTCGGTTCTCTTTGTTTGTCCCATAGAAGAACAAGATCTCTCACTTAGAAATCTCTCTGCTTAGCTTTCTTGTGGAACAATCTCTTCACTTAATTTTTATGTTTAGTGATCTTTTCGACCATGTTCACTCACTTCTCTTCAAGTTCCATCAGGTACATAATCCTCTTTTCAAGAGAATTCCTAAAAGTTTCATCTTCAATTACTTAAGCCAAGCGCAGAGCAGGACGTTTAGCGGAGATAGGTATTTCAGCATCGATCCCATACAACACCTAGAAAGGTGACATGCCAAGAGACCTCTTTGGAGTGACGCGATCCACCCACAAAACATCATACAATGACTTGTCCTAGGACCGTTGGTTTTCATCAACTAGCTTCTGTATGATTGTTACAAGGTTCTTATTGTTGGATTCCGTGTGACCATTTCCTTGAGGGTAATAATCAGAGGCATGATCCAAGGTTATTCCGTATCCATAGAAAAAACCAATAACTTCCCATGAAGAGAAGTTTGAAGTGTTGTCACCAACGATTTTGTGTGTAATTCCAAATCTCACAATAATATTTTCCTTGATTAAGTTGCAAACAACTTCAGAAGTGGCATGCCTAACAGGTATGGCCTCCACCCATTTCGTGAAGTAATCCATTGTTGTTAGGACGTAACTATGCCTAGCACTTTATTGAGGATTGAGTGCTCTAATGAAATCAATTCCCCACTGTTTTAATGGTTCTTCGATGACGACGGGCCTGAGGGGAAATGCAGCCAGCTTTGGTTTACCGACAAACTATTGGCAAAGTTCACATTTCACTACCTAGGTAGTTGTATCTTGGAATAGCATCAGCCAGTTGCACCTGGCCCGAATGATTTTGTGTGTTGTCACTGATGAGGAGAAGTGGGCACCATAGGCTAAGTCATGAAAAATCTCTAACAATTTTATTTGTTGTGGCTTGTCAACACATCGTAGAAAAACACTGTCAATTCCACACTTGTATAATCCATCATCCCATATGACATATCTCACATCCCTAAGCTTCACTGTTTGATTTTATTTTGTGGATAGGTGAGTTGGGAACTCACCATAGGTGAGAAATAACTTGATATCATAATACCATTCGTCATTGGTTACGACAAATATAAACATGGGAAAAGAATCCACTTTCTCTAGTTCATTTTGTTCTCCATTAGCGTGATCAGCTTTCTCTTCAGGTGCCTTTGAGTCTTTATTTTCAGCCATTAGCTGACACAGGCCCTAACCTCTCACCAACCTGGTTGGTTTAATGTCTAGATTGTATTCTTGGACCTTTGCGATCCAATTCCCTCGTAAGATCCCTAACTCCTGTTGATTCAAGATAGACTTAATAGCCGTGTCAGGAACCAACACCATTATATGAGAATTCAGAATATAGTAGCGGAAGCTTTTGACTGATTTTACCACAGAAAAGGCATGCTTTTCCAATTATGAAATCTTTATTTCATGAGGCTTAAGTGGAGAGATCATGAAAGTAATCAGGGATTCAATATCTTCAGAGTTCTTTTGCATCAAGATAGATGATACAGTATGTGCAGACGCATAACTATACATGATGAAGTCTTTGTTGAAGTCAGGACACACTAGAACAGGAGTGTGAGCAATAGAGGCTTTCACATCTTCGAATGATGTCTTTCCTTCCTCACTCCATCAGAATGTTTGGGACCCTTTCATCATATAAGATATATGATGAGTCTTCTCAGTAAAATCAAGGATAAAGCGTCTAAGAAAATTTACCTTTCCGAAGAAAGAGTGAACGCCAGTCTTGCTTGTAGGTAGAGTAAGGCTATGAATATCCTTGACTATTTCGACATCTATCTTAGTTCCTTCTCTACTGGTGAAATGTCCCAGAAACTTTCCTTTGATGACCCTAAAAACTGACTTCTTGGGATTTAGCGAGATTTCGTGCTCTCGCCATCTGATCAAGACTTGTTCCAAATGATCACAGTGATAACATCATCTCTTGGAGAACACAGTCAGGTCATCTAGGTAAACTACAATGACCTTTCCCATCATACCTTTGAATGCAAAGTCCATTGCTCATTGGAAGGTAGCACCGGCATTGATCAAACCGAACGACATTCTTTTGTAGGTGAAGGTACCCCAAGGAGTGGTGAATGTTGTCTTGAACTAGTCTTCAGGCTTGAATTGAATTTGATTGTAACCCGAAAAACCGTTAAGCATAGATAGCATTTCTGAACCGGTTACTACCTATAGCACTTGATCCATTATTGGCAGTGGATAGTTATCTTTTAAAGATGACTGGTTCAAGTTGTGAAAGTCCACGCATATGCGTATCTCATCATGCTTCTTCCACATAAGCACAATATTTGTAACCCAATTACTGTGATGAACTGGAAAAATAATTCTTGTGTCCAACATCTTCTAAATTTCAGCTTGGATGGTACCTGAGATTTTGGGGTTGTAATGCCTTTGCTTTTGACGAAAAGGCTTGACGTCATCCTTGAGTAGAATGTCGTGTCGAATGTCCTTTGGTTTGAATGACTTTAGATCAGCATAGGACCATGCTAATACATCCATGTAATTTTTCAGCAACTTAATGAATTTTTGCTTTTCCTTGGGCATACAACACTTCCTGATATTCATGGAATGAGGATATTCCATAGTACCCAGATTGACGGATTCAATTTCCAGAGAAGACGAAGGATCATCCTGTCACTTTTTCTTGACAAAACGGTCATGATTATCAAATAATTGTTCTAAGGAAACTAAAACTTTTGGAATCTTATTTCCTTTGAGTTGTATCACTATTTCTTTTTTAGATTCATGTGCTTGACCGGTGAGAGACTCACGACATGTAGAAGTTGATCCATTAAAATGAATTTCTTTGAAATTGTCATCTTTCTCCAAAAAAGTGATATGTTAGTTGTCATCATTGAACACTTGCCAGTGCTGTGAATTATTTGGCATAGTTGGGTGAAAAATCACTTCAATCGTATATGTATCTGTTTTTAACCCAGGGTGAGGGAGCATGAGAGAGGCTGAGACGGCCAATGAATCAGCCATTTCATTTTGGGCTCATGGAACTGCTTTGATTGAGAAAGTGTGAAACTCTGCGATGCTATCTCATACCGCATTGTGGTAGTGTCTGAGTCAGTCATTCTTTACTTGGTATATCCCTTTTACCTGATTGACAATCAGCTTAGCATCACCTTGTACTTTTAGATTCTTGATTCCCTTCTCTTTTTTAGCTTGCACGCCAAGTAGTAAGGTTTCATACTCGGCAGTATTATTTGTATTTAAGAACTACAACTTGAAAGAAAAAGGGAAAATATCCTCTTCATGAGATATTAGAACAGCCCCAGTACCACATCAACTTGTCACACAGCTTCCATCAAACTGCAATGTCCATAATTTTTTGAGATCGTCCTTCTAGATGAGAATACCCATTTTATCGAAGTCGGTGGAAAAGAAATAGTTTCCCATCCCTGACGATTTGAAAACAATTCGAGCCTTAGGGTCATCGGAGTTGGTGACTAGATATTTTTTTTGTGTCTCTGGTTCCAACGTCTACATCACCCCTTTGACAGGAATCCTGGATTTGGACCAATCCATATGAATTTTCCCACCAACTTCTTTATAGAAGCTCCTCTTTAGCAATATCCCGTATGCTATTGGAATATTAGCTATGAGAATAGTCATTTTTAACCATTTCTCAAGAAATGTCGTGAATGCAAACTGCGCATCCTTGATCTAACCAATCAATGGTACCTTTTTGGTTTCCATGGAGTACCATCTGCTAAAAGGTTTAGTAAGTGTGAGGCCCAAAGCATGGGTGACCTTTGCTGGTATAACATCGTCAGAAGCTCAAGAATCAATTATACAGTTGCTTAGTTTATGACCATTGATTAGGAGAGATAGGTAAAAAGGTTCAATTTTCCCTGATGCAGAAGTCGAGGTAACATTTACATGGGAAGGAGTGGGAATAATTCCTTTTGGGGAAATGGGAGGAGGGACAGCAGCCTATCTTTGGATATACTTAGTTAATCTTATAAGCTACTCCGGGTTGGACTGAAGGTACTCAACTTCAGACATCTAGATCTTGGTATTTTTGGAGTGATCAATTATATCGAATGTGACCAAAGGTTGCACTAATGAAGGAATGAGTCCTTCATTTCATGTTTGTGGAGGAGGATTACTGGTCTTTATGGGAGTGGAGGAAGGTTGAATTGGAGGAGAAATGGGAGGAAAAGATTTCTTTATAACAGGTTTGACAGGAGGTTGAGTAGGAAGAGGATTATCTCTTTTAGCGAGCGTTAGAGGAGGAGTTACCACAACCTTTTCCTTTTATTTTTTAGCAGCAATATTTTCTTCTTTTCCTTGTGAGCGAGTGAAAAATGTGTATGAATGTCCTCTCACATACCCTTGGGTACCCTATTCTTCATCAGATTCCTCGTCTTCAAATTCCATATACCCAATATTAGATTCACTATTTGGTTCACCGACATCTTGATCATCTTCGCATTGCGACAAAGGCTCTTCATAATTTGGATCATCTTCTTCGATTTCAACCAAAGCGTTAACCAGTGGGGCTTCAATTGCTAACCTTAGAGAAGCAACAGTAAAATGTGGGCTTTAGGGGGCGTTGTTGGGAGTGAAGTTCCTCTGTGGGATATTCCGGTATGGAGTGATAGATGATGTTTTAGCCAATTGCTTCTTTAATGAGAGCAAGTCATTCGCCATGTTCTAGAATGCTGGATTTGATGAGGTAGCCTGAGAAGATGTTGAAACCTTTAATTTTGATGGCTCCCATCTTAACTCACTGGATATAAGAAGGTTGTCTTCTATCTGAATGGCCATAGCTTGAGAAGGGCCAAGGTGGGTATCTGTTCTTGTAAAAGTAAAAAACTTACTTTCAAACTCATGGCATTCAAGAAGAAACAATTTTGATTCTCTAATGTTGGCATCATGGCAAGCGGCACACAGTTGATCAGTGAATTAAATAGGGTGATAAAATCGTGCATGGTTTCATTGTTTTCCTTCTTCATGTGAGTGATTTGTGACAATAATGCAAATGTGTACTCTAAAGGTTTGTATCTGTCTTCAAATGTAGTCCACAATGTGGCCTAACTAGTGATGGATGCATTTGGTAAGTGCTAGAACCACTCTGTTGCAGGCCCTTGCAAGGTCTCCAAAAAGAGACGTACCAATACATCCTCATGAGTCACGTCCAGAATGATGCATGACATAATAAATGTAGCTATAAGCATATATGTGCTTTGATTTCCGCTCCCATCAAATTTCAAGATTTTTTTTCTATTTCCATGAGGGAGGGGGTTGACTGGATGCAGCAGTGCTAGAGGACCTGTGTGCATGTATACTTTGCTTAATGCTAAATCAAATGAAACAAGAACTACCACCTAAAATAGTTCTACAATATAGCTAAAACAAAGCATAAACACCATCATGATAAGAATTAAACAAGGGTTAGATGCTAGCATTCATCAATACAAACTTTGAAACTAACAATTCTAAATATCTAAACTCCTCTATTCTCTAACAACAAATAAATGAATGGACCTAAGTAAGCTCCATGGCTATCAAAATAGTTTTCCTTAATGTTTCAAAAACCTAGGAATGGGGGCTAATCAAAGCTGGGCTACAAGACCCTTTTGACACCTCCCATATGACCCAAGCACTTTAAGAAAGAGGCTTAACTCTTCAAGATGATGAACTCTCAAAATGGTAAGGTGCAAGCTCTTAGTCTCTTTGCTATATGCTTTACATTTGCTCTCTTAGAAAGTTTAGGTGTAAGTAAAAAGGTAGGTGAAGGGCTCTTTATATAGCCTAAAGGATAAAGGATTCAACACATTCACATGAATGTGGGATAAAGGTAAAACATGATTAGGAATGGATAAGGTTGCTTTATTAAAGGTAACCTTACTTTAGAAGGGTTTAATACATGTTTAGCAAGTCATGGGAGTTGGGGGTATTTTAATTAATCAAAAGTGATTAATTAATAGGTAGGTGTAAGCTTATAGAAGCTAATTAGAGGAATATTAGTGCGATTTAGGCTATTATAAGGGGATTAAATCAATTAAATATTGATTTATTGGTTAAATGGAAGGGAAAGATAATTAATTAATAATAATTAATTAGTCTAGGTAGAAGGGGTGATTTATTAACGGAAGGTCATTAATTAGGGTATTTGTTGGATAGGAAACTTAATTAATTAGCTTAGTGTAATTAATTAATGATGATATGAGGGAAAATGAGTGCTTTTGACGATATGTCGTTGATTTGCGAGAAAGGGGATAATTAGCACAATTTAAGTATTTAAATTGCTTGGGCGTAATTATAGGTGTCTACATTTTCCCCTCTTTGGGGTGGCGTAAGTGATGCCAATTCAAAGATAATAGATAGAAGAGATTTTGAAGGGATAGAAGAAAAATTAGTAGGAGGGAGAGATGCCCCCTTGAGTGGCGATGGGGTGATGAAGGAAGCCGATCGACGATCAAAAAATATGAGAAGTAGGCAGAAGAATGGGGACGAGGAAAGATGCCCCGAGGAGAGGGAGAATTAGGGGTGAAAGGGAAGTCGTGTAGAAGAAATATGGATGAGGGGAGAGAAGAGCTTAACCTCTAGCCATTTATTTGTTTGGAACAAATTTGATGTCATCATATTGCCATAAGAACTACATCATCGGTCCTTATGAAAAATATAAGCATACGACAAAGGTAGAATGACATGAAAAGCCATACTATGAATAATTGTCCATTGCTGAAAGTACCAGCTCCACACAACATATAATAATGCAATGCAATACGAGAAGGAAACAAGCTCATATAACAGGGAAAATAAGTACGAATGCACATATCTAACCCAATAACGGTCAAGATAGTTGTACAAATGTTTTGTTATCAGTGCTAAAGAGATCCACAAGTTTTTGATTGATGAAAAGGGTTAAAAATGATGCCCCAAGCAAGGATACATGCAAGGGGAAAAGAAAATGGACACAGGGTCCATGAAAAGCATTTGTGCGCAACGAAACAACACCAGGCAACGAAAAGTGCCCCAGAGTACAGACGAAGCAAGCAGCTAGCTTTTGTGAATGGTTGTGAATCCAGTTATCCGCGAGTCATATTAATTGGGGAAGATGTGAGACAAACCAATAGGATATGGAGAAAATACCATGCGCAAGACACAAGTTTCAGCCGTAAGAAGCAAGTTACCATTTTGTAGGGTGTTTTACTTTTTAGGAATTTTTTGAAAAAAATTTCGTTGTTTTTAGATTTTTTTGATATATATATATATTGTTTTTGTTGTTTTCTTGAAACAATGTTCTATTGTTTTTTTTTTTTCTCGAAATAATTTTCTATTGTTTTTGTGTTGTCTGAAACAATTTTCTATTGTTTTTGTGTTTTGTGAAACAATTTTCTATTGTTTTTGTGTTTTCTCAAAACAATGTTCTATAGTTTTTGTGTTTTCTCTAAACAATTTTCTATTGTTTTTGTGTTTTGTTTCAGTGAAACAATTTTCTATTGTTTTTGTGTTTTCTCAAAACAATGTTCTATTGTTTTTGTGTTTTCTCGAAACAATTTTCTATTGTTTTTGTGTTTTGTGAAACAATTTTCTATTGTTTTTTTGTTTTCTCAAAACAATGTTTCTATTGTTTTTGTGTTTTGTGAAACAATTTTCTATTGTTTTTTTGTTTTCTCAAAACAATGTTTCTATTGTTTTTGTGTTTTGTGAAACAATTTTCTATTGTTTTTGTGTTTTCTCAAAACAATGTTTCTATTGTTTTTGTGCTTTGTGAAACAATTTTCTATTGTTTTTGTGTTTTTAATAGTTTTCCAAAGCTATGTGCAGGTAACCCAGAAAGCATGGATGCCCCCAGCGTTAGGTGGGGATTATACAAAGGTAGAAGCCACGCGCTTATGAACAAGAAGGTGAAGTCGTTGAGTGGCCCCCAGCGTAAGATGGGAAATAACGAAAGACCACGTACCTCACAGATGAATAGAAGAAGGCAAAGCCGGATCAAGGCTGGACTAGATGGTGTGCACAAGGAAACTCAAAGGTAGAACCAGGTCCAGGACAAAGACAACTACCCTTCTAATATAGAATACTTGTGAACAACGAATCCTCCCGAGGTGCCGGAAACTGGTTTTCACCCAAGGAATTGTCCAAAGTGCCACAATTGCGTGGTTTTCACTAGTGGATGACCTGTTTTCTCTTTTTCTGTTTGTGATTTTTTTTTGATGTTTTTATATTTTTTTTGTGATTTTTATGACTTTCTTGTGCCACGTTTAGGCATAAAACCTCTTAAGATGCATGGAATTCATGGGCTCCTGGAGCTCATCACCATTGGGGTGAGCCAACTTGTATGCCCCTGTGCCATACTTGGCAACTATGACATAGGGTCCTAACCAGTGTGGTTCGAACTTCCCTTTCTTTTCTCACTCTGCTCTGGTGTTGAACTGGTTCTCCTTCATAACTAAATCACCCACCTCAAACTGGCAAGGGATGATTCTCTAATTGTAGTTACGAGAGATTCTATGTTGATATACCTTCAGGTGATTAAGAGCATGAATGCGCCTCTCATCCAGGAGCTCTAACTCAGCCAATCTTGCCACTCGATAATCTTCATCCTTATCCAAATAGTCCCGAAGAGAAATTTGCAGGGATGATAGATTCTATCCCGAATACTAGGGAATATGGTGTGGCACCTGTAGGAGTGAGAATTGATGTTTGGTAGGCACAGAGGGTTGGGTGGATTTGTAGGTGCCAGTTTCAACCGGTTTTGCTAACCATCTTCTCCATTATCCTTACCAAAGTCTTGTTTGTTGCCTCAGCTTGTCCATTACCCTGAGGGTAATATGGCGTGGACCATTTCAATCTAATTTGGAACCGTTGGCAAAGACCTTTCACAGTTTTGTTCTTAAATGACTTCCCATTATCTGTGACAATGGCTGCAGGGATACCATATCGGTAAATAATGTGATTCATGATGAATTTAGAAATTTGTGCTCCTGTAACATAGGTTAAAGGGACATCCTCCACCCATTTTGTAAAGTATTCTGTAGCTGTGATGATATGTGTATGACCATCAGATGAGGTAGGAGTAAGCTTCCCTATTAGATCAAGTCCCCACTTGGAGAATGGCCACAGGGTCGTGATTGGTTGCAATGGTTGCGATGGAGCATGGATGAAATTTCCATACTTTTGGCAAAGCACACATTTTCTAACATAAGTACAACAATCAGTTTCCATGGTGGGCCAATAGTAACCTACTCTTAACAGTTTCTTAGCCAAGACCATTCCATTTGTATGTGCTCCGCATACTCCTTCGTGTACTTCTTTAATTGCCTAGATTGACTCTGTCACATCCAGACAACGTAACAGATTCCCATCGTAGCCATGACGATAAAGTGCACCTCGTAAAAGGGTGTAACGAGCTATCTGGTGAATCAGGCTTTGCTTTTCAAAACGGGAGATATTGGGAGGGAAAGTACTGTCCTTAAGATAGGTGAAAATGGGTTCGTACCACGGGGAATAGGGACCAACAACCTCACAAGCCAGGAAAGATTCTGGTATGTCATACGTGGGCTAGTGTAGATTTTCTACGAAAAATGGCATATCATTGTTCCCTGGCGGAATACGAAGCATAGATCCCACCGTTGCCATAGCATCTGCCAATCTATTCTACACTCTTGGGATCTACTCAAAGGTAATGCACACAAAATACTCCTTCAGAGTTTCCACCAACTTCTTGTAAGGTATGAGCTTTTCATCCTTAACTTTATACTCATCATTAACCTGTTTGATGATTAGCTGTGAATCACCTACAACCTTAACATGTTGAATATTACACTTGATGGCCAGCTTCATCCCTGCAATGAGTGCTTCATATTACGCAATGTTGTTTGTGCAAGGGAAGGCCAAGAAGAAATCCTGTGGTATAGGATCACTCGAAGGAGTAATAAGGACCACTCCTGCACCTAAACCATGAAACATAAAAGATCCATCAAAATGTATCTTCCATACGACAGATTCTTCAATGTAGAGCAAAGATGCATCTGGCAGATCCAGACTCAAAGGTTCTGTGCTTTGCAAAGGTGCTTCCACTAGCTGGTCAGCAAGTACTTGTCCTTTAATTGATTTTTGATGGACAAATTCTATATCAAACTCACTGAGTAGAATGATCCAATTAGCCATTCTACCTATGAGGGTGGGTTTGGACAACAAACACTTGAGTGCGTTGACCTTGGATATGAGCTTGGTCTTAGTATTTAGCAGGTAATGGCGAAGTTTCTGAAAGGTAAAAAAAACGGCCAAGTAAGCCTTTTCAATCTGAGGATAATTACGTTCATAGGCGATGAGGGTGCGACTCAGATAGTACACTGCTTTCTCTTTATGGCTAAGGTCATATTGGGCGAGCAGTGCACCAATAGCGTATTGCGTAGCAGAAATATAGAGCAAAAGTGGTTCTCCCGGAGTGGGAGGCATGAGGACAGGTGGATTAGCCAGGTACTGTTTAAGCAAAGCCAAGGCTTGTTGTTGCTCAGGTCCCCAGATGAAAGCGATGTCCTTCTTAAGCAAATGAGTGAATGAGTGACATTTATCTACAAGTTGGGAGATAAAGCGGTGAATGGCTTGATTTTTTCCTTGCAAGCTACGCAGTTGCTTAATATTCTCAGGTGGAGGCATTTCTGTGATGGTAGACACTTTAGTAGGGTCTACCTCAATACCTCGTCTTAACACGATGAAGCCTAATAGTTTCCCAGATAGCACACCGAAGACACACTTCTTTGGATTTAGCCTGACTTTGTATTCACGCACGTGTTCAAAGATACGCTGCAAAATGATAGGATGATCCTCTCTTGTTTTGGACTTTCCCAGGATGTCGTCTACGTAGTCTTCCATGCTGTCATGAATCATATCGTGAAATATTACTATCATGGCCCGCTGATAATTTGCTCCCGCATTCTTAAGGCCAAATGGCATCACCTGATAACAAAAGGTGCCCCAAGGAGTTGTGAAAGTTGTTTTGTGTTGGTCTTCCTTAGCGATATGAATTTGATTATAACCCGAAAAGCCATCCATAAGTGATAGCATTTCGTACCCTGCGGTCGAGTCAACAATCATGTCAATGTTGGGCAATGGAAATTCATCTTTAGGGCAAGCTTTATTGATGTCCCTAAAATCTGTACAAATTCGGATACCAATAGGTTTCTTCTGGACATGAAAAATGTTTGATATCCATTCAGAATAATCAATTAGCCTGATGAATCCTGGTGCAAGCAACCTTTCCAATTCTTCTTTAACTAACAAGGCCACTCTTGGGTGCATCTTTCAAAGCTTTTGTTTGATAGGCTTAGCGTCTGCGTGCACAACCAGGTTATACACGACCAAATTTGGATCTAAGTCGGGCATGTCTTTGTAAGACCATGTGAACACATCAATAAACTCTCGTAGTAGCATAGTGAACATCTTTTGTTCTCTGGCTGAGAGTGATGCTCCCAATTCTACTATCTTGGGATCTTCTTCAGTACCAATATTGACATCAATGGTTTATTCAACTAACAATTTTGATAAATCCTCCACATGCGTAGGATCAAGAGGTAGGTTGAGATCTTCATCCAAGGATGTCTCTACAAGATTTTCATCCTTGGCGTGGTCACTTTGTTTGTCCTTTGATTTTCTTATTTGTTTGTCAACCAATGCCTCAAAGAGGTTTTCACTGTGTGACTTGGACTTCGATTTTTGCCAAGGATTTTCTTTAGAACTCTTGCCCTCACTTTTCTTTAAATTTTGTTGACCACGAAGTTCAGCCTCCTTGCCAAAGTAGGCGCAGGTGTCTAAGTAGATAAAGAAACCCTTCTTGTGATCTCTAATGGGAATTGTATCCCTTATGCCCATGAACTCTGCAATAGCCTCATCATTCTCGAAAAAATCTAGTGGCACGTGACGTTGTTGGTCCCATTCAACAAGGGAGGGGTATACAATGTCAAGGGTTGGTTCAGTGGGGGTGATGGTTAAGACATCATTATTCATGAAAAGGTTCGTGGAGGCCAGATCCTCATATTGGCTACAACAGGAATCCGTATTGCTGTCTAGATAATCAGAGCTATCCTCATGCTCAGAACAAGTCGCATCTTGATCGTTGGGGTGTGCTCCATAAGGGCGAATCCCAATGCCATATCTTTCTGTTTTGAAATGTGGAAGAGGGACTGGTTCTCTTTGTCCTTGTTCATTCCTCCCACATCCTAGGCCTTTGTAGCCCATGGAATACATCATTCTGCTAGATTTTTCATATTCTGGGGTTTTATAAAAAAATGGCTAAGTGTCCTTAGGGACACAAGTAGTAGGTGGATCAAGTAATTTTTCCTCTGCTAACAAGCCTCCAGGTAGGAATGACCCAATAGTATGTTCCTCTCTAGGTCTCCTGAAGCAGTAGTTGGGTCGACCTCTAGTCTTGGGCGATAAGGAGAGGTCAGAAACCAAGAGCACTTGTTGTACATTATACTCCCCACAGCCATATTCCAGAATTTTCATCTCCCATGAATTAAATGGAGATGTTGAAGTAGATGCCCCATGAGTGCAAGAACTAAGAGAATTTGAATCTACTTGAGATTCCATGGCCTCAGAATGAAGAGGGACAGCTATATCTGTGGAGGGACATGCATATGTACCCTTTCGTGCAAAGCTATTAAGATCTCTACAATGAGCAAAGGGCTCTGAGTCTCCTGGTATTGTTATTGTATGTCCCTCATGCTTCAGCTTGATGCATTGATGAAAT
This sequence comes from Taxus chinensis, assembly GCA_019776745.2. Classification (NCBI taxonomy): domain Eukaryota; kingdom Viridiplantae; phylum Streptophyta; class Pinopsida; order Cupressales; family Taxaceae; genus Taxus; species Taxus chinensis. The sequence continues at coordinate 43,422,821 of CM034157.1, read as the reverse complement.
GTTGATGGCACTGCTTGCATGGCATGGATCCATGGTCGGTCTAGAAGCATATTATATGGAAGTTCCAAGTCTAAGACGTGAAAATTTGTCTGATGGAAAGTGGGGCCCACCTCCATTGGCAGCGTAATGGTGCCTGCTGACTCTCTTTCCGTGTTATCGTATGCAATGATACTGATGATATGGGACTCAAGATCTTCTTCCATATGTCCCAATTGTTTGACTAATGTAAGCATGCAGATGTTCAATCTAGATCTGTTATCCACAAGCACCCATTTGATTTTCCTACGGGTAACAACTACCTCAATGTATAAGGGAAGATTATGTGTAGGATTCTCGGTAGGGACCTCCCTATGGTTGAAAGTGAGATGCTCACTTGGTGCAATATTTGCCACCGCGGTTTGAAGGTATGCTGGATCGACTTCCAAAGGCACTCCCGACCCCTGAAGAGTTTGATACAGGATGTCCTTATGTACATTGGAAATCTTGAGAAGGTCTAAGATCGAAATCTTAGCAGACGTCTTCTCAAGTTGTTCTAAAAGGTTATACTTACCAGTATGTGGGGTTGACGGAAAGGGGTCCGGAATTACGAGGCAGGTGCACCTTATTACCGCAGCATAGTCCTTTCCCTTAATCTGGATGGTTTTGACGTGGTCAGTAGGGGAGCGAATACATCTGATAAGTGAATCGTAATGATCATTATCTCTCTTGGTATACAAGTAATTCACAGCTTTATAGGTTTGGGATGACTCTCCCCGATCCGGTTTTTCCTTTTCTGACTTATCATGCTTGGGGAATGGTTCCTTATAAATCCCCATCTTCTCGTTAGGTGTTTGCATGTGGCTAGGGTTATCCACCTCTATCTCCCCGTTGTCAATGAGGTCTTGAATATAGTGGTGAAGTCGCAAACATTTATCTGTTTTATGACCTTTAACGTGATGCATTTCGTAGTATTCATGCTCCTTATACCATGAAGGTTTAGCAACATTGTCATCAAATGGTTGCGTTGTAGGATAGGTCATCATGTGGGCCGCATCCAACTATTTTAGTATGATGGATAACGGCTCATTGAGGGAGGTGAATTTTCGTCGCTTTGGTGGTGGTTGAATTGGGCCCTTGGTTAGTTTAAAAGGTTGACTAGTTTGGACTGTTTGAACACGTTTAAATCAGTGATTCTGTCTCCCACCATGTTTTTGTTTTTGTTAAAGATATTCAGCTTGTCAGTGGGTTTGACACTTTGGTTGTCTCTAGATTGAGTTTTGAGGGTGCCTTTGGCAATAAGAGCCTTTTCTATCTGAATCCCTTTCTCGATAACGTCCTCAAAGGTGTGAACACAATGCATTTGGAGGTGGAAAGCTATATCCGGGTTGAGGTTAGGGAATGAAAATACTAACTAGTTGTTTTTTCAGGGAAAGTGCAAGGGAAGCGACTAGTTATCCCTCTCCATCGTTGAAGGAAGCTGGCGAAAGTCTCATTAGGGCGTTGCCTTGTGCACCACATAAGTCTGCCATGGTGACATCACTCTTCTATGTTGTATAAGAAGTGACGCACGAACCTTTCTACCAATTCTGGCTAGGTGAAAATTGATCCTTGTGGTAAGCGTGTAAACCACTCCAAGGCTTGGCCTCCGAGACTCTTGGGGAAAAGTATGATGATATAATTGTCACTATAAGACACTTATTGACATGCCATGTAGAAATATTTAACATGATCCCTGTGAATCTCCCTTTCCCTTTATATTTTTCAAACTTTGGCATATCAAATTTCTTTGGAAAGGGTTGAAGGGTCATTGTCTTGTCAAAAGGATAGGGGCATAATTCTTCGTATTAGATATTTCCTAATGCTCCCTATATTGCTCTCTTGTAGGTTAACATGAGTGTCACTTTCATAGATTGTACCTCTTGTGTGAGCAATTGTTCTCTAATGGGAGAAGTGGGGATGTATACACGATGATACCCTGTGTCTTCTTCTCCTTGTTTTTCTCTATGGAGTTTGTTGATCTTAACCTTAGGCTTCAACTTTTGAACGTTTTTGTTTGCTGTCCTTTTTGTACATGGGAAGTAAGCAAAGCTAGTTGTCGGCTTAGGTTACTAAGTCTATTGTTGGATTGTGACTTGGTTTGTGTCTCTTCTTCTAAAGGTTCTTCCTCCTCATATTGTGGAGGTTCATCACCCATCCCATGTTCTGTCTTGTTTCTACATGGCACTTTTATATAGGGTATTCTATGCCCCTCCACTTTATCATTCCCTACATTAGAGGTAGAATCATGTCCATGCATTAGAATATCCTCCATATTGATAAGGGGGCGTTATTCCTCAGTAGCGTTATTCGTAGGTGGGATTGTTTCATTTTCAGTGGGCAGTTTGGCCCCCAATTCTACGACCCATGCTAACACTCTATCTTTGTTTCTGAAAAGAAACTCATCTAATAAAGTAGGGTCAAAATAAAATTCTTCACATGGGGATTCTAATTCATTTCCACTATGATCGACCATATCTTCTATCTCTTTTTCTGCAGAAAATAGAGGTCCTAGATCATGTCCAATAGAGGGGTTTGATCCTTGTTTGTTAGAGGCTTCCCAAGTTTACGCTTATTGTTCCTCATATGTCTATTTCTTAAGTCCTAGACGTGTGTTTTAGGAGCTATGTTTTTGTGATAAGTTTCACTAAGGTAAGTTGTAAATGTGTTCAAAACTTCAATGACCACCCCTAAGTGAAATGCAAGATGTATCATGTTAAGAATATGAGTGAATCAACAATGTAGAATACCAATGTGATAGAGTGTTAAAGTCACCAATGACACAAACATTTGGTATTTAAACCTATTCAAATAAAGTACCTCCTAGACTACGTTTCCAAAGTAATTTCGCGCCGCAAGATGATTAACAAGATGTTTTCACTTATGCCAAGTTCAAAGGAATGAACAAAATGTAAGTAAATACATGAAGTTAAATGTGATCTTCCAATCAATATATACTATGAGCAAGCTCAAGTCTGATTAAGACCTATATCTCAAAAAGTGCCAATTACAATTTGTGAATGACACAACAATATCACCAAGATATGTTAACCAACTTTGCAAGAAAGTGAAGGTATTGATATCGAGGTGTTATTGATATAACACGCACAAATGGTAACACCTAGCACCTTTTGAAAATCAAGGTAATAATAAAACCGAACAAAAAAATGCTCAAAGTATAGCTAGGAATAGTTAAGAATGTGTGTAGCGTAACCTTACAATATAGGTATTTATGTCGAGTTTACAAGAAACAAGACGTAAATATCGAAATTGTAATGATACAATACAAACAAGCTAACTCCTCTAAGGAAGTCCGCAAGTGATGAACCACACCTAACTACAATGACGATCTTGACATGGGTATCAAGATCACAATGGCTACCAATGACATGAAAACGCCTCCACACACTTTAGATGTTTAACTTACCCAGCCGCAAACATGGATGGGCGTAAACGGACATAAAAGTGAGTAGAAACAGTCGAATGGTAACACAAAGGTAGTCACCCTTCTTTTGATCAACAAAGTGTCAAAAGAATGTGAAGGAAATAAATCAAAAATGGGATGAAAAAAATGTTGGCATTCACTTTGGCAGAGTTTCGCCTTGCCTTAAGGCAAGTAAAAACTAAGCAAAAGTAATGCGTCACACGTTTCTGATGAAAGATGGTTCACAACTCAACACTATTTTAAATGGTCAAAGTGGGCTCCTGGCCAAAGTATATTTCCTAGGTGGTTCTCTCATCCTAGGTGTTACAAAGTTGCCACGAGTGAGCGTGATTTACCCAAATAGTCCACTGACTATCTTGGGAGTATCTCGACTTTACTTTACCCCCTTCAAGAATAGTGGGCAGTAAATCCATCCATCATGTACTTAAAAGGGTCACATAGGAACAACTTTTAACGCTATCTCACAAAGGAATCACTAGTCAAGTAGGTAGTGCGGAGCACTTCCCGTTTCATCCACAAGGTTCCCTCTTGCATGGACTACTTTGGGGTTCCTGGAACCACCCCCATTGTTGTAGCTTAAGGCGTTATGCCAAAGGGGTTATGTTCCAGTTGAGCGGAGAGGGACGTACCCTTTTTCGAAACCTGCAATACAGTGTTTTGAATATGTTGTTCTTTTTATCTTGTTTAATTAGGTGTGGTTTGCTTGAACACCTTTTGGAAACCTGTATAACAACTGTATTAGTAGTTTTTGACTTTGTTTTGATTCCTCCTTTCTTTGACAAGCGTTTTTAGGTCCTGCACTCAAGCGTTAGTAGTTCTCCAAGAAAATCACATTATCTAAAAGAGGATTAAGAGTTGATTTTGATTCTCAAGATCATCCAAGGATGCAAGATAAGAGCATACACAACAAATAATCCAACTAAAAAGTAAAGAAAATATTTTCAATCAATGAACCATACAAAAAGCTTGATAATTGTTCATTCCCTTAAACCAAAAGTGAAAGATGAAGTTTCCAATTTACCAAATGTTATAAAATGAAGACTAAAGTTTCTTTTGATTCTCAAGATCACCCTAAGGTGCAAGAGAAGAGCATACACAAACTTTATCCCAACTATATAGAAATGGAAAACTTCAAATCAAAGGACCATTGAAAAATGCTTTGTAAAAGGTTCATTCCCTTAAGCAAAATGAATAATCAAGTTTCCAAGTTTAATCCCAATGTTAACAAGATAGAGATCAAAGTTGTTTTTTATTCTCAAGATCACCAAATGGTTGCAAGAGAAGAGCATACACATGCTTTGGTCTAAATCGAGTAAGCATGGAAATACAACATTCATCAAAACATTAGACATGTTAGAAAATGACCAGTTTTAAAATAACAGACAAAACCTATAATTTTGTAAGTATAAATCCTAAATTTATGTTTTCATTGCATAGTTAACTTCAATACCTTTCCAACGCAAAAAAAAAATGGAGTCATTTTGAGTTCGGGAGAAAAAGTTATGGCCTTCGGAAGATGGGTTACGCATATGCTCTTATGCTCATGGGTATGCACTTGACATGCACTCAAAAAATGTCAAAAAAAAGTCCCTTAATCTGTAAAATGGTCAAATTTTTCCAACCAAGATTCAATTTTGACAACAACCCATCACATTAATATATGAATAGAAGACTCAACGCTATCAAACATTAACATACATGCTCAAGAATTTAAGATTTTCAAGAAAATTGACAAAACTAGCATGTAGAATGATGAAAAAGTAAGCTCTAAAAATGAAAACATGATGAAATCTTGTGAAATTTTCTCACCAACATTAAATTTTGACAGCAACCCACCACATTAAAGTGTAAATAGAAGACTCAACACTATGAGACACTAACCTACATAGTCAAGAATTTAAGATTTTTAATCAATTGACAAAACTAGAATATAAAATGTTGAAAAAGTAAGCTCTAAAAATGAAAACATGATGAAATGCTTGAAATTTTCTCACCAAGATTAAATTTTGACAGCAACCCACCACATTAATATGTAAATAGAAGGTGTCAGCACTATCAAACCAACCTACAATTGAAATATTCTTCAAGAAATTGACAAAACTAGCATGTTGTTACACAAAAAATGAAAACATGGAGAAATCAAATTTTCTTTCAATTTTAAGAGGAAAAACCTCCTTCATACCTACAAGGAAGACCCAACACATGCAAACTCAACAAAACATGTTAAGAAAAACAAGTTAGATCAACATGTGTAAAAGAGGGTTAGCAACCAAAAATGAAACTTAACTACAAAAACTTGAAATTAAGTGCAAAGGACAATGGAGTAAGTCCCACCGGGCGTGCCAAATGTGTGCATGTGTACTTTTTTAATGCTAATGCTAAATGAGTAAAAACTAACACCTAAATAGTTTAATTAGAAAGCTAAAACAAACTACATAAACACCATCATGATAAGAATTAAACAAGGGTTAGATGCTAAACATTCATCAATACAAACTTTGAAACTAACAATGTTAAATATCTAAAATCCTCTATTCTCTAACAACATATAAATTAAGGAAGCTAGGTAGGCTCCATGGCTATCAAAAATGGCTGTTCTTAGTGTTCCAATAACCTAGGAATGGGGGCTTGTCAAAGTTGGGCTACAAGACTCTTTTGACACCTCCCATATGACCCAAGCACTTAGGAAAGAGGCTTAACTCTTCAAGATGATGAACTCTCAAGAAAATAAAAGCAAGCTCTTAGTCTAATTTGCTATATGCTTTGCATTTGCTCTCTCAAGAAGCTTAGGTGTAGGTATAAAGGTAGGTGGAGGACTCCTTATATAGCCCAATGGATAAAGGAAACACTTCATCCCTTTGAATGTGGGATAAAGGTAAAACATGATTAGGAATGGATAAGGTTGCTTTATAAAAGGTAACCTTACTTTAGAAGGGTTTAATTTATGCTTAGCAAGTCATGGGAGTTGGGGGGTGTTTTAATTAATCAAAGGTGATTAACTAATAGGTAGATGTAAGCTTATATAAGCTAATTAGAGGAATATTAGTACGATTTAGGCTATTATAAGGGGATTAAATCAATTAAATATTGATTTATTGGTTAAATGGAAGGGAAAGCTAATTAATTAATAATAATTAATTAGTCTAGGTAGAAGGGGTGATTTATTAACGGAAGGTCGTTAATTAGGGTATTTGTTGGATAGGTGACTTAATTAATTAGCTTAGTGTAATTAATTAATGATGATAAGAGGGAATATGAGTGCTTAATTACGATATGTCGTTGATTTGCGAGAAAGGGGATAATTAGCACAATTTAAGTATTTAAATTGCTCAGGTGTAATTATGGGTGTCTACACTATTACATCCCAATCATATGTGTAAATGTAGTTTATTGCCATTAAAAAGTACCCAAGACGAACGCGACCAGGGAATGTGGTTCCACTTAGCACACAAGACACATGGAAATTAATGTTTTGCATCAGGCACCTTGTCCAAATCTGGCAGATTTTTAGTGGATGCAATGCAGTTCTTGCTAAAGATTGATCACTTTCATCCATAGCTTGGGGCAATAGATAATCTCCGTGATACCTAGGAATTTGTGCCTTCAAAGTTTCAAAAATTGGCATCAACTTCCCAACACAAGCTATGCAAGTAAATTGTTCATGTACTACACCAAATGTCGTTCAGATCTGCAATAATTAAGTCATATTTTAGCAATTAATTTGTTTACCATTGCTCATTTTCTGATTATTACAAAAATTAGTCTTCACTTACTAATTTTTAATATTTAAATTAAACTATTTCACCCTCACACCCCCAATCAAGACACCTCACCATTGACTTTTCCTACCTAAATTAATTAAGATAAAAGTGAGTTACTTATCCCAAAAGCTGGATTTTAGATCTTTGACCCTAAATTTAAAGGTCTTAAAATGACTCCAAAACATCCCACTTAATTTAAGTCCAACCCTCACTTATACAAGTTTTGTAAAAACTCAGCAAACTAAAATTAGTATCTGATCCAGATCTTTGGAAAACCTAAACTTGCCCGCCTTAACCGAAATTTTTAGTTATTGATCACTTACAGCCAAAATCATTATTCTTATACAAAGTTGCAACCTTTGTACCTGGTTGTCATTTTTACATTTTTTTAGAATTTCTTTATTCCATTCAAGCGTGAATCAAAAAACTGTCAATATGTCCATCAGGACAAAAGTCATGGGGAAACTGACCCAGTCACCCGACAGGAGCTTGCAAAGCCCAAAACAAAGGGATCTGGTTTATCCTTCTAGAAGCAGGAATACTATGTGTGAAATGCCACGATTCTAACTTTAGGGGGTCTTGGGATCTAACATCCACCTAGAGGTAGTTGCAATCAATGAACAGAAGGTAAGTAAGTATTGGATGAGGGTGATCATGATTCCTTGATAAAGTATGAATTCCAAAGATAGAAATTCATACTTTATTTCTTGGTGTATTCCTTTATCTCCACAGAACCAATCTTACTTGCATACCCAACCAATTAAAACAATTTGGCTTGATGAACTTCATGAAAATAGTTAGGAATGAGTCCAACAATAATATTACAAACATAGACCTACACCTTAAGAATCCTTACTCTCTAAAATTCAAAGAGACATACAAATGCAAAAAGTTTCTGAACATATGTATTGTAATATTTCCTACTGACGCTGGTTAGAAAACACGTCAAGTCGATTTCTCTCCTCTATCTGTTTTGCATAAAATGTCACTTGGAATCAACAATAGTGTCATTTAGTTTTAAAAGACCAGCAAGTCTCAGGATCAAGTTAAAAACAACCTAACTATTTACAAAATATCAGAACCAAAGTCAACACTTGACTAGTTTCACCTTTGATACCGACCATGGTGAACTTCTATGGGTTATGATCTCTGTGTCATGTCAACCTTTTTAACAAGCCTCTTTATCAACCAAAGATTATCCCAGAAAGAAGGGACTATCATTCCCAGTGTAAAAGGGAGCCTTTTCTGCATGACCATGATGCTAATTTTTCCCAAAATGGCTACCAACTTTATACTCCATATGTTGAATTATAAAATTCCCCTGTAAGTGGTTAACTTTTCCTTGACATGACAATTTCTCCCATCATTGGTGATAACTTTCGTACATAACCAGTTGTTGCAATAATATTCTCCCTATTGGCATAACATTTGTATTTTAATGAAATTTGAAAGTGGATTGATAGCACTTTTAGCATATCAAACAAATTTTTCCCGTATCTAGCACTCGCTTCGACAATCCACTAACAATTATTAATGGCACTATTTTGGTCTTTGTTCATAACTTCTTATGCACATATCATTCTTCCTAGCGATAGGGAAGCTCTTCACGATCAACTTTTCCATCTAAAAGTCAGGAAAATGACATCCTTTCCTTTTCTGTCAACACATATCAAATATAGTTGTTATGTTTGTGGAGCCTGTTTTCATGTTAGAGTGTGGTACACCTTCTATGTGTTCACTAAGAGTACTAGTACACTTTCCACGCCCCCGATCTCAGCAGAGTTCATGGGTGGTTTATTAACCCATGGGTAATTTTCATGGGGGTAAAAATGGGCCCATTATACCGAGAAACGGGTTTTTCCCATCATATTTGGGCCCAGGATTTTTTGGCCCATGGTTTATGGGACACATTTTTGCCCATGGTTTTGATACCCACGGTTTTGTTTCAAACTACTTAAGCAATTGTCTATTTATATGGTCTTATGCATATGATAGATATACAAGTAATACATTGCATATGTGCTTTGAATTCGGGTGTGAATTCTGTAGAGTTTGTTGAGCATAGCTCCAAACAGATCTGGGTATTGTATTGAGAGAGTGGAGGCTTGTAATAAAATCTGAGCAAGTGATTCTTGGTGGACGTAGCCCAAATTGGTGAACCACGTTAAATATTGTCTCTTTGTGTTGTGTTATTTATTCTGCACTTTTATTTGAGATCTGTAATATTTTCTACATATTAGTTTCTACTGTTGTGATTCTGTAAGGGATTATTCCGCATATTTTATCTCTTATTTCCTAACAATTGGTATCAGAGCCTGGTTTTGGTTTGCTGAAGTGTTGAATCGCAAGGGAAATTTTTAGCTTGAGTGGGAGCTATGGACAGATGATGGAAGATCTAGGGTTGATAAATTCAACGGGTAGAATTTCAGTCTTTGGAAGATGCAGATGGAAGATTACCTTTATCAGAAGGATCTTTATACTCCGTTGTCTGAGAAGGTGAACAAACCCTCAAGTATGACAAATGCGGAATGGGATTTGCTGGATAGGAAGGCACTTGGGACAATCTGGCTATGTCTTGCATCTTCGGTATTATTTAATGTTTCAAAGGAAAAGACTACAAAAGATATCTAATGGATGCAGTAGGGAAGTTGTATGAAAAACCCTCTGCCTCTAACAAGATATTTTTTATGAAAAAGTTGTTTAATATGAAAATGTCTGAGAATAGTTTAGTAGCAGATCATTTAAATGATTTCAATATGGTTGTGAATATGCTAGCTTCGGTTACAATAGAATTTGATGAAGAAGTTAGGGCTTTATTAATTATGTGCTCTTTACCTGAAAGTTGGAATAGCCTGGTAATGGCGGTAAGCAACTCGGTTCCAGCTAACTCGAAGTTGAAGTTTGAGGATGTTGTAGGGGTGATTCTAAGTGAGGAAATGCGAAGAAAAAGCTTTGGGAATCTTCTACTTCAAGGAATGCTTTGACAGTGGAAACTAGAGGGAGACAAAAGAATAGAGGAAACCGTGGAAAATCAAAAGATCGGGCAAGGTCAAAATCCAAGAGCAAGATTGTATGTTGGAACTGTGGAAAGTTTGGGCATGTAAAGAAGGACTGTTGGGAGCTTCGAGATAAGAAGAAACAACAGGAAGAAAACAAGGAGGCAAATGTGGCATCGAGTAATATATGTCAGGATGCTTTGATTCTTTCTTTGCATAATATTACTGAATCTTGGGTTTTAGATTCAGGGGCTTCTTTTCATGCTACTCCACATAGGCATTATTTTGTTGATTATGTTCAAGGGGATTTTGGGCATGTTTTTATTGGTGATGATAAGCCTTGCAATATAGTCGAAAAAGGTTCTATTCATGTTAAGATGTAGAATGGGAATACATGGCTATTGAAGGATGTCAGACATGTGCCTACATTAAAACAGAAATTTGATATCAGTGGGGAAATTGGGAAGTGATGGTTGTACTGTGATATTTACAGCTGACTCTTGGAAGGTTACCAAGGGTGCTCTTGTGGTGGCAAGAGGTAAGAAGGTTAGAACCTTGTATTTAACCACTTATAGTACTAATGATTGTAATCTTGTGGCTTCAGATGTAGATACAACATTATGGCACTATAGGCTCAGTCATATGAGCCATAAGGGCATGGAGATCATAAAGAAGAATTTTCCTAGATATACAGAAACAGGTTTGGATTTATGTGAGAACTGCATATATGGGAAATAGAAGTGAGTAAGGTTTCTCAAGGTTGGACCTACAAAGAAAGAGAGTAAGTTAGAGCTGGTACATTCTGATGTGTGGGGGCCAGCTCAGGTATCATCTCTTGGGGGTTCAAGTTATTATGTTACTTTTATTGATGATGCAACAAGGAAAGTTTGGGTTTATTGTATTAGAAACAAATCTGATGTATTTGATACTTTTGTTAAATGGAAAGCCTTGGTAGAGAATGAAACAGGTCTTAAGTTAAAATGTCTCAGGTCAGATAATGGAGGGGAGTATTGCAGCAATGAATTTGATGATTATTGTTCTAAGAATGGAATCCACAGGCAAAAGACGAGTTCTAGGAACTCTACAGTAGAATGGGGTGTCAAAAAGGATGAACAAAACAATAATGGAATGTGCTAGGAGCATGAGGATACATGCAGGACTGCCTCTTTCTTTTTGGGTAGAAGCGGTGAGCACAGTTATGTACTTGATAAACAGAGGACCCTCAAGTGCCTTGGATGGAGGCATACCTGAGGAGGCTTGGTATGGTAAGAAAGTTGATTATTCATTTCTTAGAGTCTTTGGATGTGAGGTGTTTGTTCATATAGACAAGGATGATAGGACCAAGCTAGAGGCTAAATCAGAAAAATGTACTTTCATTGGTATGGTGTTGATGACTTTGGATTTAAATGTTGGAGTATTAAGGACAAGAAAATCATTCGATCTAGGGATGTGGTCTTTAATGAGAAAGTCATGTATAAGCAACAGTTGCAGGAAAACAGGGAAGAATCCAAGAAAGAATATGCAGTGGTAGAGGATATTCCAGATGGGAAAGTGACCCATGAATCAGTTCAGGAACCTACTCAACAGGAACCCCAAAATCCTACAGTGAGGAGGTCTTCTAGGGTAAGAAAAGAACCTGAATGTTTTTCTCCTTCTCTTTATTATTTATTACTCACTGATAGTGGAGAGCCAGAGAGCTTTGATGAAGCAATGCAGGTAGATGCCAGTAAGAAGTGGGAGCAAGCCATGGATGAGGAGCATAAGTCTCTCATGGAGAACCAGACTTGGGATTTGGTGAAGCTACCAGAAGGTAAAAGAGCATTGCAGAACAAGTGGGTGTACAGAGTTAAAGGTGAAGAAGGAGGAAAGAAAAGATATAAGGCCCGGTTGGTGGTCAAGGGGTTTGCACAGAAACAAGGTATAGATTTTGATGAGATATTTTCTCCTGTAGTAAAAATGACTTCTATTAGAACTGTTCTTGGAATAGTGGCAGCAGAAGACTTGCACTTAGAATAGTTAGATGTAAAGACTACATTTCTCCATGGTGATTTGGAGGAGCTATATATACAGCAGCCAAAAAGATATGAAGTCAAAGGTAAATAGGAGATGGTGTGCAAACTGAAGAAGAGCTTGTATGGATTGAAACAAGCTCCACATTCAATGGTATAAGAAGTTTGATAGCTTCATGATGGAGCAAGGTTATATTAGATGTCATTCTGACCATTGTGTGTATACAAAGAAATTTGAGGATGGAAGTTATATTATCCTATGTTTGTATGTTGATGACATGTTGGTTGTAGGTAAAAACATGCAGGAAATAAAAGTACTCAAGAAGACAGCTAAGTGAATCCTTTGATATGAAGGATTTGGGGGCTTCCAGACAAATCCTTGGTATGAGGATAACTCGGGATAGGAAGGAACGGAAGCTGACTTTATCTCAGGAAGAGTACATTAAGAAGGTATTGGATAGGTTTAACATGCAGGATGCTAAACCGGTTGGGACTCCTTTGGCAGGCCATTTTAAGTTATCAAAGGAGCAGTTTCCCAAGATAGAGTAGGAAAGAAACCAGATGTCCAAGGTACCTTACTCATCAGCGGTTGGCAGTTTGATGTATGCTATGGTGTGCACTAGGCCTGATATTGCCCATGCAGTGGGAGCTGTGAGTAGATTTATGAGTGATCCAGGTAAAGAGCATTGGCAAGCAGTAAAGTGGATCCTTCGGTATTTGAGAGGGACCATGGGGACAGTTTTATGCTACAATGGATCAAACACCACTTTACGTGGTTATGTAGATTCAGACATGGCTGGAGATGTAGACAGCAGGAGGAGCACGACAGGTTATATTTACACTGTAGGTGGGACAACAGTGAGTTGGATTTCATGACTACAGAAGTTGGTGGCTTTGTCAACCACGGAGGCTGAGTATGTTGCTGCCACAGAGGCAAGCAAAGAGATGATTTGGTTACAACAATTACTTGAGGAGTTGGGGCATAAGCAAGAGGAATGTAAGCTGCATAGTGATAGTCAAAGTGCTATACACCTAGCTAAGAAATATTCTTTCCACTCCAGGATGAATCATATATAGTTGAGATATCATTTCATAAGGACAGCTTTGGAGGAAGATAAGTTGAAGTTGGAGAATATTCATACTAGTCAGAATCCTATAGACATGATGACCAAAGTGGTCACAAGGGATAAACTAAAGCTATGTTAAGCTTTGGTTGGCCTTTGTGGGTGATAGTGAAGGGTTGAGAAAATTTCTCAATGGAAATCAGTCTCCAAGTGGGAGATTGTTATGTTTGTGGAGCCTATTTTCATGTTAGAGTGTGGTACACCTTCTATGTGTTACACTCAGGTATTTTTTACGGTGTTCCCGCTCACCGGTGAGCGGGTCAAGGGGGTGCGGGGGCGAAGCCCCTGAAGGAAATTTTCATGGGTGGTTTATTAACCCATGGGTAATGGGTAACCGTTATGGGCTATTTTTGGGCCCATGGTTTTTTCGGTACCCATTGTTTTGATATCCACGGTTTTTCAGCCCATGGTTTTGATAGTCACAGTTTTGATACCCATAGTTTTGTATCAAACTGCTTAAGAAATTGTCTATTTATATGGTCTTATGCATATGATACATATACAAGCAAATGCATTGCAAATGTGCTTTGAATTCGGGTGTAAATTCTGTAGAGTTTGTTGAGCATACCTCCAAACAGATCTGGGTATTGTATTGAGAGAGTGGAGGCTTGTAATAAAATCTGAGCAAGTGATTCTTGGTGGACATAGCAAAAATTGGGTGAACCATGTTAAATACTATCTTTTTGTGTTGTGTTATTTATTATGCACTTTTATTTGAGATCTGTAATATTTTCTGCATATTAGTTTCTACTGTTGCGATTCTGTAAGTGATTATTCTGCATATTTTATCTCTTATTTCCTATCATGTCTCCTCAAAGGAAAATGGCACACTTTTTGTCGTGTCAACATAGAAATTTCTCCCCATTGGATTAGCTAAAAATTACTAAGTCCTAAAACAACTTGATTTTTTGAAAGGGAGTTTTGGATTATTTCGAACATTTTCAAACTTCCCTGGGGGCCAAAATAGAATTTTTGGTATGGTTACTTGCAAATTGCCCTTGTCAATTTTGCAGTATAACACTTATGAAGTTTGAACTGTAACTAATTTTTTTTCACCTTGATTTGATGTTAAATATGTGCATTTATGGATAATACTCTTTTATTATTAGAACTACCTTGGCTTAATTCTAATACGAGATGACATTTGGTGGAATGAATATATATATATATATATATATGTATATATATATATATATATATGTATATATATATGTATATGTATATGTATATGTATATATATACATATATGTATATATATACATATACATATACATACATACATACATATATATATATATACATATATATATATATACATATACATATATATACATATATATATACATATATATATATATATATATATATATACATCTCACTAATTTTGTTGGAAATTGTTAATATTTTTATTGATAGTTGGATGACATATATTTATTGATATCTTGTTGACTTATGATAGAAATGTTAAAATTATTAAGGATATTTGTGGGTATCTATAGATATAGATGCGATGTTGATTTATGATTAAATTTGTTGGTAAGATAATGGTATTTAGTGATCCATGTTAATGAATTTTTTTGTAAGGAGTGGTTTAAATATGGTAATGATGGTTACTTTAAAAGGAACTTGTGATTGAAAGGGGTGATCCATTTTATTTTAAACTGAAACTATAGACTTACTAAGGAGGTTTGTAAATCCTTAGTGTTATAAAACTTGGTTCGATATTTAGAATGCTAACTTGTATAAAGGAACTCTTTTTTATAGTAGACTATTTATTTCTAACTTATAAGGCTAGTGGTCCATTATCGAATGATTGTAAAACTATTGTTGTTTTGAGGCAATGATTATAACTGGTATATTTGACTCCTCTTTGAAATATTGATTGATGGGGTGAGTATTATATTTCAATCATGTAATCTATAGGATTACATAATTGAAGTCCTAATACACTCGACATTTTATTTCTAACTCTTTAGGTCTATGGTTTTACTTGTTTAGCAGTTAAACTTTCATTTCTTTTGAGACAATATTCATAACTGAAGTATAATACTTTCTTCTTAGATTGGCATGGTGGAAATTTTATTATAACATAAGGAGTTTTTAGTATTTATAGCTTCGATCCATTTCTTGAAATAGAATGTTTCATTGCATGATATTGTTAAATAGTAGCATATTGTTGCTATGTGTAGTCTTATCTTGCTCAGTTCTCACAAACTGACTCAGGTTAAAAAATTGTGCAGATGGATTTGCGATTAGATGAGGGAAAGACTTTTAGAAAATATATCAGTTTTGGTTATGAAATTATTTTGTACGAATGTTTATTATGTTATCATAACTTCTGGAACCTTGGATTGTATTCTATATCATAGAAAATATAAAATTGATCACCATATTATCATGAGTGGTTTTAATGTATTATAGGGATTCTAAGAAAATTATAATGTTGTTTGATCAATGTTGTTACCTTCTTGTACCGTAGTCATATTTCCATAACATTTTTTTGTCTCTTGGGTTTGTATGTTTTGTTGAATAGAAAAAATGTAACCATGTTTACTTTAGTTGGTGCATTGATAAGCTTTTTCATGAGTCATAATTTTTCCTAGTGAACCTTCTATGTCATGGCATTAATACAATTCTAGGTATATTTAAAAGGGGTTTAAATTCCTTATAAAATATAATATGTATATAGATATATATCAATAAGTTAATGTAGATGTGACCTACTTGATTACATTTGAGTCCTTAAGTGATCAAAGAGGAAACTATCTTTTAATATATATATATATATAATAATAATATATATATATAGACACCTAAAATTAGTTACTCAATTTAGTGTCCCCCTCGTGCATTTTCCTTCTCGGGTAACCTGGAGCACGTTTATATCACCACTTCTCCCTTAGGGTATTATTTAATATTTGATTTAAACATCTATCCTAAGTTTATTGTGCCCCATTATGTTTTACGCATAGATAATTAAATATTAACTATTTAATTACATTTTTTACATATATCTTAACCACTTATCTACCCCATATTAATTCCTAACCTCCCATATCAATTTTATCCATCTATGTCCCCTATTTCTCCTCCTTCCAGACCATGCAATGGGATATTTCTAGTATTTGAGTCAGAGGGATCACTTGCATCCTTCCAAAATCATCCTTTTTGGCCATTTTCGGGAGTCTGTTCCTTGATTGGCATCGACAGGTACTCGGTCGATGCTAATTTTTTGGAGCGGTACCGATTACATCTCGGTTAGCGCCGATTACAAATACAAGGCCAGAATTCAGTTCTAGTTAGACAGACAGAACTACAGAGAGTTTTGAGCATCAAGTATGAGCATTATCTATCAAGAAAAGGTGAATTCTATCCAAATCGATCCCTGAGAGGAGTACCGTTACTCTGATCCTACCACATCAACATCGTGAGCCTCCATCGATCTCCTGGTGACTCTATTCTTGCATCCAGTGAAGGTGGAGCTTTGTCAGTATCCCTATGGATCCTGCAGATCCAGCGGAGATCGATGATCTAGATTTCATTGTCCATTTCTCAATCTTCTTGCAATTTTCCCCTAGTCGATGCCAATTGATCCCAGTCGATGCCGACCCATCCCAGTCAACATTGATTTTTCTAATCGACGCCGATTCTCCTAATCGATGTCGATCGGCCTACAGACATGTAAATAATTCAGGTAACATAAATCCAACATTGTTTTCACAGTTTCCTGTTTTCTGTTGCTTTCTGTCTACTGTATACATTATGTCTATCACTTTTAATCAGAAAATCTAGACATTTATTTACATTATTTTATCATGTATGCTACTTCTTCTAATTGAAAACATGGACTGACATCCGCCAAGGGAGCTTATTACTTCCGAGACCCCACTTTTCGGGTAGTCCACTCAAATATATTTTAACATTGTCTTTTTCTGTCAAGTACATGTGTCTCGCAGGTTTCTCGGATCTGCCTTGCAGGATCGCTCATGTGCGCCTGTCTTGTCTACATCATCTTTCCTTTCTATCTACATCTTCGAATCTTGTCTTATCTATCAGGTATCGATATCATTTGAGTTTTCTAGGGTTTTTGTGCTTAGTTTAGTACATTAACTTGGACAGGTAACAAGCGTGGAAATTCTTGATCTACATTCTGGCATGCCCGGTGGGACCCAACCAAAGTCCCCTATTGGTAAGTTCATTTATTTTCCAGTTTTGAGCTTTTGTTCTTTTTCTTCATTGATTTTCATCAGTTTTCCTTAAGCATTTTCATTTTGATCTTGCTTCTTTCACCATTGTAATTTGCATAGTCAATATTTCTTCTTTCTTGCAAAACTAAATTCCAATTCCTATTTCAAAGATTAATAAATCGTTCATTTGATTTCAAGTTTACATTTTTGATCCATCTCTTTATGCAAAATTGTTATTTTCTTCAAAGTTTTCTAGTTCCTTAAATAGAAAATTTCATTCTACTATTATCTGGATTTGTTGGGTGTTTACTTAACCTTTTCTTGCGGAGCACTTTACTTGTTTGTGGGATTGTTCAAGGGGAAGAGCTCAACAACGCGCTTTTTGAAGTCCACACACCTTGGAGAGCTAAATCTATAGGTATTTCTCTTTTACGGTGTTTTCTCCTTTTTAAGAACTTAAAAAGAACTTGTTTGTTTGTTTCTATCACATTCAAACATTTCAATTTTGGTGCTTAAAAAGAATTTAATCACATTTGGGAAATAATTTTTTTAACTTGTCTTCATCTAAATCCAACACTTCGTTCTTAGTGCTTAAAAAGAACTTTTCTTTTGTCATTTCTATTGTATGTTCTTCATCTAGTTTTCTAAATAGGCTGGAAAAATTGATCAAAATCGGTAGTGACACTATTTGATTTTTATTTTTCACCCTTGCACACAAAGCCAAAATCACTAGGTATAAAGCATCTAAACAAAAGTTCATCCCTTGGCCTCACCTATTCGGAAGTGACATCCAAGAGGAAGAACCTATGTAGTACTTAGGCCGCACTATAAATTCACGGAAGTTCTGGTATATATTGGCAAAGCACCCGACTCCCTTATCGCAGCAGTGTGTGAAGTGCGGGGGTAGGCCCCTATATCAAGCCATGTACTGGTCTTTTACTGAAGTGCCTTCAGGACTCCTCACTAAAACATTCCCCAAACCATCCTTAGTTTGGCTATCTGAGTAGTTCCTGTTCTAAAAATCCTTCCCTAATATTTTCTTTCTTAAAAGCATGAAAACTTAAAAGAGATAATCACCTACGCTGCTTGAATTGTCTGTGCATTAGTTAGGTCAATCTTCTTTTTCTATATTTTTGCTTGTTTATGACGGTCATCACTCGGTTACAATCTAGGAAAATGGCTCAACTGGCCCCTTCTTCATCCGAGATCACCACTAATGTGGATGTTTCGGCACCCCCCAGGTCTTCCTCTAGGACCGCTATTAGTTGGTTCCCCATCTTGGTCATATAATCCTTTCTATCAGCCTAAAGCAATCCCATCATGTCCAGCTTCCCCAGTCCTTCAGAAATATCATCTGCTTCTGATATAGAGTATGTTCCTCAGGGGATCCTAAATTTCAGGCGCTCCTTGATCGCAATCTGGTAGCCCTTATGGACTATCTAGTACATAAGTCTGTTCGAATATCTAATCAGGGACCACCAATCCAGCAAGTTTATGATTATCCTCGTGAACCATCCCAGGCTTTTATAGAACAGTTAGCATACTTTTTCTCACCTCGAACCATGGAAGAGGGTGGCGCACCTGTGCCTCCTTTTTCTCTTCCACCGACCATGTTGACTGGTTCTCAATTAGTCTTGCCTATTCCTAGCGTCGCGGCTACCTCGGCTACTCCACAGCCTACTTGTGAGAAGTCCTCTTCTTTAGCTATAATGGGCACATCTGCGCACCCACAGGTTGCTGTTAATTCTTCTATGTCATCCATTGCATCCCAGGGTCAGTACCTCTTTATGAATCAACCCCCTTCTACGAGTCAGTTGGTTCCTACTTCTCGTCCTCCAGTTGGTCTTTCTTCCAATGCTCCAGCGACAATGTCCTTTACCCATCCTCTGGCATCAGCGCCCTTAATAACCAATCCAATAGTCAAAAGCCTCATTCAGTATTTGTTCCCCACCATGTCTAATCAAATCAACACCTATATTCCTTGATCCATTCCTATTCAGTTGACAAGTGTAGGAGCCTACCAATCACAGGCTCCGTCTTTCATCCAACCACCTTTTTCTCAACCACTTATCATTTCACATCCTGTTCATACGCAGGCTCCTTCACAAAAAATACCTCACCAGGCATCACCTAGAATGCCTGGTTATTCCTCTTATCATCCTGTTAATCAGCAGATGAATCCCCCATTAACACCTCAACAAAATCCACCATTCACTTCTTATACAGGACATACTAACATACCTCCTCCTCAATCTGACATTGTCCAAGTTCTTTTCAAGAAAATCACAGACCTAGAAGCCTCCACCAAAGGGGCTCACCCTTCATACTCTTTTGAAGAAGTGTGTAATGAACCCATTCATCCATCAGTGGCTTTTAAGCCTTATCCTCCCCAATGGGAACTTCCTAAGTTCTCAAAATTTCATAGTCGGGAGGATCCTCAACAGCACCTGTGAGCATTCAAACACGCTTGCTACCTGATAGTCCAGGATCAGGAGCTTATGCTCCGTACTTTCCCTATGTCTCTAGCAGGGCCTGCTTTAGACTGGTATAATAATATTCCCCAACATTCCCTGTTTTCTTTCTCTCAATTGGCCCAGATGTTTGTTGAAAACTTTTCAATAAATATCACACATAAGATCTCGATTACAGATCTTTATAACATTCATCAATTCGATGATGAGTCTATTGTAGAATTTGTCACTCGTTGGAGAGGTATAATAAATCAATTATCTTTCTCCCTCCCTCAATCTCAACAGATCGAGTTGTTTACTCGATCTTGTGCTAATCATATTTCTTCCACTTTAAGGATCCAAACCTTTCATACATTTGAAGAAGCCTTTACGATGGCACGCAAACTTGAATCCCGCGCCATTGAACAAGGGAAGTTAAAACTTCACTCTAAATCTAAACCAGATTTTTCTCAGTTTACAAAAACAAACCCTTCCACTTCTAACAAAGACAAGAATCAGGGGTCTACCAACGCTATTGTATTAAAAACATCACGAGCCGACAACACTTCTAATCAAACACCGCGGAGAGACTCCTCATCTTCTCGAAAAGGACCCTCATCAAATCGATCTTTCACTTCATTGGGGGAATCATATGCGTCCATCTTAGAAAAAATGTTGGAAGTTCACATGATCGAACTTCCCCCTATTAGAAATTTTGATGAAAGCCAAGAATGACCATTCTGGTATAGGGAAAATGACTTCTGTCATTATCATAGAACCAAAGGCCATGACATTGAACGATGTCAGACCTTCAAAAATCTTGTCCAGAAATTCATTGATAAAGGCGAGCTCATTCTGGATAACCCAAATGCTCCCCCAAATCAGGCACTTGATGTTTTTAAACAACCTTTTCCCAATCATTCCCCAAAAATGACGCTTCAGAGTCTCAAAAACCAAACACTCATACTATCAGCTTCATTTCTACTGAACAATCTTCTTCTAAAACTAAGCCATCTACGAATACATCGACCGAATCAGAACCTCCTTCCGCTCCGCTAATCGCTGGGATTCCACCATCTTCAGACAATCCATCTTTGAATATTCCCACATTATTAGAGATGGATTCATCTCTCTCTACCTCTTTATCTGATCTTCCATCCATGCCTGAGATAGTGTCATCCTCATCTGTCTCATCGTCAGATATTCTTTCGATGCTCGAGGCATTTACATCCCTTCGAGTTTCCACTACAAATACATCTATTTCTGTTTCTCCCATTTTTGCTGTGACTATGCCATTGGTAAACATACCTATAGTTGTACCAACTTTGACGGAAGCATCTTCAATTTTGACTCTTCCCGTTTCCTTTCCTAAAGTAGTTACACCCACAATTACTGTACCATAAGTATCTCCCTCACAAGGAAATGCCTCTTCATCATCCACTTCTTCCATCACCGATACTATTTTTCCTATTAAGGGAAAATCTAAAGAAATAGCACCGATACCTACACTCTCGGTTCCTGAACTTAAACCGAGACAACTAAAGTCTAACGTTACATCATCAGTACCTCCTCATCTCCTTCCCCCAAAAAGGTTACAATCACCTTATGTGGTTGAAGTTGTCACCATCCCTGAAAAAGGAAAACCCATATTTCAGACTATTAAGACTCTTGGTGCTTTCCCTCAAAAATCTCTCTATGCCTCATAAAAGATTGGATTTATCAACTGGGAAGACATCCTATTCTACAATACCATCAAAACCATCATCTTCTTCTTCTACAACACCTTCTTCACCAGTGCCTTGTAAAGTGAATTTACCCACTAGAAAGGCATCACCTCTTTTATCAGGACCATCATCTTCATCACCAAAAGCCAAGGCACCCTCTGTTCCTCCGATCAGACCTATTTTGGGAGCTCCTCCCTCATCTAAATTGGCATTATCTAAATCATCATCTGTTTCGACCAAGCAGCCTTCTTTATCTCTGAAGACCACAACACTTGTCACATCTTCATCATCTTCAAAATCTATCTTAGGAGCTCCTCCTCCACAGAAATCAATCCTACCTCACTTACTTCCATCTCAAGTGCCCCAGGCTACTCCTCCCGATGTCTGAAAAAGTAAAACGATCCCTAAAAAGACTGTCAAACCAGACATGCAGGTTCTTTTACCTCGGCAGTCTGTTGAGGCAAAAGAGGTGCCTTCGTCATCTCTATCCTCATCTTTGTCTACTGGATTCTATACTGAAATTCTTCACCAACTTATCCAATCTTCATCCATATCCCTTCCTCCGATCAAACCCTATAATCCTAAAGGAGTAAAACCTTCCTGGTTCAACTCTGATTTGATTTGTGCTTACCACCGCACTCCAGGACATGACACCGAGGGATGTAAAGCCCTTCAATCTGTCGTTAACAGTCTTTTGGAAGAAAGTGATCTTCTGCTGGAAGAAGAGGAGGAACAAGTATCTCCTATCATCTCAACCACATCTGAGCCTCAACGATCTACTCAGGCCTCTAGTTCTATTAATTCCACTCCAGATGGTCTTCCACCTTCTCAAATCGACACGATTCATATCGCCACTAGAACACAACAATATGATAATCTATCATCATCTACATCTCAGCCACGGGTTGTCATTTCTATAGCCCCTGAAGGAATTCCTCCTTCCACATCAGCCTCGAGACCTTGGGTCTCTATTCATGCTTCACCTCAGGCTCAGATTCCCGTGTCAGTAGAGGAGAGTGTTATGAAACAACTTACCCATGCTCCGGTCAAAATGTCTCTTTTTGACCTCATTCAATCATCTCCACAGCATCGCCAGGATTTGATTGATAATCTACATAGTATCACAGTGAATTCAGATGAGCCCCAACCTGTTGAGATGATTGTTGGATTGAATAAACCATCAACCGCCATTTCCTTTGAAGATTCAGAAATTCCTTCCCTTTCTTCCAAGGATTTGGAGGCTCCCCTCTTTATCACAGTTCAAATCAACAACACTACATTAAAACACACTATGATTGACAGTGGTGCTGCACTCAACGTCATTTCCTCACACACATTCGAGCAACTTAAGTTACCAAAGAACGTAGTGTCACCACCACCTTTCGCCCTTCGATCATTTAATGATCAGCTGGCAGTTACTTTAGGAACTGTGGTCCTGCCCATTCGAGTAGGTAAGAAGCTGCTTCATGAGCTCTTTTACATTGTTGAAGGGAAATTCCACTACAATATGATCCTCGGACATGCTCCTGGATTCATACAATGCATTGCGTCCCATCAACCCTCCATCGATGCTTAAAATATCAGTATGAGGGAAAAATCTATACTCATCCAGGAGATCCTTTTCCTTCTGCACAATGCGACATGACCACAGGGTCTGCCCCTCTAAAGGAGAATGCTTGTTCTCCTGAAGAGGCTTCATCCTCTTCCATACCTGCAACAAAACTACCAGATTTACAAAATCTAGAAGAGACATTGTAGCGTTTCTCACTAGGAGAGCTTCCTCTTCTCTCTTTTGACGCCCATCTCAAACCTAATGAGTATGGTAGACCAGACAAACAACCTGAATATCAGCCAGGTCTCGGTCACATCATCACCATTGGTCTACCCAATCAACGGACTAACTTCATTTACGGTGGTCTTGATACACCTCACTATCACCTGGATTCTCCTCCTAGGGCCAAACCTTATTCAGCAGGGTTTGATTGTCTACAGAATCCCACGTTTGCAAAAACTTATTTATATCGATGCGTGTGGAAGGGTTTTGGCCTGGGAAAGTATGAACAGGGTGTGCATGACCTCGCGTCCATTCCAACTCTCAAACCACATCAAAAATTTGGTTTAGGATTTAAACCTCTTTCAAAAGCCACCATCACTATTCTCGATGAGCCTCTTTCCATTGAGGAGCCATCTTCTCCCGCCAGGTCAGAAGCATCATTTGATGTAGATGATGCCATTTCCATCCTGTCTAACTTTTTTTTTAGTCAATACCATTTCCTTAGGGCCGCTGACCTATAAAACTCATGACAAATCCACTTCCCTACCATTAGTCTTCCCTGAAATAGTTGGAGACGACTCTCCTACTATCAACACTATCCACTGTGCGGATGATGATTCTATCCTCACCTATCTGGGGGTAGAGGATTCCTATCTTCCTAAAACCATTCCTTCTGATACGTCTACACTTCTCAACGAAGCCACTGTTGACCTTAATATAGGGACTTCTAAAAACCCTCGCATCATTAAGGTCGGCCAATCTCTTAATCCACAGGAGTTAGGAGACTTCACCACTTTTCTTTCCAACCATCGTCAAGCCTTTGCTTGGTCATATGAGGATATGCCAGGACTCGATCCCGATATCGTGGTCCACAATATCGTTACTCTTCCAGACATCAAACCGGTTAAACAAAAATTACGTAAAATGCACCCTCGTATAGCCCTTCTTGTTAAAGAAGAGTTGCAGCGCCTGCTTTCCGCTAACTTTATCCAACCTATTGACTATCCACAATGGGTTTCAAATGTCGTACCAGTAACCAAAGCTACTAGGAAAATTTGAATTTGTACCAGCTTTTGGGATCTTAATCTCGCATGTCCAAAAGATGATTTTCCTCTACCTAATATCGATCAACTCGTGGATTTAACTGCGGGTCACGAGATTCTTTCTCTTATGGATGGTTTCTCTGGATATAATCAAATTCTTATCACACCAAAGGACCAACATAAGACTTCCTTCATAACCCCTTGGGGGAATTTTTGTTATCGTGTCATGCCTTTCGGTCTTAAGAACGCGGGAGCAACCTATCAACGAGCCATGACCTACATCTTCCATGATCTCTTACACAAAACGGTGGAGGATTATGTCGATGATCTCCTTGGTAAATCCAAACACCGTCAGGATCATCTTTTCATTCTTGCACCTCTCTTTGAGAGGCTCATTCATTTTTGTCTTCACCTAAATCCATCTAAATGCGTGTTTGGCGTTCTCACTGGTAAACTCCTAGGCTTTATCATTTCTATTAGGGGCATTGAAGTTGATCCCACAAAAATAAAGGCTATCCTTGAGATGCCTCCCCCTTCTAACTTAAAGCAGCTCCGCGGTCTTCAAGGATGCCTTCAATCAGTGCGTCATTTTATCTCGCAACTGTCGGACCGTTGTCAACCTTTTCATCATCTCCTCCGTAAGAATGTTCATTTTGAATGGGATGAGCATTGCCAAAAGGCCTTTGATGATCTCAAAGCTTATCTTCTTTCTCCACCTGTGCTTACACCTCCACGCGAGGGCGAGCCATTCTATCTTTATATTTCTGTAACTGACCATGCTCTGGGAGCCATGATCTCACATCGGGATGCTAACGGTAAAGAACAAGCCGTATATTACATCAGTCACACTCTTCATGAGTATGAAACACGCTATTCTGAAGCTGAAAAACTGTGTTGTGCTCTCTTCTTCGCAACTTCTAAGCTTCGTCATTACCTCCTTAATCACAAAACTTACATTGTCACAAGTATCAATCCACTCAAGACAATGCATGCAAAGCCTTATCACAATGATCGTATTACTCGTTGGCTCATGCTCATGACAGAATTTGATCTCGAGTTTATCCCACAAAAATCTATCAAGGGTCAGGTCATTGCAGATCAATTAGCTGATACTCCTCTTCCGGACACCCAAATCCCCCTCACTCAATTCCCCGATGAGTATATCCAACAAATTGATTTCGTCTTTCTCCATTTAAAGTAAAACTCTTCTTTGATGGATCCAAATGTCAGCAAGGGGGAGGTGCAGGCTTCATCATGATTCCTTCTTGGGGTGCACCTATCCCTGTCGCACACAAACTTAACTTTGAGTGTACCAATAATATGGCCAAATATGAAGCTCTTGTTTTAGGTCTTCAAAATGCCATTAATCTTGGCACTCACCATATCGACATCTTTGGTGATTCTGAGCTCATTGTTAATCAAGTCACTGGTGTCTATCAATGCAAAAATGATATCCTTCAAAAATATCGTGATATTGTGCTCTTTCAGCTTCAATATTTTGATAAATTTACTATCCAAGCTATTCCTCACACTGCGAATCGATTCGCAGATACAATGGCTTCTTTAGCCTCGCTTATTCTACCTTTTACCGAAGACTCGCGACTTTCTGTGGTTGTGCAGCTTTTAGACCAGCCATCTCATCTCAAGCAGTTGACTTCAATTAACGTCATCGCAACCAACACTCAAGATGAGTGGTATCATCACATTTTTGATTATCTATCCCATTCAGTGCTTCCTCTAGATCTGACTTCCAATGGTAGAAGATATTTTATCCTACGTGCTAATCGCTATACTATTCTAGGTGGAATCCTCTACAAACGTGGTTTTGATGGTATTTTGCTTCGGTGCCTCAAAACCCCTGAATCATCTAAAGCTATCCAGGAGGTCCATGACGGTATCTGTGGTGGACATTTTAGTGGCTTGGCCGTAGCTAAATGCATCTTACGTTTAGGCTATTATTGGCCTTCTCTTAATCGAGATTGTTGTGAATACACTAAGAAATGTGTCAAGTGTCAACAACATTCTAATCTTACACATATCCCTAGCCAGGCCTTGCAACCTGCAGCAGATTTGTGGCCTTTCTCACAATGGGGTCTTGATCTCATCGGTCTCATCAATCCCCACTCTTCACAGCATCATCATTCCATCATTACTGCCACAGAATACTTTACTAAGTGGGTGGAAGCTATTCCTCTTTCTTCAACCAAAGCTAAACCCATTGTTGATTTTGTCTATCAACACATCATTTGTCGCTTTGGTGTCCCACACAAAATCATCACAGACAATGGTAAATATTTCAAAAACATTGATTTGCAGAACCTCTGTGATGCTTTCAATATCAAACTCAGCTTTTCTTCTCCATACTATCCCCAAGCTAACGGCCAGGCCGAGGCTTCCAATAAAACTTTGCGTAATATCCTCGCAAAGGTAACAAGTCGAGCTGGTAGGGATTGGCATTTACATATCCCTTTTTCTCTTTGGGCTTATCAGACTAGCATTCATACTCCTACTGGTGCTACTCCCTTCTCTCTCATCTATGGGTCTGAGGTTGTTCTTCCTTTGGAAGTCCAGATCCCGTCTCTTCGTGTCTCTCTCAGAGAATTTGTCTCCGATGAGGACTATCGTCAAAATCATCTAGCACAGCTTGAATTGCTCGATGAGCGGCATCTCAATGCTCTTGAGCATCATCAAGTCTATCTTGAGCATGTCAAACATGCTTATAACAAGCACTTGCAGCACCATGACTTCAAAGTTGGTGATCTTGTTCTTAAGGAAAACCAAAATGTCACTACACTAGAAAGGAGTCAGCGTGGTAAGTTCACTCCTAACTGGATGGGTCCGTACGTAATCACTCATAAATATGGGTCTGGGGCTTATCATCTATCTTCCATGGATGGTGTACCTGAAATGGAACCTCTTAATGCCTTGCATCTAAGGCCCTTCTACTGTTAAAGTCTATCTTACACGATCTTAGTCACAAAACAGATCTATCATCCATCTACAACCAGTCATATATTTTTGTAGTGATTCGGAACTATGTGGTTCTCCACGTTATGTCTTTTCTACCTTAAAATATGAGTATCGTGGCTCTACTCATGGCATTTTTCTTATGGATATGTTCCTCCTCATGGTAGGAACACCGTAGTCACTAGTTCATCTGTCCTAAGTTTCTATCTTAATCGGATCTACTTAGGGCAGGAGTACGTGTTTGTATACATTTTCTTCCTCTCTCTCTGATCTATCTAGGTCTAAACTCAGCTTCTTTCAAAAGCTCAAAAAAAAAAAGAAGAAGAAGATGCTATCCAAAATTCCAAAAGATAGACTGATCCCTCGAAGGACAGCTATTCATGCTTTATCAAAAATTAAAAAGTATAGACCATTCCCTTGAAGGATGGCTATCATCAAATTCAAAATACATACCGCTCCCTTGAAGGACAGATGTTTATTTCATGGAATTTTTAAGGCTTCTCATATCCATCAGCCTTTGCAATAATAGACTTCCTCTTCGGCCAGTTTGTTCACTTTTTAGCATCATTGAAAGACTTCCCGTATCGATCAGTCTTTCTCTAGCAAACTTCCCGCATTGATCAGTTTGCTCTCCTATCAAAAGAAATCATGAAGCTGAGATATTAGACCTTTTTCGATCATATGGAGACCCTATTTTCCCAATATGAGCACGTATTATGTCCTTCGTATGTTTTCGATGGGATACATACTTACTTCTCATTCCATTTACCTCCTCGATCTGGTTTGCGACTCGCTTGTGTCAGGTTTATTTTAACCTCATACATGGCCTTGTATGCATCGTCTGTTGGTGTTCTATCAAAGTCTCTATGTATGGTCGGCTAGGAGCCTAACTTATCATTCTTTTTCTTTTTTCTATCTAAGTGTATTGCTTTTTATCTTCTAAACTAAGATAATATCATTACATCCTTTGCTGTCACAAAAAGCATTTCCACTTAACATGTTAATTTAGTCAAAATCTACCATCTATCTATACTCATCTCATCTACTTTGTCTAAATTCACATCCATCTATATCTATTTCATCAAAATTAAGTTAGCTTCCTAAACATATCAAATCTAATCAATCACATCAAACCACATCACATCTATCTATCCTCTATTAGCACATGTCTATGACCATCAAACTTACACTACATCTATCTATATCTATTTTCATCAAAATTATTAAATTAACATCTTAAACATATCAATCACATAAAATCACATCACATTTATCTATCCTCTATGTCTATGCCCATCAAATCACATCTATTTATCCTCTATCAGCATATGTCTGTATCCATCACAATTACGCTACATCTATCCATATCTATCAAAATTAAATACATGAGTACAATCACATAACACAGAAAATGATGAATATATATATATATATATATATACATGAGTGTCTGTACAACAAAGAATGGATGGCTTTCAATCAAGCCATCTATATCATACATCAAAAATTCCTTCAAATCGAGGCTACATCAATATATCGATACAAAAATATAACATATCTATATCGTGAAATCCGATAGGTGGAAGACACTATCTCCTCCACCCTCCTCTGGTCCAGGCTGTCTCTCCTGGCCACCACCTATCGAGCTAGAAGCACCTGCTACTGGGGGCCTGCCGCCACCTCGATCTCTCCCGGTGCTCCCTCCCTCTGATGCACCACTAGCTGCGACTGTCGCTGATCTCCTCCTCGCACCGTAACGAGGCACATCAGGGGCATGCTATGCCAGGGCATCCTCATAGTATCTCACCTCGGCAAGGAGAGACTGATAAGTGCTCAGGCTCACCATACCAGGTGCTCGTAATGGCGCTGCTGTGCTGCTGGTGGCCCTCCTAATGTCACACCCTGTGATCCAGACTCTGAAATAGTGCCTGTATCACCATATTTGGCCCTGAGGGCCTCTCTGTGTCGATGGTAGCGATCCCTCTACTGGATCATTGTATCTCACTCCTGACAAGCTATGTCTCTCTCTAGTATCAGTGCATCCCTCTCCTCCGTCAGAGCTCTAATCTCCTCGAGGGCAGCCTGGTGTGTCTGCACCAGGGTAGCATGCTCTCCCTCCAGCCTCTCCAGCACTGCGGCTATGTCCTCCTCATCTGCGTCTATAGATGCTGGTAGGTGTCATGGTAGCTCTGTAGAATACCATGCCACATAGCCATCATCTACCCTGGCATCGTCATCACTATCTATGGAAGGTGGGGCCTCCCTCAATGGATCTGCCGGGATCAAAATCGGTAGATCGGTCTCTCTGCTATCCCACCTGTATGGCCTGTAAGTGGTCGGAACTGTCTGAACTAGGCCAAACTGCCTCAATACCCGTATAAACGGGACACTCCCACATATCTGGCCTGCGGCCCCTAATCACCCTACTCCATCTCAGCCCCACCAGGTGAGCCTCCTGACCGGCCCATGTCGGATAGACCCGATATGGTCTCCAAATCACCTGCTCTGGTGTCAGCATCCTGAAACACTCAGCATACCACTCCACAGATCTCCCTGTATCTCCCGGGGCCATGTCGGCCCGCCATCACCAGAATCCATAATCGAGGGCCCCCGCTGCTGCTGGCATCCATGGAAGCCCAGATGGCCTGATCACTGCTATGTGCTCATATGCCCAGCAATGGAGCACAAAGCTAACATCGATACCTGTCCACCTACCGGTGGTGTACATCCATAACTCATAGTATATCTGAGCTATCAGGGCATCGGCAAACATGAACACCTGTCTGAACTGTAGGATGTCACACACACAGTCTAGTAACAACAATGGAAATCTCCCACCTCCTGAATCTGGCAGAGAAAAATAGGAGATCACCATCTGAATCAGTGCTATCCGTCTGCTCCTGACATCACCCTGTCTATAATGTGAGGCTATCCTCACCACCCCAGACACTATCTCTGAATCATCTGCCCTGTCTCCATACAATCATCCTAGGGCCCTCTGCTACTGCTCTCGTGGAGTAATCTCAATCGGGTCCCCGGTGATCGGCAGCCTTAGGATCCTATATATATCCTCGTGGGTGATGGTCATCTCACCCGTCCTGAACCAGAAAGTGCATGTCCTGCTATCCCATCACCGCACTAGTGCTCGCATCAGCTCTACATCTCGAGGCACCCGTCGGTAGTACCGGAAGCCCCCGAGCCTGGCTAACTCTAGGTGGCACCAATCTGTGTTAGTCACATCGGGGAGAATGGTCTCCAGAAGCTCAGGAATAGCATCCCGCATGTGTAACACCTCTCGTGCCTGCATCCACGACGTCAAGAGCAATGTTAGCTTCCCATTTATCCAAATCAGAACATCAAAAAACACATTCTATCATCTTATCAGTCTATTCGGTCCAATCGGCGTCGATTTAGTTAAATCAGCGTCGATCCAACCTAGTCGACATCGATTGAAGTTAATTGGTGCCGATTTCATCTAATCGGCGTTGATTTTTCCAATCGACGCCGATTGGGAGGCAGAGTGTCAAAAACACTCTGGCTTCCCACTTATTCCCTTTTTCTCTAAAAACTGGCATTCTAGTGTGCTATTTAATGGTAAACATGTACATGAGATTAAGGAGGATCCACTTACCCCAGGTCATGTCCTCTTCCACTTCTGACTGCTCCCAGGGGCTTCCATGTTGCTCAAAATCAGTTTTTGACTCTCTCTAAATCAATCGTCGCGGTCTAAATAAATCGTTCACGTTTTCCTTTCACATATTTATATGGGCTCGGTACGGTCGGCGCCAATTTTTATGGTCAATGCCGATTTGTGTGGTCATCACCGATTTATTTAGTCAACATTGACTTTAGCTTGATCGACGTCGATTTAGGCCTATCGTTGCCGATTGGTTGCACTTTTGCTTCTTCACCTCGCTTTCTTCCATCTCCTAATCTTTTTGCCATAGTGTTGATGCTTGGCTTATTTATCTGGTCATTATTATGCCCTGAGTGTTGCCTTTTGGCACATACTTTCGATATTCTCACCCATTTCGAGTTTGTTCCCTGTACATGGGGCACTCACATTTTTGGCAGCTTAAAGATAACGGGTCTGTAGGCACTAACGTCGTCTACTTCGCAGACCGTCTGGTTGTCCCTACCAATGTGTCTCTCTTTAGGTGCTACTATTTTGCAGCCCTCCTTACACTCACGGGTCTGTAGGTACTAACGTCATCTCATGCGAAGACCGTCTAGTCTGCCCTACCAATGTGAGTTCCTTAGGTTGCTGCCTTTTTATTATTTTTGTGCATCATTAATGATCAGATCTACTCCAGGCATCTAGCTGGGGCATCCTACGTTTTCATCTACCTTTTTCAAACTTGGGATCGGTTGCTCTTTCGGGGCCCATCCCATCCCTAGTTTGAGGGGGATCACATCATCACTTTTTCTTCCTTTCTTCCAACTCCTTGTTTTTGTCTTGCAACTTTTCTTATCGCAAGTTACTCGACAAAAAGGGGCAAAATGTAGACACCTAAAATTGGTTACCCAATTTAGTGTCCCCCGCATGCATTTGCCTTCTCGGGTAACCTGGAGCACGTTTATATCACCACTTCTCCCTTAGGGTATTATTTAATATTTGATTTAAACATCTATCCTAAGTTTATTTCACCCCATTATGTTTTACCCATAGATAATTAAATATTAACTATTTAATTACACTTTTTACATATATCTTAACCGCTTATCTACCCCATATCAATTCCTAACCTCCCATATCAATTTTATCCATCTATCCCCCCTATTTCTCCTCCCCCCAAACCATGCAGTGGGATATTTCCCGTATTTGAGTCAGAGGGATCACTTGCATCCTTCCAAAATCATCCTTTTTGGCCATTTCGGGAGTCTGTTCCCTGATCGGCGCCGACCGGTACTCGGTCGACGCTGATTTTTCAGAGCGGCGTCGATTTCATCTCGGTCGGCACCGATTACAAATACAGGGCCAGAATTTAGTTCTGGTTAGACAGAAAGAATGACAGAGAGTTTTGAGCATCAAGTCTGAGCATTATCTATCAAGCGAAAGTGAATTCTGTCCAAATCAATCCCTGAGAGGAGTACCGTTACTCTGCTCCTACCACATCGACATCGTGAGCCTCCATCGATCTCTTGGTGACTCTGTTCCTACATCCAGCGAAGGTGGAGCTTTGTCAGTATCCCTACGGCTCCTGCAGATCCAGCGGAGATTGACGATCTAGCTTTCATTGTCTGTTTCTCAATCTTCCTGTAATTTTCCCCTAGTCGACGCCGACCGATCCCAGTCGACGCCAAATTTCTCTAATCGACGCCGACCTATCCCAGTCGACGCCGATTTTTCTAATCGACGCCGATTCTCCCAATCGACACGGATCGGCCTACAAACAGATAAAGAATTCAGGTAACACAAATCCAACATTGTTTTCACAGTTTCCTGTTTTTTGTTGCTTTCTGTCCGCTATATACATTTTGTCTGTCACTTTTAATCAGAAAATCTAGACATTTATTTACATTCTTTTATCATGTATGCTTCTTCTTCTAATTGAAAACGTGGACTGACATCCGCCGAGGGAGCTTATCGCTTCCCGGACCCACTTTTCAGGCAGTCCACCCAAATATCTTTTAACGTTGTCTTTTTCTGTCAAGTACCTGTGTCTCGCAGGTTTCTCGGATCTACCTTACAGGATCACTCATGTGCGCCCGTCTTGTCTACATCGGCTTTCCTTTCTATCTACATCTTTGGATCTTGTCTTATCTATCAGGTATCGATTTCATTTGAGTTTTTCAGGGTTTTTGTGCTTAGTTTGGTACATTAACTTGGACAGGTAACAAGCGCGGAAATTCTTGAGAAAGGATTCTCCAGAGAAGGCTGGTTCCTATTCCTCTGTTCAGGTGCACATGAAATATGCAGAGGTTTTTCTCAAAACCTAATCTAATATGCCAAGGAGACAAGGTAAGAAGATGCATAAAATAAATCTAAGATAATAGAGGTGATGCACCGAGGAATGAAGAACACCTATTTTTCCAGTGAACACAGACCATTTGAATGTGATATAAGATCATGCACAGATGACAAAACCTGCAGTGAAAGATCAGGAGGATGCAAAAATGAACACAGAGAGGGTTGAGAATCATCCACAGACATGCATTACTTGCTCCAAAGATTAATACAGTACACTACAGAATACCATGAGGCAGAATAGTATTAAAGTTCAAATGAGAGGTTCGAACTCCACAAATTCACCTGAGGAGAAGAAGGGAGAGGCAAAACAGAAAAATGTTCGACGCTTGAAAAAAAACTCCTATTTACAATATATAGAAATAATGAGAGAGGAAAGAGAGAGGGGGAAGCCAAATCTACTCCAACCACCTTCAGGTTGCATTCAATTCATCTCATTATGACAGAAGCGGTGGATCCTGGAAAAACGATGGGCTGTCTAATAGAAGCAGCGAACTATCTGCTGCATTAAAGTTGTTTGTTGAAGCATTACTTCTGCTTGTTAAAGATGTTCCAGAGGTGTTTCTTGATTTTCTCTCTCTAAACTGAACCAAAATGCAAGATTGACCCTGGAATCGTGTAGAGAATCTCATAAGCTTTCCATTGAATATAAAGAACGTGCAAATCTGAGCTCTGGATCGAAATGATATGTCGATCCTGAAGATTTAGGGCACAAAACAGGTGAAAACGGATTTTGTAAATTTCTTCCCGCGCTCTGCCACCTGAATGACACGTGGCAGGTTCTGATTTGCTGAGAAACTCTCTCTATTCCACCTCTGTGGCCTTGGGCTCTCTTTTGAAATTTTCTTGTGGGCCCTATGCGCCCATTCTAGGACACGTGGCACTATCCCATTGGTTCGGGATGACCCTTCACATCTGTGCCCTTTGACCTTTTCCCTTGTGACACGTGTCATGATTTGGTTGGTTCTCGTGCCCTTTCGGCAAATCCTTCATTGTCCACCGCGTCCATTTGTCCTGGATTTCCCAGTGCTGCTTGGGACAAAATCCTCCGATTCACCCTTGATTCGGGCTTTCCGTGTTCGCTGCACTTCCATTTGTCCCACTTGTCCCTTTACTGTTTGGGCCACCTGTAGGCTTTTCGGCTGATCCGCGCTTCTTGATGTCCCAAATGTCCCTTATTGTCCCGGGGACTAGGACTATAGCCGATTTTCACATTTTTTTTCAGCCCAAGCTTATCTTCTGCAACTTCTTCGCATCTTCTCAGAGCTTGCTTTTTTCAACCTGGACGGGAGAGTTAGAAAAATTTCTAAAGGGACCCTAGAAACATGACTTTTTGCCCTGAATCAATTTATCTGCCTGGGACTTGAGAATTCTGATGCATGTTATCAAATTAACCCTGGGGGGGTGAATTTTGGATAACATTACCTTTTTTTTCTAACCCTTGCCTTGGTGCATTGTAATATTTCTTAAGTAATGTTACACTTTTGATCCTGACACAATGAATATTATTGTTTTGAACCTAAAATGATACTTTCCCTCAATTGGAGCTTGTGCTTGTCACCTGGTGCAATGGAGGTGTGAAACAAGTTTCAGTAGCATGAGTATGAATAAATAACCTTGTGAGAAGTGGAAAATTTCCTTTATTAATCAAATGAATTAAGTAAGTTATTGACATTTTTTTAGATGACCCTCTTTCAGGAAAGTTTATCTTAAGCTAATTAATCATTCATATAAAAGCAAGAAATCTAGCTTCATAAAAAGAATTGTGTGAATCACTACGTGAATCTTCTAGAACGTAAGTTAAGAAATAAAAGATGTTTTAGTAAATAAGAAACCTTAAAAACAATTCCACCATGGAATTCCCTAACCGTAAGTGTGTTCTTTAGATGGACTAGTATGTGATGTCTTGTGGAAATGGGAAGTGATCAGTTTCATGTCTGGTGTCATAGATCCCCTTGTAATTTGGTGATCAATGTTTTTTCAAGACTATCGAGAGGTTGTGTCAGCCATTGTGATCACTTGTGGTGTCTTCTAAATTTCAAAAAAACAAATTACCCAACAATTTCCATGTCATTTGTGTGTGTTTTATTGGGTGTTACACATTTATCTGTTAAAAACACACTCTCGTTTTAGATTTTTCCTTTTTGTATTTTAATAACAAATTATATTATTAGAATTACATTTTTCCACGATGAAAATATAAATCATATACATTGGGAGCCAATAAACAGCCTTCATATCGGATCCTGAATCTTAACAAACATTTCTTGACCAAATATTTAATTTTTCAATCCAATAAATTGTAATCATTGTCATTTTCACCCACCAAACCAACATCATTTTTAACTCTTCACGTCACCTTAAAAAAACAACTTATCAAATCAAATATTGGGCAATGTGTAAAGGTCCCCATAATAGGATTTTGCATTTGGTTTTTAATTCTTTTTTGAGTAAAAATATTCTATACCAATTTTGCATTATCAATGTTTTGATTAAGTATATAAGTAATTAAGTTTAAGAGTTTTTTTTCTAAGAAATAATTTTAAATATTTTTACTAAAAAATAAATAATTATCTATGTTAAAGTTTAGCTAAGAATTGTACATTTTAATGCTGGTTGGGGAGTTAATTGGGGTAGTTGGAGTTTATGCCTTTTAATCATTTTATCTATTTTATGATGTTTTACATTCTACGTTTGAATAAATATATTCAACGAAATAACTTACAAAATACAAACATCCTCACAAACAATTACTACTATTTCATAAAATGCAACAAACAATTGTTTTAATTGATCAATTCACTTTGGTGACTATACTCATAGCTTGCATCAAAGTAAGATCTTTATAACATGGAACGTGCATCCATGACATCATAATTGAAAGGAGGTTTTGGTAAATTGTTATAATTCACATGCTTTGTTTTAAAATAGATCTAAAAAAAATTGGTATCCAAAGATTAATATCGATTACATAATAGGAAAAAAATGGTGTTCTTGATGAGGCATTAAGGAGTTTTAAAAAAATGCATTGAATTAATGTAAGGTGGAGAAATTCTATCGTTGAATGGTAAAGATTAAAAATGGGTTTAGTGAGAAGGCCTTTGAAAAATTTGCATAAATTATACAATTGGCATGTTTAAAACCAAACCCATCAGCCTTTTTCAATGTCAACCAAACCTGTGCCAAAATGGGAGTTTTAGAACATGATATGGACATCCGTAGAATGGTAATTGAAATCAGATTCTTGTTAAATGTCATATTTTTTAACATATCGATAGACATCTATGCAAAATGTTGAATCATATGCAAACTCAAACGTGATTCATTTTTTGCAAGATGCATTAATGGTCTCATGGAATAATCATGATTTCATTCATGTGAAAGATGGAAGTTTCGTAGACACATGAATAGTTTCTGCTAAACTATTATATTCATATCTAGAGAAAAATAGTGTATGAAATCAAAGTTTCAAATTCAAAATTGACATCAACCTTCCATCGTACTTTGGAAGTCATTCACAATTACTAGTTTTGAGGAAGTACAATTTATAATATTTTGCTTAGGCTAGCATGACATGGAATACCATATGAATGTGTTTTAAAAATTTTGTTTTTTTTGTTTTGAACATGATTTTAAATAGTACACTAATTTTGGAATGTGATGAAAATGTATGTGATGTTGAACAAGTACACATAGGATGGAAATATTCTTTAACATATAATTTAAAAAGAACATTTGTAAAAAAAAAATACCAGATCTTGGAAATAAAAAAACGATACATTATAAAACTTTCAGCAATCTATCTAACTGCTCTTGTTGACATATTGGAGGAAAATCAAAGTTATCATGCAAAGAACAAATTTTTTTTTTTGTAATCAACTAAAACCCAATATTCCTGTGCAAATGGTCCAAGTCCACTCCTAATTTGTTCATCTCATAATATGTGTTGTTGGTTGACCAAATTGAAAAATTAAATTTGGAGTAATTACACTATTTAGATTTTTAATTTCAATTGTACCCCCTTTTTAATAAGTTCTCCCTCTACATAAAATGTGAACTAACCACACATGACAAAATGGATGTAAAATTGAATCTTTTATTTGGTGTTGATGTGAATGGGGTGAAATTCATTCTATGTTTGAATCAACAATGCTAGAAAATAATAATATGCATTTTTTAATAGCCGACATCAGACGATAAAGTTTCAATTCACAAATTATAATATTTGTATTATAACATGGAATGCACCCTGCCACAGTTATTTTTAAAATCATATAACCCATGATAATATTTGTAATCCATTAAATTGTGCATGTATATTAAAAGGAAGTAAATTCAAATAAATTCATCTAAGTATTTCTAATTGACATAAAATACTAAGTGAGTAAAAGAAAAATAAATCCAAACTAACCAAAATTATTATATTGATCATATGAGTTAAAAAGTGTGTTAGAAGGGGTGTAAATGATTAAGTACTCTCTTAAGGGAAGCATGTCAATGTTTAAATTTATTTCTAGAAGCATCTCAATGCGTCAATCATAAACCTAGCATGTCTTGAAGTACCAATTCATACTTTAAAGTGTGGCTTAAATGTTTCAATGCCCTTTATTTTTACGTGTTTTCATAGAAATCAATAATTATTAAATCAAAAATAATTATTTTATGTTGAACAACTTTTTTTTTAAATTCATGTGCAATTTTTTATAAATGAAGGGACCTTTTTTGCATCCTTGTACAATTAGGGAATGTTTTCATATTTGTAATTCACAACATTTAATAAATAAGGGGATCTCACCATTTAAAAACCTAGCATAAAAGATATCCTGAATACCATATCTGAAAATGTTGTATTCATAGGTTCCTATATTAGACTCACATTGAGTGGAGATAAGTAACTAGTGATTGATATCTCAAGTGATAACAACTATTAACGATAAGCAAATAGCAACCAGGTTGATTCATTAGAGGATGCTGTTACCAATGACATTTTGAAGGAACAAGTGAACATTGAATTTAGTGAGAGGAACAACCATTAACAACACTGAGAGGAGCAAAATCCAAGATATATAGTATGTGTGAGTAGCTTCTAGTAAGAGCAACATAAGAGAAGTAGCAACCAATTATTTCAAATAATCCATTAACCTTCAACGACTAGATGGTGAAAAGTTAGATGTTGTATCTAAAAGATTAATACCATTTATTTAATTATAAATAAGGTTTATTCAAGAACGGGGATTTTAAGATGGGTGGGAAATAAGACAATTTTGTGATATTAATTTAAGTATTACCCACATGTTCTATTGGTAGATCGTGATGTATGTGAAAATTTTTAATTCACTCTTGCCCCATATTTTAATTGGGAGTTTCTTTTTTGGCTAGACTAAGAAAACTATAGCTGAGGAATTCAGAGCATCCCCATAAGGTTGCATATGAATACTTAGAAAGGATTTGAACTATAACTATTGGTAATAAAAAACCATAATGCTAGCAACTATAATAAATGTAGTCACATGCAAGTTGAAAACTCCCTTTTTGAAGGAAGAGAACAAGAAAATGCATTTTACCCAAAATCGATGTAATATTTTTTGCGATGAAGTTTTTATTTCTTCATGAAAAGTCCTATCTTGCATCTATCACTTGAATCAATGAGAAAGGTTTCAAAATATTTTTCATTATCATTCCAAAGAGGATAAAATAATCTTCACCTTCAACTACCTATCATTGAAAAATTTTATGGTCGGTGACTTCATTTATTTTTAATATGAAACAAATGTCTCGATATAGAGAAGAAATAAAGAAATAGATTTGGTTAGTAATTTAGATATTACATTTTTATGTTTGTTAATTGTTGGTTTAGATTATTTATTTTTATTTTTTATTTATTAATAAAATTAATGAGGTTTTCTTGTGTTATGTTATCTATTTTTTATTCCATTTTTTCTTCATTTATTTTTTGTTTAGTTTTATTTAAAACTTTACAATTATAGTTTTGGCATCCCAAAATTATATTGGTATAGTATGGGTTCTCTAAAACCATAAACCATACATATTTGGAGCCTTTTTTTTTGGTATTCTTTGAATTGTCTTTGGCTTCTGTATTTTATTGACTATAGTGAGTTTTTCAATCCATTTTTTTGGAAGCCCATCATGTAATCATACATGTATATGTATGTATTGTAAATAAACTTTCACAACATAACCTATTAAAATTTAACTCAAGTACATGCTTAAATTTGTGTGAATACACACACAAACCAAATATGGTAATATTTATCCTGCCCTATCACGAATAAACTGCTTAAACACTTAATAGTTATATATTGACTTAAGGTTTATTAGGAATGACCATAGGAATAATTAGTTACCATTAATTAGCTTTCACTATTAGCCTGAACTATTAAGGATAAACATTATCCTTAATTAATAGAAATTTTTTATTGTTTCATTATTTTTATTTCAATTGTTTGTTAATGGTAATCAGTTACAGTGTTTGTTGGACAAGGTAGCATGTCATATGTATCAAAAGATAACACTTTCTAATGAATGTAAACATATGATCATGATGAGAGAAAAAGGACAAAAAATTAAATGTATATATCAATTCATCATAAATAATATCGAAACAATAACATGATGGATGATTCCCAAAAGTAACTTAATGCATCCCCAAAAAACTAAAAACTCCTTAATTTCTCTGTTAAAAACACACTCTCCTTTTATCTATTAAATTGTTGGGAAATGTTTTAATTTATTCAAATAATTTGTAATATATTATAGTTTTCAAAATTACGTAATTTTTGTAAATATATTTATTTTGAAATTATTAAGATAAATATATTTTGAGGTGTTCTTTATTTCTAGATTGGTATTAATATGTTTTCTTAATTTTTATTATTTGGTGGTACATTTATTCAATGTAATTGTATTATTGTATCAAGTTCAAAAAATGTGAATTGTGATGTAAGAACATGTCATGAGGTGGAATCTGAACTATGAGTGAAGAACAACATGCCACTAGCCCAAATCATGTGCTGCTTTCTGAACCTGATCGGTCATGTCAGATTGTTACCATAATGCCATAACTATAATAAGCTTTTCTTGCTAGAGTACTCCATGTTGATAGGTAATGCTATTTCGGTGCCATGTTGACTGACCTTTGCGAGGAATTCTTTATCTTGTTTTTGCGTTCTGGTTTTTACAAATGTGGTAAGGTGGGCTCCATTTTTAGTCAATCTTCCAAACGTTAACCACAGATATTTCCATCAATGTGTTAGTTACATTTATCTGTTAAAAACAAACTCTCATTTTAGATTTTTCCATTTTCTCTTATAATAAAAAATTATGTTATTAGGATTACATTTTTCCACGATGAAAATACAAATCATATACATTGGGAGCCAATAAACAGCCTTCATACCGGAACCTCAATCTTAACAAACATTTCCTAACCAAATATTTAATTTTTCAATCCAATAAATTGTAATCATTGTCATTTTGGCATGGATTTAAACCTACATAAGTTAGTTGACTCCATAATGTCACCCTACATGGAAGGGTACATCAATGCCAAGTAATCTCAAAACTCTACTTGTGCAGAGGTGTAAAGGGTTATCCAAAATTCACCCCCCAGGGTAAATTTGATAACATGCATCAGGATGTCCAAATTCCAAGAAAAATGACTGATTCAGAGCAAAATCAGGTTTCTAGGGTCCCTTCAGGAATCTTTCTAAACTCCCCAGGCCGAAGAAGGAAGGAGCAAGCTTTGAGAAAGTTCAGGAGAAGGTTGCAGAAAGCAAGTAGTTTGGGCCAGGAAAAATTGTGAAAATCGGCTAAGTCCTAGTCCAGCACAAGGTGGGACAAATGGGACAAAGGTACGCGAACCGCCCGAACCGGCCGAAATGAGTCCAGTCGGCCCACTAAGCATTTGGGACAAGTGGGACGAAAGTACGCGGCGGGCGCGAAATGCCGGTTTGACCGAGAGAGAAAATCGACTAACTGCTGAGAGGGGCAGTTCGGGACGCGCGGGACAAAAGGACCCGAACCGGCCGAAAAGAGTCAAGTCAGTCCGAATCAAAGTGGGACAAGCGGGCCAGAAATACCCGAACCGGCCGAAATTTGCCCAAAAGGTCCAAAATCAAAATGGGACGTCCGGGACGAATGGACGCGAAGTACGCGGAAGACCCGGCAGGCCCGAGAACCATTGAGAAATTGCCACGTGTCATCAAGGAGAAGCCAAAAGGTCAAAAGGCAAGGTTTGAAGCGCTGGCCCGAGCCAATAGAAATTGGACACGTGTCCAATGGAGCATAGAAGTGCGGAGCTCGGGGAGGAGTTGGAAAGTTTGGCCAAATCTAAGCCAAAAGGGGTAAAAGGGAAGGAAGACCCGACAGGTTCGTGAACCAACCAATGCATGCCACGTATCCCTAGTGGCGGGGCGTGGGAAAAATGTGGAAAATATTCCAAGAGCACCAAAAGTCAAAATTCAAGAGACAGCCCGCCGAAAAGTAGAGGAGAGAGAATTATTCAGCGAATCAGAGCATGCCACGTGGCGTCCAAGTGGCAGTGCGCGGGAAAATATTTCAAAATCCGTTTTCGCCTGTTCCGTGTCCTAAATCTTCAGATCGACATATCTTTCGATCCAGAGCTCGGATTTGCACGTTCTTGGTATCAACGGAAAGCTGCTGAAATTCTCTACACGTTTCCAGGGTCAATCTTGCATTTTGGTGTAGTCTGGAGGGAGAAAATTGAGAAACGCCTCTGGCACGAAATAACAAGCAGAGGTAATGCTTCAACAACCACTTTAATGCAGCAGACAACCCGCCGCTTCTGTTAGGCAAACCGCCGCTTTGCCAGAACCCGCCGCTTCTGCCATGATGGACGAATTAAATGCAACCTAGAGGTGGTTGGGGCAGATTTCGAATTCCTCTCTCTTTTCTCTCCCATTCTTCCTATAAATTGTAAGGAGGGGTTTCTTTCTGTTGTTGGACATTTTCTGCTTTGCACCCTCCCTTCTCTCCTGTTCATAAGAAGATTTGTGGAGTTTTCAAACCTCCCATATAGACTGTAACACCGTTTTTTGCCTTTTGGCCATTGCAATGTATTGAATCGATCCTTGAGCAATATATATGTGTCTGTGGTTGCTTCTAAACCCTCTTACATATTTATTACTGTCATTTTTGATCTTTCATTGCATTTTTGCTATCTGTGCATGGTGTTGTGTTATATCTACATGGTCTGTGTTTAATTTGGCAAAGCATATGTTCTTCATTCCTCGGTGCATCACCTCTATTAGCTTAGATTTATTTTATGCATCTTCTTACCTTGTCTCCTTGGCAGATTAGATTAGATTTTGAGAAAACCCTCTGCATATTTCGTGTGCACCTGAACAGAGGAATAGGAACCAGCCTTTCTCTGGAGATTCCTTTCTCACTCTTCAAGTCCCACACTTGGAGAAAGGATTCAATGTTATGCAATCACACTGGATATTAGTATGATCAACCTAGAAATCTGATCAACATCCAGGGGTGCTGTGATTTTGCACTAACAGTTTTGGCATGCCCGGTGGGAGCGGAGGTCTCATTTTTTATTGT
This sequence comes from Taxus chinensis, assembly GCA_019776745.2. Classification (NCBI taxonomy): domain Eukaryota; kingdom Viridiplantae; phylum Streptophyta; class Pinopsida; order Cupressales; family Taxaceae; genus Taxus; species Taxus chinensis. The sequence continues at coordinate 43,379,770 of CM034157.1, read as the reverse complement.
AGCAAGGTTGATGTGCATCTGCTGCAATTTTCTTGCTGAAAAGAGCTATTATTTGCATATCTGGCGACTCCAAGGGGAAGAATCAACTAGTTTCAGCAGTCAGGCCTAAAAGCTTATGAGAAGAATCACAAGGTCAAGAGCTGGAGAAGAGGAAGTGCTGTTTGAATACCTGCAACTATCTCCAAGAAGAAGGCAAAGAGGAAGAAGGATTCAAAGGTCTCCATCTCCACCAAGCAGAACTCTCTCAACTCCTCCACCTGACAGGCCTTTCTTTCAATATACAAGGGTTTTAAGACCACTCAGAATGGCGCAACCAGTAAACCCCTATGTCAACTTCACAGGCAGCAGCCCACTTGCTCTCAATGCACAAAATCCAATCCCAGTTGCAGCATTGAAGAACATTCCATATTTTACTGGAGAAAATCAGACCACTCCTGGTGATCATGTCAAGGACATTGCTAATATTTGTGCAATCCATGAGATTAATGAGATGCAAGTAGCTGTCAAATTGCTGGCATCTTCATTCAAGGGGAAAGCATTGCAATGGTTTAGGAGCCTTGGAGCTGGCTCTATCACAAACTGGAATCAGCTATGTATTGCACTTCATGATCAATTTGGAGAGAAGGGAGACAACTTGTCTCTTTTGGAGCAGCTGACAACCATCAAGAGAGCTCCCAATGAGCAGCTAACCGACTTCAACTTCAGATTTCAAAGATCTTGGGATAGAATTCCGGTGGCAGTCAGGCCAACAGCAGAAGGTGCTTTTCTATACTACCTTAAAGCTTTAAATTCTGATATTTCTATGTTGGTTCAATCTATGGGAGGCACAACTATCCCTGCTGCTTATAGTATTGCCATTAGAGCTGAAAATTGTCTGATTCAAGCTGGCAAGCTAGCTCCTAGGCCTCCAATGCCATTATATCCAAGTTTAGAGAGCCCAAGTACTGGTCAAGCACCTGTCTTAACTCCTATTCCCACTCCTAGAAATCAAAGTTCAAACGGAGCTTCCACTTCATCTCCAAGTGCCCCAAATGAGCTTCAGGAGGTCATGAAGCAATTGCAAAATCTAGGCAATGAGCTGGTTACTCTAAAAAGACAGCAAGCTCAAGGTTTTAGACCTTCGTATCAGCCTCAAGCTCAACCTAATAGGCAGCCATATCAGCCTCAAAGGCCACCTAATCCAGCTGCAAATATGAATCAAACAAGGCCTCCTGCCAATAGACCATTCCAGCCCTATAATCCAAATGCCATATCTGCCTCTAAGGCATTAGTACCAGCACAAAACAACATTGCCCAGGAGTATGAATGGTGTTTTCCATGTAATGAACCCCATAATCAATCCATGTGCTATAATGGTGCTTTAACCCAAGCTTTAATGGTAACAAGTGCTGGTGTGGAGGGTGAGAGTAGTCAAGAAAACAGCCAACAACAAGAAATATTCCAACAGCAACCTGCCCCAAATGACACCACATTGGTAAATTGGCAAGCAGAGGATTTCTGTGGCATGAATCAGGCAGTTTCTCAAGGTGTTGCTGCCAACACAAGGTCAAAAAGGAGAAATTTGGGTGAAGAACAGCCGTTAGCCCCAGCCAATCCACAACCTTCCACAGCTCCACAAATGATTGGCAAGCAAAACCCAGTTTCAAATGCACAAGGGCAGCCAAGAACAGCCCCTAGGCCAACTCAAATGCCAGCTGTTGCTGCCCACATTCAAGGAGCAAATGTGCAAATCAAGGGACAGCAGAGAGATCCTTCATCACCATTTAGTATCATTGATCAGATGAAGAAGACAAATATCAATATATCTATGTGGGAATCCCTATCCATCCCAGGCCAAAGAGATCTGCTGCAAGCTGCTATGAAGGATTGGCCAACTTCGAATCAGCAGGTTCAGAGGCAAGACAAAGTGCTTACAAATGCTGCCCAGCCTGAAGGAAATCATGGAGCACAACAAGGTAGAATGCTGAAACCTCCCCCTTTCTATGTTTCGTTAATCATTGGAAATCAGCTAGTACATAATTGCATGATAGATTCCGGGGCAAGTAGCTCAGTAATGCCTAAACAGATAGCTGATCAGTTAGGGCTCCAGTATGAAATAACATCTAAGGGAGTAGTGCAGCTGGATGGGACAGCAATAGCAACAGTTGGAGTGATTAGAAATTTGAGTCTTACCTTGCATGCATGTCCAAATGTTGTTGTCTTACAAGATATATCAGTCATAGACCTTCCACCACTCTTTGCCCTCTGTTTGTCAAGGGACTTTACTGCCAAGATTGGGGGATATTTGTCCGCTGATTGGTCACACATGCTGTTCAGAACGAGGTATGGAACTAAAGCTACAATTAGGTCAGAACCTATTGCAGATTTCCACATTGAGCCCTATACTCCAAGTCATATTAATACCAATTGCTCAGCATTTGATCAAGAAGATCACCTTGGCACTGATGAAGCCGACACTAAGGTTGGAAGTATCCCAGATTTGACTCTTGATGAATGGGCAAGCAAGGTGCATGCTTTTGATCCTTATCAAGAAGTAGAAGAATCTGAGCTAGGGGTCTATTGTATACACGAAGAAAGTCAACCTATTCCTAGCATCACCAAGCCAAACCACAAGGATGACAACGAGGTATGGCAACTGTTTTTTGATGGATCAAGGAGTAGACAAGGCGCAGGAGGTGGAGCCGTGCTTATTTCACCTCAAGGAGTAAAGTATTATTCAGCTTTTAGATTTCAATTTGCATGCTCCAATAACACTGCTGAATATGAAGCCTTGGTGCAAGGGATGCATTGGGCAATAAAGAGAAAAATAAATAACTTGCAAGTTTTTGGGGACAGTGAGCTGATTGTAAATCAGGTCAAGGGACAGCATGCCGCCAAAAATGATCTACTCAGATGCTACAAGAATAGGGTATGGGACCTCATGGAAGATTTTGAGGGTTTCGGCATCAAGGCCATTCCCAGGAAAGAGAATCAAGCTGCTGACAGGCTTGCAGCAGTAGGGGCAGCCTTTGACATTGTAGAAAACATTCAACAAGACAAGGTACAGCCAAACATCCACGTGATTGTGAGGCCTTCAGTGCCGGATAACGATGTCAATTGGCAAGTATTTGAGAATGACCAGCAAATCATCCACTTCTTGCAGGAAGAAGCTGAGTTCTCAGCTAAGAATCAAGAGAAGTTGGAACAGCAATATGGTGACCAGGTGATACAGCTGAGAACTGACAAGCTGCCCAAGGGACTTGTCACCTTGGAGTCAATTTTTAACCCCAATGATCAGTTTAGAAAGGAGAAAGCAAATATTCAGGTCAAGAGGGAAGATTCGGCATCCATCTTGGTAGAAGAGAACAAGCCACTGCAAATTGGAAAGATGACAACTGAACAGGAAAGGTATGAGTTCATACAGCTATGTCAAGAATTCCCTGATGTGTTTGCTTGGAGCTATGAAGACTTGAAAGGGTTCAATCCCAACTTAGCTCAGCATACAATCGAGTTGGATCCAAATACTAAGCCTGTCAGGCAGAAACAGAGACCAGTCAATCCACACATGGAGCCTCTCATGAGGAAGGAGCTGGACAAGCTGATTGAGTCAGCAATTATATTCCCTATCAAGCATTCAAGCTGGGTTGCGAACTTGGTTCCGGTCAGAAAGAAAAGTGGAGAGATCAGGCTATGTGTTGACTTCAGAGATTTGAATAGAGCCTCTCTCAAGGACCATTATCCACTCCCCTCCATGGAGCAAATATTGCAGGTCGTAGCTGGTTCAGAAAGGTTTTCACTACTTGATGGATACTCAGGCTTCAATCAAATTATGGTAAAGGAGGAAGACCAGTTCAAGACAGCCTTCACAACCAAATGGGGCACATATGCTTACAAGAAGATGCCATTTGGACTGTCGAACGCCGGAGCAACATTCCAGCGAGCCATGGATATGGCATTCAAAGGCTTGATCAACAAGATAGTGCTGATATACCTAGATGATATCACTGTCTTCTCAAAGAATGCTGCAGACCATCTCTTTCACCTCAGGCAAGTGTTTCAGAGGTGTAGAAAGTTTGGAGTGTCTTTGAATCCTAAGAAGTGCATCTTTCTTGCACATGAAGGGAAACTCCTTGGCCATATTGTCTCCAAGGAAGGATTAGCAATTGATCCAGAGAGGGTTGAAGCCATAAGAGCTCTACCATTGCCAAGTCACAAGAAAGCCCTTCAGAGTTTCCTGGGAAGGATAAACTTTGTTCGAAGGTTTGTCCCAGATTTTGCAGCCCTTGTCAAACCCATTACCAAAATGTTAAGAAAAAGCATGGCTTTCAAATGGACGGCAGAAGGCAAGGAGAGTTTTGAAGCAATCAAAGAAGCCATCTCCCAGGCACCCACTCTCATCAACCCAGACTTTTCCAAGGATTTCATCCTCTATGCATTTGGAGGTGATGACACTATTTCTGCCATTCTGGTACAGCAGAACAAAGATAATGATGAGCAGCCGATTGCCTTCTTCAGCCAAAGCCTAAATGACTGCGAATTGAGGTACTCTTTTATTGAAAAACATGTGCTTGCAGTAATCAGGAGCTTGAAGAAATTCAAGCATTTAGTCTCAAACAACAAGGTCCAGTTGCTGGTCTCACATGCTGGGGTTAAGGACTTCCTCCTCAACAAGGATTTAAATGAGAAAAGGGCAGGTTGGATCACCCGTGTCATGGAGTATGACATTGAGATCAAGATCACCAAGCTGGTAAGAGGCAAAGGTTTGTGTGAGCAGCTCGCTTCCAAACAACTAAACAACCCAGAAGATAAAGAAGACGCTGTCCTGCTATTACAAGATGATCAAAAACAGGAAAATGATGATGTGTCCACTCCCTGTTGGACTCAGAATATGATACATTTCCTACAGACGGGTATGTGCCCTCTAGAAATGAGCAAAGCAAGAAGAAGACACTTCAGGTTGCAGGCTATTCCATATACCATCATTGATGGAGTTTTGTTCAAGAAGGACGTGAATGGAGTGCTGCTGAGATGCATTAACACAGGTCAGATTCAAAGGGTATTAAAGGAGTTTCATGATGGACCAGCTGGTGGCCATTTTGCACCAAGAGTGACAGCTCTGAAAATCATGAAGGCTGGTTATTATTGGCCTAAAATCTTTAGTGATTGCTATGCATGGATCAAGAAATGTAAGAATTGTGCATTCTTCACAGGAAAAGAGAGACTTGCAGCCCTCCCATTACATCCAATCTCAGTTGACCAGCCATTCATGCAATGGGGTTTGGACTTCATTGGAATCATCAATCCCAATTCGAGCCAAGGGCACAAATGGATTTTGACAGCCACAGACTACTTCACCAGATGGACAGAAGCAGTAGCACTCAAAGAGGCGAATGAGTCTAGCATCTTGGACTTTTACGAGGGGATAACTACCAGATTTGGTGTACCTGCTACAATAGTCTCTGATAATGCATTGGCATTCATTGGATCTAAAGTTACTGAGTGGGCTGTCAAGAACGGGATTTACCTGAGCACTTCATCAAACTATTACCCTCAAGGTAATGGCCAGGCCGAGTCTACAAACAAAAACTTGCTGAGGATCATTAGGAGGACTCTTGATGAGAATCAGAAGGCTTGGCATACCAAACTGAAATCAGCCTTATGGGCAGATAGGATAACTCCCAAAAGATCCACAGGTAACTCTCCATTTAGGCTTGTCTACGGAAGAGAGGCAGTCTTGCCCATGTCACTTGAGCTGCCAACGTTGGAACTCATGAAACAGCTGGAGTTGCTAGAGTTTGGGCCCATGGAGGTGAGATATGCAGAATTGATGGAGCTGCAAGAAATCAGAGATCAGGCATTCCAAGCAATGGAAAAGGATCAGGCTTTGATCAAGAAGACCTTTGATAGGAAGGCCAAAGATAGATCTTTTCAAGTAGGAGATCTAGTATTGAAATGGGATGTGGACAGAGCAAAACCAGGAAGGCATTCAAAATTTGATGCCATTTGGAGTGGCCCATACATGGTCACAAAGTGCAAGAACAACAATGCTTTCCAATTGGCCTCATTGGATGGTGAAGAACTGCAGATTCCAGTAAATGGAATCTATCTCAAGCGTTGCTTCTAGAGGGAGGTTCACTACATCTGTAAATACTAGATTAGATTTTCTTTCCTCCAAGTGCTTGTGCACATTGTTTTGCTGTAGATTAGTTTTGTTTTCCCTAAGTGCCTTGGCACAGCTTGCTGTCCATGGAGATGATGCATGTCTTTGCTAAAATCAAGTCTCTTTCCATCTTCCTCCTCGCACATTCTGAGTCAGTTTGGATTCTAACAGAATATTTGATGACTCCATGCCCAATGGATGGCTTCAGGCAACTGGCCTTTTCATCTAGCAGGCAGATGATCCCGCTGAGTCGCCAAATTGTTATCCAAAATTCACCCCCCAGGGTAAATTTGATAACATGCATCAGGATGTCCAAATTCCAAGAAAAATGACTGATTCAGAGCAAAATCAGGTTTCTAGGGTCCCTTCAGGAATCTTTCTAAACTCCCCAGGCCGAAGAAGGAAGGAGCAAGCTTTGAGAAAGTTCGGAGAAGGTTGCAGAAAGCAAGTAGTTTGGGCCAGAAAAAATTGTGAAAATCGGCTAAGTCCTAGTCCAGCACAAGGTGGGACAAATGGGACAAAGGTACGCGAACCGCCCGAACCGGCCGAAATGAGTCCAGTCGGCCCACTAAGCATTTGGGACAAGTGGGACGAAAGTACGCGGCGGGCGCGAAATGCCGGTTCGACCGAGAGAGAAAATCGACTAACTGCTGAGAGGGGCAGTTCGGGACGCGCGGGACAAAAGGACCCGAACCGGCCGAACCGGCCGAAAAGAGTCAAGTCAGTCCGAATCAAAGTGGGACAAGCGGGCCAGAAATACCCGAACCGGCCGAACCGGCCGAAATTGTCCCAAAAGGTCCAAAATCAAAATGGGACGTCCGGGACGAATGGACGCGAAGTACGCGGAAGACCCGGCAGGCCCGAGAACCATTGAGAAATTGCCACGTGTCATCAAGGAGAAGCCAAAAGGTCAAAAGGCAAGGTTTGAAGCGCTGGCCCGAGCCAATAGAAATTGGACACGTGTCCAATGGAGCATAGAAGTGCGGAGCTCGGGGAGGAGTTGGAAAGTTTGGCCAAATCTAAGCCAAAAGGGGTAAAAGGGAAGGAAGACCCGACAGGTTCGTGAACCAACCAATGCATGCCACGTATCCCTAGTGGCGGGGCGTGGGAAAAATGTGGAAAATATTCCAAGAGCACCAAAAGTCAAAACTCAAGAGACAGCCCGCCGAAAAGCAGAGGAGAGAGAATTATTCAGCGAATCAGAGCATGCCACGTGGCGTCCAAGTGGCAGTGCGCGGGAAAATATTTCAAAATCCGTTTTCGCCTGTTCCGTGTCCTAAATCTTCAGATCGACATATCTTTCGATCCAGAGCTCGGATTTGCACGTTCTTGGTATCAACGGAAAGCTGCTGAAATTCTCTACACGTTTCCAGGGTCAATCTTGCATTTTGGTGTAGTCTGGAGGGAGAAAATTGAGAAACGCCTCTGGCACGAAATAACAAGCAGAGGTAATGCTTCAACAACCACTTTAATGCAGCAGACAACCCGCCGCTTCTGTTAGGCAAACCGCCGCTTTGCCAGAACCCGCCGCTTCTGCCATGATGGACGAATTAAATGCAACCTAGAGGTGGTTGGGGCAGATTTCGAATTCCTCTCTCTTTTCTCTCCCATTCTTCCTATAAATTGTAAGGAGGGGTTTCTTTCTGTGTTGGACATTTTTTTCTGCTTTGCACCCTCCCTTCTCTCCTGTTCATAAGAAGATTTGTGGAGTTTTCAAACCTCCCATATAGACTGTAACACCGTTTTTTGCCTTTTGGCCATTGCAATGTATTGAATCGATCCTTGAGCAATATATATGTGTCTGTGGTTGCTTCTAAACCCTCTTACATATTTATTACTGTCATTTTTGATCTTTCATTGCATTTTTGCTATCTGTGCATGGTGTTGTGTTATATCTACATGGTCTGTGTTTAATTTGGCAAAGCATATGTTCTTCATTCCTCGGTGCATCACCTCTATTAGCTTAGATTTATTTTATGCATCTTCTTACCTTGTCTCCTTGGCAGATTAGATTAGATTTTGAGAAAACCCTCTGCATATTTCGTGTGCACCTGAACAGAGGAATAGGAACCAGCCTTTCTCTGGAGATTCCTTTCTCACTCTTCAAGTCCCACACTTGGAGAAAGGATTCAATGTTATGCAATCACACTGGATATTAGTATGATCAACCTAGAAATCTGATCAACATCCAGGGGTGCTGTGATTTTGAAGATATAGGATAACTAATGCTACAGGTAGACAATTAGATTCCTGCACACACACTAGTTAGAAACTTCAACACATGCATTTATGGGAAGAAACAACTTTGTGAATAGCAACAAGACCAAATAGAATTCAATGATCACAAAGTATTAAGAAACCCCTTAGTCAAAAAAAGCTATAAACTACTTCTTATTGTATTTATTGCTCGAATCAAAGTTGTACACAATGTGAGAATGGAAGAAATTGAGAGGTGGAGGAAAGTAGAAGAAAATTGGCTATCTCCTTTACCTTTTCTCGGTACAATGCATTGTTGAGTTTACAAGATCATTCGCCAACCCTTTGAAATGGGAATGGCATTAAAAGTTATAGACTAGAATATGACTCTTCATATGTCCTTGCCATGACCTTAATATGTCTCGACTTAAGCTATTCATCTTCCTACTTTAAAATTTAAGTCCCTTTTTATAACAAAAGGTGACTTATTACATTAGGAACACTTAGGTCATTGTGAAAAAGTGCAACCCTTTTTGGCAATGTCAAAAATATAACATTAAAGAAGAGAGAAAGTGTAGACACATATGAGGATGAAGAAAGAGAAAAATTTAAGGAAGAAAAGAAGAATCATTATGGAAGAGATGAGTTGCTAAGAGGAGAATTCTCCGACTTTCTCAACTCCGTGATCCTGAAAGGCTTCTAATGATCCCACTTTGGCTTAATCCCCTTAGGTAAAATCAACTTACTATTTTTAGTCATGTGAAAATCTCCCTGATGCAACTGGATGTTGCGAAAAAGTTTTGAATGTCCCATTATGCCAAAAATGATGTTTGAGTGTGGCTTACTATTTTTCGTAAATATACAGATGGGGGAATTACTATTTTCAGTAAGTGTTCATTTTCACTATTTTCTTATTTGAATAATCATTCTAGCCTTTTGCAGATCTTCAGTGCACAATGCTCTTTCCATAGCTGCTTTTGATGATGACTTACCAAAAATAGCAAGCATGTGTAGGAAAACTTACTATTTTTAGAAAGTGTGTTTCCAGTACTTGATTTGGATGAAACATAATTTTTTGGATTCTTCTTGTCATTATGATCACACCCTCGAATTTCACATAGTTTTTCCCACTAGAATGCCTGGAAATAAATTTTGAAATTTTACCCTGGTAGTGGCTTTGGGCATGGAGCTTCCATGGCAGCCATTAATGAAGCTTAAAATTTGCAGGTCTTGTTTTTGTCTCCATTTGTAATGAAAACAACTCCATTGTGATAGTTTTTTGATTTGGAGCTCGTGTGTAAGTTTTTAGCTCGTTTCCATTGCCAGAATGATGGGAAATCCAATGAATGTGAGCCAGTGCATGAAGAGAGGGTTTTGTTAGAGAAAATGATTATGGGCACCATTTTACCTCTTATTTATTGCATCTTGATCACTTTGAAGAATTAGGAAATCTACAAAAGACAGCATCATGATCCGACTTGTATCTTGTGAGATATGAAGATTTTTCGATCGAGTGACTTCATGGTTATTTGGGAAAAAACCTTCATTTTCTCCACATTCTTCATCATTTCACTCCATTTTTATCTGAAACCTACATATTTCTGTGCATTCATGGTTTGGAGAGCTTATGTGGCCATGTGAGATCTTGTTTGGAGAAACAATGGTGGACTAGGTGTCTGGAAAATCAAGCGCGGAGTCATGGCAATGTATGAAGTTGTGTAGGAGAATGAGGGGGGAGAAGCAGCTAAGTGCCGGATTTAAAATTTTAAAAACATGCACACGGAGGGGCTGGGCACATTTTTTTTTCCCTGATGTCACTGACCTCATGGATGTGATTGACATCAATTTCCACGGTGGTCAAGGTGATGCCATGTGTCCTCGATCAAATGGTAGGGAATTTTCTTGAAAAATGTACCTTGGGGCTAAAATTCAGTCATGTTGGTGTCCAAATGACTCCCCATAGGGAATGGGTGAATTTTTCCATATCTAATATCTCACACCTTAGGTACATAAGGGACATCAGTTTCCATAGTTGTCTTGGAGGTGACACGTGGCATCCGATCCAACGACAGGGAATGGATGTTCTAAAAATGCACCTGGGGGTTAAAACTCGGTCATGTGGGTGTCCAAATGACTCCCCATAGGGTCTTGGCACATTTTTCAAGTTTTTATGTCCCCCACCTCATGTGCATTAGGGACATCAAATTCCACAGTGGTCGTAGAGTTGACACATGGCACCCGATCCGACGACAGGGAATGCATGCTCCAAATAAGCACCTGGGGGTTGAACTATCAAGTCTGGAGGTCACATGAGGGTCTAAGAGGTGATATGAGGGTTGAGAGGGCTTCAAAGGGTATGGGTGCACTTTTCCAACCTTGATGTCCTTGACCATGGGGGATGTCAGGGACACAAAATCCCGCCAGGGTCCTGGTGCGGACACGTGTCCTCCCAAACATTTGGCTAAGTGCTGAACTTATCACACTGATAAATTGAGCTCCCGATGGACCTTTTTGGAAATATTTTATATGATCCTAACTAGAAATTTCCTTTTTCATACAATGGTGGGGGTATCATGTTTTGACTATTCGATTTGATTCCTAAAAAATCAGATTTTTTATTTTGTACTCCGTTTATACCTACGAAAACATGCCTATAGACCTGATGTGCCAAAGTGTTGTGAAAAATATTATTTGAAAATCATGTAGGTCTTGGAATCCTATTTCTAGAGATATTTTTTTTTCTTCTAACTCCATCTGGAGCTCCCGAAATCTTCTTCTGAAGCACATCAACTATTATAGGCATGTGTATCGCTTAGGCTTGTGAACCTTGTTTTTTACTTAGACTACTCCAAGTCTGTAAAAACTTCCCTAAACCTTCAAAAATAATTTCCATGATGTTTAAATGTCTTCATTTCATCTCCATGTTGAATTTTCCCCTTCCGTTCCTCTCCAGGGAGTTGAATCCAGTCTTAGGAAGGCTAGCAAGAGCTCTTCCCTATACTGCCAGAAGATAGTGTCTTTTTAGAACTCCCTAAAATTGCCTAGGTGGAATGATTATACTTTCCTAAATCACCTAGGGTAACAATTTGGAAAAAAAAATAGGGGGTGACCAAACTAACGGATTTGACCTGGGGTGTCTTGAAATGATAGGACTTGAAAATTTTGACACTGGGGTATAGTTGTCGTGCTCAGAAATTATCAATTTACTTGTTGCACATTTGCACAAAAACAAATGGCTCTAGCTTAGGGAAATGCCATGGACTAAAGACATGGCATGGGAATCTAGAATCTCAACTTTAGACCATATAATTCATTGACCAGTGCCTTATCCATTGGGCCCTACGGAGTCATGTACAACTTCTAGAAATGAAGATTAGAAGAAGGAAACACAGACACACACACACACAAAGAAAGAAAGGAAACATACGAAACACAAGAGGAAGGGAAAAACGTGCAATAGAAAGGGAAACACACCTAAAAATCACCTATGGTACAAGGCAGGGGATAACCCACTTTCACTGAAGCACTTTTCTTTCCTCAAGAGTTACCCCTGAGTAGGAAACACTAAGTGATGATGTTCTATGAAGCCATTGATGGGTTCTAGAAAGTATCCTCCCCTCCTTAGCTGCTTATGAAAGCCTAGTGCTTTCACAATTGTCTGTGTACTTAGTAGGAGTGAGTCCAAGTGAGATTCTTGATGCCCAAGTCCTTGCTTGGAAATTCCATTCCCTTCATGTTCTTTGAAATAAAATTCATAGTGTCAGTTTCCTTCCATGTTTATCCATATAGCAGATTCTCCATCAAACATCTAATTTTTGCCCCAAAGCTGATTTTCATTCCAATTCCTTGAATCTTCAGAGTTACTTTCTTTCCCGAGTCTATGTTCATTGACATCCTTTTCATGATAAACCTCATACTTATCCTTTTCCTTCACTCCACTATGAGGTGCTTGAGTACTGATGGAAGGATTGGATGCGAACTCATACTTTTCTTGTATGTCCATGACACTAGTGAAGAGATCAAGAATCATCTCGGGATCTTCCACAACTTCTATTGTATCTAATAGTTCTTTCAGAGATATTTGCTTCATTATTTCCTATAACCCATCTGTGTATGCCTTTGAAGAATGCAGCTCAAGGAAACTATCTAGAGGGATTACCTCATCATCTTTGGAATCACTGCACTCTAATGATCCTTCACCAAAAAGAGATTCATCTTAAGAGGCCTCAAAACTCCTTACTTCAATTTCTTTGTCATGGAAAGAGTCTTCATCTTCAAATGGGAAAGAAAATATCTCCATTTCATTATTACATCCATCAATCATTAGCTCCAGAGCAGCATCGTATTTTTCATATTGATTTCTCTCAATGTGGCCAACCTTCACACCAGTTAAGGCTTCCAAATCAACTTCATGCTTGTCTTACATATTTGTGGCTTGTATCAGGAGCTCAAGGCTAAGCTCAGGATCTTCAGTTTCTTCTATGGATATAAGCAGTTCTTATACAAACATTTCTTTCTCATTTCTTGAGGGCTCATTGTATACTAGCTTGGTCTCTTCCTGGGTGACATGATCAAAGGAGTCCTCATCTTCAAATGGGAATGTGAAAATGTCTTTATCACAGATAAGAACATAAGATGATTTTTATTTTTCATAATCATCAAAAACCATCTCCTCTTCTTTATGGTTTGCATCATCTAGAAATTTAGGGCTGCCCTCTTGTAACTCGAATCTCCTCACTTCTTCTTCAAATTCCAAATCTATCTGGGAAGGCATGTCTGGCCCTATCAAGATGGGAATATCCTCTTCCTCCTTGGTTGCAAATCAATTCATCTTCCTGCTACCTTGATACAAGATGTTAGCTTCCGAGCTTCTAGACTTTCATACCATGTACCTCATTTTCTCCTCGGGAAGTGATTTCTCCATGTCTCCCTTCACTGGTATGGTTTTAGATGACTAATTCATCTAAATTTTCCCTCTGAAGTCTCGGTAGAAACTTATACTCAACAACATTCCGAATGAGGGCAGGACATCGGCTACCAAAATCATTGCGGAAATTTTCTTGTCTGGAAATTTGGTGAGAGACACCTATGCATCTTTGACCTTCCCTACAAGTGGGACCTTTTTTGACTCCAAAGAGTAACAAGAGCCACCAGGGGGAGCCATAGTGATTTTAAGAGCTTTAGTAACCTTCAAAGGTATCACGTTATCTGAGGCACTAGAATCTATTATGTAATTTCTCAGTACATATTCTCCACAAGTAGGGAGACATAGAAAGTTTCAACTTTATCAGTCTTTGATGCACTCAGAGAAAGCATGTTCTGTGAGGAAGGTGTAGGTGGGTTTGGTAGTACTCCTTTAGGATGATGAGCTACATCATTGGGTGTTAGACTACCATTTCTGATGTATTAGATAAACCTCTCAAATTGTTCAGGATGAGTCCTCAAATATTCTATTTTAGTAATTTGTACTTTGGCTTTGTTCGCATATTCTATGAAATCAAAAGGAGAAGATACCAACAAGGGGGGTGAAGGGACTGATTTTGGAGTCTAGATAGGCTTAGGAGTAGGATTTGATGTTTGAGGAATGGAGGATATTTTGAAAGGTACACTAGGATCTTTAAAAGTACTAGATTTTACTGGAGTAGATTTAGATTTAGACTTGGAAGAGACATCAGAAGACTTAACCAAGATTGTGGGAGCCTTCTTACTTGCTACAGGATCAGGTTCCAACAATGCAGACTTCATGGAGGATGGAAGTGGGGATCCCCGAATGATTATTTTGTTTTGCGGAGTCACCATAGGAGGATCATCAACCTTATTTTTCTTAGTAGTAGTGGAGGAAGAGGTTCCTTTCTCAGACTGAGAATGAGTGAATACCACACATGAGAATCTAGGTGTATCTTCTTCATATCCTTCATCAACTCTAGAATACTCATAGAATCTGATTTGTGTATCGTTCTCAAACTCATCATTTTCTAGGAAATCACCTCCCTCTTGTTCAAGATCTTCTTCACTTTGGTGAAATTTCTGAGGGGAATTTACAGATGGGTGGGGCATCCAAGGAAAGTCTTTGGGGTGCTCCTATAATCTTATTTTTGTTTCTTCTTTGAGAAGAAACTCGTTTAAATAATTCCATCTTCAAAGAGGCCATCTCATTCACCAACTTTTGCAATGATGGATTATTTCTCTCATCTCCAAGATGTTGGGCCTTTCTCTTTGATGGATTCTTGATCTTTCTAGAGAGGATTAGATCGTCATCCAATTCAATGGCCCGCCTTTGTGCTTCTACAATGTTCCTTGGTTGAACTCTTCTAGGATAAATCCTACCTCAACTGATTGAGCATTTATGAAGAATATTTTGATATTTTTCTGAGAGGGTGAATCTTCTTCTGGTATCCTGTGAAGTAACCATTCGAAACGAGCCACGAAGTCTCTCTTCGTTTCAATTTCTCCTTTCCTCATTTGAGCCAATTACACCAAGAGGTCTTGACAATCTTCAGTTGATTTAAATATTTCCTCATATGTAGCCTTGATGTCATCCCAACAAGTGATGGATTGGGAAGGAAGGAAGTAGAACCATTCTACCACTTTCTCTTAGAGGGACTCCACGAACAATCTTACAGCAACATCTTCATGTTGGACACCAAAAATTCCACATGATGTCGTGAAAGTGGAAATATTTTCTTCAGGATGTTGTGTGTTTTCACCTTTGAACTTTGGAAAGTTCTCATAAGAACCCGTTGGTAGATCATAAAGAGGAGGTTCAAGAGAAACCGGCTCTGTATTTCTTCCCCATGGAACAATGGGTTAAGGTATTTATTCTTCATCTTCCATTATTGTTTCTACTTCTACTTGTTTCTATCCTCAAGATCTTCATTTCTTCTTCTTCTGGAGCTCAAAGCTTCTGGTTCAATTGAAAAATGGGATTTTTGAAGGGGGAGTATCAACATTAGTTTGGATAGGATTTCTAGGTGAACTAATCGAAGTGCCAGATGGAGAGGAGGATTGATAGAAGAAGTATGGATTATCTCTAATTTTTTCTTGCTGATTTTTTAATGCCTCAAAATTGGAATTAGCAATACCTCTTGACCTACTCAACCTATTTTATCTTCTTTCAGCCAACTTTTGAAAACTTCTGCATTTGAAACACGAAAGGGCACTGTGGAATGTGAAACATCATGTGCAGAAATCAGTAGTGTATCTTTTGGCAACATACTTTCATGAACTCCTTTTTTTTAATTTTTTCAATATTTGATTTTTATTTTTATTTTTATTTTCAGACCTTATGGTTGTATTTTGGGTGACAATACTGCTAAATATGCCCCACGGTGGGCACCAAAAACTGTTCACAAGAAAATTTGTTGGGTGGAAAAACTTGTGGATTTCTTGCCAATGCTCTTGGAATCTAATACCCTCTACTTAACCAGAGAAACTTCCGTATATGCATACACGTGAAAAGGTGGATTTCTATGGTGGCCTTTTGACCGGGGATCCAACAGGGGCACTCCATCGACCCTGCGGAAAAGTTAGCAATATCTTGCTAGGGAGGACTTTGTTTGAAGAGCGGGGAAGGGGAGTGAGAGAAGAGGTAGGATAACTAATGTTGTAGTTAGAAAATCAAATTCCTCTACACACACTAGTTAGAGACTTCAACACATGCATTTATGCAAAGAAACAACTTTGCAAATAGCAACAAGACCAAATAGAATTTGACTGATCACCAAGTATCAAGAAACCCCTTAGTCAAAGAAAGCTAGGAACTCCTTCTTCTTGTATTGATACTCAAACAAAGTTGTACATAGTGGAGAAATGGAAGAAATTGAGAAGTGGAGGAAAGTAGAAGAAAATTGGCTATCTCCTTTGCTTTCTCTAGGTACAATGCACTCTTGAGTTTACAAGATCAATAGCCAACCCTTTGAAATGGTAATGACATTACAATGTATAGAGTAGAATATGACTCTTCATCTTACCTCCCCAATGACCTTTTCATATGTGCTTGCACAACTTAAAACTTTTCATATTCCTAGGAAACTTTTAAGTCCCTTTTTATAACATAAAGGTGACTTAATTACATTATATTTCTAAAGTCACTTAAGTGACTTAAAGTATCAAAAAGTGCAACCCCAATGAAAAAAATATAACATTGAAGAGAGAGAGTGTTGTATGAGGAGCGAAGAGAGATAGATATAAAGGGAAGAATAAGAAGAAGAATTATGCCGAAGGGTGAGTTGCTGCAGTGGACTTGGCTCCATTCTCTGACTGTTCTCCCTTTCATGATCCTGAGAAGGCCTTTAACCCATCCACTTTGGCTTCATATCTCCCTTAGGTAAAATAAAATTACTATTTTTAGTAAGTGTGAGAAATCAAGTCCCCTATCTTCAACTGGATGTTGCAACTCAGTTCTGAATGTCCCATTATGCCAAAACTGCTATTTGAGTGTGGCTTACTATTTTTAGTAAATGCCTAGATCGGGGAGTTACAATTTTTAGTAAGTGGTAATTTTCAATATTTCTTCTCTAGATAATCATTCTAGCCTTTTGGATATCTTCAGTGCACACTTCTCTTTCCATAGCCGCTTTTGATGAAGACCTACCAAAAATAGCAAGCATGTGTAGGAAAACTTACTATTTTTAGAAAGGGTGTTTCCTATACTTGATTTGTGACAAAACATACTTTTTTGGACTCTTTTTTTAATTATGATCACACCCTTCAAATTTCACATAGTTTTTCCCAAGAGAATGTCTGGGAATAAATTTTGAAATTTTGACCTGCTAGTGGCTTCAGGAATGATGGGAAATCCAACAAATGTGAGTCGGTGCATGAAAAGAGGGTTTTGTTGGAGAAAATGATTCTTGGAACCATTTGAACTCTTTTTTATTGCATCTTTATCACCTCGAATAATGAGGAAATCTACAAAAGACAGCATCACGATCTGACTTGTATCTTGTGAGATATGAATATATTTCGATCAAGTGACTTCATGGTTATTTGGCAAAAAACCTTCATTTTCTCCCCGTTCTTCATCATTTCACTCCATTTTTCTCTGAGACCTGCATATTTCTATGTATTCATGGTTTGGATAGTTTACTTGGCTATGGAAAAGCTATTTCAAAGCAACAATGGTGGACCAGGTGTCTGGACAATCATACGCGGAGCCATGGCAATGTATGAAGTTATGTAGGAGAAATGAGGGGGAAGAAGCGGCAATGTGCCGGATTTTAAAATTTTCAAAACATGCACATCGATGGTTTTGGTAAATTTTTGTGTCTTTGATGTCCATGACCTTAGGGACGTGAGTGACATAAATTTCCACATTGGTCAAGGTGATGCCATGTGTCCTCAATCGGACGACAGGGGATTTTCTTGAAAAATGCACTTGGGGTTGAAAGTCGGTCATGTGGGTGTCCAAATGACTCCCCATAGTGAATGGGCACATTTTTCCATGTTGGATGTCCCCCACCTCAGGTACATAAGGGAAATCAGTTTCCATGGTTTTCCTGGAGGTGACACATGGCTCTTGATCCAACGACAGGGAATGGATGCTTTAAAAATACACCTGGGGGTTGAAACTTGGTCACGTGGGTGTCCAAATGACTCCACATAGGGGCTGGGAACATTTTTCAAGTTCTTATGTCCCCCACCTCAGGTGCATAAGGGACATGAAATTCCACGGTGGTCCTGGAGCTAACACATGGCGCTCAATCCGACGGCAAGGAATGCATGCTCCTAATAAGCACTTGGGGGTTGAACTGTAAAGTTTGGAGGTCACATGAGGGTCCAAGATGTCAAATGATTGCTAAGAGGGCTTAAAGGGGGCTGGGATAGCTTTTCCAACCTTTATTTCCCTGACGTTTTGGGACATTAGGGACACAAAATCCCACTAGGCTCCTGGTGCCGACACGTGTCCTCCCAAAAATTTGGCTAAGTTCTGAACTTGTGACAGTGATAACTTGAGCTCTTGATGGACCTTTTTGGAAAAAAAATTATATGATCCTGACTGGAAATGGCATTTTTAATACAATGGTGGGGTCTCATGTCTTGATTATTCCATTTGATTCCTGAAAAATAATATTTTTTATTCTTCACTCCACTTGTGCCTGAGAAAAACTACCTACAGACTTGATGCGCCAAAGTGTTGTGAAAAATATTATTTCACAATCATGTAAGTCTTGGAATCTTATTTTAGTATATAGTTTGTTTTTCTTCTAACTACATCTGGAGCTCTCAAAATCTTCTTCTAAAGCCCATTAGCTATTTTAGGCCTGTCTACCGCCTAGGCTTGTGAACCCTTTTTTTTACATAGACTGCTCCAAGTATTTCAAAACTTCCCTAAAACTTCAGAAATAATTTCCATGATGTTTTAAGGTCTTAATTTCATCCGAGTTTTGAATTTTTCCCTTTCATTCCACTCTAGGGAGTTGAATCCAGTTTTGGGAAGGCTAGCGATAGCCCTTCCCTATACTGCCAGAAGATAGTGTCTTTTTAGAACTCCCTAAAATCACCTAGGTGGAATGAGTAGAATTTCCTAAATCACCTAGGGGAAAAATTTGACAACAAATAGGGGGTGACCAAACTGACGGATTTGACTTGGGGTGTCTTGAAATGATAGGACATGAAAAATTTGACAATGGGGTATAGTTGTCGTGCTAAATATTTATCAATTTCCCTATTATAAATTTACATGACAACATTTATAACATGGAATACACATCCATGACACCATTATTGAAATTAGGTTTTGGTCAATTGTTATAATTCACATGTTTTTTTAAAAAATAGATCTAAAAAAAATTGGTATCCAAAGATCAATATCGATTAAATAAAACGAAAAACATGGTGTTCTTGACGAGGCATTAAGGAGTTTTAAAATGCATTGAATGAATGTAAGGTGGTGAAACTATATGGCTTAATGGTAAAGATTAAAAATGTGTTTAATGAGAAGGGCTTTGAAAAAATTTCATAAATATTGCAATTGGCAAATTTAAAACCAAACCCATCAACATTTTCAAACGTAAACCAAACTTGTGCCAAAATGGGCATTTAAGAACATGATATGGACATCCATAAAATGGTAATTGAAATCAGATTGTTGTTAAATTTTATAGTTGTGAACATTACGATAGACATCTATGCAAAATGTGGAAGCATACACAAGGCACGTGAAAGTTTTGGCAAGATGCATTAATGGTCTCATGGAATACGATGATGATATTCATGTGAAATGTGGAAATATCGTAGATACATGAATAGTTTGAAAAAATATTATAGCATATCTCGAGAAATAAAGTGTATGAAAACAAAGTTAGCAAATTCAAAATTGACATTCCTTCCATTGTACTCTGCAAGTCATGTGCAATTACTAGTTTTAGGAAGTACAATTTATAATATTTTTGCTTATGCTAGAAATAGAATACCATATGAAAGTATTTAAAATTTAGTTGGCTTTGTGTTGTGCACATGATTTTAAATAGTAATAATTTACGAATATGAAAATAAATGTAATGTTTCATGGGATCTAAATACTGTTTGACATAGACTTTAAAAGGAGCATTTGTCAAAAACATAAATTACAAAATCTTGGAAAGAAAAAAATGATACATTATAGAACTTTTAGTAATCTATTTGACTACTCTTGTTGACATATTTAAAACATTATCCTTCGCCAAATTATTTTTAAAAAATAAAATACAATATTCCTTATAGGAAATGGTCCAATTTAACTTAATTCCATCTCATATGCCTATGTCTCACTACTTGACCAACTTGAAAAATTAACTTTTGAGTAATTACAATATATAAGTTTTTAATTTCAATCATACCCCATTTTTAATAAGTTCTCCCTTTGTATAAACTGTGAACTAACCACACATGAAAAAATGGATGTAAAATTGAAGCTTCTATTTGGTGATGATGTGAATGGGGTGAAAGTCATTATATGTTTGAATCAACGATGCTAGAAAATAATAATGTAATTTTTTTGTAGGGAGTCACATGAGAAGAAAAAGTATTCAATTCACATTGAATTATATAGGTGTTATAAATGTTTCACCCATGCCACACAATTATTTATAAACTCATACATAACCATGCTCTTATATTTTAATATTAACATTCATGTCCATTAAAAAGGAAAAAAATTACATTATCTAAGTCTCTAATAAACAATCTAAGTGTAACAAAAAAGAAAAAGAAAAAATTAAAACTAATAATTGCGTATGAGTTAAAAAGTTTGTTAGAATGGGTGTAAATTATTAAATATTATCTCTTAAGGGAAGCATTTCAATGCTTAAATTTATTTCTAGAAGCATCTTAATTCATCAATTATAAACCTAGCATGTTGTGAAGCACCAATTCATACTTTAAAGTGTGGCTTATATGTTTAGATGCCCTTTATTTTTATGTTTTTTCATAGTACGACTTTCACCCCATTCACATCATCACCAAAAAGTGAAATGGAAAACACGAAGACTTAACAAAGAGTCTTCTTTTTTCACTAATGTCTGTCGATGGGATGGTGGGGTCTTGAGATTGATTCAAATGCTAGTGTGGAAGTCCATGTAGAACACAACAAAATGATACAATCAACTTGGGACTATGCCCTTTAGAGCTTCTAAATCTCTAAGTTTGAAACTAAAGCTTCATTAATTTGCATTTTTCTGTTAGACAATGTTAATGGGTGACTTAACTACACAATATAAAGGTAGAAATAATACAAGTTAAAGAGAATAACCTCGAAAACATATGGTATCTTAGAATTTTATCACCTGCATGTAATATAGTGAATGAAACAAAAACATGAATGTAATACAAATAAAAGTAAATGAAATTACTCTTTATAAGCTAACGCAAAAATGAGGAAACTCCTAAATTATAAATGATGGTGGATGATTTGATGATCATTATAAGTGAGACAACACGATGTGCTAACAAAAGGAAATTTAATATAAAAGAATCTAAATCTTGAGACCTATGTGAATGATTATTAAGAACTCAATATTTCCTTCTTGTAGTCCTTTGTACTTTTATTATAGTATGCTCATATGAGTGATTGTGGTAAAAATAAATCACCTCATTCATGGAAAGAATGTGCTCATGAACCTTGGTTACCATTAACCCATGTTATTGAGAAATGGATCAGAATAATAAAATGTTATTCATGAAATAGGTGCATAGTTATGGTTAGAATACCTCAGCCCCCTCTTCTTTGAGGTTGTTATTAGTGCCTTCACTTTAGTTCAATGAATTTATGAAATGCATAGGAGCTTGCAAAACTTTATCCATTGAGGAATCTAACTAATGGGTCTAATTATGACCATAGTAGAAAATGGTTATAGATACCTAATATGTGTACCATCCAAAGGAAATTATTATGACACACTATGGGAGGGATCAAACAAGGTAAAGTTTGTTAGGTTGCAAAGAATATTAGGTGGCGATGACACCTCAAGGATTAATGGATAGTAATTTCATAGTCCTAATTAGGGAGTTAAGCCTCTTTTTAAATAGCTTGTGGAATAAATATCCTTTAAAATTTACATGAACCGTGTTATTGCACACCTTGAAAAATGAAAAAACATGGATTTTTTGTTTTGATAA
The DNA here is from genome assembly GCA_019776745.2 of Taxus chinensis. Taxonomy (NCBI): domain Eukaryota; kingdom Viridiplantae; phylum Streptophyta; class Pinopsida; order Cupressales; family Taxaceae; genus Taxus; species Taxus chinensis. Next base: position 43,357,839 of record CM034157.1, on the reverse strand, counting down.
TTGGTAAACGGAAATGGTATCACACCCTACCCTGTTACAAAAAAACAGGCATGAGATCATAGATATTATGATAAGCACAACATGAAACAAAACAAGAAAAATTTCATGCAAGACAAGGAGAAGACAAACAACTAAGGAACAATGGATTTTCTATGATATTTTCGTTTGTTGTGTACCACTTTCCAATCGTTCGTGTCATTCTAAACTGGAAGAAGAACTTCAAAAGACTTGATTGGTATGTATGAGTTATCAATGTTGGGAGAAGTAGGATGTGCATTCTCCTTTTCCACTTCATTGAGGATTTGTGCTTTTGGAGGCACCACATGATCACTTATGGGATATTTTGGGATTTATAAGGAATGCATAATCACTTAATTATAGATCCAAAAAATAATTAATGAAGATTATAGATTATTTTTTATTGATTACAGAATGTAATAGAAATAGTTGAAAGAAAATAACAGAGTCAGAGATAGAGGTAGAGAGCACCAAATTTAAGTGGGGAAACCCGAAGGAGAAAAAACCCCACTAAATAAAGCACTGTGTGTATTTAATAATTCACAAGACTTTGACCCAACACTTCCACTTTGCTCCTTAGTATTTTTAGAATGATTTCAGATCTATGTCTTGCACTCATTCAATATAATATTCATCACAGATCGATCCCAGTCTGATATTACTATCTAGTTATCAATTTGGTACTAATCTATTTATTGCTTATAGTCAATCGCGAGAGGGATCACCCTAATCAATAGGGTGGGTGAATTGGTCAAGTTACTTCACTCTTAAATTTATAATATCTTTATGGAAGATATTTGTGATAAATTTTTAAAATAAAATTAGGGCATACTTCAGTGGTAGATAACCCACTTGACATTATCACCCCAACAGGAGTTTCTTGAACATCCTCTTCCAAATAAGAATTAGAGTAGGGATCACCTACTATCTTTTCATTGATCACAATATGACATGGGTGGTCATCTTTCCACCAATTAGATATCGCATGTTTCCACTTTTCTAGATGAAAATCTACAATAATATGCCCCAAAGCAAAGCACTTCCTTTATCTAAAGGACATCACTTCATAATCCAACGGTTGAGTCAAAGTTCTTTCTTGGACTTTAGGATTGAAATTTTCTACAATTTCTTTTGAAGTGTCAATTTAAACAAGGATCCTAACATAATTTCTATGGATATAGGAAATGGTATCTTCATCAATATAAATGATCTTGTGTAAAGAGTTACTAATGGTAACAAGACAATTTGGCACCCAAAATTAAACCAGAAAATGTGGCATTCTAATCCATATTGGCTTGGTTGATAATGATTCTGTAACTGGGTTGAAAGACGGGAACCAAGATTTCAAAATTAGATAATGATGTTTCTTGACCCAAATGGTTTCATTTATAGTATTCTTATCACTAATATCATTGAAAAACATTATTAAAATTCCTTTGGCACAAGGATAAATATATACCTGACCTTTGATTGAGGGAATCCATCATTTCAAAATCCATGCATGTAGATCTGGAAGTGTGGGCCATCGTCCACTGAATTTGTAAATCAAACCATGCTTGTGGAGGTAAGAATCGTATTTGATCACATCCTCTCCAAAATTCACACATGAGGTGGTAGATGATACGGTTATGGGCATGAAAGTGGAGCTTTTTTATACCGCATCCCAAAAAGATTTGTATTATTTTGTAGGATATTGTTCACTTGTTGAGGTAGGGTTTTCACCATATGTTTTTGGAGGTATAGATTTTTATTTATTGCTCTGAACAGGGGTCTAAGTCCCTTGAAACCTACCATTATCAGTGGTTTTTCCTTGAGCCTTCCCCTTGATACCATGGACTGAGCTAGGTTTACAAAGTACGGGGTCAACACTCAAGGAAATAAAGCCTATATTTTTAAAATCCCTAAGGGCATTACAAAAATACTATAATATTTCATCTTTGTAATGAGTAATAGGGTGCACCTCAGATTCCTTGGCACCATTGTCATCATGAACACCCTTCCTCAAAAGCACTAGATCCCAACATATGAGAACTTGGAACAACCTACCAATAGATCCCCAATGCTCCCACGCCTCGTCATTACTTTCGTCAACCTATGCAAGGCCATTTCTTGGGATTTTTGGGGTAGCCCTTCTCTGCCACGGTCACAAGGCCCTCTAATAGATCTTGTGTTGTGGTCTTTGAAATGCAAAGGGAGAAATTTCTCTTTCTCACTATGTCCTTTGCCATTGATAGGAACTCGACCATTACAATGGTCATTTCCACCACAAATAAGGGATCCTCCATCGCAACCTATGATTTTAGGTTCAGGGTTCACAAATAAATTTGGGGGAATCTCCATCGCAATAATCACTAAATTCATTTATTTTATTTAACTGCATATGTTATTACATGAGTTTTTCTTCATTAACTACACATTGTGGAATGAATTAGAATTTTATGTGAGAAAGGTAACGTAAACCATGTTTGTGCTTACCTTGAGAGGAGTTCCTAAACAAATCATTAGGGTATATAATTCATCCTCTCTTCAACCTTTCCACATGTGTTAGGATTATGGGAAGGATATCTTATAGAGGATTGTTCTATTTTTTGTGGAATTGTAAACTTTTCAATACTTAGTATGTGCATTCCGGGTCACGTCAGATGGGCTTCCAGACTTCAACCCAACCTAAGTGTTGTGAATCTAATTTTACTTTTTAATTTGAAATGGGTAACATGAAAAAACTATGGAATGTAATACATAATAAAACCCTAGATACAAAAATGAACCTTCTTTGTTGTGTTGTATTGAGAGCCATGAAGGATGTAACTATGTTTCCACAAGGATACTACTCTTGTATTAATAACATGTGTGCATACGAAATTATGATGGTAAACCTTGTGTAGGGAAAAATTCTTGCACTTTAGACACTATTTAGTTCTGGTCTCATACTACTATTCATATGCTTTCTGAGTGAAGAAATTAATAATTAACCCCCGTCTTTTGGCCATTTTACTCTCCTTTCTATCATCATTTCTGACCTCTAGCTCATACTTTCCCACTCTATTTTTTATCGTTTTCCATTATTTTATCTGTGAAAAGGGCTCCCAGTCTAGTACTAGCATGCTAATGGATGCCCTGATCCTTTTCCTACTTTCTCGCCACTTTTTGGGAACTTCTAGCCATTTGGACACTTTATATTTCTTATGGTCATCTTTTTCAGGGTTAATAATGAAATTAGAACAAGAGATCCATATAAATATAAAGTTATGTGACAATAATGAGGGACCAAGCATTAGTCAATACTATTATCCACCTAGAGTTACATACATCTAAGGTATTTAGATCTCAGTTGCATCCATATAGCTCCATCACAAGGCACAAGGTTGGTTCATCTACATCAAATAATCATAGGAGGGAAGTTTATTCTATTCCATCCACCATTATATTACATTTTCTACACTTATTTTTTTCTTGCTACTTTAACAAAGTGTGATTGACACAAGAACAACCTAGGGCATGATTACGCACAGTTGCACGTAGAACTACATCGGGTCTGAGATGAAGTGCAACGCTCAGTTAGTAAGTCCACCATTGTGGTAGCTGAGGATAGTATGAACCCTTCATTGGCATATTTCTATTTTATGGTTTGATGTTTTTCTTTCGGGTTTGCACGTATTATCTTCATCACTAGCTACCGATGACATCCAAAGTAGTTGAGATAAACTAGTGTGATAGAAAATGAATGCTTCAGATCATCTAACAACCCTTAAAATCTTGTTTTTAGACCTCTTACATAGACCAGGGAACACAAAACATAGACTACGATGCCCACATACACCTTCATCCTCTCCCAGGTGCCCCAGTCTATTTATATTTCCTAGATCTGTAACTTTCTTGACCTCGGCACAGTCATTTAATCCTCCTGTTCCTCTAGTCATCTCTGCAACACAGTCCAAAAAGTTCACAGCATTAGCTAAGATACTATTAATCCTTCTTTACATATTATGGTTTCTATTTTCAATAGTCTAGATGCTTGAGTCACTTTTCATAATTATTTATTTTTTATTTACATCATTTTAGCATTGTTATTTACTATTGTTACTAGTTAATTAACTACACATATTCCACATTTTAGTTAATCATTTTGGTGAACCCAATCTTTGAATCCACCTTCATTCTAGGGATTCTCTCAACTTCTCTACTATGGCTCCTAATGTCTTTCTATTCTCTTTTCTTCAATTGATTCATATGTACCCATCTTGTAAATATTCTCTTCAAAAAACCCTAGAGACTATGTGTCTTCCTATCAACATGTTGCCTACCCAAGTCAATTCTATTTTTTGGCGTCTTTCTGAGGACTCACTTGATTCAAAATCTAATTAATCTATTTACAAATCCATTCAAACTCTTCATTATTCAATTCAAGATGAATTTTAGTATACGGTATCCACGATTACATCTCTCAAATATGAAATCTAACATCTTAAGGATGCTTCTCAGGATCATGTTTTTTCTCCTTCAACATCACATCTTTTGTCTATGTCTTCTACATGGGCTTATTTTAGTGATCCTCAAGTTATACCATTACCATAGCCTCTCTCCTTTGATCATAACACTAAGAAACATGACGTTACTGAGCTCCTTATTCATCAATTGATCACTTTACCACCTACTTATTACTATCCTCCTTATCAGTTAGAAAAATATGAAGGTATTTCATATTGTAATTAACATAAAATGGATGAACATAATGAAAATGATTGCCACACTTTACAATGAAGAGTCAAACATATTGAACTTCAACGCTTTATTTCATTCATTGCACAACATTTTATTGCATCCCAATCTATAAATGCTACATCCACCTAGGTTTATAAATATGTTCCCTCTTCGGTTACCCAAGACCCATCAAAGAAATGACATATGGAATTACCAAGTCAATATAAGCAACCACCTCTCAAAATCAGTCAACCTTCTTCTCCTATTAAGTCTTCTGCAGTGTCATCAATCTCACACAAGCTCTTACTAATAAATTTTGTGAAAGCAACTACTCCTATTGATGGCTAAGACACATTTCACATTCCTTCTTGATCTCATGGTCCTATTGCTGCTTTGGCATACCTTTTTTTGGACTTTTCTCTTATCATGATGTAGACAACACTCTCCATCATCATAGTATAGAGATCTATCATCATAGTACACTTGGGGGGAATCACACTTATTTCACCCACCCCCCCTCTAGCATTCACATGTGTCTTATATTCACATAAATTCACACCTAGATATTGACACACAACCTACACTAGAACCATCATTACCTGATGAAATGGTCTTGTGCTTTGGTTCACAGTTCATTGTTTAGGGGTATATACTACACTAGAACCCCACATATTGCACATACTACACACTGCGTCTCTTTACATATCTTATAGTATATATCACATTTTTACTTCTTATTTACCCTAAATCATTAGTGTTTCAATGTTTTCGCATCTATACATCATACATACTCTAAGCACTATAGTATTACTCATCACACATGTGTTGCAATCCTATTATTTACAAGCCTAGCATTGTATACTATTCATTGTACATACTACATAATGTGCACCTCATACTTTTAGTCTACATACACATCTTATACATCGTACATTACGCATTATACACATCATATTAGTCTTCATCATGCATACATCTATACTAGGGTTGATTACACACTTTGAAATTATCTTACAACATTACACATTGCATTCATCATATGGTCATCTATACTCATCACATAAGCTACACACATTGACTATGATACATCTACATTTCAGACGTATTTTACACTCTCAGGATATCTATATATCTTGCATATTACATCTTGTATTATTTCACATCATTCATGTTTTCAGACTTCTATACACCATACATATCATCTACACAATCCTTATATTCATGATATTACACTTACATTGTTTATAGGGTTATCATCTTATACTACTCATCCTCCATACCACATCACATGCATTTTTCATACTATTTTCCATTTTCCACAAATTTCATTAAAACTACTACACGAATCACACATTACATACTCATCACATGGTCATTTATTCTCATCACACATCTATGCATTTCACTCACTACCCCATGACACACTTTAGTTCCTCGGTCCTTACTCGACTACCGAGGGTTTACAAATCAATTAGACCTTATCATACTCACACACTTATCATTCGAATTTCCATCATTTGACATTACTAAGTTAGTGAAAACTTTTAAAAGCTAAATGGTCAGCTATCCCTTCATGTTTAATTGATATATTCTTTAGGAGACATCACCACTCCCTACTATTCATCTTCTATTGATATACGCATTAGGCTGAATCATCACTCCTTTATTTATCTTTTCATCATTTACACTTCACCTATAGGGTTAATGACACATCATTTCTACATCACATCTCATCACCACATATATACGCATTCATCACAAGCGTTAGACACAACACACTATTCGACCATTTACCAATGACACACTCTCATGTATGGTTCTATTAGTTGTAAAATATTACTTATGGACAAGAAACAATTAGGGGATAATAGTCCCTCATCTTTATGGGAGAGGTTCCCTTATTGAACACACCACAAATAGGAAAATTTACTTATTTACAAATATACAAACTATCAATATTTCAATGAAGATTTTGATTCTTTAGATGTCTTTATCTCATAAAATTTTCAATATAGAAGATAAGAAAGTAGAAGAATTAATATTCATAAGATGTAGAAAGCAACGCTTTCAAACATATAGGTTACAGAATGATATCCTACTTATGCATGCAAGAGTGACATGATTATAATTATATATACTTGAATGCAAGACATATATGCAATAGAAAAAAAGTTCTAATCACAACATCAATTGAAGGAAACAAAGTTATATTCAAATATATATAACTTCACATGGATCACCAAATGAGTTATGGATATGCTTTTCTAAGGCAAACTCATCTGGTGTGAATGCACAACATTGAGCTTTCCCAAAGTGTGGGACCTTTGCAAATGGGGAAAGCTCTCCAGAGAAGGTTGGTTCCTCTTCCTAAACTACCTGCCACAAGCTATTCCAGTGCAGGCAAGCTAATCTAATCCTAATCTAACTTCCAAGGAGATAGGGAGAGAGAGAAAAGAGGAAAAATAGAAGCCTACACTAAAATGGTGATACACCAGAGAAGGAAAATTGCTGAACATTTATCAAAACTGCCATGGAACAAGAAGAGGTGAGCAATGGGAAGGATGGACAGATGCATCACAGGCCCAAGGATAGATTTCACACAGAAAATGTCCCAAAAACTCCATGAACACAGCTCCAAACCTGCAATGAACATTCAAACATGCACAAATACCTGCAATGAAGAGAGGCAAGAAGAAAACAAGCAAAAAATGAGCAAGGGTGGACAGATGCACCACAAAACATGTTTTTGTTGCTCCAGAAGTTTGCACAGAACATCATTTTAATGGTAAAAGGAAAAAATGCCATTACAGAGTAGGGGAGGAGGTTCAAACTCCATTTTCAACCCTGGGGAAGAAAAGAAGGGAGGGAAGAGTAGAAAAGATGAACAACAACCTTTACAAATGAGCCAAAACTGGCTTTTAACAATGAAAATTGAGCCCAGGAAGGAGAGAAACATGGGAAAGCATGGAAAGGAATGCTTCAACCACTGACCAAATTGCATTAAAACAACATGGGCACCCTCAAAAGTTCATTCCCCAATGTTTTTGACCCTGTTGGGAGAGAATGTGAGCCATACTTCATTAAAAATGGTGGTTGAAATGTCAGTTATGTTCTCCTTCCAATGCCAAAGGTGTTTTTTGATTTTCTCTCTCCAAACCTTACCAAAACATAAAATTTATCCCTCCATCATGTAGTTAATTTCTCTAGCTTTCCAATGACACCAAGAATGTAAAAATCTGAGTTTTGGATCAAAAGTTATGCCCTCCTAAAGATTTAGGGCAAAACTAGGGCAAATTTGAATTGGCGGGCCCGAAAATTTAAAATTTTCCCTCTATTTTGACTTTGGGAAAATTTCCCCAAAAATCTCCACCCCCCACCAATCTGATGCCATGTGGCACCTTTTGATTGGTCGCAGGCCTTCCCCTTACCTTTTTACGCCTTTTGGTCTTTGGAAAATTTTCCAAAAAATTTCCGCCGGCCCGAAACTCCGATGACCATGTGTGTCTTCTGATTCGTTGGCGGGCCACCGCTTCCAAATTTTCTTTCACTAATGCTGACCACTTCCCCAAATGGGACACATGGTGCCTTCTGCATTGGCATGGGCCTAAACAAGATCTTTTCCTCTGTCGCACCCGCCCTAAGATTTTCACCCGCCACGTGGACATGTGGCAGCTTCTGATTGGCACTGGCCATCGGGGGCGGGCTTCCCTTTCAATATTTTCCCTATTTTGGAAAAAGGAAAAATTTCTCCCTATGCCTCTGCCTCCCACCTTCATATGAGGACACATGGCATATTATGATTTGTTGGCAGGCCTTCAGGCCAAAATATTCCATTTGCACCAACTTTGGAAAATTTTCCAACTTCCTCTGCTGCTCCGAACTTTGATAGGCCGTTGGACACCATGGCCGCTTTCTATTGGCTGGCGGGCCTTCAGGCCAAAAAAATCCTTTGTGCGCCCTGCCAATCCTTGGAAATATCTTCAAATTTCCCTCCGTTGTCCGCCATTCCACCACTGACGTGGCACATTCCTGATTGGTCCGGCGGACCTCCCTTGGGAAAATTTCCCTCTAAAACTCCACCGAGCCATAACTTGAAAAATACAAGGAGTTAGAAGGAAAAATTTTACCATTCTGGAAAGCTGAGAAGATGCTCTATCTAATGAAACCATTTCCAGAAAATTTTGAGTGCCTAAAAAGTAAAAAATTCATCTGAGACACAAGGAAGGAAGAAATGAAGGGAAGTTAGCCAAAAAATGAGCAAGGGGTTTATTTTGGATAACAATTTGGTGACTCATAGGGGTCATCTTCCTGCTAGATGAATGATCAGTAGCCTTTGAAGCATCCATTGGGCATGGAGTCATGAGTTGTAGCCTACAAACTGATCTGAACTTTGAAAACTTCCTTCTGAGCCACTTGAAGCCCACTGAACTTAGAGTTGTTCTCACCAAAATGCCACTGAAATGGACTGTGCAAGAGCAAAACCAGCAGCACCAAAAACTATGTACAAAATTAAAAATCATACATGCTCCAAATGGAACATGCAGAGTGTGCACAAGCACTTCTTCTTCTGAAAGAAAACCTACCTACTCTACTCTAACTGGAAGCAAAGGTGAGCTAAACAAACCCTGCAACTGGTTGTGCAAAATAGCTTCCTTTCTTCAAAATTGGCAGCCATGCAAATGATTTGGAGCTGAGTATGGCTGGTTTGGATGAGTGGAAAATCAACAAGAAGCTGGTCTTCTACCCAAATCAACAAGGTGTTAACTAAAAACAAATTGAATACCTCTTTTAGTTGCTCTGCATTTGGATTGAAGAGGTATAACAGCTATCCTTGGTACTTTGTAGCTCATCCTCATGCTTAGAAGCAAGCATGACTAGTTGTGACTTCTCCTTTGACTCTAATGAAGCCAAATTCCTTATTGGGAAAGGTCTGATCCGTTTGATATGCCCATAGCTTTGATTTTCAACTCCAAAAATGGAGTCTTCTTTTAGACCTTCTTGGGTGGATGATGTGGAAGCAATGGTAGAAATTTTCTGCCCTTTCTCTTCCTTCATGGCAGCATGGAACTCTTCTACAGTATGCAGCTCATCATTATTGATTGCAACATCCAATGAAGTTGCTTTTGCATTGTTGTAACCTGCTGCAATACATTGTTGGCTTTGGAGTTCCTCCATAATGGCTTCATCAATCAAATCAGCCCCTTCAAATGAAAGAAAAAATGTATCAATAATGCTTCCTTCTTCTACTGTTGTAAAAATTGGCTTGATCTCATCCATTTGCTCCTCTTCAATGGGATTTGGAGCTAGTTTTTCTTCCTCCTCTGCTTGAAGACCATCTTTCTCTTGATTAAACTCTTCCTCTAGCATGAATTTTGAAAAATCAAACTCTTCAATCTGCTGCTCTAGAGGAAAATTTGGGGCTGCAAGATCTCTTTTAGAGCTTTCCTCCTCCAAGGCTGATTGTGCAACTTCTATTGGATTAGTATTCTCTTTGGGAAAAGTGCCAACATGGACACTCAACTCATCACACACAAGCTGTTATTTTTCTTGCTTCATTGTTGCTACAAAATCAACCTTGTTTGCCACTTGTTCTCAAACTCCAGCCTCTTCTGAAGGCTTAACCATCAAGGGGATCTTTGTCATCCCATATTTGAGAGCCAAGCTTACCAAACTTATGATTTTTTCTTCTTTTTTTGGCTCTTCTCCTTGCTGTCCTTGATGACTGATTTTCTAATTTTAATTCTCCTAACATGGAACTGGGAATGCAAGAGGAGGAAGGTGGGTTGTAACTCAATTGATTTTACAATTTTTTGTGGTGGTGGAGGAGGTGAAACCTCTTGTTTCTTTGGAGGAGAGGGTATTTCTTTTGGCTCTAGTGGAGGGGATGACTATTTGGAAGGAAAGATGAAAGAAGAATTGAGATGGGGTGGAAGACTAGGGAATGGAGAAATGGATTCAACATTTGGGACATCATTCAATGGGAAGCTTGAAAATTGAAGCCCAAATTGAGATGGTGTTGTTTGAGGAAAGTAAAGAGAAGAACCAGTTGATGGTGTAGAACTTACCCATTGACAAGGTGTTCAGCACCAAGTTTATAGGCCTCTATCTTTGTTGTCCATTGTGTAAGTTGGGGTAGCATTTCAATCATGAAGTCCAGCTTCTCTTGAGGGCTGAAGTGTCTTGGAAAAGGGCCTCCCCATAGACAAGGAGTCCTGCAACCAATTCTGAAAGCCTCCATTTGAGTTGTTGCTCTTGATTGCACCATTTTTGCCTCCATCTTTTTGATTTTCTCCACAAAATCATCATCTTCCATTTGATTGTCTTCATTGCATGCATACCATTTCTCTTGAGGTGCTTCACAACCAAAATGATTTTGGTGTTTCTCATATGGGTAAGCATGCTGACCTTGAATTTTACCAAAATGCTGATTTGGAGGATTTGTAAAACATGTTGGAGGTGGAGTATACTGCTGTTGTAAATGTGGATCCCATGATGGAAATGAAGTCATGATTGCACAACTTCATGGAATGAAAGAAGATGGAAGAGATGGAAAGAATAATGGATGAAAATGGATGGAAAATAGGTCTGTAACTCAGAGAATGAGTTATTTACCAGATGGAGTCACCAGATGTGCTTTTGAATATGCCTCCAAAGGCTGAAATCTTCACAGGAACACACCAACTTGCAAAAGATGAAGTGGAAGACCTCTAAGGTCCCATTGGGTGTGCCAAAACTGTTAGTGAAAATTCACAACACCCCCTTGATGTTTGGATCAGATTTCTAAGTTTGATAACTGGACATCCAGTGTGAATGCACAACATTGAATATTTTCCCAAAGTGTGGGACTTGTGCAAATGGGAAAAGAATCTCCAGATTAAGGTTGGTTCCTCTTTCTAAACTACCTGCCACAAGCTATTCCAGTGCAGGAAAGCTAATCTAATCCTAATCTAACTTCCAAGGAGATAGGGAGAGAGAGAAAAGAGGAAAAAATAGAAGCCTACACTAAAATGGTGATACACCAGAGAAGGAAAATGCTGAACATCTATCAAAACTGTCATGGAACAAGAAGAGGTGAGCAATGGGAAGGATGGACAGATGCATCACAGGCCCAAGGATAGATTTCACATAGAAAATGTCCCAAAACTCCATGAACACAGCTCCAAACCTGCAATGAACATTCAAACATGCACAAATACCTGCAATGAAGAGAGGCAAGAAGAAAAAAAGTGAAAAACGAGCAAGGATGGACAGATGCACCACAAAACATGTTTTTGTTGCTCCAGAAGTTTGCACAAAACATCATTTTAATGGTAAAAGGAAAAAATGCCATTACAGAGCAGGGGAGGAGGTTCAAACTCCATTTTCAACCCTGGGGAAGAAAAGAAGGGAGGGCAGAGCAGAAAAGATGAACAACAACCTTTACAGAATGAGCCAAAACTGGCTTTTAACAATGAAAATCGTTCGATCCAGGAAGGAGAAAACATGGGAAAGCATGAAAGGATGCTTCAACCACCAACCAAATTGCATTAAAATAGCTTGGGCACCCTCAAATGTTCATTCCCCAATATTTTTTACCCTTCTGGGAGAGAATGCGAGCCATACTTCTGTTTCACTCGGAATGTTTCGGCTTCTGGGAATAGAGTTGCTTCTATCCTTTCATTCCTTTTAGAAACAGATAAGGTTAGGGCTAGGAGGAATACCTGTGGAATGTCGAGATGGTGTGCGCGTACCGTAGAGAAAGATCAGGTTGACTATAAAGAACTCCTTTTTGTCTTGGAAGGACTACCTGCAAATAAGAACACAAGACCACACGATTTTGATTAAACAATAAATGAGGGAACTGCCTTGGGCCCAGGAAATATAAAACTTCCTTTCGAAGGTGGTCAGTTCCCCTGCTAATATGAATTAACACAAAAGACTGTAAAATATCAATTAAATTATTTTGTTGAAACGGGTAGGGGAAAGGCTGGTTTCTGGTTGTAGTCAGGATAACCGATACCGGTTACTGATAACCGATGTCGGTAGGGTCTAGGATCTGTAGGTTGGTTGTTTTGTGGGGTGGTTGTGCTGTAGGGTAGCTATGTTGTTTGTAAGGCTGGTTTTATGGGTGATATTAGGAAATGAGGTGATGAGAGGTAAAAGAATGATAGTTAGATGTAATGGCACGCTGGGTAGTGGATTCAGGAATGGATTTATGAGGACTGTGATTCAAAAAGCATAAGAAATGTTATAACAGAGGGCATGCAAGATGTGACTTACTGGTTTTTGACGAAGATGCAAGTTGATCTCCTTTCCCTCCCCGCAGCTGCAAACTCTTCTGGTTTCTCCACTCGTCTCTGCTCGGTCAAGTGAAGATCTGGACTCTCTTGATCACTCCCAAATGATCTCTGTTGATTCAAAAATCCTTCGATCCTGAAATTCCGATCCTTTGGTTTGGGGAGCCCATTTACAGGGAACCGATGGCGGTTACGTAACCGACGGCGGTCGAGTAGGAACCGGCATCGGTGAGGAAAAAGTAGGCTATTTTTAGTAAAATAGCCCACCTTCCCTGCTTTTCTCCCGAGAGATCAGTTGCGGGCTTGGTCAAGTGACTAGAAGGTCGGTTTTGGGTGCGAGAAAGGGGTCATTAGTCATGGGTGTAGATGTGGACCAAGTTATAGGTCTTAATTAGGTTAGTTTAGGGTTAGGGCTAGGTCATGATGAGGTGGCAAAATGAGGTGGCAGGTAAGGTGATGTGGATTTATCAATTACAAGGTAATTAATAAATAATTGTGTAAGGTTTAGGTGATGAGGTTAGGTTGCGAGATGAGATGCGGGTCACAAGGGGTCGTAAGACACAAATTTGGTGTCTACATTAGCCCCTTATTGTCGTGTAGCTTGTTTTGTAAAGCTGCGCGGACAATAATATGAAGTGGTTTCTCCTGTTAAGGGTATAGGTAATCCCCCTCAAATCTATCACAGATTGAGTGAACGGGAAATCAGGGATAGGGTTGATAAAGGGTAAATGGTGTAGAGAGGATGGTAAGGTGGTGGGGTAGGTCCAAGGAAGCAGACGCATGTTGAAATGTAATAGTACGACTAGGGTACATGATTTGACGAGCAAACCAGCAATGCATAGGCAAAGGTCGATAGTTTATCCAAACAAGGGTGATATAATCCTGGTATCCAAGGCATAGGAAGTAGCTCCAGGGTATATAACAGGTAAGGTACATGAATGTTTAGGCATGTTTGGCAGTACCAAATGGTTGGTTTGGTTGAGATAAATGTCACGGTCTAGGTCTGGGAAAAGTTGGTCGACAGATCAAGTCAAGGACCCTAATTATGCTAAAACATGAACAGGTGAGCTCGATTGGACAAAAAACTACAGGATGGGTGGATAAGAATTTATGTTGTTGATGTTGGGCGAAGGTATTGAAGTGGTACGGCCTTGGGTCGGGCCAAATGGTTGGGGTGCGGCCTTGGGTCGGGCCGGATGGGTAGGGTGAGGCCTTGGGTCGGGCCGGATGGGTAGGTTGAGGCCTTGGGTCGGGCCAAATGGGTAGGGTGAGGCCTTGGGTCGGGCCGGAAATGGTTAGGGTTGGGTCGGGCCAAATGGTTAGGGCGAGGCCTTGGGTCGGGCCAAATGGGTAAGGTGAGGCCTTGGGTCGGGCCAAATGGGTAGGGTGAGGCCTTGGGTCGGGCCGGATGGTTAGGGTTGCGGCCTTGGGTCGGGCCAAATGGGTAGGGTGAGGCCTTGGGTCGGGCCAAATGGTTAGGGGTGAGGCCTTGGGTCAATTAGGTTGCGAGCCTTGGGTCGGGCCAAATGGGTAGTTTGGTTGAGGCCTTGGGTCGGGCCAAATGGGTAGGGTGAGGCCTTGGGTCGGGCCAAATGGATTAGTTGGGTTGAGGGTTGAGGCCTTGGGTCGGGCCAAATGGTTAGGTTGGGTCGGCCAAATGGGTCAGGCCTTGGGTCAGGCCAAATTAGTTGGTTGCGGCTTGGGTCGGGCCAAAGAGGTTGAGGCAATGGTAGGTTGCGGCCTTGGGTCGGGGCCAAATAGGCAATGTGGTAAATAGGCAATGTGGTGGGAAAGAGAAAGTAGTGAATAAGGGCATTGGTTCTAAAAAGTTGGGTGAAAAAGGAAGAAACCGATATCGGTTATCTATAACCGGTACCGGTTAGATAACCGACGCCGGTTCCTTAGGGCACGCTTTGACCGGTATCGGTTCGATGTGAAAAACCTATAAAAAGAAAAATACGGCCGGTCATTGTCACTTGTCTAATTTGAAAATCGATTTGAGTTGTCTGACGTGGAGAGTGGAGATTGGAGCATTTGGTGCGTGAGGTGGCGTTATTTGACTGGAGGAGTGAGTTGTTAGCGGGCCCGAGTGAGGAGGAGGCAGTAGGTGATTGGTTGAGGACCCAGAAGAGGACATTTGGAGCCATGGCACAGCCAGGAGGAGCAGGAGGAGCTGGACCAGCTGGACCACCACCACCCATCCCACCACAACGACGTGTCGTCATACCAGTAGGTTCGAAACCCCTTATTGTGTTTATTTGATGTTATTATGTTAAATGTGGGGTTTGGGTAGGAATTTACATTTTTTAGGAAATAAGTAGAAAATGGAAATAATTTGAAAAAGGGAGAGGGTAGATAGGCTAAATAGGCTAAGGCGGCTAGGTGGGTAGGTTTTTAGGGTGTTTGGGTGGGTATGTTGGTAGAAAATTGGAAAAAGGTAGGTTGGGGGCCGCGCGGGGGTTCGGCTCTAGGGGAAAATACAGCGACCGATGTCGGTTGCTAAGCGACCGGCATCGGTCACCAATTTTAGGGGCTGGGTGCTGTGTGGTTGACCGGCATCGGTCGTATATCGGCCGGCGTCGGTTGTTGTGTTTGTTTTATTTTTTTGTTTCTTTTTGTTTTTTTTTGTTTTGTTTTGTTTTTTTTGGTTTGTGTTTTGTTTGTTTTTGGTTTTGTTTTTTTTTGGTTTTTTTTTGTTTTGTTTGTTTTTGTTTTGTTTTGTTTGTTTTGGTTTGTTTTTGTTTTGTTTGTTTTTGTTTTGGTTTGTTTGTTTTTGTTTTGTTTTGTGTTTTTTGGTTTGTTTTTGTTTTGTTTGTTTTGGCTTTTTTTTGTTTTGTTTGTTTGTGTTTTATTTTGTTTGTTTTGGTTTGTTTTTGTTTTGTATGTTTTTGTTTTGGTTTGTTTGTTTTTGTTTGTTTTTGGTTTGTTTTGTGTGTTTTGGTTTGTTTTTGTTTTCATCAGTTTGTGGCTTTTGCTTTTGTTTTGTTTGTTTTTGTTTGTTTTTGTTTGTTTTTGTTTTGTTTTGTTTGTTTATGGTTTGTTTTTGTTTTGTTTGTTTTTGTTTTGTTTGTTTTTGTATTGGTTTGGGGTTTTGTTTTGTTTATTGGTTTGTTTTTGGGGGTTTGTTTGTTTGTGGTTTGTTTTTGTTTTGTTTTGGTTTGTTTTTGTTTTGTTTGTTTTGGTTTGTTTGTTTTGGTTTGTTTTTGTTGTTGTTTTGTGTTTGTGTGGTTGGGGTATTGGTTGTAGGTTTCAGTGTGGGTGTGAAGAGGGAGGGGGATAGTGGAGAAGAGGGGTGGGTAGAGGGGGGGTTTAGAGAGTCGGGGTGTGGTCGGGGGGATAAAAGGGGGTATAGGTAGATATCGTGATAAAGAGTAGGGCTAATGTAGTGGGTGGGTTTTGCAGGCACGTCAGCAGCTGACGATGCGGGACAGGATGCCCCCGCTGTTGGTGCGGATGCGACCACATGTGTCCGCAGCGCATTGGGCTATCATGCGCGAGGTGGGACTCGGCGGAGTCCAGCGATATAGAGTGATCGATAGAGATCATAGCTTGATGGTTGCCCTCATCGAGAGATGGGATCCGGCAACCAATGTGTTCCATCTCCCAACTGGGGAGATGACTATCACATTGGAGGATGTGTATCGCATCCTTCGACTGTCGATCGAGGGAGAGGTAGTCTTCCAGGTAGATTCTGAGACGGCCATGGACAGCATCCTACAGGTTTTTGGAGATGCAGCCGCGCTACTTACCTATCACAGTGCGAGTATCGGGTATGGTGATATGTACCGTGCGCACCGACATGAGACACGGCTTTCCATGCTGATGATGATCGGGATCACCTGCTTCACCCTCCCGGACTCAGAGGGAGGCCGCTTTCCACGTGCATTGATGGGGGTGCTGCTTGAGATGGTGGAGGAGCACACCTGTTACGCTTGGGCACCAGTATACCTGGTGCAGTTATACAGGGAGCTATGGGGCTATCACCGGATGAGGCGATTTGGGATTTGCTCTACATTTTTACTTCACTGTTGGGCATATGAGCACATCATATGCATCAGACCAGTAGGGTTACCTCAGCAGCCAGGGCCACAGGTCATATACAGATACGGCTTTCAGAGGTGGTTGGGGGTCGTGGGGCAGCCACGAGCAGTGCTTGCAGGGTGGGATGTCGCCTATTATAGACATTTGTTAGAGGGCCTGACAGCGGTAGATATTGTATGGAGACCTTACAGAGGTCATCACCCTCGCAGAGGAGCCCGCTTACAGTTGCGCCTGATCCAGTACACATTCTGGATAGCAGGACGGAGGCCGGGAGAGTACGAGAGGATACCCCTAGAGAGGGTACGCAGGCAGATGGGGCTACGACAGGATGAGCCACCTCCCTTCCCTCAGTATAGGAGGGATGATGTAGAGGCCCCACTACCTGCACCACAGCCCTTGGACCCAGATTGGGTTGCTGAGAGGCCAGCAGGTGATGGTGTAGATGATGCTGGTTGTACGGGAGCATACATGGTGTGGTGGGCTGGTCAGAGAGCAGCTAGGATAGCACCACCTGCACAGCCAGACTTGGCAGCAGTGATAGCAGAGCGAGATCAGCTCAGGGGCCAGGTGCAGTTATTACAGGGGCAGCTGGCTGCTGCACAGGCACAGATAGGTGTTTTACAGGGGCAGCTAGCCCAGGCTCAGGTACAGGCACAGGCACCACCACCAGCAGTGGTACAGCCACAGCCCCAGGCACAGGTACAGGTACAGGTACCACCACCAGCAGCGGTACAGCCACAGCCCCAGGCACAGGCACAGATACCACCACGGCCACAGGCACCACCAGCGGCACCATCACAGGCACAGGGGGCACTGGTAGTAGGAGTTCCGGGGACCAGCCCCAGCACCTACGGTGGCACGGACAGATATATGGAGGCGAGAGCGGAGGCCCGGTACTATCAAGATGTTCTTGATGGTACCAGAGCTGAGTATCAGCCATATGCAGCTTATAGAGCAGAGACCTCCCATAGTCAGAGATCGCAGGGAGGTGCAGCCACAGCCGGCGTGTCTGTTACAGGCAGGAGGCGAGAGGCACCACAGGGACCAGCAGGGAGAGGTGCTGAGGGTGGTGGGGAGAGCTGAGGGATCCCTGCATTGTTTTTGTATATGGACATGGGCACCGGTCTGCACACCGGTTGTGTGGATAGAGGCCTGCGTGCCTACATTTATTCATTTATTCACTCATTTACTGTATACCGGCCTGCGAGACGAGTACGGGTTGTATAGTTGATACCGGCCTGCGAGCCGAGTATATTTTTGATATGAGGGACTGGCCTGCGAGCCGAGTCGAGGTTATTGACATTTATTGCGGCCTGCGTGCCGGCTTTGTTGTTGTATTATGAGATCACAGAGGCCCCGATGCAGGGCACATTGTATATTTGAAACTTGTATATATATATAGAGATGATGTTTTGATCCACATGTAGTGTTTAAAATGTTTTTAAGTATTTCGTCAATGGTTTGTGATATAGAATGTATGATGAGTTTAATTGACATGTTGATATATGGATGATGTTGATGTCTTTTGCACGTATATATGGATGACATGTTATATGATGAAATGTTGCATGTTTTGGTGCTGGTTTTGGGACATTGTTATATATGTATCTGATGAGTTGGATCCAAATGATGTATAGATAGATAGTTTTTTGTTTTGTTTTGGTATCCTTAGTTGATGGCTTGTTTGTTTTTGTAAAATAGATGATGTTAATGAAATTGTAATGATATGTGTGGTGGATGGACAAATATGGATAATGGTGATGAGATGCAGGAAAAGAGGCGGGCGCGACAAAAATTAGGTAAAAAACGAAGAAAAGAACCATGTTTCAAAAAGGCAGGTGTGTAACCGATATCGGTTAGGGAACCGATGTCGGTAGCTAATAGACCGATATCAGTCATATAACCGATACCGGTTATTTAGGGATGAGCTTTTCTAAAAATAGAAAAGCTAGGGTGGGAACTTAAGTTCTAATTTTGAGAGCCATGCAAGAAGTTAAATACGCGAACGCGACGCTTTTTGACGACTGGGACAGGTATTTGAATGAGAGATTTGAGTGATAAGGAGAAAAGAGACAGGGTATTACATGAGAGATTTAGGTGATAAGAAAAGAGACAGGGAAAGTGAATGCAATCTAAGATTCAGACGGTAGAAAGGTGAATTTGAAAATAGTGGTCATCATGGCAGAACGAGGAGAAGCATCCAGTAGGTAGGGACGAGAGGGAATACAAGTGCCACCGTAAGCTGCTGCAACCTAAGAGGTAAACGTTTTGGTTGTGATTTGATTTTTGCATGTTTTGTGAATAGGAGGAGGGAGATTAAGTGGGTAGATATGAGAAAGAAAACATGAGAGCAAGGGTTATAGATGAGGTGAGTGTTACGGGGTAGGTAATCAGGGGTTTCAGGTATGTTTGTATGTACAGAAAGGAATAAACGCTCAAATTATTGTCGTAGGTGGTGTATTTAGGCAGGCTGTATGAAGGTAATAGTGACCGATATCGGTTAGGGATAACCGGTATCGGTTACTCAACCGGTACCAGTTAGCTGTAAACGATACCGGTTGCTGTAGGAATTTCCAGAATTTGAGAAAAAACCCGGGGGGATTTGAGGAATTGAATGGTTGTTTGTTATTTGGATGTATGCAGGCAGAGGCAGGGTTGAGGATGAATGATAGTGTACCAGCGCTGTTGTCACGAATCCGAGCGGATGTAACGCCAGCTGAATGGACATTGATAAATCGTTTGGGGTTAAGTGGAATCCGCTATTATTCACGAATCGCACGTAACCATGCTATGTTACAGGCGTTGATTGAGAGATGGAATCCTGAGACAAATACCTTCTATCTGCCAACAGGGGAGATGACAGTGACATTGGAAGATGTGTTCCGTATTTTGAGACTCCCGATTATAGGAACACCAGTATATCAGGCAATGCCTAGCGTGCGGGCGGGCAGCGATAACAGCAGTATTTGGTCCATACGCACAAGATTTGACACAGCGAGGTTTGACATTTACGTATGGCATAATGTATGCAACACACCCTGAGGAGACAAGGTTAGCAGTGATATTAATGATAGCGGTAGGGTATTATGCATTACCGAGGGCGGAAGGGGGAAGATTTCCAAAGGCATTGATGTGTGTTATTTGGGAGATGATAGAAAGGAACGTGACTTTTGCATGGGCACCTGCATATTTGGCGGAGCTATACAGGGGTTTATGGGCTTGTAGGCAAAATCACAGGACTACATTGGATGGTTCATACTTATTACACTGTTGGGCCTATGAGCACATTGTGTGTGTGCGACCAATAGGCCGACCCATCCAGTCAGGAGAGATCGGAGTACAGAGGTTGGGGTTCAGACGATGGGTCCAGACAGAACAAGAGGCAAGATCCCAGGCTGTGACGGGTGACATTGAGTATTATAGGTAGGTGTGGGAGAGGGCGACGATTGCGGATATCTGTTGGAGGCCTTACGGGAACTATATGGTAACAGAGAACATAGCTAAGGAGTTGAGGGGTGTAGAGTGATTGAGGTGGATCGCGGGGCACAGGCCAGGTGAGTATGAGAGGATTCCTATAGATCACGTGCGGCGACAATTTGGATTGGTGCAAGACATACCGCAGGCTTATAGACCATATATGAGGATCGACGTAGAGGCAGCATTCTCACCTCCCCAGCCAACACCTCCAGAAGGTCTTGAAGAAGTAGCAGCCGATCGCAGGGTAATGGATGTAGGAACGACAGAGGCCTATAGATTATGGTGGGTAGCAGAACTGCGAGGTGTACGGGATCATCCTGACATAGCTAGGATTACAGCAGAGAGAGATCATCTGCAGAGTTTAGTGCAGCAGCTCCAAACGCAGGTGAATGAGACAAGAGGATTGTTAGTGGTTGCGGAGTCACGAGCACAGGGACTAGAGGCTGGATTCCTCCATGCGAGGGAGCGTATTCATATGTTACAGGAGAGATTAGCAGATCAGTGGGTGGTACCAATAGCCGTGGTACCGTTGAGGACAGAGAGGCCTGGTGAGCAGCGTCGTCGATCACGATCATCCCCTAGTTCGGGATGAGGTGTGAGGGTCTAAGTAAATGTTAGCAAGGTATAAGAATAAATAAGGATGCCGACCTGCGTGTCGATGATAGAGAAGATGTATGTGTTTAACATCTAAATAAAGCTGAATATGTATGTTGATTTGAGTTACGATAATAATAAGAATGTTTGTGTTTTGATTTTCGGTGTTTTGAAAAAAGGATAAAGAGGAATGTGATGAAATAGAAATACACAAAAAATGTTTATATTTACTACACATGATAGGTTATGGTAGGGGATGGTCGAGCTAACCTTGGGAGACCCCATGTCTCTGAAGTGCTGCCTACATAGCCCATTGCACAAAGCAAGGAGGGGCCTCAGACCGATGTAGTTCTCCCTTAGGACCGGGGAGAGGTGAATTCAGGAAATTTAGGTATGGTTAGGTGATTGGTTGGTTGGTAAAAGTATTGATAGTAATATTGGTAAGGTAAGGTTGATGGTGTTGGTAATGAATTGGTGATGTTGTAAAAGGTATAAGGGAAGCGAAAGTTAGCCTACCCAAGTGGTAGGGAATCATGTCCTGATTAATATTAACACACAATCCTAGATGCAAGGCAAAGAGGAAAGAGTGCTCCATAGGTGAACAGAGCAAAACAAACCACACAACATAGAACGAACTTGAAGCCCTAGGTACCGGTGCATAGACGAGAAGTCAATAGGAGAAAAGAGTTGTATGATCACAACATATCAGGTGTACGTCACGTCCCTTGAGTTGAAACAAATGGTGAGGTGAGGTGAATGGTATAGTTGAGGTACGGAGAACTTATTACAAAGTGAGTGTTCTGACGAAAGAGAACCTACCCTAAATAGACAAGTCCATGACTCAAAAGTACTTTTGAATGAGGCTTTTATTTTATTGAATATAGACTGATCGATGCGGGAAGTCTACAAGGGATATTGATTGTATTATTCTTGAGGTCTTCATGAAGCTGATCAATGCGAGAAGCTTCTGATAAAGGCTGACTGTGTATAGCTTTCCTTCGAGGGAGCAGTCTATTTATAGCAGCAGATGAAATTTTAGTGCATAGTTGTCCTTCGAGGGAGCAGTCTATATATAATAACAGCAATAGTTCGGCATATAGCTGTCCTTTAAGGGAACAGTCTATATTTAATTTAGATGACTAGATGTTCTTTTGGCGTGAAGCATCTAGTTTGGTAGGAAGTTTGACTCAAGAAAATCCCATAAGAATACGGCTTATTTTAATACTTTGAAGTCATGGACTAGACTAAAAAAGGGGAAGGCATCGTTAAGGGGAGGTGAGAAGTGAGCTTGATTTTATTTTGAGATGTAGAAAACAAAGTGTATGTAGCGGTAAATGAGCTCAAGGGACGAGCAGTAGGTAGATAAGAAGTGATATAACACTAAATTCAACAGTAGAATGGTCGAAGATGCAAGGCATTAAGGGGCTCAGGCTCAGGTTTACCATTAAGCGAAGCTAAACGATAAGTGCCTGATCCATAAGTGTGAGTGATTATATAAGGCCCGATCCAATTGGGAGCAAATTTTCCACGTTTGCTCTTTTCTAGTTTGGTTACATGTTGATTCTCTTTGAGGACAAGATCACCAACCTTAAAGGTACGCTCATGAAGTCGCTTATCATAAGCACGCTTGATGCGTTTTTGATAGATTTGAAGGTGATCGAGAGCTGTAAGACGACGTTCGTCAAGAAGCTCCAATTGGGCTAACCGCTCTTGGCGGAAATCATCGTTGGTGAGAATATCCTGAAGAGATATCCTGAGGGAGGGTATTTGTATTTCGAGAGGCAAGACAGCCTCGGTACCATATACCAAAGAAAAAGGTGTGGCATTAGTGGAGGTACGAATGCTAGTACGATAAGCCCAAAGGGCAAAGGGGATGTGATCGTGCCAATTTCTTCCGGACTCATTGACAACTTTCATGAGGATTTTGGTTAGGGTTTTATTAGAGGATTCGGCTTGTCCATTTGCTTGTGGATAGTAGGGTGATGAGAAGCTAAGTTTGATACCAAAGTTGTCACAAAGGTCTTGCAACAACTTATTTTTGAAAGATTTTCCATTATCTGTAATCAGGCGATGAGGAACACCAAAACGACAGATAATGTGGTGGTTAATGAACTCTACAATTTTCTCTTTTTTAGTCGAAATGAGTGGGATAGCCTCCACCCATTTTGTGTAATATTCGGTTGTTGTGATAATCCATTGGTGACGTTGTGAAGAGGACGGGTGAATCTCACCAATAAGGTCTAAACCCCATTGTGAGAAAGGCCAAAGATCTCGGGCGACCTGTAGCGGGTGGCTAGGAGTATGTTGAAGGTTGGCATGTTGTTGACACATAACACAACGCTTAACATATTCGTAGCAGTCGTTATTGAGAGTAGGCCAATAATAACCTAGGCGAAGGATTCACTTGGCCATGGCAAGGCCGCTAAAATGTCTGCCACAGATACCGTCATGGACCTGTTGGATGGTATGGGTGACCTCCGCGCCGGTGAGACATCGAAGCAGGATGCCATCAAAGCCACGTTTATAAAGGAGTCCCCCCATAACTACATAACAAGAAACGCGGTTAAGAAAAGCGCGTTTACTAGTACTAGTAAGGTCAGAAGGGAGAACAGAGGTTGTAAGGTAGTCGTGAAATTGGTAATACCAAGTATCCTACGAGTTAGCAGACACAGTATTTATCATACAAACAACCGAGGCTGAATAAGATGGGGCAAAAAGTTGTTGGACCAAGACGAAAATGTCAGAGTCAGTTGATGAAGCTGGAATTTGTGAGGCTAAGCAAGCCATAGTATTCGGAAATTTGTTAGTGGAGCGGGGAATGGTTTGGATAGAATAGTGAGTAAATAAGGCTAGAAGTGAGTCCACGTAGTGTCTATACTTTTGAAGTTCCTCATTTTTGCATTGGTAGATGCCCATAACTTGATTGACTACCAATTGAGAGTCGCCAAAAATATTGATAGATTTGATACCTAAGTGCAGCGCCACCTAGAGACCCAGAACAAGGGCTTCGTATTCCGTTGTATTATTAGTGCAAGGGAAATCGAGTCGGAATGAAAGAGGCATGGGCTCAGCGTCGAGAGGAATGAGAACAACGCCGGCTCCTCCACCACGGTGGCATTTAGATCCATCGAAGAAGAGGGTCATTGGATACGACTCCTCCTTGAGGGAAAGAGTAGCGATGAGTTCGTCTGGGAATGTAAAATTGGTAAATTGTTCCCCAGGTAAAGGGGCTTCCGCAAGTTGGTCTGCTATGGTTTGTCCTTTGATTGATTTCTGGTGGATGAACTCAAGGTCGAGGTCGGCGAGGAGCATGAGCCATCGGATGATGCGTTGGTTTAGATGAGGTTTGGCATACATGTAATGGATGGGGTCTGTGTTGGTGATGACGAAAGTTTTGTGATTCAGAAGGTAGTGTCGGAGTTTGGTAGCCACGAATGATAGGGCTAGGCACAACTTTTCTACATGTGTATACCTAGTCTCATAGTCCACCAAAGTACGACTTATATAATAAACGGCTTGTTCTCGATTCTCAGAGTCACGATGTGCAAGCATGGCCCCTACAGCGTGGTCAGTGGCGGAAAGGTAAAGGTAGAAAGGGTGGTCGTCCTGAGGTGGGATAAGCACGGGTGGCTGCAAGAGATAAGTTTTGAGAGCTTCAAAGGCTTGGTGGCACTCTTCGCTCCATTGAAAATCAATGTCCTTTTTAAGAAGGTGATGGAAAGGTTGACATCGATCTGAGAGTTGGGAGATGAAACATCGGATAGATTGGAGCTTACCTTGTAAACTATGTAATTGTTTGAGATTGGTAGGTGGGGGCATTTCTAAGATAGCCTTGACTTTAGATGGGTCGACCTCAATGCCACGCAAAGAGACGATAAAGCCAAGAAGTTTTCCCGAAAGGACACCAAAGGCACATTTCTTTGGTTGCAGACGGACAGAATATTGTAACAGGCGATCAAAAATAATGGTTAAAACATCAAGATGTTCACTGCGATGTTTAGATTTTCCAAGAAGATCATCGACGTAATCTTCAAGGATAGTGTGCATAATGTCATGAAAAATATAGGTCATAGCCCGCTGATAGGTTGCACTAGCATTCTTAAGGCCAAATGGCATTACACGATAACAGAAGGTTCCCCAAGGAGTTATGAAGGTAGTTTTGTGTTGATCGGTAGGGGCAACCAAAATTTGGTTGTATCCTGAAAAGCCATCCATGAGAGAGAGCATCTCATGGCCTGCAGTGAGATCAACAAGTTGGTCAATACTAGGTAGGGGGAAGTCATCCTTAGGGCAAGCGAGGTTAAGATCCCAGAAATCCATGCATATCCGAAGTCCCCCCGTCACTTTAGTGACAGGTACGATGTTAGAAATCCATTGAGGATAGTCAATAGGCAGGATGAAGGAAACAGAAAGGAGTCGTTGAAGCTCCTCTTTGACCAAGAGGGAAATGCGTGGATGCATTTTTCTCAATTTCTATTTAATTGGCTTGGAATCGGGTTTTAGTGTAATGTTATGGACAGCAATGTCAAGATCAATTCCTGGCATGTCAGCATAGGACCAAGCGAAAGCTTGGTTGTGAGCACCGAGAAAGGTAGTAAAGGAGACTTGTTCTGATGCGTTAAGGGATTGTCTGATCTTCACAATGTGAGGATCCTCCTCTGTGTGGATGTTGATTTCTATAGTAAATTCATTCAGCATGGTTTGGGTTTCAGATGGTAAGGCGCGTTGAATATAAGAGTCATCTGCGCCAAGGTAAGTGAGGATGGAGTCATCATCCTGGCACTCAACAACGTTAATTGAAGGTGAGTCCTCTTCAATCATGTTTGGATATAGAAGGGGAATAGAAGAGGGGTCCTCATTATCACGTTGATAAATGAGAGGACCTAGGAAGATAGCATTTATGAAGAAAAAAAAAGTTAGGAGGGATAGATTCAGGATCTATCGACTCTGTGGGTGACGAAGGAAAAATGGGTGATGACGGTTCGGTAGGGGTAACGTCATCGTCTTCTAGAATACAACTGACACGAGGTTCCATCGATATAAGTGTTCCTGGAAATCCGAGACCACTACGATCATTGTGCTTGCGTGTAGTAACGGGAATAATCGTGTGTCGGCCTTGTTCATAAAGACCGAAACCAAAGCCTTTCCAAGCACAGCGAGTCAAGAAGGTGAGGGAAAAATGACGATTGGTAAGGTATTGAAAATCAGATTGGAAAGGAACCAAACCAAGAGGAGGCTCAGGGGCAACGGAAGATGCGTCGACACCCCCATACGTTAGGTTAGTGCAGCAGTAAGGTGGTCCGTAGGGGATTACTTCCCCCACACGACGGTCATAGGTAGGATGGGCATGTACCAGTCCGTACTCCTGTGGGGTATGGAAAGAACTAACATTATATAGGCGATACTCCCCCAGCGTAAGGCATTGAAAAACATCTACTAAGGGGTTAGCGGTTGGGATGTTAGCTGCGGGAAGGGAAGTGGTTTTTGCAACGGTGGTTTCATCAGTTCTAGGCGTAGGTGCGGTTGAGGTGGATGGTTGAGGCACAGTTGAAGAGGATGGTTGGGTTGAATGAACGGGTGTCTTGATTGGTACAAGCACATCGTTTGGGTGGTATAACATATTGTAGGTTTTAAAGGGGGGGATCAGCTTTTACAGTGTAGGACTTCCCCTCGTACTCAAATTTTATGCATCTATGTAATGTTGAGGGAACGCATCCCATAGCCCGGATCCAAGGGTGACCTAGCAATATGTTATATTAGAACTCTCCTTCAAGGACATAGAAGAGTTCGGGTAAAGTACATGGTCCTACCCGAATGTTGAGGATCACGGTGCCTAAGGTAGAGGTAATAGCGTCATTAAATGACCGCAACATGATGGGGTTGGCACACATGTAGCTAGAAGGGATATTCATTTGTTGGAAGGCTTTTGAAGAGATGATGTTTAGGCTAGTGCCCCCGTCAATCATAACATGACGTACACGAATGTCCCGGACGTAAGCGGAGATGAAAAGGGCAGGGTCAGGATCTTCTGTACCAAAGTCAACAATTTCATCTTCAGAGAAACTGACTGCAGTAGCTTGTGGTACAGAGACAGAAGTGGTTGGGGAAGTGGGTTATTTGGTGAGAGAGGCAACGTGATTGGGTGTTAGAATGGAGGCAACGGGTAGGGTTTCATTAGGTAAGACCTCGATCCCTTGAAGAATTTCAACGAGAGCTTGTCGATGAGATTCAGAAGTCTGAATGAGATCATATAGTGTCATTTTTACGGGCGATTGGTGAAGCTGTTTGATCATGGCTTGATGGGAAACTCCATTAGAGACGGGGTAAGTGGGTCCATGAATAACCACTTTGGGTGGTGGTGCAATCGGGATGCTGGATGGAGAAAGAGAGGACGCATGTGTGCTTTCTTTCGTTTTCCTCATTGTTTTTCTGCGCTCGAGTAGCAACACTAATCATATTAATCTCGTAAACCTGAGATGAGGAAGATGGTTGGGATAAATCATGGTTTTCAAGAGGTGGGGTTGTAATAATGATAGATCTTGGTGAGGCAGGGACAGATGGTACAGGAGAGGGAATGGAAGCTAAAGGTCTCTCCCTTCGTAAGTTGTCTTTCTTAACCTTTCTATCTGGGAGAGGTGACTGACGAAGGATGGTTTTTAAAGCTTTGCATCCCTCCACATCATGTCCGGGTGTGCGGTGATAAGCGCAGATTTTAGACTCATCGTAACCTATAGGCCGAGGTTTAGACGGGTCATAAGGTCTAAGTGGGGGTAGAGAAATGGTCGCATTCTCCACCAACATAGCAAGGATTTTGGCGTAAGATCCTTTGAGTGGGTCAAAATCGGAGGAGGATGAGGGTATTGGTTGTGCGGGTTTCGGTAATGTTTGGGCGTGGTTGGTTCATACGGGTGGTGGTTTAGCCAAGGGGTGTTGACACGTGGTTTTCACTAAACGTGGTTTCTTTGGCGCAGGAGCTACGTTCGGCTGGTTAGATGATGAGGCTACAGATGACGTGGTAGCGGAAAACAACCGCGGAGAAAGGGGAGTGACAGAAAATAAATCCTTTGATGATGGAGTTTGTTTAGGGTTGATGGGTGGACAGGATACGTGGGGTGATAATGTTGATATACCTTTAGATCTCTGTATAGGTGCAGAAGGCGTAGGTTGTTTTGAAGAAAACACAAGAGGTATGATATATTGATGCAAGGTGGAAGGATGAGGTCCCAATATGGAAGGTAGGTGTGACGATGATGGTTTTGATTGTGATAGAGGCACTGGTTGAGTTTGTCTCCTAGGTGGGGGGGCAGCTTTATTTTTGGATAAATCTAGTCGCTTAGGCGGGTGTGTGAGACTGGGTATTGGTGAGGTCCCAAGTGTAGGGGAAGATTTAGTTGGGTTAATAGAGGTGGATGGGATACTTGGTATAGATACGGGGGACGAGAATGAGGACATAGGCATTTTGAGTTTCTGTAAACACTTAGGGTATATGGTAGAGGTGTCTGGATCGGTCATCTGCATTTGAGTAGAATAGGGGGTACTCAAAACATTCCCACAAGATTCGTCTATCCTCTGGAGAATGACAGTCTTCAGGTGTGAATTGTAAATTTTGTACCAAAGAAAGGTGGGTTGTGATTCCAATCCACTGTGGGTATGATACAGGGGGTAGATGAGGCACTGTATCAATAGATGTTAAGAGGTCGACTGGTCTTTGAAAAGATTTAGGCGATGAAGAACTAATAGGTAAGAGGGCATGTTTGAGAGGATCTGTCATGGTTAAAGAATTTGGTGATGTCGGTGCAAGAGATTTCTCGTCTAAGGATGTCAAAAGAGAGTGGTGTACCTTCCTCTTGTGCAACAAGAGCGGTAGAAGGAGAAGTTTGGGAAATAGATAGATTAGATAACATCCGTTCGCAGTCTTGTAGGGATGTGGTGTAAGCAGACTCATTGATGAGAAGAGAAGTCTAGGCAGTTAACTCTTTTATGGGTAAAGGAATGATTTCACTTTGGCTTGATGGTGGTGAAGGAGGTTCGGACTCTTGTGTTAGTGGAGAGGCTTGATTCAAAATTTTCTCGATAGAGGCTTTTGGCTGGGAGTCGAAGACTGCATGGATCTCATGAACACTCTCCTCGGCTAAGATATCCTGGTTTACGTTACTGTTGGACGAGTGATTTGGGAATGGTTTGTTGAAGATTTTCAAATTTCGGTTGGCAGGGGCATTAGGATTATCGAGGGTTATATCGCCTGCGTCAACCATTTCCTGCACTATGTTTTTCAACATCTTGCAGTTTTCATGACTATGTCCTTTTACACGGTGAAAGTTACAGAAGTCATTTTCTTTGTACCAGGAAGGTATAGCACGGGTGGAGTCAAACCCGGAGTAAGGTTTAATAGGAGGCAAGGTGATAGCTCCGGCTTTGAGCAATTTTTCCTAGATGACACCATAAGTTTCTCCCAAGGGAGTGTAATTAATGGGCTCGGCTTTGTACTTATAGGTAGTTTTTGGTGGAGTATTAGATGGTGCTTGAGATTTAACCATCACCGCATGGACAGCTCCTTTTGATTTAGAAGAAGTGGACGTGTGAGGAGTGGTGGTGTTTGGTTTATTAGTAGAGTCCGGAGTTCGGAAATTGGGGTTTTTGTTGCGCAACCACAATTTCTCTTCTTCTAAGGCTCGAATTTCTAATTTCCGAGCCATGGTAAAGGCTTCATCAAATGTGCGGAAATTTTGAATTTGAAGAGTAGGAGAAATGTGCTTAGCACATGCCCACGTAAAAAGTTTGATAAGTTCAGCCTGAGGCAAGGCATATGTAAGTTGGTTGATAAGGCCACGCCATCGTCCAACGAAATCTGTGATAGATTTGTCTTCGAATTTTCGGATGGCATAGAGGTCGGTGATAGATACTTTCTTAGCAATGTTAATGGAGAAGTGATCCAAGAAAGTTTGGGCTAGTTGGTTAAAAGAGAAGATTGAGTGCTGGGCTAAAGCACTGTACCACTCCAAGGCAGGTCCTGATAAGGACATGGGAAATGTGCGGAGTAACAAGGCATCATCATGGGAAATCAAATAACAAGCATGTCTAAATGATCGCAAGTGTTGTTGAGGATCTTCTTTACTATTAAAACGAGTAAATTTCGGCAATTCCCATTGAGGAGGATATGAGTGAAGGGGGACAGAAGGGTGAATAGGCTCCCGACAAACTTGCTCGTATGTCAAGGTGCTACGACTTCCCGAAACAGAAGCCTCTAGATTTTGCATTTTGTCCATCATTTGTTTGATGAAATCCGTGGTTGGATGAGATGATGGTGCGGTTGTGGTAAACGGAGGCAAATTGGGCCAAGGGCCTCCGCTGGACAATGGTGGGGTTAAGTGTTGATAAGGTATGGAGGATGAATATGTTGAGGCGACCGAATAGGGATGTCCCATATAAGATGTTGAGGTTACTGGATACGTGTATGGGAATGAAAAGGTAGGCGGAGCTTGAGAAGGAAAGCTCGTGTGGATAGGTGGCAGAGAGCAAGTCAGGAACGGAGCAGTCTGCAAGAGAGATGAGGTAGGGGCAGTCGGTGGTAATGATATGTGGGGTTCAAGATTAGCCAAAGGAAAGCCAATCTGTGTCATATGAAACTCTGAAGCCATCGGATTGGGAGACGGGGCTAAAGGTGCAGGAAGCAAGGCGGTGTTATCAGGCAGAGTGGGAGCTAAATGAGCAGCTATACTAATAGGCATGCCAACAAGGAGCTGACCATCAGGCATACGGTCAGGGGCATGAGACAAATAGTATTGTACAGTGCTAGGATTAGCGTCCAAAAACTTGGCAAATTCCTTATCTCCTACAGGAATTTTGGGGATCTCACTGGTGTCCGTAGGATTCCCCACAGAATGTGAAGGGGGTGATTTAGGCAAAGGCACAGAGCAAGCATGTGAAACCATGGCGGCAGCTTGCTTCTAAGTGATAACAACCATGGACAATACACACAGTAAGGTTTCAATCTATCAAGAACAAAAACAACCTCAGAATGATGAAATTGGTAGGTTGCTGGTTTGTCAGGAATTGGAAAAGACAGTAACCGATATCGGTCTAGTAACCGATGTCGGTTATACTATAGCCGACGTCGGTCAGGTAACCGATGTCAGTGTAAGAAGTCTAGGATAACAAGATATAAAAGGCTGCTAATTTGATTTTTAACAACGTTTAGTATACTTGTCCAATTATTGATCACAGAAGACAGGGTATGAGAAAGAAAACAGAACTAAAAACAAGCAAGATGCACACGCAAATCCAGAGACTAACCCTAGGGTTAATTTTAATTATTGTGGGCTTATGCCTTTAGACGCGGAACGATGTCAATCCTAAACAAAAGACTTAGGGGAAATGTCAAGTTGTTTTGGCTTATAAGGTTACCTCAATCGGGCGGAGGAATACCGCGGAAAAGGGGGGATGTTTGAGCTGTTGTGTTAATTGTGAAGTGATTCGGTATGTGTTGTGCAGTGAAAGTAAGATTAATTTCTTGTCAATACCGTGGATATCACCCCCACGTGTACGACCTGTTACTTAATCTATGTTCACTAGAATTGAAAACAGCAAGCAGTAATGCAATGCACGTGTTTTAAACCCAAATCAAAAATGATATTCGATGAAGCAAAAGAGATGACTTTCACTAATGCGAGATGTAAAAGCAAAGCAAGTTCTTTTATCAAAATAATACAAAACCTTGTGAATATCTTTTTAAAAGAAGAAAACAGCAAGTATGCTTCCTATATGAAAGCAAGCAAGAAAGAAAGAAACCCAAAATGGGTCCCACCGGGCGTGCCAAAATGTTTCGCTCGGAATGTTTCGGCTTCTGGGAATAGAGTTGCTTCTATCCTTTCATTCCTTTTAGAAACAGATAAGGTTAGGGCTAGGAGGAATACCTGTGGAATGTCAAGATGGTGTGCGCGTACCGTAGAGAAAGATCAGGTTGACTATGAAGAACTCCTTTTTGTCTTGGAAGGACTACCTGCAAATAAGAACACAAGACCACAAGATTTTGATTAAACAATAAATGAGGAAACTGCCTTGGGCCCAGGAAATATAAAACTTCCTTTCGAAGGTGGTCAGTTCCCCTGTCTAATATGAATTAACACAAAAGACTGTAAAATATCAATTAAATTATTTTGTTAAAACTGGGTAGGGGGAAACGCTGGTTTCTGGTTGTAGTCAGGATAACCGATACCGGTTACTGGTAACCGATGTCGGTAGGGTTTAAGATCTGTAGGTTGGTTGTTTTGTGCGGTGGTTGTGCTGTAGGGTAGCTATGTTGTTTGTAAGGCTGGTTTTATGGGTGATATTAGGAAATGAGGTGATGAGAGGTAAAAGAATGATAGTTAGATGCAATGGCACGCTGGGTAGTGGATTCAGGAATGGATTTATGAGGACTGTGATTCAAAAAGCATAAGAAATGTTATAGTTCAGAGGACATGCAAGATGTGACTTACTGGTTTTTGACGAAGATGCAAGTTGATCTCCTTTTCTGCAAACTCTTCTGGTTTCTCCACTCATCTCTTCTCGGTCAAGTGAAGATCTGGACTCTCTTGATCACTCCCAAATGATCTCTATTGATTCAAAAATCCTTCGACCTGATCTCTAAAAATGAAATTCCGATCCGTTGGGTTTGGGGAGCCCATTTACAGGGAACCGATGGCGGTTACGTAACCGACGGCGGTCGAGTAGGAACCGGCATCGGTGAGGAAAAAGTAGGCTATTTTTAGTAAAATAGCCCACCTTCCCTGCTTTTCTCCTGAGAGATCAGTTGCGGGCTTGGTCAAGTGACTAGAAGGTCAGTTTTGGGTGCGAGAAAGGGGTTCATTAGTCATGGGTGTAGATGTAGACCAAGTTATAGGTCTTAATTAGGTTAGTTTAGGGTTAGGGCTAGGTCATGATGAGGTGGCAAAATGAGGTGGCAGGTAAGGTGATGTGGATTTATCAATTACAAGGTAATTAACAAATAATTGTGTAAGGTTTAGGTGATGAGGTTAGATTGCAAGATGAGATGTGGGTCACAAAGGGGTCGTAAGACACAAATTTGGTGTCTACAACTTCATTAAAAATGGTGGTTGAAATGTCAGTTCTGTTCTCCTTCCCGTGCCAGAGGAATTTTTTTATTTTCTCTCTCCAAACCCCATCAAAACAAAAAATTGAGTCCTTCATCTTGTATAGAATTTAACCAACTTTCCAATGACACCAAGAACATGAAAATTTGAGCTATGGATCACAAGTTATGCCCTTCTGAAGATTTAGGGAAAAACTAGGGAAAATTTGAATTGGAGGGCCAAAAATTTGAAATTTTCCCTCTATTTTGACTTTAGGAAAATTTCCCCAAAAATATCCACCCCCAAAGTTTTGATGCCATGTGGCACATCCTGATTGAATGCGGGCATTCCCCTTACCTTTTTACGCCTTTTTGGTATTTGGAAAATTTTCCAAAAAGTTTCCATCAGCCTGAAACTCCGATGCCACGTGTCGTCTTCTGATTTGTTAGCGGGACTTCACTTCCACATTTTCCATCACTGTTGACCACTACCCCAAATGGGACACATGCCGTGTTCTGATTGGTGAGTGCTTGAACTAGCTTTTTTCTTCTATGGACTAGCCTTAAGATTTTTGCCAGCCATGTAGACATGTGGCAGCTTCTGATTGGCGTGGGCAATCGTGGGAGGGCTTCCATTCAATTATTTTCCCCTATTTTGGCTTAAAGAAAAAATTTCCTCCAGACCTCCACCTCCCAATGCTCCAATTCTCCATTTGGTGGGCTGTAATATTTTGGGTAGGATCTTACTTGGCCAAAATGACTTTCTTCCTTCCATACTTTGCAAAGGGGAGATTTAATCAACTTCCTAAAAAAAATTCATTGGTAATCTACCAAGTTGTTTTTGAGGACACGAGGCCTCCTCCTGTAAGGTCTTACACCTTAAATGCCAAATATTAACTCAAAAACTATATTCTATTAAATTGCCAAACTTGGAGAAAAGGCTTCATTTACCTTCATGATTTTTACCATTTTTCTCCTAACGTGGCAGTCACATTTTGGAAATCCTGCTTATAATGAGAAAATTTCCCAATACCCTCAAAATCCACATTATTTTCCATAATTTTAGAAAAATACAATGAGTTACAAAGAAAATATCAACCATAATGGAAAATAGACAATGCTCTATCCAATGAAGCCATCTAGTCTATGAAAATGCTAAGTAACAAACAAAGTTGTAGAAGAAAATATAACTCATCTGAGACAATTCAAAAGGAAGGAACCCTGAAGATAAGTTTTAAACTCAAAAAAGAGCAATTTATTTTAGATCTTTAACAATTTATAGAAATGGATCAATTCAATGCATCTCAAATCTTGTCAATGGCTTTGCATTGCCTCTTGAGAGAAGTGGAAATTACAGATCAAGTGAGTCCAGTTTCACAGAGGAATTTCTCCAATATTCCCAAATTTGACATCTCTCTAGAAACTTTATTCCTAAGTGATGGCTACTTGAAGTATACATATTTCCACATTTTATGATTATGACAAAGTTTCTTATTTATAAAATTTTTTAATGTGTTCTACAATTGGGATTGATCTCCCTTAAAAAATAACAAATTAATATTCACTCGAATTTGTAAAGAAAATATGTTGGTCAAAGCAGGAATATAGATCTTGAACTGAAAATATAAAAAAGTATGTTAAAAACTTAGGACCTTCCTGCAAGGTTATTCCTTGGTTCACCAATGGCTTGGGTTCAAGATACTGCTATCTGTCTAAAACAATTATTTGAAGACTACCAGGTGCATTTAAATGTTTTCAACTTTTGTTCATCAAAGTTACTTTATTTTCCAAAATAACCTTCACATCTGTGTCACTCATAAATCCAGAGATATTGAATGCAGTTCATTCCAAATTTTAACTATCTCTTTCTAAATATACTGATTGTTCTAGTAAATTTGGAGATTGTATCAAAGTGACATTATCATATGACTTGATAGTTTTTGATGAATTTCGCGATCATGGAAGTATCATATCATCAACCTTTAATTGGCTTTCATTTTTCCCATGTAGCATGTTTGTGGATGTATTTGATAGCTTAAACTTCATCATTAGTCAGGAAAACAAGTGGTGGGATTTAGGCTAGTTGAGTTGGATCAAGTACATTTTCTTCTGTTAATAGAGACCGAATGAAATTTGAAAGGATTTGGTTCTGTTCCTCTTACTAATCCTATGTTTGTTTACTTTCTCAACCCTTTCAATTACATTTGACATTAAAAAAGCTTCAAATTGTGCATTTCACTCTTAGGTGTAGATTCTCCTAGGGGAATTCTTTTTAATTCCAAATCACTTACAAATAGATCTCTTTCATCCTTGTCAATCTTAGGTTTAGTTATCTCCATAAATTGTTGACCTTGAGAATCAAACACTAACCTGGATGTGATTTTTTCCTTCTTTGTTGATGGGGGAGGAGTAGTAACTAGAAGGGCTGCCACAACATCAAACTTTGGAGCAACAATATGAGATGTAGCTTTTCTTTTCTTTCTCTCTACCAATGGCTGCACCCAAGAAAAATGAAGAACAAGAAGTAGAGAGAGCAAGATGCCCAAGTGTGAGTGTTCCCATTGAACCTAATTTTTCTATAGAAAATACTTCCAAAATAGATGTTTCAACTTTAGAGGTAGGTTCCTCCTTCTCAGGAGTTTATTTGGTAAAGGGTCATAGAAAGACCATTGCTTCTGTTTACGAAGTATGATCCTTTTGTTAATAATCTTCTTCCTCTTATTTTTCCATACTACCTCCTTCAAGATTACTTTCTTCATGTTATCCTATTTCTTTCTCATCACCATCATCATTACAGAGATCTATAACTGGTTCAATTTTAGGTGCTACTTCTAATTTTTTCAAATAAGACAATTGTTCACTTTTTCCTTGAATAACTCCTCTACATTTTCATATTTCTTAGCCTTCCCTTTCTTCATATATACCAAAGTTGAAGATTAAAGTGGAGAGGGGATGGATTGTGTATGTTCCTTAGGGATTACCACGGGAATATCCTTATGAGGAGTGGAGGCTACATTAGAGGAAGAGCTTGACTTACTTACTCTTAACATTTTTCAGTTTTCTATCAAACCAAAGTTTGGTCCTCACTAAGACAAGGTTTATAATTTCTTTCAAGTCATCCTTTTCCTTAATAAACTAATCAATGGTTTTAATAGGAGTATGCCTAATAGACCTTTCATATTCATGATATTGTATATCTTGACCATCATCTTGTAGTTCATCTAGTACCTTGTACACTTCAAAGTCCTTGATTTCTTGAAGAGATAATCTGCCATAATACCTTGTTCTGGCTTCATAATCATTAGAACAATCAGCCCAATAATCCACACTATTAGCAAGATGATGAAAAATCATTGTAAAATTATTATCAATAATTCCATTTGTATAAAATTAGGTCCTTGGCTTGAAAAAAAGAAGTGTGAGAGGGTTAATTGTCTTGTCAACATTTTGGGCATCCAAAGCAATCCTGTAGGTGTAGTTTCCAAATGTGATTGGAAATTTAATGCCTGCAATCTTCTTATCTCTACAATTTTTGTGAAGCTTATCCAAATGCATACA
This sequence comes from Taxus chinensis, assembly GCA_019776745.2. Taxonomy (NCBI): domain Eukaryota; kingdom Viridiplantae; phylum Streptophyta; class Pinopsida; order Cupressales; family Taxaceae; genus Taxus; species Taxus chinensis. The sequence goes on along the minus strand of CM034157.1, from coordinate 43,321,104 downwards.
AAATTTAACTAGAGTCATTTTATAAGTACAATACATTGGGAGTTTTAGGGGTGTTCCCTCAAAACTAGCTAACTATATGTAAGAAAAATTTCTGAATTGAATGAAATAGTTCCCGTAGAAATTATTCAATTGCTTTTCCTCCTCTAAGAATATTAGATATTTTTTTCCTTATAACAACCTAAAAATATACATGGTGAAGGAATCATTCACCCTTATAAACTGATGATTACTACTCTTCAATGTTAACTGTGGGCAGTACTCATATATAGGAGCATCGTCTTTGTCTTCATCAAGAGAGATCCCCAACCACTCCCTATATACTACAATAGTGTACATCAAATAAGAGTTATATAGAAATTTTTAGTCTTTTAAACATTGGAAAGTTGTACAGTGAGACTATCAAAAATTATCTCTCCCTAATTTAGGCTTTGTTTTCCTTCACATATGATGTTGATATAAGGGCACATTCAAAAGTGGAACTCATTAGTTGGGGGTAGCCCCATTATTATAACAAGAAGGGTAATGACATTTCAAAGCTCCTCCTTGAAATAAATTCTATACATGGTTTTTTACATTCTTGAGGCTCCTTTCTTTGGGTTTTTAAACCATGACTTGGCCACCCTGCTCTTGTATTACTCATTTTTGTCATCAAACAGATGTTGGGCTTAAGATTTTGTGTTGAGGAGAAAAAATATTATTCTAAGGATAAGACACACAAAATATGTGCGCACAAGAAGAAGGTGCATTTGAAGGTGCAGGAAGATAGGTAAGGAAACACACACCAGAACAGTTTAGCTCAGGACTTAGCCATTTTTATGGATAAGGAAAAATTTTAGAGATAGTCTGCGGAGCATGCATGGAGATGGAGACTTGTGCTACAAGAAATGGTAATTTCAAAGTGAGCAACTGATAGGTGCCATGCATGGTTTAAGTTAATGCTAGGATTTCTTATTGGAGTTAACTATAAGACATCTATTATTATCACAATTGTATGTATGCATGATATTGTAAAGGCACGTGGCTATTATCAGCATGTAACCTATTTTTAGAATTGCATAGGTTATGAAGGGAAAGTCCCTACCTCTATAAATATGTATTGAACTATGTAGTTTAGTTTGTGTGAAATATTGTTGAGATGTGTTGTTGGATCTGGTGTGCACATGACTTATGGATTTACTTTATAATGTAAGAATATTATGTGTTTTACAATGTTTAATGTAATAAGGTTTTTTGGTTTGATAACAGTGTTAAAAATAACTGAATTTGGTTAATGTATGGTTAATCTTATTATAGTTATTGTTTAATTCATTAATCTCTAAGATCTAGATCTGGATTATGCAATGTAGAATGTTTATTTTTAATTATAAACCTGAATATGTTTTACCATCATCACACTAACATCTTGCACAAGAAACTCTAAAGAGTGGCCTGGCACCTTTGCACACTTTGGATGAATGCTTAGCTCAAGCTAAGTGATGCGCAAGTGCACCTGGGTTATTAATAGTACATTCTAGGATGCATCATTGGTTCCGTTGTCAGGAAGTATTTTCAAATTTTTTCATGATGTTTCATGATGAATGTGCACCAGTTGATCCTAGAAAGTATTGAGGACTAGATAATAGATCTAGAATAAAATTATGCTCGAAGCTTCAACACTATATTTGAGTTTGATGCTTATGTGTGGGTGGATCAGAACTTCTATGACTGTCTATATGACATTTTCTTTGTTATCTTTCCAGTAGAGCTCTATGAGTGGCTGATTGCTTATGCATCTAAAAGGAATTGGAGGTATCACACACTTGTCTAGACACAGGAATAATTTCAGGCCTTTCATGATTCTAATCTTATTTGGACACGCATTTTGGAAACTTGGTTCTGTGGTGCTCTAAATATCTATATTTAGAGTACTCAATTTATACTTACTCTTTCCCAGAGATAATTGAGTTCCAGTGTTTGCGTTATCCCAGGGGAACCTGTTTGGAAGGCATTCTATTGGCGTTCAAAATATTGATGTTAACTATTTGTCACAAAACTTGCACCCATGTCTCAAATCTTGAAGAACTGAGTCATTTGTGATAACAATGGAACCCTCCCCAAGTTGTGGGACCTTGCGTGCTTAGGATGGATCTCCAAAGAAAGTTGGTTCCTCTATCTAATTCTATTGCTATTGTTACTCCTAGTGCTAAAAGGGAAAACTAAGCTAAAATGCCAAGGGACTAGGGATAGAAGGATAACACAAAAGGAAACCTACATTAAAAGGTGATAGCACCAGAAAAGAGGGATGTACATTATCTGTTCTGAGTGGAAATTAAGGGAAATGCATGGAAGAAGGCTAGGCACATGTAGCACAAATTAAAATGTATTTACCAGGTCAGTTTTATGGAACACAACTAAATAAGGAGTTGCAAGGGACATAGAATGGCACAATGAACATGAAATGCAAAAATAAAAGGCAAGAAGAAGGAATGCAAACATGTTAGGACAGAGAATAGTCATAAAAATATGCTTCTATTACTTCTAGAAATGCACAAAGTTGTTACAATGGTGAAAGAGGCCGATATCCACCTACAAGAGCCAGATCTAGAGGTCTACAACTCAAAATATAGAAAATATTAAAAGGATTGATAACCAAATCATATAAATCCAAGAACACAGATTCTAATCAAATACCACGGTCAATACAATGAACTTCATTCGCCATAATAACTTTACATAGACCTCTATAAGCAAATGAGCAGTAATATCATATATTATTATGGAACTCAATGAAATACAATCAGAATGGGCCTTGCTTATATAGGAAAGGAATAACAATCTAAGAACCAGCCAAGGTCATAGATCAAGCCATAAATCATGGAAAGAAGTAGTCATCAAAGAACTAGTTAAGTCCATAGATTTAGGAGAGTACTAGACATCAAGGATCTAGTCAATACCATAGATCAAGGAAATAACTATACCTAATAACTAGATCATATCCCCCTAATATGTAAATAAATAAAAATAAATATCCATACACATAAGTGGGTGAGGATAAATACAATAAAGGTAATTTTTTTTGCAAATCAGCAGCACCCCTGGATGTTGATCAGAGTTCTAGTTTGATCATCCTAAGCATCCAGTGTGATTGCACAACATTGAATCCTCCCCCCAAGTATGGGAATTGTAAAAATGGGAGAGGAATCTACAGATTAGAGGTTGTTTCCTCAACTCCTTTGATCATATTTATCACCTACAAGTTGCAGAGGTTTATATTCCTAATTCCTACTCTAGATTCCAAAGTGGGCAGAGATGGAGAATGCAAAAAAACTGAAACTAGTGCTAATAAGGTGATATACCAAAGGAGTGGTTGACATTTGTTTTTTTTGAAAATTGACACAATTCATAAAAATTCATCAAAACTTCATGCACAAATTGATGACATGTAATGAAAGATCAGAAAGGAAGTAAACAACATAAGCAGAGGATTGAAACTCGTTTATAGAGCTTCCATTGTCATTTTCATCAAAAAAACACTTGTATTACAACACTTGAGAGGAAAAATAGGTTACAGTCTTGGAAGAGGTCTGGTTTTCCACAAAAAATCACTTTAAGTGACAAAGGGAGCCTGCCATACATGGAAAAAATGTTCAACCCTTTGAAAATGAGCCAAATATGGCTTTTATAGTGCAAGGGACGAGCCCAGGAGAGAGAAATGCGGGAAAACATGGAAGGGATTAAAACATTGACTAAAACATGATTAAAATAGCATGGGTATCCTTACAGGCCCATGACCTAACATTTTTAGCCATGCTGGGAGAGAATGCGAGCCATTCTTCATTAAAAACGGTGGTTGAAATGTCATTTCTATCCATGACCATGTGCCAGAGGTGTTTTTTGATTTTATCTCTCCAAACTATATCAAAATGAAAAAAATTACCCCATAATCTTGTAGATAATTTCATCATCTTTCCATTGATATCAAGAACACAAAAAACTGAGCTCTAGATCGAAAGATATGGCCATTTGAAAATTTAGGGCAAAATAAGGCCAAATCGGATTGACGGGTGAAAATTTGAATTTTTTACCATTTTTGCATTTGGGGAAAATTTCACAAAAAATCCCCGTGCTCCACCTTTTCAAGTGCCACATGGCATGTTTTTATTGGGCGCGGGCCCATCCTACTCCATTTTCCTCTGTTTTTCCCTTTCGGAAATTTTCCAAAAAATCCCCGCCGGGCCAGTGAGTTGGGCCACATGGCGTGTGTTGATTGAACGCGGGCCTATCCTTCCTAAATTTTCCACTGGCCACTTTGATCATTTTTTACCTAGACACATGGCAGTGTCTCATTGGCTGTGGGTTTTCCCCTTTGAATTTTTCATGTGGGATTTTCCTTGATTTTTTACACCACCTGGACACGTGGCGAGATTCCATTGGATCGAATTTTGGGGGTGGGATTTTCCCTTTGAAAATTTCCTTCGTTTTTCCTTTTGGGAAAATTTCCCAAATTCTCCCCACCTCCCGCCGGTCTGAAACATGTGGCAACACATTACTGGCTACGGGCCCTTGGGCCAAATAATTTCTTTTGTGCCAACACTTTGGGAAAAAATCCGAATTCCCTCCCGCGCTCCGCAGCTCCGACCCCCGGGGGCATGTGTCGAAACATGATTGATTGTTGGGGGCAGCGGGCCAAAAAATCCTTCTTTGAAATTTGGCAAAACACTTCACCAAAAATCCAACTTCTCCTCTACCATCCGAAACTCTGACGCCCGGGGACACGTGGTGCAATATGGTTGGGCGCGAACCTTCCCTCCAAAATTTTCCGTGCGCAACACTTAGCCAAATATTTCAAATTTCTCTCTTGGACACGTGGCCTCATCTGATTCATCGGCGGGCATGCGGGGAAAAATATTCATTTTGAAATTTTCCCAAAACACTTGGTAAAAAACCAAGTTCTCCTCCGACCCCCGCCACTTCCTTGGACACGTGGTAGCTTCTCATTGGCTGCAGGCCTTTCAGGGGAAAATTTTCCACAAAAACTCCACCGAGCCATAACTTCAAAAATACATGGAGTTAAGAGGAAAAATTTACCTTTCTAGAAAGCTGAGAGAGAGAGAGAGAGAGAGCTCTATCTAATGGTGTCATTTCCAGAAAGTTTTAAGTGCCTGAAAAGTAAAAAATTATGTCTGAGGCACAAGAGAGGGAAGTATGAAAGGAGTTAGCCATAAAATGAGTAGGGGGGCACATTTTGAATAACAGTAAATAAAGTACTTATGTGAACATGAGCTAAGGTAAATACCTACTCTAACACCCCCTCTCAAGTAAAGCTAGGGGATAAAATAGAAGTGGCATGTCCACAGTATGAGTCCTAACAACTAGGTCTGATGAGGTACTCATGTACAATATATTCATGAAGAAATATCATAACAAAATAAGGAAAAAATATTGCTAGAAGGAAAGAGATAGAAGAAGAAGAATGCACATGAGACCTTTGTATTCCATTATCTTTGGCTGATGTCCAACGTGCATTTCATGATCCTCATTAGGCTATTTTTTGTTGATTCTGGCAGACCATTTCCTTTTGGGTAATAGTTGGAAGAAGTATTCATATAAATGTCCAAATTTAGAGCCCAAAAGTGATTCTAGTCCCAAGGAAGGATTTTGCATTATTGGAGATAATGGTTTCAGGAATGCCAAACCTCATGACTATGCCTTTGAGAAATTCAAGGATGACTGACTCAGTTGATTCTTTGAGCATGCCAACTTCTATCCATCTGGTGAAATAGTTTGCAGTTGTCAGCACTCACTTTTGTCCAGCACTTGAAGGTGGATTGATCATGCCTATTAAGTCGAGACCGCATTGCACAAAAGGCTGATCTACTTGAATTGGTCAGAGGGGAAGTGCTGTCAATATTTTATTTCCTAAGAAGAAAGTGCATTCCATGCATTTTGTGACCCAGTTGTGTGCATCGGCGAACAGGGTAGGTCAAAAGATTCTTTCCATTATGATGTTCATTGTTATCATCTTGGTAGAAAAGTGTCCACCACAGAATCCATCATGAAATTCCACTAACACTTTTTTAGTCTGCGTGTTGTTGATACATCTTAACATCACACCATCAAGATTTTTCTTGAAGAGAATTCCATCAATCAAAACATAAGGGATATATTGTAACATCAAATGTCTTTTCTTTTCCTTGTTCAAACCAGGAGGGTATGCACTCTTGGAAAGGAATGTCATAATGTCCTTCATCCATTCATACACACTAGGGTCTGTATTCTTCTCAAGTTCTGTGTGGGGGAGATCCTCATCTATAAACAATAAAGGCTCAAGCTCATTCTATGCATCCTCAACAATCTTTTTACAGAGCACACTAACTCTTACCAATTTTTTGGCTTTAATAGTCACATCATATTCCATGATTTTGGTCGCCCATCATGCTCTCTTTTCACTAATATATGCTCCCTTGATGAAGTCCCAGATAGAAGAGTGGGAGACTAACATCTTGATATGGTTTGTGGCAAGCATAAGTTTGAATTTCTTGAGTGTTTGCATGATGGAGAAGACTTACTTCTCCATGTGACTGTACTATAATTCATAATTATTCAGTGTCTAGCTGAAAAAATCCACTAGTTGTTCTAATCCTTATCCATTTTTTTGTGTTAGGACAGCAGAAATGCTCACATCAACCCCATACACATAAAGGATGAAATTTTTTGAGTAATTCAGGATGATAAGTTCTGGCATGCAAGAAAATTCTTGCTTGATTCTATTGAAGATATATTTTCCTTCTGCTATCCATCTGAAGGCCATGTCCTTCTTGATCATCAAGGTAATGGGATGAACTATACCTATAAATTTAGGAATGAAGCGCCTAAAGAAATTGATCTTAACAAGGAAGGATTACAAGATCTTTTTGTGTGCTGGCAGGGAAAGAGCTAGTATGGCTGAAATGTTCTCTGGATTAATTGTGATGCCATCCTTTAAAACCATATGGCCCAAGAGCTTTCCATGTGCTACTACAAAATTACACTTCTTTGGGTTAAGGGATACCCCAAATTTTCTACATCTCAAAGTCTTTCTCCAAGCGCACCATATGATTTGTGCTCTGCTTTGAGAATAATGTTATGTCATCAAGGTAAACCAAGATGAACTCATTGATGTAACCTTTGAAGGAAATATCCATGGAATGCTAAAATGTAGCGCTTGAGTTTGACAGACCAAAGGGAATCTCTTGATACACATATGTTCCCCATTTGGTTATAAATGTTGTTTTAAATTGATCCTCTTCGTTGACTAGAATTTGATTGAAACTTGAATACCCATCTAACATTGGAAATATTTTCACACCAGCCACAGTCTATAGAATCTTCTCCATTGAAGGAAAAGGATAATGATCTTTTAGAGATACCTTGTTCAAATCTCTAAAATCAAGAAAAATTATGATTTCACCATTCTTGTTGCGCACTGGAACTAGATTCATGACCCAAGTAGAGTATTTGATGGGAAAAATAATTTTTTCCTCAATGCTTTTTGATAATTATTTTCTTATGAGGGGATCTATCTTTGGATTAACTGGTCGTTGCTTTTGTCTAATGGGATTGATACCGGGATCGAGGTCGATGGAGTGTTGAGAAACACTTGGATCAAAACCTTTGAGGTATTCATACTACCATGATAGGATATCACTATATTTTTTATAGAGAGATATGAAGTCCTTATTTTCATCGTGTGCTCAAGTCTTAGTGAGAAGAAACTCTTTTCTACGTGTAATAGTGACTAGGAAGTAGTATTCTTATACAAGGCACATGTGATTTTCTTCACCCTTGAACTCATCATCGAGGATAAACATTTTATCTAATGTGACCAACCCTTTAGGAAGTTTATTTGTCTTCAGTTGAATAACGTGGTCGCCATAGTTGTTATACAAGCTTGCACTCTTGATGAGAACTTAGTGTTGTTTTGAATGAACTGGATGATCTTCCCGTCACTGTCAAACACTTTTCAGCTGGTATTGTTTTTTGGAATGGATGGTATGATCACCTTCTTAATGTGATTATTGTTTCCTTTGAAAAAGTATTCAGTAGGAGAGAACTGCAAACCACGTGTGGCCATTTGATTATATTTCTTATTCATTTTGTGTGGCAACACCTATAAATTTATAGCATCGAATCTCTTAAGGAGGTCCAAACTCTATGTTTATAAGATTTGAGAATCTTATTCTTTTCCTTTCCCTTGTTAGTGACCTGATGGATAAACAATTTGGTGTCCCCAAAGATATGCAACACCTTAATCCCTTTATTTTTTAAAATAAGAAGGCCATGCACCAATGCTTCATATTCTTTCACATTGTTAGAACATGTAAATTGCAACCTGTGCGTGATGAATAAATTCTCATTCTTAGGAGAAATGAGAAAAAATCCTACTCTAGTTTCATTTCTACTTCTAGATACATCAAATTATAACTTCCATAGGCCAGGTTCAACTAGGTCTTTCTTGAGCATGCATGGTAGCACAACTTATCCTTTAGGAATGCAGTAAGTACCAAGCCTAGTTTCTTAAGCTTCCAGTTCTTCATCATATGGGTCAAATCTATGGTGCCTCTCTACCCACTCATCAAAAACTAGATCAAGAACAATGAGTGGAAGAGGTTTCTCTTCAGGAAATGAAGCTTGTTCTTGGATTAAACAATTGGCTTAGACAGGGGATGTGACATATGAATCTACATGATAGGAAAATATTGTCTCAGCTTGTGTGGTAAATTGGGTACCATACCTTGTCTTGAGTAACATATGAGATCAATCATAAGACAAGTATTCACCCACTTTTGTAGTTAATTCTCGTGATAGACATAAGGAAAACAAGGGAGGTGTGTCAATTATTGACACATCTTGAGTTATTTTTAGATTTGGACATGCATGGAATGTCAACTCAAGATCCTTGATGACTCCTAAGGTAGTGATAGGTGAACCATCAAGTTGTAGGACTCCCTTTTTCAGAGGGCTACACCTAAGACCAAGAACATTAGATATCTTCTTAGGCATAACAAGGGTACTAGTGTCCAGGTCAATCACGCAGTTATGGACAATATGTTTACCTATGATCAAATCCATATAGAAGGGTGAGGTTTTAACAACTTTACTTACTTACTTCTCCTCTTCTTGGAATATTTTGATAGAAGTGTGTGGCTTGTGGATAGTTAGATCATCGCGTAGAAGTTGGGATAGGGCCCCATGTCGTAGATCCCGTTGAGATGGAATGGTAAGAGAATCCCGCACTGTGACATTTATATTTTTCTTCTTCATCTCATCCATAATCCTAAATGGAAGACCCAATGTCTTACACACATTTTGGAATAACAACATCCTTAGTTGCTTGGGTGTAGGGGAAAGAATTTTAGCTGGCGTAGAGGCTTGACCTACGAAAGGAAGGGCGCGTGCTAATTTTTGAGATCCTTTACGCGGGATCTCTGTTGTAGGGACTTGAGCAATTTTACCACTAGAATCTTTGGCTGTATCTTTCCAATTTTGAAGGTCTACTTGTGTTCTTGGAATTGTGACCTACGTGTCAGAATCAAGCATTATTTTCTTGTATATTGTGTTGTCTACAACTTGGATGCACAATCTTCCTATGTCCTCTACAGCTTGGTTGATTGAAAAGAAGTATTCAATGCCAAAGAACATCAAATTAGAATCTGGAAGAGACTCTGGCCTTTCTTGGTTCTCTATTTCAGGTGCACTTGTTGAAGGTTAACAACTGGAAGCGTTCTGGATTATGTAGGCTTGTGCACACACAACATTATCACAATGATATTGAATAGGAGGCATGTTGCAAGGGAAGCACCACTCCTACTCCAGCACCAAATTATTCTAAACTGGAACAATCTCTTGACTTGTGTTGGGCATTGGAAAAGAGGGTGTGGGAGGAACAACATCCAAGGGCAGATGTAAACTAGAGTTCCATCTATCATTCTTCTTGTTTAGTGCATACCTTTTATTTCCATATATATTTCTCCAAGCCTGATATATTTGGCTATGCACCTGATTATAATTTCCTCTATAGGCTTACACATGTTATTTCTCTAATGATATGACCTTATGTGCACCCTATAGAGAGATGATTGCAGGGTTTCTAAGATTGCTCTAGATCTCTCTCTTTCGTAGATACAATGGAAACACCTCAGGTCTGTGGGTATACCTATTGTTGAGGTGAGTCTCTGGTATCAAGGCCGGTTCCTTTTTGATGTATCCTAAACTAATTTTTAGGGGTTTTGGGGGTAAAAAGATGACTGTAAATGAATTGAAAACTAGGGTGATACACCAAACTTGTTGAGGGCTTTGACTGAGTACATGCACAAATAATTTGAGAATGGATGTCTAATGCACAAACCAATATTTTTCAGCAGAATATTAAGGCAAAACACTTGATGTATTGAGGGAATGATTCACAACAATACTGTTAAGATAAACATGCACACTAATATTATGCAGAAATTACTAAATTTGCAGCAAGGTAAGATGATTAATTAGGGAATTTGACATTCACAAGAAATAATAAGGTATACACAACACTGCAAATAATTGGAAAGGAAGAAATCAATTCTCATTCAAAGGGAAAACTGGCAAAATCTGCTTCAGCACTCCTGTGTCCAAAAATTCCTCCTTGTGCCTTGCAATTGCACACAATATATAACAAGTTTCTTCATCCTATCTACCCTAAAAATAGGCTAAGATTTGTACTCACCCATGCATTCTATTTTTACTCTTTAATCATAAATAATAAAGGGATAAAAATAGTATGCTAATTACAATGAGGCTACTAAGGCCTGAGTACAAAAATAACTCAGTCAAACTGTAGTTGACTGATCTATTTTTTTTAAAAAAAAGGGATGAATAACTTGGCTAATAATAAGCTTTACTTGATGAGAAAGTCTTCTCCAATACATGCAACTTGTCTTCAACTGATCGATGTGACATTTGCCTTAGTGTTTTATCCTTTGAATGATATTCTTGGCATTCTTTAATTTTGCCTTTTGGATGCACATGCAAGAATCATCTCCTTGTGTGAGAAAAATAGTTCTTATATTTTAACACTTTACCAAATTCATCGAATGATTGGGGACCAGTTGTGAGATCTTGATGTTGACTATGCATGGTAAACTTTCCTCTCCTCCCATCCCTCCTCTTTTAAATAAATAAAATGTAATGTGGTATTAAATATGATATTATCTCATATTACTTGAGGTTTTATATTGGGGATTAGTTGATGTGTTGACCCTAAGGGATATGGAAAATTTCCTTGAGGTACCTTCTGTGATGATGACTACACTTGCCTTGAATATTATTCTTGCATTATTTCCAATTTGATGTTTATACTAACTTCAAGCCACCTTTTGAAGAAATTAAGGATGGTTTTGGAAAATATGAGGTAATGTGGTCTTAGTTTGACTTGGTCAGCATATACTTGATCAAAAATCATATGTTTGAAAAGGGCCCCTCTTGATTTTCTCATGGTCATAATACATTTACGACCCTCCTTTTGAATTATCATTACATTGTTATTGGTTGTTGGTATTTGATTATTCTTGGCATATATTTTTAGACCTTTAACCAAGGTCAATGCAATGATTTTATTTTAATGGGTTGGTCCCCTTTGCCATGATGCTCGACCCTTCCTTTTTCTTTGCTGGAACTCTACATTCATTTCATTGGCATCTGCAAACCAATGGTAGCCATTGATCCTTGTATTATCAATCCATTACCATTGATCCTTGTGTGGCTTGATCCAGGAAGATGTGGATGGTTGTTGGGTTTTAATTACAAGCTAATCTGGCACCGTTGATCTCATGTACTATGATCATATTCAAACCGTTGATCTTTATAAGGGATAGGGTTGCATTGATTATGGTTTTCCTATGACTCTGTGTTCGATCCTTGGCCGTTGATCTAGTGTACTTGTTGATCTTGAACCGTTGATCTATAGCTTGTGGTTGGCTCGAGTTATCATCTGGCATCATTGATCTTTGTATGGTTGATCTGGTGATGTTGATATTTAACTCACTAGTTGAGTTTGGTTGTTGTGGGGTAGTTGGAAATGTTTATTTGTAACACAAAATTTTAAATCATTTGCATGTAAAATTGTTTTGGAGGGCGAAGCCCTGGAAAATTTTTGCCTCCCACCATTGATGTGTTATTTCGAAGCTCGATTTCCTGCACTCTGAAATCTATTGAGGCTCTGTATCTTTGTGTATTTGCATACTTTTTCCATTTCTGAGTTTTTGAGAGGTATTTGGGAGATGTTTTCCATTTTTGAGCTCTGATTTGAGCTACTTCTATATTTTTCTGACCTTGTCTCCTTTATTATTTCAAGTTTCTTCGAGCTTCTGAGATATTTAGTTGTGTTGGTCACCATTGATCCTTATTTTGAGCTTGAGTTGGGTATGGGCATTCATTTGAAGCTCACTGTGTAAGTTTCATGCTACATTTTGTACTGAAAGTGGTTCTCTGTGAACTCATAAGAATCTGTATCTGTGATTACTTGCACATTTTATCATTTTCACTCTTTATTCAGATCTACAAGAGGGAGATTGCCATTATTGTAAGGTTTCCAGCTCGGTTCTGGCTGAGATCCATTGCCGTAATCACACTGTGGGGGTGAGTTTTTTGTTTTGTAGCTATAACCTCGATGATTTCTTCAACTCCTCCATTTCTTTTAGAAAACATCTGTAAATAGTTTGAAATATTGGGTTTCACTATGCACTAATACCTGTATTTTCTACTTTCTTTGTATTCTCGTGCTTGGCGACTGATAAGATGAGCTCAAAGAGCTTCTGTGATCATCATGCTCATTCTGTATTCTACTCAATTTGAGGATTTTGACAATGTCATTCTGAATACGATGAGTTTCTTGCTCCATCTTTTGTTGCTTTTGTAGCTTGTACTGTGCTTACGATAAAGGTGTTGGGATAAATTTGAACACCATTTTTAGAAGAAGAAACATTTTAATTTTAGCCCTAGCCAGCCATGTTGATGTTGACACTCCCCTGTGTAAATTTCTTCACTTTTGAAGGTGTAGAGAAAATTTTTTTTTCTTGACTGTAGGCCTCAAACTTCCCTTAGCTCATTTTGCTATATTTGACATGTAACTCAGAGTTTCTCCAAGTTAACCTAAAGGTGAGTATCTCCATTTACATTTTTAAATCGTCAGGTTTTGTGCCTTATGTTTTGACCTTCTTATTCACCGTTGGGGTTTTCAATATTTTCTATGGTTTATGCGTTCATCCTCACTAGTCAAAAATAATAAATAACCATGTTGAGATTCCTGGGAGTTGTATCTTGTTCTGTTTCCCCTTTTAAACTCGAACCTGGTCATTTTCTTGGATTTTTATTCATACATGATATCTTCTTATTCCTCTGGTGTTTTTTATTATTATGGGCTGAATGTTGTGTTCTTTTAGTAATTTTCATTATTTGTAATTGGGCTCCATGTTTTGAGTTGTGTTTTGGTGGCACGAATGAGGTTTCACTGTAATGTTTCTTTTGGGTTATAATAAGGTTTCCACGGAGTTTCTTGTAAATCTATACCACAACATCTGTCATTTCTCCATGAATTATTTACTATGTATATTGATTTGGATTCTGTAGTCTGCATTGCCTCATTATTCCACTCTGATATTTAGTAACCTAGGTATTCATCTTAAATGTACTTTGCTAAGGAATTGTAAATCTGACTGTGAAAGATTGGACTATGCAAAACATAAGCTGGCATTTGAAACTTGAAAGCTCTGAGAATTATCATTGTTGTAGAGAAAATGTGATTGTAATCTTCCATTTTTAGATGTTGTACCTTCACAACTTGACAGTTGATAGACTTTCTTGATCATCCATATCTTGTCTTTAAAGCAATTCTAATATACTTTCAATAGTTTGTTGTTTGAACTTTTGATATTCTTTTCTGAAAAGATGAACACCTTGCAGAGATTTGTTCTTAAAACATTGGTATTTTGAAAAAATTTCTCTTACTAAGGTTGTAACTACATCTTTAAGTTGGATGAATAATACTTGTAACAGAATCAAGTTTCCCTTTTGTTTGAAGCTTTATATCTTGTATTTTAAGCATCAACTACTAGAATTAATATTTACTTTGAAAGATATTTTACCTGTCATTCTATCATCTGTTGTTATATTTTATGGTGGTAGTCTTAATGAAGACTGTGGTATTCAGATGTAAATGGTAGAGGATGATCAATACTTGAAATTTGTATCTGTCTCTTTATTTTGATTAGTTGATATCATAGCCTGGATGTGCTTCTGAATTACTTAAAGTGATCATGTATCAATATTTGTACTCATTCATTCAATGGAATGTGATCACTATATTTTGAAAACATGATGGTTCTTTCCATCTCTGCCTTGAATAACAACTTCCTGATCACTTTTATTGGCTGTGATGACTTTGATCTTTTCATTATTTTACTTTCTAGAAATATGAAGTAATGCCTGTTGCAAACTGGTATCTGAAGTGATTTTTCTTGTACTTCATACTTTGCTTTAACTTGTTATTTCTTGAAAAGTTATCCAAATCTCATTATAATCACAACTCCATTAATTCTTTATTGATGCTTATTGCATAATTCATTTTGAGCTTTATCAATCAAACTGTATCTTTATCATTTGTAACTTGCAAGCTGTACTTTGATAGATACTTTGCACTTGACTGTAATTTGATCAAACTCTGATATCTTTTTCCTTCTGTATCTTGATCAATATGACATAATTGTAGTTGATCAGCACATGATGTATTCTTTGATGTTTTAACTATCTGGAAATTCTTGGCTTCTTCTTCTGCTATCAGTTGAACTCACCCCTTATGCATTGTTTTAGTACATTCTCATTACTATGTCCTTAAAGATACTCCTTTGTGTAAATAATTTAGCTGTGATGATGATATTATCTTGTAAATAGTGGCTCTGGGGATAGTATGAGACTAAAATCTTATTTTCCACACTGCAAAAGTGTACTTTATCTCATCTAAAAATTGTACTTGATGGTTTTGTTCAAAAGAATGTGCCCTTTTGGAATTTTTACTTTGATCATTGTGACAGATCTGAATGAATTATTTTATATGGAAGCATTCTAACCACTAAAATTGAGCAACTGTACCTTGGTTTTGTATCATATTTTGATAATATCTTGAATATGTGTCCTTGACTTATGCAATGTACAATCTTTCTTTTCTCCAAGTTATCTTTAAAGTATGATTCAATTTGGTATTCTACTAAAGCTCTGAAGTTGGATCAACATCATTATCTGTACATTTGTATGCATTCCATTTGTTAGAATCTATAGTACTAAACTTGCATTTATTTTATGGATTAGTTCAGCTATATCTTTATATATTCATCCTTCAGTCTGAACATGAAATAAATGCACTTTTCAGGTTCAACTTGCAGAATGTAATACTTTTGATATGCAAACACAACAGTTAATGTTTATTTCCTTCTTCTTACCTGTACCTGCACATTTAGATAAACTAGTTAGAAAACATTAGGCTTTTTGGCCTCTCTCATGTTCCATAGTTTTCTTCTTTTATCCTTTCTTTTCTGAAATGATTTCTGGGAATCATATGAGCTGATGTAGAATACTACTCTTGTCAATTCTATATTTGTCTCTGATGTATCTTATGCCTGTAACTCATACCTCATGATGTCAGGAGATCCATCTGCACGAAATTAGATAGTACAAGAATATGGATCAAAACCTTGAGCTCGTGACTGACAGTCTTCTTCTTTTGTTTCTCAGGTACAATGCCAATGTGGATAGCGAGGATGAAGATGAAGTAAAGCTGGAGCTGGAAGTGGAGCAACGGAGATGAAAGAAACTCAAGGCAATGATGGGTTTTTTCATACTCCTTTACTTTTATTTTCATGCACATGTACCTTCTACTTCAGTAGTTATGAATTTATTTTGAGTTACATCCCACGATTGTGTGGGAAACATTTAAATCCTTTATGAATAAAATATCAAATTCTGGAACTGAGTTGTGTACTTCTTTCTGCATTTCAGTTTTATGTATGGATTGTATAATGAACTAAACAACTCAATAACATAATTGGATGTATTTAATCATGAAGGAAAGAACCTTAAAATACCTGCAACTTTAGTAATGAACTCTCAACTACTATAATCTGTAACTCTATTTGTTGTTCCAAAAATTAACATTCCACTTACTCTGTAATTCTGGCCTTCATCAAGTTGATACATCTGTCCTTAGGGGATTTTGTGTTCTCTTGCTGAAGACAAACATGTAATTGCAGACTATGTGATTTGTTAATTTTGTAACAACACACATAGCTACAAATTATGTGTAATCATCAATTGTTGCAACTGAAAACATAATAATACTTACCACAAGAGGGATTTTGTCCTAAGTCTTCTGAAATATGATGTTGAAATCAATTATCTTCTCATTGGGTTCCCTCCTTGTTGTTAGTTGCTCCACGAAAGATAGGCGATCTCAGTTATCTTCAAATTAATTACAAAGAGTTGTTCCAAGCTCATCCCAGGTGGCAATAGATCCAAGTCTCAAGCCTTGGTACCATTAAAGCACTTTTCCTTTGAAATATGTCACAAGTAGCCTGACTGCTACATCATCATTTGTGATCAAATAGAGTGAACATATGTTTACTACATCCTAGATATACTCCTAAGGGGTGACTTGATTCTCACCAGTACAGTATGGAATAATTTTGAGTGCGTCATTTGGCATATCATGTTGCATGGATAGAACCAGCGAACTTCTTAAGTGAATTTAGAAAAATTCCTTAGTGGAGGAGGTGGTTGATGCATCATTACAAGGAACTCTTGTTGTATGCTATGAGGAGTTGAATGGGCATGGTGCACTAGAGATGGAGATGTGTGCATAGGATTTCATGAATGAAATATTCTCAAGGATAACTATAGGTACTTGAAATAGTATCTAGATTGTGCACTTCTCCTAGTATGCACTCTTCTTATGATAGACGTTTAGGGATGCTAAAAAAAATATTTGCAAATGTTGGGAGTCACCAAATTTGTTCAAATAATCCTCCAAACACTAAAATGATAAGTCCACACACTAGAACTTATCAACATGAAATTTAAGCTTTCATTACTGGTTCAGCTGGGCATGTAAGAAATTGTTGTCATCAAACTTGCAACCGTGTCTTGAATCTAGAAGAACCGATTCTTTTGTGATAATAATGGAGCTGTCCGCAAGTTCTGGAACCTTGCATGCTTGGGATAGATCTTGATCCATAGGTATCCAAAATGAATCTACTTCATCAAAACAGTCAGCATGAAGAAGGGGAAATGAAACATGGAGGTTCTATATTTTTAGTAATAATACCGCCACTCTGTACAAATTGGTGGTTATATAATCATCACCCAACCAGGGCAGCAGTCTTGGGACCACCAGTCTGCATTGGTTGGCATTCCTAGCTCTTTCATATAGCAAACAAAAATATGAAAGGAACAACCTAGAATTTGGAAGGTTATTCATGGATCTTCTCCTCCATGACTTTTCCCATCCTCCAGTGCATGGGAGGACATGGGAGAGGCTATAAATACATGTTTGTAGAAAAGAATAGGATCATCGAAGAATGAAAGCAAGTGACCATGAAGTTATCAGTGTTGGAATTGTGTTTTGTAGAAGAAAGTAGTGTTGAGACAGAGTAAACAAGTTTTTGGGAGGAAGTGTGAGATATTATCTACTTCTCTTTCATACTTATTGTAACTTCTATACTTGTTTATTTTGAATTGGACAATAAAAGTTGTAAGAAAGAGCAATTTCCCTTCCCGACTAGTATTTCCTCCTCTAAAGGTTTCCAGGATAAAATTTGTTGGTGTTTATGAGCTTAAACTCTTTCCTTTCCTGAAATTATGGATTCTAAGCATAAGAAAAATTATTTCACTAGCTATCTCTGTCATTTTGTAATAGAAATTAGAACAAAAATGTTTATTTGTGTTTCTGTGGATAATTCCAAAGTTAAAGAGTTTATAGATCATTTTGGTATTAGAGCTAACAATTATTCAGGACTGTGGTATTCATTCTTGGATTTGTATGACAGTGACGAGATCTAAAGGTGAAGAGGATTTACCCTGTGATCCAGAAATTTCTACAAAGAAGTGGAAACAGAGAATTTGGGGACAAATGGAGGAAGAGAAACTGGTTCATAGAATTGAGATGTTGGAGACCATGATGGATAATATGTTTAGAAGGCAAGAAGAGCTTGCTAATTTAAAAAAGATGGCTTCTATCAAACAAGACTCCATGGAATCATTGGTTTGGGGCTTAGCTGAAATGTTTGACATAGGAAGGAGCCACCATGAGGAAAGTTATGGGGAAGAGCATGAAGAAGAGACTTCTAACACAAGAGAAAAGGTAAAATCTTATCATACTCCTTTTAAAGTTGAGATGAAAGCTGATATTAAAATAGTTGAAGCACAAGTAGATGCAGAGTTGCTTGATAAATGGTTAAAATAGTTAGAAGTCTACTTTAGCATCCATAATGTCAATGAGGCATAGAGGATCACCTTTGCACATCTCAAAATGGAGGGACACACTCTAGTTTGGTGGGAAAACCATCTAACCACTTGTGAAAATAAGAAGTGTCCTATTGTGAAATCTTGGCAACAATTTAAAGAATTACTTAGAGCTAACTTCTATCCTATGGGCCACAAGACTGACCAAATGATTAAATGGCAGTATTTTAGACAAGCAAGTGGTCAAAGTGTGCAAGACTATACTATGGAGTTTCAAAGGCAGGACATGTTGATAAACATGGATTTGGAGGATGAGGATATTCTGACTAAGTACTTGGAAGGAATTCACACTCACCTTTAAAGAAAAGTCATCTCCACCAAGCCCAAATATCTCAATGAGGAGTGTGTATAAGCATATTACATAGATGATGAAAAGAAGCAAGGAGAACTAGAGTCGAGGGCAAAGCAGTTGAAAAATCAGTAGAAAAAATAGCATGGGAAAACAAGTTACAAGGGTAAGTGGAAAGGGAAAGGTAAACAAGTTGTCACTACTTTAAATACTTGTAAAGATCCCAAGATTTTTTTCAAGAACTGTGATATTAATAGTCATACTGACGCTACATGTTGGAAGTTACATCCGGAGTTGCATTTGAAGAACCAAACCAAGGACTTGAAGAAGTCCATGACAGCTATAAAAATATAAGGGGAGGTGAATATCGAAGATGACTCTGATGTAGATGAAAGGCTTAGATGCACGGCCACCAACATGGAAAACTGGGAAGAGGAGATGAGTAGACTATTCTAGATCAAGAGAAATAAGGTAAATGCTTTGGTTGATACCAGTTCTTAGTCTAACTTGATTTTTGAAGTAGTTGTAAAGAATCTTGGTCTTGAGACTTACGAGCATCCACACCATTATCCTTTGGGTTGGGTGAAGAAGGGTGTTGAAATTCAGGTAAGAAGAAGATGTAAGGTCAAGCTTGGGATAAATTCCCAGTATATTGATGTTCTGGAAGTTGGTGGTATTCCACTTGATGATTTTGATGTTGTATTCGAGATTCCTTACTTATATATCAGGGATGCTATATTTATGAGAAGGGAAAACAAGTATAGATGGGTCAAGGAAGGGATCAACTACAACATATGGGAACACCAGCGTAGGACATGGGTTACTATGGTGAGTGCTAACCAAGCAAAATGACTTATTCTGGAAAATCTTAATTAGTTTTTGGTACTTTTGTTAAAGGATAAACAAGATGGGGTGGAATTTTCAGAGATTTCTAACTAGGTAAAGCATGATTTGGATAGTCTTATTCATTATTTTTAGGAAGTATTTCAGGATTCCAGTGGGTTACCAAAAAAATGAGAAGTAGAGCACGAGATTTAGCTATTACCGGAGTCCCCTCTACCAAACATCGGGTTGTATAGGAAATCCTTTTTTAATACTTCCAAGCACCTCACCATGTGGTTCACCTATTGTGATGGTGCCAAAGAAGGATGGTTCTTGGATAATGTGCATTGAATGCCGCACTTTGAAAAAAATCACTATAAAGAATAGATATCCAATTCCCCACATAGATGATCTCTTGGACGAGCTTCAGCATGCCAAATTCTTCATGATGTTAGATTTGAAGTCCAGTTATCACCAAGTTAGAATGAAGGAAGAGGATATATGGAAGACTACCTTCAAAACAAAACAGGGTTTGTATGAATGGTTAGTAGTTCCTTTTGGGTTATGCAATGCACCTGCTACATTTATGAGATTGATGAATGATGTATTGTATGATTTCATATAATCATGTGTCATTGTATATCTAGATGATATTCTAATTTTTAGTGCCACGCGGGAAGAACATCTAACTCATTTACAACAAGTCTCGTAAGTTCTCAAGGAGAAACAACTACTTGGTAATATGAAATGTGAGTTTTCCAAACAATCACTTGTCTATCTTGGGAACGTGGTTGAAGGAGGAGAGCTACGAGTGGATCGAAAGAAAGTGGAAGCCATCACTAACTGGACAACAACAACATGAGCCACAGAGACTAGGAGTTTTGTGGGAGCAGTACAGTACATGTGAAACTTCATTTTGGGCTTCTCCGTGATTGCAACACCTCTACACATAGTGGTTGCAAAGAGTAAGGGTTTTGATTGGGGTAAGGAACAAGAAAAATCCTTTGATTTATTGAAATACAAGATTATTCATGCTCCAGTACTTACTCTTCCTAATTTTCAGTAGCCTTTCGAAGTAGAGACAGATGCCAGTGATTACACCATGGGCATAGTGTTGCTTCAAGGAGGTAAACCTATATGTTATCATTCTAAAAATTTCACTTTAGGAGTTAAAGGATATTCAGTATATGATAAGGAAATGTATGCACTAGTTTAGGATATTGAAAAATGGAAGCATTATTTGTTGGGTAAAGAAACTATTATGCACACTGACCACAAACCTCTCTAGTATTTGCAAGCACATTCTAAATTACAACATGAAAAACCCTACAAATGGATGGGGTTCCTTCAGTAGTTCCATATGGTGATTAAATACAAGAATGGTAGTACAAACTTGGTGGTGGACATGTTGTCTAGGCCACCCACATAGGATAAGTTTTCCTGTTTGGCCACTATCTCTCAGATCGAGCCCTTCATGAAGGAAGCTTATGGAGAGGCATATGCCTAGGAAAAAGACTTTAGGGTGACATTTCAGCAGTTACAGTCCCAAGGGGCTAAAAGAACAGGGATAGAAGATTTTTATCTCAAAGACATGATACTCTACCAATGGGGGAAGCTTTAAAAGCCAAAAGAAGAGAGAATTCTATTGCTGAGGGAAGCACATACCTCAAAAGTAGTGGGAAAATTTGGTGTTGGTAAGACCCTAGCCCACTTGAAAAGGTATGTATATTGGCCCAATATGCAAGAATAAGTATCAAAATTTATATGGGGATGTAAAATTTATTGTACTAGTAGGCCTTAGACTAGGAAGGAGGGTTTGTATATGCCTTTGCAAGTACCTACTCCTCTGTGGGAGGACAAGCAAGTATTTGGGAGAAAGTGTGAAATATTATCTACTTCTCTTTCATACTTATTGTAACTTTTGTACTTGTTTATTTTGAATTGGCTAATAAAAGTGGGAAGAAAGAGAAATTTCCCTTCCTGACTGGTTTTCCCTCCTCTAGAGGTTTCCAGGATTAAAAAATTTGGTGTTTATGAGCTTAAATTCTTTTCTTTCCTAAAATTGTGGATTCTAAGCATAAGCAAAATTCATTCACTAGATATCTATGTCATTTTCTAATAGAAAGTAGAACATCAACATTTATTTGTGTTTCTGTGGATAATTCCAAAGTTGAAGATTTATTTAGGTTTCTGTCTATCTAATTCTATAGCTACTGCTACTCTTAGTGCTGAAAGGGAAATCTAAGCTAACATTGCCAAGGGACCATAGATAGAAGTATAACACGAAAGGAAAGGTACACTAAAATGTGATAGCACTAGAAAATGGGGATACACACTATCTCTTCTAAGTGAAAATGACAGGAAATGCATGAAAGAAGGCTAGGCACATGTAGCACAACTTAAAATGTATTTACCAGATCAGTTTCATAAAACACAACTAAATAAGGAGCTGCAAGGGACGTAGAATGGCACAACGAGCACGTAATGCAAAATAAAAGGAATGCAAACACATTAGGACAAACAATAGTCACAAAATGATGCATCTATTACTTCCACAAATACACAAAGTTGTTACAATGGAGAAATAGGAAAATATCCACCTATAAGAGCCAGATCTAGAGGTATGTAACTTAAAATACAGACAATATGAAGTACTGATAAAAGTACATAAGGATCTAAAATGTCCAACATTAATAATGAGCCTAAATCTTACATTTATAGATGAATCCATGAAAGAAGAAGAGAAGGAGGGAAAAACCAAATTTGAAATACAACTACCAACAAGAAACATTCAATTCCTATAAATCCACCTACAAATATGTAAAAAAACTTTCCCCAATTATTATTGGCATGTTGGAGAAGGAAGGAGGTCAGATCATATCAAAACGGGTGGTTGAAGGAATCAGATTTGCTCATTAATGCTCAAAAATATGTTTTCTCATTTCTTACCTACCAGATATTCCAAGAATTTGAATTTGAATTTTTAGCATTATAGCCTATGTCAGCAGATAATGATTAATACTAGGGGCATGTCGATCAGAACTTTGTAGCAAACGATATGGTTGTTAAAAGATGTTAGAGCTGACTGGGCATGTAAGGACAGCCAAATGTGTAAATGTTCTATCGTTTTTGCCATTTTTTGCTCATTGATTTGCTACAAGGATTTGATTCCATGTTGGCATGCTTTGAATGGTCACATGTGGCACACTCAAGCATTTCAAAGGATAACGTGGCACAGAAGGGTGCAAAGGAGGGTGAAAAGATATGCGCACGGAAGAATGAGGTGTTAAGGAAGATAGATGCGATGCGCATAGGGAAATGAGAAAAACTAGAAGGGAGAATGCATAGCCAAGGTAAAAATATTACAAGATGATGTGTGGGGTGTGTGAGAAGGCCATAGACTTGGTTGATTGAAGCAAGTGTCAGGCATGTGCACAGGATGAAATAGCTACTAAGAAGAAGGTGAATGTGTAGAAGATGCGCACAAGGGAGGAATGGAACAAAGAGGAAAGGGAAAATGAAAGGGTAGAAGTGGAAGCACACAGGGAATTGCAACCAAGGGAATGTGCCAAGTGATCTTGAGCACACACAACCTTGCAAAGAAGAGATTAGAACTAGAAGATGTATACAAGTTGTCCAAATAACTAGGAGAGTTATTTGGATAACAGTAACCGTGGACTTGGAAGAAAAGCCGATGGATAGCTAAACCCTATCACACGTGGGGGAACAAGCAGGTTTGGTGAAGAATGGTAGACTTAGCAAGAGAGAGGAAAAGGGAAGAAAGGTGGCTTAAGTACAATGAATCATGTGAGATGGAGATAGGGAAGCAACGTGATATTGTAGAACAAATGGCATTGAGAAGAGAGATGGCTCGTGAAAGATTTGGAGCTCACACAGAAGGTGTGGAACCAAAGCATCTGGAGCACCCCCATTTGGGAAAGAATGATAGGGAAACCTCCTCAGCCTCATATAGGAGTGTGCCAATAGAGATGACATGGGCTGTGGGAACGCATTTGAATCTACTTGACAACCTATCCCTTGCACTTGGTTTTTTAGTATCTAGTACATATAGTAGTTAGAAAGCTAGTTTAGGGAGTAGCAGAAAATGAGTAAATCAAGTAGAAAGTGAATCTATGGTCAGGAAAACATCTTCTTTGTTTTTGGAGGTACCTTTTCAGGTGTATCATCGACACATAACTCAAGTGCATAGAATTTTGCACTCACTTCGGGGAGTAGTACCACCTCGTACACTATAGGAGTTCTGTTTAGTACCACTCTTGGGACACTGGATAGTACATCCACTGGTCCACTTCTGACTATAGGTGGAGGATTAGGGGGCATAGGTGGCTCTAGTTCTTGTGGATCTAGTGGGTTCAGAGGTAGAGGTAACACAACAAGTTCTAGATTAGGTGGGCATGGTCCTCACCAACCCCATAATATTGACATGGAGATGTCGCTCTATCTCCCAGAGTATAGGGGAATAAAATATGTTGTTGAGCATGTGCACATGTGTGAGATATTGTGGTGCATAAAATGAATCATGGCTTCTGAGCACAAGGGAAGTCATTTTGCAAGTACATTACAAGGATTTAAACACAGTTGGTACATAAATTTTGACCCTGATCAGACTTGTGTAGATTATGCAGTATTACAAGAAGCTTTCCTTAAGGCATTCTATATCCCTGAATTCGAGCATAAGATTATAAGCACGCTCAAGGATATTAAGTAGGGCACTACTTAGAGTGTTCAGGAGTATGATGCCCATTTTAACACACTTTTGTCTAAACTTTCTTATGTTTTTCATGCAAGCCAACATGCACAATGGTTTATAGGGGGGTTGATCACACCTTTTAGGAGATCGTTGTCACATAATACATATATGGTTCAATGCAAAACACTTAAAGTAGCGTTGCTTTTTGAGGTAGTCAGAAGTATAGACAATGGAGTGAGCCCATTCCTAGAAGCATATATTGCAGCTATGACAAAGCAATTGGAGAAAGTATTGGCTAATTCAACTAATGAGACATGCACTGGAATTTGGTGTACATACTGTGAAGTGGAAGGGCACACTAAGGATATTTTTCCCCTCAAGTCACTACGTTCATTGTTGCTAGACAACAAGATATGTCATTTAGACCATGATGCAATTTGCTACCAATTATTACAACATGTGATAAGAAACAATGTATATTGCTATTGTAATATTTTTTGTTTCATGAATCATAATACAAAATACTACAGGTTTATTGTTCAAATCCATGATGCTATAGATATTGGTGTATGATAGATAAGACTATTATATAACGCTAAAAGTAAAAGTGAGCACCATGATCATGATCACACTCAAGGGCACTATGATCGGAATGAAGGGAACTTTGAAGCAAGTTATGACAGAGATTGAGGATACTATGATGAATTCAGGGGTCAAGGTCATGGTGGTGGATGAGGTGAGTTTCCTCATGGAACGTGTTATACAAGTGGATCTCCTAACCACTATAGGTGTGAATTCCCTTAGAATGTTACTTAATATTTTTTTTGGAAGTATCATAACTATGAGGAATTCCTAGACTTATATGAGCATCTTAACAAGTAACATAAATAGGAAAACAAGGACACATGGATGGTTAGGATATAGTGCACCATAGAAAATTAGTGGATGTTAAAGTTTGCACCAGAAACTGAGGTAGTACCTGTGAAGATTACTACACACACTGAAGTTACACGTGCTAGAGAGACATTATAATGGAAGCATACCATTATTAAGGAGGAGGTTTTACATGTAATATACCTAGATCCTACATATCAGAAGGATGTTTATCAATAAACCATGGAGGTGCTTAGGAATCTCGAGCATGAATTGCAATGTTTAAAGGAAAACTCATAGAAGTTGAAAGAAAAGAAGGCAAAAGAGATAGTCATGTTAGATGTCGATGATTTTAAAGAGGTATACAAGTTATTGCGCCAAGAGAATATTATTCCATTACTAGGGAACTTGTTAAAGGGAAAAAAATTGTGCACAGGTGTTGAGAATGGATGACAAATCCTACATACTAATCTTCCCCCTCATAGCTTGGATTATGATAAGGATACCACTCTAAATGTTGTTATAGATTGTTGGCTTTTGAGTAATATAGTGATTGACACAGGCACAGAAGTGAAAGTGCTTACTTTAGATGCGTGGGTGTAGATGGGAAGACATACATTACATTAATCCTATAATGTAATATTTATGGCTAATCGACCTAAGGCCACTCAAATCAAGGTTTTAAAGGATGCATCCATTACTATATAGGTGGCCAAGTTTACTGGGGAATTTGAGGTTTTAGCACTTGTAGAAGAAGACATCTTCCTAGCTCTACTTGGGTGCCCTTGGTGTTATGAAAATAATGCTGACCTATGGTTCAAAAAGGGGTGTAGAAGTTTTGAGAAAAAGGTATATCGAGTTATTATCCCTTTTATAGATCGGAAATCTGCACCTTATGATGAGCCTTTAAGTGAGGAATACCTGAACACAATTTATGTGCATGCCATTCGAGATCCAGAAGTACTTGAGCCATCTCAGGAAGTAATCCTCTAGTGGGAAGATACATAGTCTATTAGTGATACTACAAGTGTTGCTTGTGAGAATTTTGCGCATTGCACCTATGTGATGGTTGGGCAAAAGGTAGGAAGTGCATTTACATAGAGGAATAAACCTAGTTGTATTAGAAGGATAGGTAACAACTCTGTACCCCAGTACATTGGAGAAGGACATCATACACTATTCATGCACGCAATGGAGGAGCATTGGAAAAACCAAGTGGAAAGAAGAAATATGTTAGTGTATACCTTGAGTGGGATGGAAACATGTTTGTGGGTGGTTCACAAGGATAATCTCATATAATGGAATGAAGTTAAAATTTCTCTGAAAAATCAGTTTTTTAGGAGCAATACGCCTAATCAAGTCTACATATATCATGGTAATCAACTTGTTCAGCACCACATTCAATAGTGTGAGAGACTTTGGACAGAGGGGTAGGAAGCTTTACCACCTTCACTTTTGGTACACAAACTTTATTCCACTTTCCAAGGTTGTGCATGCACTTGGTATGTTTATAAGGAACTACATAGGGAAACTAGAAATTAGCAATACTTGATTACAGGAACAATATAGAATTTTAACTACTTCTATACTAAACCTCCGGTGAGAGAGGCATTATGTGTTATAGAGAACTTGACTATGGGAGACATTAAAAAGGATGAAGAAATCATTAAGGAGTTATTTGGTGAGGAAGAACAAGGAGCGCATTTTGAGGAAGTTGATGATACAAATGCCAAACTATTTATTCATGTTTACTTTGAGAAGGAGAAAGGAAAGATGGTCTACATAGTGGATGATAAATAAATAAAATATTTGGACATAGACCATTGAGGAGGTATGTGCGAGGTTTTATATAGTTTGGATAAACATTTGCATGCCTATCATGAACCTATGAAGACCAAGAAAGTGAACATTAGCATGGATTTCGAACCTAAGGAGGCCATAATTGGGGATTATTAGTCAGACTCTGAAGTGGCAAAGATAATTGAGTTACTATGTAATTTCTAGGACTTATTCCATAAGGGCTACCATGAATTAAAGGGGGTGCATTAGTCATTTGGAAAAATGAAGATTAAGATAAAGGAAGGAGTGTTCCCAATCAAGAAGAGACCTTACAGGATGAACCCTAACTTGCACATAAAATTTAAAGAAGAAATTGACAAAATGTAGAAATCTAGCATCATTAAGCCCATAGAAGAATCAGAGTGGATTAGTCGCATGGTAATAAATATAAAGAGAAATGATCAGATTATGATTTGTGTGGATTAAAGGGAACTTAATGTTGTATGTGTGATTGATCCTTTTCCGACACCTTTCACCGAGGAAATATTAGAAGGCATTGTAGGGCGTGAAGTTTACTCTTTTAAAGATGGAGTCTCGGGGTATCACTAGGTTAGAATTGTAGAGGATGAACAAGAGAAAAGGAATTTCACCACTGAATGGGGAATTTTTTAATATAATGTGATGCCCTTTAGTTCGAAGAATGCACCTGCTATATTTTCATGCATAGTTGTTCAAGCATTCCAGGATTTTATTCACAAATTCTTGCAGGTTTACTTGGATGATTAGATGATATATGGGCTTGTTAAGGATCATTGTGACAAGTTTTTCTTAATGTTTGAAATATGCAGACATTTAAGCATCTTGTTAAACATCAAGAAGTGGATATTTGCTACACCTTTTTGAACTCTCCTAGCGCACATCAGTTACAAGGAAGGTTTGTTAGTAGATCTAGCTAAGGTTGTAGTTATTGTAGGCCTAGAGGAGCCTACCAGTGAAATTGAGGTGTAATGCCTGCTTTAAACTACCACTTGAGACCAAGAAACAACTAGGTTTAGCTAGGAAAACAATTATGGAATAAGTTTTTTGGTTAAGGGTGTTTGCAACGAAGGTTACAAGATCATAGTTATCACAAACCAGGTTTAGGTTAACAATTAGAATTGACTTACAAGAATGGTTCTAAAACATCTCACAACAAGCAGAAGGTCAAACAAGGGAATTAAATTCATCACTTAGGTTAGGAGAGTAAATTGCTTTCATCTCTTGTCCTAACAAGCTGGCTGGGTTAAACTTGATTTTTCACACACTTAGAGTCATCAAAACTTTCCTAAATCATGTTCATTGGATAGGAAATTTTCTCACCTTTCCATCTATATAAAGAAGTCCTCCTAACTCCTTATAAAACCCAAGTTATGGGCTGGCGGAGTTTTAGGGAGAATTTTTCCCTTCAGTGGGTTGGCGGAGCGGGGAGGAAAATTGAGAAATTTTCCTTCCTTTGGTGCAAAGGCGCAAGAGGCCTTCACGTGCCCATGAGGTCGATGAAGGGGACACATGGTGCTTTCCAATTGGCATGGGGAGATGCAAACTGGTGGGGCATATTAGGATTTAGAAATATTTAGGAAAAAAGCCCAACAATGAAAAGCGTTGTGCGCCTCCACTAAGGAAAACCCATGCCACATGTCGAGAGCCTATTAGTGGCAGGGAAAATTTGGGAATTTTTCCCAAAGTCCAAACCCAAAATTATCCAAAGGAAATTTTTCCTCCAAACCTCTGCCCTTGCAAAAAAATGTCACGTGGCATCCTATGATTGGACGTGGGTCAGCGGAGAGGAGAGGAAAAGTTTGTGATTTGAGCCAAAAGTTTAAAAAGTCAAAATGACTTGCGTCCGTGCATCTGTTAGGACATGTGTGTGTGCGGGGCTAAGAAAAATATGAAATTTTTCCAAAAGGCTAAAAGTGTTTCAAATTTTCATTTGCGCGCCCATTGTCAGCACGTGATTGGCTGTGGGGCCACGGGGTTGCGGAGAAAATTGGGAAAATTTTCCCATGGGAAAATTTTTCAAAAGTTAAGTTTCTTTTTCAATAAGATTCACCCATCCCAAGTGCCACATGGCGACACATGATTGGTTGAGAGTGTTGTGGGGCCACGGACTTTTTGGGGAAATTTTTCCAAAGTTCAAATTTTGATTTTAATATAGTTAGATTTATTTTTGGATGGCCATTTTGAAGTAAAACTTCAAATGGCCATAACATTTGATAGAAAAGTCAGTTTTGGACAAACATGGACTTTCTGGAAAGCTCTCAGAGTTATCTTCACACAGAAATCATAAATTTTAGATTTTGATGAAGTTTTTAGAATCAATTTTAAGAAATTAATCTACCGAATTTTAAATTTAAAACTGGCAATTTTTTTTCCACATGTAAGATTTGTTCAATTTTGATTTTTATTCTTCTCAACATGTAAAATGAACATGGAGGAATGATGTTGGGTAATTCTAAGAGTGTTATCAAGGTTCAATTTATGGATTTAGTTTCATTTGATATATTTTACATCTTTTGACAAAACACGGTTGAGAAAATTCTAAAATTGATTTTTGTGAAGTTCTAAAATGTCTTTCTTTGATGTTGAGGTCAAATTGAATTCATTAGAGCTTATTACATCCGAATTGAATTATTTCATTTCTTAATTTAAGTTTCCAATCTGAACTGTACATTTATTAGATTATTTTCAAATGCCAGATTTATAAAAAGAACAGAGTTCTTTCATTAACAACTATAATAATCCATTTGCCACTTCCAAACATGGAAAGCTTATCAAATATTGTCTAAACAATTAATTTATCCATCTTCTCATTCAAAAACAATAAGGCAACATTTGATATTTCAAATTTTAATAAATACAAGGAACAAAATGCTATATTTTTTCTCCCATACGCATTTTCCTTTTTTAACAGAGATTTTAAAACACAACAACAATTATATTGCAATACAATACTACAATTTGAGAAAGGGATGTATTTCTTTCATTGATTTCAACATCACATTACAACTTCATCTTTTCCATAAATTTCAATTTACAAAATACAAGTAGATCTCATTCTGTCATGTTATTTCCAAAACAGAGATTGGATACATACTCTTTACATTTCTCAATTCCAATTTAGACTTCCATTTACAAGACAATAACTTCCCATTACAAAATTTACACAACTCATCCACTCAAGGTGGGAAAGGTTACATTGAATTTTCTCAAAAGGGAAAAGACAGTCAAACTATAATTTCTCCAAGCTCCAAAATAGTAGCATGTTGATTTCTTCATCCCTTCATTTGATCACAACAAGAAAGAGGGAAAGGAAACACTTTCCACCCAACCAAGACATCCAATGGGAAAGGAGAAGCCATCTTTCCCCATTGGCCTCCGAGCCCCAACCATATTGAAATGGAGCATGAATATCAACACATGGCAACATAGGCTTCTTTCACATACAAACAACATTCCTTTCACATGCAAGAACAACAAAAGCATAAAACAAGAAAGATTTAGTTCATAACTACATACAAATAGTTTCAATCAATACATAGGCTTGATTAAGCAAGCCAAACAAGAGCAAGAACTATGGGGAATCTCCTTATGTCCTCCCAAGTTGGAATTGGGCATCCACCAAATGCATACCGCCAATAAACATATCAAAATCCCATAAACCTTATATCTCCCAACCCCTCCTTATGCCCCCCCAAAGTTTATCCCTTATGCCCCCTATAGTAAGAAATGCAAGCAGTTTCTTTTCCAAGGTGGATCCCAAAACAAAACTCCCTCCACAATAAAATAAGTGCCATTGGCAATCCCTTATGCCCCCCCCCCCCCCCCCCCCGCCCATATGAAACCCCATAGTCTTCTCCTACACCTTTCCCTAAGAAATCTACCCAACCAGCCATGAATGCAAAACACAATCACCATTTCAAAAATTCATGCAAGAAAAGGGAAAAAAAACATATAAAAGGGACAAGATCCTACCTCTCCATAGTGGAGATTATTTTCCCAAACAAGCAGTTCCTTCAGTGCTCAAAATGTAGTCCCAAAACAACAAGGTATAAGCATGCAAAATAATTTCCAACTCCTTCCTCAAAGCAAGCTCCAACAACAATAAAATTCGACCCAAGGAGGAAAAAGCAAAGTTTCAACAACCCAAATAAGAGGAAGAATTTGAATTTTAAAGGAGAGGGAGGGAGAGGATGATGTGGATTCCAAGTGGGATGCCACATCATTCTTACTCAACTCCAAAAGGAGAAAGTCAACCTCACAATTAATCATAATAAATGGAGATGACAAGCAACTTACACACTCAAAATTAACCCATACTTTAACAAGGACTGAATTAAAAATTTGTAAGCAAAGTGCAATGAAGACTTACACATAGTCATTTCAAAATACAATTAAAAGATTAATTTTGACTCCAAAACGATAGGTATGGTTGGTGGATGATTTTAAGAGGTGTGGGACAAGTTTAACTTGTCCCACAAGCCTCAAAATGCAGCCCTTAAGGACCAATTCTAATTCCTTTGAGGATGGAGTGTTCTACACTCCAAAATTTTAGTTACACAAATTGCACATCACTTACACATCTTCTTACACATTCGTACAAAATGCATTAATATCTATGACTTCATTTATTACATACTTTTGACATAATGATTTATTTATTTAACATATGGTTATACATGACACATAATCCAATTTAATTAATAACTAAGACAACAACTTTATTACTTACATTCCACATCCCAATTAAATTTAATAAAGTTTAACTATATGACTATCACATTAAAATCACATTTAAATTAATAAAAAGAACACTTTACAAATAAAACATACAACAATAATAAAAGGGAACACATAAATAAAACACATGGTCACATATAATGGAAATCCCCCCCATGGGAAATCCTAACACAACACAACACACAAACAATTACAGTTGCCATGGTGACCCCGTTGAGTTCATCCAGAATTTCAATATGGTTAGTCTCCAGTCCCCTGACATTGTTGTGATATTTTAACCTGCAAAATAACAACACCTCCTTCGGCCTCATGGCCATATCAGAACATCCAAAATGATATAAGCAACATATAAATATCAAATCCAAATCACAACAATATCAAGAATTCAACATTATCATTTTAAAATTCAATTTTTCCACTATATCATCATCCAATGAATCTCTATACTAGAGCTACTCATAATATCAAATGTCACATGTCTAAAATCAACATCAATAACCTATCCATATCAAGTAGTATATCATCATCCATATATAATAATGTCTCCAATAATCATCATGCATGCTAACTGAATCAAGGTCCATAATAATCCATGATCTAACATATACACATCATACTAAATCAAAACATAATAATGTCCCAAAATGAGATCAACAGTAGCAAGATTAGTATCTAAATAGTGTCAAAGGGAAGTGGGCACTACATCCCCCTCCCCTTAGACTCGACTTCCTCCTGGAAGTCACTGGAACAAATGTGGAAACTACACTCATAATACTATGGCATCCTCCCAAGTGGCTGCAGTCTCTTCATATCTATCCCACTGCACCCGTACCTAATCAATCTCTCTTTCTCGAAGGCTCAGGGTCCTGTGATCTATGATACGGATGTGCTTCACCGTTACTTGCCCTTGATCCTACACTTGCAATGATGTCCATTCCAACACATGAGAAGGATCTACAATATACCTCCTAAGGACATAAACATGAAACACATCATGTACTTGAGACAAGATGGGTGGCAATGCTAGACGATAGGCCAAAGGGCCGATACGCTCCAAGATCTCAAAAGGACCAATGAATCAAGGAGCTAACTTAGAACCTTTTCCATAGCGGATAGGGATCTTGTGTGGCCTAACATGAAGGAACACCTTCATGCCCACATCAAAGCTATGATCAATCCTATGCTGATCTGCATACTTCTTCTAGTTGTCCTGTGCCTCCTGTAATCTCTGCCTAATCAACACTACTGCTCCATGTCCTACAAAAGAGCTAGTCCAAGAGATACTCTATCCTCCAACCTATCCCAGCTAAGGGGTGTCCTACACTCTCTACCATATAATGCCTGAAAAGGAGCCATGCCTATAGAACTCTGAAAACTATTATTGTAGGAAAACTCCACTAAGTATAGGTACTCCTCCCACTTAGACTGTTGATCCATCACGTACATCCTGAGCATATCCTCTAAAATTTGATTCACTCACTCAGTCTATCCATCTGTCTCAGGATGATATGCCGTGCTGAAATTAATCCTCATCCCAAGGACATACTGCATGGTAGTCCAGAAGCATGAAGTGTACACAGGATCGCGGTCACAAATGATCTTCTATGGAATCCCGTACAACCTGTCGATCTCATCTAAATATACTCATACCACTACTCTAACTGTATAAGTGGTCTTCACCAGAGAAAAGTGAGCCACTTTTTTCAATTTATCAACCGTGACCATAATGGCATCGTGGTGATATCTCGACATAGGTAGTCCAACAATGAAATACATGGAAATGGTGTCCCACTTCCATTCTGGAATGGCATGAGGATAAAGAAGGCCTGTTGGATGTTGATGCTCAGCCTTAACCCTTCTTAACTCTAAACACCGTGACACAAACTAAGCTACATCTTGATGAAGTCCTCTCCAGTGGTACAACTTTCTCAATGTAGCATGCATCTTCTTCACCCCAGGGTGGGCTGAATAGGGTGCATGATGTGCCTCAGTCAAGATGTCTTGCCTCAATCCTCTGTCTCTGGGAACATATATCCTACTTTTAGATCTGAGAAAACCATCTTCCTCTAAGGTGAAACCATCAAAAGTCCCCTCAAGGGGTCTCTGTGACTTTATCTCTACTCATATTGTTATGTAGAAGTTACCAAGAGGAAGCTGCTAAAGAATCCTGCTCCGTAAATCTATGCTCACTGTAGTGGCCATAGCCACATGTCTTCATCTACTACCACATTCTCCTTCCCCTTCACATGCTCTATCTCCATGTCATACTCACAAAGAAACTCCATCCAATGTCGTTGACGAGCGTTTAGATTGGGCTGCGTGAAGAGGTGGCGAAGACTCAAATGATCTATCTTGAGTGTGAATCTTCGTCCAAGAAGAAAATGTCTCCATCTAACCAAATCATGCAAAACTATCACAAGCTCAAGATCATCGGTAGGATGATTAAGCTTGTGATCCTTGAGGTTGCGACACTCAAAAGCTATAACCCTTCCATCCTACATCAACACACCTCCAAGCCCTGCTAAAGAAGCATTTGTGTAAACAAAGAACTCTCCTTGTGGATCCAACACTATAAGAATGGGTGCTGTAGTGAGGCACTCCTTCAGTTTCTTGAAGGCCTACTTGCATCTATCCATCCAAACAAACTTCTTCCCTTTCCTCTGAAGTGAACTGATAGGGTGTGCAATCTGAGAGAAGTCTTGAACAAATCTCCGGTAGTATCCTGCTAGCCCCATGAAGCTGTGCACCTCGGTCATTGTAGTGGGTGTTGGCCAATCCATAAGGGCTATAATCTTGGAAGGATCAACTGTGATACCTTCCCTAGAAATAACATGACCCAAACACTGCACCTCTGAATGAAAGAAAGCACACTTCTCCAAGTTCTCGTAAAGCTTCAGCTCATGAAGGCACTAAAGAACCTGTTGAAGGTGCCCCTCATGCTCCTCAGGTGTACATGAGTATATCAAGATATCATCGAAGAAGATGAGCACAAAGTGATCTAAAAATTTTATGAATACCCCATTCATCAAACTCATGAACACTGTAGGGGCATTCGTCAAACCAAAAGGCACCACTGTGAACTCATAGTGCCCATATCTTGTGCAGAAGGTAGTCTTATGAATGTCTACCTCCAAAATCCTCAACTGATGGTAGCCTAACTTGAGATCAATCTTAGACAACACTGTGGATCCCTTCATCTGATCAAACAAGTCATCAATATGAGGAAGAGGGTAACTATTCTTGATCGTCACTTTTTTCAACTGTTGGTAATCAATACACAATGACAATGATCCATCATTCTTCTTCACGAAAATCACTGGTGCACCCCAAGGGGATACACTAGGATGGATAAGGCCTTTCTCCAAAAGGCTGTCAAGCTATAACTTGAGCTCACAAAGCTCTGGGGTGGTCATCTGATAAGGTGCCCATGAGATAGGCTCTGCTCCAAGAATTAGGTCTATGTGGAAATCAATTTCACATGGAGGTGGCATACCTGGTAACTCCCTTGGAAAAACATTGAAAAACTCTCTCAAGATGGGATGATCATCTAGAGATGGTCCACTAAACCCATCCTCTGACCTATCACTAACTGTAATAGCGTACATCAGACATCCCCATCACACACACTGCTTGAGCTGTATAGTAGAGATGACGTGAATAGAAATGGGTCTTCTGACCCCCGAGATCACCTACTCTACTCCCAAATCATCTGCATAAGCAATAGTCTTATGATAACAATCCATCCTGGCCCTATGTGTAGATAACCAATCCAAGCCTTAAATGATTCCATACAAGCCCAAAGGAAGAATATGGAGATCTAAGGTGGTGGTGAAAGGTCCCAAATCCACAAAAAACTCCTTAACTAAGGATTCCACAAAGATCTTGGCTCCAAAAGCCATCTCAACATCCTAACTAAGACCCTTCCTAACTACCACCAGCCTACATCACTCTACTAAAGATGGTACAATGAAAGAATCAGAAGAACCGGAATCAAACAATACAGAGATAGGAATACCACTAATGCTACCTATGGTCTCAATGATTGTGATCTGGTGCTCTACTTGGTGGTTCTCAACCGCTACATAAATCCTATGGTTGTGCCCCATGTCACCAACTATCAGCTCAGAAACTACTGCCTTACCCTTCTTAGGGTTCTGAGGTCAATCTCTCAAGAAATGTCTAGCTACTCCACATCCAAAACAACCTCCTGATCCTCTCCAAGGAGTAACACCTCTAGTAGGTGCCCTAGAAGCCTGCGGTGTGGATCTTGATGACCCAGTTGTGGTCTACTGTGGACTCTGTTGGTGAGCTCTACCTGACTGATCTCTAGGTCCACCCTATGTCCTAATGGGACCCCTAGGAGGAGGCCCCATGCTCTGACCTCTATGTGCATCAGCAATCTGTGGAGGTCTATACGGTGGGCAAGACTATTACTACTACTACTGTAGCCTAAAGGATGACTGTGTTGAATGCTACCCACCATGAGGAGGAGGTATGGAACCTATCGATCTACTATCTTACATCTACTAAATGTGACTCCTAACTTAGTCTCTAGCCTATTGGGTCTTACCTCGAGTCTCCTCTACAATATAGTCCTTCTCGATGGCCTCTGCTAAAGTCTGTGGGTAGTGAATCCAAACTGCACCTCCAATTTCCAAGTTTAGGCCCTAGATGAACCTGTGAATCTGCACCTACTCATCCTACATATACTCAACATACTGAAGTAGATCTAGAAATCTACTCTCATACTCTGCTATTGAAAGGGTATCCTATCAGAGGTCATAGAACTCGTCAATCCTCCGTTGGATGAACCTCTGTTACAGGTACCTACTCCTTAATCTCTCCTCAAATAGCTCCCAAGTCACTATCTCTGAATCTATATGGAGCTTCTGCTCCTCTATCCTCCACCATACTCGTGCTCCATTCCTCAGTAGATGGATCACAACACGAGCATTCATGTTGCTAGAACAAGGAAAAATCTTAAAACAATTGCTCAAGCTGACCAGCTAGGCCTCTGCTTGAAATCCCAATGTGTCACCTGAATAATGTGATGACCTAAGCTTCAGGATCTCCCTGATTTGATCCACAACTGTGGTCTGACGGCCTCTAGGCCTCTCTACAACCTCATCTTTAAGCCTAGGGCTCCGAGACCTCTCTCTATGCTCTAGAACTCTGTCACCCTACCTCGTAGGTGGGGAATATGCTCTGATTGACTCTGCATGGGAGTTCTCTCCTCTATGCTCCTCACTGAGTGGAGGAGGTGCATGTCCCTCAATAGAAGTAACTCTATCATGTCTACCTGAATTCCCTCCTACTGATCCTCCATGTAAGGTGGCATTAACATCCTGAAGGGTCTATAAGATCTATGGCAGGATATCCGCTACACCTTGATCTAGTGGTGGTGGTGGCGGCGGCGGTGGTGACTCCGAGTCTCTGTGAATGTTCCTCTCACTCCGTCTGAGCCTCTTGCATAGACCAAAGAGAGGGTTAGTTCATTACTTCAAGCCCTTTTTCTTTAGTTTCTAAGTTTGCTATCATGTTCAATTTTCAACTAGTTTTGTTTTATAGATTAACAGGTTTACTAGTTTTAAAGTTTCAAGTCTCAATTTTCTAGTGTTCCCAATGGTATAGGCCTTTGAACCATTGCTCTAATACTAAGTGTAATTCCCACTTCAAACTACCACTTGAGACCAAGAAACAACTAGGTTTAGCTAGGAAAAAAATTATGGAATAATTTTTTTTAGTTAAGGGTGTTTACAACGAAGGTTATAAGATCATAGTTATCACAAATGAGGTTTAGGTTAACAATCAGAATTGACTTACATGAATGGTTCTAAAAAATCTCACAATAAGCAAAAGGTCAAACAAGGGAATTAAATTCGTCACTTAGGTTAGGAGAGTAAATTCCTCGCATCTCTTGTCCTAACAAGCTTGTAGGGTTTAACTCAAATTTTCATACACTTAGAGTCATCAAAAATTTCCTAAATCATGCTCATTGGATAGGAAATTTTCTCACCTTTCCATCCATATAAAGAAGTCCTCCTAACTCCTTATAAAACCCAAGTTATGGGCCAG
Organism: Taxus chinensis; assembly: GCA_019776745.2. Taxonomy (NCBI): domain Eukaryota; kingdom Viridiplantae; phylum Streptophyta; class Pinopsida; order Cupressales; family Taxaceae; genus Taxus; species Taxus chinensis. Next base: position 43,283,221 of record CM034157.1, on the reverse strand, counting down.
CAGAGTTTTAGGGAGAATTTTTCCCTTGGGAAGGTTGGCGGAGCAGGGAGGAAAATTGAGAATTTTTCCTTCCTTTCACGTAAAGGCACAAGACACCTCCGTGCGCCCACGGGGTCGACGAAGGGGGCACGTGGAGCTTTTCGATTGGCATAGGGAGACGCAGACCAGTGGGGCACATTAGGATTAAGAAATTTTTAGGTGAAAATCCCAATGAAAAAAAGGATGCACACCTCTGCCAAGGAAAACCCATGCCACGTGTTGAGAGCCTATTGGTGGCAGGGAAAAATTGGGAATTTTTCCCAAAGTCCAAACCCAAAATTTTCCAAATGAAAATTTTCCTCCAAACCTCCACCCTTTCTAAAAGTTCCACATTGCATCCTGTGATTGCACACAGGTTGGCGGAGAGGTGGGGAAAATTTTGTGATTTGATCTAAAAGTTTAAAAAGTCAAAATAACTTGCACGGGTCTGTACGACTGATAGGACACGTGTCATTAGCCCATTGGTTACGGGGGTGTGGAGAAATTTGGGAAAATTTTCCCAAGGGAAATTTTTTCAAAAGTTAAGTTTTTTTTCAATAAGATTCATCCCTCCCAAGTGCCACGTGGTGACACATGATTCGTTGAGAGTGTTGCGGGGCAACAGAATTTTTGGGGAATTTTTTTTCAAGTTCAAATTTTGATTTTTATATGGTTAGATTTATTTTTGGATGACCATTTTGAAGTAAGACTTCAAATGGCCATAACTTTTGATAGAGAAGTCATTTTTGGACAAACAAGGACTTTCTGGAAATATCTTGGAGTCCTCTTTGCACAACATTCATAATTTTTGGATTTTAATAAGGGTTTAAGAATCAATTTTAAGAAATTGATCTGTAGGGTTTTGCATTTAAAACTGGCAATTTTTTTTCCACATGTAAGATTTATTCAATTTTGATTTTTCTTCTTCTCAACATGTAAAATGAACATGGATGAATGATGTTAGGTAAGTATAAGAGTGTTATCAAGGTTCAATTTATGGATTTATTTGCATTTGATATACTTTACATCTTTTGACAGAACACGGTCGAACAAATTATAAAAGTGATTTTTTTGAAGTTCTAAATTTTCTTTATTTGATGTTGAGGTCAAATTGAATTCATTAGAGCTTATTACATCTGAATTGCATTATTTAATTTCTTAATTTGAGTTATAGATATGAAAATTAATTTATTAGATTATTTTCAAATGCCAGATTTATGAAAAGAACAAAGTTCTTTCATTAACAACTATAATAATCCATTTTCCACTTCCAAACATGGAAAGCTTATAAAATCTTGTCTAAACAATTAATTTATCCATCTTCTCATTCAAAAACAATAAGGAAAAATTTGATATTTCGAATTTTATAAATACAAGGAACAAAATGCTGTATTTTTTCTCCCACATGCATTTTCCTATTTCAACAGAGATTTTAAAACACAACAATTATATTGCAATACAATAGTACAATTTGAGAAAGGAATGTATTTCTTTCATTGATTTAGACATCACATTACAACTTCATCTTTTCCATAAATTTTAATTTACAAAACACAAGTAGATCTCATTTTGTCATGTTATTTCCAAAACAGAGATTGGATACAACTCTCTACATTTCTCAATTCAAATTCAAACTTCCATTTACAAGACAATAACTTCGCATTACCAAAATTACACAACTCATCCACTCAAGGTGGGAAAGGTTACATTGAATTTTCTCAAAAGGGAAAAGACTATCAAACTGTAATTTCTACAAGCTCCAAAACAACATCATGCTGATTTTTTCATCCCTTCATTTGATCACAACAAGGAAGGGGGAAAGGAAATTCTCTCCACCCAACCAAGACATCCAATGGGTAAGGAGAATCCATATTTCCCCATTGGCCCCTGAGCCCCAACCATATTTAATTGGAGCATGAATATCAACACATGGCAACATAGGATTCTTTCACATACAAACACATTTTCACATTCACATAAAATCATAAAATGAGTAAGATGTAGTTCACAACTACATCAAACAGTTACAATAAAAAAAAATGCTTCCTCAAGCAAACGAAACAAGAGCAAGAGCTATGGGGATCTCCTTATACCTCCCAAGTTGGAATTGGGCATCCACCAAATGCATACTACCATTAAACATACCAAATCCCATAAACCTCATATCTCCCAAACCCCTCCTTATGCCCCCCCAAAGTTTCTCTCTTATGCCCCCCCGAAGAGTAAGAAATGCAAGCAATTTATTGTCGTAGGTGGATCCCAAACCAACACTCCCTCCAAAAGAATAAGTTTTATTGGTAATCCCTTATGCACCCCCATGTGAAACCCCATAGTCTTCTTGTACACCTTTCCCTAAGCATTCTACCCAACCAGCTAAGAATGCAAACACAAATACAATTCAAAAATGCATGCAAGAAGAGGGAAAATCAACATTTTACAAAGGCAAGACTCTACCTCTCCATAGTGGAGATTGTTTTCCCAAACAACGGTTCCTTAAGTGCTCAAAATGTAGTCCAACACAACAAGGTATAAGCATGCAAAAATTATTTCCCACTCCTTCCACAAAGCAAGTAGCCATAAAAATTCAAGCCAAGGATCAGAGAGAAAAGTTTCAACAACCATAAACAAAGGAAGAATTTGAATTTTAAAGGAGATGGAGGGAGAGGATGATGTGGATTCCAAGTGGGATGCCACATCATTCTTACTCAACTCCAAAAGGATAAATTTATCCTCAAAATCAATCACAATAAATGGAGATGACAAATAACTTACACACTCAAAATTAACCCATACATTAACAAGGACTGAATTAAAAATTTGTAAGTAAAGTGCAATAAAGACTTATACATAGTCATTTCAAAATTTAATTATAAAGGCTAAAATTTACTCCCAAACCATAGACATGGTTGGTGTAAGATTTTAAGAGGTGTGGGACAAGTGTAACTTGTCCCACAAGCCTCAAAATGCAGCCCTCAAGGACAAATTCGAATTCCTTTGAGGATGAAGTGTTCTACACTCCAAAATCTGACTTGCACAAACTTTCACATCACTTACACATCTCTTACATCCTCTTACACATTCTTACAACATGAATTAATATCTATGAATTTATTTATTACATACTTTTGACATAATGATTTATTTATTTAACATATGGTTATACATGACACAAATCCAATTTAATTAATAGCCAAGACAACACTTTATTTCTTACATTCCGCATCCCAATTAAATTTAGATAAAGTTTAAGTATATGACTATCACATTAAAATTAAATAATAAAATGAACACTTTACAAATAAAAAATACATACAAAAATAATAAAAAGGGAGCACATAAATAAAACACATATATCTCATGGCCACATATAATGGAAATCCCGCCCATGGGAAATCCTTACACAACACACAAACAATTATAGTTGTCATGGTGACCCCATTGAGTTCATCCATAATTTCAATATGGTTAGTCTCCAGTCCTTTGACATTGTTGTGATATTTTAACTTGTAAACTAACAACACCTCCTTCGGCCTCGTGGCCATATCAAAACATCAAAAATGATATAAGCAACATGTAGATATCAAATCCAAGTCACAACAATATCAAGAATTTAACATTATAATTTTAAAATTCAATTTTGCCAATATATCATCATCCAATGAATTTCTATACTAGAGCTACTCATAATATCAAATGTCACATGTCAAAATCAATATCAATAACCTATCCATATATAATAATGTCTCCAATAATCATCATGCATGCTAACTGAATCAAGGTCCATAATAATCCATGATCTAACATATACACATCATACTAAATCAAAACATAATAATGTCCAAAATGAGATCAACAGTAGCAAGATTAATATCTAAACAGTGTCAAAGGGAAGTGGGCACTACATGAGGTGTGTGGATTCTTGGGCCATAAAGGGTATTATAGAAATTTTATCAAGGGATATGAAAACATTTTTGTGTCCCTAAAGGAGTTACTCAAAGGAAAAGGAACATTTTATTGGGGAGAGCCGCAACAACACACATTTGAGGCATTGAAGGAGAGACTTACTGCAATGCATATTCTACATTTTCCCTCATGGAGCCAATCGTTTCATGTACATATGGACTCTTATGGCATGGCCACTGGAACAATGTTAGCTCATCCTATCTATATTTCTAGTAGAAAGTTTACTCATATGGAATAGAATTATATAACTACAGAGCGTGAGGCCTTCTCAATGATTTCTGTGATGCATAAGTTCAGACAGTACTTGTTAGAAACACCTTTTGTATTTTAGACACATCATATGAAATTAAAATACTTGGGAAGCCTATTTTATAGGGGCAAATATGTCGATGACTTCTCTTATTCCAAGAATTTGAATTTATAGTCATGGTAGAACTAGGTAAAATTAAATTTGGCCCAGACCACTTAAAAAGAATTTAGTTAGGGAAGGAAGTGTAGACAATTTAAGATACAATGTTAAATGCATAGTTGTACACGTTACATCTCACTCCTTAAAAATTCAAGGATATTGTTGTCTTTTTACACAGAGGTATGATGCCAGAAGGAATGAAATTATTAGAGAAGAAACAACTTGCAATTCGTGTTGCACCCTTCATGTTTGTCAGTGGTGACTTATACAAGCTAGGTCGAGATTAATTATTACATTGTTATGTATTATAACATGAACGCACATATATCATTGAAGAGGTTCATGGCAGTATTATAGGTTGGCATTATCCAGGTGACACCACTGAGTGCAAGATTCTACTCGCTTGATTATTGTGGGAGTCCTTATACAAGGATTATAAAGAGTATTGCAAGGCATGTGATCACTTTCCGCACCTTGGTAAACCTAGAAAAAGAGATGAAATGCCTTTGAGGCCTATCACTATTGCATAAATATTTGAAAAATGGGAAATATACTTTATGGGTCCTATTTCCCTAGCCGCGTGTAGAACCAAATCACACTGCATCATCACTTGTTCAAATTATCTTACAAGGTAGGAAGAATAAACACCTACAAAGGATTGTATAGTAGCTACAACAAAAAAGTTCTTATGGGAAAATATTCTTACTAGGTATGAATGTCCATTGAGTTTGACAAGCGATAGGGGCACACACTTCTTGAATGAGACAATAAGGATATTTTTGAATGAATTTCTGGTCACACACCAAAAGACTACACCTTATCACCCTCAAGAAAATGGGACTACTGAGGCCTTCAACAAGATATTGAGCCAAACTTTATCAAAAAAATTTGATGTTGGAAGGCACGATTGGGCTAATAAAATGTCTGTTATACTTTGGGCATATAGAACAACTTAAAAAAAAATTGAATAAGGCCCCACCCTTTTAGTTGGTGTTTGGTGTAGAAGTAGTTCTTCCCATGGAATTCATGTTACCTTCTTTGTTTATTATGCACACAAGAGGTCTAGCTGATAAGAAAGTATTAGAAGAGAGAATTGACAACTTAATACAGCTGGATGAGAGGCGCACCATAGCATGTAGGAGTTAGAAGTAGGAAAAGTATAGGAAGAAGGTATGACATGATAGACACATCAGGGATAAGAAGCTTCTGGTTGGAAAAATGGTACTTCTTTATGATTCCAAGTTTTTATGCCATCTCAACAAACTTAAGTTGGATTGGTTAGGACCATATGTTATCACTCACATATTTGAATCAGGTGCTTGTCAGTTAGAGGTACTTTATGGAACACAATTACCTGGTTACTTTAACGGGAGTAGGATGAAACACTAATATAAACAAGTCTTCTTGGTGTTTTTTAATAAGGAGTATTACGAGTTAGTATAGATTTCCCTTTCTGTATTTATTTTAATGTATTTCCTTATTCATCGCTATGATTTGTTAATTTAGTTTGATTTTTTTTTAATAAGCATGTTTGCGCGCTAGAAGCTAACTACAATCTAAAGTATTAATATGTGAAGAGGACTGCACATACCATTGGTGTGGGGTGGTTGTTATTTGTTATAGAAAAATGGGTACACATAAGAACAAAAATTTTACATGTGTTTTTCAAGTATGGAAAGGAGCTGATAGAAAGATGATTGCTCTTAGAGAAGACCATAGCTGGAAATAAATGAATGAACAGTATAATGCAAGGTAAGATGCAACTATAGAAAATATTAGAGGAAGGTGTAGTGGTGAGGTACTTCAGCGCAGGGATGCGCACAGAAGGAGTTCTATAGCTAGAAGGTAGGAAGATGTGCTAGAAGGTTATATCTAGGGCACAAAGGTGTACTGCATGGAAATTGGGAAAATGATCAATTAATGAGAGGATTGGTGGTAGGTAAATGAGGAATAAATGTAATAACTTTTCAAAAATCTATATAAGTATGTGATGCAGATTCATTTTTACCTTTGTAATCACAAGTATTCGAGCGAGCTAATTTGTGACCGAGCCAAGCGGAACATGTTGAGATGTAGAGAGCTGAGAAACTAGGTGTGGAAAGTATATTTGTGCACAGGAGTGGCTTACGTCCCCATTAGAGAAGGAGCTAGGCCATGTGGTTTCAAGCTAGGGCACGTGTTTTCAAGCTATGGAACAAGGTCTTACTTGAAAGAGAAGAAAAGGTGAGATTTTTATCATGGCACTGAAGAAAGCACATGAAGGAGGAATAAAGGGGAAGAAAAATGTGGAAGTCAAGGTTGAAGTTTCTCCCAAGAGCAATTTTTCAAAGATGCATTATCCCAAAGATGTACTTGTTGGGATAGATTGGGATTACCATATCCGCAGATGCAAAGTAAGTGATTACAACAACCACACCACCAACAACAAGGGATATTTGGACACTTTGTTGAATAAGAAGACCAACAAGTGCATGGTGGATGACATGCCAGTAAATGATGATGTTGGGGAAAAAAAAATTTAGGAAGGGAGGGGTATATCAACTATATGAACTCCCATATTTTGGAAAATCAAAAAAATTATACTAATGGCTTATGAGTAGATTCCACGAGGACTTCATCTATTTTTATTGACGGCAGGTAAGCATCACCACACCTTTGATTGCCACATTGACAAGATTAAAGGGTATAGGGGTAGAGGTTATTAGTGATCTAACCAATAAGGTAGTTGTTATAGACACAAGCAAGGAGCTAGGATGCTCCAAGGGTCCGTGCAGAATGGAAATATACAAAATAAGGAAAAACTCGGTGGTACAGGAAGCCGCACATCTTCTCACTAAACTAAATGATCAAGAGAGATGGTCGCAGGTAAACACCATGTGGCTACATGTGACCAAGAAGATTTCATAAGGAGAAGTCTACAATCTACCAGGATATATAACAAAAATAATTATTGAGGAAGCACGCACAAGTGAAAAGATAATTTTTGGTTCTATCCTATTATCTCTTGTGTTTATAGAAATTGGAGTGCCCGATGGGCCAAAGAACAAAATTTGGGAATACCATGCGAAAAAGAAGTCCCTTGTGGAGATATTTGAGAAGTATTTCTATAAAGCAATAATGAGTGGCTCATTTAAGAAAATGGCAGAAGTATGGTATGATAGACTATGCACGGCCTTTTCTGAGGAATGGTGCATTCCAAAGGATTTACCTTCATTAGTGGGTAAGGGAGTGCATTTCACAATGTATCAGTATTTTTTCATCTCGTGGTTTATAATAAAGGATGGTACATAGATTCCAAGGTGCAAATTTCCATACACCTTCAAAACATGTTATTTCTAGGCCTTAGTACATTGGTTTACTGATGTGGGCCAGTTGAGATTTAATGTGAACAAGGTAGATTGTGACTACAATACTCTCATAAAAACTTACATTTATCCATGTCAGTTTGCCTACATTGAGAGGATTATTTCAAATATTATAAGTATGAACCCGGTGAGTTTGGCTATTGGGGATAGTGGAGCCCAACTCATTTATCTCTACCTCAATTCTAGGTTATAGAATGACATGTATGTGGATAATGATTTCCTGCTCCCACAGTCACCTAAGGGAAAACATAGTTGAAAATGTGGAAGCTCAGAATCATTCCTCGACCATAGAGATAGACGAAGAAGAAGAACACAAGGATGGTGAAGACTTAGAGAATAGAGACCAGAGGCATCCCACAAACAAATAGTAAAAAGAGCACACAAATACTCCACCACATGCATAAGGAGGACAGGAAGACTTAGAAGTTGATATAGTCCAAGAGGAGCGCCAGTCCAAGAGGGTGTTCAGAAGAGCTAGGACCCAAGGCACTACAACATCTCAACCTTTAAGAAGGTCTCCTCAAATCTCCCCTCAAAATGATGCACTTGAGAATAAGAGAAGAAAAAATATGAATCTTAACAAGGAGGAGAAGGAGTTTGAAGAGAGCGCACTAGGTACCCTAGTTCAACCTAAATATGTGGAGGAAACCAAGGATGAGGAAATAATAGATGAAGAAGAAGGGGTGAAAGAATCAAAATAAGTAGTGCATGGGAAAACCAGTGCACACATGACAACTCAGGTAGGAGAAGGGCCAACTCAAGATCTTGACGCTCATGTTACTAAGGGGCCAAGGCCAAAGAGAAGTGAATAATATGTTGTCCCTAGTCTAGGCTATGCTGAGGACACAAGAAAAATCACCCACACCTAGTTTCAAATCATTGTGGGCCATAAGGAATTATATGGGTGGGAGCTGATGGACCCAGATATGGCCACTACACACACAAGCAAGCAACTATCCTAGTCCATGTAGACTCATATGGATAAACCATATTGTGACATGTGCAAGGAGTCTTGTGTCTTGCAAAGAGTGAAGAAGGCATCCAAAAGTAGGCACATGACAATAAAGCCTACTCTCGTGTCTGATGAGTAGGTCAAAAATGCCTTGGTCAAGTTATCCGCTGAGGTGGCACAAATAAATATTGATAAGGCCACCACCATTCAAGCGCTGATGGAGAATAAGAAAGATATAACTACAAATATAACATGTTTAAAGGAAGAGAAGGATTGAGAACAGAAAAATAATGAGGCCTTCGTAAGGATGGTAGAGGAAATTAGTGATCACATCCTCAAAGTAAGGCCTCATCTAAAACCTAAGGTACCTGAAAAGTTTCCTTCTGTTATACATTATGTGCGCACTTTGGTTGATTTGGTGTTAGAAGATAAACCAATTCAAATGCCCTCACAAAAAGATGTTGAACAAGAAGAAGTGAGAGAAAGGAACTCTATGCTTGGAAAAATTTCAACTTGTGACACATTGCTCTAAAATTTAAAGGATGAACTGAAGAAAGCTCACCAAGATCTCAATTTGTGTGCAACACCAGAAGTTGTAATAAGGACCAAAACGCTAGTAAAAGATAATAAAGTTCTGGCAGTTATGAAAGATGATACTTTAGGGCAAGCAAATAGATTGGCATTGGTGTAACAAAAGTGTGAAGCCCTTGCAAAAGCCTAGGATCCACATAAGGAGAGGATTGATGAGATTGGGAAGCACATTGTACAGAATATGGATCTCCTAGAAGGAATGATATTAGGTATTGCTAATGTTGTCTGAGTATGAAAAAATGAGAAAGAGAAGATAACTCAAGATGAACTAGATGCCATAGCCACATATATTCTAGAGAAGATAAGGACAATGCTGAGTGAATGGTAGACATTGGAGGATGAAATCAAATTTGAATATCAAGATTTGATCCTCCTAATTGAAGAAGAGGGTGTTGCAGAGTGAAGGTGCATTATTTTATATAGTGATTCTTTAAATCTATCATCAGTTATTCTTTATTATTTGGGGACATCAGAAAGAAGTCACATTCTCAGGATGATAATGTACTTTATTGTGGGGTAATGTTGAGTAGACAAAATATTGTTCTAAGGAGAAGACAAACAAAACATGCGTGCACAAGAACAAGGAGCATTTTAAGGCACAAGAAGATAGGGAAGGAAATGTGCGCCATAATAGTTTGGCTCAAGACTTAGCAGTTTTTATGGATAAGGGATATTTCTGGAGATAGTGTGTGAAGCACACATGAAGATGGAGACTTGAGCTATATGCAATGGTATTTTGGGAATGATTGACTGATAGGTGCCATTCATGGTTTCAGTTAATAATAAGGTTTCTTGTTGGATTTAACTACATGACATCTATTATTAGCACACTTGCATGTATGCAAGCTATTGTAAAGGTGCATGGCTGTTATCATCTTGCAACCTATTTTGAGAAGTGCATAGGCAGTGAAGGGAAAGTCCCCACCTCTATAAATATTTATTGAACTATGCAGTTTAGTGTGTGTGAAATATTGTAGAGTTAATTTGTTCGATATGATGCACACATGACTTATGGATATACTTTATAATGTAAGAATCTTATGTGTTTTACAATATTTAATGTCATGGGGTATTTTAGATGGATAATTTTGTTAAACATAACTAAATCTGGTTCATGTATGGTTAATCTTATTATAGTTATTGTTTAATTCATGAATATTTAAGATCTAGATTTGGATTATACACTGTGGAATGTTTATGTTTAATTATGGATCTGAATATGTTTTTCCATGATTGCATTAACATCATGCATAAGGAAATATAAAGAGGGACCTATTACCTTTGTGCACTTCAAGTGAGTGCTCAGCTTAGGCTGAGTGATGTGCCAGTGTGCCTGGGTTATTCACAATAGATTCTAGGCTGAGTCATGGGTTTTTAAACCATGACTTGGCCACCCTGCTCTTGTATTATTTTTTGTCATGGTCAAATAGAAATTGGGCCAGAGATTTGGTGAGAGTATTTGAATCTTTTACCATGGGATTTTGTAGGTAGCACTAATACAACTAGCATCTAACCGAGTAATCACCTACCCATGAGGATCAATGGCATCTTTTGTGTCCAGATTAAAATATGAGCCACAAGCTAACACGATATCATCACATTGAACAGAAACAAGAATAACCCCCCACATGAGCTATACCAGTTTGTTTGATTAAGGGAGAAATAGGAATAGGATTCTCACAATCAATTCATTCCCAGAAATCATCGAGGTCAAGGTGTTGGGTGTCACTATATCCTATCTCAGGTATAGTAGTTTCCAAAGAGGAGAGATGTTTGTGCCCTTTATAATGGATCTTCATAGTGAATGTGAATTTTGAGAAACTGGCTAGAGAGAAAAATATAGTCACCGATAGGCTTATGTGGCCAAGGCAAAAATATTCTGTAGTGAACTTCTCGATCCTCTGAATTTTACTTTCAAACCAACAGTGACCTTTTTTGGAAAAAGATGCGCCTAGAATTTTTTTAAAAACCTAAAAAATTCTTCGACGTGGCTACAATTTCTGGAGAGGGTGAATGGAATAGGAAACGATAGTTAATAGTGGAAAGTATGGTAGAAACATCCAATTTCCCTAGGTATTTATACACATTCCATTTTGAATAGGTTGGTAGGGTGCATTAAATGTGAAAATTAATGTATTATGGGGGACGGATAAAATTTGGCCACAAAACCTTGACTTGAGATTATAGAATGTGGATATGGAGAAAAATTTGAGCACAACTAGCCCATGTGACACTAGGACACCTGGGACACAGAAAGTCAAAATACCCCCAGTATGAAGAAGGTTGTGTATGATGCAATGAATGCAGGTTTGTGGTTTATAGCTGGCATGGAAGCACTTGGGACACTTGGGACAAGGAAAAATGAGACACCCATGATAAAATCAAATCAGGTAAGTCAAAAAAATCTTACATAGTCTACCCTTGAGACATTGGGATGCGAGTTCACTGTAAAGCCAAAATACCTACAATGTAAAAGGGACTTAACAAATTTTAGGGTTACAGAAAATGCGGGGATGCGAAGAACTAACTACACTGCAGCATAAGTGAAAAATATTCCTCTCAAATTCGAAATAACTACAACACAAGGGAAAGTTAGCCTAATGGATAAGGAGGGGAATCATCGAACTAAGAGCTCGATGGAACACAAGACATAAGGAACACCAAAACCTGAAATATCTACAAAATAATAGAAAAGTCCCCAAATTAAATTTTTTTAGAAATAAATAATTGTTGAAAATAACTCCATCTCTCTCTCTCAGACTTCACAAAGGGAAAAACATATCCTGTAAGAGTCAATTTATTAAAAAAAATTGAGAGCAAGGCAAAAATACACATATTTTTGCGCATTTGTCAACATCTGGGTCTTTCTGTGGATGAAATATCTTGACATAAGAAAGAGAACAAGGAAGGAAAAAGTACCCTAGAATATGTGGTTTTAATGCAGGTGCAAATCCATTGGGAAAAATATTTAAGAATAGAGAAATACATAAGAACAACACAGGCAACAAAAAACACAAACAAAAGACCAAAAACGGGAATATACAAGACTGTAGAAAGGATTGCCTAGTCATCTAGGACTAAAACAACCAAATACTACCCACTATATGGAAATGTAAGAGAGGCTCCATCCATATAGCTCAAACAAAATGAATCTTCACCAGCAAAGTGTCTAATTTTAAAAGGAACGAGTTAGAGAGAATTGAAATTACAATGACTTCCTTGAGGTTCTCACCTCTTGTCCAAAAGTAGGATAATGTCTCTAACCTAAAAGTCCCTAGATTTGGATTTCTTTTCAAATAGTTGTTTTACCTTCTACTGGTGTGAAAAAATTTTGTCCACCACTTGCAGCCTATCCTCATCAAACTTCTGCAGGTACATGATTTTTTCTCCAAGGCACTTGTGAAATTTGAATCCTAAATGGCCTTCATTAATTGCAAGGCTGGAAATTCCACTGTCACTGGTAGCTGAGATTTTGTTCCATACATCATCTGGAAATGAGACATCCCAATTTATCTTTTAGGTGTGATCATATCCACCCAAAGAGAATCATAGAGATTTTTGTGCCAAATCCTTTTGGATTCATTCACAAGCTTTCAAATCATAGCCACCAAGTTTTTATTTGTTAATTCTTCCTTTCCATTCCCTTGTGGGTAATAACTAGAGGAATGTGCAAGGGAAATACCATATTCATACCATAAGCTCATTAACTTATAAGAAGATAAATTAGGGGAATTTTCAGTAACAATTTTGTTTAGTACTCCAAACCTGATCAAGATTTTCTCCTTAATAAAATGGCATATAACTTCATAGGTTGTGATTTTTACTGGAATGGCTTCTACCCACTTCGTGAAGTAGGCAGTAACAGTCAGAACATGATAATTCCCAACACTTGATTTGGGATTGATATTTCCTACAAAATCTAACACCCACTATTTAAAGGGCTCTTCAATTACTACTGGTCTGAGAGGTGAGGTGGCTAGTTTGGGTCTATCAACAAAAGTTTGACATGCTTCAGATTTTGTGAACCATTTTGTTGCATCCTTGAATAAGGTTGGTCAATAGTAGCTTGCACACAATATTTTATGATCAGTCACAATAGATGGAAAAATTCTACCATGATCTTGATCATGAAATGCCATGAGCAACCTCTTATGTTGCTCTTTATCCACACATCAAAGAAACCTTCCATCAATCCCTCTTTTGAATAAGGAAATGTCCTAGAGCACATACTGTGCATATCTTAGCTTAATAAATCTATTTTCATTAAAACTCAGATGAGGTAGAAATTCTCCATATGTCATAAAATGATCAATATCGGTATACCATTCATGAGAAAAAGGACATTGCTAATATCAACATCTTCTTTGGGTAATCAATTCACAGAAACCCTTGCCTCAGACCAATTTGGTGGGCCTTATATGCAAATTGTACTCTTGTATTTTTTCCACCAAATTTCCTCTTTTCCACCAAATTTCCTCTTTAAGTCCCAAACTACTCTTGTGTGAGAATTGATTTAATAGTTGTATCAGGCACAAAGAAAATTGAGTGAGAATTGAGGATATATAAGTAGAATTGTTTGAATTTTTGAACTACAACAAAAAAATGATTCACCATTTGTGTATACTTTAATTTGTGATATTTCAAAACATAACTCATCAAAGAAATGGGAATCTCACATCCTTCAGGATTATTCTGTCTCAGAATGGCTACAAATGAATTCTTAGTGGTATAGCAATAGATTATGAAATCCCTTTAAAAGTCTAAACAAGAAAGAACTGGTGTTCTAGAAATTTATTTCTTGATGTTTTCAAAGTTTTCCTTCCCTTCCGATGTCCAGCAAAAGGATTTTTTTCCTTTCATCATCTGGGCTATACTCAAAGTCAACTCTGCAAAATCAATGATAAATCTCCTTAGAAAAATTATTTTTCCAAAGAAAGAGTGCACACCTTTTTTTCTTGTGGGGAGGGAAATATTCTCAATAGCCTAGAATCTCTTTGGGTCTATCTTGGTCCCTTCTTTAGAAACAATATGTCCAATCAATTTTACCTCCGTAACACCAAATAAGAACTTCTTTATATTTAGGGATATCCCATGATCCCTACACTTCATGAGAACAACCTCAAGATGTTAGAAATGATCCTCCCTCTTCTTAGAGAAAATAGTCAAGTCATAAAGATATATTGCAATGCACTTTCACTTTGAAAAGTGGCACCAACATTGATGAGACCAAACAAAATCATTCTATACGTAAAAGTACCCTAGGGAGTTGTGAAAGTTTTTTTTTGCTAATACGAGACATCTATTTCAATTTGATTATACCCCGAGAAACCATCCAACATAGATGGCATCTCCAAGCCAGTGAAATCTTAGAATATTTTATCCATCATGGGGAGTCGGTAGTTATCCTTAAGGGAAGCCATGTTTAAGTTTAAAAAATCCACACAAATACGGATCTCTCTACTCTTCTTCCTTATAAGAACAGCGTTGGCTATCCAGGCTGAATGATGAATAGGGAAACTTATCCTTGCATTCAAAAACTTCTGAATCTCCAGGTGAATGGTATCTACAATTTTGGGATTGTACTATATTTTATTTTTTTTGAAATCATTGATTCCTATATTTAGAGGAATGTAGTGTTGCATTTCCCTTAGTCTAGAGGACTTTAAATCATCATATGATTAAGCCAACACATCAACAATTTTTTTTAACAATTCAATCATTCTATTTTGTTCTTCTCAAGTGTAGCTTTTACCAATATTAACAATCTTATGCTCTTATTCACTTACAATGTTAACTTTCTCATGCTTGGTTGATTGATGATCTCTATGTGATACCTTTTACTTGATATACCTATCATGTTTGTCAAACACATCCTCCAAGCTTACTAGTCCTATAGGTATCTTGTTACCTTTTAGTCTTATGCAAACATCCTTATCAGATTTGTCTTTGACTCCTTTAGGTATAGAAGATGGTACAGACTCACGAGAATCAGTCGCACTTCCTTCAAAATATAATTGACTGAAATTTTATTTAATCTTAAGAAAAGAGAGTAAGTGGTGATCATCATTAATACCTACCAATTGGTGACATTACCTAGGACACTTGGCTTGTGTATCATCTCAATTATAATTTTTTCTTGGGAAAAGTTAGGATGAGAGATCAGCAAGGACCCTAATAGAGCTAACAAATCAGCCCTAGTGTTATTTTTTCTAGGTATAACTTCAATAGAACAGGCATCCAATAATTTAATCAAATCCCTTTCAATATTTCTATAATGCTTTAGCCTTTTATTTTTTACTTGAAAAACTCTTTTGACTTGTTTAACGATGAGTTCCACATATCCTTGTGCAAAAAGGTTCTTAATTCCCATTTATATTTTCATTTCCAAACCTAAAAGAAGAGTTTCATATTCTATTATATTATTTTTATTTTCAAACTCAATCTTGCAAGAGAAAGGATAAGATTTATTCTTAGGATAAAATAGAACAATGCCTACTCCAGAACCAGCTAAAGAGAAGCTACTATCAAATTCAAGAATCCAAACACCATTATGATCATCTACCACACCCCTAGGAGCCTTCATCTCATCTTCTAATATGATCATATAATTACCATGGCCAATGCCTTCATAGAGAATTTGTGCTTTAGGGTCAACTGGATTCTGCACAATATACTCATTTTGTTTTTCAAGTAACAACTTCTTCATCTTTCCATTAACTAGGATGAGATATTTTCACCAATCTATTTGAATTTCCCCTCCCACTTCTTTACAAAAATGTTTTCTCAGTAACATACCATAGGACAAAGGAATTTATGCTAGTAAAATGGTACTTTTGACCCTTTTCTCTAGGAATGTAGTAAAATATACTTATATATCCTTGATCCTTCCTACAATTAGCACCTCCTTAATTTCCATATAATAGAATTATTATCCATATTTATCCCCCCTGGGAAAAATATTGCATCAGCCATGACCCCGCATAGAGAGAACCTAAGAAAAATCATACAGATCTTGTAAATAGGTTGTAGCAAGACTTGACAGCTGAGCGGAGGGGGTTGAGAAAGATTAACCAACCCTATGTAAAAGAAACAGCTCTGTCGAGCCGTTTCCATGTCTTAAATCCATTTTTCAAGTTACATCCAGACTCAACAATGGAATAGTAGGGTTAGAAAAGAAGGGGCAGTGTTGCAGAGGAACCAGGAGCAAGAAAGGAAAAAATGGTGAAGTTTTGAAGTTTTTCGGGCTCAAGACCGTTCAGGAAAGAGTCCAAAATTGACTAAGTATGGAAGAGGTAGTGGAAAAAAACCATATTTTTATGCAACGCTTCTCCAAAGATGAATCCATAAAGGGAGGCTCAAACAAGTCCCACATCTCCACGTGTGAGGGTTCCACGCATCTAGAGCCCCAAAAGTTTCGAGGTTGTTGAAAAGTATTCAACTAAAAAGGAAGGTGCCAAGTGTCGGCTCGGCGTAAATCTTAAATAGGAGCCTAGGGCAGACACTCAAACTTGCGCCAGCCCTCAATGTAGCAAATGGTTAAACAGGGTTAAAAGGCAGACATGGCAGGCGTCAAAATTGGCTTAAGTATAAAAGTGAAAATGGAGAATGCCAAGTGTCAGTGTGGCACATTTCCAAGAGTTAGTCTACAATCGAAGACCCAAGCGAGTGTGGCTCCTCCATGTGTCTAGTCTCAAAACGGGGCAGATTCAGTTGAATAGTCAATGCATGGGGTAGGCCGGTGGAGGCTTCCAAGTGTCAAAATTGTGCTAATTCAAGGATTGAATAGAGAGAGGGTTTAAAATGAGTGCCCCCGCCAAGCACTACCAAAAGCATGTCCCAGGTTAAAAGGGCTAAAGCATCAGGGGGAAAGTTGCTTTTTTGCCCCTTTGTTATTCCAAAGGTGTAAAACTTAGCAAAATGAGGAAATCCGCCCAAAGGAAAAATTCAATGAGCCACGATGTCAAGCCCAAAGCCATTCCAAGGAAAAGGTGAAAAGGCTCCTTTTGTCAAAAAGGCACAAGATAAAAATTGAAGCGCATCGTGTCCCTAGCCAACTAAAGGGAGAAGAGGCATCCCAAGTGGAGCGTTCGGGGCCAACTGGAGTTTTCTGAGTTTTGTGGCGGAAAAGGGGAAAAGATAAATCTTCGAACCTGCAAACCTAATTTTTCCCTAATCTCAGGCTGCCACTGCCCATATATTGAAAAGGATTACCCATTTTTCAAACTAGTTTTCCTCGACCTATTTGTACGCCCAATACAAACTTCGAAGGGGCATATCTTTTGACTCAGAGGCTCAAAATATTGCAAGCATCTTACAGGTCCATGGAAGTGGATCTCGACAACCAAATCCTCTACACCATGGAAAGATTAAAAAATTCATTTTTCTTAGGCCCTTATAGGTGAAAAATGGCATCTTTAGGCCTTTAATGCAGGATGCCTCAATAACCAGATCGGATTCGATCTGCTCCGTTTCCCCAGTTTCTTCCTCCTTCAAGGTGTCGAACCAAGGATATGTTGGATTTAGGGCTAGATTTTGTAGGAGGCATTAATCAACAGTGGTTGAGCTTCAACCTACTTTTCCCACTTTTCTCTCTTTCTTCTCTCTGATTGAATCTATAAATAAAGGGTCAAGGATTCATTGTAAGGGTTGTACATTCTTTATTTTGTAGGATCCCCTTTCCTTCTAGAAAGGAATTCATGGATTTTTCAGGCCTTTCATTAAAATTTAAAGTATGTTTTCTTACCTCCTAGCTATCTTTGTAATGCATTGTATCAATCTACAGAGCATAATAAAACACGTTTGTGATCGATTTCTAGATCCTTTCTTGTCTCTTTTACTTTAATCTGGTCTTTCATTATAGATCTGGTTATCTGTGTTTGGTTATTGTATGTATTTTGTTGGTTTGTGACTATCAACAAAACTAATTTTCATCATTCCTTCAGTGCATCACCTTAATAGCTTTAGTTTTCTTATTTCTTATACATCCCTTCTATCCCTGTCTCCTTGGAAAATTTTAGATTAGGTATAGAGATAGATCCTCTGCAAGTTCTCACGTATGCACCTAAACAGAGGAATAGGAACCAACCTTTAATCTGGAGAGATTTTCCATTTTGTAAGGTCCCACACCTTGGGGAAAGTTCAATGTTATGCAATCACACCAAATGAACCTGCCTTAGAAAAGTAGATCTATAGAACTCATTTGGGGGTGTTGTGATTTTGCACTAACAATTTTGGCATGCCCAGTGGGACCAAAAACGTCTTCCACTTCAGTTTTTGTACGTTGGTGTGTTCCTGTGAAGATTTAATACTTTGGAGGTATTTTCAAACACATCTGGCGACTCCATCTGGTTTAAAACATATCTCTGAAGTTACATACCTTTCTCTCATTAACTTTCATTCTTTCTTTTTTCCATCTCTTTCATTATTTTCCACTCCATGGAGTTGTGCAATCATGAAGATTTCCATCATGAAATTCACACTTGCAACAATAGACCAATCCACCTTCAATATGTTTTACAACTCCTTCAAATCAACATTTTGAGAAAATTCAAAATCAACATGTCTACCCCTATAAGCAGCAGTGCCAAAATAATTTTGGCTATAGAGCTTTCCAAGAGCAGGGGTATGCAAAAAATGAAGAAAATCAAATGCAAGATGTTGGTTTGTTGGAGAAGATCCAAAAAATGGAGATTGGTATGGTTCAGTCAAGAGCTACAGCTCAAATGAAGGTGTTCAGAATTGGTTGCAGGAAATCTTGTCCATGGGAATGCCCCTTTGCAAGACACTACAAGCCTCAGGAGAAGATGAAGTTCATGATTGGAATGTTGGCCCAACTCACACAATGGATTATAGGGGATAAAAGCATATGAGCAAAGTATAAATCAACCTTATTCAATGGGTAAGTCATTAATAACAACTCCTTGTCTTTCTTTTTCTCCCTCTCAAGCTTTATTGTTGCAGCAGTGCCAAGTTTTAAGCCTAGCATATGCTGCCCCAAGTGTGAAATCCATCCCTCCATCCCCTAGTCTTCCATCCCATCTCAGTTTTTCTACCCTCTTCTCTTCCAAATCCAAATCCACTCCACAAGAGCCAAATGAAATACCTTCCCCTCCAAAGAAACAAGAAGTTTCACCTCCCCCACCACCACAAACAAATGCACAACTGGTTGAATCCCAACCCACTCCTCCTCTTGCCTTCCCAATTCCATGTGGTGAAGAAGAAATTGTAAAAATCAGTCAAGAAGGATAACAAGAAGAAGAAGTGGAAAAAGAAGAAATGATCAAGAGCTTAGTAAGCATGGCTCTCAAATTTGGGATAACAAAGATCCCCTTGCTAGTTAGGCCTACAGAGGAACATGTAAGTGTTGAAGAGCCAGTGGTGGATATGGCTAAGTTTGTAGTAGCATAAGTAAAAAAAGATGATCAACAATCATTTTTCTCATAATGTAGTCTCTATCACCTTGTTTGAAATGATTCATTCAAACCACACAACATCGCTTCAACTCCAAGTCCCATTGAAGAGGAGCTAATTTCAGATTTTGTATGAAGATTTCTTACTTTCATTCAAAGGGCCTGGTTTGGTTAATGGATGGAAGCTCTAAAAGAGATCTTGTCTGTCCCAATTAGTCCTCTATAGCAGCAGATTGAAGAGTTTGATTTGTCAAACTTCATGCTAGAGGAAGAGGTCACTCAAGAGAATCATTGTATTTAAGCAGTAGAGGAAGGAGTAGGTGCTCCAAATCCAAAAGAAGAGGAGTGCATTCCAGCTGTGAAGGAGAAAAATGCATTATACCAGAAGCTTTGAGCACAAAACAGGCTCATAAAAGAACCTTCAATTCTTCCTCTCACCTCATCTCTCTCAAACTCTAATGGCTGAAGAAGAGTTTGTTCTTTCAAACTCAATGTTTGAGAATGAGGGAAAACATGGTGAACAATTTGGCAGACCAAGAAGACACCATGGAAGAGGTTGAGCATTTGTAGTAGGACAACCCCAATAGGCCATGATTATTTGTCTGATTTGGAGGACTGTTTTGATGGAGAAGAACCAGTTGAAATCACATTGTTTTCTCCTTCATCATCCACCTTCCAAGCACATGAGCCTACTATCATGGAGGATAAATTTCAATTGCAGTAACCTGCATTTTATAGCAGCTCTTTGAAATCAAGTTTGGGAGATTTAAACCTTCCATGCTCTTCATAGGAGGAAAGAAGAGAAAGAGCAGAAAAGTTCCACCATTCCTTCCACATCATTCACCCAAGGAGGTCTATAAGAAGAATCCATTTTAGGAGTAGAAATTCAGTTGCTATGGGCATATCAAATGGATCATCCTTTCCCAATCAGGTATTTGGCTTCATTAGAGCCAAAAGATGAGTTTCCACTAGTCATGCTTGCTTCTAAGCATGAGGATGAGCTACAAAGTACCAAGGATCAGTTGCAATGCCTCTTCAGTCCAAACATAGAGCAACTAAAAGAGGTATTCGTCTCATTTCCAATTGACACCTTGATAATTTGGGTGGAAGACCATCTTCTTGTCAGTTTTCCACTCACACCAAAAGCCATGTTTAGTGCCAAATCAGTTGCATGGCTTCCATTTTTGAGGAAAGGAGGCTACTTCTCCCTGCCAGTTGTAGGATTTTTTTGAGTTTCCTTTTCTTTTGGTTAGAATAGAGTAGGTAGGTTTTATTTTAGAAGAAGAAGTGATTTTCATGCTCTGCATGTTCTATTTAGATCATGTATTATTTCAAATTTGTATATAGTTGTGGTGTTGTTTTGTTTCTCTAATGCACATCCATTGAGAGACAGATGAAGCCCCCTAGTCAAGACAATTTTATACTCTCAGAAACCCTAACATTGTCGCCAGATTTCTTATGAAAATTGAGAGTTTAAATAGCCAGCTCATGAATCAGAGGTAGGATCTCCTGAATATCAGACCATCATTCTTGACTCCATGCCCAACAAATATGACAAGGCAACTTGGTCTTTTTCATCTAGCAGGCAACCATACCCAACTGAGTCACCAAATTGTTATCCATATTTCACCCCCCGCGTGCCAAATATTGGATCAAAAAATGACCCTACATAGAAAGAACCTAAGAAAAATCATTCAAATCTTGTAAATAGGTTTCCCTCACTCAACATGTGAGTGGCAGGGCTGAGAACCCCACAATAGAACAAAATGACCCTGTTATCCAAAAGAAATGGGTTATCTTCGAGCTTTAACAAAGTTAAAAAAAAGGACCTATCCATTTTAAGGGAAAAATACAGTTTAAACGCCAATGGAATAATACACTTCCCAAAAACACTGGCCATTGGTATTTAGAAAACCCAGGAGAAGATTAAGGATAATTCATTGGCGGGTTATTTTCTAAAAGTTGTCGGGGTTGAAGTCATAGTGTTGTGCAAGAGTCCAAATTGGACTAAGTATGCGAGAGAAAGACAAGCATAAAAGGCTATGTGACATTCATTTGGCTATCAAATTCAATGCCAATCATCAGTGGGGCCACACGGAAGAAGATCAATGGTCAAGGGGGGGCCACATGTCAACATTTCATAAAAATTTAGGCGCGATGGACTCCCATGAACATTAAGTTTGTGGAATTGAAAAGTCTGAATGGTGTCATTGGATAAAAAGGCAAGTCGTTGCCATTTCGCCACGTTGGATAAGTCAATGAGTTAGTCAAAAGGAGAACAAGTGAGCGTGGTGCATCCACGTCTTTGAGCCCCCAAAAAAATTCAAGTCCTTCAAAGCTAAAAGTTGCGATGTGAAGCCAACAGGGGAACCTGACAACTGTGAAGTCCAAAGAGCATGGAGCTTCCTCATTGGTTAATGCTTCGCAGCGGTCAGAGGAGGCAGATCAAAGTTCTGACATTGCAAAATGTGTGAGTGATCACATTGGTTGGAATTTTGTGGATGTCAGAGGAGATCATCAAAAGGACTGACATTGCGAAGAGTGTGGAGATTTTCTATTGGCTCACACATTGCAATGGTTAGTCATGGGCTATATAAAAGGTGAATTGCAAAGATACGTGACTATTTCTTATTGTCTCACTTTTCATAAAGACAAGGAACGCAGGAAAGTAAAGGGATGCCCTAGACCGACCCCACGACAGAAACAAGTGCCAATCAAACACATGGGTCCAGGCAGAGTAATCTTCAGAGGCCACACATGTGCCATTCCCAAAGGGAAAATATAAATCAACACGACAAAGCGTGGGCAAGAAGTAATCTTCGAGGTCCATATCAAATGTTGCCATTTTTCAAACTTTTTGTGCTTTTTTATAAGACCAATAGGAAAATATTCAAATGACCATATCTTTCGATTCAGAGCTCCAAATCACACAAAGTCTTATACTCATGGAAGCGTATCCTCGACGCCCTTACACCATTTGAAAGATAAAAATTCATATTTCTTAGGCCCTGATTTGATGAAAAATGGAGAAACATCTTTCAGGCCATTAATGTGGATCTTACAGGTAGCTTCAATAACCAGATTTGATTCGATTTGTTTCCCCATTTCCTCTTCCTTCAGGTGGTACAAATAAAAGATCATGTAGTAAAGGTGGATTTGACAGGTCATCCATATCTTTGTTTAGGAATTAATGCAGTGGTTGAGCTTCAGACCTAGACTTTTCCCTCCTTCTCTCTCTTTCTTCTCTCCCATTCAATCTATATAATGTAGGGAAGGGATTCATTTGTAAAGGGTTGGACATTCTTTGTAATTACAGGCTCCCCTTTCCTTCTACAAAGGAATTATGGAGTTGCAGGCCTTTCATTAAAATTATTGCATGGTTTCTTGCCTCTTTTCCATCACCATGATGCATTGTATCAACCCTCTAAAGCAATACAATACACTTTTGTGGCTATTGGTCTCTCTAGCTTGTTTCTATTGCATTTTCTTGCCTTTCATCTGGACTTTGCAAGTATTTTGTGCATGGTTTACTCTCCTTGTAGGGTTTGAATTTGTTGTGCTCCATGTAAATGGTAGTTTGAATGAATTTTTAGACTATGGTACTCATATCTACCCTCTCCTTTCTCATTTTTCTCCCATTTTCCCTCATCTAAGTGTATCTCTCCACCCTCTTCTTAGTGTTATCACCTCCCTTAGCTTAGGATTTTACATTTTCATGCACTTTTCTCTTTCATTGGCCCCTTGGAATTATAAAATAGGAGTAGATAGCTGCATTTACTTCCTTTAGAGTACTTTAGCATTAGGATTAGGTAGAGGAAGCAACCTTCTTTGGAGGTTTGTCTCAAATGTAAGGGTCCCAAACCTTGAGAAAATCCCATGTTAGCAAAAATTAGGGATTTATAAAAGACAAATCCTAGGGTGCTAATTTTTTTACATAATAGTTTTGGCATGCCCGGTGGGACCAAAGAGGTCTTCCACTTCATTTTTTACAGGTTGGTGTGTTCCTGTGAAGATTTCAGCCTTTGGAGGCATTTTCAAACACATCTGGTGACTCCATCTAGTTTATAACCTATCTCTAAAGTTGTAGACCTTTCTCTCATTCACTTTCATCCATTCTTCTTTCCATCTCTTTCATTATTTTCCATTCCATGAAGTTGTTCAATCATGAATTCATTTCCATCATGGAATTCACACTTGTAACAACAGAAAAATACACCTCCAATATGTTTTACAACTCCTTCAAATCAGCATTTTGAGGAAAATTCAAAATCAGCATGTCTACCCCACTATGAGTAGGCAGTGCCAAAATCAGTTTGGCTATGGAGCTTTCCAAGAGTAAGTGGTATGCAGAATGATGAAGACAATCAAATTCAAGATGTTGGTTTGTTGGAGAAGATTCAAAAAATGGAGATATGGTATGGTTCAGTCAAGAGCTACAGCTCAAATGAAGGCGTTCAAAATTGGGTTGCAAGGGAACCTTGTCCATGGGAAGGCCCCTTTCCAAGACACTATAAGCCCTCAAGAGAAGTTGAACTTCATGATTGGAATGCTACCCCAACTCACACAATGGACTAAAGGGATAGAAGCATATGAGCAAAGTCTGAATCAACCTTATTCAATGGGTAAGTCATTCAACAACTTCTTGTCTTTCTTTTTCTCCCTCTTAAGATTTATTGTGTGTAGCAATGCCAAGTTTTAAGCCCAGCATACGCTGACCCAAGTGTGAAATCCATCCCTTCATCCCCTAGTCTTCCATCCCATCTTAGGTTTTTCTACACTCTTCTCTTCCAAATCCAAATCCACTCCACAAGAGCCAAATGAAATACCTTCGCCTCCAAAAGAAACAAGAATTTTCACCTCCCCCCACCACCACAAACAAATGCACAACTAGTTGAATCCCAACCCACTCCTCCTCTTGCCTTCCCAATCCCATGTGGTGAAGAAGAAATTGTGAAAATTTGTCAATAAGGACAGCAAGAAGAAGTGAAAAAAGAAGAAATGATCAAGAGCTTAGTAAGCATGGATCTCAAAATTGGGGATAACAAAGATCCCCTTGCTAGATTAGGCCTACATAGAGGAGGTAAGTGTTAAAGAGCCAGTGGTGGATATGACTAAGTTTGTAACAGCAGAAGAAGAAGGTGTCATTGGAGATTTCTTGCTTTCATTCAAAACACCTGATTTGGTTTATGAATCTGTCATGGAGGAAAGCTCTAAAAGAGATCTTGCAGTCCCAACTAGTCCTTTAGAGTAGTAGATTGAAGAGTTTGATTTGTCAAACTTAATGCTAGAGGAAGAGGTCACTCAAGAGCAATATTGTCTTCAAGCAGCAGAGGAAAGAGAAGATGCTCCAAATCCAAAAGAAGAGAAGTGCATTCTAGCTGTGAAGGAGAAAAATGCCGATCCAGAAGCTTTGAGTACAAAACAGGCCATAAAAGAACCTTCAATTCTTCCTCTCACCTCATCTCTCTCAAAATCTAATGCTGAAGAAGGACTTTGATCTTTCAAACTCAGTGTTTGAGAATGAGGGGAAAACACGATGAACAAGTTGCAGACCAAGAAGACACCATGGAAGAGGTTGAGCATTTGCAGTAGGACAATGAATAGGCATATTATTTGTCTGATTTGGAAGACTGTTTTGATAGAGAAGAACCGGTTGAAATCACATTGTTTTCTCCTTCATCATCCACCTTCCAAGCATACTGAGCCTATTGTCACGGAGGAGAAATTTCAATTGCAGTAGCTTGCATGTTAATAGCAGCTCTTTGGAATCAAGTTTGGGAGATTTTAAACCTTCCATGCTCTTCATAGGAGGAAGAAGAGAAAGAGTAGGAAAGTTCCACCATTCCTTCCACATCATTCACCCAAGGAGCTCTATAAGAAGACTCCATTTTTACAGTAGAAATTCATAGCTATGGGCATATCAAATGAATCAGACCTTTTCCCAATCAGATACTTGGATTCATTGGAGCCAAAAGAGGAGTTTCCACAAGCCATGCTTCCTTCTAAGCATGAGGATGAGCTACAAAGTACCAAGGATCAGCTGCAATGCCTCTTTAGTCCAAACACAGAGCAACTAAAGGAGGTATTTGTCTCATTTCTAGTTGACACCTTGATAATTTGGGTGGAATACTAGCTTCTTGTCATTTTTCCACTCACACCAATAGCCATGTTTAGTACCAAATCAATTACATGGCTTCCATTTTGAGGAAAAGGAAGCTGACTTTTCCCTGCCAATTGCAGGATTTTTTTGAGTTTCCTTTTCTTTTGGTTTAGAATAGAGTAGGGTAGGTTTGCTTTTCTCCTAAAAGAAATCTTTGGCATGCTCTGCATGTTTCTACTTGGAGATCATGTTTGATTTCAAAAATTTGTATATAGTTGTGGTGTTGTTTTTTTTGCCCTTATGCACAGCTCATTAAGAAACATAGATGAAGCCCAAGTCAAGACAATTTTATACTCTCAGAAACCTCCTTTGTTTCGAAGATTTCTTATGAAAAATCATAGTTTAAATAGCCATAGGATCATGAATCAGAGGCAAAATAAATATCAGACCATCGCTCTCGACTCCAATGCCCCAACAAATATGACAAGGCAATTGGTCCTTTTCATCTAGCAGGCAAGATACCTGTGTGAGTCGCCAAATTGTTATCCATATTTCACCCCCCAGGCAAAATATTGGATCAACCACATGACCCCACATAGAAGAGAACCTAAGAAAACTCATTCAAATCTTGTAAATAGGTCATAGAAGGACTCAACAGTGGAGTGGCGAGGGGCTGAGAAAGACTAAATTACACTATACAAAAGAAATGAGCTCTGTCGAGCCGTTTCCATGTCTTAAATCCATTTTTCAAATTACAGGTAGACTCAACAATGGAATAATAGGGTTAGAAAAGAAGGGCCAGTGCCGTAGAAGAACCAGGAGCAAGGAGGTGGGAAAAATGATGAATTTTCGAATGGTTGTTAGGCTCGAGGACCATTCAGAAAAGAGTCCAAAATCGACTAAGTATAGAAGAGCCAGCGGAGAGAACCACGTGTCCTATCTTGGTGCTTCTACAAAGTATGAATCCATAAAGGGAGGCCCTTAACAAGCACCACAGGTCTCCATGTGTCCTAGAGCCCCAAGCATTTGCGGCAAGGCTGTTGAAACGGTCAACAAAGTCAAAAGAAACAGCTTTGTCAAGGCGTTTCCATGTCTAAAAAGATGGCTAATTATAAAGTGCAAGCGGAGGTAAACTCAAGTGTCAGCTTGGCGCATCTCCAAGAGTTAGTCCAAAGGCGGAGATCCAAATGAGCACAAACTCTCCACGTGGCCCAGAGCCCTAAGACCATTTTTGAAGGAGTCCAAAATTGACTAAGTCTGGAGGCCAGGCAGTGGAGAAGAAGCCAGGGTGTCTAGCTTGGCGCAAATCTAAAGATGGGAGCTAAAAGGCGGGGACTAAACGATTCACGCCAAGGTTCGCCACGTAGTCCCAGAGCCCAGAAAAGGATAAAAGGGACTATTGAAAAGTCCATAGACCTAAAATGGAAGGTTGCCAAGTGTCAACTCGATGCAAATCCCTTCAAATGGAAAATTTTGAATCAGAGATTTCAAACATGAGCGTGGTGCCTCCACGTAGTCCAATGGTCTCATCAGGGTCAGAAGGCAAACAGTTGAATAGCCTCAAATTTAGCATGGGGGCAGGCCGTGCAAATGGAGAATGCCATGTGTCTAAATGGGTGCTGATTTCCAAGAGATTAGAATAGAAGAAAGAGTCTCCAGCGAGCATGAGCGCCTCCACGTGTCACGGTGTCAAAAGGGGCCAGAGTCAGTTGAAGAGATCAATGACCCCGCCAGAGCAAATGGAGAGTGCCTTGTGCCAAAATGGTTTCTAATAGAAGGATTGGATAGGCAGCGAAGGAAACGCCAACATGGCAAGCCTAGATTGTCGTAGCATCGCAGTTCAAGAGCGGGCTATCAGGGGAAAAGTTGTGTTTTTGCCCCTTTGTTATTTCCAAAAGGTGTAAAATTTACAAAATGGGCCGTAACTCTGCCTAAAGGAAAAATTCAGCATTTGGGCCCAAGTCAAATTCAAAGTGGGGAGTCGGAGGAATAGGTGAAAAATTTCCTTTTGACAAAAAGGCACAAAGGATAAAAAATTGAAGCGCATCTCCCTAGCCAACTAAAGGGAGGTTCAAACAAGTGCCCGCATCTCCATGTGTCCAGGCAGAGTGTTCAGGGCCATGGGGGTTTTTCTGAGTTTTGTGTTTTGCGAAAAAGGGAAAAAAGATAAATTACGGACCCGCAAACCTGAATTTTTTCTCTTATTTAGGCTGCCACGTTCCCCATATATAAAAAAGGAGACCCATTTTTCAAACTGCTTTCCCCCCTATTTTTATGGACTCGATACAAACTTTGAAGGGGCATATCTTTCAATTCAGGGCTCAAAATATTGCAAATCTCACACTGTTGGAAGCATCTCGACATCTTCTACACCATGGAAAGATAAAAATTCATTTTTCTTAGGCCCTGGTAGGTATAAAATTGGAGAAACATCTTTCGGGCCTTTAATGCAGGATCTCCTTGCTTTAATAACCAGATCGGATTCGATCTGTTTTTTTCCATTTCCTCTTCCTTCAAGGGTGTCAAACCAAATATTGTATGTAGTAAAGACGGATTTAGGAGCTATATTTTTGTCAAAGGCATTAACAGCAGTGGTTGAGCTTCAACCTACTTTTCCCGCTCACTCTCTCTCTCTTTCTTCCCTCTATGATTGAATCTATAAATAATAGGGGTAGGATTCATTGTAAAGGGTTGGACATTCTTCTGTTTTGTATGCTCACGATTTCCTTCTATACAAAGGAATTCGCTGGAGTTTTCAGGCCTTTCATTAAAATTGTAGCATGTTTCTTGCCTCCTGGCCACTCTTGTAATGCATTGTATCAACCTACAGAGCAATAAAACACTTTTGTGATCAATTCTAGATCCTTTCTTGTCTCTTTTTCTCGCATCTGGACTTTCATTATAAGTCTGTTTATCTGTGCTTGGTTCTTGTATCGATTTTGGTGGTTTGTGTCTATCAGCAAAACTGAGTGTTCATCATTCCTTCAGTGCATCACCTTGTAGCTTTAGTCATTTCTTATTTCTTGCATACCCCCCCTTTTATCCTTGTCTCCTTGGAAAATTTTAGATTAAGTACAGAGATAGATCCTCTGCAAGTTCTCACGTATACACCTAAATAGAGGAATAGGAACCAACCTTTAATCTAGAGAGCTTTTCCATTTTACAAGGTCCCACACCTTGGGGAAAGTTCAATGTTATGCGGATCATAGCAAATGACTCTACCTTGGAAAATAATATCTATAGAAATCATTTAGGGGTGCTGTGATTTTGCACTAATGAGAATGAACCAAATGTATGTGTTAGAGTTAAGCCTAAAGCACGAGAAACTTTAACAGGCATCAAATTTTCTAAGGCTCTTTAATTGATAAGAAAATTACTAAGCCTATGACCAGCTATAAGGAGTGTGACATAGAAGGGCTCAATATGTTTAGTTGTAGAAGGTCTACAACCATAACATTTTGTTGAGGTGGGAGTAGGAAATAGGCGTTTAGAAGTAGTAGATGATGAGTTAGGTTTTGATTTGACAAACATGACTACCTGGAAAAAGGCATCAATGTGAGTTTGATAGGATTCAACTTCAAAAATTTGAATCTTGGTTTTCCCGATGTGATCAATTATGTCAAAAGATCCATAGGTAGATGGGGCATCTACAATAGAAGATGTGGAAACCTTAGTCTTATCATTTTTTTACGGTTGAGGTTGTTTTGGACACAAAGGTTAAAGTTATATTATCTTTAGGTTTAGAAAATGAAGAGGTAGAGGTGTTACTTCCCTTTTGGGTAGAAGCGGTAGGGATAGAGGCTCCTATTTTATAAAAAAATTGGAATAGTGATAAAAAAATATTTGGATTTATTTTTAGGATGGGTCACTTCCTTTTTTTGTTCATCTATTATCTATTTATAACAACATAACATTCGTTGTTCATATTTGTCACTACTTCATCATAATTATCTTCATCATCATTAACACCTTCGGTGGTAGGGAAATTCACTTAAGAATCACTTTCTTATTTTGGATCCTCTTTTTCTTCTTCCTCAAGCTCTCCATATTGCTTATCTGCTACTTCATCTTTAGGCTCTTGAACTTCACACGTTGCATTTCTTGGAACCTTAACGGGAGGTGCTTCAATTCCTAGTTTGGGCTGAGTAGAAGACAAATGATTTTAGGGTTCAAAATTTCTCCATGGAATATCTTTATAAGGATTACTTTGAGCCAATTGCTTCTTGATTCATAAGATCTTTCACCAATTTGTGTACCAGTTGATGAGAATTGGTTCTTGAAGAAGAATTTTTAGCTTTAGGAGGTTCCTTTTTAAATTTTCCAGACATTAAGAGATCATCTTCAACACTTATGGCCAAGAATTGATCATCATAAAAAGTGGAAAGATTAGCACTTCTCAATGTGTAACTTACCTCTGGAAATTGTGCATTCAAGAAGAAACATTTTTGAATTTGATCCACAGGACCAATGACTACTGGAATTTTATTCACCAATTTGTTAAATCTTTCCACAAACTATCACATGGGCTCACATGGTTCTTTCTTTATCTGAGAAATATTGGTAAGGAAAGTATGCACATCCTCAGTGGGTTTGAACCAATTTTCAAAATTTTCTCTCATGGTATCCTAGTTAGTGATAGCATCTTCCGGAAGATGACAGAACCATTCTGCAGCATTGTCCTAGAGTGTTTCTCGAAAGATCCTAAAATAAAAATATTTGTGCTCAACTCCGAGAACTCCACAAGGCACGATGAATGTGTTATCCTGAAAAATTGAAAAGAGAAATTTGTAGGCAACTATACCAAAAAATTCTATTTTGGCCCCAAGGAAGTTTTTCAACGTCTGAAATAGCCCAAAACTCCCTTTCAAAAAATCAAGTTGTTTCAGGACTTAGCCACTTTTTGCTTATCCTAAGGGGAGAAATTAGTGTGTTGACATGCAGAAAACTGTGCCACTTTACAAAGGGGAGAAGTTGGTGTGTTGACATGAAGAAAACTATGCCACTTTACAAAGGGGAGAAATTGGTGTGTTGACATGAATAAAAGTGTGCCACTTTACAAAGGGGAGAAATTAGTGTGTCGACATGCAGAAAAGTGTGCCCTTTTACAAAGGAGAGAAATTAGTGTGTCGACATGCAGAAAAGTGTGCTCTTTTACAAAGGGGAGAAATTGGTGTGTCGACATGAAGAAAAGTGTGCCCTTTTACAAAGGGGAGAAATTGGTGTGTTGACATGAAGAAAAGTGTGCCACTTTACAAAGGGGAGAAATTGGTGTGTCGACATGTAGAAATGTGTGCCCTTTTACAAAGTGGAGAAATTGGTGTGTCAACATGCAGAAAAGTGTGCCCTTTTACAAAGGGGAGAAATTGGTGTGTCGACATGCAGAAAACTACACCACTTTACAAAAGAAATTGGTGTGTCGACATGCAAAAAACTGCGCCACTTTACAAAGGGGGGAAATTGGTGTGTCGACATGAAGAAAAGTGCACCCTTTTACAAAGGGAAATGTTGATCATTTTTGAAAATATTTAAAAATCATGTTGGCATACACAATGACCTCATGCATGTTGCACCATGGGATGTTGCCATCCAAAAACTTGCCCAAGTCAATTGTTGACTTTTTAGATATTTTCTAATCTTTTGTAAATATCTTGTAAGATATTTTGTAAGTAATGGGTTTGCTTTTGTCTTCTTGCATCCTCTCCTTCTATAAATACTAGAATACTTTTTGTATTCTAGGTGAACATTTTTTGTATGAAAAGAGAAGTGAGGAGAGAAATACTTTGTGTTTTCTTGCAACAGAAGAAATATTAATACACATATTCAGACTTTGTGCTTAATGTGTGTGTTATTTGTATCAGATCTTTCTTGAGTTAGATCTATGTTTTTATTCTAATAGATTCATTCCTACTATTGTCATTTGTTCATCAGTATTGCTTTAATTGTTTATGCAAGTAAGTTTGGCTCTGTTTACTACCAGCTCAAAGCATAAACCTTCTGACATTTCCATCTTGGAATTCATTTCTTTTCTTCCTTTAGATCTACCCTCCTCTATTCCTTCCCTCCTACCTTTCTGTTCATAGTTGGAACTACCTCTACTGGGATGAGATCCTAAACTCCCTGAAGTTAGAATAGTGTAGCTTTGCACAAATTCCTGCTTGATAGATTAGCAATAAACTAGTTTCACTTTGTTGTCTCAAAGAGGGTCTATGCCCTATGCACTGTTGGCCTATTTCCCCATGACCTGTCTAACCGATAGATTTTTGGACCAACAGTTTTTGGCGACTCCACTGGGGATTGAACTAAGGAAATAACTAAAAAACTGTAAAAATCACTACCAGATTGCAAATTTTAACTCATTGTTGAAAATCAAAATTTTTACATAAGTGATCAAAAATTAAAATTTCCTTATTAAAACCCATAGATCTAGGCCAGATAGAAACTTTTAGTTCACTGAGTTGTTATAAAAAACTTGTATATTTTAGTAGATTTGAGATTCTGACATTTTATGTTATTTTGAAAACCTTGCAAAATTTAGGTCAAAGATCCAAAAATTAGCCTTGAATTGACCCACTTTTTATCCTTATTAATCTTTATTAGAAAACCTACAATCAATTGTTATTTAAGAGGGTAAAAATTAAATATTGAAAAAGTACATGCTGCTGTTTTTTGCCAGAAAACTCAGAAAATCAGCAAGTATAAACAAAAAGATTGTTGTAAATCTGCTCCTAATTATTGCAGATCTAAATGGGTATGCTAGCGGGTGAGCCATTTACTCATAGCAGAAGAGCTTGTAGGGAAGTTGATCTAATTTTTGATCTACTTTGAAGGAACAATTTTAGTATCACTCCAGCACGATTCACATCACTGAGCTCACCGGATCAATCAAAAAGAAGTGCCTCACCTCCATGAAAGAGCTAGATTTCACAAGATGCCTCGAAATCAACTTGCAGTGCTCTTTTACTAAGTAGAACCACACTCCCTGCTCATGTTCTTTTTCCTACTTTTCGTATGGCAGAAAATTTGCCTATACCATGGGGAAATGCCATGGGTCCTCTAGCATTGCCGCATCTAGTCAACCCCCTCCCTCACGGAAATCGTAAAAATTTCCCAAAATTTGATGGGAGTGGAAATCAAAGCATGGGACATGCATATAGCTATGTTTATTATGTCATGCAACATTCTAGACGTGACTCATGAGGATGTATGGGTACATCTCTTTCTGGAGACCTTGCAAGGGCCTGTAGTAAAATGGTTCCAACACTTACCAACTGGTTCCATCACCAATTTGAACACATTGCAGACTGCATTTGAAGAAATATACAAACCTTCAGAAGACACATTTGTGTTATTGTCACAAATCACTCACATGAAGAAGGAGACCAATGAAACCATGCATGATTTTATCACCTGATTCAATTCACTGATCAATCGTGTGCCACTTGGCATGATGCTAACATTAGAGAATCAAAAGTGTTTCTTCTTGAATGCCATGAGTTTGAAAGTAAGTTTCTTACTTTTACATGAACAAATACCCACCTTGGCCCTTGCTCAAGCTAAGGCCATTTGGATAGAAGAAAACCTTCTTATATCTGGTGAGTTAAGACCAAAGCCATCAAAATCAAAGGCTTCAACTTATTCTCAGGCTACCTCATCAAATCAAACATTCCAGAAGATGGTGAATGACTTGCTCTCATTAAAGAAGTAATTGACTCAAACATCGTCTACCACTCTGTACCGGGATATCCCATGGATGAACTTCACTCCCAAAAATGCCCCCCAAAGGCCGCGTTTACCTATTGCTTCTCCAAGGTTAGCAATTGAAGCCCCTCTGGTTAATGCTTTGGTTTAAATCAAAGAAGACGATCCAAATTACAAAGAACCTTCAATGCAAGGTGAATATGATCAAGATGTTAGTAAACCGACTGATGACTCTACTATTGGGTATATGGAATTTGAAGACAAGTAATCTAATGAAGAAGAGGGCACCCAAGGGTATGCAAGTGGACAATCATACTTAATTTTCACTCACTCACAAAGAAAATAAGTAGAGGTTGCTGCTAAAAATCAAAAGGAAAAGGATGTGGTAACTCCTCCAATGATCGCTAAAATAGGTAATCCCCTTCCTACTCAACCTCCTGTTAAACATGTTGTAAAGAAATCTTTTCCTCCTATTTCTCCTCTAATTTAACTTTCCTCCAGTCCCATAAAGACCAGTAATCCTCCTCTACAAATGTGAAACAAATGACTCATTCCTTCATTATCAAAACCCTTGGTTGCATTCGATATAATTGATCATGCCAAAAAGACCAAGATCCGGATGTTTGAAACTAAGTACCTTCAATCCAACCCAGAGTAGCTTATAAGATTAACTAAATATATCCAAAGCCAGGTTGTCATCCCTCCTATTTCCCCAAAAGGAATTCTTCCCTTTCCTCCCGCATCTCGCATAAACGTTGCCTCAACTTCCACGTCAAGAAAAATTTGAACCTTTTTACCTATCTCTCCTTATCAATGGTCATAAATTAAGTAATTGTATAATTTATTCTAGAGCTTCTAATAATGTAATGCCAAGGTCACCCATGCTTTGGGCCTCAAAATTACTAAACCTTTTGGTAGATGCTACTCCATGGAAACCAAATAGGTACCATTGATTGGTCAGATCAAGGATGCACAGTTTGCATTTGCAGCATTTCCTGAGAAAAGGGTAAAAATCACTATTATCATAGCTGATATTCCAGCAACATACAGGATATTGCTAGGGAGGAGATTTTATAAAGAAGTTGGTGGGGAAATTCATATGGACTGGTCCAAAGCTAGGATTCCTGTCAAGGAGTGATGCAAACATTGGAACCAAAGTCATAAAAGAAATATCTAGTCACCAACTCTTATGACCCTAAGGCTTAGATTCTTTTTGAATCATCAGGGATGGGGAACTACTTCCTATCCACTGACTCAGATAGAATGGACATTCTCATCCAAAAATAGGATCTCAACAAAGTATGGACATTGCAGTTTGATGGCAGTTACATGATAAGTGGATGTGATGCTGGGGCTGTTCTAATATCTCCTGAAGAGGAGATTTTCCCTTTTTCTTTCAAATTGTAGTTCTTCAACATGAATAATAGTGCTAAGTATGAATCCTTGTTACTTGGCATAAAAGATGCAAAAGAGAAGGGAATCAAGAATCTAAGAGTACAAGGTGATGCTGAGATAATTTTCAATTAGGTAAAAGGGATATACCAAGTAAAAAATAACTGACTCAGACACTACCGCAATGCTGTATGGGATAACATCAAAGAGTTTGACACTTTCTCAATCAAAGCAATTCTGTGAGCTCAAAATGACATGGTTGATTCATTAGACGTCTTAGCCTCTCTCATGTTCCCTTAGCCAGGGTTAAAAATGGATACATATACCATTCAGAAGTGGTTTTTTCACCCAAGTGTGCCAGATAATTCACAACACTATCAAGTGTTCAATAATGACAACCAACTTATCACCTTTTTGGAGAAAGCTGACAATTTCAAAGAACTTCATTTCCATCGATCAAATTTTGCGTGTCATGATTCTCTCACCACTCAAGCACATGAATTTGAAAAGGATACAGTGATACAACTCAAAGGAAATAAAATTCTGAGAGGTTTGGTTTCCTTTGAATGATTATTTGATAACCATGACCATTTTTTCAATAAAAAGTGATAGGATGATCCTTGCTCTTCTTCAGAAACTGAATCCATCAATCTAAGTACTGTGGAACATCCTCATTATTTGAATATCAGGAAGTGTTGTATGCCCAAGGAAAAACAAAAATTTGTTAAGTTGCTGAAAAAGTACGTGGATGTGTTGGCATGGTCTTATACTGATCTAAAGTATTTTAAGCCAAAGGACATTCAGCATGACATTCTGCTCAAGGACGATGTCAAGCCTTTCTATCAAAAGCAAAGGCACTACAACCCCAAAATCTCAAGTACCATCCAAGCTGAAATTCATAAGATGCTGGATGCAAGAATTATTTTTCCAATTCATCATAGTACATGGGTTGCAAATATTGTGCCTGTGTGGAAGAAGAATGGAGAGATATGCATATGCGTGGACTTTTGCAATTCAAACCAGTCATCCTTACAAGATAACTATCCACTACCAATAATGGATCAAGTGCTTCAGGTAGTAACTGGTTCATAAATGTTGTTTATGCTTGATGGTTTTTCAGGTTACAATCAAATTCAAGTCACGCCTGAAGATCAATTCAAAACAGTGTTCACCACTCCTTGGGGTACCTTCGCCTACAACAAAATGTCGTTTGGTTTGATTAACGCCAGTGATACCTTCCAATGATCAATGAACTTTACATTCAAAGGTATGATGGGAAAATTCATCGTAGTTTACGTAGATGAGCTAACCATTTTCTTCAAAAGATGAAGTGATCATTGTGATCATTTGGAACAAGTCTTGATCAGATGCCGAGAGCACAAGATTTTGCTAAATCCCAAGAAGTCAGTTTTTGGGGTCACCGAAGGAAATATGATAGGACATGTTGTTAGTAGAGAAGGAACTAAGATAGATGTCGAAAGAGTCAAGGCTATTCAGAGCCTTACTTTTCCTACAAAAAAGACTAGTGTTCACTCTTTCTTCAGAAAGGTAAATTTTCTTAGATGCTCTGTTCCTGATTTTACTGAGAAGAATCATCATATATCTAATATGATGAAAGGGTCACAAACATTCCAATGGAGTGAGGAAGGCAAGACATAATTTGAAGATGTAAAAACCTCCATTTCCCACACTTTTATTCTAGTGTGTCCTGACTTCAGAAAATACTTCATCATGTATAGCTATGCCTCTGTGCATACTATATCAACTATCTTGATGCAAAAGAACTCTGAAGATATTGAATCCTGATTACTTTCATGATCTATCCTCTTAAGCCTCATGAACTTAAGATGTCACAATTGGAAAAGCATGCCTTTTCCATGGTAAAATTAGTCAAGAACTTCTGGTACTATATTCTGAATTCTCATACAGTAGTGCTACTTCCTGACATGGCTGTTAAGTCTATCCTGACTCAATAGGAGTTAGGGAGATTATGAAGGAATTGGATTGCAAAGTTCCAAGAATATGATCTAGACATCAAACCAACCAATTTGGTAGGAGGTAAGGGCTTGTGTCGGCTAATGGCTAAAAATAAAGACTCAGAGGTACCTGAAAGATGATCACATTGATGAAGAACAAAATGAACTAGAGAAAGTAGATTCTTTGCCCATGGTTCTGTTTGTCACAACCAATGATGAATGGTATTCTAACATCATGTTTTTCTCACCTATGGCGATTTCCCAACTCACCTAACCAATAAGAAAAAGTGAACGGTGAAGCTCAGCACTGCAAGATATGTCATATGGGATGATGGATTATACAAACACAGAATTGACAACATTTTTCTACGATGTGTTGACAAGCCATAACAGGTAAAATTGTTCAAGAGTTTTCATGACTCATCCTATGGTGGTCACTTCTCCTCATCAGTGACAGCACAAAAAATCATTTGGGCCAGGTACTACTGGCTAACGCTATTTTAGGATATAGCCACCTAGGTAGTAAAATGTGAACTTTTCCAACAGTTAGTTAGCAAACCAAATCTGGCTACATTTCCCCTCAGGCCCATCATCATTGACGAACCATTCAGGAAATGGGGAATTGATTTCATTGGAGTGCTCATTCCTCAATCAAGTGTTGGGAATAGTTACATCCTAACAGCAACATATTACTTCACGAAATGGGTGGAGGCCATACCTATCAAGCATGCCACTTCTGAAGTTGTTTGTAACTTCATCAAGGAGAATATTATTATGAGATTTGGCATTCCACAAAAAATCATTGCTGACAATGCTTCATACTTCTCTTCACGGGAAGTTATTGGTTTTATTATGGATACGGAATAACCTGGGCTCATGCTTCTAATTATTATCCTTAGGGAAATGGTCAGGAAAAAATCCAACAACAAGAACCTGGTGACTATTATACGGAAGTTGGTTGATGAAAACCAGTGGTCCTGGCACAAATAAGTGTACGATTATTTTTGGGCAGATCGTATCACTCCAAAGAGGTCTCTCGGCATGTCACCTTTCTAGGTGTTATATGGGATCGACACTGAAATCCCTATCTCCACAAAACTTCCCACTCTATGCTTGGCTTGAGCAATCGAAGATGAAACTTTTTAGAATTATATTAAAAAGAGGATTATGTACCTGATAGATATTGAAGAAAAGTGAGTGAAAGTGCTCGACAAGATTACTAAACATTAGAATCAAGTTAAGAGGTTGTTCGACAAGAATCTAAACAAAGATATTTCCAAGTAGGATATCTTGTTCTTCTATGGGACAAATGAAGAGAACTGAAAGGTATGCACAGGAAGTTTGACTCTCTTTAGAGAGGGCCATACAAAATCAAGAAGCTCAATAGAGGGAATAGTTTCTATCTCTAATATCTAGAGGGAACTAAGCTCCTACTTCCCTATAGTGAGCATCACCTGAAGATCATCAGGAAGTAGAGCTTGCTCTCTTCTTTGTATAGTTTTCTTGTTCATTGTGTGTTTGCTTTCATTGTGTGTTTGCTTTCATTGTGTGTTCCCTTTCTTTTCCTTTTTTTTCACCCTCTGAGTTGCCCTTGTTTTTGACTCTCTGTAATGCAATGGATAGGCACATGAAAAATCTATGATTCTCTACCCTTACGTTTCACTCAAAGATAGTCCACAGAAAGAGCCAGCTGTTATCCTGCAAAATTGACAAGGGCAATTTACAGGTAACTATACCAAAAAATTCTGTTTTGGCCCCAAGGAAGGTTGTCAACATCTAAAATAGCCCAAAATTCCCTTTCAAAAAATCAATTTGTTTCAAAACTTAGCCACTTTTTGCTTATCCTTAAGGGGAGAAATTTGTGTGTCGACATGAGAAAAGTTGCAGCACTTTACAAAGGGGAGAAATTTGTGTGTCGACATGAGAAAAGTTGCGCCACTTTACAAATGGGAGAAATTTGTGTGTCTACATGAGAAAAGTTACATCACTTTACAAAGGGGAGAAATTTGTGTGTCGACATGAGAAAAGTTGCGCCACTTTACAAAGGGGAGAAATTTGTGTGTCGACATGAGAAAAGTTGCGCCACTTTACAAAGGGGAGAAATTTGTGTGTCGACATGAGAAAAGTTGCGCTACTTTACAAAGGGGAGAAATTTTTGTGTCAACATGAAAAAAGTTGCGCCACTTTACAAAGGGGAGAAATTTCTGTGTTGACATGAGAAAAGTTGTGCCACTTTACAAAGGGTAGATATTGGTGTGTCGACATGCAGAAAAGTGCGCCCACACTAGGATGCATTGATCATTTTTGTAAAATATTTAAAAAGTTTTGTTGGCATATATGATGACCTCATCCATGTTGCACCATGGGATGTTGCCATCCAAAAACTTGCCCAAGTCAACTATTGACTTTTTAGATATTTTCTAGATCTTTTGTAAATATCTTATAAGATATTTTATAAGTAGTGGGTTTGCTTTTGTCTTCTCTCCTCCTATCCTTCTATAAATACTAGAATACTTGTTGTATTCTAGAAGTGAACATTTTTTTTATGAAAAGATAAGTGAGGAGAGAAAGACTTTGTGTTTTCTTGCAACAGAAGAAATATTAATACACATATTCAGACTTTGTGTTCAACATGTGTGTTATTTGCATCAGATCTTTCTTAAGTTAGATCTATGTTTTTATTCTATTATATTCATTCCTACTATTGTCGTATTTTCATTAGTATTGATTTAATTGTTTATGCAAGTAAGTTTGGCTCTATTTACTACCAGCCCAAAGCATAAACCTTCTAACCTTTCCATCTTGGAATTCATTTCTTTTCTTCCTTTAGATCTACCGTTCTTCGTTCCTTCCCTCCTACCTTTCTCTTTGTTGTTGGAACTACCTCTACTAGGATGAGATCTCAAACCCCCTGAAGTTAGAATAGTGTATATTTGCACAGATTCTTGCTTGATAGATTAGCAATAAACCTATTTCTCTTTGCTATCTGAAAGAGGGGCTATGCCCTACACACTGTTGGCCTATTTCCCCACGACCTGTCTAACCAATAGATTTTCGAACCAACAGAATGCAACAATGTGTTCATCTGGGTGTACCTTCACATCTCTGCTGAATATAGGAAAATTATTTCTATTCCCTTTTGGGAGACCATGAAATGGTTGAGCAAGAGCCAAAGGTCCAACCCATTATTCCCAAGGTATAGCTACTGCCATTCTTGGAAAAATTGTTTGTAAAGGGACTGTAACTCCAACCAACACTAAAAATTGGATGCTAGGGCTTGATTGTGTTTGAAAATCAATGTTATATAAAATTTTATCCTTAGTATGTGGATTACTTATGGATCTTGTTCTTATCTTCTTTATTTTTGGAGTCTAAATGAAACCTTGCTCTTCAAGTAATTAAAAATTTAGATCTTCAATACCCTGTGTTGTTTGTCCTCTTTATGGGAGAGGTTCCCTTATTGAACACACAACAAATAAGAAAATCTACTTATTTACAAATGTACAAACTATCAATATTTCAATGAGGATTTTGATGCTTTAGATGTCTTCATCTCATAAAATTTTCAATACAAAAGAGAAGAAAGTAGAAGAATTAATATTCAGAAAATGAAGAAAGAAACACTTTCAGACATATAGGTTGCAGAATGATATCCTACTTATGCATGCAAGAGTGACAAGATTAGAATTATATACACCCGAATACATGACATATATGCAATAGACACAAAGTTCTAAGCACAACATCAATTGAAGGACACAAAGTTCTATTCAGATATATATAACTTCACATAGATCAGATAGAAAGTAGAAATAGATAGAACACAAGAAAAGATAGAACTTCTTCTGTATTGATTTCCAATTCAGTACTCTTACATCAAAAACATTAAAATCCAACCCCTTCAAATGACAAGAGGAGCCCCTTAAATAGCCTCATGGGTGGTTACAAAAGAGTCTTTTCAGTTTCCCTTCTTTTAATCAAAGGATTAATATCTAATTAAGCATTATAACATCAAATTGTCTTTTACTTCAATATTACATGACTAGAAAGGAAATAGCCACCTTAACTAGATACATTGATTAAAAGAAAATATTAAGAACTGGGAGTTGGAACATTTGGAGGGGTGACTATGACACTCTTTGCCTTGAGCACTTGATTCTTGAATCTCTTCAATGCCTCAGCTATGTCCATGCCTCGAGGGATAGTGGTATTTGCAGTTGCATGAGTCCAGTTGCCTAGGCATTTCTCCATTTCCTTCCCAAATTCTACATTTCTAGAAACTCCTTATTGGCCTCAGTGATGGTTGCTTGAAGTGTACATATTTCCCTCATTTTATCCTTGGACATAGTATCTTTGCTTAAAAAATTTTCTTTAACAAATGTTCTAAACTAGGACTTGATCTCTTGGACTGTGAATCTGTCACTCAAATTTTCTTTGAGGAGTTGGCAGTGAATATCTTGAAAGGCAGATATAACACAGGATTTAAAAACTTCACCTTTCTGCAACATATTCCTGAGTTCACCAATGGCTTCCTCAAGGAACCTTTATCTTCCAATCAATGTTGAAGACCCACTATTTAGATAGATTAAAATTTGCTCATCAAATACTTTATTTTCCAAAAGAACCTTCACATCTGTGTCACTCATCAGCCAGAGATCTTGAATGCATTCACTCCACAATTTCAATTCTCTTCTAAACCACTGAGTGTTGTAGTAAACTTTAGTTGAATCATATGACTATCATATGTATCACATGACTTTATCATATGACTTGTATGCTTCTTCGATGAATTTTAATCCTGTGACTATCATATCATCAACCAAGGCTTCCATTTCCTTCCCATAAGTAGCATGCTTATGGATGTCTTTGATAGCTTGAACTTCATCATTAGTCAGGACAACAGGTGGTGGGATTGAGGCTAGTGGAGTTGGATCAAGTACCTTGTCTTCTGCTAATAGGGACCAAATGAAATTTGAAAGGATTTGGTTATGTTCCTCCAGCTGATCCTGTGTTTGCTTTCCTTTCTCAACCCTTTCAATTACCTTTGACATTGTCTCCTTCAAATTGTGCACTTCACTCTCAGGTGTAGATTCTCCTAGGGGAATTCTTGTCAATTCCAAATCACTTACAGACAGATCTCTTTCATCCTTGTCAATCTTAGGTTTAGCAATCTCCATAAATTGCTACCCTTGAGAATCAGATACTAACCTGGATGTGATTTTAGCCTTCTTTGTGGATGGGGGAGGAGTAGTACCTAGAAGGGATGCCACAACATCAAACTTTGGAGCAACAATATGAGATGTAGCTTTTCTTTTCTTGCTCTCTACCAATGGTTGCACCCAAGCAAAGGAAGAACTAGAAGTAGAGGGAGCAAGAGGCCCAAGTGCAAGTGTGCCCATTGCACTTAAAGTTTGTACAATAGATACTTCCAAAATAGATGTTTCAACTTTAGAGGTAGGTGCCTCCTTGTCAGGAGTTTCTTTGGTAGAGGGTCCTAGGATAACCATTGCTTCTGCTTCCGAAGTATGATCCTTTTTCTGATCATCTTCTTCCTCTTCTTTTTCCATACTACCTCCTTCAAGATTACTTTCTTCATGTTCTCCTGTTTCTTTCTCATCACCATCATCATTACAAAGATCTATAACTGGTTCAATTTCAGGTACTACTTCCAATTGTTTCAAAGAAGACAATTGTTCACTTTCTCCTTGAATTACCTCCTCTACCTTTTCATCTTTCTTAGCCTTCCCTTTCTTCATATATACCAAAGT
This sequence comes from Taxus chinensis, assembly GCA_019776745.2. Classification (NCBI taxonomy): domain Eukaryota; kingdom Viridiplantae; phylum Streptophyta; class Pinopsida; order Cupressales; family Taxaceae; genus Taxus; species Taxus chinensis. Next base: position 43,240,580 of record CM034157.1, on the reverse strand, counting down.
TGAAGATTCAAGTGGAGAGGGGACCAATTGTGCATGTGCCTCAGGGGTTGCCATGGGAATCTCCTTCTGAGGAGTGGAGGCTTCTTGAGAGGAAGACCTTGACTTACTTGCTCTAAACATTTTCATTTTTCTATCAAACCAAAGTTTGGTCCTCACCAAGACAGGGTTTATAAGTTCTTTCAAGTCATCCTTTTCCTTAATAAACCAATCAATGGTTTCAATAGGAGTATGTCCTGATAGACCTTTCATATTCAAGAGACTGTAGATCTTGACCATCATCCTGTAGTTCATCTGGTACCTTGTACACTTCAAAGTCCTTGATTTGCTGAAGAGATAATCTGCCATAATACCTTCTTCTGGCTTCATAATCATCAGAACAGTCAGCCCAATAATCTTCACTATCACCAAGATGATGAAAACCCATTCTAAAATTATTAGCAATAAAGCCCTTAATATCAAAGTAGGTCCTTGGCTTGAAAAAATGAAGTGTGAGGGGGGAAATTGTCCTGTCAACATTTTGGGCATCCAAAGCAGTCCTGCATGTGTAGTTTCCCAATGTGATTGGAAATTGAATGCCTGCAATCTTCTTGTCTCTGCAAGTTCTGTGAAGCTTATCCAACTTCCTACAGACTTCAACTAGAGCCATTTTATCACTACAATACATTGGGAGTTTTAGGGGTGTTCCCTCAAAGCCAGCTAACCGTATGTAAGAAAACTTTCTGAATTGAATGAAATAGCTCCCATAGACATTAATCAATTGTTTGGCCTCCTCTGAGAATCTCTGAGTTGTGTTTCCCTCTAACAACCTGACAATATACATGGTGAAGGCATCATTCACCCTTTTGAAATGATGATTACTACTCTTCAATGTTAACTATGGGCAATACTCATATATAGGAGCATCCTTTTTGTCTTCATCAGGAGAAATCCCCAACCACTCCCTGTATGCTATAATAGTGTACATCAAATAAGAAGTCATATAGAAATTTTTAGTCCTTTGAACATTGGCAAGATGTTCAGTGAGACTATCACAAATTATCTCTCCCCAATTTAGGCTTTGTTTTCCTTCACATATGATGTTGATATAAGGGCACATCCAAAATTGGAACTCATTAGTTGAGGGTAGCCCCATTATTCTAGCAAGAAGGGTAATGACATCTGACAAATCCTCCTTGAAATCAATTCTATACATGGTTTTTGGCAGTCTTGAGGCTCCTTTCTTTGGGTTTTTAAACCATGACTTGGCCACCCTGCTCTTGTATTGTTCACTGTCTTGATCAAACAGAAGTTGGGCTTGAGATTTGGTGAGAGTATTTGAATCTTCCACCACTAGGATTTTGAGGGCAACACTGATACAACTAGTGTCTAACTGAGAAATCACCTGCCCATGAGGATCAACGACATCTTTTATGTCTGGATTGAAATAGGAGCCACAAGCTAACACGGTGTCAGCACATTGAACATAAATAGGAAAACCCCCCACATGAGCTATACCACTTTCTTTGATTAAGTGAGAAATAGGAGTAGGATTCTCATAATCAAGTCCATGCCCAGAAATCATCGAGGTCAAGGTGTTGGGCATCACTATCTCCTATCTCGGGTATAGTTGTTTCCAAAGAAGAGAGATGTTCGTGCCCTTTATAATGGATCTTCATAGTGAGTGTGAATTTTGAGAAACTAGCTAGAGAGAAAAATACAGTCACCGACAGGCTCATGTGGCAAGGGAAAAAATATTCTGCAATGAACTTCTCGATCCTCTAAATTTTACTTTCAAATGAACCATGACCTCTGCTGGAACAAGATGCACCTGGAAATTTTGAAAAAACTAGAAAATGCTTCGTCACGGCTACAAACAGTGGAGAGGGTGAATGGAATGGGAAACATAAACTAAATGTGGGAAGTATGGTAGAAACAACCAATTTCCCTAGGTATTTATACACATTCCATTTTGAATAGGTCAGTAGGGTGCATTAAATGTGAAAATTAATGTATTGCGGGGGACAGGTAAAATTTGGCCACAAAACACCGACTTGAGATTATGGAATGTGGATATGGTGGAAAATTTGAGCACAACTAGCCCGTGTGATGTTGGGACACCTGGGACATGGAAAGTTGAAATACCCGTAGTACGAAGGAGGCTTTGTGTATGATGCAGTGAATGCAGGTTTGTGGGTTACAACTGGCCTGGAAGCACTTGGGACGCTTGGGACATGGAAAGCCAAGACACCCGTAATACACTCAAATTGGGTAAGTCAGAAAAATCTTGCACATTCGACCCTCGAGACATTGGGACGTGAGTTCTCTGTAAAATCAAAATACCCACAGTTCAAAAGGGACTTAGTGAATTTGAGGGTTGCAAAAAATGTGGGGATGCGGAGAACCAGATGCACTGGAGCACAAGGGAAAAAGGTTCCTCTCAAAAGCTGAAAATACCACAACACAAAGGGAAGGTAGTTCAATGCGGGGAAGGTGGGGAATCGATGAACTGAGAGCCCGATGGAACACGGGACATAAGGAACACCAAAACCTGAAATATCTACAAAATAAAGGAAAAGTCCCCAAATTCAAAATTTTGAGAAATAAATAACTGTTGAAAAAAACTCCATCTCTCTCTCTCAGACTTCACAAAGGAAAACAAAGATCCTGTTAGATCCAATTTACCAATAAATTTGAAGAGTAAGGAAAAAATACACATAACACCTTTTCTTAGTTTTGATTGCAGATACGAGTATTTTTCACATAGTATAGATGCTCTCCTTCTACCCATCCTAAATTTGTTGCTGGGGGCATCCACATTCATCTCTCATAGGTGTTATTGTTTCATTTTGTACTTAGGACTCTATATTACATGGTTATACACACTTTTGACATATTGGTTATCTTTCTAATATGCTAACGGGTGCTTCATGTGCAAAAATTGTTTTGCAGGATTATTTTCTTCCATGGAAATCTATTGTTTATACTTGTTTGTTTGTTTTCTATTATATGTGGGAATTTCCCTATGTTAGGTATACACACTTGTTTGTTGTATATTTCCATGATGGCCTTTCATGTCTTGTGATATCGTGAGTGATGTCTTGTAACAACCTCTTTTTAAGACTTCAATATAAGGGAAATTATTATTTTTTATCTTACTTTGTGCTTCATTGATTTAAATACCCATATATTTAAACCCATCGTAAATCTTAAGTTCATATATCATGTTTCCTTGTTCTAAATTCTCATGATTTATAACTAACATCATCTCATTCAATCCAATCTATAATATTCATAAACCAGGTGCTGATGTATGAGAGTATACAGATCCTACTCGATTCCCCTTATCAATCTTTATGAGTTTCTTTACTCTTTATGAGCGATTACACCAAGTGTATCATTTGGTTTTTTGTATACAAAGTATAGTAATGGTTTTATTTTTCTATCAATGATAGAAACATATTTCATTCTAAGTGTCTACATGGGTATCCATCATTGAATCCCATCCAACATCCAACACTTAGATCCTTGGTGACTCTGGAATAAAGTAATCAGTAGCTTACACTAGTTTGGAAAAAGTTTCAAAGACATGTATGCCATGCTCAGTTCCGTGATGGCACACTCATTGTTAGGAACTTATCCATCACCTTATTAATTTTTTTGTTTGGATTAGAACTACATAGTTACAAGTTGCGTATAAGGTACCAATTCAGATCATCATGTATAGGAAAATGCCACAATGTCGGCTTAGGATAATTATGGGTAATTAAGTGTCTCCGTAATGATTTGCATCATTTCTAGACCAATTTCCTTCCTATAGCCATTAGAAGTTTGCATTGGGGTACATATCCATGAGGTTCAATCCCCTTTTTTAACTCTAACTAAGATTTTTCTTAAATGCATTACGACTGTCACAATTTGATGGACTTCACAAGGCAACTTAGTAGAGCTGCTAAGTTGTAGTATCCAATGAATGGCCCCCATCATTAAATGGATACGGCTACGTAGCAGCCCTAGTGAGTTGGCCCAACTAGTGTCTTAAATTATAAAATTATAACTTAATTGTTTCAAAATAATAAATTAAATCATGATATGTTACCCTAGATATCACAATACTATCACCACGAATTAATCATACCTAAGGTCCTATCTCAAGATAACCTATTATTTTGAATGTAGTTCATTATTTTGCTTCACATTCCTTTTTACTACCTAGTTACAGATGTAAATTTACTTACTGCATTAACTCTACCACCCTATTTGTCTATTTATTCAAGCATAGTATTATTCTCAAGAATTTATCTTATTAGAAGCACATAACTATTTGAGTAAAATAGCAGCAAATATTTTATATTATTTCCATAGTTGGTAGCTATAACACATTTATTCATATTCTTTCCATCTAATATGTTATATTCATTCACTCACTAATACAACATATTACTCAGCATATGATCCTTGCATCCATTTCATTAAATAGAGTACCCTTATTATGAGTCTTGGTACTACATGAATTTTCTTTCTCATACAATACTTTTCCATTATATGTTATTCATTTTTTTGTTAGGTAACCTGCACTTCCTAAGTTATCTTATACAGCACATGATAACTACCAACATTTCACAAAAATATTACCATGCAAAACTAAAATATACTTCAGTTATATATACATCTTATGGTTTAATACTTTCTCATAGCCAGCAATGAGATTATGGAATGGACATGTGTAATAGGTTTATAGTACTTTATCCTTGATGAGGATATCTTCACCATTGCTTAACTTAATTAATTAATTAGAATTATACTATCTAAATAACAATATATTTTTCCCGCTGTAAAATCATGATTTCCACATGATATAAGGTGGTCATTTATTAATTAATTTCACATTTAATCTCATTAAAATTTATAATTCTCAAATGATATTAAAATATTATGAGGTTTAACTCACATAAAACTTTCAAGGATAATCAACAGTACAAGTGAAACACAACATCAAGTATCAAATCAATAATTATAACTTTTGGGACTGTATAATCAAAGCAGTTTTAACAATCAAGTGCTAATCAATCTTACATCCGACTCATCATCCTTGACAACTTTCCAAAGAAAAAAATCAATTTGTTCAAGTATATATACATTTATTTCAGTTTTCAAGATTTATTACAAAAATATTCATTTCTCGATGAACCAATCACTATCCTTATCCTTTAGGGTACTTATTTATCCCTGCAAATTAGAAGGAACAACAACATGTATAAACATGGTCAGTCACAAGTAATGGCATGGAAAGTCCATTCCACTCTTACATCTTAAGTCATTTAATATTTAAATAAAGGAAATTCTCTGATATTTAAACTTTTAAAACAACATATAACAATCTAAATTAATATGCCATTTCTCAAGGTAACTTTATTTGCATTCAGAGTGACTGTAACAAATTTCTTTTTAAATGCACTAAATCTTGAGTTACGCAAATGTCAGAACTTAGTTCAACAAAATCCCTTCACACTCAAAAGCAATATTACATGTAATAATTGTAACAATATTATTTGATTAATGCTGAAATCATATAAATATCGAAGTTATATATATATATATCTTAACCCTTCTAAGACTTATATTTCATAGAATTATCGAATGATACTTTTAGAAACAGAGTTACGAATCAATTCATGGATTCCCTTCATAGTGAGAACCAATTTGTGATGTAATTATTCTAAGCTACGATGACACCGTCCAAATATACATATACATTGTTAATGATTTCATAGATTCTCTCATAGTCCTATTGACCATAACAAAGGTATCACTTGATAACTATAAATATTGTATCCTACATATTGGAATTATCCTAAAGCTCAACATGATTAAGGTGAGGTACTTATATCTTAATAGATCTCGATGCTACCAAATAAAATGAATTTTTGAATTTTCCTATGAGACTAGACCTGTGTCAAGTTAGAATCATTACCCATCTGCATATACCCATTAGGAATGTTACGTGGTGCAATCATGCCTAAAAAATCATTTATCTCCTTGCCAATCGGTACATAGAATGGAATTCTACCCTATCCATGTGGACTAATCAAGGAAAAGTCAAACAGTTATCAAACAAATGAATATCATAGCCACCAGATATACTATCTCAGTAATAATCTATCATTTAACAAGAAACAAGTTCATGAAGAAATTTCCCATGGATTTACCTACAACTTTTGTGTTAGTCCATCTATTAATAGCTTGCTTGAAAGCCACAATAATAATTGGTATAGATATTTAATTTAGTAAAACATATAAAGTTCCTTCTCCATATAGTTTAAACAAGGGTTCAAACTAGTAACCGATATAGAGTTTCTCGTAACACTTGAGGCTCAAAATGGGTCTTGGGTTAATTGTCCCTTAGAACAGGGTACAAAATTTGACCATGTACAGGTCTAAAAAATAAACCCTACAAATGTTTTCAAAATAAAAATCTAGATAATATCCACACTCCTAAACAAGTTTCAAAACACAATATCAACAGTAATGTTTCTCTTAGAGAACTGGTAGAACCCTAAATAGTAAATGTTATGGAGAAATCACAGCACTTCTGAATGGTTTAAATTGAGAGGGGGCATTTGGTTTGATTACATAATATGGATCTATCCTAAGTGTGGGACATTACAAAATGGGATAGATCTTCGGAGAATACCAGTTCCTACTCCTAATCTACATGCCACTAAGTACTGACTAATCCTAATCTAATGCTTCTAAGAGAATAGGGAAAGAAGGATTACATGAAAGAAACCTACACTATGAGAGATGATACAACAAGGAAGAAGTTTTAATCACTTCCCCCAACCTATAAAACAATGGAATGGATGAGCATATAAAGGGTGGACCTACAACACAAACTAAATTACATCTAATACATCATTCCCAAATGAGCACAACACGCCAAAATCATGTAATAACAAAGGAAATGCACAAATTAATCAAGCACAATGAAAGGTAAGATGAAGATAATAAACCATGAGAGGTTAAAGAGATCAACACATCCATAATTTTATTGCTCCATTTGGATATACACAATACATTATTGTAGAAGAAAGAGGCTTGATTCCATTACAAATATTGAGTGGAAGACTTGAAGCCCCCATGAATAATGGGGTGCATGGGAGGAGAGAAAATGAACAACCTTTTGCACATGAAAACCCCTTACATTTTATAGAGGAAGAAAAATGAGGAGAGAGAGGGAATAAAATCCAAAAAATACTCCAATCTCCTACAAAATCCATCATTGTCTTTGTAGGAGTGATGGGAAAATCTGACAATCCCATACTCCAATGTACCTTTCTTGTTAGGGAAGAAAGGAATCACATACCTTCGTTATTTCCATAGGTGAGAAATCTATAGACATTCCTCTGAAATGGTTGACTGTATTTCCTCATTTTTAAATACTTAGTCTCACTAAAATTAAGAAAATAGTGATATCTCTCGAAAAAGTCCAATTTTTTAGAGGACACTGAGATCTTTCCAAAAGGTATGAATTTTTGCAAATCCAAGCTCCCAGTAAAAAGTTATGGCCATCTGAAAAATGAGGGTGCCATACAACAATAAATGTGAGTGATTAATCTACCTTTTCAGACTCCGAACCTGCATTACACTCTTCGAAATCCAAAATTCTAGACATTCATGATTTGGACCTTCAGGTATTTCGAATTTGGAGATCATCACCACTATTTTTCTAGAAAGATAGCTTGAGAGTTCCAAAATGCTTAAATCCTAAAGTCCGAAATTCAGACTTTGGGTTTCAGACCATTACACTTTCAGTTTTTCAGGGGTTCTAGTTTTGGGAATTCAGGATTTTGGGTGTTCGGGTTTCAATATTTCAGGGGTTTTCATCCATTTGGTCATCGAATATATCTGAAATTATGAAATCCTAATGCGTGACTTACGAACTTTGGGTTTCAGACTTATTATTTCCCCTCACATGACACTGTTCATTTCTTGACCCTGCTGCCAACTTTGAACTCCCGATTGTCCGAAGTCTGAATTTAGCAATTGAAAATTTGATGTCCTTTAGAATTTTTGTGTCTGATGATTTGGAATATTTTCCCACCAAATATGAATGCTTCGACATCACTTCAAATCGCTTAACTTGAGCCTCAAATGTGAGCTCTTATTGTTGAAATGATCATTCTATTTTCTCTGTACGAAGTCATGTTTGTCCAATTTATCCTCGGGGGAAAAATTAGATGAAAATAAAAACTTATTTATTAAACTAAATATAGCTATGCAGGCTTAACCTATCCATATAGTAACTATTTAATTACAAATGTCATCACAATTTCTAGATAGTCAAATAAGCAAACAAAACTCTAAAATGTTTCCTTCCTTGTAAACTAGATTGCATCACCCAATATTGTAGTAGCCCATTTAGAAAATATGAAATGAAGTAAACTATAAGAGGGAAAAAGAGCATTCCATGCCTGTAATTGAATATTTTCTAAAAATTCTCCTCTAAAACTCCAATATGTCGAGCCGATTGTTTGAATCCTCTTCTGTGCAAGACTCAATAATCATGCTTCCAGATTCAAGAATAAAACTAGAAACAATCAAACCATTCTTATTTTATGCAAGAAATGGTTGATCCCGATAGCTCACTAACCCACGCATGCATGGCCTCTTGAAGGGTGAGTTCAAGTTCCTCCATTCAAATTTCAGCATGGCTTCACCATTCTACTTCATGCAAAGCGCAAAGATGAGATGCATAGATAAAAAATGAACCCTTATTTTGCATGTTGAAGATTCTTGAGGAAGCTTGTGAGTTTCTCAAGATATTAATTGCCCTTTAATTCTTATAGTCTACATTAGTTACTTTGAAAACTACGCCACCTCCTTTGATCTCACCCATCACCTATTCCATCAAATTAGCATACTAAATTGTTTAAGCATCTTTTAAACCTTTTAGAAAAGGTTATAATGTGCATGCATTCCTCTTGACTGGTCAAAGGCCTTATCCCAATTTTAAATCATCTAATTATTATAACTTGCATGTGTCCACAGGGTCAACTTTTCAAATAATCCATTGAGAATTAACAACCAATTAAAATTATATTTATAATAGTGCATTGAGTTAGTATAAAACAATGATCAATTTATAGCCTTCCTAACTTGGGTCTAAGAACCCTTATAACCAATTACCACTTTTACAACTCTTAGATCCCATCAAAATAATATGTATAAGCCTTGGAAATTCTAAATAACATAATGCTAATCCACACTAATAACCATATTCAACATCCATTAGACATGTAATCGCAAAGTCAAGCATTCCATGTTATTCTTGTCACTTTTCAAGCCAAAGAGTTAATCCTAACATTGACACATAACTTTTGCCATCATATAGGGTCAAATGTCTTGTTTTAGTTTTCATTACGAGTCATTCAATATTTAACAACTGTTATACTAAAAACCAGGTATATACATATAGCCATAATGACTAACTGAAAGACACTAATTCCTTATAGTTATAACCAAGTGTCTTCATAACTAGTATGCTAACTTGGCATAGTATTTCTAGTTAAAGAAAAGGTAATAATTGTAGACACCTATAACTATGCCCAAGTAATTTAAATACTTAAATTGTGCTAATCATCCCCTTTCTCACAAAATTGATGACTTATTGTCAAAAGCGCTTGTATTCCCTCTTATTGTCGTTAATCAATTATAATACGCTAGTTCATTAAGTCACCTATCTAGATAACAACCTAATTAATGACCTTCCGTTAATTAATCACCTGCTCTATTTAGATTATTTAATTATTATTAATTAATTAGTCTTCCCCTTCATTTAACTAGTAAATCAATGTTTAATTGATTTAATCCCCTTCTAATAGCCTGAATCGTACTAATATTCCTCTAATTGGCTTTTATAAGCTCAAATATACTTATTAGTTAATCACATTTGATTAATTAAAGCACCCCCCAACTCCCATGGCTTGCTAAGCATAAATTAAACCCTTCTAAAGTAAGGTTACATTTAATAAAGCAACCTTATCCATTCCTAATCATGTTTTACCTTTATCCCACATTCATGAGAATGTGTTGAATCCTTTATCCTTGGGCTATATAAAGAGTGCCCTTCTACCTTTTTACTTACACCTAAACTCTTTTAGAAAGCAAATTCAAAGCATATAGCAAAATAGAATAAGAGCTTGCTTTTGTGTTCTCTTGAGAGTTCATCATCTCAAGGAGCTAAGCTTCCTATTCTATCCTAAAGTGCTTAGGTCATATGGTAGGTGTCAAAAGGGTCTTATAGCCCAATTTTGATAAGGCCCCATTCCTAGGTTCTTGGAGATATCAAGGAAAACCAAATATTGATTGCCATGGATCTTACCTAGGTCCATTTACTTGTTTGTTGGTAGTCTAGAGAAGTAGATTTTTAAATATTATAGCATTGTTAATTCCAAGTTGATGCATCATGCCAGGTATTAATCTTGTTTAGCTCTCATCTTTGATGGTGTTTAGATTTTGTCATTAGCTTTGTTATAGAACTATTTAGGTGTTAGTTCTCATCCATCTAACTTAGCTAAAAAGCACAAAACACTTGCACACATTTCGCACGCCTGGTGAAACCCTTAGTCCCATGGCATTTTAGTTTAAATTTCATTGTTTTGGCTAACTTTTGATATCCACATGTAGTAATTAATTTCCATTTTTTTGGATTTTGTGCTCATTTAATATGTGTTACTTCATGTTTACATCCTTAATTTTAATGGGTCAATGCCATTTTAAAACTAACTTGTCAAAATTTACAGTATTGTGAAGTTTTCTATGTTTTTTTTCCATACTTTGGTTGCAGGTCTGGCGTAGGCACAATTTTAGGAGCGCAAACATGATTTTAAGGGTGCAGGCACAATTTTAGGTGTGAACACATCTCTCTAGTGGCACAAGTGTGCTGTTAAACTCTATCATTCTTTCTGCCGACCCTGTCGCAGGTGCACTAACCCTGGTGCATCCACCCTAACCCGCGTGCAGGTGCACTAACCCAGGTGCACACGTCATTTTGTATTGTACCTTCACTGCAGTTAGAAACCTATTAGAATGGCACACACACCCTAACCAGGGTGCACATGTGGTTTTAGTGGCACAGTTATACTTTTCTAGTAATACATTTATTCTGTTATTTTATCTATTTTTCTCAGAGTAGCGCATATAGCTCTCGTGTGGCGCATACACCTCTTGGGTTGCACAGGCATCGAATTGATCTAAAAAATCCACAGAGTGGCGCAGGTGTTGTTTTAGTGGTGCAGGCGCTGTTTTAGGGGCACACACATCTCTCGGGTGGTGCAAGTACACTATGTGCCAAAAAATAGCCTTTGGTGGTGCATACGCCCTAACCCATGTGCACAGGTGCTGAAAAAGGGGTGCAGGCGTCCTTTTACATTTTTTGAAATTAACATGTTGATGTGCTAACTTTCTTGTAGGTTTATCTAATCACATATTTGTCTTTGCAGGCTGTTTTTACATGTTGGTATTTGATTAGATAATATTTTGCATTGTTTACTAACAGGATTGAGATCACGTATGCTCTTCCCTCGCATCCCTTAGGGTGATCTTGGGAATCAAAAATGATTCTTAAAACCTTTTTCCACTTTAAGATTGTTAAGAGTATTTTAGTTAGAATTGGTCAATTTGGCATTTGTTGAATTAAAGTGTTGTTCCATTTGGTTATCTTTTGAGATTTGTGAAGACATCATGTATGCTCTTCTCTTGCGTCCTTGGACGATCTGGAGAATCAGAAATGGTGCCTTCTCTTTTTAATGGAGAACTACTAATCATCATCATATAGGACCAAAAAAAAATGCTTGTCAAAGAACGAAGGACTCGAAACAAAAGTCAGAAAACTTCTAATACATGTGTTTCTTGCAGGTTGCCAAACGTTGTTCAAGCAAACCACATCTAATTAAAAAAGATAAAAAGAACAACATATTCAAAACACTGTATTGCAGGTTTCAGAAAAGGGTACATCCCTCTCTGCTCAACTGGAACATAACCCCTTTGGCATAACACCTTAAGCTACAACAATGGGGGTGGTTCCAGGAACCCCAAAGTAGTCCACGCAAGAGGGAACCTTGTGGACAAAACGAGAAGTGCTCCTCACTACCTACTTGACTAGTGATTCCTTTGTGAGATAGCATTACCGGTTGTCCATGTGGCGACCCCAGTGATAGTACACGTAGATGCACTAGTTTCCTACTATTCTTGAAGGGGGTAAAGTAAAGCCGAGATACTCCTAAACTAGTCAGTGTGACTTTTTGGGTAAATCACGCTCGCTCAAGGAAACTTTGTAACACCCAAGACAAGAGAACCACCTTGGAGAATATACTTTGGCCAGGAGCCCACTTTGACCATTCTAAAATAGTGGTGAGTTGTGAACCATATTGAGAAATGTGTGATGCATTACTTTTGCCTAGTTTTTACTTGTCTTAGGGCGAGGCGAAACTCTGCCGAAGTGAGGCTAGCATTTTTCGTCATTTTTTTATTTATTTCCTTCACATTCTTTTGAAACTTTGTTGATCAAAAGAGGTGTGATTACCTTTGTGTTTCCATTCGACTGTTTCTCTCACTTTTATGTCTGTTTACACCCATCCATGTTTGTGGCTAGGTTAGTTAAACGTCTAAAGTGAGCGGAGGTGTTTTCATGTCATTGGTAGCCATTGTGATCTTGATACCCACATCAAGGTCATCATTGTAGTTAGGCATGGTTCATCACCTCAGACTTCCTTAGAAGAGTTAGCTTGTTTGTATCGTATCATTACAATTTTGATATTTATGTCTTGTTTCTTGTAAACTCGACATAAATACCTATATTGTACGGTTACGCTGCACACATTTTTAACTATTCCTAGCTATACTTTGAGCTTTTTTTTAGTTTGGTTCTATTATTACCTCAATTTCAAAGAGTGCTAGACGTTACCATTTGTGCGTGTTATATCAATAACACCTTGATATCAATACTTCACTTTCTCACAAAGTGGGTTAACATATCTTGGTGATATTGTTGTGTCATTCACAAATCGTAATTGGCACTTTTTGAGATATAGGTCTTAATCAGATTTGAGCTCGCTCATCGTATATCTTGATTGGGAGATCGCATTTGACTTCTTGTATTTACTTACGTTTTGTTCATTCCCTTGAACTTGGCATAAGTGAAAACATCTTGTTGATCATCTCGTGATGCAAATTACTTTGAAACGTAGTCTAGGAGATACTTCATTCAAACGGGTTTTAATACCAAACGCTTGTATCATTGGTGATTTTATCACTCTATCACATTGGTATTCTCACACTGTTGATTTACTGTTAACAAGTACATCTTACATTTCACTTAGGGGTAGTCATTAAGCTTTGGACACATTTACAACTTACCCTAGTGAAACCTTCATGAAAACATGGCTCCCAAGACATGTCTAGGGTTAAAGAAACAAACATATGAGGAACAACAGGCGCAAGCTTGGGAAACCTCTAATAGACAAGGGTCAAACCCATTCATCAGACATGACCTAGGACCACTATTTTCTACAGAAAAGGAAATAGAAGAAATGGTCGACCACAATGGAAATGAATTAGAGTCACCACGTGTGGACTTTGATTTTGACCCTACTCTGCTAGACGATTTTCTTCTTAGAAACAAAGATAGAGTGTTGGCTTGGGTTGTCGAATTAGGGGCCAAATTTCCCATCGAGAATGAACCAATACTACAGAAAAATGACACTACTGAGGAAGAATGCCCCCTTATCAATATGGAAGATATTTTAACAGGTGGGCATGCTTCCACTTCTTACATAGAAAATGATAAAGTGGTAGGGCATAGAATACCCCTCATCAAAGTACCATGAAGAAACAAGATAGAACTTGAGACAGAGGAAGAACCTCCATAGTACGAAGAGGAGGAACCTTTAGAAGAAGAGGCTATAAACCAAGCCACGATTCAACAACAAATCAGTAACCTAAGCCAACAACTAGCTTTTCTTACTTCCCATGTACAGAAAGATGTAACCAAGAACATTCAAAAGTTGAGGCCTAAGGTTAAGATCAATGAACTCCATCGGGAAAAACAAGGAGAAGAAGACATAGGGTATCATCGCGTATACATCCCCACTTCTCCCACTAAAGAAAAATTGCTCGCACAGGAAGTGCAGTCTATGAAAGTGATGCTTGCGAGCTTACAAGAGAGAAATATAGGGAGCATCAAGAAATATCAATATGAAGAACTATGCCCCTATCCTTTTGACAAGACAATGACCCTTCAACCCTTTCCAAAGAAATTTGATATGCCAAAGTTCGACAAATACAAAGGAAAGGGAGACCCAAGGGATCATGTTAAATATTTTTACATGGCATGTCAAGAGGTGTCTTATAGTGATAATTACCTCATCATACTTTTTCCCAAGAGTCTCGGAGGTCAAGCATTGGAATGGTTTACACACTTACCACGAGGATCAATTTCCACCTGGCCAGAATTGGTAGAAAGATTCGTGCATCACTTCTCGTATAACATAGAGAGTGATGTCACCATGGCAGACTTGTGTGGTGCCAAGCAATGCCCAAATGATACCTTCGCTAGCTTCCTCCAATGATGGAGAGGGATAGAAAGTTGCTTCCCTTGTGCTTTCCTTGAAAAGCAGTTGGTCAGTATCTTCATTCCCAATCTCAACCCAGATATCACCTTCCACCTCCAAATGCATTGTGTCCATACTTTTGAGGAGGTTATCGAGAAAGGGATTTAGATAGAAAAGGATATCATTTCCAAAGGCACCCTTAAAAACCAATCTAAAGACATCCAAAGTGTCAAACCCACGGAAAATCCGAAGATTTTCAAAAAAAACAAAAACGTGGTGGGAGATGGAATCACTGATTCCAAACACGTTCAAACAGTCCAAACTGGTCAACCTTTTAAACTGACCAAGGGCCCAATTCAACCACCACCAAAGTGATGAACATTCACCTCTCTCAATGAACCATTTTCAGTCATACTAAAATAGTTGGATGCAGCCCACATGATGACCTATCCTACAACACAACCATTTGATGACAACTCTCCTAAACCTTCATGGTATAAGGAGCATGAATACTGTGAAATGCATCGCGTTAAAGGTCATAAAATAGACAAATGTCTATGACTTTGCCACTATATTCAAGACCTCATTGACAATGGGGAGATAGAGGTGGATAACCCTAGCAAAACACAAACACCTAATGAGAAAATGGGGATTTATAAAGAACCATTCCCCAAGCATGATAAGTCAAAAAAGAAAAATCCGGATCGGGGAGAGTCATCCCAAACTTATAAATCTGTGAATTACTTGTATACCAAGAGAGATAACAATCATTACGATTCACTTATCGGATGTATTCGCTCTCTGCTGACCGTGTCAATACTATCTGGATTAAGGGAAAGGACTGCGCTACAGTAACAAGGCATGTGCGCCTCGTAATTCCGGAACCCTCTCCATTGACCCCACATACTGGTAAATATAACCTTTTAGAAAAACTTGAGAAGATGTCTACTATGATTTTGATCTTAGATCTTCTCAAGATATCCAATGTGCATAAGGACATTCTGTACCAAACTCTTCATGGGTAGGGAGTGCTTTTAGAAGCTGATCCTACACCTTCAAGCTGCGGTGGAAAATATTACACCAAGTGAGCATCTCACTTTCAACCATAGGGAGATCCCTACCGAGAATCCCACACATAATCTTCCCTTGTACATTGAGGTAGTTGTCACCTGCAAGAAAATCAAATGGGTGCTTGTGGACAACGGATCGGGATTGAACATCTGCACGCTTAAGTTGGTCAAACAATTGGGACATACGGAGGAAGATCTTGAGTCCCATATTATCACTATCACCACATACGACAACGCGGAAAGGGAATCAGCAGGTACCATCACACTACCTATGGAAGTAGGCCCCACTTGTCATCAGACAAAGTTTCACGTCCTAGATTTGGAACTTCCATATAATATGCTTCTAGGCCGACCATGGATTCATGCCATGCAGGCCGTGTCATCAACATTTCATCAATGCATCAAGTTGAAGCATGAGGGACATATGATAACAATACCAAGAGATTCAAATCCCTTTTCTCATTGTAGAGCTCTTAATAGCTTTGCACGAAAGGGTACATATGTATGTCCCTCTATAGATATAGTTATTCCTCTTCATTCTAAGGCTATGGAATCCCACGTGGATTCAAATTCACTTAGTTCTTGCACTCATGGGGTGTCTACTTCAACATCTCCATTTGATTCATGGGAGATGAAAATTATAGAATATGGTTGCAGGGAGTATAATGTACAACAAGCGCTCCTGGTCTCTAACCTCTCACTGTCACCCAAAACTAGAGGTCAACCCAACTACCACTTCAGGAGACCTAGAGAGGAATGCACTATTGGGTCATTCCTACCAGGAGGCTTGTTAGCTGAGGAGAAATTACTTGATCCACCTACAACTTGGGTCCCTGAGGACACTCAGCCATCCTGTTATCAAACCCCAGAATATGAAAAATATAGCAGAATGATGTACTCCATGGGCTACAAAGGCCTAGGATGTGGGAGGAATGAACAAGGACAAAGAGAACCAGTCCCTCTTCCACATTTCAAAATAGAAAGATACGGCATCGGATTCATCCTTATGGAGCACACCCCAACGATCAAGATGTGACTTGTTCTGAGCATGAGGATAGCTCCAATTACCTAGACAGCGATACGGATTCCCATTGTAGCCAATATGAGGATCTAGCCTCCATGAACCTTTTCATGAACAATGTTGTCCTGACCATAACCCCCACCGAACCAACCCTTGACCTTGTGTACCCTTCCCTTGTTGAATGGGACCAACAACGTCACGTGCCACTAGATTTATTTGAGAATGACGAGGCTATTGTGGAGTTCATGGGCATAAGGGATACAATCCCCATTGGAGATCACAATAAAGGTTTCTTTATTGACTTAGACACCTGTTCCTACTTCGGCGAGGAGGCTGAACTTCATGGTCAGCAAAATTTAAAGAAAAGTGAGGGAAAAAGTTCTAAAGAAAAGCCTCGACAAAAATCGAAGTCCAAGTCACACAGTGAAAACCTCTTTGAGGCACTGGCTAACAAACAAATAAGAAAATCAAAGGATAAACAAAGTGACCATGCCAAGGATGAAAATCTCATGGAGACATCCTTGGATGAAGATCTCAACCTTCCTCCTGATCCTACGTGTATGGAGGATTTATCAAAATTGTTAGTCGAAGAAACCATTGATGTCAACATTGGTACCAAAGAAGATCCCAAGATAGTAAAATTGGGGGCATCACTCTCAGCTAGAGAACAAAAGACGTTCACTATGTTGTTGCGAGAGTTCATTGATGTGTTTGCATGGTCTTACAAAGACATGCCCAGCCTAGATCCAACTTTGGTCATGCACAACCTGGTCGTGCACGCAGACGCCAAGCCTATCAAATAGAAACTCTTGAAATATGCATCCAAGAGTGGCCTTGTTGGTTAAGGAAGAGTTGGAAAGGTTGCTTGTAGCAGGATTCATCAGACCAATTGACTATTCTGAATGGATATCGAACATTGTTCCTATCTAGAAGAAACCTGTCGGTATCTGAATCTGTACGGATTTTAGGGACATTAATAAGGCTTTCCCTAAAGATGAATTTTATGTTACCCAACATTGATATGATTGTTGACTCAACAGCAAGGATACGAAATGCTATCACTCATGGATGGATTTTTGGGTTATAATCAGATTAAAATCACTGAGGAGGACCAACACAAAACAAGATTTCACAACTCCTTGGGGCACCTTCTACTATCAGGTGATGCCATTTGGCCTTAAGAATGTAGGAGAAACTTATTAGCGGGCCATGACAGTAATATTTCATGATATGATTCATGACATCATGGAAGACTACGTAGATGACATCCTGGGAAAGTCCAAAACAAGAGAGGATCATCCAATCATTTTATGAGTGTATCTTTGAACACATGCATGAATATAAAGTTAGGTTGAATCAAAAGTTTGTCTTCAGTGTGCTATCTAGGAAATTATTGGGTGTCATTGTGTCAAGATGAGGTATTGAGGTAGACCCTGCTAAAGTGTCTGTCATCACTGAAATGCCTCCACCTGAGAATATCAAGCAACTGCATAGCTTGCAGGGGAAAATTCAAGCCATTCGCTACTTTATCTCCCAGCTTGTAGATAAATGTCACTCATTCACTCATTTTCTTAAGAAGGACATCACTTTCATCTGGGGACCCGAGCAACAACAAGCCTTTGCTTTTCTTAAACAGTACCTGGCTAATCCACCTGTCCTCATGCCTCCCACTCTAGGAGAACCACTTTTTCTCTATATTTCCACTACACAATACGCTATTGGTGCACTGCTTGCCTAATATGACCTTAGCCATAAAGAGAAAGTGTGTACTATCTGAGTTGCACCCTCATCACCTATGAACTTAATTATCCTCAGATTGAAAAGGCTTGCTTGGCCATTGATTTTACTTTTCAAAAACTTTCCCATTACCTACTGAATACTAAGACCAAGCTCATATCCAAGGTCGACCCACTCAAGTATTTGTTGTCCAAACCCACCCTCATAGGTAGAATGGCTAATTGGATCATTCTACTCAGTGAGTTTGATATAGAATTTGTCCATCAAAAATTAGTTAAAGGACAAGTACTTGCAGACCAGCTAGCGGAAGCACCTTTGCAAAGCACGGAACCTTTGAGTCTAGATCTTCCAGATGCATCTTTTCTCTATATTGAAGAATCTATTATATGGTAGATACATTTTGATGGATCTTTTACGTTTCATGGTTCAGGTGCAAGAGTGGTCCTTATTACTCCTTCGGGTGATCTTATACCGCAGGCTTTCCGCCTAGCCTTCCCTTGCACGAACAACATTGCAGAGTATGAAGCACTCATTGTAGGGATGAAGCTGGCCATCAAGTGGAATGTTCATCATGTTAAGGTCATAGGTGATTCATAGCTAATCATCAAACAGGTTAATGATGAGTATAAAGTTAAGGATGATAAGCTCATACCTTACAAAAAGTTAGTGAAAACTCTAAAGAAGTATTTTGTGCGCATCACCTTTGAGCAAGATCCCAAGAGCGTAGAACAGATCAGCAGATGCCATGGCAATGGTGGGATCTATGCTTTGTATTCCACCAGGGAATAATGATATGCCATTCTTCATAGAAAATCTACGCCAGCCCACATATGACATGCTAGAATCTTTCCTGGCTTGTGAGGTTGTTGGTCCCCATTCTCCGTGGTATGAACCCATTTTCACCTATCTTAAGGGTAACACATTCCCTCCTAATATCTCCCGCTCTGAAAAGTAAAGCCTAATTCACCAGATAACCCATTACACCCTTTTAGGAGTACACTTTATCATCGTGGCTATGACGGGAATCTGTTACGTTGTCTGGATGTGACAGAGTCAATCTAGGCAATCAAGGAAGTGCACGAAGGGGTATGCGGAGCACATGTAAACGACATGGTCCTAGCTAAGAAAATATTGAGAGTAGGTTATTATTGGCCTACCATGGAAACTGATTGTTGTAATTATGTTAGAAAATGTGTGCTTTGCCAAAAGTATGGAAATTTCATCCATGCTCCGTCGCAACCATTGCAACCAATCACTACCCCATGGCCATTCTCCAAGTGGGGACTCGATTTAATAGGGAAACTTACTCCTACCTCATCTGATGGTCATACACATATCATCATAGCTACAGAATATTTTACAAAATGGGTGGAGGCCATCCCTTTAACCTATGTCACAGGAGCACAGATTTCTAAATTCATCATGAATCACATTATTTACCGATATGGTATTCTGGCAGCCATTGTTACAGATAATGGGAAGTCATTTAAGAAAAAAACTATGAAAGGTATTTGCCAACGGTTCCAAATCAGATTGAAATGGTCCACACCATATTACCCTCAGGGTAATGGACAAGCTGAGGCAACAAACAAGACTTTGGTCAGGATAATGGAGAAGATGGTCAGCAAAATAGGTCGAAACTGGCACCTACAAATCCATCCAGCCCTTTGGGCCTATCGAACATCCATTCACACCCCTACAGGTGCGACACCATATTCCTTAGTGTTCGGGATAATAACTATCATCCCCTTAGAGATTGAACTTCCATCCCTAAGGATCTCTCTTCGAGACTATCTGGATAAGGATGAAGATTATCGAGTGGCAAGACTGGCTGAGTTGGAGCTACTAGATGAGAGATGCATTCGCACCCTTAATCACCTAAAGGTGTATCAACATAGAGTCTCCAGAAATTACAACAAGAGAATCATCCCTCATCAGTTTGAGGTTGGTGATTTGGTTATGAAGGAGAACCAGTTCAACACCAGAGCAGAGCGAGAAAAGAAAGGGAAGTTCGAACCACATTGGTTAGGACCCTATGTCATAGTTGCCAAGTATGGCACCGGGGCATACAAACTGGCTCACCCCAATGGTGATGAGCTCTGGGAGCCCATGAACACCATGCATCTTAAGAAGTTCTATGCTTGAACATGGCACAAAAATCAAAAAATACAAAAACATCAAAAAAATTTCAGAAAAAGAAAAAGAGAAAACAGGTCATCCACTAGTGAAAACCACACAATTGTGGCACTTTGGACAAGTCCTTGGGTGAAAACTAGTTTCGGCACCTCGGGAGGATTCATTGTTCACAAGCATTCTGTATTAGAAGGGTAGTTGTCTTTGGCCTTGGACCTAGTTCTGCCTTTGAGTTTCCTTGTGCACACCATCCTGTCCAGCCTTGATCTAGCTTTGCCTTCTTCTATTCATCTGTGAGGGATGTGGTCTTTTGTTATTTCCCATCTTATGCTGGGGGAAACTCAATGACTTCACCTTCTTGTTCATAAGCACATGGCTTCTGCCCTTGTATATTCCCCACCTAACGCTGGGGGCATCCATGCTTTCTTGGTTATCCACACATAGCTTTGGAAGACCGTTCAAAAACATAAAAAACAATAGAAAACTGTTTAACGAAAACATAAAAACAATATAAAATTGTTTCGACAAAACAAAAACAATAGAAAATTGTTTCACAAAAAAACAATAATTTCACAACACATGCAAAAACAATAGAAAATTGTTTCACAAAACACAAAAACAATAGAATTTTTTTCACAAAACACAAAAACAATAGAAAATTGTTTCACAAAATGAAAAACAAAGAAAATTGTTTCACAAAAAATAATAGAAAATTGTTTCACAAAAAAAAACAATAGAAAATTGTTTCAAAAATGTAAAACACAAAAAAATTATTTTAGAAAACAATAGAAAATCGGTGCATGAAAACATATCTTACAAAAACATTTACTTGCATTGTCTTGTTTCCTTTCTTTGCTTGTTTCTTGTATAGTGTTTTGCGTGCTTGCTTTTGAGTTGTTTGTTGCTTGGGTGTACTTTGTCATAGTTCATCTTTTCTTGCTTAGATTAGATTCATTCTTGCTTGTGCATATTGTGGTGTGTCTCGACATGCTAGTGAACCTTGGGAAATCATGATGTAATGTGTTAATTCATTATGTTCTTTCTTGAGCATTTGGTTGTGTTTGTTACTTGTTAATAAGACATGGTGAATCATGGTGTATTACATTAATTCTTGGTGTTCTTTGTTAGCATTTGGCTATGTTTCTTACATGTGCTCTGTTTTGTTATCATTCACATCACATTACCATCACTATCATCACATCTAGCATCATCTATACATCATATATAAACAAAAATGCTAAGTTTTACATCATGCATGTATGCTAAGCTAATCATCACATATCGTATCATCAATGGGGGCAAGAGGGGTTGCGCATAATCAAAAATCTATCCCCCCCACACCAATATCATCATATCATCCCATCCATATACATCAAAATAACACATGAGAAATACATTTGATATCATCTACAGATCTATCATCTAAACATCCACAGCACATGTATACATCAAAACATCAAAATCAAATACATACAAAGTACAAAATCAGATAATGCATCCATAAGTGTTGAATCAAAACATGCAGCATGCAATGAGAATCAATGTATGCCCACTCATGTCACAACACATCCATAAGTGCCGAATTCAACAAACGCAACATGCAATGAGAATCAACATATAGTAATTTCTGAAAAGGGGTATTTCACATCATAGAATTATGCCCACTCATGTCACATGCATCAGAATACAAAGACAATAAAATAACATCATAACAACATCCATAAGTGTTGAATCAAGAAAAATAACATGCATCAAATCCAATGCAGGCAACAAGCCCACTCAAGATACTAAACATGATTCATGTCCTGTCATCAATTAGTTCCTTATGAGTTTAACGAAAAAACAAAAACCATCTATATACGTGTATCAAAAACAAAGATATACATCATCTCATAATCATGTGAATCTGAGCCATAACAAAGTACTCCTCATATATATATGCATGTGTGTCAAGTATACATCTGTATCAAAAATGGATACATACAAATCTATGCTCTATATCAAAAATGCCTTCAGCTGAGGCGTACAACAAGGATACATCAAAAATGTCTGTATACATACATACAATGTCCTGATCAGTGCTCAATACAAATACATCGGTGATACACAATGCCATCAAAAAGGGGCATGTATCTGAAAGAATCAAGCCTTCATCATGAGGCATCATCAAAAATACATGTCTACAATCATTGTACATCAAAATCAGCCTTCATAAGAGGCATACATACAAAAGAATCTATACAATACAAAGGTGGCTATCAACCACAGCTCTCACCCTCACTGAGGCTCCCAGGTCTGTCCTCTGGACATCGGAACTCTGAAGGCTGGGCTGGTGCTGGTCTCACTGGCTGCTCTAGAAGGGGCTATCTGACTGATCTGGTGGAATGACCAGACCTCCACGAATGAGAGCCTGATGCACTCGATCCTGATAACTATGGCAATGCTACTCTCTACTCTAGCAGTACCACTCTATAATATGTTGTCCTATAAAGCAGTGCCTCACCACTAGGCCTGGTGGCATCATGAATCAGATCTGCATCTCCTGAGGTGAGCGCTGCCTAAAGGGCAGTGTCTCGCTCACCTATAACCTGGCCCAGGTCTACCTCGGCCTGTCTAGAGGTGACAGCCTCTCGATCCCTCTCTGTGGTCATCACCTGTAGCTTGGCATGGGCCTGGTCCCTCTGTGCTACTACTACCTAATAACACATATGCATGTGGTCTCTCTATGCCACGACCATGCGCAGCTATGACTAGGACTGATGTAGGAGACTCAGTATCTGTGCCCCCTATGTAGCTGTCTCTCAGATCTGGCTCCGCCATGCTACTCTGTCATCTCCTAGCCTGGCCTGGGCCCAAGCCTGATCCCACCCTGAAAGTAACATAACAATATGGGCTCGGGCCTCATCCCACTCTGCTATAGCTATCACACACCAGCCTCGAGCCTCATCTCTCTCTGCTCTAGCCATGTCTCTCTCAGCTATGAGCTACTGCACTTGTACCTATGTTGTGGTTGTCTGTGCCACTGGCTATGTGGGGCTATATGTGCCTCAGGGACTGGTCCCTATGGCACTCTGGAAGACTGGCCCTGCTAAAAAACCCTGCCTCGGGGTGGAGGCATGGCTGCCTGTACTGGGCCCTGTGGCCTCAGTCCCTGTGCCTGTGTGGCACCCTTATCCATCATGAGGGATCCCATCAAAAGGATCCTTGGGGTCTGGCCCCAATGCCACTACTCTAGCCCTAACTGCACTCTGACCCATGTCATACCTCCATAGGTGGGTGAATTCTTGCTACCTAGGCTACCTCTAGAATAGTAAGTCATCGGGGTAATACTGTAGTATACCACGCTACATAATTAGTTGTGGTCCTCAGATCTCTAATTTTTTGTAATGGGTCCCATGCCTAGGGGACCACCTATAAGAAATTGGCCCTGGCTCAGGCTGTTATAATCTTAGGCCCCATGGTCTGCCTCTCAGAGTCCCTGTGAGCATGTCAGATATCTAGCTGCAGGACACTCTGTACTCAGCCTAGCTGTCGTTGGTACCTGTCAACATGATACAGACTCCATGATGTAGCTGCGGCTGCCAATAAGAAAGTGCTCCACCAAGCACACACTAAGCTCTGTGGCATCCTCTAGCCACTGGAAGTGTCTATATGGACACCAAATGACGTCTATCACTGCTAACTCATCAAACTCCCACCTATATCTGAATAGGCTGCCAAGGTGACCACAGATGTCTCTGCCAACTTCTATCCAAGCCATGTATGTGGCTCCTTGGGATCTCAAACTCAGAATGGGCCAACAGGGCATCCAATAGCTATATGATCCCATGACCATATCTGTAACAATGATGCTAGCCCCACGGTATTCTGGCCGTGGTATGCGATGAGATGCAAATCCTAGTATAAGTGGGCCAATATACACTGCCCCCAACAATATATCTCCCCACTGTAAATACCGTGAACTAGTGGTAACAATCCTCTCGAGAACAAAGTCCCTGTCTTATCAGTGATTAGGATCCCATTGATAAGTGCCATGATGTAAAGTGGCCCCTGATGTAATTTTGGGTCAGAGATACACTCGTTTAGGGCCACAGTCATCCCGTCATGTGGGATGTCATCAACACCAAATAAAGCACTGCATGCTTCTCTGCTCAACCTTGCATCCGAGATATACTCAATCAATGTACCCATCATGGGCACACAGAATCCGCCACACATCCTCTATGGTCACTATCATCTCACCTGTGGGCAGTCTAAAGCACTAAATCTCATTGTGCCATCACTCAGCAAGTGCAGTCAGGAGGCCGTGATCCAGTACAATCAATGGCATCTGAGACATGGGGCCCAGCCCTACTACCTCCAGTAATATGGCCATCTCTCAGCAGTCACGCTGATGCATACTACCCTCTAACTCGGCAATCTAGGAGTGACACTCCCACGTCTATAACACTGGTAGTCATCTCTGCAAAATAACACACCACTCATTAGTTTCTAGCATTTCCTCTAAAAATCTATCTCATTTTTTCTTAGGGTTAACCCAAAAATCCTAAAAATTCTTCTAAGTGTCATGTTTTTGGACACTTTCCTATCTTTTTCTACCTGTCTAGGGTGCCTACGCGCCCTTTTGGGCGTGTGCACCACGTTTCTGGCACCTGCACTTGCGCGCATGTGTTTTCTGGCATGTGCGCCCTCTTTCGGGTGCCTGCGCACCCTTTTTGGCATGTGCACCACCTAATTGGTGCTTGCACGTGCATATGTGCGCTTCTACCTACATGCACTTGACTATCCATGCCTGCGCCATGCTTTTAGCATGTGTGCACCCTTTCCCAATGGTGTGTGTGTGTGCACGCACATGTGCTCGTGTGTGTGCATGCATGTGTGTGTGTGTATGATTTTTGACTGCGCATGTGTGCGCATAGACCTGGCGCCTATGCCCTCAAATGGACGCCTGCACCCCCAAAAATGGCACATACGCCCTATCCCACACCTGCGCCTACGCGTAGGCGCACTACATGCATTTTCTATGCCTAAATTCCCTAATTAATGCATTAATGATAAAATTTTAAAGGACAAGGTTGTGACACTCACAAATGGGCCCTCATTCACATGCCTCTGATACCCCCAAACTGTGTCAGCATGCCTCAAATGGTCTCATGTGATCACCATCTCTCCTGAGTGTCAGAGCCTCATGGTAAGTTTTCTAAACTGAGCAGTTAAAATGAACTGATTGTGATGTTTTTACCCCCCTGGGGGGTATATTAACCTGTTTTTCACCGTTCGGAAGGCGAAAACCCGTTTCGATCACCGTTTTCTCCTCTGTTCGCTGTGGAATAATTATTTTTATTAAATAATTATTTTTCTCTTCTTTTTCACCGTATTGGGGCATTTTTTGTCTGATACCCCTTTCTTCTCCCCCAGACAATTTTATTGCTCCCTGGTGATTTTTATTCTTCTTCACACTCTCGTAAATAATTATTTTTCAAATAATTATTTTTTCTTAATTTTTCCACTAAACAAGGACATTATTTGTCGTTTGTTTCTCCTTTCTTCCACCTAGGGCACTTTTTGTCGCCCTAGGCCCTTCGCTTTCTTCTTCTACTTTCTTCTACTATTCACCATAGTTTGGAAAGAAAAAAAAAAAATAAAAATAATAAATATATATATATATCAAAAATCCAAAAACAAGGCAAAAAATAAATTTCAAAAAATTCCTAAAAAGTAAAACACCCTACAAAAATGGTAACTTGCTTATTACGGCTGAAACTTGTGTCTTGCGCATGGTATTTTCTCCATATCCTATTGGTTTGTCTCACATCTTCCCCAATTAATATGACTCGTGGATCACCAGATTCACAACCATTCACAAAGCTAGCTGCTTGCTTCGTCTGTACTCTGGGGCACTTTTGGTTGCCTGGTGTTGTTTCGTTGCACACAAACACTTTTCATGGACCCCGTGTCCATTTTCATTTCCCCTTGCATGTATCCTTTCTTGGGGCATCATTTTTAACCCTTTTCGTCAATCATGAACTTGTGGATCTCTTCAGCACTGATAACAAAACATTTGTACAACTGTCTTGACCGTTGTTGGGTTGGATATGTGCGTTCGTACTTGTTTTCCCTGTTATATGAGCTTGTTTCCTTCTCATATTGCATTGCATTATTGTATGTTGCATGGAGTTGGTACTTTCAGCAATGGACAATTGTTCGTAGTATGGCTTTTCATGTCATTCTACCTTTGTCGTATGCTTATATTTTTCATAAGGACCGATGATGTAGTTCCTATGGCAATATGATGACATCAAATTTGTTCCAAACAAATAAGTGGCTAGAGGCTAAGCTCTTCTCTCCCCTCGTCCATATTTCTTCTACACCACTTCCCTTTTCACCCCTAATTTTCCCTCTCACCGGGGCATCCTGCCTCTTCCCCATTCTTCTGCCTATATCTCACCTTTTTCGATCGTTGATTGGCTTCTTTCATCACCCCATCGACACTCGAGGGGGCATCTCTCCCTCCTACTAATTTTTCTTCTATCTCTTCAAAATATCTTTTATCTACTATCTTTGAAGTGGCATCACTTACGCCACCCCAAAGAGGGGCAAATGTAGACACCTATAATTACGCCCAAGCAATTTAAATACTTAAATTGCTGCTAATTATCCCCTTTCTCGCAAATCAACGACTTATCGTCAAAAGTGCTCATTTTCCCTCTTATCATCATTAATTAATTACACTAAGCTAATTATTAAGTTGCCTATCCAACTAATACCCTAATTAATGACCTTCCGTTAATAAATCACCCCTTCTACCTAGACTAATTAATTATTATTAATTAATTAGCTTTCCCTTCCATTTAACTAGTAAATCAATATTTAATTGATTTAATCCCCTTATAATAGCCTAAATCGTACTAATATTCCTCTAATTGGCTTCTATAAGCTTACATCTACCTATTAGTTAATCACCTTTGATTAATTAAAACACCCCCCAACTCCCATGACTTGCTAAGCATAAATTAAACCCTTCTAAAGTAAGGTTACCTTTAATAAAGCAACCTTATCCATTCCTAATCATGTTTTACCTTTATCCCACATTCATGAGAATGTGTTGAATCCTTTATCCTTTGGGCTATATAAAGAGCCCTCCACCTACCTTTTTACTTACACCTAAACTCTTTAAGAGAGCAAATGCAAATCATATAGCAAAGAGACTAAGAGCTTGCACCTTGTTTTCTTGAGAGTTTCATCATCTTGAGGAGTTAAGCTTCCTATTCTTAAAGTGCTTGGGTCATATGGGAGGTGTCAAAAGGGTCTTGTAGCCCAACTTTGATTAGCCCCCATTCCTAGGTTCTTGGAACATTAAGGACAACCAAATTTTGATAGCCATGGAGCTTACTTAGGTCCATTCATTTATTTTGTTAGAGAAACAGAGGATAGATTTAGATATTTAGCATTGTTAATTTCAAAGTTAATGTATTATGAATGGTATTAACCCTTGTTTAATTCTTATCATGATGGTGTTTAGATGCTTTTTCATTAGCTTTTTTATAGAACTATTTAGGTGTTAGTTCTTTGCTTCATTTAGAATTAGCTAAAAAGTAACATTGCACACATAGATCACAAAGTAAAACATATAACCCTGATTCCCAGTACCAAGAATAAAAATGAGAAACTTGATCAGTGTTTGATCCTTTGAAATATTTCCCGAATCATAGTCACTATTAGACCTAAAGTGATAAAGTAGTTTATATAACGTGCCACCGGTAAACTCCCAACAATTATTTTAACCTAAAATAAAATGACATCCCTTATCACTAGTCAAGTTATGGACATCCATATTGATAATATTAGATTCCCATAAAATATTGAAATTGAGCCTTAAATGACAATAGGTTACTCTTAACGATACCTATGTCAAAGATTAATTTTAATTATGACATATTGCATAAGAAACTTCACTAAAGGTGAAATAGGACCTATCATATTCCATGTGCCCATTTCTGGCAATTAAGGCTTAGCAAGTCTTAGCATCATTAGGAAGTAAATAACATTCCTCTTTGCATTACATTAAGGCATTGACAATGGTCTACAAGGAAACGTTAACATCATTCCTAATTACCCTTATATAATGTTCCTTACCGTAATACATGAGCCTAATATCCTTAAGCACTCAATTTGTGCTTAAGCATCTGTGACTTTCCTATTAATTTCTTCAAGGCCAATGGATTCTTCCATTCTATTCATCACGTGTATGATCTATTCAACTCATAACATAAAATATGTCATCATAACCAAGTGGGTATAAATCTCATCCTAGCCAATCATAGGTTATACTCCTAAACAAGCTGCATTCCCTTGTCATAAAGCTTCTTTCACACTATGGGCTTCCCTATGGTTTATGCTACACTATGCTTATGGAATTAGTATGGGTGCTGTGGACAAATCCAAATAATTATCAAAGTGATGTCATAAAGAAATGCTCTGTGCATTCCTCCAACCTAAATAAATTCTTAAAGGTGATTAGCACCTGAATCAACACTAGGTCTCTTCCATGATCTCACGCCTCTCTGAAATTGGAAATTCTTGAAGTTCAATCTTCATTTTCTCTCCAATCATATTTCCCTTCACATAACTAGCATATCATACTTAATTTCTAAGAAAAATGCTCTAAGAGATTTCAAACTAAGCATTATATCCTTAGTAAACCATTGTTTAATGTGAAAAAGTAGATGACTAGTGAACTCACTCCGTCTCAGTAATTATCATAATGTATTGTTTCCAGCCTTCAATTGATGGTGTCAAACTATTGCTATAGAAAAATAAATCTATGTGCTCTACATATCAATCTTTAGTTATGCCACCATTGCACCAGCTAAATATGTCCATCAGAAGCATCTTTGGTCAGGAATTTTTTTAGGTCCCACAAGGAAAACCTCAAAAAATAGGTACAAGCATTAATGCATTCCTTCAACGCCTTTTTTCAAGCACCCAATTTGAGCCTAATAAGGATTTCCCACTATTTTCCTTCTGCTTAAGAGAATGGGAGCTCATCATTAATGAATTTCAAGGCCAATGGTTGTTCCCATTTACTTCAATGGTGTTGTTATTGTGTTGCAATGGACAAATCTTATGATAATCAATAAAATGAAATTCCTCCTAATCCAATAGCAATAACCTTCAGTTTATGTTGGAAGGAAGAAGTGTTCTTGTAAAAAGAGGGGGACATTAAGTGGGATATTTATAGTTTTCCATTTAGGAAAGTGGGAGATTTGTTGCATGTGGAACAAATGAAAAATCTCAAAGTTACAAAGTAATGTTAGGAAAGTCAAAGAAAAATTTGACTAGGTTTTAGAAGAGGTTGACCATAGTTAGGGCTAATTAACCTAAGATTAGGTTAACTTATCTTGGTCTCACTCTATAAGAGAAATTAACCAAATTGAAACATTTTACTAGAGGTGCTTATAATTAATCCTCAAGGATATCTTCTGATTAATAGTCTAGGAAACTAATAAAATGGTCT
This sequence comes from Taxus chinensis, assembly GCA_019776745.2. Taxonomy (NCBI): domain Eukaryota; kingdom Viridiplantae; phylum Streptophyta; class Pinopsida; order Cupressales; family Taxaceae; genus Taxus; species Taxus chinensis. Next base: position 43,210,514 of record CM034157.1, on the reverse strand, counting down.
AGAAGAGGATAAATAAGTCAACAGGATTCCTAAAAGAATGAGGCTTATATTATGTTTAATTGACTTAGAAGAGGATAATACCATTGTGTCGTAAGAGGGGATTTAGATAGGTTTAACTGATGGTTGCAATGTCATCAATTTTTTTAGGAGATAGTGTAAAATATTAAGAGTAATTGTGCACAACCTAATAGGTTCTACATTTATTTGCCCTCTTTGGGGTGACATAAGCTGGTTACTTCAAAGCAAACAGACAAGCATAAACGAGTAGAATTATTTTTTGAAAGCTTAAATAAGTGAGCCTAATAAGGATTTAAGAAATCATTTTGTGCTTAACCGAGAATGGGAGCTCAGGCTTCCAGGTAATGGCTTTAAGGCCAATGGTTGTTCCCATTTACTCCATGGTGTGTGGAGTGATGTTGCAATGGATAAAGTAAATAACTCAATAAAATGAAATTAAAACTCTTAATCCTAGCAATAATACTATAGTTTATGTTAGAGGGAAGAAGTGCTATTAACATAAGAGGGGAGTAGTGGGATATTTATAGTTTTCCATTTAGGTAAAGTGGGATCATTTGGGTGCATGTGGGACAAATGAAAAAGCCCCAAAAGTGCATCTAGGAAGTCGAAGTAAAATTTGACTAGGTTTTAGAAGAGGTAGTTAGGGCTAATTAACCTAGGTTAGGCTTAGTTAATCTCTCTCTTAGAGAGAAATTAGGATTTTGAAAGAGTTTTGAGAGGTCTTATCAATCCAATGAAATGGATTAATAGCTCTAAACCTAATTAGAAGCTAATAGAAGCAGTCTAGAAGAGGATAAGTAAGAGGATTTAGAAGAGGCTTATATTAGCCTATTTAATTGACTTATAAGAGGAATGCGACTGAAAGATTGTGATCAGAGGGGAACATTAGATAGGTTTAACTGGTGTATGTCATCAATTTGCAAGGAGGATTCTCAGTTAGTGCAAAATTAAGAGTAGTAGTGATTTGACAAAACTAAAGGTGTCTACATTTTCCCCTCTTTGGACTGATGTAAGCTATGTCACTTCAAAGAAAGTAGACAAGCATAAATGAGTAAAAAATTTATGAAATCTTAAATAAGTGAATCTAATAAGGATTTAAGCAATTAGTTTGTGCTTAAAAGAATGGGAGCTCACCATTAATGGCTTCAAGGCTAATGGTTCTTCCCATTTACTCCATGGTGTGTGGTGTGTTGCAATAGATAAATAAAATATCTCAATAAAATGAAATAAAACTCCTAATCCTAGCAATAATACTATAGTTCTATGTTGTTCCAAATGTTCTTGTTGCGCATAAGAGGGGGGTAGTGGGTTATTTATTATTTTCCATTTGGGAAAGTGGGATATTTGGGTGCATGTGGACCTTTGAAAAAGCCCAAAATGTATTTTAGCAAGTCAAAGTAAGATTTGACTAGGATTTAGAAGAGGTTGAACATAGTTAGGGCTAGTTAACCTAGGTTAGGTTAGTTAATCTTGCTCTTAGACAAAAATTAGGGTTTTGAGAGAGTTTTGAGAGGTCTAATCAATCCAATGAAATGGATTGATAGTCTAGGAAGCTATTAGAAGCAGTCTAAAGAAGAGGATTTAGAAGAGGATTCAACCAAGATAGAGGATTATGTTATCAATAACCAGAGGGGAATTAGATAGGTCTAACTGATGGTATGTTGTTCAATTTGTGAGGAGGATAGTTAGTGAAATATTAAGAGTAATAGTGCTGTGTTTAAACTATAGGTGTCTACATTTTCTCCTCTTTGGGGTGACGTAAGGTACGTCACTTCAAATAAATTAGACAAGCATAAATGAGTAGAAAATTTCTGAAGGGGTAGAATAAAAATTTGTTAGCTAATGAAATGCCCCATAGAGTGTCAATGGGGTGATGGAAGAACTTGATCAACAATCGAAAAGAGAGAAGAAGAAAGAAAAATGTGAATAAAGGATTAGAGGACAACAAGAAAGAGGAATATTGAGCTATCCACAAACCAGTGCAAACAATTTTTAATCATCATTTTCCTTGGCATCCTCATCATCGACCCTTATTAAAATTCAAGCATACAATGAAAGCATAAAATTACATGAAAAGCGAAGATACAAAAAATCATCCCTAGCTAAAACAGTAACCCCATGTAACATACAAACATGTAATGCAATACGAGAAGTAAACAAACTCATCTAATAGGGAAATAAGAACAATCACATACACTCAAACCAACAACGTTCAAGATATTTGCACAAATAATTTATTATCGAGATGTAGTCCTAAATGTTCTGATAAAAGACAAGGGTTTAAAATGATGTCCCAAGAAATTTTCATATGCAAGGGAAATGATGGAGGACACTTGGGTCCAATGGAAAAGAAATGTGCATGATAAAAACAGTAGTAGGAAACCAATAGTGCATGAGAGTACAGATGAAGTAAGCAATGTATAGATTTTGTAAAATGATTATAGAGTTAGGTGATCCGTGATTCATTGTTTCAAAGAATGTGAAAACATCAGCAAGATACGAGATGAGTGCCTTGCCAAAGACACAAATTTCAGCTGTAGATGAGCCTTTTACCAATTTTAGTCCATTTTCAAAGTTTTACGATTTTTTCAGTTTTTTGAATGGTTTTATAATTTTTAAATTTTTGATTGGTCGGAATAATTTTCATAAGAGATGAAAGATCTCCTAAAAGCATGTGCAAATTTATGTTGGTGAAAGAAAGGGTGTCATATAGCAAAAAATGCTGTGGCAAGAAGAATTACAAGCAACAATAATTATTTCATAAAAATAATCATCGCGATGGGAAAAAGATAGGAAAAATAGAAGAGAAATGATAGGAAAATGGCACCTGAAATATTCAGTAAATCATTCTAGGTTAAAGAAGTGACCACAGGGTGGCACTGAGTGCTCTAACATGCAAAAACAAGTAGAAATAATCATTTTAGATACAAAAATAATCATTTCATTGAGTAGAAGAAGTACCAGAGTGATCACAACTAAGAAAACATGCCTCAAAGGCATCACGTTAGCCAAATATACCCACCCAGGGTGGTAAAAAAATCATGACCATAATTCATTTGTAGCAGACCTCTTGCGAAATTTTACCACAAGCGAGAGCCATAGCCCTGGAGTGAGATGGAAAGACTATTGAGTAGAAGGAGACGAGAAGATCACATCCGAGAGCTTCTTCAGGACCTAGTGGATAAACCCTACATGAGTGCCCTATCCCACTTTTGTCAATTATGCATTTAATGTAGTTTTTTTTGTCATTTTAGGGTAGTGTTTAGCATTTTGACAAATGCGTGTGCACACATGCATTGATTTGATGTGTGCGCGCATGTGCATGCATTAGAAAAATAGGTAAGCATACAGGTACGTGTTGAAAAATAGGTACGCACCCGCCTATCTGCAGAAAAGGGGGGTGTACGTGCCCAAAGGGAAAAATAAGGATGCACACGCATGTGCGTCTAAGGCTGAGTGTATGTGTCGCGCTGGGGGCATATGCATTCAAGGTAGAATATGAAGAATAGGAAGAATGGGAAGGGATGCGTACGCATCGGTTAGGGTGTGTATGCATCAAAGTATAGGTGTATGTGCATATGGCATGTATATGCCGATATAGGTGCACATGCATTAAAGTAGAGGTGCACATGCCAGGGAAAGGAGGTAATTTATCTTTGCAACAAAAATATCTAAGTATAGATGAAAAATAGAATAGATGGTTTGTATAAGAAGGTGAAAATTGGTATGTTAGATAAATGAAAGAAGAATTCTGTTCAAAAATTAGCTAGGAATAGATAGAAAATTAGATAGAAGTGGATAGAAAAATAGATACTAACATGTGCCCTTTTATTTTACAGAGGATACTACTTATTCTGCATACCCGCAAGAGGTACAGTCATCTAGTGGTGATAGAGGTGCAATTTGATGAGGATGATAGGAGGATATTGGATATCCTTCTATACGTGATAGGATTGGCTTACGTGGCTGATATGCCATAGATTACCTTGGATCATAGCCTACTGATAGTCATAGCTAAGAGGTCGCATAGCGAGAGTTAGTGATTTCATCTCCTGACTGAAGAGATCATGATTATAATGGAGGATGTATGTCGTATCATGCGGGTCTCAATCCAGGGTCAGATCATTCAGTATACCCATCACTAGCCCGACATTGATCGATGTATTCTTGAGCTATTTGGTGTCTCGACAATACTGTGTCGCAGAACGACTACTAGATTGTCACACTATATCAAGGATCCAGAGCTTGATCATGTGGTATTCTACACGATCGCCTTAGTAAATGTATTTTTACTCCCTGACAAGACCATTGCTTCATTTTCACTTGGTCTCCTTGGAGTGATAGGAGGATTGATTAACAGGGACACATACTTCTGGGTTTAGTTCATATTAGCATGCTTATATTTAGACCTTCATTTAATCACATACTACTATTAGAAGATGATAGGAATGGCCATATTATTACACATTTGGGCATGGGATCACATTAGTATTGGTTGTCCTGTAGGTGCATTGAGAGCTTGAGGTATAGAGGAGCCTTCTACTATGGATTGGGTTCTAATTGAAGATGGTGTGTGGCCACATATAGGATATTCCTACAATTACCGCCATGAGTTGGATGAGTTACAATAAGATGCCGTGGTATGGAGGCCCTACATACACTTTTAGTGGCCAAAGGATGGCCTAGAGATCAACACTGCGAATGTTGAGCACTTCATTATGGGTAGCCGCAACTATATGTAGGAGATTTATAGAGTGGATAGGTGTGAGAGACAGTTTGGTATTACCCATGATGTACCTGGTCTAGATATGTGGTACACTCGACGGGCCAAAGAATATTTTGATATGGGGCCACAGATTGCTAGGGGCAGGGCCTTGACCAACTTCTTACATGTAGTTTGAGCTATCTAGGTACCCCTGAGATAAATTAGAGATCATGGTTGTACACTAGAGTATGCCCCCTGGTACCATAGAGGGATTCCATGATGCTTGACCATTCCCAGAGTGGCCTATGATGCAGGAGTGAGGACACCCATGGTGGGGCATCCTAGTGGTGATGAGGGTGGAGCTGGTTATGGTAGTGATAATGATGATACATTTGATGACCAATGTCATGTTGGGGGTGGGGGAAAGGGTCCTCCATTAAAGTAGCCTCACAGACAGGGACCCCAAATCTAGTAGAGATAGGCACCCAGGGCTCCAGATATAGAGTTTCATCTAATAGGCATTCTAATGGGGATATATACCCCTTTACAGTAGGTATTTCTAGAGAAGGGTCCACCACCTCACGCTATAGATGGTAGTGGTGATGATGGTCAGTTGGATACACTTCAACATCAGTTATAGGCAGTGATATTGCCATGTAGTTATAGGTGGTCGGTGAGAGAGATGAGGTCAGGGCATATGTACATGATCTTACAACAAAGCAAGATTAGGCCAGCACCTAGGTACATGTCTTAACAGTTGAGAGAGACCAAGATAAAGCACATGCCATTTAGGGTGGGGATGGTGTAGGCTTACAACACCAAATTAGTCACTTGGCAGGGCAGGGGGCTTAGATATTGATTCTTTTACACCAGTTACAGACTCAAGTGCAGATGGTCATTGCACAGAGGGATCACACCCAGGCATAGGCTCAGGGATTTATTATTCAGAGGGACCAAGCCTGAGCCTAGGTGCAAACTATCACTAGAGACAGATACTGAGATGCCACTGCCATGTGACAGGTTAATGTTGATAGAGGCCAATTAGTAGGAGAGTGAGACGCTTCCGTTTAGGAAGCTACTCCTTTTGGTGATGCCAATATGATTTAGGATGTTATGAGGGCTAGATTTGAGGCCTTATATTTTAGGAGAGAAGCGGGTGGATCCCTTTATGAAGCTAGGTGTGAGTATGATAGGTTCTAGATCATGGTGGTCAGGGTGATCAATCAGATCAGTCCGCTAGCTAGTCGGACAACAACCAACTAAACAACAGTCAGCTAGACAGCAGCTAGCTGGACAACAGGCTGGTACTCTTGGAGCAGGCCCATCACAGCCACCACTTTTCTGTCCCCCAGGACATGGACCCGGGAGCCCTAGAGAGGGTGTGAACTATGGTCTATTCCTCCACTTTACTTTTGTATAGATGTATTGCATACATGCCTCTTATGAAGGCTGATTTTGATAGATGTATAGATTGATGTACCATTATTTTGATGCCTCTTGATGAAGGTTGAGTTTTGATGCATTCCCTTTTTAGATGGCATATTGTATCAGTGATGTATACTTGATTTTTAGCCAGACATTTATACATGTATTATATGGAAATTTGATGATTTATTATTATGTCATGTTTTGATTATGCTTTTATGATGATGGTTTACGTTCTACAGATGATTGTATGATGATGTATGTTCTCTCTTTCTTTATGTATGTGACATATTTTATGCTTAGATATGTTTATGTTTCATGTTTTTGAATTGATGATATATCTGCATATAGTATCATATGTTATGGATTTGTGGGATGTCTTTGATTTCTATCCTAGCACTTGGGATGATACTAGATGATATTGGTATGGGGGGGATAAATTTGGGATTAAGCATTACCCCTGTTGCCATCATTGATGATACAATATGTGTTGATTAGCTTAGTATACATGAATGATGTAAAACTTAGCATTTTTTTATACATGATGCATCAAATGATGTTTATATGTGATGAAATGATAGATGATAGGTGTGACAAACAATGGATGTGTAGTAACCACACAAATTTTTTAACAAGACTAAACAAATATACACAAAATAACACAACCCAAAAAAATGAAACTAGAAATGAACCGAAGCAAACTTTAATAACATATTAAATTGACATTGAATCTAAGTAAAATGAATCCTAAAAGGTGCACATAAAAAAGGATGGAAAAGACAACAGTGATCTTATCAGTGAACACAAGCTACAAATGAACCTAATGCCACAGATAATTAAATCATACAAGATTCAATCTAGGGTAAGAAAATGAACCAGAACACAACATGAAAAATAATTTTAATCAAAACTTTACAAACAACCAACTAAAAGTAATTAAATTATTACCTTGTTTTTGTGGGACAACATTGATATATTTTCTAATGTTTTTGGGTTATCTTGAAAGATAAATTTTCAAGGCTACCGTTCTCATTGTTTTTGAGGTTTTCTCTAAGATAATATTGTAACATTGGTGTAGTCATGTCCCTAGAAGGGATATTTTCTAAATGTTTAGGTTTTGGTGTATCTTTTTCTGGATGTTTTTGTATTTTCTAAGGTCATGTTCTGAATGCAATGTACAAGGACAAAGAAGAGTGGATGGACCCAGTGTGATGTGGGAATATACAAAGGTCAGAATACCACACACATATGTACAAGAAAGTGGAATGTGAAGGTGTACCCAATGTTAGATGGGAATATACAAAGGAAAATCCTTCATGTAGATATAAAAGCAAACAAGCCAGATCATGACTCAAAGATGGATTTGGTATGGTTCTTAGACCTATCAAAGGAAGTTATCCCTAGAAAGTGGTGAGGGTTACCCATCCTGATGTAAAGTAAATTGTGACTGGTGAATACTCCTTGAGCACCAGAATTTAGTTTTCACCCAAAGACCTACCCATTGCATCACAATTGCGTGGTTTTCACATGCAGACGACCTATTTTTTCTTTACTATTTTCTCAATTTTCTCATGTCTTTTCTTATTTTTTCTTTGTTTTTCCATTTTTAGCTCTTATGTGATATTTTCATCATGCTTAAGCACAGAAACACTTGAGATGTATGGTGTTCATTAGTTCCAAAAGCTCTTCACCATCTGAATATGCCAGTTTATAAGATCTTGATCCATACTTGGAAACCACCACATAAGGCACTAGCCAATTGGCCTCGAACTTAACATTATTTTCTCTAGATTTGACAGTATTCTTTTGATTTTCTTTCAACACTAGATCACCTACATCAAAATTATGATGAATGATCCCTTTGTTATACCCTCTCGACACCCTATTCTGATAGACCTTGAGGTGATTAAGCACTCGTATCTTCTTCTCATCCAAAAGTTATAGATTTTCTACCTAAGCTACTCTATAGTATTTGTATTTATCAAGATAATCTTGAAGAGATATTGTTAAGGAGGGAAGCTCCACTTCCACGGGTATGATGTCTTTAGTGTCATAAACTAGGAAATATGGGATTACACTAGTAGGAGTGTGGATGGAATTTTGATAGGCCCAAAGGACGTAATATATTTGTAAGTGCCAATTATGTCCACTCTTACTTACCATTTTCTCCATTATTCGTACCAAAGTTTTATTGGTAACTTCAGCTTGTCCATTACCTTGGGGGTAATAGGGGGTAGACCACTTGAGTTGAATATGGAAATGTTGACACAATGTCTTAACCGTTTTGTTTTTGAAGGATTTACCATTATCAGCGACAATGGCGGAAGGGATACCATAACGTAAGATGATATGATTCATGATGAATTTAGAAATTTGCACACGGTGATGATAAGTAAGAGGCATAACCTCTACCCATTTGGTAAAATACTCAGTGGCAATGATAATGTGGGTGTGGCCATCTGAAGAAGAAGGATGGAGCTTCCCTATGAGATCTAGGCCCCATTTAGAAAATGGCCAAGGTGTTGCAATAGGTTGTAAATCCTATGCTTGGTGCATGTATCAAGTTCCCATACTTTTGGCATAGCTCACCTCTCTTGACGAAATTATAACAATCTGCTTCCATTGAGGATCAATTATAACCTACCCATTGATGCGTAATCACAGACCATACCATAAATTTTTGCTCCACAAATACCACTATGTACTTGAATCTTAATCAGTGTGATTGCATAACATGTAGCTTCTCCCAAACTGTGAGACTTTATCATCGTGAGAGCTCTCTGGATGAAGGTCGGTTCCTATTCCTCTGTTCAGGTGCACAAATACAATTTGCAGAGGATTTACTATAAAATATATTCTAACTTTCCAGGGAGACAGGGTGAAGAAGATGAAAGAAAATAAACCTAAATTAACAAAGGTGATGCACCAAAGGAATGTTGAACAACTGTTTATAATTAGACAAAAACCATAAAAATGTAATATAATCACCATGCACAAATAAAAAGGATTGCAATGAGAGATCAAGTAGATGCAATGACAAAAGAGAGGGTTGAGAATCATCCACAAACTTATTTTATTGCTCTAAAAGTTTGATACAGTCCATTACAATGGCCAAGAGGCAAGATTGTATTACCACTTGAATGGGAGGTTTTTGTTCCACAAATCCACTTGCAGAAAAGAGATAAAGGGAGGGTGTAAGGAAAAATTGTCTAACCTTTAGAAAAAATTCCCCTCCTTACAATACATAGGAAGAATGGGAGAAGGAGATATAAGAAATCCAAATTCTTGCTCCAACCACCCAAGAAATGGATTGAATTTTCCTGCAAAAAATGATGGGTTCCACGACAAAACTCATGCTTCCACATACTGTTCCTTGTTGGGAAAGAAAGGAAGCCCATATCTCATTAATGGTGGTACGTAAGAAACCTGGGGCACCCCAAAAATGGCGAACTATATTTTTCAATTGTAAGAACCTAGTATTACTAATTTAAAGATATCTAAATGTATTTGAGTAGAAGACGTTGAGATTTTTCCAAAAAGTCCTCTCTTTCTTAAGTTCGAGCTCCCAGTCAAATGTTATAGCCATCTGAAGCTCGAGATGTCATTCTACAAAAAAGAATGGTTCTTGATCATTCACTTTTCAGAGTCTGAAATGCATGAAACCTCCGAAATCTTGAAATTCAGACCTTTAAAAATTTTCATTTTGGAGAAAAAACATTGTTCATCTTCCAAATTACTTGAAATTTTTGAAAGTTTGAAATTTCAAACTTTCAGAATTCATAATTTCAGACATTTTGTGTGATTTTCATGTTTTGAGGCTCGAGACTTCCGAAACTTCAAAACCTAAAATCCCGAAAGTCTGAAATTTTGGACTTTCAGAATTCAGAATTTTGGATATTTTGTGGCCATTTTTCCCATTTTCTTCTTCGAGAGTTTTGAACTTTGAAACCCGAAATTCAGAAATTTCAGACTTTTAGAATTTTGGATTTCAAAAAAAATTCTTTCCTTTTCTGCACACATCCCAAGGTCAAAGAAATCTCGAAAGCTCGAATGTTTGAATTTTCAGACTTTTGGGCTTCAGGATTTCAGACCTTTTTTTTTCTCTTTTCCCCTTTTGTGCCTAAGAATTTCTGAAACCTGAAAATCCGAAAGTCCAAAATTTTAGAATTTTAAACTTCGAGATTTCAAACTTTTTTGACTCTTTTTCCTGTTTTCCTGAAGTTGAGAAATTTCCAAAATTTGAAAACTTTAGGATTTTAGCCATGGTTTTCCTCCTGAGCTCTTATCTTCTTTGACATTTCCATTGGTCATTGATTTTCCACCCTTGCATTTCCATGATGATTTCATCTGTAACCTAAATTTTGAAAATCACCTATGAGCTTGCATGATCGAACCAACCCTTCAATTTTTCCGGTGCAAGGTTATGTTTAATCAATTTTTCTTGATGAGCAAAATTAGATAACACTACCTTTAAGATATTCTTAGCTAATACCATACCACTAGTGTGCTCTCCACACATACCATCGTGTACTTCCTTAATAGCATGAATTGAATTAGCAACATCCAAACAAAAAATCAGATTCCCTTTGTAGCCATAACAATAGAGGATGCCTCGTAGGAGAAGGGTAGAACAGGCTATACGATGGATAAGGGATTTCTTCTCATAATGGATAATATCTGGGGTAATTTTCCATCTTGTAGGTATCAGAAGATAGGGTCATACCAGGGGAATAATGGACCAACAATTTCACATGTAAAACAAGATTTTGGCATTTTATATGAGGGTATTTGTAAATTCTCTAAAAAGAAAGGAATTTTTCTCTCCTAAGGTGGGATGTGTAAGAGAGATCCAATGGTAGCTATAACATCTCCTGATCTATTATGCAACCTTAGTTTTTGCTCAAAGATAATCTATGTAAAATATTATTTCAAGGTGTCAACCAACTTCTTGTATGGAATAAGTTTCTCATCCTTAACCTTATACTCATCATTAACTTGTTTAATGATAAGTTGGGAGTCTCCAATGACTCATAATTGTCTGATATTCTAAGTAATAGATAGCTTGAGGCCAGCAATGAGTTCCTCATACTCTGCAATGTTATTAGTGTAAGGGAATCCCAAACAGAATGCTCTTAGGACAACATCACCTTTGGGAGTGATGAGCACTACTCCTTCCCCCGATCCATGGAAGGTGAATGATCCATCAAAATGGACTTGCCATTTTATAGATTCTTCAATATACATCATGGATGCATTTGGAAGGTCCAGACACAAAGGTTTCATTTCTAGTAGAGGAGCTTCTACCAACTGATTGGCCAATACTTTTTCCTTTTACGGCTTTCAGATTCATAAACTCAATATAAAATTCTCTCAGGATAATGATCCAATTAGCCATTCATCCTGTAAGGGTAGGTTTGGATAAAATTTATTTGAGAGGGTCAACTTTGGATATTAGTTTGGTTTTATTGTTGAAGAGATAGTGGCAAATTTTCTAAAAAGAGAATACGACAGTCAAAGAGGCCTTTCTAATCTGAGGGTAATTCATCTCATAAGCAATCAGAGTGCGAATTAGGTAGTAAACCACCCTTTCTCTATTGTCTAGATCATATTGGGAAAGTAGTGCACCAATAGAAAACTGGGTAGTAGAGATGTACAAGAGGAGAGGTTTGCCTGGGGTAGGTGTCATGAGTACAGGTGTGTTATTAAGTTATTGTTTTAGTAATACAAATTCCTTTTGACAATTTGGTCTCTAGTTGAATGCAACATGCTTGTTTAGTAGATGCGTAAATGGGTGGCACTTAGCCACAAGTTGTGAAATAAAAAGATGGATTGCCTGAATTTTCCCTTGTAGACTCCTTAGTTATTTGAGAGTGGTAGGTGGTGGTATTTCTTTTATAGTTGTAACCTTTGCAGGGTCTACTTCTATCCCTCTTTTTGAAACAATGAAACCTAGGATTTTTCCTGATAAAATGCCAAAGACACACTTCTTAGGATTCAAGCAAACCATATAATCTCGGAGACACTGAAAAATACGTCTTAGCACTTTAGGGTGCTCTCCTCTATTTTTGGATTTGGCTAGGATGTCAGCAACATAATATACCATGATCTCATTCATCATGTCATAAAAGATGCCAATCATTGCACACTGATAGGTAGCCCCGATATTCTTGAGTCCAAAAGGAATTACCTTGTAATAGAACGTTCCCCAAGGAGTGATGAATGTCATCTTATGTTGTTCCTCCTCTTCCTAATTTGGTTATAACCTGAAAAACCATCCATTAAGGACAACATTTCATAACCACAGTGGAATTTAACATCCTTAGGACATATTTAAAGTCGAAATGTTAAGAAAGGGGAAATCCATGTATTGATTTCAGAAATCGGTGCAGATCTTTAACAATGGGACTATAAGATATCCAAAATAGTCAAATGGCTTAATGAAATCAACAGCTAATAATTTCTCCAGTTCTTCTTTGACAAGGAGTGCAATTTTAGGGTGCATCTTTCTCAACTTCTTCTTGATGGGTTTAGCGTCTGGGTGCACAACGAGGTTGTGCACGACTAAGTCTGGATCTAACCCAGGCATATTGGTGTATGACCATGGAAATATATCTGCATATTCTCTTAACATCTCTACAAAAACCTTTTTCTCTTGATTTAAGAGTGAAGCTCACAACTTTATCATTCTTGGTTCTTCTTCTGAGCCAATGTTAACACTGATGGTTTCTTCCACAAGCATCTTAGAAGCATTCTCCATCCAAGTAGGATCAGAGGTAAGAGTAAGGTCTACCTCCTTAAGTATCTCATCATCATCCTTAAATGGATAGCTCATTTTATCCATATGTACTTCATTCTATTTGTTTACGAGTTCTTCAAAGAGTTTTTTGCTATGAGACTTACGTTTATTCCTTGCACAAGGTTTCTTTGAAGTATTCTTACTCTTGTTTGCGACCTTCTTATTCAAGCATCCACACATCTCTTCTTCTTCTCCAAAGTATGCACAGGTGTCTAGCTGAATTGTAAATCCTTTCTTATGATCCCCAATTGGAATAGAGTCCCGGAGTCCCATGAATTATGCTAATGCCTCATCATTCTCAAAGAATTCAATTGGCACGTGAAATTGTTGATCCCAATCTATAATTTTGGGATATACAAGGGTTACTTGGAAATTGGTTTGAGGCTTGGATTCATGGATAAGGTAAGGACAACTGAATCAGGGAATAGGTTAGTGAGGCAAGATCCTCATAGAGGCTACATTGGGAATCCACATCTCTATTAGAATGAGATGAATGGCTCTCATGTTTAGAAGAGGTGGCATCAATCTCAAAGGGTGGATCGTCGTGAGGTCATATTCCAAGACCATGTTTATTTGATTTGAAGCAAGGGATAGGAATGGGTTCTAATCACCCTTGTGCATTGATTCCACATCCCAGCCCTTTATAACCCATGAAAAACATCATGTGGTGGCCTTTGACATATTGGGGTTCCTGATGGCATGAAGCCATGGTTCCTTCTGGCACTCTGTTAGTAGGATCCCCTAACATCTTTTCCTCAGACAAGAAACCACTAGGAATGAATTTATCTAATGGTTTAGGGCATTGTTCCCAAGTTATTTTGAACTGAAAATAGGGCTTTCCTCATGTCCTGGGTGACACTGATAAATCTGATATTAATAAAGCTTGTTCAAGGGTGAATGGCTCGCCTGGGCCATATTTTTTTTATGTTTCCTCCCATGATGCGAAGGGGTTGACCAATGAAGGAAAGTCTTAATTGCAAGGAGTGAGTGAATCTAGATCCACACATTCCTTGATAGCCTTTGTTTGCAAAGGAACAACAATGTCTACAGAAGGGCATTCATAAGCTGCACGAGAAAAACTGTGCAAGGCTCTACAATGTGTAAATGGTTCTGGATCACCTTGAATGGTGATTATCTATCCTTTATGGCACATTTTGATACATTGATGGAAAGTTGAAGGAATGGCCTACATGACATGGATCCATGGGCATCCTAAGAGCATGTTGTATGGTAGATCCAAGTCAAGGACATGGAACATTGTATCATGAAAAGTCGTCCCTACTTCCATTAGAATCACTATAGTTCATACTGACTCTTGCTCCTCATTATCATAGTCCTTGATCATAATAGTTTTTGCACCTAGATCCGTTTCTGAATGGCCTAGTGTCTTAACCAGCTTCAAAGTACAAATTTTTAGACTGGATCCACCATCCACAAGTACTCTCTTAATTTTGTGATGGGTAACAACCACTTCTAGGTATAAGGGTAAGTTATGCTCTGGGTCATTACGTGGGATTGCAACATGATCAAAAGTGATATGATCATTAGAGTCAAGGCACGAAATCATGGCTTAGAGGTGTGTGGGATCTACATCGGTTGAGACTCCTGAACTCTGCAGTGTCTTATACAATATGTTTTTATGGGAAGTAGATATTTTGAGGAGATCTAAAATGGATATCCTAGTAGGTTTTTTCTCTAACTGGTCTATCAAATTGTATTGACCTTCCTGAGGGATAGGTAGGTGGATCTGGTATGATTAAATGAGCGTGTCTCATCCCTAATGGGAAACTATTTTCTAATATCGAGATAGTATTGACCTTTTATTAGAGGAATGAATGCATCCTATGAGATAATCAAAGGGACTGTCATTAGTGGGATAAATATAAGTGGCATTTATATAGTTATTAAAGTTTTTTTCGTGATCTAGCTTCCTTTTCTTCTTATCCACATGGTTAGGAAAGGGCTCTTTAAAGATACCCATTTTCTCATTTAGACCCTTTCCTGAGTCGGGGGGTGAATCTACAATGATCTTTCCCTCTTCAATGAGGTCTTTTATGTAACGATGCAATCTTAAACACCTATTTGTCTTGTGCCCTTTAACACAGTGGAAGTCACAGTACTCATGTTCCTTGAACCAAATGGGTTTTGGGGCATTTTTTTCATATGGTATCATTGCGTTTGGGTATTCCACCATGCTTACGCTATCTAACTATTTCAGTATGGAAGATAGGGATTCTGTTAATGGCATGAACTCATGTTTGGTAGGTGCCTTGGGACAAGGTCCTTGTGAGAGCTTTAAAAGTAGACCGGTCTTCATGTCTTAGACTCTCTTGGAGTCCGTAATGCCATCTCCAATGACATTTTTGTTTTTGTTGAAAAACTTTGGTTTATGTAAGGATTTTACTTAATGTTTTTCTTTGACAACCGGTTTAAGTTTTCCCTTTATAATGAGGGATTTATTGATTTTACTTCCCTTCTCTATAACTTCTTTGAAGTTAGAGCCATAGTGCATTTGTAAATGGAAGGCTATCTCTGGGTTCAAGTTAGGCACAAATATGCTTACCAGCTATTTTTCTAGCAAGGCACAAGGGAAACAACTTGCCAACCCTCACCATCATTGTAAAAATCTTGCAAATGTCTCATTAGGATTTTGTTTTGTATTGCAGAGATTGTTCATTGTGATATCATTTTCCATGTTATAGGAATAATGTCGTACAAATTTTTCTACTAATGTGGGCCACGTTGTAATGGAGCCCTTGGGTATGCTATAGAACCATTCCAATCCCAGTGCCCCTAGGCTACAAGGGAAGAGTCATATTAAGAAGTTATCATTGTATGCGACCTCTTGGAAAGCCATATAAAAGTCTTTTATGTGATCATGAGGATCACTCTTGACACTTATACTTATCAAATTTAGGAACAATAAAATGTTTTGGGAAGGGTTTCCGTAACATGTCCTTATCGAAGGGGTAAGGGCATAGTTCTTCATACAAATATTTCCTATTATGTCCTATGTTTCCCTCTTGTAGTGTAGTAAGCGTATCTTTCATTGATTGTAATTCCCATTCAATGATTTGTTCTTTGGTAGGAAACATTGGTCTTTGTGCCTTATCCACTCTAAAGGTCACTGTTACTAAACTGATCAAAGTGGAACTTGTTAGATTTTGTCTTGATTTTGTCTTTGTATACATTCCTACTTGAAGAGCCTAAGTTTTCTAATTTTTGGCTCAGTTTCAAGATCTATTTTTGAAGGATCTCTTCTTCAATTAAAGGATCCTCTTCCTCATCAAACTTGGGAGGTGGTGAGGCTTTGCACTCAATCTTCACTTTACATGAAGCTTTGTAATAAGGTCACCATGGATCACCAAGTGGCTTGGATGGGTCTCCTTCAACTGTGTTATGATGTTGACTAGAAGTAGAAGTGTACCCCATGTCAAAGGGGTTATCTATGTCTAAGAGGGATCTTTGTTCTTCTATTTTATGATTAATGACCTTAGTTTCCACTTCACGTTCTTGTGGAAGCTTAGCCCCTAGTTCTAAGACTCTTACGAGTACTTGATCCCTGTTATAAAAAAGGAGTTCATCAAAGCAGCCTAAGTCTAATTGGTGTTGTTCTTCAGAAGATCCAGACTCCTCTCCACTATGATCGATCAATGGCTCTTTGTCTTTAACTTGTGAAAAGAGAGGCACTGTTAAGTTGTTTCCACTAAATGGGAATGATTCAAAAGGATTCTCTCCTAAGTTACAGTCATTTGGTTTGGATGCCATTTCGTGATTCTAGGAATCACTAGCCAAAATTTATATGAGGTTCCGTCTAAATGCCTTCGAAGTTTATGTGAAACCTAGGCGTATGTTTGTGTTAGTTCTAAAAGTAATGTTATGTAGTTGCTTTTATGACTCAAGGAACACTCATATGAACACTCAAATGCAATGATCACTCAAATTGTCATTTTTCCAAGTCTATACCCTAACTATGATTTTGGTGAAAGGTTCCAAAGTGGATAGTGCCAATATCGTATCAATACGTAGGTCAAGTTAGAATTCTAACAAAGCATAAATATTAAAGTGGTACTGACACAATCTCTCGACGAGGTATACTAAAACTAGTTTGAATGTCGATGAAAGCTAAGTTTTCTAAAAATGGAAGTTGCAAGTATGTATAGCGTAACAACACTATCCTGATACATTAACCAAGAAAGCAAGGTGTTAGTATCAAGATGATGTTATTTCGGTATATATAAGGCAATATCAACACCCTAAAAAAGGCTTAGATGATGTCAAAACTGAAACAAAGTAAGAGTATAGCAAGAATTTGTTAGTTGTGCGAGCAGTGTAACCACACAATAAAGGGACTTATATCAAGTTCTCAAGAAACTAAAAACCCAATGTAAGTACCAAAATTGTGTGACTAGAATGCGAGAAAAAACTATCAACCTAAGGAGAGATAAATGATGAAGTGAAATCGTAGTAGTGAAGATGATCTTGAAATCAAGATCAAAGAACTTATCAAAGATATGAAACCGTACATGCACAATTTAGATGTTTAACAACCCAACCGTAAACATGGATGGGCAT
Organism: Taxus chinensis; assembly: GCA_019776745.2. Lineage (NCBI taxonomy): Eukaryota > Viridiplantae > Streptophyta > Pinopsida > Cupressales > Taxaceae > Taxus > Taxus chinensis. Next base: position 43,192,995 of record CM034157.1, on the reverse strand, counting down.
AAATGGAAAAAAAAGTGGTGAGTACTATCTTTGATAAAACATGTGCGAGGTATGCTTCCTTCTCACCCTGAAAAATGGGTGGTGAGAAAGCAAGGGTATAGATCAAAAAGGATGAAAATAAACTAAGTGCCACTTGGGCAGAGTTTCACCTCGTCCAAAGGTGAGAATAAAACTAAGCTAAGTGGGACGTCATTTAGTTTCCATGATGAAAGAAACTTAGTTCTAACTTACATGGGCTCTTTTCCTTGTTCAGAAAATAAGGTTCAGACTCTAAGTGAGTTTCACTTCATGATGGCTTGACACAACAATGGACTAGTAAAGTGGGCTCCAAGATAGAATGGCTCCTTAATAGGATCTCTCAACTAGGTGTCACAAGTTGTCTAATGTGAGCTCGATTTTCCCAAAGAGTCACAGTGACTGATTTGGGAGTATCTCGGCTTTACTTTACCCCCTTCTGATACAATGAGAAACTAGTGCATTCAATTGTACCATCACTGGGGTCATGATACAGACAATCTTTGACTCTAACTCACAATGCAAAACTAGTCAAGTGGGTAAGTGGAGCACTTCCTATTTCATCCACGAGGTTACTCAGTGGTGGATTACTTTAGGGTTCCTGGAACCACCCCCATTGTTGTAGCTTAAGGCATTATGCCAAAGGGGTTATGTTCCAGTTGAGTGGATAGGGACGTACCCTTTTCCAAAACCTGCAATACAATGTGAAGTGAAATGGTGTGTTTTTTATCTTGCTTAACTTAATGTGGTTTTAAGTAGCACACCATTTGGCAACCTATATGAAAACACATTTATTAGAATGTTTGTGTTTCATTTTTGACGTCTTTCTTTGACAAGCATTAGGTCCTATACGCAACGAGTTAGTAATTTTCCATTTGAATACTGATATCAAGAAAGGGAATTTACATGTTTCTTTTAATTCCTAAGATCACTCGAAAGGCATGAAGGAAGAGCATACAATGTGAAAATTCCACTAAAATAAGTTATATGGAAAGTACTTTACTTTTAGAAGCATAAAATAAGTGTTTTTAAATGTGACAAAAGGTTGTACAAGTGTTTTTGATCTCCAAGATCACCTAGAAGGTGCAAGGAGAGAGCATACACACTTTACAAACCTTGTTTTAGTTAAGGAATGAAAAACTCTTAAGTTATGCTAGATTAAACAATTAATCAACACCCTGCACTTGCTTTGTTAGACTTTAAAAACCTCTGAAAGTTTGAAAAAATGATCTTACAGCTCGGGGAAATAAATTTCAAATTTTAACACAGACACCTGCACGTCTAGAATGACACCTGCGTGCTCCAGCCAATGGATACGCACCCCAACCAACATGGATGCATGGCAGGGTTTTATGATAGTGGGCCCCAACACCTACATGGGCCTACTAGAAAGGTGCACTAGGGTTTCAACGTGGATGCTCTTAACCCAACAGACATGCCTAAGAGAAATTTAAATTAGAAAATATAGTGGGATGGAAAACAATAGTGCATCCAGAGACGTGGGGACACCCAATAGTTTATGGAGATGCCTACGGTTCAATGGATATGCTCATGGGTCAAAATGATAGAGTTTACATAGTAAGCCAATATACACCAACACGTCTAGAGAAACAAAGACACTCAATGGTCAATAGAGACACTGATGGTTCAACGGAGACGTGGCCTATTCTAAAATGTGTTGTTCAACCAGTAGTATGAAAAATGATATGCGTACGACTATCTTGACGCCTAGTGCTAGGGTATCAATGGAGATGCACCCCTTCAAGACACATGCGCACACCCCCTAAAAAATTTGCAAAAGTCACGGAAATGAAATTTTTTGACAAGAAAATAGGTTAAAGGTTAGCCAAAGAAGCCTATTTCTAGCTCAAACCCACAAAAAATACATGATCAAGGATGATTTAGCTCACTTAAAAAATGAAATCATGTAAATAACAAGCTATTTATCCTAGAAAACATGAAAGTGGTTAGAAACTGAAAATAAATAGCTTGAAAAGACTCCATTAATGGAGGATGGACTTCATGTCCCACCGGCATGCCAAATGTGTTCAAAGAAAGGTTGCAAAAGCTATGGAATGGGGTAAGAACACTCAAGAAACCCCAAAGCTTTGTGCAAAACCAATCAATGGACCATCAGATAAGAAGTAAACAAGGATTCCTATTTTGCATACATTAACTTTGAAGCAAACAAGCAAACTTAACAAATATAATTACCCTCTATTCTTGAAAGCTTAAATAAATGAGCCTAATAAGGATCTAAGCAATCAGTTTGTGCTTAAGAGAATGAGAGCTCACCATTAATGGATTCAAGGCCAATGGTTATTCCCATTTACTCAATGGTGTATGGTGTGTTGCAATGGATAAAGTAAATAGCTCAATAAAATGAAATAAAACTCCTAATCCTAGCAATAATACTATAGTTTATGTTAGAGGGAAGAAGTGTTCTTGTAAATGAGAGGGGGGGTAGTGGGCTATTTATAGTTTTCCATTTGGGAAAGTGGGAGATTTGGGTGCATGTGGGACAAATGAAAAATCCCAAAAAGCACTTTAGCAAGTCAAAGTAAGATTTGACTAGTTTTTAGAAGAGGTTGACCATGGTTAGGGCTAATTAACCTAGGTTAGGCTAGTTAATCTCATTTTAGAGAGAAATTAGGGTTTTGAAAGAGTTTTGAGAGGTCTAATCAATCCAATGAAATGGATTGATAGTCTAGGAAGCTAATAGAAGTAGTCTAGAAGAGGATAAGAAGAGGATTTAGCCAAGAAGAGGCTTATATTAGCCTGTTTAATTGACTTATAAGAGGAATACAACTGAAAGAGTGTCGTAGGAGGGGAGTTAGATAGGTCTAACTGATGGTATGTCATCAATTTGCAAGGAGGAGAATAGTTAGTGCAATATTAAGAATAATAGTGCTTTGATCAAACTACATGTGTCTGGGTTATATAGTGAGTTGGGTTTAGAATAATCTATGATCCCCATACATAACGGCTTTTACAAGACATGGTTTTCTTTAGCATTCAGGGGAGTAGTTACAGGTTAGAGGATACAATGAAATTCCTCTCTACACTACTTCATCCAGTTTGTGTGTTCCTTTGTTACCCAAAAAACCAAGCACTACAAAGATCTCTTTATACATTACAGGGTAACAATTAAAAAGTTCATACAGTTGATACAAAAATAATCCTGGAGCCTATACTTCTCCTATCAACTATGGCGTCAAATGCACCCAAAAAGACCCAGGCATCATTTGGATATCCTCTTTATATACTACACAACGCTTTTAGACTCAGTCACAGATAAGGTGCACATGTTCCATTTTTGGGATTCTGTATTTTACATTTGCGAGTACATATACATGACGTATCTTTAAACATCGTACACATTGGATGTTACCAAAATATGGTGTAACATTATTAAATAAATGTAATATTAGTAATAATGAGTTTATAGAACTCGTATTAGTAATATATCTCTGTACACTATTTTTGTCCAGTGGGGTGAGTTCACCCAAACAACTCAGGTAATACTAAGATCTAGTGTGAGAGACATCTATCAGGGAAGTAAGTTAAAGGTTGAAGGATACAACGAAACTACTGGAGATAGATATGTGGGTCGGCCTATGGCGTTGATGTTGACTCCTTATAACCCAGGATAGGATCCTCCTATATAATCTAAACTCCATGTATGTATGACATGGATAAGGTTGCACATGATCCATTTTTCATTAAATGTACTAATTACATTTACATGCTTTTTACATACATATACATGCAATGTTTAACATTCATTTTTACATATATACATGCGTATTTGAGTTCTTGATCATTTTCTCCTTGTAGGTCCGTCTCGTATGAGAAACAAGCTGTCAAAAACAACAAAAACTACTACAATAACGAGGGCAACAAAAACAACATTTTGTGGCAACACACATCATACTAACCATGTAGGTACATCACACACATCAACAACTTTACACACATTTCCACCCTAGGTTCACTCTCATCACTTTTTTACGCTTTTACATCTTTCGTTTCCATGCTTCATCATATTTTTGTCATTTCATGCTTTGTCTAGTCCTTCAGCATGTGTTTCTACTATCACTCTACATGGATTATTAGGTACGCATCTCTACCTACTTTATGTTACTGAGAATTCTACTCACCAATATAAATTGGGGGCAAATGTAGTCACAAAATCACACACTTTAGACATTATTGAGTCTCGATCTCATCTATTATTCATATGGTTTTTGAGTGAAGTACTAATTGACCCTCATCTTTTGGCCATTTTACTTTGATTTATGTCGTCATTACCGACCTCCCATACATGCATGCCTAATCTGTTGTTATCGTTTCATGTTATTTTGCATTTGACCTAGGGTGTGGCAAGCTTATACTGGAGAACCGAGAGGCGCCATGGTCCCAGTGCATCGTAGGCACCCTGATCCTTTTCCCACTTTCTTGCCACTTTTTGGGCAATTTCTATCTATTTGAACATTTTATATTTCTTATGGTTGGCCTTTACATAGTTAATTACAAAATTAGAACAAGAGAACCATATACATATAAATTTATGTGACCATAATGAGGGACCAAACACTAAGGACTACTATCATCACCTAAGGTTGGTATCCATCAAAGGCATGGAAGATGGACACCTTGTGCTCCATCCAGCTGGTGATCACAAAGCACAAGGTGGTTCATCTGCATCAAACTGCATAGGAGGGAAGTTTATTCTATTCCATCCATCATTCTATTACATTTTTCTACACATAGTTATTGCTCAATACTTTCACAAAGTGTACGAGTCTTGCACTTCAGAGTACCTAGGGCATGATTACACACACTTGCACATAGAACTACATTAGGTCTGAGATGTAGTGTAATACTTAGTTAGTAAGTCCACCATTGTGGCAGTTGAGGTATCAGTCTGATCCCTTCATATGCATATTTCAGAATTTTAGGGGTTTGCTGTTTGTCTAAAAATTGTGCCAGATCTCTCCAAAAAAATTGATCTGACTGAGAAGAGATGTACAATTAGTTGAAATGATCTTTGAAAAGAGATGACAAGATATTGCTTAACAAAGGACTATAATTACAATAGAGACACTCGAAGAGTAGGAGATGTCATAGCTTTTTCTTAAACTAGGGTGCCTATATGTTTACGACTATGGCTACCCACATGAATACAAAGAGACACTCTCAGGTGCCCTAGTCTATGCCAAAGGTAACCAGATCTCGTCCTTTTCAGTACCTTTGCATGATCATTCCGTGAGTCCGAAATATTCATTTTATTTTTCGACACATTCCACTATTTTTAGGTATGAACTACAACTAATGAAATCCTTCTAGGCCTATGTAGATGTAGATTTCAGGGGTTCACAACTTTACTTTTACTTAGTTACTTATGTCACTTCCTATATTTATTTAATGATTTTATCTACTAATGTTCCTAGTCATATTAACTATTGCATTATTGAAGGAAGTCATATTTTAGTTAATTAGTGCAGAAGTTACTCTTTCTCTAGAAGTTGCTTCATTGACTAATTGCCATCTAGTTCATTGTATGGAATCAACCTCATATCAAATACAAGACACAAAACTACTATTAAAGGGAGGGGGGGGCACGCTACTCCTATCAATTCACTATACATTCCACTTTTTTGTCATCCAAAATAGTGATGCATATCTTGGTTAAACCTATACTCTTGCTTACTTATGCTTAAATGTTCACTGGGAATTACACATGTTAGATATATATCTTGTACTGTACCTTATCATTTATCATAAACATATCGCATGTTTGATTTCTTTCCTCTTAGTTGTGGCATAGGAAAAAAGTAGGGCTCCCTATACAAAAATCCATAAAATGCATTAACACAATAAATGCCTTGGTACAATGAAAAAGTGCTTCATTAAAATCATCCCATAGAAGTTGCTCTTGGGGGCATCCAATAGAGATAATAATTCCTACATGTGCCATTATTATCATTCAAGAGGCCTTCTATAGCACATCTAAGTCTAGTCAGATTATACCTATAAAGTTTGACATAATCTTTTATCTCGGTCTAGACAATACTATCAGGTGTTTGATGAGTGCATAATTTATTCTTGTATGGTCTATTGTTACCAACATGGTTGTCTGTTAGCATTGTTTCATTCTTTCATTTTCATATCACTATTCACCTCGTTCTCCCATCCTGTGGGATTTTTCCTCTTTGTCTGATGTGCACACTTGTCTTCTCTTTTCCTAGTATCGGCATTGAGTTTTGTTGCAACATCGTGAGTGGTGACACCCTACATGTTTGCAACATCTACATTTCTTCCAATGGAATGGACATTGTCTTCTAATGTGTGTTTTCTTCTAGTGTTTTAGAGTAGTACATTGTCTACTTGTTTACCAACTCACAAAATAAAAAAAAACATATGCAAACATTTTGATTGTACTAAAACTTGTCTCCTAAAACACTTCAAATTTGTGTGCCTCGGTTTCTACCAAGCACACTCCCCCTTGTAGGACATAGTTTCTACATAGCGGTTGGTACATCCTTTGGGCATTCACATACTCCTTAGTGACAAACCACAAAACAATATAAAACTTGAAATGAGCAAAACATTCATAATAATGTTGGACTAAATTTTAGGAACTGACCCTAATACAAGTTCAGTCAATATACACCATAGTTCACCAGCACTCCTCATGATTACCGTTATACAACATAGTCATGAACATAATGGACATGTTCTCAGATTTTGACTTGGTGTCCTTACTACAACACAAGGCTACCAACATCCATTACCCTTTCACAATAGTGCCTGGGCGCCCCTGACCCTTCCTACACGCCTATGGATCTCAGGGGGAAGTTTTACATCCAATTATTTAGATGCAACACAGTTTACATGGGATCACTCCAAGACAACTTATGTTAGGAGTATGTAAGGATCATAAAATATCTTCAGCCTTGATCAACAATAGAAACTAATCATGTTGGGGCATTCATATTACTGTTTAGTTCTCTCAAATGTAGAACAGTGCATAATGGAATGTCATTAGATGTCATAAAGAGAACAATATTGTAACGTGATTCACCCAATTACGGTTTTTCAAATGTGTGACCAAGAATCACTTACTTTTATTTAGTATTACAAGCCACCCCTCTCTCAATACAATACCTAGATCTGTTTGTAGAGCAATATGCTCAGGAAAAACTCTATTAGAATTCATCACCTAGAATTCAAAACACATATGCAATGTTACTGTGTTGCCTACCATATGCACAAAACCATATCGGGTTTGTTTGCAACTACTTAAGCAGTTTTCAAAACTCATGGGTATCAAACTTACATGTGGCCAAAACTGTCCCATAAACCTATGGGTCATTAAATCCCAGCCCATGATGAGAAAAGCACGTGTTACTCGTGTATATCAGGTTTGTTTACATGTTGTTAAGGCCATTAGTATTTCAAAAATTCTCGGGGGCTGTGCCCCCGAACCCTGGCAAGAATCCACATGGAAAGTCATATAGTACTCAAAAATGTAATTTTCTTTGCCAAACTTCTCACACATTGAACAAACAGGCTCCACTTATCCTCGACAATCCTCCCACTTGGAGACTAATTTTCCTCTGAAGTGGATCTTCTCAAAATCTTCACTAGTTTCTTGATGAAGACTCACCACCTTTAGCTGAACATAGCTTCAGTTTTTCCCTTGTAACCACCTTACGAGTCATCACTTTTTTCCCTTTGCAGGATTCTTAATTCTGGTATGAGGGCATGTCTCCATCTTGAACTTCTCTTCCTCTAAAGCTTTCGTGATATAAATGGTCACCTTGGACTATATTTCTCTTTGATCCTAGAGTGGAAAGCATGGAGTCCTTAGCTAAGGTGTATAGCACTCTTGGACTATCCAAGCCATTCCACCTCTTCCATTCTGATCCTATTTTCATGCCCCAACTCCTAGTTTAATTTTTGTAACGAAAATTTACATTTACTTTATCATGCCTCTGTGACATTCATTAGGGGACTTAGCCTGGCATGGTCTGACTTTTTCCACTAGCTTCTATAGTCCTGGTGAAATCCAAGAAACAACTGTTGATCCTACCTACAGTGTAAACATACACCATGAAGTGCTCCTTTTGTCTATGTCTACATCTCCAGTCCATATCTGAATCTACATATATCCACATCAAAGTGGTGTCCTGATCACACTCGTAACACATCTGACTGTCCATACTCAATGGTCCCTCTCGTAAATAATGTAACAGGATCCACTTAGCTATTGTACCAGTGCACTCTCTACCTAGATCAACTCATAAACTGTACTCAAGAGAGTCCTACTGCAAATGGGTAATATCAGGCCTTGTGCACACCATGGCATACATCAGGGACTACCAACCAACTGCCTGTAGTAAGGTGGGACCTTGGATATCTGGTTTCTCTCCTAGATCTATCTTGGGACACAACTCCTTTGACAACTTGAAATGGCCTGCCAAAGGAGTCCCAGACATGGCTTTAGTATTCCTCCATATCGAACCTCTCCAAGACTTTCTTAATGCACTCTTTCCCTTGAGATAAAGACAATCTCTCCATTCGTTCCTATCCACGAGATCCATGCCTCATACTAAATATTTGTTTGAGCTGCCCCCAAATTCTTCATCTTGAAAAGGATTCAGCTTAGCTGCTCTCTTGTAGTACCTTTATGAGCCTGCATGTTTTTACCTGCAACCAACATGTCATCCAAATACAGAACAAGAATGATAGCCTAACTGCCATCCTCAAATTTCTTTTTATTACACATCAATGCCTCAGAATGACATCTAATACCCCATCTTGTTGCATCAGTGAAGCCATCAAATGCGCTTATGCCATTGCTCGTGGAGCTTGTTTCAGTCCGTACAAGGCTTTTCTTCAATTTTTACACCATGGGTCCTCTTTACCTGTGTAACCTACATAGCCCTATGGTTGTTGCTATATATAGTTCCTCCTCCAAATCACCATGGAGGAATGTTGTCTTTACATCAAGTTGTTCTAAGTGCAAGTCCCATCTGAGTTGTAACTATTCCTAGATTACAGTTCGTAATAGATGTCATTTTTGGCTACAGGAGAAAAAATCTCATCCTAATCTATACCTTTTTTCTGTGTAGAACCCCTTTGACCACCAACCAGGTCTTGTATCTTTTCGACGCTACCATCTGCTTCCGTGCTTTGATCTTTGAACACCCAACTTGTTCCAACTAATGCTCTTTTTCCTTCGGTCTAGGCACCAAATCCCATTTCTAGTTCTCCATGAGAGCTTAATGCTCCTCATCCATGGCTTGCTCCCACTTCTTCCTGGCATCTACCTGCATTGCTTCATCAAATCTCTCTAGCTCTCCACTATCAGTGAGTAATAAATAATAAAGAGAAGGAGAAAAAAATTTAGGTTCTCTTCTTACCCTAGAAGACCTCCTCAATATAGGAGTTTGGGGTTCCTATCGAGGGGGTTCCTGAAATGATTCATGTGTCATTTTCCCGTCTGAAAGATCCTCTAAAGCTGCATATTCTTTCTTGGATTCTTCCCTGTTTTCCTACAACTACTACTTATACATGACTTTCTCATTAAATACCACATCCCTAGATCGAATGATTTTATTGTCCTTAATACTTCAACATTTATATCCAAAGTCATCACCACCATAATCCTCCTAGTCCCCGGAATGAATATCCGATATGCCTTCGAGGTTTCACTATACCCCACAAAGTACCCTCTCTTTGCAGTCTGATCTAACTTGGTACATGTATCCTTAGGAATGTGACGATATGCCAAACTCCCAAAGATCCTAAAGTGACTGACATCTGGCTTCTTCCCAGTGAATGCTTCCTCTGGTGTCATCTTCCCTAGTACCTTATGTGGAACTCTATTCTGTATGTATACTGCTGTATTGCATGCCTCTACCCACAGATAACGGGGAAAATCTTGGTCATGCAACATAGCCCTTGATGCCTCTGTTATAGACTGATTCTTCCTCTCAACAACTCCATTCTGTTGCAGATTGTAAGGAACAATCCACTCTCTCTTGATTCCTTCTCTGGTACAGAACTCCTGGAACTCATTGCTTTTGTAATCACCTCCATTGTCTGACCGAAGAACTTTTATCTTCCTTCCTGTCGAATTCTCCACAAGAGCTTCGAACTCTTGGAAGCGACTGAAAACCTCATCCTTGGTCTTCAAGAAGTATATCCATGTCTTCCTGGAGAAATCATCAATAAAAGTAACAAAGTACTCATACCCTCTGAGAGACTTTGTCGACATTCATCCACATACATCTGAATGTACTAGATCAAGAACACCCTTGGATCTGGTGTCACTCCTTGGAAAATATGCTTTAGCAAACTTCCCCAACATGCATCCCTTACATACATCATCGTGCTCTGTGCTCACCTCAGGAACACTTGTCACTGTCTCATGAAGTAATTTAAGGGCTCCATGATGGATATGGCCCATCCTTCTATGCCATAGCTCTCCCTGATCTCTAAGATTACCGTTGCTCATGAGTGCCTTAGGAATATCAAATTGCAGCCTATAAAGCTGACTGCTCCTAACTCCAATAGCTATGGGTGATTTCCAATCCTTGTGCTTGATCAACACATGTGCCCCTCTAAAGAGTACATTGTACCCTTTATCCTGAAGGACAGATATAGAAATCAAATTCATCCCTAAGCCTGGAACATGCAACACATCATGAAGGGGAATCATCTTACCACTCTCCCTCTGAAACTGAACAATCCCTTTCCCAACTGAGTTAAGTTTGGACATGTTCCCCATAGAGATCTAGATTCTGGTGCTCTCTTCTTTATAACTGGAGAAGTATTCTCTAACTCCTGTCATATGATATGATGCCCCACTATCTATGTACCAAACACTCTGTGAGGTTGAGCTAACCATACATGCTATGAGTGCAAACTCATCTTCCATTCTACTAGAGAGCTCATCTACACTTGCTGAAGCCGCAACTTGCTTCTTGCCTTTCTTTTCATTCTTCTTCCTTTCTGGGAAATCGTTGACATAGTGGCCAAACTCGTGACAGCCATAGCACTTGATCTTCGAAGAATATTTCTTCTTCTTTTCACCTTGTGAATTTGATCCTTTACTAGACCCCCTCTTTGCTTTCCCTTTACCCGCTAGGGCAACATTTTCCTATTCCACCTCAATTTTCTGACTCTTATTGTTGTCTCCATTGAAAAGACTTAGTCTAAGCTCCTCCTGAGTGAAATCACTCCATAGTTGATCCCAACTTGGTAAGGTGTCTCGTCCATTACTGACTTGAACAAAGACTTCCCACTGCTTAGTAAACCCATTTAGGGCTATTCTCACTAGCTCATCATCACTTGGTTTGTCTCCAACAGCTGCCAATTCATCCTTGAAAATTCTAAGTCTGGTGAGGTAACTTGTGACGTCTTCTCCCTTATTCATCCAGGTATTCCTCAACTTTTCTCTGAGAATCACCTCCCGGTTAGTGGTAGCATTCTAGTATAGATTCAAAATGGCATCCCACATCATCTTCGTTGTGTCTAACTCTGCAATATGCGGAAAAATATGATCCTTGACACCATTAAGAATCAGCCTCCTCACCTTGGCATCTTTCTTCTTATATGCTAAGAGTTGTGTTGCATCTGTAGGTACAGGTACAACAGTGGTCACATATTCCTTGATACCATTCTCTTCTAGCAATAGAGAAATTCTGGCTTTCTAGACACCAAAATTCGAGGCTCCATCCAATCTGTCCTGATCTCTTAAACCTGCTGAGGCCATCTTTAAAGAAAATAATAATAATAATTTTGAAGAGGTTAAACTGGGTTTTATAAACCCTCACTTTCTTTCAACTAGGGTAAAACTCTTCTACTCAAACTTAGCTCTGATACCATGTGAAAAATCTATTACAGTTACTGATTATTAAACTCCTATCTTGTAAGATTATTTGATCAACAAATATTGGAAAATAACACAACTGTAACTTCACAAATACAAACACATAAGAAATACCCAACAAGGTGAACACAATATTTTCAGATAATTGTCCCTGGAAAAACCCCGTAGGGAAAACTAGTACTACATATGAGAAATATATTAAACTTCAGCAAATCAAGAGATACAAATACTACTTTCCTCTTAATGGCAGAGCTCCGACAATCTCCTAATCCTCCCTACTGATATTCCTCCTCTGCTATCTGCAATGCTATCACTGCGCCCTTGCTAACACAGCAAGTTTCTCTAAAAACTTCCTTGTTACAAATGACCCCAATGACCCCCTTATATACTACTCTCGTTGAAAATCAACAGCCGAGATTAATATAAATGAACGAATGAGATTAAGACAACTCAATAACCATAACAACCTTGGTTATGAGGTGTCACCTAAAAGGAGTCAATAGTAGATAGCAATTGTTCTTATCCTAACAATATTTGTTTGACAAAAACAACTATTTCTCTAAATTCTAGGCTATGTAAACTACCCATAACAAATGGATGAGGACAAACAACTGTCTAAGCTACTAACTACTAAGATTAACAGGCGGTACATTACATAAGATATCAATTATCAATGCTCCACCCTACAATTCTCTATGTTACTCTTTACTTAAAACTCTTCTTTGGGGGCTACGGATATATTCCGCCATTAATTTCTGTATATTGCTGGATAACTTATTATTCTTATACTTGTAATTCTTCTTTAATGGTGGCTACGGAGATATTTCTTGTAGTAACCCACCCTTACTTTCTGTAAAGAGTCACCTTCCATCATCCATGATTTTCCATCTTTTTTCTTCTCTACTTTAGAATAATTCCTTTGTTAGAAAGACGACAATGGAATCTTTAGATGATTGATAGATAATCGTCGTGTGAAATCCCTCCATTTCTTTCCGAAAAGAAAATGGAGGGATTTCACACGACGATTATCTATCAATCATCTAAAGATTCCATTTCCGTATTTCTAACAAAGGAATTAAATTTAATATTTAAACAAAAACGTTGTTATCTTAATTAAAGATGTTATTGCATTGTAACCAACTAGGATTCGTTCCAGTCGGTTTGCGATAACTATGTTTGAACCACATACACACATGTATATATAGATACATAAAATTTTGTGGATAATAGAAAAAGTTAAAAAGGTGTAGTTTTTGAATTTTTCCACGATGTAATTTCAATAATGTGGATATTTCACAATTTTACATGCTTTTACTTTTGAGTTTAGTTTTAGTTGTTTGTTAAGTTTAGGAAAAATTATCTCCAAAGAAAATAAATCAAAAGCTTTATAATGCACAAAAGCATGTGTTTTTTAGTTCTATTTTTAGGAGTGTCGGGTGTTTTATTGTTAGATGAAGCCATCTATTTATTAGAGGTAATTGTAAGTGTTTTGATATCAAACACATTCAGAGAGATTGTATTGAGCTGAAGCTCTGAGAAGGAAGGAGAAATATATGCACAGAAGTGCTGATATGAGTTTGCAATAATATGTTTTATTTGCAATTCTTTATTTTATTTCTGTTAGTTGTTATTTTATGTGCCTAATTTCTACAAATTGGTATCAGAGCGTGGATTTTTTCAGCAGGTTTCTAATTGACAACAGGTTATGGCTTCTATATCCGGTTACAGACACCACAATTTACAGGAAAGAATTACGAGTATTGGTCATTAACCATGAAGGCACTATTCAGATCCCAGGATGTGTGGGAAATTGTAGAGAATGGGTACATAGAGCCCGCAGATGCAACAACATATAACGCACTCTCACAGGTAGAGAAAGACACTTTGAAGGAATTAAGAAAGAAAGATGGAAAATCTATTTTCTTCATTCATCAAGCCATGCATGAAAGCATCCTACCTAGAGTGGCAACAACAAGTAAAGCACAAATTGTGTGGGAAACTCTCCAAGTTGCATATCAAGGAAAAGAGAAAGTAAAAACCACCAAGCTATAGTTACTTTGTAGAGATTTTGAAAATATGTCAATGAAAGATTCAGATTCTGTAGAATCATTCTTTACTTTTGTAGTTGGTTTGGTCAATCAAATTAAATCTCATGGTGAAAACATTGAGGACAAAAGAATTATTGAAAAATTTCTTAGAAGTTTGCCTACAAAATTTGATCCTTTGGTAGTTGCTATTGAAGAAACTAAGGATCTAAGTCAGTTTTCAATTGATGAGTTGCATGCATCACTAATAAATCATGAACAGAGGTTGAATAGATCACATGCAGTTGTAGATCAAGCTTTTTCATCACAGGTATCAGGAAATCGTGGAAGAGGAAGAGGAAATTTCAAGCCCTAGAGGTAGAGGAAGAAGTTCATCTAGAGGACACAACAACGGTCCATCAAACTCAAGTGGAAGAGGACATAGTCAAGAGCACAATCATAATCATTTTTTAGGTCAGAGACAGGATAAATCACATGTGCAGTGTCACTATTGCAAGAGATATGGGCACTATGCTTTTGAATGCAGGAAAAATAAGTATGATCAGAACAAGAAGAATCAAAATCAGGTTGGAATCTCTACTCCAAAGCTCCATGTTTATTGCATGCACAAATATTTCTGAAGCATCTCCTATTGAGTGTAATCTATCCCAAGAGAGTCCTAGTGATGTGTGGTATTTGGATTCTGGTTGCAGTAATCACATGTCAGGTAACTTAGATTTATTTTCTAATTTGGATGAGTCAGTAAAGTCAGAAGTTACCCTTGGGAATAATAATACAGTGACTGTAAAAGGAAAAGGAACAATCAACATTCTAACTAAAAAGGGGGAGCAAAAGATTATGCAGGATGTTTATTATGTTGCAGGTTTGAAGCATAATCTTATGAGCATTGGTCAATTGGTACAAAAGGGATACAAAGTTTACATTGAAGACAACGAATGTGTGATCGTGGATAAAGCTCCAAGTACATAGGTGATTGCTAAAGTGAATATGACAAGCAAACAAAATGTTTCCTTTGAAGATTATACTAGCCACATCCAGAGCTCATACTACAGATCAGTCCGGAGCTAAGGAGATTGAATCAACTTTTCAGTCAGTTGAAAAAGATGAATCATGGCTATGGCATCTCAGGTTTGGTCATTTAAACTTTGGTGGTTTGAATTTATTACAAGAAAAAATATGGTGAAAGGTTTTCCTTTGATTTAGAAACCAGATAGAGTTTGTGAAGGTTGTATTTTAGGGAAGCAACACAGAGAATCTTTCCCAGTTGGAAAACAAGAAGAACAAGTGCACCACTTGAAATTGTTCACTCATATTTATGTGGACCGATGCAAACAAATTCTATTGGAGGTTGTTCATATTTTATGACATTCATTGATGACTATACAAGGAAGACATGGGTGTACTTTTTGAGACACAAATCAGATGCTTTTGATATATTTCAGCAGTTCAAGGCTTTAGTGGAAAAGAAAAGTTGGTACTACATCAAAGTTTTGAGGACAGACAAAGGAGGTGAGTATGTTTCCAATGCTTTTCTAATTTTTTCCAAATATCATGGTATACACAAGCAGTTTACTTCCAAGTATACACCACAGCAGAATGGTGTGGCAGAGAGAAAGAATAGAACCATCATGGAGATGGCGAGAAGTATGATGAAGGCAAAGCATCTTTCAAATGAGTATTGGGCAGAAGTAATAAGAACTTCTTGTTTACATCATAAACTTGTGTCTAATGAAAAATTGTTTGAAACATGGTTCCTCAACAAGCTTGGACTAAGAGGAAACACAATGTTTCTCATTTTAGAATTTTTTAGTTGTGTGGCATACACACATGTATCTGATGAGCTAAGGAATAAGTTAGAAAAAAAAGGAGAAAAGTGCATATTTGTTGGATATTATGATAATACAAAATCTTACAAGTTGTTTAATCCAGTTACCAGAAAGGTCATAATCAGTAGAGATGTATATTTTTTCAAAATGAGGCATGGGATGGAAGTATTGAAAAAATAGACAGTGTAGCAGTATTTATTCCTCATGATGATATGGCAGATGAAAGCATAGAGCAATAAGGTATTGTATCTTCTTCAAATCTTGGACATGCACCACAAGTTGTAGCATAAGCTACACCTCCATCTACATCTAGGAGGTCTCTGAAGATTTCAGTCATCTTCAACCATCCAACAGACACCACAAAGAACACCAGAACCTACTCCTTCAGTACAAAACAATCCATCATCAGATAACCCTTTGCAGTGGAAAACAAGGAGTCTTAGTGAGATTTATAATGTTGATACAACTAATGCTTTTTCAATTTTTGCATTTTTTTCTCAAGCTGCAGATCCAATATACTTTTAAGAGGCTATAAACAATGAAGTTTGGGTTCAAGCCATGGATGATGAGATAGATGCCATAGAGAAGAATCAGACATGGGAATTGGTAGATCTTTCAAAAGGAAAGGACGTGATCGGAGTAAATTGGGTCTACAAGAAAAAATATACTACTCATGGTTAAGTACAAAAACATAAAGCAAGTTTTGTTTCCAGAGGTTTTTTGCAGCAATATGGAGTAGATTAGAATGAGACATTTGCACCTATAACACATTTGGACTCAGTAAGAATGGTTTTAGCAATTGCAGCTCAAAACAAATGGCCTATTTATTAGATGGATGTAAAATCAACATTCTTGAATGGTTTTCTTGAAGAAGAAGTTTATGTGAATCAGCCAGAAGGTTATGAGATTGAAGGTCATGAAGGAAAGGTATACATGTTGAAAAATAACTCTATGGTCTCAAGAAAACACCTAGAGCTTGATACAACAAGATTGATTCTTATTTGATACATAATGGTTTCAGTAGTGAGCCTACCTTATACATCAAGATCAATAGGGATGCTTCTAGATATATCATCTCAAATTATTTCTTCATAGCTGATTTGAATGAATTTGTAGATAGATTTTTAGTGATGATTAAATCATCCAAATATAAACTAAAAAATAAAAAATAGAAGCATCAAGAGTAGCATATCATACTGTTTGGATGATAAGAGTGTTGAAAGATTTGACGTAGAATCAAGAGGATGCTACACAGATTTTTTGTGACATCAATTCAACAATACCATTGTCCAAAAATCATGTTTTTCACAAGAGGAGTGAGCACATAGACATGGGGTATCACTTAATTAGGGATTTGGTTAACAATAAGGAAATTTGTATTGAATTTTGCAGATCTGAAGATCAGTTTGCTGATATCTTTACAAAAGCTTTGGTAAATGAAGTTTTTGAGTATTTGAGAAGTTGTTTGGGAGTTTGTGATCAGGAATATGTGAGATATGGAAGTGCACACTCAACTCCAGAAGAATAAAAGTTTGAAGGTCAAAATTAAGGGGGAGTGTTAGAAAAATTAGTTTAATTTTTCCCCAAGAAAAGCAAAAATTAGTTTGGTTTTTACATGCTTTTAATTTTTTAGGTATTTTTCTTTTAGATTCGTACTTTTCAGAAAAGCTAATAAAACAAAATATTTGTAGTGCACAAAAGCATGTGATTTTTAGCTCTATTTTTATGAGTTGAGTGTTTTATTGTTAGATGAAGCCATCTATTTATTAGAGGAAATTGTAAGTGTTTTGATATATCAAATACATTCAAAGAGATTGTATAGAGCTGAAGCTCTAGAAATAGAAGAAGAAATATATGCACAAAACAACTGATCTGAGTTTGCTATAATCTATTTTTCCATAGTTGTCACATTATCAAATTTTCATTAAAAATGTTAGCCTAATGCCTCATATATATAGAGGTATTTACAAAGAGACAGTTATCATGAGCAGCTAGAGTGAGCATTAAATATCAAATGTGTAGGGGAGGGAGAGAAGAATTTACAAATATGTTATCCAAATCCTAAATATGCTTAAAAAATCTGTAGCCAGACTTAGGATTCATTCCAGTCAGTTTGGGATAATTATTTTTGAACCACATACCTATATGTCTATATTTGCCTACATTTCATTGAATAACTATCACCCAGACATTCATCTGAGATACACAAAGGTATCCTCATTGGTATCAAGGCGATCATGATACATGTCGAGCAAACTTTGTCTTCAGGGTACAAATAGTTTTTGATATATATCGGGGTAAGTGCACCAAGTTGAGGGGGGAAAAGTGGACATTGAGACCTATGGATGCACAGGATAGACTGTAATGCCACTGCCAATAGCAATAACCGAAGATCAATTTATGTTTTAGTAGTAGTGACCAATTGGGATTTGCAAGTACGCATTATAACGTTGGATCATGTTATAAGTGCGTACACATTTCTAGTGCTATGAAATGCGTACTGTAGCCTATTGTGGAGGAGTATGAAGTTTGAGGAGGGCCCAAAAGAGCTCATATCTTACTAATTGTAAATGGTTAAGTATTTTCTTAGATATATTATTTAGTGGAAATATAAGATATGTTAGTTGATCACTCTGCTACCTGATGGAAGACCTGGTCTCGTAGCTCTGACAGTTAGGAGATCTAGAAGATATTTTTTCAATATCTAAGGCCTGGTCAGTACTTACTCATTTTCAATCACTCATTTCTAACAATGACCTAAAACTTTCAAGTCATATGATATTGTAGTTGGTCTAATTAGTGTTGTAAGCAGCCACTAAACATATAGTTGTTTTAAGTAGGTTTTTTTCAAGGCCTTCTAGAGAACACTGAATTTCTGGCCCTTCCACTACTTGAAAGTATCAAGGTACGTCAATAATTGAAATTTGGTCCATTCATTCACTGAGATAGTGACCATCGAATCATCTCTATCGATTGCTTGCCTACTTCTTATGTAAAATGAGATCCTTACTTTGTAGATAGAGAAGATTACTCCCTGATATTGAGGATTCCTATGAGGTAGATGGAAAAAATGCAAGGTAGATTATACCCCCATTTTCCATCTACATCTCTTAGAGATCAAATCATCAGTGAGTTTAGGGTTTATGGTCTTCTTCATCAGCTAAGGATTTAGTACTTTATGATTACAATAATGTTTAATTTAGGGTTTAGTGCTAAGCATTTAGTTATTCTCCCAAGTTGTTGTTTAATTCTCCAGTTACTTAAAGGACCAAATTTATGCCTCAGTGGAATAACGAATATGCACATCATTCTCTAGGGTTTAAGGTTTAGGATTTGGGAACTCAGGTTCACTATGAAAGGGTTTCACTTGTCCCACCGGCGTAGATTAGTAAATAAGTTTATGAGGGTTTAATCACTAATTAGGGTTAAATCCTTGATTTGTGATCACTCTTAGCATTTTTGATTAGGTACAACCACACATACAAGATGTGATGACATTAAAGGAGTCTTGGGATGCTCTCTCTACCATTTATAAAGTAAAGGGACTAGATGGCTAGATCCTCCATCTCCAAGGTTAAATATTCATACACTTCAAGTATGAAAGAAGGTGAGAAAGTAGAGGAATTTAGTGCATCGCATGGTAAAACTATGAGAAGAGATTGTAGCTGCTTGGAGAAAAGGTTGAAGACAAGATGATAGCTTGGGATCTCACACTGTAGAGTGCTTCCTTCTCTAGTTCAGGACATTCCTCCCAACATTGATCATCACAAACTTAGTGGTGAACATTTATAGAAGCTGGTGAAATTTCACTCAGTATGAAGAAGCCATCTAGGGTTTAGTGAACAAGGAGTTTAAATACAAGGTTTATTGATATTGAACAAAATTTAGAGTGACAAGGTTCATAAGGATTTGAAAATAAGGGGATTAGTCATAGATAAAGCCCCATAGAAGCATCCAGGTATTAAGGCTCAAAGTATTAGGAAATTGAATGGATTAGTGTCACCCATTTACACCACAAATATGTGTCACGAAACTATTAACTATTGGTACTAATGGTACTCACACAACGTAAAATTTCATCTGCTTCAAGAGAGAACATTTGGTTGTCAAAGTGATTCATCATAAATACTAGATGACTTCCTCTACCATATTTTGAAAAAAGGACATTATGTGAAGCCTAATAAGATGATGACTCAAATGAGGAAGGTACCAAAATTAACAATGTGGCACATACACTAAAATGTTATTTCTTCTCCCAACACATCACAACCATCACTCACTGTAATGTTTTGGTTTATTCATTTTTAGTGCCAATAAGCACATTAAAGGCGATAGGAAATTTTTTTATTCATTAACTAATAAAAAACACTAGAGATCTGGTTTGAATTACAAAATGTAAGGAGTATATTGCAAAAGGTATAGGACATGTCACCATTCCTCTCAGGATGAGAATATATACCGTAAAGAAGGTTCTATATGTTGACACTCATTTGACCATAAATATCATCTTTATCTATCAAGTTCTTGGGAATCACATGAGCTCAAGGTTGATTTCATGGTCGAATAACAAAGGCATCCAATGTCCATTTTTGTGTATCTCACAAGAAGGTATGATAATTTCTAGAGTTTATTTGAACGATTGTTTATTTTCACTAGATGCATTACATCCTCTGTTTGAGTTTCTCTATCAACCTCTATGTCTGGATTCATACCATGCACTCTGGCGATTCTTGATATGTCTAACCTTTATCCATCAGATCCCTTTAGTATTCCTTGATTCTTAGGATATGGTACGAGACTTATTCCACTTGGCTCCCATTCACTATACCTATATGATTTTGGATGTAAATTCATGTTGGAAAACAACATCGAGATCCATTCAAGTTGAGTAGCTTGTCATGCCAGGAACCATATCAAGGTCATCGCATACCAATCTGTGATGACTACTTTCCTGGATTATTTTGAAGGTGCTTTTGAATAGCATCCAGTTGGTTTATTGATGATTATTATTACAAGACATCGATTTTGTTTCTCCAGAAGAAGAGTGAAGCATTTGCTCCCATTGAGAACTAAACTATTAGAAAGATTTACTAGGCGAATTGATAGGGCTCCTTCTGTGTCCTCCACTTAGCCATTCCCTAGGGAGCTATGCTTATCAAATGAACACTTCATTGCAAGTTCTGTCAAATATGTGCATCCATTCACAAAATAGTTACAGAGAGCTTTCTCTTTCTCCAGTAGGAGAGGATCACTACAGGAAATTTGGTTATGATCCTACACCTTCAGGGAAATGGTATCATTCTCTATGTTTCTTCCATTTCCTAAGTTAAAGATTAAAAAATTGTGTTGTGATGAATTCCAAACAACTTTATATATTATGAAGTGGGAACCTACAAAGATCCTACATGATAAAATATCAAAAGATGTATTAATTAATCACAACCCTTCGATCTCCCATCTCAGAGTGTTTGATTGTAAAACATATGTGCAAGACCGCAAGTATATGTGGAGGAAGAAGATAGGTTTGGTAGAGACCCTAGTGTAATATGTATTGCAAGGCACAAGGTACTATGTCATATAGGCATATCGTCTAATGGATCTCATGACATAGAAGATATATGAGAGTCAAGATGTTGTTTATGATGAGTCATCATTTGAATCATTCCAAAATAAAGAATATTCAGTACCGAACTCCTCTCATAGTAAGATAATGAACATTATGATTCTTCACACAAGAAAGATGCACTGCAAGGAGAATTATTCTATGATCTCGGTAATTCAGAAAATAATTTTAATATAAAAAAAAACCTCAATGTATGAAATTCTTCTAAATCACTGTCAAGGACTACCACCTAAAATCTCTCCCAGATAATTCGTCATGTTTCAAAATAAAAAAAGGTAAGAAATGAGCTAAACATCACAACATGAGTTTAGTGGTTGATAGCAATGAACTTGATACAATTTTATATGCACTCAGTCAACTGGAGTGGAAAATGGCAATGGATGTTGTAGAGACCTAAAATCCACTTATTCATTTTTTAATACTTAAATTGATCTAACTATATTCTATCCTGTCATTTGGATAATTAACAACACTTTGTCGAATAAACAACCCTTCTCCTTTCATTGGGTCAATTAATGATACTTCGATAATTAACCACATTCTTCACCCTCTTTTGGTCAATTTATGACACTTTGTCATTAAACCATCATTTTTCCCTCTGTTCCCATTAATTAATTACATTTCACTAATTAATTAACATTCCTATCACTCAAGATGTCGATTAATTACCTTTCATTAATTAATGTTCACTTCTATTTGTGTTAATTAATTATTACTAATTAATTACTCTTGCTATTCCAAATCAATAAATGACCATTTAATGGATCAAATTCCTCTCTTACGTCCCTCAAATCATAGTAATTTTCCTCTAATTATCTTCTATAAGCTTACATCTACCTATTAATTAGTTACACGTGATTAATTAAAACATCCCCCAACTCCCATGAGTTACTAATGATAAATTAAACTCTTCTAAATCAAACTTACCTTTTCCAAAGCATGCTTATCCATTTTTAATCGTGTTTTACCCTTATCGCACATGCATGAAGATGCAAAGCTCTCTGAACTAGGAAGGTTATATAAATAACCCTACTCCTTCCTTTTCTTCTTAGACCTCATTTGAACTAGTGAAAACTATATGAATTTTGATCTTGAGCCATTCTCCATTGTATGAAATAGCTTCTCCATCTTGTATCCATTCTCTCAAATTGAGGAGCATGGTAAGATCCTAAGATGGCCTTGTAGCCATTTCTTGGTGAGATGTCATCCTTAATTCTTGAGGCAAACAACACCAATTTGATTGTTAGGTGATCTAATTAAGTTCATTCTTTAGATAGAAATCACAAAGAGTAGGAATGACTTAGCATTTAATGGTTTTATCATGATTATGCATTGAAGAAGTTGTTTTCCAGGTTAAGATGTTATCTTAATGATTCTATAGTAGATTTATTTTAGATTTTAGACTACTAGGTGTTACTCTATTTCAATAAAATTTGCAAGTTTTTTATGTTCACATTTGAAACACACGCTGGGACATTCTCCTAAGCATTATATTTCAAGCTTCGTTAGTTTATTCTCAATTTTGGCTAACCCTTATTATGCACATCTTAAATAACTTGAATTCCTTGATATATTTTTCTAACTTTACATGTGTTGAGTCTCTTTTATAGGTTTAAAGGAGATGAGTATTTGTTAATTTTTGGTTAAGAGAACAAATATTTAACCTTTTTGATTTTGTCTATGTCATATTCATGTGTTTATGATGTCATTCCAAAAACCCGTGCTGGTATTATGTTTCCCCACGCTACTATCAAAAGCCATACATTACTATTATAAGGGACATACTAGCATCACTAGGACTGAGCTACTGTTATGCTGGCTGTGTTACACTACTAATTTTTTCCATCGATATCTTCTTTGTCTAAAACCGACTCTGGTGTGACACTTCCACATTATTGCTTCTTTGGCCATGTTCCTATCATTCTATGTTATCATTGTTACTTCTATCTCAGACCTGCGTTAGTGTGTTGTGGGTTACGTATGTGTCACTAGGTTCATGTATACATCTCTCTAGCTGCGTTGATGTAGGTTTTTATACTTCTAATTTTTTTTTTGTATCAGAACCATGATGTTGTGTTTAGGGCCATGTATGTGTTACCAGGGCCATGCAGATATTGCTTGGGCCACACTACTGTCTCAAGGTCCATGCTGGTGTACTTTGTTAAAATTTGGGCTCTCTTTTCAAAGTTTAGAGGATTTGGTCTTTTATATTTCTAACATCTTTTTACAGGATTCTAATGCTGACTTCTACTTCTAGGGTGTTTGAATCATTTCTTTGATAACTTGTTTGTTTCTCCTTAACGAATTTCGTGCTTTCATGTCTTAGGATAGACTTGTGTATGCTCTTCCTTTGCACTTTTTACGTGATCTTGGGAATCATAAAAAAATATAGGCCTTCTTTCATTTACAATCATTTCATTAAATTTATGGTTAAGCGAATGAACAACAATTTGTTATAACAAGTTTTGTAGTCCTTTGTTTTACAAGCTTTTTCATTTTTGATATAATTGAGTTACTTATTGTGTATTCTCTTCTCTTACATCTTAGGATGATATTAAGAATCTAAAACAACATTTGTTCCTCTTTATGATTGTTTTATCTTATGGAAAACTATTAACCTTAACGTGTAGGACCCAATAATCATTTTTTAAAGAATCGGGATCTAAAAAAATACTAATACAATTTGTTGTAGGTTTTCAATGGTGTACAAAACCAAACTGAGATAAAAGATAAAAAACATCACGATTCAAAACATTGTATTTATAGGCTCGGTTAAGAGCTACAGCTTGTCCACTTTTGACTGGGGGAAGTGCCTCGACATAAGCCATAAAACACATTATGAGGATTACCCTAGGAAGACCAAAGTACTCCACACCTTGAGGGAGATGGTGGATGAAATGGGAAGTTCTACTCTTACCCACTCGACTAGTTGAAACCCTTATGAGATAAGCTTCAAGCTACCCGTATGAGGCCTTGTTCATTAATTTGATTTTGGGGTTATGGTCCACCTCTACAGAATTAATTCTAGATGTGTGTACATCTCTTAGGTAGGAATTGACGAGTTTTGCATACAAAATCCTAGGAAGCCATTTTTCACAGGAGCCAACTTTACAAAAACCAATTATGTTTCAAAGAGCTCTCATGAAGAAAGAAATTTTTGGATTCAAAACCTTGCTAGTCGAACAAGGGGATAGTCCATTGAAGTTTGAGCCTAGTGTTATTCATCACAAAATTTGCAAAGTGTTACTTTGTCTTAGTTTTACACATATTTTAAGACAAGCTGAAACTGTGCCAAAGTTTTGCCAAGTATTTTTCACCCCCACTTGGTCTACTTCTTTGTTTTCATGTTTCCCTTTTGGGACAAAAGAAAAAATACATACAAAGTATTACTCAAGATTGTGTCCACCACTTTTGCACCTGATTACATATTTCCTTATTGAAATTATGATGGTAAGCATTGATAGTGTGTTAGTACATCCTCAAATTTTGAGTAGCTTTGTTTTGATACATGTGTCAAGGCATTTCATCATAGTTAGTATTTCTTCATTATCGATCTTCCATTGAGGTGTTACATTTCTCGCATAATCTCAATACAATTTTGATACTTACATCTTGTTTCTCGTAAACTCAATTTAAGTGTCTAGATTGTATCATTACGTTGTTTACACCTTAATAACTCCTTAGTATGCTTTTACCTTGTTCCCTTCCAAGAATTTCCTTAACCTTGAAAGGTGTTGTTGTTACATTGTTCGTATCATATCAATATTATTTCGATAGTAATATCTTACTTTTCCACAAAGTTGAATTAACATATCTAAGTGGTATTTTCATGTTGCTCGCATTTGTAACTTCCACTCTTTAGGATTCAGGAATTGAGTGTATCTAGACTAGTTATAGAACACTTTGAATTTTAAGTCACTTCAACCCCTTGTTAAGACTTACTCCTTATTAATACTTACCACTTGTTAATACTTAATATAAATCTCACCATATATCTTGCATGTTCAAAGGGTCATCTTAACCATAAGAACAATGATGACATCCCAACGAGAGAAAAGAGCCACCAAGACATCAGTACTTAATGTTATTGATGAGATTAATACCATGGGGGATATCATTTCTCCTCTCCCACACTTTAAAAATAACATACATATCTTTAAATGTTGAGAGGTATCATTCTTGAGGAGCCTATCCTACATATGTCATAAATTTATATAGACACCTCGAGAATGATACCTCTTTGAATATTTTACATAGAGTTTTTAAAGATATGTATGCTAGTTAATTAATATATCACTATATATTAAATATTCAAAAAAATGTGTTCATACAAATACTATTATCACTTGCAAATTGAAAAAATAATAATATTAATTATATGAGGATACTAATAAAATCAAACAATACCCAAAAAATAATAAAATAGAATTTTTTATATAAATAATTCATTTACATAAATATTCATTCTCTCAAACCTAATATATAAAACATTTAATATAATAAATACTAACAATAGTTACTACAAAACAAGTAACCCCACTTAATTTTCAAAATGAAAAGCCTAACAAATATAAAATAGTTCATTTACATATACATTAAAAATATTTACCACATTTAATTTCTAAAATAAAAACCTTTTCACTTGACTCCTAGTATATTAAACATGTAATTAATGTAATAAAAAGTAATAAAAATATTTATCATTACCATACAACATTTAATGTAATAAATAGTAATAAAAAATTATTACTGAAAATTAAATAGTTCATTTAATAAACATTAACAACATTTACATCATTTAATTTTGAAATTAAAAACATTTTTTACTTGACACATAATATATAAAAAGTTTAATGTAATAAATATTAATAAAAAAAATTACCACATTCAATTTTAAAAATAAAAACATATATGAATTTGAAAACCCAAAAGCTCTTATAAATTATTATTTAATCTTTACTTTTTACAAGTCAGACAATTGTAATGTTTTAATTAATATTTAATGTTTAATTTTTTTATAAGTCAGCCAGTAAAATGAACCACTCATGCCATTACAGCTTTGGCTGCCATTATAGGATGCCTCTTGACATAATTTTTTTTTTTTTATTACCCTTTCTATGGGTATGAATAAGATCAAAGCAATCAAACTCTTTCAGAATTTTTTTTTAATATCTTTAAGGATATTACTTAGGGTCCAATTATGAATTCTATCCTTTGTCAAATTCTCAAGGGTTAAAATCTTGTTTTGAATAGCTAGCCAAAAAAACATGTTGACCTTGGGGAGTAAATCCTTAATCCAATTTTTTCTCTAGAAATCCTTTTATTACAATGCTTCCACCATGTGAACTCTTTGTAAGAAAATATATGTTCTAACAATGAATATATTTGGACCAATAACTGATATATTAGTTGTTATACTTCATCATTGTAGTCATTGATCTCCATCAATGCATGTAGGAAAACCATTTGTGTGAAAACAATTGATCTAGGATGTTTAAAAGAGATCAAACTATTTTAGAAACATGTTCAATATTTTTCATTTAAACAAAAACATATTATAAGTAAACCATAAAAATAAGTTTGTAGTAACTAACACATCTTGTAAATAAATACAATTTTCATCCTCTAATCTTCACAATTCAATTCCAGTTAAGGCAGGAAAACTTCAACTTGTCAACTTTTCCTCTAGACCAAATGCCATAGCTAAAGAAGACCATTGCGGAATTCAATAGTCTAATGCTTACATATATAGACATTTTTTCTTAGTACCTATGCATATTATATTAATTTTCAAGCTTATCAAGGTCTACAACATTAAACTGTAAAAGGAAGGAACTTACCACTACAGTACTCTTGTTTGTTAAGAGCTAGCAACTTATTGGATTAAAGTAACTTATTAGATGATAGGAACCACTAAGCTTGAATTATTTAACCTAGAAGCAACTAAGTTAAAAATATTGTCCTATAATTTTTTAAATGATGTAAATTATTGTAATCGAAATATTAAACCTTATGGAATACAATCTCCAAATAATATATTATGGCATAACCTAGCGGTTGATAAGACGAAAATATCTTAATTTAACTTAGTAAATGATAACAACCTATCTGATCTAAGTATTATGTGGTGGCATAAAAGTTAAATTCTTAAAATCATACAATAAAATTAAGTAATTTATACAGATCTTGATTGATATATAGTTCTCTAAAGTTAATGTTTGATTAACTCAAAGGTCGACAAGCTCCAAACAACTTACTTTAATTTGTTAAAATGTAACGAATTCTAAGATTACAATAAAAATTGTTAGGTTATGTTGAGGCGTAATTTTTTTTTGCGGCAGCGACAGGATACGACATGTGTGGATTTAATGGGAATTTATGACATCGATAGATTGTTGTTATGTGATGGACATGATCGATTAATGAATATACACATGTAAGATAATATTATTAAAAAAGAACAAATTTCAATTCAAAATCTTGGAGACACGCGTGGAAGATTAGAATGAATCTTCTAGACATTTGTATTTAATCATCATCTACATTGGGCCTTTGGAATTCTCTGTCACTACACCTCCTAATTCATTGTGGAGGGCGCTATTAAGCGCATTAGACCTTCTTCCTGTGAATATGTCAATATCCTACTTTATTTTTATTAAACCTAGCAATTACTAAGCTCCAAATATTATGTTGTCGCATAACGTACCATTGGATAAGATCAAAATTTAATTCTTTAACTCGTTAAGTGCTAGCAAAACTAAATTTAAAATATTATATAGTGGAATTAGCTATCAACAACGTAGCTAATAATTTATTAATTCAATTTGTTTACTATTAACGATTGCGAGCTATAAATATTATGTCGTTGTTTAACCTAGTGGCAACTAAGTTCAAAATATCTTCGTCTAATTTGTCAAATGTTGTAAAATATCATAATTGAAATTATTAAACCCTATTGAATGCAATATCCAAAAAAATATTATTGGCATAACCTAGCATCCGCTAATCTCAAAATATATTACTTTAATTTATTAAAAACTAATCACTGATAGGGTCAAAATATTATGTGGTGGTTTAACCTAGCAGGTGCTAAGCTCGAAATATATTAATTTAAAATCTTAAAATCATATAATGAATTCAACTAATTTATACATATCTCATTTTCTATAAAGTTCTCCAGAGGTAGTGTGGGTTATGAACCTATAGGTCTCTAAGCTCAAGATATCTTACCTTAATTTGTTAAAACCTAACTTTGAAGCGTACAATATCATATATTAGGTTATGTTGAAACATAACCTAGCAAAAAATAAACTCAATATGTCTTTCTTTAGTTTGTTAAATGTTAGTGATTTTTTAGCTCAAAATATTATATTCTTTAAATACCTACCAGCTTCTACGCTTATACTAGCAATCACATGTTTACAGTGAAATTTGAATTCTAGATGGTATGAGTAATTTGGTTTATTGGGATACATTAGACATTGAAAGGCTTTATCTGTACATTTAAAATTTGTTACAAATGTTGGCATGTGGTCCTATATATGTTTTCAATGACGAAAAACCTCATTAATGACAAATTGGATGATGGAGTAGGGTTAGATGATGTTTTGGGTGATGTTGACATGAGGTTTTAGATGTGTACTTGATGATACAAGGAGATTTAGTGAGGATTGCTTTCTCTTGCAAGCCCATTTAGGTTCCTAGGTGATCTTGCATATTGTTATGAGATTCTTTTTTACTTTAGAATGATGTTGGTATGTTGGGTATAATGTTTAGAGAGTGCTTGGGCACTCACATCAGTTCCAAGGTACAAACATAGGTGATTAACTATGTTTCAATGCTCATATAGAGAAGGTATGGATGCTAAGAGGTATAAGGATGATATTTGGAGATATGTGAGGTCATTGATGAATGAATACAGGTGTATAATGGTATATCAAGTATGTTTGGATCATTTTAGTGCATTCATGATGTGCTGCAGAGTTATTTCAGTTGACCTTATCCTTTAACATGCAAAACCCTTGGGGTTAGCTATGCAAGTATTATTTTCTAGATTTCTTGAGAGATGGTGGAGATGTTATTTTGATGTGTCATGGTGCTTTGAGAAAACAATTAGGATGTTAGGATGTGAATTTTTAAAGATATGTCAGTTTTGGTTAGACAAGGTTAAGAACAAGGTCATTTCCAGCTTGAATTGGAACTTACGATGCTCACCCTGAATTCTATGCTTTGTATGGGACCTTGTGAATTCCAAAAAAATTGATAAAGATAGTCCAAAATATTTCACAAAAATAATGAGGTTATTTCATTGTCACATTTTTATGAATGAATGTTCAAAAGGTAAACAGTTTTTATGAGTTTGAAACACTAACCTGAAAGTGGTCTGAGAGAATTGATTCCTAAGTGGCCAGAATTTATTCCTAGTGCATGGATGATGATTGTGACATCTATCCTACTCTATATTTCCTAAAAGGTATCATATAGGTCATGATGATGATTATATCCCACTCAAACAGGTCTGCTACTGAAGAAGAGTGTTTTGGGACAAGGATGTCCAAAGGAGTTGAAAGATAAATTGTCATTGTGTGATGTATGTGAGTTTTTATTGATGTCCAAAGATGTTTTCAGAAGTTTTTATACAGTTACATTATCAAATGAGATCTATTTAGGTTTGTTGGTCAAAGGGAAGTTTTGAGGCAATAAAAACCAGTCTTCATCGAAGTGAGCATACTAGGAGCTACATGTGGAGTTAAGAGGTGATTCAAGTTTTTTTAGAAAGATGACTCAATGAAATTTCCAATGGTAGAATGTTTTTCTCATAATGATGTGATTTTAATATGGTTTCTAGGTCACTATTTAGACAGGAATATTTTTTCTAGTGCAGGACTGGACAAGATCTCCTGGATGTTTTGAGTTGATTGGAGCATGAGATGGATTACGTGATGCTTAGTATCACCTAGAGAGTGAATAGGTATTCCTTTGGAATCCAATGAATATATTTATAGATATTTTAATTTTCCAAGAAAGGTATTAGCTATCTAATAATTGAAAATAACGTTTGAGGCAATTTCATTTGGTGAACACAAATGTTAATATGGTTTGAGCAGGTGATTGTTCTAATACTTGTAACTTTCTTGAAAGTGCTCTATAGGTTTTTTAATTTCCATCCAGTGATCATGTGGCATAGTTTGGATGTGATTAAGTGATCTAGTTGCATAAATATTTTTTTAGGTTCTTGAAGGGCGTAAGTTTTCTTTTTTTTAGAAGTACCAAGAAGAGTGGTCCCATTAAACGAAATATTCTGATGGGTTGAGATACATTGCGACCATGTATGATGTTTAAGTATTAATTTAAACATGGGTGGTGATTTATGGGTCATGAATAAGTATGGTTGTGATGTTAGTGTAATTTTATCTTTGTGCCCATGGATATTTGAGTCATTTTCAGAGCATGTAATGATGATTTTTGCTAGTAAAACCTACTTAGGTAGCTTGTGACTGTTATGTTATGAATTTGGGATTTTTTTATGATGAATGGGTCAAGCCAAAAGAGGGGAAAAAATTTATTGAATTTTAAATGAGAAGAAGGTTAATAAAGCATTGTTTTTGGTGATTTTTGGAGTGATTTGAGTGAAAGTGGTGTGTTTGAAAGAAGTGTGACCTAGATGAGATAATTTTACAGGCATCCTAACATGATTTTAGATTGAAAAAAGTGTGTGATAGGATGAGGATTTACTGAAAGTATGTGTGTAAATATTTTAAGACTTGAGAAATGAAGGAAGAGCTTGTTTGTGAAAGATTGAACACCTAGGGTTTATATGAGGGTTTGAATAAGTGCAAGCTAAATTAGTGGTCTCTATCAGTTGTGGCATAAATAAATTAGATATTATATCATCATAAGGTGGTTGAGTGCATTTTTTATTATCTTGGGGGCTTGTACCCTCATTGTGGAGTTGGTGCTTCAAAAAATTAGGGGTTGGTGCTCCTTGTAGGGTTGTAGCTCTACTAAACTAAGGCTTGGTGATCATTGTGTGGTTGGTGCCACACTAAATTTGAAACATATCAATATAAGTATTTTTTTCATTGGGTTTTTTTTCTTAAGGTTTTCCCACTTATATCTTATTTCTTGTGTTTATTATTTTTCTTCTTACACATGTGATAATTGGTTGTATGCACACATTAATGCATGATTAAATGTTTGTGAATTTTTAATAAGAAAATAGTATATCTAAATTGAACTTTAGTAAGGACTGATTCGCCACCCCTTCTCATTCCTTTATGCTTCTAACAATAAATTAATACATATACATTTACAAATCTTATATGATCTATGGTAGCCTTTTGTGGACATTTTTATTTGCACTAAACATGAATACATTTTCTTTCCCTTGAATGGGACTACTTATTTGGATATACTGCAGTGTTAAAAACATATCTAGGTATGTAGTTGAGGTAGCTCATAGAAGTGGTACTAGCTAGGAATGACTGTACAGATCTTTGTTTAAGTGCAAGGACCTCATATCAAACAATGAATCATTCAAAATTCTTGGATGCATACAAGTGAACAAGTCTCTGAACCAGTCTTGAGAAACTTTACAAGTGCATTTGAGAACGATATCGGAAGCTCCACGGAATGCTTCATAATCTTTGTACAAAGGAAATGTCTACAAGATTATGTACATGAGCATGCCTTGAATGTTTGATCCTTGAGTCCAAACAATCTTGAAGATCGGATTAGCTAATTTTATTGTAAATGTTGAATGATAGAAAAACATACATTTAGAAATTTAGTACTTCCTCAGTTGGGATAATTGAATACACTTGCATCCATGACATGAGTAAATTTAGAAATTAACAATGTTTCTTAGCTAGAGACCCTGAGTATGTATGGTCATTTCAATAACTTATTAAGATGGAAATTAGGTAGACCTTAAAGCAGGAACCTAATAGAGCAGTTACGGAACTATTAGTTGTATAGAGTGTCCCTTTTGGCAAGATTTTAAGCTGAAATGTAATTTTAGAAAACAACTGTGTTGATTCGTTAACCTTTGAAAAGAGTAAAATTGATTCAATTTCAAGATCATTAGTACGCATTTGGAGTCTAAAGTGCTGCAATGAGTTAATCCAATGTGAAGGTAAGAAGCAACTTAGTTAACATCACAAGAGGCTAGTAATGAGATCTAGGACTTATGTACTAGCGAAGTGCTATGGAAAAAAGGTTAAGTATTTCATGTTTTAATCCCTAACATACTAATTGATAGATCTTCCATCAACAATAATTCTATAATCAAGATGCTATAACTATTTAGTCATGATATAGCTTGTAATCATCAAAATGGTTGAGTCCATCATTAAGAATTATCATGGTCCTAAAGTTTTATGATAGGC
Source organism: Taxus chinensis (assembly GCA_019776745.2). Lineage (NCBI taxonomy): Eukaryota > Viridiplantae > Streptophyta > Pinopsida > Cupressales > Taxaceae > Taxus > Taxus chinensis. Next base: position 43,160,194 of record CM034157.1, on the reverse strand, counting down.
CTAGATGAGTAAGGTAGTGACCTAGGATCATATCCTGAAATCCTACCTTAGTGATAGGATAATATCATCAAAATCGAATAAGAATAATTCAGATCTCATACCAGTTTTTACCTATAGACTTCTTTGGGATGCCATATATTATGTTTGATACATAACCTAGCGGAAACTAGTGGATGCTAAGTTCAAAATATTCATTGGCAGTAACTTGATATACTAGTGGAAACTGAACTCAATATTGATTCTTTCTTTAGTGTAGTTAAATGTTAGTGGACTTTTTAGTTCTGAAATATTATATTCTTTAAATACCTAATTCTCTCTACTCTAGACATTCAAACTATGTTGATTGTAATTTGTTAAATCCATCGTATTCACTTAAGATCTACTAATGTTGCATTGTAAAATGTCATCCAAAGCCGCTAATCTTAAAGGAATTACTTTTTTCCTAGTTGAAACCTACATGACTGCTAAGATCAAAATATTATGTTGTGTCATAGAGCCAGCAGACCTTAAGTTTAAAATATCATTCAGTAAATTGATACGGGTTGCTAGAAACTAAAGGGTTCAATATGTATTTCTTTAGTTTGTTAAATGTTAGTGAGATCTTTAGGTTGAAATACATATATTTTTTAAATACATAGTGTCCTCTAAGCTCAAACTATGTTGATTTAATCTGTGAAATCTCTAGTGACCACTAAGATTGCAAAGCATTATGTTCTTATGTAACCTACTGACGCTAAGCTTGTAGTATCATTGACTTTCATTTTGTTCAAACCTAGAGTCCGTCTAAGATTGAAATATTATTGCTTACATTTTTGTAAGCTAGCAATTCTAAGAGTGGACAAAATATCATTCAGGTAACTTGATATACCTAGCAGAAACTAAACTCAATATGTCTTTATTTACTTTGTTAAATGTTAGTTACCTTTAGCTTGAAATATTATATTGTTTAAATACCTAGTGGCCATTAAGCTCAAACTATGTTGATTTAATTTGTTAAATCCTGTGTGATTCACTAAGATCCAAATATTATGTTTTGTGTTCGTAACCCATTAACTGCTAAGCTGATTAATATCTTACTTTATTTTAGTTGAAACCTAGAGACTACTAAAATCCAAATATTATGTTGTGTCATAACCTAGCGGACCGATAAAACTCAAAATATCATTCAGTGACTTGATAAATTATGTAACCACTAAGATGTAAATATTATTTTTATACATAGTGGAAGTACCTAGCGCCCGAATGAGCTCTTTAATTAAAATAGTTAATTTGTTTAATTAACCTTAGTGGCGATAAATTCAATTATTATATATGTTTCGGATAACCTTTGAAATCCAAGTGACCGCGAAGATTTATAATTATGTTTTGAATGCATAGATACACTACGCTTATAATATCTTAAATTCCTATTTTGTGAAACCTAGCGACTAGTTAAGCTATCCAAATATTAAATATATAGTTTTTAATATAGAAGTTAACCAGTTATGAATATTATTTATTTTTAAATCTAATGCATACTTTAACACGAGGAAATATTACATTGTTTAAAACCTAGTGATCGCTTAGCCCAAAAAAATTCTTGGTATTTAATTTAGTAAAACCTAAATACCAAAAATAAACCCAAATAATATATTTTTACAAAGGTTTCACTAGTATTAATTTCTTTCTAGAATACTTTTGGATAGTCTATCATTAAATTTTGTAAGTTTTCTTATGAAACCATAGATGAATGCATCTACCATTATTTTTAATTATTTTGTGGATAATCTTGTGGTCCCGCTACCGACTCAAAATTTATCATTCAATTTTTATAAATATACGTGTAATTCTAAACTTGTGGCTTGCAATTACACCGATCTCCATAGACCTTAATGTCTAATCCCTCTTCCTAGTTCAACAATCTTAAAATTCACCATACGATAAACCTCTTCTACTAATGGGATAGTGATGAAATCTTATGCAACTTATAAAAATTATGAAGTATATTCTTTAACAAGGCATTTATGAAAACAAAGCCACTGCAAATGATCCAATCATTAAGTTGGATATAAAAACTAAAACTCTAGTTAAAAATCATTTGTTTTCATAGACAAGAAAACATTGGAATAATCTTACCTTCCTTGAAAACTGTGAATTGTTAAACCCTATTGAGACTAAGGTTAAAAAAATGTTGAATGGTTTAAATAACAAAAATATTGCATCCTGTAATATCTTAAGAAAACATTTTGAATATAAAATCAACTAAAATAAATATTATTTGTATCAATCCAAAATATCGAGTGCAAAATCATTGTCCAATTCCTTGATATACATGTCAACGTAAGACTTGGAATATCGATATCTCAACATGAAAATATAGTATTTTCACTTGCTCCTAATAATGATGAATATAATTTTTTTAATCATTACACCAGAAAGAAAATCTTAAATATGGTATATCACTTATCAAACACTAGTGACTAATGTTAACTATGACTAAAATCAATTCCCATATATTTTACATCTTGCAAGTGAGATCAAGAGAAATCCATTTTTCCTGCTCTCATTACAATGGTTCCATGCTACTCCTACAAAAAACATGTACTTTCAATCCTAGCACACTGCAAATGGAATAATCAACAAACCCAAATGTCTATAAAACTTGAATGAAACCAACTAATGTGTTGAAACTAAAAAATTCAATCAATAGTTAATACAACATACTAACTAACTCTAATACCAAAATATTATCTGTAAACATAACATTGACCATGTTCTAAACATCAATTTTATGTTATAAAAAAATATACATAGAAATCTATTTCTTATGCAATTTTACAGACTTGATTAATACCTTATGAAAAGTAAGAATCATTGATAGTGTTCAAGAAGTTATGATCACATACACCCAAAATTAAAATAAATTGGATCGTATCTACATCCACCCTTCCAAAGACTGCTAAGCTATTCAAATTTGAAATATATCATGTTTATAATGAAGCTATGTTTTCGAATCTAAATTGATTAATCTTTATCCGATCCATTAAAATTTGAATTTGCAAGTACAAAAATAACATGTGTTACCTATATAAAAAAAACCTAAAACCTACGAGGCATGCTTAAAATAAATGAAGATGACTCTAAATAAGAATGTCATAGCCTAGCGTAGTAACTACTTGTACGAAAGATTTTTCATGTTCTACGTTCATAAACAATAAATGCATATTCAAAATAATAAACGATAATCAAATAAATATAGATGTTTATATAATGGATACATAAATATACATGTAATAATTTGTATTTTATGAAAGTCTGAAAATAAATGGACTATAAATGAAATTTGCGATCTACCTCTTATGACTATTTTGGTCATCAATTATTTACATTTTTGACAATTAAAGAAACTTAATTTAGCAACTGAGAAGTTATACAACAAGTTTTTATGATTCGACTTAATCTACTTTTTGCACCCTAGCAACTTACAGGTATAACTCTTAAAGGTAAATATATCATGTTTTAATGAAGTTGTGTTGGTGGGGATATTAATCTTTGCACATATGGTAGGAGAAAAATGACAAAGTGGTTGACAAGGGTTTAAAATAGTCTGTTGCAACTATATCAAACATAACTCATCCGTTGTGGCCACATATGTAAACGAATTTATTCTCCAAGTTGGGAAAATATCCCTACCATTATCTCGGTGGTCTCTTTAATTTGTTCAGTGGCTCACAGTGTTGATTGAAATAGGCTCAATCATGTTTAGCATGGTTGTTGGTGAGGTTGTTTCAGCAAAAGGTTACTTAGCGATTTGATACCGGCCTGATACATAAATATACGTGCATGATGTATTTTAAGTGGTGGCATAAATGGTGGTTTGATTAACCATTTGGATCACTCCAAAGCTTATCTATTGTCACATTTAGCACAAGAAGGCATGAATAATTTTTTACATAGTTAATTGGGAAAATTAAAGAAACTTGGATTTAGCGATCGAGAAGTTGTACACCAATAGTAATACGGCGGCTAGTCCCCTTCTATAAAATATGATGTGGATCTACTCATTGAAACCCTAGAGGACACTTTATGCTATTCTTGTCAAAACCAGAGTAATAATACTCATGTTTCATAATCAGTTTTTCGTTTTCAATATAATATTTTTAATCTTATGTGCATAAAAGGTGTTTGTAGACAACCACGCTTCCAAAACGATCGCCATGACCTAAATAGTGACCATGATATATTTAAACAACTGGTAATGGGACCAAGGTAAACATATGATGGCCTTTTAAATAAGAACGTATAGCCAAGAGGTTTCTCGAGTAGGAAAAAAACTTATTGGAGTTCATCTTTGTTATTGATAATGGTATAGAGAGAATTATAGAAATTTTTGATAATGGATACAATAATGTATGTTTGGAATCAAGTCTTCTTGAATTGTGGTAAGAATTGGATAATGATATCCTTAAATGCCTACATTAAATTGTTCTCCCAACAAGGAAAATGAATCATATGCAGCCATTATGCCAAGAAGAGTATCTCTTCCATGACAACTCTGCCAACATTCTGATCTCTTCGCTCCAAATCCTATGTGTCTCAAGTTCAATGGAGGCTAGGAGGAACAAGGACATGTATCTTATTGTTAAAAGATTGGTGTTTAAACCCTCTAAAGGATTTCACACATGTGATGAGAAATAGTGACACTCATCATTTGTGTGCCCTATGCAAATAGATTTGTCACTTATTAAAAACAACTGTTGCACTAGTGTTGGCACTGGTGAAGACATGCTCATACATCCAGAAAAATCAAGAGAAGATTTAATACCATATGTTGGAAATAGAAGAATGTAGAAATTCAGTACAAGAATAATATTTTATAAATCTATAGAAGGGGGTATCAAATACATGTGAACGTAGTTATTAACAATCATTTATACAATAGACCTAAGCATGTAGAGCAACTAACTGTTTTGTAAACAATAATGTGGGGGAATAAACCTACGCTAACATACATAAGATATTTTGGTTGTAAGAAGGAAAAAATGTTTCATCTTATCTAGAATTCAAAAACAAGTTTCGTATAAATAAAAATGACCAATATTCCTAATCAAAAATTATATAAATCAATTCTTTTCCACCTTGTGGGAAGAATTATAAATGGTAATATCCTTAAAGTTCCTATGTATAAACTAATCTCCCGAAATAAGTTTCAATATGAATTGAAGTGGCCATGATTTAGTATATAGATGAAAAACCTAATTCTTGTTGTTCTACTTCACCCAAAAAAAACTGCCACATTTAGATTCGATGATTTAAAACAATTTTGAATGACTAACAATATGGACCCTATAGTTGGCCCAATTTGCAACGTGCTTACTTAATCACGATCAGACCCTGCTAGATGTATACCATTTTAATTTGGTGGTCCACAACCCAAATATAAATTATAAATCCATTCAAAGTCTCTTGTACATTTACTAATAGATGCTATTGAAATAGGGCCTAATTTGCATGGAATTGCATCCATGAGCATTTTGGCTCCTAGGACAATTGTGAAATAGATTCCAGAGCCTGAATTATTTGGTGGCTACAATATTCTTGCGATAAGGAATTGGACCATAGATTCTTTCATAATATACCGAAAAAATTGATCAAAACATGACCATGTGCAAGAAGAAATTCAAGAAACGGTTCTGTCAAACGAACCCACACTTCAAATCCAATAAACAGGTTGTCGGTGAGCTCTACAATGGAGTAGTAGGGTCAGGGAAGGAGGAAAACAATGTCAAAGAAAACCAGAGACCTTAAGGAAAAGAAATGGAGAAAAACTTGAAGTCTTTGGGCTCTATGAATGATTCAGAATGAGCCCAAAATTTGCTAAGTATGGGAGAATCAGTGGAAGCCTCCATGTGCCTCATTGGTGCATCTCCAAAGGCTAAACTCAAAAAGTAAAATCAAACAAGTGCGGAGCTTCCACATGTCCCAGGCCCAAAAAAGGATAGAGCCGAACGTTGAAAATTCCAAACAAGTGGAAGGAACCACATGTCAGCTTAGTGCAAATTTCAAGATGGGAGCCCAAGGCAGAGATCAAACTTGCGCCAGCCCCCCACGTGGCAAGGGGTCAACAAAGGTCAAATCTAAAATTGGGCCCAAATTGGTTAAGTATAAAAGTGTAGGTGGAAGGTGCCACGTGCCTTAATGGCACACATTCAAAGGCACAACCCAAAGCAAAGACTGAAATGAGTACAAGGATTCCACATGTCATCCCAGCACATCTTCAAAGATAAATCTAAAAGCTGGTCCTTATACAAGCACCAAGCCTCCACGTGTCTCAAGTCAGATATACAGCTCTACAAAGCAAAAGGACTTGGTCAAAAACATAAAGGAACAAAGAAAAGCCACGGAAGAAGCCACATGTCAGCTCGGCTCAAATTTAAAAGAAAAACCCAAAAGTGGTTCCCAAACGATGCACCATCCCTCCACGTGGCCATGTTCCAAGTCAAAGTGGGAAGGCAGGTCTGTCAGGAGGTAATTTTAACTTTTGGACTTCATTCTCTAGAAACATAAACTATAAAAATGAGCCATGCCTCCACTGGTGCCCAAGAAGCCACGTGTCAGGTGTAAATTACATGTGGGCTAGTGGGCTTTGAAGTGATTTTTTTCCCAAATGAAAAAATGTGGACCAGCGGACCCAAAGATGGTTTTTTTACAAAAGGTATTGTGGGGCTGTGGGGAAATTTTTGCATTTTTGTATTTTTGTGCCAGAAGGGGGGGAAAAGTGAATTTCAAGCCTGCAGACCCGTTCTACTAACTAGTTTCCACCATTTTTTGTACAGACGCAATTCAAATATTCAAATGGGCATATCTTCTGATCCAGTGCCCGAAATCCAACAAATTTGGCACCATTGGAGAGATCTCGACCTCATCTACATCATGGAAATCTGAAACTTTAATTTTGAAGAAGTTAGGTGGGGAAAAAATGGAAAACATCTTTCATGCCATTAATATAGGATCCATTTGCTCCAACAACTAGATCAGATTTGATCTGATCCACCGATTCTTCCTCCTTCAACATGTCAAACAAGTAATTGAGGTAGATTTGACAGATTGTGGGTGGATTTGCAGGGGCATTGATGGCCGGTAGTTGTGTTTCAATTTATTTTTCCCACCTCTCTCCTTCTCTCTATGATGAATCTATAAAAGAAGGGATGGGCTCATTGTAAAGGGTTGGACATTTCTATTTTGCACTCTCCCTTCTTCCCTTGTCTATAAGTGAATTTGTGGAGTTTTCAAACCTCCCATTCAAGTTGTAATGCAAGATTTTTCCTCTTGGCCACTATAATGCACTGTATCAACTTTTGGATAAATAATATATGTGTGGATGATTCTCAACCCTCTCATGTGTTTATTTTTCCCTTCTGATCTCTCATTATAGTTTGGTTATCTGTGCATGGCATTTGCATTTGCATTTTTATAGTCTGTGTTAGCTTGCAAAATGAGTGTTTAACATTCCTTTGGTGCATCACCTCATTAGCTTAGGTTTATTTTTTGTATCTTCTCAACCCTGTCTCCTTGGTAAGATAGAGTAGGTTTAGAATAGATCCTCTACAATTTATTTGTGTGCACCTGAACAGAGGAATAGGAACCAACCTTAATCTGGAGAGCTCTCTCAACTCATAAGGTCCCACACTTTGAGAGATGCTCCATGTTGTGCAATCACACTGAGAGTCTCAACTCATCTAGTTGTAGACATTCAGGGGTGCTGTGATTCTACACTAACAGTTTTGGCATGCCCAGTGGGACCAAGAAGTCTCCATTTTTATTACAGCAAGATTGATGTGCACTTGTTGTAAGTTTTAAGCTTTTAAGAAGCTTTGAAATTACACATCTAGCGACTCCAAAGAGACAAAATCCACTATTTTCAACAGTCCAAGATTTTCAAGTTCATGAGAAGAATACAAACAAGGTCAAGAACTAGAGAGGAGGGACTATTTGTCTATCTACACTTGTCCCCAGACAGAGGGAGAGAGGGGAGAAGAGCCCAAAGGTCTCCATCTCCACCAAACAGAACCTTGTCAACACCTCCACCTAGTAGGCCATTCATTCAATCAACAAGGGTTCTCAGGCCAATCATAATGGCACAACCACCCAACCCCTATGTCAACTTCACTGGCAGCAGCCCACTCACTCTCAATGCACAAAATCCAGTCTCGGTTGTAGCATTAAAGAGCATTCCCCATTTCACTAGAGAGAACCAGACTTCTCCTAGTGACCACATTCAAGACATTGCAAATGTCTGTGTAATTCATGAGATCACTGAGATGGACATTGCAGTCAAGTTGTTAGCTTCTTCACTCAAGGGTAAAGCTTCATGATGGTTCAGGAGTCTAACAGTAGGCTCTATTCAGACTTGGGACCATCTGTGCAGAGCTCTCCACAACCAATTTGGAGAGAAGGGAGATAATCTATCCTTGTTGGAGCATTTGACAACCATCAAGAGGGCCCCTAATGAGTAGCTGATAGATTTCAACTTCAGATTCCAAAGGACATGGGACAGGATTCCATTGGCTGTAAGGCCCACAGATGAAGGTGCTTTCTTATACTTTCTTAGAGCTCTAAATTCTGATATTTCTTTAATGATTCAATCAATGGGAGGCACCACCTTACCTACAGCCTATAACATTTCCATTAGAGCTGAAAATTGTCTAATTCAAGCTGGAAAACTTGCTCCTAGGCCACCCATGCCTCTATACCCAGAACTAGGAGATCCAAGCACTAGTCAGACACCCACATTAGCTCTTATACCTACTCCTAGGAATCAGAGTTCAGCTGAAGCCTCCACCTCATCTTCTAACACCTCAAAAGAGCTTCAAGAAGTTATGAAATAGTTGTAGAACCTAGGGAATGAGCTAGTGACTATCAAAAGGTAGCAAGCTCAGAGTTCTAGGCCATATCAGCCTCAAAGCTCAGTATCAGGCTAGACCCCCATATCAGCAAAATAGACCACCAACTCAGGCTGCAAATCAAAACCAAAACCAAGGACAACCTCAAGCTGCTAGGCCTTTCCGGTCATATGATCCAAACATAACTTCAACATCAAGGGCCTTGGTTCCAACACAAAACAATATGGCACAAGAATATGACTGGTGTTTCCCATGCAATCAGCCCCACAACCAATCAATGTGTTTTAATGGTGCACTGAACCAGGCCTTGATGGTACAGACCATTGGTGTGTCGCAAGAATCTAGTCAAGAGGAAAATCAGCAGCAAGAAACTCAGTAAGAGGCACCTCCAAGTGAGACTATGCTTGTCAATTGGTAGGCTGAAGATTTCTGTGGTATGAATCAAGCCCCTTCTCAAAGTGTAGCTACCAATACATGGTCCAAGAAAAGGAATATGGGAGAGGGACAATCACCAAAATCAGGTAATCCTCAACCCTCCATTACTCCACAAGGTATTGGCACTCAGAATGTAACTCCCAATATGCAGAGTCAGCCCAAGCCACCTTCCAAACCCACTCAGGCACCGGTTGTAATGACCCATGTGCAAGAGAAAAATGTACTAGGAAAGGGGCAAAAAGGATAGCTCATTTAACATCATTGAAAAAATGAAGAAGACAAATGTGAATATTTCAATGTGGGAGTCATTGGCCATTCCAGGACAGAGAGATCTGTTGCAGACTACTATGGCCAATTGGTCAAGCTCAAATCAGCCCCCTAACCAGCAAGAGAAAGTGTTTACCAATGCGGTTCAACCTGAGGGAAACCATGGAGGACAACAAGGTAAGAATATGAAGCCCCCTCCATTCTATGTTTCATTGATCATTGGAGACAAATTGGTACATAATTGCATGATTGATTTGGGGGCAAGTAGCTCTGTAATGCCAAAACAAATAGCCGATCAACTGGGTCTTCAATACGAAGTCATCTCCAGGGGTGTAGTGCAATTGGATGGGACATTGGTAACAACAGTTGGAGTCATCAAATATTTAAGCCTCACACTACATGCCTGCCCCAATGTGACTGTATTGCAAAATGTATCAGTAATAGACTTGCCACCACATTTTGCATTGTGTTTGTCGAGAGACTTCACTGCTAAGATTGGAGGCTATCTATCTGCTGATTGGTCACACATGATTTTTAGAACAAGGTATGGAGCTAAGGCTACAATTAGATCTGAGCCCATTGCAGATTACCATATTGAGTCTTATGTACCCAGCCCGATCAATGCCAATTGTTCAGCCTTTGATCAAGAGGATCTCCCAAGCACTTGTGAAGCAGATACCAAGGTGGGGTGTATCCCAGACTTGACCCTCGACGAGTGGGTGAACAAGAGGCATGCTTTTGACCCCTATAAGAGATGGAGGAATTTGAGCTAGGAGTCTACTATTTACATGAGGAGAATCATCCTCTTCCTTGACATCATTAAGCTAGACCACAAAGATGATAATGAGGTATGGTAGTTGTTCTTTGATGGCTCAAGAAGTAGACAAGGAGCCGAGGGAGGAGCTATGCTTGTTTCCCCCAAGGTATGAAATACTACTCAGCTTTCCATTTCAAATTTTCATGTTCACACAACACAACAGAATATGAGGCTTTGGTCCATGGACTGCATTGGGCAAGGAAAAGAGGGATAAAAAACTTGCAAGTGTTTAGCGATAGTGAGCTAGTTGCTAATCAAGTCCGAGGACAAAATGCTGCCAAGAATGACCTGTTAAAGAGCTACAAGAACTGGGTATGGGACCTCATCGAGGATTTTGAAGCATTCAACATCAATTCCATCCCAAGGAAGAAGAATGAAGCAACAGACAGATTGGCAGCAATTGGGGCAGCATTTGATGTTGTAGAGAGTATCAAGAGTGATAAGTCTCAGCCCCATATCAAAGTGGTTGTGAGGCCAGCTTGTCCCAGATAATAACACAAGTTGGCAGGTCTTCGAAAATGATCAGAAAATTGTCAACTTTCTACAACAAGAAGTTGAGTTCTCCTCCAGAACCAAGACAAACTAGAGCAGTAGTATGGTGATCAAGTGGTGCAGCTGAGGACCAACAAACTACCAAAGGGTCTTGTCACTTTGGAATCAATCTTCAACCCAAATGACCAATTCTGAAAGGAGAAGGTGAACATTCAGGTAAAGGGTGAAGATTCAGAGCCCATTTTCATAGAAGAAGGAAAAACATTGCAGATTGGCAAGGTAAGCACTCAACAAGAAAAATCTGAATTTATTCAACTTTGTCAAGAATTCCCAGATGTCTTTTCCTGGACTTACAAAGATTTAAGAGGTTTCAACCCAAAGCTGGCACAACACACTATCGAGCTGGATCCAGGAGCCAAGCCTTTCAGATAGAAGAAAAGGCCAATAAATCCTCACATTGAGCCTCTCATGAGGAAAGATTGAACAAGCTAATTGAGGCCAGCATCATCTTCCCTATCAAGCACTCAAGTTGGGTTGCAAACTTGGTGCCTGTGAGGAAAAGAAATGGAGAAATCAGACTATGTGTGGACTTTCATGATCTGAACAAAGCATCACTCAAAGATCACTATCCACTTCCATCAATGGAACAGATCTTACAGGTTGTAGCTGGCTCTGAGAGGTTTTCATTGCTAGATGGATACTCAGGCTATAACCAGATAATGGTGAAAGAGGAAGATCAATTCAAGACAACCTTCACCACCAAATGGGGGACATATGCTTATAAGAAGATGCCATTTGGACTATCAAATGTCAGAGCAACATTTCAGCGAGCTATGGACATGGCATTCAAAGGCTTAATCAACAATATTGTCCTGGTGTATCTAGATGATATCACCATCTTCTCAAAGAATGTTGCAGACCATCTCTTCCACCTCAGGCAGGTATTTCAGAGGTGTAGAAGGTTTGGAGTGTCATTAAACCCAAAGAAGTGTGTGTTCTTGGCACATGAGGGGAAATTTTTGGGCCACATTGTCTCAAGAGAAGGGTTGACAATTGATCCTGAAAGAGTTGAAGCCATCACGACACTTCCATTGCCACAACACAAAAAGTCTCTCCAAAGCTTCTTGGGGAGGATAAACTTTGTTCACAGGTTCATACCTAATTTTGCCACTCTTGTGAAGCCTTTAACAATGATGTTAAAGAAGAGTCTTGCATTTAAATGGACAATAAAGGAAAAGAGAGTTTTGAGGCCATCAAGCTCGCAATATCACAAGCCCCAACTCTCATTAACCCAGACTTCTCAAAATACTTCATGTTGTATGCTTTTGGAGGGTCAGACACCATCTCAGCCATCTTGGTCCAGCCCAACAAGGAAGGTTCAGAACAACCCATAGCCTTCTTCAGTCAGAGCTTGGAGGACTATGAGGTAAAGTACTCTTTCATTGAAAAACATGTCCTTGTTGTTATTAGGAGCTTGAAGAAGTTCAGACACTTGGTCTCAAACAATAAGATTCAACTGCTAGTATCTCATGTTGGTGTCAAGGATTTTCTCCTGAACAAGGACTTGAATGAGAAGAGAGTAGGTTGGATCACTTGGGTAATGGAATATGACATTGAGATCAAGGTGACCAAACTGGTTCATGGCAAGGGTTTGTGTGAACAGCTCACCTCCAAGCAACAAGCTGAGTCAGTGGATAAAAAAGAGGTTGTCCTATTATTACAAGAATGATCAAGAGAAACCAGCTAATGATGCACCTATTCCATGTTGGACTCAAGCCTTGGTGCATTATCTCCAAACAGGTTTGTGCCCTCCAGAATGGAACAAAGCAAAAAGGAGATACTTCAGACTACAAGCCATCCCATATGTGCTTGTTGGTGGTGTCTTGTTTAAAAGGGATATCAATAGTGTTCTATTGAGGTGCATTGGGACAGGAAAAATTGAGAAGTGTTACAGGATTTCCATGATGGAGAAGCAGGAGGTCATTTTTCTCCTCGAGTAACAACTCTCAAGATCATGAAAGCTGGTTATTATTGGCCTACAGTGTTCAGAGATTGCCACTCATGGATCAAGAAGTGGAAGAACTGTGCATTCTTCATAGGGAAAGAAAATTTAGCAGCCCTATCCCTTCGCCCAATTTCAGTGGATCATCCATTCATGCAATGGGGACTAGACTTCATTGGAGTGATTAACCTAAACTCAAGCTAGGGCCACAAGTGGATACTTACAGCAATAGACTATTTCACCAAGTGGACTGAAGCAGTGGCACTAAAAGAAGCAAATGAATCCAACATCTTGGATTTCTATGAAGGAATAGCCACCAGGTTTGGAGTCCCTGCCACTATTATATCAGATAATGCATTGGCATTCCTTGGTACAAGGATCACTGAATGGGCTATCAGGAATGGTGTATACCTCAGCACTTCATCAAACTATTACCCTCAAGGTAATGGCCAAGAAGAGTCCACAAACAAGAACCTATTAAGGATTATCAGAAGGAATCTTGATGAAAATCAGAGAACTTGGCATACAAATCTCAAATCAGCTCTATGGGCTGATAGGATCACATCCAAAAGATCCACAGGTAGCTCCCCATACAAGCTTGTATATGGAAAAGAGGTAGTATTTCCCATATCATTGGAGTTTCCCACTTTGGAGCTCATGAAACAGTTAGAGCTAGCCGAGTTTGAACCCATGGAAATCAGGTATGCAGAGCTAATGGAAGTAGGAGAAGCAAGAGAGCATGCAATGTAGAGCATGGAAAAGGATCAAGCATTGATCAAGAAGAGTTTTGATAAGAAAGAAAGAACAAGGACCTTTCAAGAAGGGGACTTAGTTCTAAAGTGGGATGTAGATCAAGAAAAACCAGGAAAGCATTCCAAATTTGATGCCATTTGGAGTGGCCCTTACATGATCACAAGGTGCAAGAGTAGCAATGCCTTCCAGCTAGCTAAATTGGATGGTGAAGAATTACAGATCCCAGTAAACGGGATCCATCTCAAACATTGCTACTGAAAAGGGAAGGTTCCACCCTTGTAAATATTAGCATAGAATTTTTAATTTCCCTAAGTGCATATGCACATTGTTTTGTTGTAGCTTAGGTTTTGTTTCCCTAAGTGTTGTGGCACAGGTTTTTGTTGCTCTAGGTTTGTGTCATTATACAGTTCAATGTGCCTCCAGGTGAATGCACCAGGCCCTTCAGCATTTGCAACAGGGAGACCCATAGTTTCCATAACAGTTGCTCACTTTCTAATAGAACAAATATAGAGCAACTAAAATCAGGTCTCAAAGTGTTCATTTCCAGAAGAACAGGACCAGCACCAGGCCACCAACCATGACTCCATGCCCAATGGATACAACAAGGAAACTGATCTCTTCATCTAGTAGGAAGATGCCCCTGCGAGTCACCAAATTGTTATCTCAATTTTTCCCCAGACATAATTGATCAAACACAACCATGCAGGAAGAAATTCAAGAAACGGTTCCGTCGAATGAACCCACACTTCAAATCCAACAATAAGTTACAGGTAGACTCTACAATGGAGTAGCAGGGTCAGGGAAGGAGGAAAACAGTGTCAAAGAAAACCAGAGGCCATAAGGAAAAGAAATGGAGAAAAACTCAAAGTCTTCGGGCTCTACGAATGATTCAGAACGAGCCCAAAATTGGCTAAGTATGGAGAATCAGCGGAAGCCTCCACGTGCCTCATTGGCGCATCTCCAAAGATTAAACTCAAAAAGTAGACTCAAACAAGCGCGGAGCTTCCACATGTCCCAGGCTCGAAAAAGGATAGAGCCAGCCATTGAAAATTCCAAACAAGTGGAAGGAACCATGTGTCAGCTCAGCACAATTTCAAGATGGGAGCCCAAGGCAGAGACTCAAACTTGTGCCATCCCTCCACGTGGCCAGGGGTCAACAAAGGTCAAATTTAAAAGTGGGTCCAAATCGGTTAAGTATAAGAGTGTAGGAAGAAGGTGCCATGTGTCTTAATGGTGCACATTCAAAGGCGCGGCCCAAAGCGGAGACTCAAATGAGCGCAAGGATTCCATGTGTCAGCTCGGTGCATCATCAAAGATAAATCTAAAAGCGGGTATTTAGACAAGCGCCAAGCCTCCACGTGTCCCAGGTCAGATATATGGCCCCACCAATAAAAAGGACTTAGTCAAAAACATAAAGGAACAAAGAAAATCCGCAGAAGAAGCCACGTGTCAGCCTAGTGCAACTTCAAAAGCAAAATCCAAAAGTGGTCCCCAAACATGTGTCAGCCCTCCGTGTGGCCATATTCCAAGTCAAAGTGGGAGGTGAGTCTCCAGGAGTAATTTTAACTTTTTGTTCATTCCCAAGAGACATAAAGTATAAAAATGAGTCATGCCTCCGCCAATGCCCAAGGAGCCACATGTCAGGCCTAAATTACATGTGGGCCGGTGGGGCTTTGAAGTGATTTCTTTCCCAAATGGAAAATGTGGACCGGCAGACCCGAAGATGGTTTTTTGATAAAAAGGTATTGCAGGGTTGTGGGGAAATTTTGCATTTTTGTATTTTTGTGCCAAAAGGGGGGGCAAAGTGAATTTCAGGACCGTGGATTCATTTTGCTAACTGGTTTCTGCCATTTTTTGTATGGACCCAATTCAAAAACTTCAAATGGGCATATCTTTTGATCTAGTGCCCAAAATCCAACAAATTTGGCACCATTGGAGAGATCTCGACCTCATCTACATCATGGAGATCTGAAACTTTAATTTTGAAGAAGTTAGGTGGGGAAAAAATGGAAAACATCTTCATGCCATTAATATAGGATCCATTTTCTCCAACAACCAGATCAGATTTGATCTGATCTCCCGATCTTCCTCCTTCAATGCGCCGAACAAGTAATCAAGGCAAATTTGACAGATTGTGGGTGGATTTGTAGGGGCATTGATGGCCTGGTAGCTGATTTTCAAATTAGTTTTACCACCTTTCTCCTTCTTCTCTTTGTGTTGCATCTATAAAAGAAGGGGCTGGGCTCATTGTAAAGGGTAGGACATTTCTATTTTGCACTCTCTCTTCTTCCCTTGTCTATAAGTGAATTTGTGGAGTTTTCAAACCTCCCATTCAAGTTGTAATGCAATATTTTTCCTCTTGGCCACTGTAATGCACTGTATCAACTTTTGGAGCAATAATATATGTCTGTGGATGATTCTCGACCCTCTCATGTGTTTATTGTTTCCTTCTGATCTCTCATTGTAGTTTGGTTATCTGTGCATGGTGTTTGCATTGCATTTCTATGGTCTGTGTTAGCTTGCAAAATGAGTGTTTAACATTCCTTTGGTGCATCACCTCATTAGCTTAGGTTTATTTTTTGTATCTTCTCAACCCTGTCTCCTTGGTAAGATAGAGTAGGTTTAGAGTAGATCCTCTGCAATTTATTTGTGTGCACCTGAACAGAGGAATAGGAACCGGCCTTAATCTGGAGAGCTCTCTCAACTCGCAAGGTCCCACACTTTGAGAGATGCTCCATGTTGTGCAATCACACTGAGAGTCTCAACTCATCTGAGTTGTCAACATTCAGGGGTGTTGTGATTTTAAAGACATATGGCAATTTAGACATGGTATCATATGTAGAATTCAACAATAATTATCACATAATTGCAATTTTAATATGGTTTTAGTTAAAGTAATTTTTTAACCTCAAATATTCGTAAAATGTCTAACCCCAAAATCCAATGTAAAATTATTAATCCTTTCAACTAGAATGCATATCGATGTTGTGTTTGAATCTATCTTAATAAACAACATTAAAAGGTACTTTTGTTTGGTTAGACCAAAATAAAATTTTAAAACTAAACTGACTATGCCACAAGTTAACGATATCTTAAAAATAGGAATTGCAGGACATATTGCCTATTTAGGTCAAAATCTGAGGCATTCCCAAAGAGACATACAATGGCGTATGGGAGAAATCATTCAACTTAAATCCATTGATAATATAGTTGAAAAGGCGCCTTTCAAAAATTCTTTGATTAATGCACAACCACGCTTTAGTTTTCATGAAGAACTTCTACAATTCATGTGAGATCTAAAGTAAATAGGATGAAAGACTTCCATTGAGAATCAGAATTTAGTAGGATTCCTTGCAAAGTAGGGCTGGTGCGATCACAATTGGACTTCCATGAAATATTAGATTTCAGAAGCCAACAATTTTGAAAAACTAATATTTTCCAGGGATTGTGGTGCATATTTACTATAATTATAAGGGGTCCAGAAATACTTGGTTGGTTATTTTGTCATTCTATGTTGTACTGTGAAACTTCCATTCGCTACCTCATTCAAACTTTTTATATTATTTATTACGCCACCTTAGGTATTCTCTCCTCATTTTGTGTGTAACCAATCTATGTGTATTCTCATACTGAATAAGATTATCAATCGCTTGTAGGTAACATGTTGAGGAGGTAAAGAGGTTCCCCTCTGCAATCTATGGTCTCCCAGTTGTATTGTATCAATCTTTACATGTTCTTTTATGTGTGATTAAAAAAATCAAAAACTTAATAAAGGATTTAGTGGATGGTATTCTAATACATTTTTTGGCATATCTCCATGAAATAAATTTCAAAATCTATCCAATGACACTCAGATCATATTCTTTGGTTTTAGGTTTATTTTAGTTCTTTTATGTTGTTTCTGCGCAAGGGGCATGTTGTTGTCTTGTAGTTGTTTCTATTTTTCTTCTTTTTATCTTCATTATTTTATCTGGGCTTCAAGCCCATCTGTTCCTGGATAACTTCCCAGTTAAAAAACCTTTATCCTTAATAGAAAACAATAATACACTATTGTCTATAATACAATTATAATAGTAAGGTTAGAACTAATTTTTCACCATCATTTTATTTAACACATGTACTCAATGTAAGGATCTCTTATTTCTTTAATAATACAAGTACTATTGATAAAGTGAAAGACTATTCTAATTCTAAATTCGTTACACATTTTTCAGTAATAAAAATTCAACTTAGATTTCTAACATCCTTAATAATTGTTAGATTATGTTTCCTGCAACCTGTCAAGTTAGTGTAAAAAAGGTCACCAAAAAAGACAATGACATGGTTTTCCCCTCTGGCTAAAATTTTCGCATATATATGATTTTTTATTTACAAAGAAACTTAAACACTTGTATGAAATAGAGGAGTGTAAAAAATCACATAATCTATTTTTTCGTTATCAAACTAGAGAGAGAAAAAGCGGGAGTGAAACATTGTATTACCCACAAGCCATTTTGACCAAACAAGAAACATAATGCAGTTATATAGGGCCGTGTAATAGTGGTTGTAGACATTCCAATATTTATTTGGCTAGGAGAAGGTTTAGCAAATTTTTTTAATAATCTATGACGTTTAAAGTACAGTCCAATTTGTCCCAAACGACCTATAAAATGGGCACAAAAAACCATATTTCTAAACTCAAATTCATAAAGAGTGACATTTTCTCTATTCTCCCATCTACAGGGAGGCCTAAGAAGTTCATATAACTTAGATCTAGTCGAAAAGGGTTCTACCATGGTTTAGCCACTTGTGTGGAGCTAGTCATTGTGCTAGTTAAGAAACTTGTCACTGAATGACTACATGCCACTGAATACCCCCTTACAATCAATAAACTTCAGAGGTAATTTTAATAGAAAAAAATTGACTATGATTCTTCCTCATAGAAATAACGTAGAGGTATGAAGTGATAAAACAATCATTTCTTGGATGCGGAATGCCATAATAAGGTTAGTGATCCAAAACCAAATGAAATTTTTAACTCATGGCAACTTTCCAATGCTGTGATATTGACACTAGTGAACTACTAGATCCACTTTAGACAATGTTTTTCAAAAAAATAGATTACAATCATTATAGGGGCCTAGCGATCGTTTAACCTATACCATTATGAGTTAACATATTCAAGGCATCATTTTCATAATCATTGCACATCTAGTTGAAACTTTGTGTTTTATTTTCCATTTCTATCAAGTAAGTACAGGAGCATAAAAATATCATGAAGCGTTTAAGTTTAATAGTTTGTATTTTTGTGAGTTATGTGTTCATTATCGTAACCATATCTTGTACGTTTAAACACATTTATAGGGAGTCGATCCCTCTCAAGAAATACTAACACTCGGAGTAATTTCTCTCTGCCATGGATATTCTAGACAATAAGGAACAATTTAATGATTTTAATTTGTAACTCATTTCTCGCATTTATACAAAATCTCCATATAGTGTTTAAATAAGAAACAATTGATCCTAGCTTCTCTTATGCCGTTTCATTCAATACATATAGAATCTTAGAAGTCGCTAAGAATTTCTATTTCAAATGCCTTCGATGTAAATGTTTAGCTATTGACCCAAAGATGATCTATTCTGACTATACCACATGCCCGCATATTGGTTGATATGAATATTTCAATTGAGGGTTTGTAGTGCTTTTATTGAGGTCCACCAAGAGTAAGACCCGATTGATGGATGAAACAATTATAGTATAAAGGGTTCCCCTTTAGATCCAGGTCTAAAGTTTTTCTCTAGTCATTTAGCTTCATATTAGCAATATTAGGAAAAAACATATTAAAAGCTAAACTAGACCATCTTATGTAGATTTTATTCATATCTTAGTCAAATTATGAAACTTGTTAAAACTAGCATCTTGCTATAGTCGTTACTTTCGATAAGTAATGAAGTTTAGAGAGCGATGGTGATTTAAGCATTTTCTATCGAATTAGTAGGTCATTTCTCCTTCTTCTCCTATGTTAGAAAGTTTCAATATTGAGTGTTTATTTGAACTACATAAGGCTTGAACTGCTCTAGAGGGTATGTAGTACAGCTATTGTCTCCAATAGGTACATTCCATCTAAAACTCGATACAATTGAAAATCTCAGTTTGATTGCACTAACAATGGAGCTTTGTACCAATAGTGTGGGACTTTGCAGAGTAATGGGAGGAGCCTTACGTTCACTTAGATGAAGTCATGTTGGTTCCTTTATCCCTCTATTCAGATGCACACATTCAAATTGTTCAACCTAGGATCCGAATTGTAAAACCTACTCTAACTTTGACCATTAATGGAGCTAAGAGTGTTTAAGACAGTATACAAGAAAATACGAAACCTTGTGAACTAATAGAGGTGATGCAAACAAAGGAATGTATGGAACACCTTCATAGATTGCATTTAAACAAAAATAATTAAAAATGTAGCACTTGGCAACCACCATGCACAGATAACCATCAAAGGATAAGGAGAGATTACAGATGAAGGAAATGAACACAAGAGAGGGTTGAAATCTGTCCACAGACAATTATTTTACTGCTCCAAAAATGTAATGATACAGTGCATTAACAGTAGCCAAGTTAGGTCAAGATTGCATTTACAGTTGACATGGGAGGTTTAACTCCACAAATTCACCTATAGACAGACTCTTAATGGAGGGTGCAAAGCCACAATCAATCCAACCTATTGAGAAAATTGCATTGTAGCCTAAGCAATATATAGGCACTAGAATGCATTAGAAGGAGATCAGAATAATTTCGAATAACCCTACTCCAACCACCCATTGTAAATCTACACTGATATTCACCTGTAACAGATGATGGACCGTTAATACTAGTAAAACTCCATACCTCCATTGTTATTGTTCAAATCTGTTGGGAAAGAAACATACGCCCATACCTTCACCTTATATTGGTAGGTGGGAAGCACTGATTTCCTTCAAAAATGGAGATACTGTATTTAGGTCATTTTGACTAACTTAGTCCTTTCTTGCACAAATCTGTAGGTCCCAGTCAAACATTATGGCCATCTGATAGGTTGAGGTGTCATTCTACAAAAACTGGCAAGTGGTTGGCTAAATATCATTTTCGAGAGTAGTTAAATGCATGCAATCCTCATAAATGACAAAAATGTATGACTATACAGGCATTTTACATTGTCTGGATATAATGAAAAAAAATTGTTCATGCACCTAAGTCCGTTCTTGTAGAGTTTGTAAAATTCTCGAAACCTGAAACCCGGAAGTCTGAAATTTTAGACATTCAGATCTTTCGAATATTTTTACACTTTTCAGATATCTTTCTTCATCTAGTTCATCACCCATTTAATCACTCACGACTTTCAGTATGAGCGATATACAAATAATTCAAATTGTCTTGTAGATTTAGGGATTTTTTCTCTCACCGAGATACCACAAAACCCATGAAATTCTGAAATCTTTCTCAAACTTTCAAACTTTCGGGTTTCCAGAACTTTAGATCCTCCATTTCGTCTATTACTTCACGCATTCAATGAGATCTCCAAAACCCTGAAGACCCAAAATGTCTGAAAGTTGTTGGACTTTCAGAGTTTTGGGTCAAATAGAAACATATTTATCACTAAAGTGTATATTTGTCCCCGAAATCGTACCTTAGCCATACCTCCGAAGGTTATAGATTTTCCACCTCCGAAGTTTGATAATCCTTTCAAAAGGTGCAGAATGGTCTCTAATCTTTCAATGCATCATAATTGGCTCTTACAACGTTGCTCAAAAATCTATTTTATCAACCTTGATTTGGACCCACTCCAAATATGCAATCTGTCTGTGACGTAGATCAACTCCTCCATAAGATGTCACTATCGTGCATAGTGGTCTTGTTTCTCGATAATTTAATTACTCGATGGTGAAAAATTGGATAAATAACCCTAAAATTCTCATGACCTCTTGTTAAAATGGAAAGTATATAGTGCCCACTCCTCTTCGAGCATTGATCTTACTATGAATTATTCTTACCTTGGATTGGAGACATAGTACTTAGTTATAATATATTGATCATTAGACATTGAATATATGGACATTATTACATTCGATTAGTATCTTGATTAGACATTGTATGGATGTTTTGACTAATTTTGACACGATGGTGACTTGTAATGATGGATTACATGCATGGATTGAAATTTCAGTATTGATGATGATCTAGAGTTACCACATTCTATATGTACTGACACATTGGCTTTTTAAACATGGCTTTTTTTTAGATGATCTAGCTAGTCTTGTGATCTTATTGTTGATTAATGAAATGATAGAATTGAAATATTTTGAAATGATGAACATTTGGTGAAATTATTTGATTTTAGTGATGAGTTTGTTATGATATTTGATGATGTGAATTGATATGTATATGTGTGTTTTATTGTCCTCGATGTTGTTAATATGGGCACGAGGCCAGAGATGGTATTACTTTGATTTTTCCTAGGAAATTGTAACACAACAAACTAAAGGGGATATGAGACCAATAGTGAAGGAATTTGGGGTATTCGATAATAGGTCACCTTGACAAGTTGTGTAACTTGTATGTTGCTTTGTTGTTAGATAAATTCTTAGGAGGTGCCCATTGGAGGTGGACCTCAAATGTGACCTTGGGTAAATATGTTGTTTTCCTTTTCTTTTTCTTTTAATTATTTTGTGAGTATTTTAATTATTTTAGTATTGTGAGTCCACCTTTATTAGTCTTATTTAAAATTCTCCATTTAAGTTGATTAAACTTGCTAGGAATTATAGTAATTTAGGATGTGACCAAAGGGAGTACTTAATGTGGGTAGGTGGTTCATTGATTGTGTTTTGGATTTGAAAGGGATTTTATTATTTTTGATGAGTTGTGTACTCAACCTTGCATGTCAAATTTAGATTCGGGATTAAGGGACGTAATTTTGGAGTCTTGTAGTATAAGTTAATCTTATCCCACACCTCTTAATTTCACCTACAAACTATTCCTATGGGTTGAAGGGATCAAAAATAGACCCCATTATGTGATTTGTAAGACAAAAATTTGTTATTTATTGCACTTTCTTACATGAGACTTTTAATTTTATCCCTTAGAGTATGACTGGTCTTGAGTTTGTGTGTGTAAGGAGGGTTTGTCATCATCCTCAACCAAAAATTTATTGTGCTTTGGGGATTAGAGTTTGACCATGTGATGTGGAGTGGAGGAGGAAGTGATGTGGCATCCTACATGGATCCACATCACCTCTCTCTCCTCCCTTTTCTATTTATTCTAATTTTCTTTGATGATTGTGGGGGTTACTTGCTTTACCTAGATTCTTACCTTTTTTGAGAGGAGCTTGCTTTGGGAGTGCTTTGTTTGGAGCTTGTAAGCATGGCTTGTGCTTAGCTTTAGAATTGGAAAAACTTGTAGCTTGTGCTTGTGGTTTGGACACTATTGCAATGGCAAGGTAGGGAATCCAACCATGTTTTCTTATTGCTATTTTTTTGTGTAAATGATTGTGCATGGATTATTGTTGCATGGTTGTGATTTTAGAAAATAGAATCAGCCTTTAGGGTTGTTTAGGAGAAGATGGAAATCAAGATATATATATTGGAGGGAGGCATAAGAGGATATATTGGGTATTTTAGGAGGGAGTTGGGATAGGGGTGTCCCACCTTGTGATCATAAGTGAAGTACTTGTGTGTATTTAGCTTGTTATATTTTACTGAGGGAGGCATAAGAGTTAATGGAAGACATAATATTTATTTTTCCTAGATGGAGGCGATAAAAGTCTTGGTTATGATTGTGTGAATTGATGTTTCTGGAGAGGCTTTAAGGTGGGCACCCAAACCATTGGAAGGCATAAGTAGATTTCCCCATTGTTCCCTTCTTCTCTCTCTTGGCTTGGAGTATTAGAGCCTTTGTGCTTAGGAGAAACTTGTGTGATTGATGTGATTTTTTGTTATTATGTCTCATTGTTTGTGAGATTTGTTGTTAATGGTTGTTGTGAAAGCCATGTAATAGTTGCCAATGGTTGTCTTGATACCTCATATTGATTCATTGTTTGGGCTCGGGGGCCAATAATGAGGGATGCTTCTTATTCTCATTGGATTATAGGTTGTACAAAGAGCGTTGCCTACTCCTATTATTTTGTTGTTGTTGGGTTGAATATTGAAGAAAATGGTGGAGCTGAAGTGAATTTTTGGACATAGTTGTATTTTGAAGAAGACAATAATTAATCCTACCTTTGTAAAAAAATTTCCATGTTGTCTCCACTTATGTGCCCACTTATGTGGAAGGCTTTTTTAACTTGTATTTTCAAGCTTCATCTTATTTGAAATGTATTTTGTAAAACTAATTTGTATTCGTTATTCAAGAAGTGCTCATGTTCGAAAAGAGACATGTGAAGTTGTATTTAATTGATATTAAACTTCCTTCAAACTTGTAAATTTAGATCACGAGTGTATTTTATTTATTAATGGAAACTATCCTTATCTGGAATGGGAAAATCTCACTTTTAAACTTAAATATTTGACTCAAAAGTGTAATATGATTTTATTTTAAAAGATTAGTGTTCTTGTATGAAGAGTGTATGTTGATTCCCTTTTGCAGTATTATTAATTAAAAAAAAAGGTTCTTTTAAGTATGTTACTATGGTTATTTCATTTGTCTCATTATAGTAAATTAAACATTTCAATGATCTCTATCAAACTAAGAACTATGTTTATTTCCTTTTTACTTGCAATTAGTTTAGATGAAAGGGTTAGAATTCCCTCCAATTCACATATTTAAATATTTATAAAATTCTATAAGTTACTTGTGCTTAATTAATGGATATATAAAAACAATTTATTTGATAAATTATTACAATAAATATAAAAATTATAAAAAAACAATAATAATAAACAATTGTAACTATATAAATTTCGACACGAAATTTATATACATATATGAATTAAAATTATCTATCTACTGAATGTTATAAATAATAATCGGTGGGGTTAAGTTTATTGGAACAAAGTTTTTGAATATAATAAGGGGTGTGTGTATTGTTTTGGTTCAGCGGATAAGGTATGTGGACAAGCCGCACCATGTATTAAAGTAAGAAGGGGGTGGGGGCGGCGACCCCACCCCAAACCCTTAATTGTTAAGGAATGGGGTGGGGTACTCCGCCCCCACCCGTTTAATTAAAAAATGCCCTACATTATGGCCGTGGTGATACCAAATAAACAACGACCCCATTTCCCTTAAGTTGGGCACAATATATAGTGTGTTGTGAGCAAAACATTTTTGGCCTAACTTTTTTCAATAGCATATATATATATATATATATATATATATATATATATATATATAATTGGCTGCATTTTATACATGTAAATCCGCCTTATATATATGATTAGTATTTAAATCTGGTTATTTCATAATAAATTTTAAATAAAAATGCATGTATAAATGAGTATGTGTGTACTTTATTTAACACTAGAAATTTAAAAAGGGGTAAAATTCCATATACCCAAATAGGGAAAACTATCTATAACAAAAGAAATACAAACATAATATACACACAAATTGTGTGTGTCCATCCCTAAAAATCAACAATCCTCCTTAGCTTCCCCATGCTCCATGGCTCTCTCTTCAACACAAAAAATTAAAAATGAGAGATTAGGTAAGGGAAAATGAATAAAAGAGATCCCATAAGGATATTTAGGGTTCCTTATTCAAACCTAAGATCGAAGGGCTCATATCCATTTAACTTAAGGGTTGAGAATAAACCCTACACAATTCAAGTTGTGGCATTTTATGGGGTTGGGTATTTTAATCAAAGTATAGCCATCTAATGGATGGGGCCACTGAATGACCTAGGATAAGTTGAGACCCTTGGTTAGAATGAAAAATAAACAAATGGTATTGGTATAGTGAGGATAAATTAAATAATTATGTGAAAAGGGGTAGCTTAAATACTGATATACAAGAGTTAAATTAATGGGAATTAATGAAAACCCTAGAAGGGGTTTTAGACCCCAAATGATTCGAACAAAGTAATAATAATTATTTGTTAGTTTCATTACGAAAAGCTTACAAATATGTGGAATTTATTAATTGTTAAGTATTTATACCTAGTTGGTGGTTATATTGTTACAAACCTCTTTAAACAAACAAAAATTATTTGGTAATTTTCATAAGAAAATATTGGGTATTATCTTGGGTTTTTGTGCGTGAAAAATGTGGGCATTATACTTGGTATCGGAGTCATGGGTTCAACGTTTCGACCCTTGGGAGAACATGGAAACATAAACAGTTAGTCTCACATAGCCTACAACTAGATCACCCAACATTGCATGATATTTTAAAACGTAGAAAACCTACAAAACTGAAACAAAACCTAGATTATGATAAACTAAATCTCATCTTGGTTTGAGCAGGAGGCATGAACTAGAAGAAGGGATATTTCACATGGATTTAGATATACCACCTCCAAAGTAGGAAGTTTCTACTATATAGCCGCAGATCGTATACAAATTACATGATGTTAATGTAGTTATACGAGGTGGAGCAGTAGCGGCACAACCTAGCCAACATGATAGGGAGCATGTTAGTAATAAAAAATATCTTAATTCATCATTAGTTGATATTTGAATAAATGTAATAAGATAAAGTATTTAATTTAAATAATTTAAATTTATGTCAATAGGTATTAGTTATCCTTAGTTGTTAGTTAACTATCTGATAGTGTTCTCATCGCTATGTTTGTGGGATCATGTTTTATCTTGCATATTTTGTTCCTGGATGATTTCCATGAGGGGTTAATAGGGGAAGTTAGGGGCAATATGTTATTTCTACATATTTACTCAAATTAGGTGATTTGTTTCCATATATTGTGGATGAGATAGAAGTTGTCCAATATCTATAAATATTGCAGCTCTCTCATTTTTTTGTAATGCTTAATTTTGATATTAATAAAATACACAAGCACCGCCTTGTTTCTGTGCAAATCTTCTGTGTCAAATATTATTTTCTAGCATTCAGTGTCAAGATTTGGTATCAGAACTGGAAGAGCCTAAACCTGTGAGTGCTAGGGAGTTTAGGAAGTTTGAGGGAGGAGGTATAATAATCTTGAGCAAGGAGGATCCAAAGTTGACCCCAACCTCTTCACACAACTCCACCTCCTACTCTACACACCAGCAACAACAAATGTAGTACTACAGAAAATTACACAGGAAGTGATTTTTGAATTTATAGTTTGAATCTCACTTGTTGAATTAAAAAAATATTGTTTTTCATTCAAGAAAATTTTATATGCAATTGTTTCAGGGTTTTTGTCTCTAACATAAGAGACCCCCATTATCCTCTAATAATCTATGTTTTCTTAGACCCTGTCAGTGAGTTGTGGCATTGGATCAATCTCCAAATTGATGTCTCCAAGCATATAACACTGTACGAATGGCAACAAAGGAAAAAGTGGCCAAAACAATAGAAACAACATTCAAAGGAAGAAAAAAAGTGATCTTGTTTAGAAATTGACCTCCATTTGCACACTCATCCATGCACAAACTGTGTAAATCACAGAGAGAAAAAATAAAATAAAACGCTACTAGAGAAAAGTGAATCCTTTGAAAAGCAAAGGAAAAGAAAACATGTATAAAAGTTAACAAATTGAGGCAGCACCGGAGGAAACAAGGCTGTAAGCATGCACACAATACTTAAACCAGGTTTTTTTTTAGAAAATCCATTTTTTTTAAAACTTTCCATTTTTGGATTCTCCCAAAAAAATTAGAAGGATAGAATTTTTTTTTCCATTTTTGGAAAGAGGCTCAAAAAGATATTGAAATCAGAATTTAAACAAGTCATAACATTCAACTAGTACCTCAGATTGAGGTGCCATTTTTTTGAAAGTATGTGTTTTTTGAGCTTTACGTATTGGTCTAGTTTTTAATAAAATTTGTTTTGAAAAAATTACAAAAAATTAGTTTTTTAGTATTTGAAAAGAGGCCAAAGAGTCCGAAAAAAATTCAGATTGACAAAGAGACCCATTTATTTTTTGCAAATTAGCCATAGATCCAAATTTGTAACATGGCCAATAGTGCCAAAAATTCATTGTGCATGGCCGAAAAGGAGCCCAAAATAAATAAAATAATATTTTTTGGGGGGTTGTGCATGCTTTAAGGAGGGAAAAGTGTTCAATTTTATTTTTCTACTGTTTATCAATCTTCACAATGGCCACAATCATGGAACCAAAATTATTTTTTCCAGATTCTAAACTTTTTCGTTCTGATAACTATCCATCACGGAAAAAAAAAATTGTGCGTAACTTGATTTTCAAAATCTATGGTCCATTGTTTCTAGTACATTAAAAATATTTGTAACAAATGTTACACAACAAGCTACATTTGATTACGTGAATAAAAAATAAAATTTAATAATATTATTTAGTGTTTCAGATGAAGTAAAACCTCATATTCTTGAGGCCATAATGAAAACATAATCCTGGGACAATTTGAAAATAGTATATGAGTCCAAAAAAAACACAATACTTCATCTCAAGAGTCAACTATTGAACTTGAAAATGCAATCAAATGAGAAAGTTGAAATGTTTTTTAGAAGAGTAGCAACTTTGTATGTATCACTTCAAGATTTGGAAGAAGAAGTAACTGACACATCACTGGTGCCTATAGTATTGAGAGCTCTTCCACCTTCTTATAGGATTTTTGGTGACCATTGTTAAACATAATTTGTTATCATCTATCAAAAACTTTTGAAGGATAGTGAATATGGTACAACAAGAAGTAATGCTAATTAGATGGGTTGTAAAATTACAAATGGGATTGGATGTCCCTAATTTAGGGGACATAAAAAATTTCAGTTATCCATGAGTCAATTATTAAGAGTGAAGTATTTCACAAATGGCTTTGATTGTAAAGGCGGTAAAAATATGTGTCTAATTTGAGATAAGTCACGAAGATCGAAAATTGTTGCAAAAGCTTCGAATGTGGGAAGAATGTTTCTATTAGATTTTTTTCAACGAAATGATCAAACAGGGTGTAACCAATTTTACATCATCAGCTCAACTTTTTATCAAATACTTGGACATGTTATTTTTGGATATCTTGACACACCTTAGTGATACAATATGGTTAGGGGTTTAGCACTTATAAAAAAGGGAATAGTTAAATGTCAACATTTTTATGATAGGTTATAACATTGAGATTATTCAATACAATTCTACATTTATGGGCTTAATAAAAACTTACTTTGCATACCAATCTGTATGGACCAATGAGAATTCCACTCCAGGTTTCAATATTTCATGCTCATTTGGTTGGCCTTTTTCAAGAAAAATGTGGATATAAAAATAAGGGAGGTTGCTACAAAACACTATTTGGATTTTGAAAACACCTTCATTAACGAAGTTCATTACCCTTGTTAAAATAGATGTCTGGTGGTTGTTCATAAAAAACAACTCCATTAAGATCAAGGAGGAGATACACCAGCGATGAGTTCAATTATTTTTTAAGGAAACACCATACCATTCCTTGTCAAAAGCAGCATTTGGCTGCTCCCCACACACCGCAACATAATGGATACATTTTCTGAAAGGTGAAATTGTACTATCATGGATATGGTGTGATATATGATTGATGATGCAGATTTGTCAAAAACATTTTGGGCTGAAGCAGCTAAAATGACATGGAAAATTAAGGACAACAGTCTAAACCTCTACAATCTAAAGCTAAAAGGAAGCTTATCAGTCTGACCTATAGAACGATGTTAATATATAGAATGGTAAGTCATTATGAAACATAATACATGGGAAATGCATATCTTCCACCAATGAAAATGGATAGGATTCAGGTTTAGATGGATCTTCATAAACGAAGTACAAAGTAGATGAAAAAATTGATGCAATATGCAAGGCTAAACTAGTTTCTGGGATATGCAAAAAAGAAGGCATTGATTATGAGGAGACTTTTTCTCCCATAGCTATGCTGCTAACTTTCAAGTTGTGTTTTCTGTAGCTATCACAATTTGGTTTCCAAAATACATCAAATGGATGTTCAAAAGTTTCTTTCTTAATGGTGATTTACAAGAAGAAGTTTACATGACTCAACTAGAAGGTTTTTTACATACCAGGTAAAGAGGAAAAATTATGTTTTCATAAAATCTATATGGTCTAAAGAGATCTTCCAGGGCTTAATGAACTCAAATAATTGACAAGCATAGAATTCAACATAGATTCAATAGGAGTACAGACAATCCTAATATCTATCTCAAAAAGAAAGGGGGGAGATAGTTTATTTTGTAGTTCATATGTTGATGATCTAGTAGATCAACTAGAGGATTAGTGAGGATGGTTGAGTCAAAAATAGAAAGATATAAAACAATATCATTCATATATGACTGATCTTTGACTACATTATTGTCTTGGACTTGAATTTTAGCAAAGATAAAATCATATCACTATGTCACAATTGAAATACACCAAGACAATTCTCAAGAAATTCAATATGATGGATTATAAGACATAATCCACACCTAAGGAGGCAAGACTTCAACTGTCTCAAACATATCCATCTCAACAATTAAATGTAACTCTCTATTGGCAGTTGATCGGGAGTCTCATCTACTTGACTTACACTAGGCCAGATATCAGTTATGTAGTCAACTATCTTTCACAGTTTATGTAAGAACCAATGGTTTCTTTTAACTGTGAAAGAAAGCATGCGCAAGATAGTGAGGTACATTAAAGGGGAACTATGGACTATGGCCTAGAATACAAGAAGAATAATAACTTCTTCTTGACAGAATATTCAGATTGAGAACATACAGGAAATATAGATGATAGGAAATCCACTTCAGGATTTGTATTCTTTTTGGGATCTAGACCGATATCATGGGGGAGTAAGAAGTAGAATTTTGTTTCAAGATCCTCCACAAAATTAAACTATCATGCAATAGGTGGAGCTTTCTATGAAGTGATATAGCTTTGAAATATACTTGAATTCTTGGGAATTACATAAAATAAACTATTCTACGTGTTGATAATGAAGGAGTAGTAAAACTTGTTCGGAATCCCAATTTTCATGATTTCACCAAACACATTTAGGTGTAGGTACATTTCATTTGCAAACATGTTAAGAACAACAACATCTAGCTCCAATATTTCCCAACATATATGCAATGCACCTATTTCTTCATAAAGTCACTTGCTCGATTTTAAATTTGAGCGATTTAAAATTTCTATCCTTGTTCACTTGAGACCATGTGAATTAAGGGGGGAATGTTAGGAATAAATGTAATTACATTGATTACAACATCAAAAATTTAAGGGTATTTTAATAAATGCAATAAGTTAAATTATTTAAATCAAATGTTTATTTAAACATTATGCTAATAAGTATTAGCTATTAAGTGCGTTGACTTAACTAAGTGAAAGAGTTCTTATCATCCAATGATTTTGCGATCATGAATCTATTCATATTGGTTGTTCCCAGATGGTATTTGGGTATGAGATGTAACATAGGGGGATGTTAGGGGCAACATATGTCTATTTCTACATTCTAGGATTCTCATATTAGGTGATTTGATATATAGTGGATGACTTAGAAGTTGTCAAATGATCTATAAATATTACAACTCTCTCATTTGTATGTAAATCAAGATTTTTATATTAATAAATTACATAAGCGCACACTTGTTAGATCACATGAGGCCATAGGAATTGTTTTAAGTATTATTGTCAATAAACCAACATGTGGCTCAACACCCTTCATGACACAATGAGGAGTATTAAAGCACATTAACTCCCATGTTAGAGTTGATAACCATAAACCAATAACATTAAGAATTTAAATTAGCGATACATATATCTTAGATAGATCTAGGAAAATCCCTAGGCTTAGAGGTAATGATCATGTAGAGATGAGTAATGATATGTTCTGACAACTTTAGTTTCAGATCATGTCAAGGAAGATCCTAAGCTGATGAAATCTCAAATGTTGGTTTCATATAGGATTTTAGAAAATACTTTTTAATGAGGTCAATATCTGGAACAAATGCTTCAAGTTGTACCCATGTATACTACAAACATCGAAGGATCGTAAATGATTCATTTATAACTGAAGGATGGAGCCCCATAGTGTTTAGTGACAGGATGTAGAAGGAGTAAAAGCTACTCATAAAATAAGAGACTGTTAAATTAGGATATCTTTAATCATCCTGAATCAGTGAAGTAGAAACATTTCCATTTGAGAAGGTTTATTCAAAAAGGATCAAAAATTTTCATGATTTCACTTTCGACAATGGACATCCTTGACCCGTAGATATTATGATTTTGTACACTTTCAAAACTTTCTAGAGTATGTCGACTACATACAAGATGATTAATTAGGATTCACATGTTCATCATGGAGATCTGAACTTAGATTTTTGGTTATGCATTCAAGTTTGCATACCTTAGTTGAGGCTTCTAACTTGAGAATGCCTTCATTGCATGAGGAAACACAGAGATAAGAGACAACATTTTAGAATAAATTGAGGAGCCATATTCATAGATGGAGGATCCTAGATTGATACATTCAGAAGATCAACCTTATGGCAATGAAATGGTTCAACACATTATTCCATTAGGCCACCACATAACCCACATAAGTAGCAGTAGCAAACTCATCCATTGTTTAGACCAATTACATAGATCTGATACTTAGAGAGGATGGAGTATGGGACCTTCCTAGATCCTACTAAATCTTCATTATCAGGACAAAGGGAGCACCTAGAGCTCTCCCTCAATGATAAAAACAGTCCATAACAGTGATCCAAAAATGGGTGGTTTTAAAAGGAACGAGGACTAGATCATACCAAGCCAAGAACACAAATGCTAATCAAACACCATGATCTATAAGATGAAATAAATTCGCCATAATAACTTTACATAAAACCTTTGCAAACAAATGAGAAAAATATCATATATTATTATGGAACTCAATGAAATACAATGAGAATGGGCCTTGCTTATATAGGAAAGGAATAACAATCTAAGAACCAGTCAAGGTCGTAGATCAAGCCATAAATCAAGGAAATAACTAGTCATCAAAGAACTAGTCAAGTCCATAGATTTAGGAGAGAACTAGACATCAAGGATCTAGTCAATACCATAGATCAAGGAAAGAACTATACCTAACAACTAGATAATATCTCCTAATATCTAAATAAGATAAAATGAATATCCACATAGATAAGTGGGTGAGGATAAATACAATAAAGGTAAATAAAGTACCTAGGTGAACATGAGCTAAGGTAAATACCTACTCTAACACCCCCCCTCTAGTGAAGCTAGGGGATGAAATAGAAATAACATACCCACAGTATGAGTCCTGGAAACTAAGCCTGATGAGGTACTCATGTACAATAAATGGAAAAAAAATATACCGTAAGGTACCAAAAACTAGTAACAACAAATTAAAGAGATCAAAAACCCACTGCAAGGCATCCAAAGAAGCTCGGCTCAAAAAAATCGTACAATGCTGAATAATTTTGGTGTGCACTATGGTCTAAATCCACTGCTCAATCACAAAAATAAAAAACAACTGACACTAGGCTTAAATTGAATAGCTCCATATAAGGAGATTGTCAACGAAGTGATGTCGAAAGGTGCAAGAAAAAACACAAAACACAATTTTATCAGCTACTGCAGATAGGTGTGCCATGATCCAAGAATAATAACCAAAGCAACAAGGAAAGGACATAAACTTTAGAGTGTCATGATCCAAGAAAAGCTAAGATAACAAGGCAAGGACCCGAAACCCGAAGAAGCAGGATCAACACCATGGCCTCCCACACTGCTGAATGGGTGGAGTGATGCTACAAATCTATATGATTTTCCCAAAATCAACTACTCGAACACTGACAAAATAATACCAAAATTCACCATAATAGATCCGCCACAAGAGATATTATCAACATACTAAAAGTGTCAAAAATACAAATACAAAATATCTCAACAAACAAGAGATATACACTACATCTGCTAAAGAAAAATTCTCAAAAAAAGAAACATTGCAATGCAGAAGGTATAGAAAATGGAGCAAGAGGCCGAATGGTGGAGGAGCCATGCTTGTAGATTCCTATCAATGAATTCCTATGTCGCCACCACAAGTGATCAGATATCCGTCCCAAATCAACACAGATGGATGAATAATATGACTTGGTGCAAAATGCACAATGGGTGCATCCAAAGGAACATCAAAATGTGTGTCGGGTTGATCATGTCTGATAGCTAAAATATCAGGTTTCTCAAGCTTGAGTGAAGGTACATAACTCATTTGTTTCTCATGATCCTTAGAAATATTCGAGCGAACAAAAATAAGAGCTTTATCAATGTGTGATCCCCATGAAGTATATGCTCAAAACCCAATTTCATAGAGAGAATTCCATTTAACATGTGGAATAGCAGAAACAATACCCTATGATTGTCCGTCAATACCTCCGCAAGTGAAACCCATAGAACTGAGCATATGAGAACTTAATGCAGTGGTATGCTTCTCAAAAGAGCCATGCATATGAGAAGAAGTAGGATACACAACATGTGGAATATAAGTAGGCATATATGTGGAAGATCCTCACAAGATTAGGAGCATCAAGAGCAGTAATAAGCTCAAAGATTTGCATATCAATATTAGTGGGTACAAGAGAAACAACTGCAAGTGGACTAGGAGCATGGACATGGTTATCCATAATATGATGGTGATGCTCTAGGATACCAAGTTTTTTCTGTAGGGAGAGTATTAGTGTATCCTTATCATGAATGAGTGATTGTAGAAGAAAATTTCACTTCTTAAGTGATCTATTTTCTTCAAAAAAAATTACAATGTCTTCTTGAAGTCCACACACTTCAGAGAAAATCATATCATTCTTAGAATCTATGATATATACAAGAATGTAAATCCAAAATTTTTAGGATGTCGGGCTCAACTGAAATTACATCCACAATTGATTACAACACTCCTCCATATTTGGCACTTTATAATGTGTGTGTGTTACAATATGGAACTTTATAATTATATTGTAATTCTAAAAAAAAATATTTCCAATGGAAAGATCACAAAAAATAAGCACTGTTACAAAAAATGGAACTCAAAACCGAGTTATCGATCAAAAGATACAAGCTTTTCAATATTATGCTATGTTATTTATTTTAGTTGTCTCTAAAACAAAATAAAATGCTTTTTCCTTCACCACACAAATAAATGAAAGGGGACTGGAGTTAAGCACCGACTAGTATGAATCATAAGATTTAAGCCCTCATATGACCATACCATATGACCAAGGGCTCATTTTTAAATTTTTTCCTTTTTATTCAACATTCACTATTTGGTCAAATCCCAAGCATTGTTTCTTTATTTTAATCAATTTTCCAAAGTTGTCAAATACTGGTTACCATTGCATCCACATTCTTTGTATAAAATTCTATTATTTCAAATAATTAGAAACTGAAAATATAAATTAGAACACAACACCAGATTGTTTATGGGGTTCCCTTCCCCGTGTTCGTGGTGAACTTATCCATTAATAATGTTATAAAATGTAAATACTAAAAATGTGTTTTAGAACTGTGAAGGATGCTTATCCTTTGTCGTTCACCTTCAAGATCAACTTGCAACAGTGTCTCCCTTTGGTTCTACGCCTTCGTGTGACTTTAATAGAAAATAAATATGTCAGAAAAGCTTCAAATTGGACAAATGATCACAACATCACAATATTCTAAAAATTCTAACCTGGAAGTGAGTAGAAGTGCCCCAAAATTACACTTTTCCTAGACACAGACCTGACACTATCTTCTATAAAGGTCTGCGAGCCATTTAAGCCTCTAGACGAGTTAGTCAAAGCACTTTTCTTGGGATTGGAGGTCTTGGGTTCAAATCACTTGCCTTAAGCGGCCTACTATGGGATTGATCCCATATTCCTTGTATATATGTTGGAGGAGGTTTTTAATAATATGGAAGATTAAATTTAATTGTATTGAGCCATTTTAAATTTCCATGGGTTTAGTGGATGGGTATTTGACCCAAGTTTGGCACATTGATAATGAAATGGTATGTAGGATATATTATGTGGATTTTGGAGGGATAAGGAGATAAAGTGGTGGAAGGGTAAGGATTTCCAATAATGTTTGGAGACCCTTAATATGTGATAAATATTATCCTTAGGCAAATGCATGGTTGTTGGAATAAATGTGAAATAATTACAAAGTAATATGAAATTTGACCCAAATGCAGTATAAAAAATAAGATCACCTATCAACCCTCGAATGGAAAATTGAACTCATGGTGGTTAGAGTCCCACCACATCAACGATTAGGTATAATCATCCTCACGGCGGTCGGGCTCCACTCCGTAACAAAATTTGAGCCTCTTGTTCCACCGAGATATACAATTTTATGATCACGAAGACCAGAGGTGAAAACCTCTCAAACCTCTAATTTTTCCAATTTTTCCTTGTGTCATAGTGTTATTGGTCCATTATGACCAATTGACCAAAGTTAATGTTATCCAAAATTCACCCCTCAAGGTAATTGTGATAACATGTATCAAATTCTTCAGTCCTGAGCAAGTAGAATTGATTCAAGGCCCAAAATCATGTTTTGGGGTCCCTTTGGTATCTTTGTAACTTCCCCATCTATGAAAAAATCCAACAAATTAGCAAAATTTTGAAAAAATCAAAAAAATGAAGTCACAGGCTAGTTTTAATGCATTGCGGGTCTGGAGGTTTTGGGTCGTAGCAGTGCAGGTTGTACCAAGGTTCGTCGTACCAAGTTTGTGGGGCTGAAATACAAAGAAATAGGCTAAATCAGACATTTTTGTCCCAAGCGGTCCGCATGGCAGTTGGGCCACAGGTACACGTGGGACACACAAAGCTAAAATGGCCACAGGCAGTGAAAATTGGCAAAAGCGGAAGTTTTTGTTCTGCGCAGTCTGGGACATCTGGGACAAAAGTACATGTGGGATGTGAATCGGCTGATTTTTTGCAAGTAAATACATTGCTGGTGGCATGGAAAAATGTGTCTAGGGACAGTCGGGACAAAAGTACGGGGACGCGCAAAGGTGAAAAGGCCGCAAAAGGGACCATATGTTGCGGAGAATGTGGAAGTCAACAACCCTCATGGCCCAGTCAACGGTGGACGCACAAGGACAAGGAAGATGAATCAGAAATTATGGAAGAATATGTCTAGGACAGCCGGGACACGTGGACCCAATTTTTCTGAAATAGCTGGAGCAAAGAGAAAAGTCAATGTTTGACCTCCCGAACTTTAAATGGCCATAACTTTTGACTCCAAGCTCCGATTTTCATAAAATTGGACTTTCTGGAACGAGCACGATGTCCTCTGCATTAAAAAAAATGGGTTTATTAATTTTTATGAGGGTAGATCTATTTAAATAAAATAAACATATTCGGCTCTAGTCAATTAATGCTCATTCCCGTCAAATGACAGAAAACGCCTGCCAGACCCAAAATAGCTGCTCGCACTCAGAAGGCCATAAATTTTACATTTCTAAACAAAATCACAAAAAATTGGTACCATTGAAATCATGGCTCCAATCCCGACACACTAAAATCAATAAATTCTAGATTTAATGAGAAATCGATGGGTTTGTTTCATAAAACGTGACCGGGTTCATGATAGTGTTTTATTTAGTAGTTGGGAGTGCCATTAAGAGGCATGGTCATCATTCCTTCTCTGCTACAACACTTGGGATAGTATGGGGAGCCTTTTGCAAGTAACATAAAATCATTTCACTCCATTTAATGCCTCTTACAAGTTGTTGAAGGACATATTTTGGGATTTCCATTTTCCCCTTCTCTCTCTCTTCTCATTTTTTTTATAAATTGGAGTGTTGGGGTCATTGTAAGGAGGATTTTTTAGTTGTAGCAAATCTCTGTCAAAATTTATTTGTGAAGCCAATGTGTTTTAGGCCCTTGTAGTGGACTCCTTGCATGGTGATCCAGACCCTTATCTTGTAATAGTTTGAATTGTGCATATCATGAAGCAATAAAATACAAGTTTGTGGATATATCTTCCCCTGCTGTGTTTTTTTTCACTCTTCTTACCCTTTCAAACTTCATTACAAGAAAATTGTTTCTATCTTTATGCTCTTTCAAGGATCCATTGTTATTGTGCATGTATGAAATATTGTTGTGAATGCATTTTCTAGATTGTGGAGAACTATTATCACCCCTTCTAGTGTGCACTTTACTTCTATTTTCTCACACATTGGAAGACTACTCTCACACCCTCCTTTTCTGGTGTATCACCACTTTAGTGTAGGATTTCATTTTCATGCATTCTCTCTCCTTGGTCCCTTGGAAAGTTAGATTAGGAAAGATAGTTTTTCCTGCATTAGAGTAGATTGTGGCAGGTAGTTTAGGAGCAAGAACCAGCTTTCTCTGGAGGTCTATCTCAAGTAGCAAGTCCCACAACTTGGAGATAGTACCCATGTTATCCAATCACATCTTGAGATAAAGTATATGTATTTGTGTACACATAAAGGTGTTGTGATTCGGTGTTAATAGTTGAATTTCCCATTGACTAAAATTTGACAGGACATAACTTGAGCTCAGATTGTCCTTTTTTCACATTCTTATAATCATCATAAATCTCTATGAAGGCTCTACTGCATTGACATGGATTAGGTGAGTTTAGGAAAATTTTAATAGTGAAAAATATCCCATGATCACTCCTCCCCACTGAGAAGGACTTTTTTCCACAAAATATTGTTTATCAACCCAAAAATAATGCTATCTCTTCCTACATTGCAAAAACACATAAAATAACCCAAAATAACATTATAAGGTAAATAAATGCAAATAGTTAATTAACTAGTCACATAACTAATCAAATAATAACACCCGATTAAGATAATTTTCAACTGAAACGTTGCAACCCTGTCAACTCTACACACAACTGTGAACTGTCATACCCCACTATAATGCCATCACAAATAATTGACCAAATAATAACACCCATTCTATCACGGAAAACTAGTGTTCAACTGTCACCTTGTGATACAGTTGATTACTTAAACTACAATTTCATAAATAGAGATCAGTATACCAGACATCAGAACTGCCCATAATTAGGCTAGTGCCCACTGTCTATCTAAAACTGTAACAATTGCAAGTATTCACTATCTATATTAAAATAGACTATCAATGCCCAAAAATAGCTATAGTCAACAACTAACTCAATGTGAATCTACCAAAAACATTGTATCACCATCACAAATAATAAGTTAGATAATAACACCCATCTCTAATGGAAGCTAGTGTTTAATTGACACTTTGTGATTATGTTGATTACAACCACAAATATTCACTATCCATAATAATTAAACCATCAACACCCAAAATGGATATAGTTAAAATATGAATCAATGTGAAGATGCAAAATCTATCCATATATGATGAAATATAAAGGGATAGATAATAAATTGTATTCTTACCCAAATTGGTGAACTACTATAATCTACAAAATGATCACTTGGTCCCTTTGCAAACCAGTTTTTTAGTGTAATAAATCTACACCCTAGCTGCAACCACATCTGATAGTTGAAAATATGAACTTTGCCCAAATCTATCCCTAAATTTGTGCAAATGACAACACTGTACAACTACAAGTTTCAAAATAGACATTATGATGATGACCATATCCCTACATACTATTGCCAAAAATGGAATAACCAACCAAAATGTGAGAAGATTAATATGAGTATAATGAACCTATCACGTAAATCTTCTCTACAAATTCTTCCAAATTATTTTAAAGATAAATATAAACATAGGATCAAATCTCTAAAATATATCTTTGAAAATGTTTGCATACTATCACTAGTTACTGCAATGCAAACATAAAGTTGAGGAATGTTTTTCCCATCCAATTACTTAGACTTTTCCATTTAGGTGGTTTTACTTCACCAGTACCAAAATGAGAATTTACCTAATTTAGATCAATAAATTTTGGTTTGAAATTATTTTCCTTTTTAACAACTTTCCAATGTTGCACTAAAGGAACATACCACCACATCTTAACATCATGACCATTCCTTTTACAATGGGAACAAAATTTAACTTCCCTTTTTTTAGGAGTCTTACCCATTTTTCCTTTCCTTGAACTCTGTCTAGGAAAATGATTCCTCTGTTTAGGAGAGGTATCCTTTTTTCAATTTCTCACCTTACCAGAGTGAGGTTGGTCTTTTGCACCTGCCTTATCATTCAAAAAAGGCATTAACTTCTTAACCATTGTTTTCCTCTTCTAACAATATGTTGCAGAATGATTAGAACCTTCACAAAACGTGCAAGGAAAACCATACTTTTTTCTACCTTGAAGCTATATTGTTCAAACTGAAAGATTGTTTTAGAGGTTTTAGGATTAAATTTCCCCTTAGTGTTATTATTAGTGTAAGTGGGAGGAGGTGGAATTTCATTGTTCCTCTTGATGGCATAATCCCGCAGTTCTAGTGGCATAGATATTTGGATGTTGGAAGCTTTTCCTCCTTCAGCTACTTTGAAACTTTCTACAATTTCCATTTGCCCACTAGTATAACCCAAACATGCCAACCGAGGTTGTTCCTCTACTTGTATTGGGTTATCATCACCTTGATCATTTTTAACAAGGCATTTTCCATTATATCCCATTTTAACCATTACCTTAGATCCAATTCCATTAGTGTGTTTTTCAAACTGACCCAAAGAAATATTTGAAACTGAATGAGAGGAAGAATTAAAATCTAAACAACTTACAGTGCATTATGTCATATTACCTGCATCTAATTTGGAAGGCATTTCCTTCTTATGTTCACCTTGTTGCAGCTTTGCCAAGAGGGCTTCCTTCGGCCGTATTTCTTCGTGTAACTCTTTAACAAAAGCCATCAAATTTTTGCTCTATACAATCATTTCATTGACATATTCCTCTTTCTTGGTTATAGATGATTGTGGCTCAGATTTTAACAACACTATTTCCTCTTCTAAGGAATAAAATTTATCTCTCAGGAAATATTTTTCTTCATGGAGTTGGTGATTAATGGCTTCAACCTCATCCAGATGCTTCTGTTTGGATGACCTTCCCATGATTCCTTGTTCTTGCAAACACAATCTGTACTTCCAAAACTACACAGTGCAAAAGAAGACTAACAAGCCCCAAAATGTCTGCACAACTGAAACTTAAACCAAATTTTCACACAAAATTACTAGCTAATCCTGCAATCTAACTGCTCTAATACCAAAACTTGATCCGAAAATGGGTGTTTTATATTTTCCACTTTTAAAATTTTTCAAGGATTTTTAATCAACTTGAAGTCTTTTATACTCAAAAAATTGATCAAATTCTCATTTAGGATGGTTTTCAAACTGAAATTTAAATTCCTTTTTATTCAACATTCATTGTTTGATCAAACACCAAACTTTTTGTTTGTCTATTTTAATCGATTTTCAAAAGTTGTCAAATACTTATTACTATTGCATCCACATTATTTTTATGAACTTCAATTATTTTGATTAATCAGAAACTAACAATAAAAATTAGAACACAACACCAGATTGTTTATGGGGTTCGTGGTGAACCGATCCATTAATAATGTCAAAAAATGTAAATATAGTAACATTTACATTAACCAATAATGAATCAAAAAACTGCAAAAATATGTTTCAAATATTTGAAAGATGTTAATGGAGCTCAATCTCTATCCTTCACCTTCCTAATCTAGTTACAGTAGTGTTTCCCTTTGGTTATACAACTTCATGTGAGTTGAATAGAAAGTAAATATGTCACAAAAGCTCCAAATCAGATAAATTATCACACCATTGTGATCGTCTCAAAAATATGATCAATTTTCATATTTAACTCGAGATTTGGAAATGAGAAAAAGTGCCCCAAAATTGTAATTTTCCAAAACTACCTCCTTATTCCCTTGACATAGACCTGACATTGTCTTCTATAACGGTCTGTGAGCCATTTTATTACACGCCCAAGCCTCTAAGTGATTTGGTCAAATCACATTTATTGGGATTGGTGGTCTCGGGTTCAAATCACATGTTCTACATTTTAGCCACCTACTATGGGATTAATCCCATATTCCTTGTATATATGATGGAGGAGGTTTATAATAGATAGGGTGGTTTAGAATTTAATTGGATATTGAGCCATTTTGAATGTCGTGGGTTTAGTGGATGGGTATTTGACCCAATTTTTGTGCGCTGATAATGATGGATGTGGCATATAGGATATACTACGTGGAGTTTGGAGGGATAAGGACATAAAGTTGTGGAGAGATAAGGGTTTGCATTAATGTTTGTAGATTATTATGTGATAAATATTATCTATAGGAAAATGTGTAGGGATTGGAATAAATGTTAAATAATGTGCCAAATAATTACAAATTAATATGAAATTTGACCCAAATGAAGTATGACAAATAAGACCACCTGTCGACCCTCAATTGGAAAATCAAACTCGTGGTGGAAAGCCACGTGGTGGTTTGAGGACCCACCACGTTGACGATAATATAATTGTCCTCATAGTGGCTGGGCTCCCCTCCGTAACAAAATTTGAGCCCCTTGTTCTACCAAGCTATACACTTTTACGATCTTCGAAGGCTGACGGTGAAAACCTCTCTAACCTACGATTTTGCCAACTCCCTTTTGTCATGTGTCACAATGTTATTTGTCCATTATTGACCTATTGGCCAGAGTTTACTTTCCCATTGAATGAATTTTGACTAGACATTACTCAAGCTCAGAGTGTCTGTTTTACACATTCTTACAGTCATCAGAAATCTCTATGAAGGCTCTACTGTACTTTCATGGTTTAGGGAATTTTTTGGAACATTTAGCACTAAAACATATCCCCTAATCAAACAAGTTCATCGGGATCTACTCCACAGATAACTAGATCACCAAGGGGAGCCTCGTTTTTTTGGAAAGATCTTCTTGGTTATTATGGATGCAGTGTATATGAACACCATTCGAGAGAGTCTCCCCATAAACCTAATAATAATGGTAAGGAACCTATTTCAAAGCCTACAGTCGGTGATATGGGACATAGCCATCATATTTATGCATCGGTTAAGAGCCATCATGCAAAGCATTAGAGTACAGTGATAGAGACTATAGGTAGCATTAGTGGTATCATTACCTCTATATTGTTTGATTTTAGCTCCTCTAAATCATTTCTTACACCCTCATTAGTAGAGCAATGTAGGTTGGTGGCAGTTAGGTAGGCCCTTAATTAGGATGTTTATATGGCTTGTAGATCCAAGCTCTTAGTGGACTCCTTAGTTAAGGAGTTTAGAGTGGACCTAACATCCTTCACCACTACCTTGGATCTTTGTATCCTTTCCTTGGGTTCATATGGAGTTATCATGGGTATGGATTGGTTATCTACACATAGAGCTAGAGTGGATTGTTACAAGAAGGTTACATTGTTTCTAGATGATTTGGGGGTTGAGTCGGTGATAGTTGCAGTTAGGAGATCCATCTCTAT
Source organism: Taxus chinensis (assembly GCA_019776745.2). Lineage (NCBI taxonomy): Eukaryota > Viridiplantae > Streptophyta > Pinopsida > Cupressales > Taxaceae > Taxus > Taxus chinensis. The sequence continues at coordinate 43,117,030 of CM034157.1, read as the reverse complement.
TCACACCATATCCTTTATGCATCTAAAGTAGTTTTCATGACAGGGATGTCAGTTATATGCTATTACAGTTAGTGATAGGTCGCAGGATGAGACTCATGGACCGTCACTAGATGATTACCCCATTTTGTAGGATTTTTCAGATGTTTTTCCTAATGAGATGTCAGGGTTACCTCCCCCACATGAGATAGACTTTCATATTGATTTTGTTCCTAGAGCAGAGCCTATCTCATGTGTGCTATATAGGGTGACCACCCCTTAGATATATGAGCTCAAGTGTTTGTTAGAGAGCCTTGTTTAAAAAGGCTTAATCCATCCTAGTGTATCTCCTTCGCGTACACTAGTGATTTTTGTGAATAAGAAGGACGGATCTTTGCATTTGTGCATTGACTACATATAACTGAACAAAGTAACGATCAAGAAACATTACTCCCTACCATGCATAGATGATTTTTTTGATTAGGTGAAAGGGGATATCATGTTTTCCAACATAGACCTCAAGTTTAGTTATCATTAGCCTAGGATTGTGGAGGCAGATATCCATAAGACATCCTTTCGGATTTGATATGGTCACTACGAGTTCACAATTGTGTCATTTGGTCTGACGAATGCCCCTATAGTATTTATGAGTTTGATGAATGGGGTGTTGAGGAATTTTCTAAAACACTTTGTAATCGTGTTCCTTAATTATATTTTTAATTATTCATGTATCTGCGAGGAGCCTAAGGATCACTTTGGCTAAGTTCTATAGTGTCTTCGAGATCAGCAACTTTACGAGAACCTAGAGAAGTGTATATTTTTATAATCAGAGGTTTAATATTTAGGCCACATTATTTTTGGGGAAGGTATCGCATTCGATCCTTCCAATATTAGAGCTATCATAGATTGGCTAGCACCTACCAGTGTGACTAAGTTGCACAGTTTCATGGGATTGGTAGGTTATTACAGGAGGTTTGTTCATGATTTATCTCATATTACGCATCCCATCACTTCCCTTAAGTGGAAAGGGAATAATTTTCTATGGTCACATAGATGTGAGTAGGCCTTCAGGACACTGAAGGAATTCCTTATGAACGCACCTATTCTAGCAGTGCCAAATCATCAGTGAGATTTCTTCGTATGCACATATGCTTCTTTGGTAGGGTTAGGAGGTGTTTTGATGTAGGATGGTCATGTAGTATCTTTTGAGTCTCAAAAACTCAATGATTATGAGTTTCATTATCTGACTCATGACCTTGACCTTGTAACAACTATGCATGCCTTTGTTTGATAGAGGCATTTCCTTTTGGGCAGGAGGTTCATTCTCAGGAAAGATCAATTGAGCCTTTGACACCTCTTGACACAACCTAATCTCAACGCCCATAAACAGCATTGGATGTAGCTTCTTTGTGAGTATGATATGTAGATAGAGCATGTGAAGGGGAAAGATAATGTGGTTGTGGATGCCTTAAGTCACTGGAGGAATTTGGCTATGGAGACAGTAGTTGGTACAAACTTGAGGATGAGGGTATTACAACAACTTTTTCATGAAAAATTATACCTTTAAATTAGAGCAGAGATCGAGTCTTAGAGACCCTTTGAGGTGAAGTTTGATGGATTTTCATTATATTTATATGGACTTCTGAGACATATGGTTTGGATTTACATACCTAGAGATGGAGGATTGCAACAAGATATCCTTGTAAAGGAACATTGTGCACCCTATTTAGCCCATCTAGAGGTGAAGAAGATGCACACCATTTTGATATTGTTGTATCATTCGAGAGGGCTATGGAGATATATAGCTCATTTTTTGTCTCATTTTGTAGAGTGTTAGAAGATGAAGGCCAAGAATCGGCATCCAGTTGGCAATTTATATCCTCATACTATACTTGAGTTAAAATGGGACACCATTTCCATGGATTTTATAGTAGGGATACCTACATCGACATACCACCATGATGCCATTAAGATCATGGTGGATAGAATGATGAAAGTGGCTCAATATTCTCTTGTGAAGACCAGCTATATAGCTAGTGTAGTGGCACAATTATATTTGGATGAGACAATGAGGTTGCACAAAATTCCATGGAAGATTATTTGTGACCACGATCCCTTAGACACCTCCCATTTTTGGACTACCATGTAGCACACTCTTGGGACAAATATCAACTTTAGTACAACCTATCACCCTTAGATAGATGGACAGATAGAACGGGTGAATCATCTTTTAGAGGAAATGATTCAGATGTACATCATGGATCATCAGTCAAGATGGGATTACTTGTACTTGGTTGAGTTTTCATATAACAACAAATTTAAGAGTTCTATTGGTATGGCTCAATTTCAGGCAGTATATGGTAAGGAGTGCAAGACATTGTTGAGTTAGGATAGGTTAGAGGATGGGATATCTTTTGGGAAAATTTTATTGTAGGATATAGAGTAGCAATATTTCATGATTAGACAGAGATTGGAGGAGGCTCAGGATAGGCAGAAGGAGTATACAGATCATAGGAGAGTTGACCAAAGTTTTAATGTGGGCACAAAGGTGTTTCTTCATGTCAAGTCTCATAAGAGCCCTATCAGTTGTGGAAAAGTCTCTAAGCTTGCTCCTTGATTTATGGGCCCCTTTGATATCTTGGATCGGATCGGTTCCTTAGCGTACCATCTAGCCTTGCCACATATCTTGTCTCACATCCAAGATGTATTTCATCTTTCTGTTATTAGGAGATACATTCCAGATCCTTCTCATGTATTGGTTTGGACCACATTACATGTGCAAGAGAAGTGGCAGGTGATGGTGGAGCCTGTGTAAATTTTAGAGCACAGAACCTTGGGCCTTCAAGGCCAAGATATTGATTAGGTGCAAGTACACTGGGATCGATACAATAAGACAACAACTATACATGAAGATGTCACACCTTTGAGAGCATGGTTCCCATACTTATTCTAGTGACATTAAGGAGGAAGTCGAGTGTAAGGGGAGGGGGATGTAGTGCCCACTCCTCTTTGACATTGATCTTAATGTTATTTTTTCTTACTTTGGATAAGAGGCAAAGACTTTTTTATCATTAATGATCAGTAGACATTCATATTTGGACTTTATTATGTTTTATTAGTCTTTTGATTAGACATTACACATATTTTGATTACGAATATGTGGTCACTCATAGTGTGAATTACATGCATGGATTAACATTTCAGTATTGATGATGATCTATTGTTACCACCTTCTATATGTACTAACACATTGCATTTTGATACATGGATTTTCTTAGATGATCTAGCTAGTCTTGTGATCTTTTTGTTGATTGATAAAATGATAGAATTGAAATATTTTGAAATTATAAACAATTGGTGAAATTAATTGATTTTAGTGATGATTTATTTATGATATTTGATGATGTGAATTGATATCCATATGTGTGTTTTACTGTTTCGATGTCGTTAATATGGCCATGATGCCAAAGATGTATTGTTTTAATTTTGTAGGAAATTTTAACACAACAAACAGAATGTGATAGGAGACCAACAATGAAAGAATTTGAGGTATTTGCAGTAGGTCACCTTGGAAACTTTTGTTTTTATATGGTGTTGATTATTGATAAATTTTTAGGATGTCCCCATAGGGGGGTGGCCTAAAGTGTGACCTTTGGTACATGTGTTATTTCCCTTCTCATCATAATTATTTTGTGAGTATGTGATTTATTATTGTAATGTGCTCCAGTTTATTATTGTTAGTTAATGTGCTCTATTTAAGTTTATTAATCTTGCTAATTATTATAAATTGCCTCCAGGAGGTCAAAGCACAATGTTGTGTCCCACTTCATGTCCCAAAAACGCGAGTAAGAAGTTGGGCGGGATCGGAAATCAAGGTTGTTCACGCGAACACCCCTTTCACGTGAACCCCCTTCACCTGAACTGCCACGTAGGATGAAGAAATTAGTTCACGCGAATAGGGGTTCGCACGAACACCCCTTCGCGCGAACCCCTCGAATTCAAATAATTTTGGCGGCAAAGAGTTATATATAGATATTTATATAGTTTTGGGCGGCGGATTTAAGGTTTAGGGGGGTTCGGGCGAAGGGGGGTTCACGCGAACCCCCTTCACGTGAACCCCCTTCACGCGAACCCCCCTTCGCGCGAACCCCCCTATGTGGCACCTTTGTGGCACATTTTGGCGCCAAATCCATTTGGAGGATAATTTTATGCCAAAAAGTGCCACTTAGGTGCCACGTAATTAGGGTTAACGAATGAATAAAATTACAAAAATTTAACACAAAATACAGAATTTTATTAGCTTTCTAAAAATATAATTTTTATTTTTTAAAAATATGTTTTACTATTTATTTTTTATATTTTGCTAACATATGGTATTTTAGGACAATCAATTGTACACAATCAACCCAATTTGAAAAATAGCAAAAAATATCAAAAAAATTTGAAAAAATTAAAATTACTATTTATTGAAGTCTTCTTCTTACCTGTGAAAAAAAAATTCAATTTTGATAAAAATCTTAAAATTTATTAGCATAAACATTTGTACACCATTTATTTGAAAATATTTTTACTAAATAATTAATTAAAAAAAAATATAAGTCCAAAAAATATGAAAATTTGACAGCACCTCAAAATTCAAATCTTAAACATATATCTAAAATTTCATGGTGAAAAAATAAATTTTCATTTAAAAAAACCACTCGGGGACAGTCATTCCTCTTTTATAACATAAGAAACAACGTATGAATAAAATTAAGAAAAAGACCATTTTTTTTGCATTTTTTTAATAAAAAATTTACATGTATTCTACACTCTAAATACAACATTTCGTTAGTTTGTGGAATTTCATGAATGTGTATGGTTTTATGGCTATTACCTTTAGAAAATCAATGAAACTGAAAATTCATGTTTATAATGGTACAAAACATACCAAAAAGTGGGACATTTTATTGTGCTTCAAAGGGTTTTAATTTTGGTAGGTTGTTAATGATTTTATTGGTTTTAGTGTTATGTACTAAATCTTTCATGTCAAACTTAGATTTTATTTTAAAGGTTAATTTTGGACACTTGTGGGACAAGTTAAGCTTTTCCCACACCTCTGAAATTCATCTACAAATTATACCTATGGGGTAAGGGGTCAAACTTAGGCCTCACTATGTGTTTTGGAAGCTAAAGAGGTGAAATAATTACACCTTCTTACACGAACTTTTAATTTTTTCCTTTCAAATATGACTTTTGGTCTATGTGTGTAAGGAGAACTTGTCACATCCTCACCCTCTAAATTATTGAGCTTTGGGTTTGGTGTTTGACCATGTGATGTGGATTTGAGAAGAAGTGATGTGGCATCCTACAAGGAGCCACCTCACCCTCTTCTTCTCATTTTATATTTATTCAAATTTTTTGATGATTTTGGGGTTACACGTTTTATTTTCACTGTTGTGTTTTTGGAGAAACTTTCTTTTGGAGCCTTTGTTTGAATCTTGGAAGCTTGGTTTTTTCTTGTTTTTGGACTTGTAAAATCTTGGATCTTGTGCTTTTAGATTGGACACTCTTGCAATGGCAAGGTAGGGACTTCACCCATGTATTTTTATTTCTAATTGTTTTGCAACTGGTTGTAATTGAATGTATGTTGTAATTTTTTATTTTGGGATTAGAATGGCCTTAAGGTTGTGTAGGAGAAAAAAAATGGGGATATATATATTGAGGGAGGGATAAGAGTTTATATTATGCATTTAGAGGGAGTTTGGCTTGGGTGCCCCACCTTGTGATAATAAGAAGGATTTCTTATTTATCGTGTTATATTCCTTGAGGGAGGGATAAGAGTTTGGTTGTGGTTGTGTGAATGATTTTTTTGAGGATTTTAAGGTGGACACTTAACCCATTGGGATTCATAAGTGTTTTCCCCATCTTTCTTTGCTCTCTCTTGGCTTGGATATTGAGTCTTTTTGCTTGGGAAAAATTGTATGATTGTCATTTTTTTGTATTTGGTTTTTTTGTGAAATTTTTGTGAATGGTTGTTTTTGGAGTCATGTAATTGATACCTCTTATTGCTTATTTTTTCAATCTAAGGGTTCAATGAGGAGGAAGCATTATCCTTCACATTGGATTATATGTTAGGTTGAGATCATTTCCTACTCCTCTTATTTTGTTGTTGTTGGGTTAAATATTGAATAAAATGGTGGAGCTGAAGTGAATTTTTGGACATTGTTGCATTTTGAAGAAGACACGAAGGAACCCTACCTTTGTAAAAAAAATCCACGTTGTCTCCACTTATGTGGAGGGATTTTTTAACTTGTATTTTAAAGCTTAATCTTCTTGTAAATGTATTTTTTAAAACTAATTTGTATTTTTTATTCCAGAAGTGCTCATGTTGGAAAAGAGGCATGTGAAGTTGTATTTGATTGATATTATACTTCCTTCTAACTTGTAAATTTAGATCATGAGTTTATTTGATTTATTAATGGAAACTATCCTTATTTGGAATGGGAAAAGCTAACTTTAAAAATTAAATATTTGACTCAAAATTGTAATTTGATTTTATTTTAAAAGATTATTGTTCTTGTATGAGTAATGTGTGTTGATTCCCTTTTCTAGTATTATTGATAAACCAAAAAAAAGTTAGTTCTTTTAAGTATGTTACTATAGTTATTTCATTTCTCTCATTATAGTAAATTAGACATTTCAATGATCTCTATCAAACTAAGAACTATATTTATTTCCTTTTTACTTGCAATTAGTTTAGATAAAAGGGTTAGAAATCCCTCCAAATCACATGTTTAAATATTTATAAAATTGTATAAGTTACTTTTCCTTAGTAAATTGATATATAAACAAAATTTATTTGATAAAATATTACAATAAATATGAAAATTAAAAAAAAAAAACAATAATAATAAACAATTGTAATTATAGATATTTTTATAAATTTATATAAGTCTACATAATGAATATGTGTGTGTGTGTGTGTGTGTGTATTAAAAGTTCATATTCAATGTTATAAATAATCATGGGTGGGGTAAAGTTTATTGGAACAAAGTTTTTGAATATAATAAGGGGCCTGTGTTTTGTTTTGGTTGGGTCGATAGGTTATGCGGTTATGCAGCACCGTGTATTAAAGTAAGAATGGGTTGGGGCCGGTGCCCCCACCCTAAATCCTTAATTGTTAGGGAGTGGGGTGGGGGCATCGCCCCACCCATTTAATTAAACATTACCCTACCCTATGGTCATGGCCATACCAAATAAACAACAACCCCATTTCCCTTCAACCGCGACAGAATGTATAATACACTGTGAGCAAAATATTTCCTGCCGAACTTTATTTAATAGACACTATAGTATGTATATATATATAAAACTAATTTGGTTGTATTTTATATATGTAAATATACCTTATATAGATATGATTAGCATTTCTAAATATGGTTATTTCAAAATTAATTTTAAATCAAAATGCATGTATAAATGGATGTGTGTGTGTGTGTGTAAATAACTATATGTGTGTGTAACCCTAGATTTGACTGTATACTCAGTTTAAAGCTAGAAATAAAAATGAGGCAAAATTCCCATATAGCCAAATAGGGAAAACTATTTATAAAAAAAGAAATACATACATAATATACACACAAACTGTGTGTATCCATCCTTAAAACAAATCAACAATCCTCCATAGCCTCCTCATGCTCCTTGGCTCTCTCTTCAACTTGCCAAAATAAAAACTAGAGAATAGTTAAGGGAAAATGAATAAAAGAGACCCCATAGGTATATTTAGGTTTCCTTAGTCAAACCTAATATCTAAGGGGTTCTTGTATAATTAATCCAAGGGTTGAGAATAAACGCTACATAATTCAAGTTCTGGCAGTTTATGGGGTTGGGTATTTTAATCAAAGTAGGGGTATCTGAATGAATGGGGCCACTTAATTGCCTAAGATAAGTTGAGACCCTTGGTTAGAATACTAAATAAACAAGTGGTATTGGTCTAGTGATAATAAATTAAATAATTTTGTGAAAATTGGTAACTTCAATAATGATATATAAGAGTTCATTTAATGGGAATTAATAGAAACCCTGGAAGGAGTTTTCGACCCAAAATGATTGGAACAAAGTAATAATAATTAAATATTAATTTAATTATGAAAACCTTATGAATATGTGGAATTTATTAATTGTAAAATATTTATACCTAGTTGGTGGTTATATTGTTGAAACCCTTTGTAAACAAAAAATATATTTCGTAATTTTCCTAAGTAATTATTGGGTTTTAAATTAAATTTTGGTGCATAAAAAATGTGGGCATTACACTTAGTATCAAAGCTATGGGTTCAATGCTTGGACCCTTGGGAACACTTGGAAACATAAATAGTTAACCTAGCACAACCCAAAACTAGATCACATAGCATTGCATGATATTTTAAAGCGTAGAAAACTATAAAACTGAAACAAAACCTAGATGATGATAAATTAACTCCCATCTTATTTTGTGCAGGAGGTACGAACTAGACGAGGGAATAATTTGTGTGGAGTTAGATATACCACCTCCAAAGTAGGTTGTTTCTGTTATATTACTGTAGATCCTACACATATTACAGGATGTCAATGTAGCTATACAAGGTGAAGTAGTAGGGGTCTGCCTAGCTAGCATGATAGGGATCCATCACACGAGGCTCAACACCCTTCACAACACATCTAGGATTTTAGGGTGGAGAAATCCATTGTAGAGTTAGCTACACCAAATTCACCATAGAGGGGACATGGAGATAGTGCTACAAGACACAGAGAGACATCTAGGATCCCTAGGCCGAGGGATAATCATGTAGAGAGACCTAGGGATCGATAGACATCGGCTGCAGATTATATCAGGAAGATCTTGAAGCTACACCCATCTCATTATGTTGGTGATATAGGAGGATTTCACATAAAGGCTTGGTTAGTTAGCTTCAATAGATGCTTAAAGTTATCCCCATGTACTAGCAACATGAAGGCTCATCTTGTGATTCATCTTCTGAGAGATGGATCAAGTGTTTGGTGGAGGAATAAGGAGAAGAAGCTCCATGTAGACTCAGAGACTATTACTTGGGAGCTATTTGAGGAGAATTTCAGGAGTAGATACATTTCTAGGAGGTTTATTTAGCATAGGATTGATGAGTATCATGACCTGCGACAGACATCGATGACATTAGTTGAGTATGAGAATCAGTTTCTTGACTTGCTTTAGTATGTTAACTACATGCAAGATGAGCATAAACCTGAACATGGATTTGGGAGGTGCAATATACATTCATTATCTATAAACCTTAGCTAAGGCTGTTGAGAAGGATTACATTGTAGAGGAAACCAATAAGAAGACAAAACAAGCTAGAGATAGAGTGAGGGGCCATATTCAGTAGATGCAGGATAGTCAGTCAAGGGGGTCAGCTCCTCCTCCTTATGGCAAGCATGGTTCAGGACAGTCTTCCTTCAGAACACCAAAGTAGCCATCTTAGTAGAAATAGTAGACTTGTCCACCATTTAGTCCTCCACATTGATTTGATACTCAGAGAGGACGAAGTATGGAACGTCCTCCTAAACAACCCACTAGGACACTGGGAGCATTTAGAGCTCATTTAACTTGATCTCTCCCTCAGTGACCACAACAATCCACAGCAGGATCATCAAGATCTACTCCATAGACAACTAGAACACTAGTGGGAGCCGCTTTTAATTTTTAGAGATCCTAGAAATTGTTATGGATGCAGTGTACATGGACACCATTAGAGAGAGTGTCCATGGAACACTAATAATAAGGGTAAGGCACCTATTTCAAATCCTATAGTGGGTGATATGGGATGTAGCCACCAGATTTATGCAACATATGAGAACTGCTAGGAAGAGCATTAGAGTATAGTGATAGAGACTACATGTATCATCGGTGGTATCCCTACCTCTATATTATTTGATTTTTGTCCCTATGATTCATTTATTGCACCCTCATTAGTAGAAAAATGAAAGCTAATGGAAATTAGGAAGGGCCTTAGATGGGATTTTTATATGGCTTCTAGATCTAAGCTCTCAGCAGATAACTTAATTAAGCAGTGTGTAGTGGACCTAGGACCCTTCATCACTACCTTGGATCTTCATGTCCTTCCCTTGGGTTCATATGGAGTTATCCTTGGCATTCATTGGTTATCTACACACATAGCTAGAGTGGATTGTTACATGAACATTATATATTTTCCATATGATTTAGGGGTTAACTAGGTGATAGTTGGAGTTAGGAGAGCTATCTCTATTTGGACCATATCCACTATGCATATGAAGTAGTGTGCATGATGGGAATGTCAGTTGTATTCTATTACAGTTACTGATAGGTCGGAGGATGAGACTCATGGACCGTCACTAGATGATCACCCCATTTTGTAGGAGTTTTTAGATTTTTTCCCAAGTGATCTACTAGGGTTACCTTCCCCATGTGAGATAGAATTTCATATTGATTTAGTTCCTGGAGCGGATCCTTTCTCATGTGCGCCATATAAGATGACCACTCTGAGCTATATGAGCTCAAGTTGTAGTTAGAGGGCCATCTAGAGAAATGCCTAATCTATCTTAGTGTATCTCCTTGGGGTGTAGAAATGATTTTTGTGAAGAAGAAGGATAGATCTTTGTGTTTGTGTATTGACTATAGACAGCTGAACAAAGTAACGATCAAGAATTGTTATCCCCTTCTATGCATAGATGATTTGTTTGATCATTTTAAGGGGGCTACAATGTTTTCCAAGAAAAACCTAAAGTATGGTTATCATCAATTGAGCATTATGGAGGCGGATATCTATAAGACATCCTTTTAGACTCGATATGGTCACTACGAGTTCACATTTTTGCTAGTTGGTCTAGTGAATTCCCCTACCGTACTTAGGACTTTGATGAATGGGGTGTTGATGAATTTTCTAGACCATTTTGTACTCGTGTTCCTAGATGATATTTTTATTTACTCATGAATGTGTGAGGAGCAAGAGGAGCATATTCACCAGGTTTTGTAGTGTCTTCAAGAGTAACGTCATTACAGGAACCTAGAGAACTGTGAATTTTTCAAGTTAGTGGTTTAGTATTTAGAACACATTATTTATAGGGAAGGTATTGCATTCGATCCTTCTAAGATTAGAGCTATCATGGATTGGCCAGAACCTACCAGTGTTTCCTACGTGTGGATCTTCATTAGATTAGAAGGTTATTACAGTAAGTTTGTTCAGGATTTCTCTTATATTGCGCATCCCATCACTTCCCTTTAGTTGAAAGGGAAGAAGTTTATTTGGTCAGATAAATGTGAGTAGGCCTTCTAGAAACTAAAGGAATTCCTTATGACCACACCTATTATAGAAATTCCAGATGCTCAGAGATATTTCTTGGTATGCACAAATGCTTCTTTGGTAAGGTTAGGAGGTGTTTTGATGCAGGATGGCAGTGTAGTAGATTTTGAGTTTTGAAAACTCAAGCGTTATGAGCTCAATTATCCAAATCATGACCTGGAGCTTCTAATTGTTGTGCATGCCTCGGTTTGATGGAGGTAATTACTTTTGGTCAGGAGGTTTATTCTCAGGACAAATCACTTAAACCTTCAGCACCTCTTCACACAACCTAATCTCAACGCCCATCAACGGAGTTGGATGGAGATTCTTTATAAGTATGATATGGAGATAGAGGATTCGAAGGGGAAACAAAATGTTATTATGGATGCTTTTATTCATCGGAGGAATTTGGTTATGGCAATAGTAGTTGGTATAGACTTGAGGATTGGGATCTTACAGCAGCTTCCACATGACATCTTATACCTTTTAGTTAGAGAAAAGATTCAGTCTTAGAGACCCCTTGAGGGTAAGTTTTATGGATTTTCAGTAGAGTCAGATGGACTTCTTAGACACGTGGGTCAGATTTATGTTCCCAGAGATGGAGGATTGTGAAAGGATATACTTGTAGAGGCACATTATGCAACCTATTCACCCCATCTAGGGGTGAAGAAGATGCACAACACTTTGAGACGGTTGTATCATTGGAAAGGGATGTGGAGAGATGTAGCTCGTTTTGATTCTCATATTTTAGAGTGTCAAAAGGTGAAGGCCAAGCATCAACATCCAGCTGGCCTTCTATATCCTCATGCCATACCAGAGTGGAAATGGGACACTATTTCTATGGATTTTATAGCAGGGATACCCACGTCAAGATACCACCATGACGTCATCATGGTCACAGTAGATAGATTCACAGAAGTGGATTATTTTTCTTCGGTGAAGACCACGTATACAGCTAGTGTAGTTGCATGGGTATATTTTGATGAGATATTTAGGTTTCACAAGATTCCATAGAAGATTATTTGTGACCAAAATCCCTTATACACCTCCCATTTTGGGGTCCTACCATGCAACATGCTATCAGGACAAATATTGACTTCAGTACAAGCTATCACCCTGAGACAGATGGACAGACCTAGTGGGTGAAACATATTTTAGAGGACATGATTTTAATTTATGTCATTGATCATCAATTGAGATTATAGGAGTACTTTTACTTTCGTTGAGTTTTCATACAACAACAAAGTTTAGAGTTCTACTGGTATGGCTCAAATTCGGGAACTATATGGCAAGGAGTGCATGACATTGTTGAGTTGGGACAAGCTAGAGGACAGGGTATCTCTTCAGCCATTTTTATTACAAGATACAAAACAACATGTTGTCATGATTAGAAAGAGATTGTTGGAGGCTTAAGATAGGTAGAAGAAGTATGTGAATTAGATGAGATTTGATCACAGTTTTATGGTGGGAATGAAGGTTTTTATTCATGTCAAGCCTCATAAGATCCCTATTCGTAATGAAAAGGCTCTAAGCTTTCTCCTAGATTTATAGACCCCTTTGAGATCTTGGAGTGGATCAATCCCTTAGCCTACTATCTAGCCTTTCCACCCATCTTGTCTTTCCTCCATCATGTGTTTAATATTTATGCTCTTAGGAGATACATTTGAGATCCTTATCATCTATTGGATTTTACTACATTGGAAGTGCATGAGAAGGTAAAATTGATGGTCGAGCCCATGTGCATTTTAGAGTGCAGGAACCTAGGCCTTCGAGGCTAAAAGATTGATTAGGGGATGTTGGTGCTCAGAATAGTCTCACCCCATTTGTGCCTTTGAAAATTTATTGATTTAGGGCCTCTGTCATTTTCTCCTTCCCTGTGTTGTGCTTGGTCAGTCTTTGTTGCTATTTTTAGTCAGCCCTTGGGTCAAAGATCATGTATGGGTCCATGTTTGTCTCCTCATTTCTTTGTTCCTCTAGAAAGGTCTATATTTTGAGTCTCCCGTGCTTTGTTCCTTCAAAAACTCACATTTTCCCATTCTCTCTATTTCCCACAGTCAGGATTTGTTGTCCTTGACGTTTCTATCCTAGATACTTGAAGAAGAATGAATTGATGTGTCCCTGAAGAACGTATTTGAGCCTTGTAACATTTCTAAACTTTCTATCCTTGAAGAAAATTTCATTCCCAGGCTCAAATGGTCATTTTTCTGTATTTTACGGTTTGACGGGTGTTTCTCCTGGTCAAATTTGCATCCTTGCATCTACAGGGGATGTGGCACCTTTTGGTTGGACACGGCTCAGATAAATACTTCAAAAATTATATGAAAAGCCTCAACTCAAAAATGTGTCCACGTGGAGGAACGACACTCATTTGAAGATTTACTTTTTTGGTTTGGCTCTTGGAATAGCACCGGGAGGACACGTGGAAGTTTGGCGAGATGAGACATGTGGAGGAATGACACTTCTCGCTGAGTTTCCCATACTTAGATTTTTTCTTTTGGGAGGTTTTTCACGTGGAGGAACCACGCATGTTCGGGGAGTTGAGTTTCATTTTAAAGAGCGTCGGGAGGACACATGGAGGCCTCCGTTCACTTTACATTTTTCTTAGACTTTTCAACAACCAAAGGAGACTACCTAAGAGCATGACACCTGGTGCCTTCCGCTGAGCTTCAAGCATTTAGAAAAGCTTTGGTGCGCAAGGACACGTGGTGAGCCCACACTTCTTCAAGGTATCAAATTTTCAGTACCACCTCAAGGTGCGCCATGGTGACACGTGGTAGTTTGAAAAGTCAAAGGGGCGGGGAGGTGGACCATCGGGGGCAATTTGGATTTTTTTTCCCTTGACATGCAAATGACTAAAAACATCAAAATGGCCCACAGGCCCGATAAAGGAAGGGTCAAAGCTTGCTCTGGTCAATGGCAGAGGTGCAGAATTTTGGGGGAAATTTTGGAAAATTTCCTTTTGGGGAAAATGGATTAAAATCTCAAAATGGCCTACAAGCCCAATGAGGGAAATAGTCAATAGTTTTCCCCAGTCAATGGCGGAAGGGCGGAGCTGTAAGGAAAACTTGGAAAATTTTCCTTTTTTCCAAAAAGAGGGTCAAATGGCAGAATTTATCCGTGGTTCCACTGGGGCCCACCTTAGGACACATGTCAGGCTCATTTCCCAAGGGTGGAGGTGCGGAGAAAAATGGAATTTTTTTCCATTTTTCCAAAAAGTTGTAAAAATTCAAAGGAAGCCCCTGGGTCTATTCTTAAGTTTGAATCTTCCACGTGGATGGCCCAAATTCAAAGTAAAGATCAATGACAGCTGAGAGTCTGAATCTGATTTTCCCCCCATTTTTCTGAAACACATCTAGAAGTGTGAGTCTCCATGATTTCTTGGTCTTTTCTACATGCCAAAGAGAGAAGGGAGCTAATTTTGATATCTAAGTTTGGTGGGGAGATCTGGAAGGTGTCTTTCACCATTAAAATGGTCTGACTTTCGTGCCCGATTAGGTTTTCCATTTTTCTTCTCCCAAGCATGCAAGGAGCCATATTTGACAGATTAGGGGTGGAAGTGGTTGGAAAATTGAAGAAAGAGTGATCTACCAGAGGAAGGAGTTGAATGTGGGAGATATTCGAAGAGATATTCCCCCTGAGCACCTGAGTGACTTTTTACAGATCTGATCCCAAAATCATGATTGAGATCATGGTGAGCACTGGTACACTCAATGTCTAGATTTTTTGGGGGAAACTCTGTTGTAAATGTTATAAATGGCATGAAATTTTTGTGTAAATAGTTGGGAGTTTTTGGAGAGGTCAAGAAAATTTTTCTAGCAGAAAAATTTGACAGAGCCCATCCTTTTTTGAGAAGTCCATCTAAGAAACTAGTATATCTCTCTTTGTGTTAAATTTTATCGTGTCAAGGTGGTTACAAGTGTACAACCATTGACAAGCTTTGAGATTGTTCTAGAAACTTTCCCTTGCTGATAAATTTGATCAAACTTGAGTTATTATGTGTTAATCTTGAGTAAAGTGTATTTATTTCATCTCTGAATACATGCAAGTAGTTTTTCTTGTTTCTGTTGCAATCTTGTATTAAAATCTGGTCCAATCACACATGTCTCAATCCTTGTGCTAGTTTAGTGGCATCTGTAATTTCATTTCTTAGAAGAGCCTTCATCTGGGAATGAGATAAACAGTTTAAAATCACTTTTCTTTCATTTTGTTGACAGAGATTATCTGTAAGCCTCTGGGTGTACCTTAGGCATGATTTGGTTTGAATCTTGATGCTTTATTGGGTTCTCTTACTCGAGCCTTCGTGATAGAATCCCATAGGTTGTGTGAAAGAGTGCTAATCTGGGCCTCCATTGAAGCACATATTCTAGTTAAAGAAACATTTCTAGCTTTTGTGGCATTTTGTTGGTTTATTTCCATTTTGCATAAGATCTCAAGGATTGGGTGAGTCAAGTTCATCCTGTCTCCCCTCCCACCAAAATCCATTTAAAAACATCTAATCCTACCCATACTACCCCTGTTTTTGCTCTGTATACCCACATAAGACCAAAATCCATTTGCTAAAGTATGCAGAACAGATCAGGATTCCAAATGTCTTTAGTAACCTTAGCCTTGTGTTGAAAATATCTCCATAATCTGGAAGTGACAACTCGTGAGAGTTAGATTTGGTGTGTTGATCATATTTTCCCAAGGTCTTCTCTATAAAATTTATGCAAAAGAAAGGTACATGTATCTCCTTTCAAATAACAGAGGTTACAAAATAGGTTCTCTTACCTTGGTTGAAAGGCACAACCTAAAATAGTTAGGATAAGATCATATCCTTTTAAGGTGCTATCCATCTCTCCACAAATCCAAGTAACAAAGGGACAGTTAGATTCCTCCCCAACTACAAAATGACATATATTTATGATCTAGCTGCCTCTAAGCTCCCTGTTGAATCTGTGTTGCTGCTTGGCTTGAAAAGGAGAACAAATTTGGATACCAACACTAGTGGCACCATTGCTGGGGACAAGTTGTGATTGCAGTTCATTTTCAAACCCTAGTAAATATTGGCGCTCTTATTCATTTTCAGACCCTGGTAAACTCTAAAGTGCCAGAAATCTATTTTAAATATTATCTGTGTTTTTCCCTGTATGAAGTTATAAGTTACAAGTGTTGTATGCAACTTTTCCAGTCTCTATAAGATTTGCACTGGTATTCATTGATAAATCTTGGTAAAGGAAGATCAGATTTTTCATCTCCGTTTTATAAGTGTTGACAGAGCATATTTTAGTGCATTTACACAACTAAGGTGGAAATCCTTAGTGGTGACTCCCTGTTGATTTGATTTTGATAAGGACCAGTGTCTTAAACCTTTGTCATGTAAGATTTGTTACTAATATTTGAAAATCTAGAAGGAAGAAGATATTTCTTTGCTAGAGATCCTACTAGGACATTGTTTCCAGAGTTAGGAAAAGCAAAGTTAGAAGGAAGAAGAGCCTGGAGAGTTGTGGGAGAACAACAGACAAGAAGAGGGATCTCCATTGATGAAAGTGAATGGCCTATCATTGAAGACTGCAATTCAAGTGAATCTAAATTAGGTAGCCTCTTTGTGGAATTGAATTCTCCAACTGGAGAGGGGCCTTCATTTGATTTTGAAAGGTTTGCTTCCCATTCTGCCCCTATCTTTTCTGAAGTTAATAGGGATTTCCAAGAAGCTAGGCCTTTGGAGGGTGTCCATTTTGAAAGCTACACTCCTATATTTCAGAGACCCCCTGCCCCTCATCAATTTGTTTCTCCCCCAAGATCACCTCCTCGAATCAATATCCCCCACCCAGACCTCCATTTTGTTGTAAACACCTTTGGACCTATAAATTTTGTGGGAATGGCTGGTTACCCAAATGCAGTACCTCAAGATGTAAGGAACAAACTACCAAAGTTCCAGGGAAACAATGCTATAACTGGTGACCAACATCTAAAGCTCTTTCTCAATATGATGGAAGACTTTGAGATTGAGCATGAGGATGTATACATCAAATTGTTTGTCCACACTTTAGAAGAGGATGCAAGGGACTGGTATAAAGCATTACCAGATAACTCTATTGATTCTTGGGCTGAAATGAACAATGCATTTAGATTACAATATGGTGATAGGACTGACCCTAGGTTTCTTCTATCAGAGTTTGAAAACATCAAGAAGAATCCCAATGAGTCAGTACATGACTTCAATACAAGGTTTAATAAAACTTTGAGGAGATTTCCTGTTAGGATAAGGCCATGTGATGAGTCATGTTTGATCAAATATACTGATGCATTTGATAAAAAGGTTGCATATTACTTAAGAGACAAGAACCCCACAAATTTGAGGCAAGCCTTCACCATGGCTCTGCAAATAGAGAACAACATCAAGGTAATTGGGAAGCCTCCAAAGAGGGAAGGTGTAAAGCTGGTTAACCCAGAAAAACCCCAAACAAGCAAGGCTGCTGATTTGGAAGAAGTTGTGAAGACTTTGGCAAGGGATGTCAAGGAGATCTCCTACAAGCTAGCCCGAGATGAGAAAGGAGTTGGGAAGAGTTCACAAGGACAACACAAGCAACAAGGCCAAGATAGATTTACAAATCATCAAAGAACTGATGACAGAGGCAAAGGACATGTTGGATTTGGAAATAGGATGCCCGAAAGCAATGAAAATAGAATGGTCCCTGATCCTTTGGCTGCTAGAGTTGTTGCGGTGGAGGAGATAGATGTCATTGATTGGTGTGACAAATGTTTCATGCCTCATGCTCCTTTTGAAGAAGATCAGCAAGAAGAAGAGGAAGCTGATGACAATGATGATGATGTCTGCATGATGGGTTGTTCCACAAGCTCACAACAAGGGGTAACTTCAACTGAGGTGATAAGTGCCCAGACTGCTGCCATTTTTTGGGACTGTATTCATAGGGTACCTATTCTTCCTCCCTCTCATACTTTAGAAGTAGATGATGTACAATATTTTGAATTACCCAATAATGACTTTGAATATTTAAGGGCTTTAATGATAAAGAAGTATGATGGAGGAATCCCATCTGAGGAAGATAGATAGTTGCTGATGAATGTTGTTGTGGCTCAAGAGAAGGAATATAACACAAGAAGTAAGGCTGTCAAAGGGGCAGGGCCTCAAGCCAAGCCTAAATCTCCCTTACTTTCAAACATTCCTAAAGAGGCTCCTAGGAAAGATGCACCTACTAAAATCCCTGCAGTTCCAAACAAAAATCATACCCCTCCCCATGCCCAAGTTTTCAAAAGTATTTTACCACCTAATGAGTGTGTTGGCTTCCCTTCCAATGTTGCCTTGCTAAGGAATGTCCCATATGATATTTCCTAGTTGATGATTCAAATCAAAGTCTTTTTTCCAATTGTTGAGTTGCTTAGGATTCCTGAGCACAAAAAGAGAGCATTTGAATACTTGGGGTTGAAAGAAGAGAAGATTGTCCTAGGCAGAAATATAAACAATGTGGAGACTCCTCCAATCATTGAAGAGTTAGAAGCATCGCCAGCATTGGAGGAACTAGGAGAACCACCTGAGGTCTATTTGGGGACATCCTTGGTGGACTCTCAGCTGAATGTGGATCCATTCTTCACCACTTTGATCATCAAGGATAGGCTACTCCATAACTGTATGTTTGACTCAGGGGCATCATGCAATGTCATGCCTCTGGAAGTCATGAATGAGCTGAATATTAAGGTAACAAAACATATGGGAAGTGCACTGCCATGGACTCTAGAGAAGTGCCAGTAGTGGGATGTGTGAAGGGTTTAGTGGTGCAGCTTGCAGCTTACCCAGGTAAAAATTTAAAACTTGATGTTGTCATAGTTGATTGCCCAACCAAGTGGGGTATGTTGCTGTCAAGAAAATGGGCTGCAAGTGTTGGTGGGAGTGTCCAAATGGACATGTCTTATGCCACCATCCCAGTTGAGGGAAGCCTTGTCAGGTTGTATGGAGAGAAGAAAATGTTGCACCTTATTGAGGATCCCAACAATGCGTCCTATGAAGTATTGTACACAAATGTTGATCCTGACAAATTTGTGGGATTTTCTGATGGAAAGGAGCACGAGATTGAAGAATGCAAATGTCTTGAACAAACAGGATCTCCTTGGACTCTATTATTTGATGGAGCTTGCTCCAGGTTTGGGAATGGTGCTAGTGTTGTTTTGCTTTCTCCAAGCCAAGAAATATTTGTTTTCTCCTTCAAGCTTAACTTTGAATGCACTAACAACATTGCTGAGTATGAGGCACTGTTTCTAGGTTTAAGAATTACTTGGAAATATGGTGTCAAGGGAGATTCAGAGTTAGTTGTTAAACAAGTCAGAAAATTGTATGCCACAAAGAATCACTGAATGAAACAATACAAGCATGGATTTTGGGACTTCATTGAGATGTTTGATTCATTCAACATAGTGCATCATGATAGGAAATTTAATGACTTGGCAGAAAATCTTCCAATGTTGGGGTCTCGGTTTGACAACTGTACAATGTCCCCATATTGTGAATATGAGGTTGAGGTATTGACAAGACCCTCTGTCCCCGACAATATTAAACACTGGCAGGTTTTTGATGATGATACTCAAATCAGAAGATTTCTACAAAAAAGGGAGAGTTTGTTGATCAGTGCATTGATTTGGAGCCAATGGTATGTACAACAGAAGGAAAAGAAACCTTGTTTGGCAAGGGCATCATCCAGCTAAAGACCAATACCATTCCTAGAAGGGTTGGTTGCTCTTGAGTCCAATTTTGATAATGTTGACTCACATTATTAACAGATGTATGGTAGGATCGAGGGATATTGAGGAGCATGATCTTGGCACAAAGGAGAAGCCAAGGAAGATTTGGTTAGGCAGAAATCTCAACAATGAGGAGAAGCAGTCATACATCCAATTGTTGAAAAAATACCAAGATTGTATGGCTTGGACATATTCTGAACTAAAAGCATACAGAGAGGATTTGTTTCAACATGAGATTCCCTTGGAGCCCAATGCAAGACCATTCAGGTAGAAGCAGAGGCCAATCAATCCACTTCTATCTCTTAAAATGCAAGAGGAACTGAAGAAACTAAGAGATGGAGGGATTATCCAGCCCACAAGGTATTCTTCTTGGGTTGCTAACCTAGTACCAGTAAGAAAGAAGAATGGTGATATCAGGTTATGTGTGGACTTCAGGAATCTGAACAGAGCTTCAATGAAGGATAACTATCCTTTACCTAACATGGAACACATGGTGTAGTTGGTGACTGGTTCTGAGTTTCTCTCTACTTTAGATGGTTTCTTTGGTTATAACCAGGTTGTGGTAAAAGAATCAGAAAGGATCAAGATAGCCTTCACTACTCCTTGGGGAACATTTGTGTATGTCAGGATGCCCTTTGGTCTGATGAACGCTAGAGACACCTTTCACAGAGCAATACATTTTTCTTTTTCTTGTTATATCAATGAGTTTATTGTTGGGTACCAAGATGATGTAACAATGTTTCCTAGGAAGAGAATTGATCACCTGTTGTACTTGGAGAAGATGCTAGTAAGATGTAGGGAATATGGAATCTCACTCAATCCAAAGAAATGCCATTTTGGAGTGCAGAAGGAAAAGTTTCTAGGCCACATTGTGTCACAATAAGGAGTGATGATTGATCCAAAAAGAGTGGAGGCCATAAGCAAAGTCCCAATTCCAAGAACCAAGAAAGGAATTCAGTCCTTCTTTGTCCAGATAAACTTCATTAGAATATTTATATCAAACTTTGCTGAGTTGAGCATCCCAATCACTTCCATGCTAAAGAAGGACCAAGTCATCAAATGGGAGGAGGATGCCATCCAAGCTTTCAATGGAATCAAAGAGGCATTGAAGCATGCCCCTATTTTGGCAGCCCCATATTATAAGAGACCTTTCCAGATGTTTTCTTTTTCTTCAAAAAACACTATTGCTTTTGTCTTTTTGCAGAAGGACAATGAAATGGCTGAGAGGCCAATTGCATTTTTCAGTAAGGCATTGCAAGGGGCAAAACTAAAGTACATTATTATGGAAAAGCAGGCATTTGCCTTGGTAAAAGCAACAAAGATTTTCAGGCCTTATATTCTAAGTTCAAAGGTTGTTGCTTATGTTTCCCATATTATGGTAAAGGACATCTTGTCAGAGATGGAGGTCTCAAGAAAAATATGTAGATGGGTGAACAAGTTGCAAGAATATGATATGGACATCCAAACCACGAAGTTGGTGAGAGGTTTGGGCTTGGCTAAGCTTATGGCTAAGAGCAACTTACAGACTGTTGAGGTAAATGAGGTTGAAGAAGAAAGGGAGGGTGTTTTTGAAAAGTTTATGAATTCTAAGTGGTACAAGGATGTGATGTTATATCTCAGACATTTAAATTTTCTTGAGCATTTAAGTAAGAACCAAAACAGAGTTCTTAAGTTAGATTCCCAAAAATATGTCATTACTAATTTTGGGTTGGCATGGAATAACCCAGAGGGAGTGCTCTTAAGATGCATTACTGAAGAAGAATCCCCCAAGATAATTATTGATCTCCATGGAGGATTTTGTGGGCAGAATTTTGCTGCAATAGTCACGACACACAAGATCCTGAGGGCTGGTCATTGGTGGCCAAATCTTTTCAAGGATACAACCTTGTTGGTTAGAAGATGTGAAATTTTCCAGTGCTTCTCTAGAAGACTGAAAGATTTAGGTTCCCTTCCTTTACATCATGTATCAATTGAAGCTCCATTCAAGAAATGGGGAATGGATTTCATTGTTGATATTTTATACCCTTCAAGTGCTAGCCACAAATAGATTCTTGTAGCAACTAATTATTTTACTAAACGGGTGGAGGAAATCCCCACCAAAAAGGAAACACACCAAGTTGTCCTAGAATTTTTGTTAAAAACATCATCTACAGGTTTGTGGTACTAGTTAAGATTATTGTTGACAATGCCATGAGCTTTAGAGATAAACCTTTGGTGGAAATGTGAAAAGAATATGGAATCAACTTGACATATGCCTCCAATTACAACCCCCAAGGAAATGGACAAGCTGAGTCCAGTAATAAAAATTTGTTGAAGATTATCAGAAGAACATTGGAGCAGAACAAGAGAAAGTGGGCTGAACAATTAAAGTTTGTTGTTTGGGTAGATAGAATCATTGTCAAGAGGGTCACTAGAAAAATTCCATTTGAGTTGGTATATGGGACTCAGGCCCTGTTGCCCCTTCATATGCAACTATCTTCTTATCAGTACATTCAGAAGCTGGAGGATCAAGAGGTAAGTCCTTATGATGCTCGAATTAACTAGATTGTTGAGCTTGATGAAGAGAGGAGGGCATCCCACCAGAGGCATATAAAGTTCACAGAAAAGCTAAAGAAATTATTTGATAAGAAGGTTACTCCTAGAGCTTTCAATATTGGATATCTTGTTCTACTATGGGATAATAGGCATGAAGAAACAGGCAAGCATGGAAAATTTGAATCATTATGGGTGGGCCCTTACTCCATTGACATTAGAATTAGTGAACACACCTTCTTCTTGAAGGATTTGGATGGTGAATTGCTTGAACTGCTTGTTAATGGAAGGCTTCTGAAGCATTTCTTGGATTGATTCCCTATAATTAAGGTAAACATCTTTTCTATAGTGTATAGTTGATTTTTTTTTTCCTATTTTTGTGTTTCTACTTGTTCTGGTCCTTGGTGACCTATTTTTGTGAGCTTTCTCTATTGGTTTTTTGAGATGGCTTTGTTTCTCTGCCCTAAAAACTGACTCTCTTGCCCTATAGATATTTTTAGCACTTGGTCTACCATTGTTCTTGTGGTAGTCGCAGGTAGTGCCCATCCCCAAGTTAGAGACAATGTTGGTGTTTAGAATAGTCTTGCCCCATTTGTGCCTTTGAAAATTTATTGATTTACAACATCTGTCATTTTCTCCTTCCCCGTGTTGGGCTTGGTCAGTCTTTGTCACTATTTTTAGTTAGCCCCTGGGTCAAAGATCATGTAAGGGTCCATGTTTGTCTCCTTGTTTCTTTGTTCCTCTGGAAAGGTATATATTTTGAGTCTCCCATGCGCTGTTCCTTCAAAAAATAGTGTTTTCCCATTCTCTCTATTTCCCATAGTAAGGATTTGTTGTCCTTTACGTTTCTATCCTAGATACTTGAAGAAGAATGAATTGATGTGTCCCTGAAGAACATATTTTAGCCTTGTAACATTTCTAAACTTTCTATCCTTGAAGAAAATTTCATTCCCATGCTCAAATGGTCTTTTTTCTATATTTTACAATTTGACGGGCATTTCTCCAAGTCAAATTTGCATCCTTACATCTACAGGGGATGTGGCACTTTTTGGTTGGACTGGCTCAGCTAAATACTTCAAAAATTCTATGAAAAGCCTCAACTCAAAAATGTGTCCACGTGGAGGAACGACTCTCATTTGAAGATTTACTTTTGGGTTTGGCTATGGAATAGCGTCAGGAGGACACGTGGAGGAATGACGCTCATTTGAAGATCTACTTTTGGGTTTTACCTTGGAGTAGCACTGAGAGGACATGTGGAGGCCTCCACTCACTTGGCATTTTTCTTAGACTTTTCAACGGCCAAAGGAGACTACCTTGGAGCATGACACGTGGCACTTTCCGCTGAGCTTCAAGCATTTAAACAAGATTTGGTGGGCCAAGACATGTTGCGAGCCCGTGCTCGTTCAAGGTATCAAATTTTTGGGACCGCCTCAAGGTGCACCATGGTGACACATGGTTGTTTGAAAATTCAAAGGGGTGGGGAGGTGGACCATCAGGGGCAGTTTGCATTTTTGCCCCTTGACATGCAAATGACTAAAAACATCAAAATGGCCCACATGCCTGATAAAGGAAGGGTCAAAACTTGCTCCGGTCAATGGTGGAGGTGCGGACTCTCAGGGGAAATTTGGAAAAATTTATTTTTAGGAGAAATGGATTAAAATCTCAAAATGGCCCACAAGCCTAATGAGAGAAATAGTCAATATTTTTTCCTGTTCAACGGCGGAAGGGCAGAGCTGCAGGGAAAACTTGGAAAAAAAAATTCCAAAAAGAGGGTCAAATGGAAAAATTTATCCATGGTTTCACTAAGGCCCACATTATAAAATGTGTCAGGCTCATTTCCCGAGGGCGGAGGTGTGGAGAAAAATGGAAATTTTCTCCATTTTTCCAAAAAGTTGTAAAAAGTCAAAGGAAGCCCCCAGGTCTATTCTTATGTTTGAATCTTCCATGTGGACTGCCCAAATTCAAAGTAAAGATCAATGGCAGTTGAGAGTCTGAATCTTATTTTCCCCCCATTTTTCTAAAACATGTTTGGAAGTGCAAGTCCCCATGATTTCTTGGTATTTCCTACATGCCAAGTATAAAAGGGAGTTAATGTTGATATCAAAGTTTGGTGGTGATATCTGAAAGATGTCTTTCGCCACTAAAAGGGTCCTGACTATCAGGCCCGATCTGGTTTTCTATTTTCCTTCTCTTGAGCATGTAAGGAGCTATATTTGATAGATTAGGGGTGGAAGTGGTTGGAAATTGGAAGGAAGCATGATTTTCTAGAGGAAGGAGTTGAATGTAATGAAATTACTAGTATAATTAATATTATGAGCAACAATAGAACACCAAATAACACAATATTTGAGAATAATGATCTCAATGTGCAATTATAATAGCTTTTCCACTTTGAGGGGGCAACCTCCAAACCATATAATAAGACTCAAATGCTCAAATGATGATGAAATACTACCTATAATCCTCTCTATATACTATTCATATGTTATGGCCATCACCCAGGCCGCCTATTAAGCATGAGAAAGTATAAATGATATAATAAAATGATATGGTAATTCACAAGTTGGCTACTCATATCCTAATATAAGCAATAGGTTAAGGGTGTAGCATGCCCTTCCCCTTCAAACCAACATTGTCCTCAATGTTGAATAATCTTGGATGTTGCTGCAGAAAACCTTCATCCTCCCAGGTTGCATCTTCTATGCTTAGATTCTTCCACTTGATAAGATATTCCTTAATGTCTCTGGTTCTTAGCCTCTTAGTACGTGTTTGCAGAATCTTCTCTAGTTCCAAAATGATTCTTCCTTCCTCATCAAGTTCTGGTAACTCTTTCTGGGATTCAAATTTCTATCCAATAACCTTCTTCAGACATGAAACATGGAATACTGGGTGTATGTGTTAAGATGGAGGCAACTCTAGTTTATAAGTAACACTGCAATTTTTTTGTAGAACCTGATAAGGGCCATAGTATTTAGGCACAAGTTTTGTTGTCCTTTTTCTGTTTCTTTAGAGACATCTGCTTGTAAGGCTAGAGACGTACCAAAACCTAGTCACCAATTTCAAAATGTCTTTCACTAAGATGTTGATCTACTTTTTGTTTCATCCTATTTTTTGATAATGCTAAATTCTCCTTCAAACTACCCAAAATCTGTTGTTGATGTTGAATGTGTTCCTCAACATCTATGACCTTAATTTTCACCCTCAAGGTGGAAGTGAAAGAAGCTGGATGGTAACCATATAATGTGAAAAATGGGGTCATTTGAGAAGAGGTATGAAAATATGTGTTATACCACCATTCTACAAGTGGTAGCCATTTAATCCATCTTTCCTACTTATCTGATACAAAACAACGTAGATAACCCTCTAAGAATTTGTTGACCACTTCCATTTGCCCATTAGTTTGAGAATGATAAGATGAACTATGAGCTAGCTGAGTACCCAAACATGAAAATAATTCCATCACAAAATTACTTGTGAGAATAGGATCACGATCACTTACAATTATCTTTGTGGTTCCATGTAGCCTTTGAAATATCTCCAAAAAAATAGATGCAACTGTACTAGCTACAAATGGATGTGATAGGGAAAAAAAATGGGCATATTTTGTGAGCCTATCCACAATCACGAAAATAACATTCTTACCCTCTAAACAAGGCAATCTGATGATAAAATCCATGGAGACCTCCTCCCATCTCTGGCTAGGAATTGCTAAGGGTTGCAATAGACCTAGTGTCTTAATTTTTTCCCCTTTGTTCTATTGGCACACTAAACACTCTGATACAAATTTTTTTATATCCCCTTGAGTCCTTCCCAAAATAATTCTATTTTTATTCTATGATATATCTTCAAAAACCCAGAGTTTCCTCCAATAGGCGAGGCATGTAGCTATGCAAGAATCTTATGCTTCAACTCAGAATCTTTACTCAAGTATAACATGTCCTTGTACCATAGGGCATTACCTTTCCAATAAAATTTGTTAGATGTCATAGATCCTTGCTTGATATTCTGTATTAGAGATTGAGTATCCTTTTCTTGATCCCATTCCAAACTTGCTTCATCCACCCAATCGTCTGTCAACATGGACATTCCACATAGTAAGGCATCTGCAGATGTATCCCTTCTGGACAATGCATTAGCTACTACATTTTCTTTACCCTTTTTGTATATGATTTAAAAATCATAACCCAACATTTTTGTTACACACTTTTGTTGTTCCTCAGATATAACCTTTGCTCCAAAAATTATTTAAGACTATCATGATCAATTTTTACCTTGAAGTGTCTACCCATAAGATAGGGCCTCCATTTCTTGACTACATGAAGAATAGCCATCATTTCTTTCTCATAAATAGGTTCGAGCAGATCTTTTCCTTTGAATTGGTGACTCTCAAATACAATTGGTCTTACTTCTTACATTAGAATTGCTCCCAATCCTGATCCTAAAGCGTCACATTCAACAATGAAGGTTTTTGAGAAGTTGGGAGTAGCCAAAACTGGGGAGCTGTACAAGGATTCCTTCATCTTCTCAAAGGATTTAGTGGCTAAGTTTGTCGAATGGAAGGCATCCTTCTTTAGCAATGTCGTGAGTTGGGTTGTTATTCTACCATATCCCTGCAAAAATCTTCTGTAGTACCCTATTAGTCCTACGAACCCACAAAGATTTTTGAGATTTTTGGGTCTTGGCCATTCCACCATAGCTTTGATCTTCTGAGGATCAACTTTGACTCCTTCATGGGATACAATGTGACCCAAGTACTCTACCTCTTGTACACCAAAATAACATTTAGATGGCTTTGCATAGAGAGTATGTTTCTCCAAAACTTCCAACACTTTATTTACATGTTGTAAGTGTTCTTCCCATATCTTACTGTAAATCAATATGTCATCAAAGAAAACTAATACAAATTTCCTTTAAAATGGCCTAAAAACAGTGTTCACCAAGCTTTGAAAGGTTGAAGGTGCATTTTTAAGACCAAAAGGCATTACCAAAAACTCATAATGGCCCTCATGAGTCCTCAAAGCCATTTTGTGAACATCTTCCTCTTTTATTCTAATTTGATGGTACCTCGAACAAAGATCTAATTTTGTGAAATAAATAGCACCATGCAATTCATCAAGTAAATCATCAGTTACTGGAATAGGAAACTTATCTTTGATGGTGTATTTGTTGAGTTCTCGGCATTCTAGACACATCCTCCATGTTTCATCCTTCTTACTTACCATGACCACTGGTGAAGAATATGCACTCTAGCTAGGCCTGATGATACCTACCTTCAACATTTCCTAAACCATTTTCTTGATCTCACTTTTCTAGGAATATGGGTATGTGTATGGTATGATGTTAGGTTTTTGGCTCCCTAGAAACAACTGAATGGCATGATCATGATCCCTAACTAGTGGTAGTCCTTTTGGAATTACATCAAAAATAGATGAGTGAGCATCAACAATCTTCTGAAGATCAGGTGGCATTGAAGACTCTGTATTTTGTACTTCTATGGAAAATAACTTTGCTATAAATCCATCTACTCCTTTTCTGAGAACCTTCTGCATCTAATGAGAGCTAATAATCTGTGGAGACTTAGCTACCATCCCATTCAATTGTATTGTCCTTCCATCTGAATGAAATCATATGAACAATTCTTTGAAACTCATCTCTATATTACCTAAGGTTGTGAACCATTGGAAACCCAAAACAATATCTTCCCCTCCCATAGAAATAGAAAATATAGGTGAGTCTAACATGTAGTCTCTCATGGAAAGCTTGATACTATTAAACTTTCTGGTGCACTTGACTATCCCACCATCCACAATCATAACTTGCATTTCTGGAGCTAGGTAAATAAAACAATCGAGGTTGGTAGCTAACTTACTATTTATGAAGTTATGAGTACTCCCCAATTCAATCAACACTATCACCTTCTATTTTTTGAGATATCCAATAAACTTGAGTGTTTGAGGAGTACTAATACCTGACAATGCATGGAAAGAAATTGTAGGTTGGTGATCCTCTACTTCCTCTTCTACTGGTTCCTCAGCCTCTCCTATAATTTCAACGTCCTCATCATCCTCATTACCTCCTTCAATATAGAAAAACTTGTTTTCAACACATTTTTGTCCGGGTCCATATTTTCTATCACAGATAAAACATAATCCTTTTGCTCTCTTTTCTTCCATTTGTTGAGGAGTCAATCTAATTGGCCTATAAAATGAAGGGGACGAGATACTATGGTATTTGGTGTTAATGAAAGGTGACCTCCTACTAAAAATAAATTTTTCCTTTGCTTGACGTGCCCTGATAATAGAATCAGAAAGCTTGAGTGAATTAAACATATGTACCTCATGATCGATGTGGTCCTTAAGACCCCCAAGAAATAGGTCATTCAGATTCTCTTCTGATATATTCTCCACCCTTAAGGATAGGTTCTGGAATTGATGCACATAATCTTTGACTGGTCCTGTTTGTTGTAACTTTTCTAATTGACTAAAGTAGTTCTATGAAACACTGGAACTATAGTGTAATTGTAAATCCTCGGTAAAAATTGTCCAAGTTACACCGAGACCATTCTTCTGCCTCTGAGCACATAACCATTGATACCAAACGAATTGGTCTGGTTCAAGATACAGGGATGCCAATATCAGCTTTTGTCCTAATGGTGTTTGATGTGGCTCAAAGAAGTTCTCCATTTTATTTATCCAATTCAAGGGATCTTTACCATCAAATTTTTGGATATCCACTTTCAGCACCATGTTCCATGGTTACGAATAAGTTGGATTCTGATTGGGCTAGAAAAGTGATCCAACATGGTTATTTTGTCCATGATTTTGAATTAAATATCCTCCTTGGTTGACATGGGATGGATTTGGGCCATACTGTTTACCCTGTACATGTTGCATGATATCATCCAACTGATGATTGATTTGGGCTATGTCTCCTTTAGGGGCCATCTCAGATTGTACATTTCGTAGCTCATACTCAAGTTGGCTCACCTTATGATCAACTAAAGTAAAACCTAGTGCTGAGGAATCTATATTTACCCCTTCTGAATCCATCTCTTCAATCACTATCACATATTAATCTGGGGTTTTACCTGGAGTAACTAAATTCTTTTTTGCCCTTGTGGAAGGCCCTATCATGATATCAAACCTTAGGGTTTAGGATTTTGATACAAATTTGGCCAAACATGAAAAAACACAGAGAAGATACTAATATTATTTTTTTCAGAGATTTCTAAAAATGTAAAGAACTTAAAAAACTTCCACAATTTGTACCCTAGGGAGTGATTTTCTAAAAAACACTAAATTTGTAATAACTTGTGCAAAATAAATCAAAAACTTCTGAAATTTTTAGGGAACCTTACTTGAAATATTTTACAAATTTGGTAAAACTATCTCCCACCAATTTATTCTGATTCAAAATATATCGTGGAAACAAAAAATTAGGGTTTTTTCCCTAATTTTGGCTCAAATCGCTGCTCTGATACCACTTGTATTGAAATTACTAGTATAATTAAGATTAAGAGTAGTAATAGAACACCAAATAACATAATATTTTAGAATAATGATCTCAATATGTAATTATAATAGCTTCGCCACTTCGAGGGGGCAACCTCCAAACCATATAATAAGACTCAAATACACAAATGATGATGAACTACTACCTACAATCCCCTATATATACTATTCATATGTTATGGCCATCACCCAGGCTGACCTATTAAGCATGATAAAGTATAAATTATATGGTAAGCCACAAGTCAGCTAATCATATCCTAATACAAGCAATAGGTTAAGGGCTCATTTCCCAAAGGTGGAGGTGTGGAGTAAAATGGAAATTTTTTCCATTTATCCAAAAAGTTGTAAATATTCAAAGGAATCCCTCGAGTCTGTTCTTAACTATGAATCTTCCACGTGGATGACCCAAATTCAAAGTAAAGATCAATGGCAGCTGAGAGTCTGAATCTGATTTTCCCCCCATTTTTCTGAAACATGTCTGGAAGTATGAGTCTCCATGATTTCTTGGTATTTCCTACACGCCAAGCAGAGAAGGGAGTTAATGTTGATATCAAAGTTTGGTGGGGAGATTTGGAAGATTTCTTTTGCCATTAAAAGGGTTTGACTTTTAGGCCCGATCTGGTTTTCCGTTTTCCTTCTCCCGAGCATGTAAGGAGCCAAATTTGACAAATTAGGGGTGGAAGTGGTAGGAAAATGGAAGGAAGTGTGATTTAATAGAGCAAGGAGTTGAATGCTAGAGATATTCGAAGAGATATGCCCTCGAGCACCTGAAAATTTTTTACAGATCGGATCCCAGAAATCGTGATTGAGATCATGAAAAGCACTACTACACTTAATGTCTAGATTTTCACGGGGAAAATCTATTGTAAATGTTATAAATGGCACGAAATTTTCATGAAAATGGTTGGGAGTTTTCGAAGAGGTCAGGAACTGATATTTCTAGTAGAAAAAGCTTGACATAGCCCATCCTTTTTTGAGACGCCATCTAAGAATCCTGTATATCTCTCTTTGTGTCAAATTTAATCGTGTCAAGGTGGTTGCAAGTGTACAACCATTAACAAGCTTTGAGATTGTTCTGGAAACTTTCCCTTGTTGATAAATTTGATCAAACTTGAGTTATTCTGTGTTAATCTTGAGTAAAGTGTATTTATTTCATCTCTAAATGCATGTAAGTAGTTTTTCTTATTTCTGTTGCAATCTTGTATCAAAATCCGGTCTAATCACACACGTCTCAATCCTTGTGATAGTGTAGTGGCATCTGTAATTTCATTTCTTAGAAGATCCTTCGTCTGGGAATGAGATAAATGGTTTAAAATCACTTTTCTTTCATTTTGTTGGTAGATATTATTTGTAAGCCTCTGGGTGTACCTCAGGCGTGATTTGGTTTGAATCTTGGTGCTTTAGTGGGTTCTCTGACTCGAGCCTTCATGATAAAATCCCATAGGTTGTATGAAAGAGTGATAATTTTGGCCTCCATTTGAGGACATATTCTAGTTGAAGAAAAAATTCTAGCTTTTGTAGCATTTTATTGGCTGAATCTTTCTATTTTTCATAAGCTCTCAAGGATCAGGTGAGTCGAGTTCATCTTGTCTCCCCTCCCACCAAAATCTATTTTAAAACATCTAATCCTACCCATATTACTCCTGTTTTTACCTTGTATACCCACACAAGACCAAAATCCATTTGCTAAAGTATGCAGAACAGATCAAGATTCCAAATGTTTTTAGTAACCTTAGCCTTGTGTTGAAAATATCTCCATAATCTAGAATTGACAACTCTTGAGAGTCAGATTTGGTGTGTTGATCATATTTTCCTTAAGGTATTCTCTATAAAATTTATGCAAAAGAAAGGTACATGTATCTCCTTTCTAATAATAGAGGTTACAAAATAGGTTCTCTTACCTTGGTTGGAAGGCACAACCTAAAATGGTTAGGATAAGATCATATCCTTTTAAGGTGCTATCCATCTCTCCACAAATCCAAGTAACAAAGGGACAGTCATATTTCGTCCCCGGCTACAAAACGACATATATTTATGATCCGGATACCTCTAAGCTCTCCGTTAAATCTGTGTTGCTACTTGGCTTGAAAAGGAGAACAAATTTGGATACAAACAAAAGGCATAAAATTTGTTATCATATATGATCTATAGACATTGATAGATGGAAATTACTATGTTTGATTAACATTTTTATTAGACATTACAGATATTTTGATTACGGATATGTGGTGACTCATAGTATGAATTACATGCATGGATTAACATTTCAATATAGATGATGATCTAAAGTTACCACCTTCTATATGTATGGACACATTGGATTTTGATACATGGAATTTTTTATATGATCTAGCGAGTCTTTTGTTCTTATTATAGATTGATGAAATGATACAATTGAAATAATTTTAATTTATGAACAATTGGTGAAATTACTTTATTTTAGTGATCATTTAGTTATTATATTTGATTCTGTGAATTGATATGCATATGTTTTTATTATTATTTCAATGTCATTAATATGGCCATGAGGCCATAGATGTATTGTTTTGATTTTCTAAGAAATTTTAACACAACAAACAAAAGGGGATATGAGACCAACGGTGAAGGAATTTGGGGTATTGGAAACAGGTCACCTTAGAAACTATTTTATTTGTATGTTGTTGGTTGTTGATAAGTTTTTAGGAGGTCCCCATTGGGATGTGGCCTCAAGTGTGACCTTGGGTAGATGTGTTGTTTCCCTTTTCATTTTAATTATTTTTTAGTATGTGATTTATTATTGTAATGTGCTCCAATTTATTATTGTTAGTTAATGTGCTCTATTTAAGTTGATGAACCTTGCTAATAATTTTAATTTGGTATGTGACCAAGGTGTATTTAACTTTGGTAAGTTGTTATTGATTTTATTAAATGGATTTGAAAAGGATTTTATTGGTTTTAGTGTTATATACTCAACCTTGCTAATTTTCGAGGCTTATGGTACAAGTTAAAAACTCGGATTTTGTCTTAAAGGCTAATTTTCGAGGCTTATGGTACAAGTTAAATTTTTCCCATACCTATTAAATTCATCTACCAACTATACCTATGGGGCAAAGTGTAAAAATTAGGCCTCATCATGTGTTTTGGAAGCTAAACAAGTAAAATAATTTCACTCTTTTACATGACCATTTAATTTTGTCCTTTGGAGGATGACTTTTGGTTTGTGTGTGTAAGGAGAACTTGTCACATTCTCACCCACAAATTTATTAAGCTTTAGGTTTGGTGTTTGACCATATGATGTGGAGTTGAGGAGAAGTGATGTTACATCCTACATGGAGCCACCTCACCCTTCTCTTCTCTTTTTCTATATATTCAAGTTTGTTCGATGATTTGTGGGTTACATGTTTTATTTTAACTCTTTCATTTTTAGAGGAGATTAATTTTGGTTCCTTTGTTTGAAGCTTGAAAGTTTGGTTTGTGATTTTTTAGGACTTGTAAAATCTTGGAGCTTGTGCTTTTGGATTGGATAATCTTGCAATGGCAAGGTAGGGACTTCACCCATGTATTTTTATTTCTATTTATTGTGCAAATGGTTGTAAATGAATGTATGTTGTATGTTTTGGTTTTGGTGTTAGAATGGCCTTAAGGTTGTGTAAGAGAAAGGAAATGGATATATATATATATATTGAGGGAGGGATAAGATTTTATATTATGCATTTGGAGGGAGTTTGGGATTGTTTCCCCACCTTGTTATAATAATAAGGATTTCTTATTTATCTTGTTATATTCACTGAGGGGGAGATAAGAGTTTGTAGGAGACATAAGAGAAATTGAGGGAAGGATAAGGATTTAGTTGTGGTTGTGTGAATGAATTTATGGAGGCTTTTAAGGTGGGAACTTAACCCATTGGGAGGCATACGTGTTTTCGTTATGTTTCTTTTCTTTCTCTTGGCTTGGATATTAAGCCTTTGTGCTTTGAAAAAAATGTATGATTATTGTTATTTTTGTATTGTGTTTTTTTTAAAGTGTTTTGAATGGTTGTTGTTGAATCCATGTAATAGTTTCGTTGGTTGTTTCATACCTCCTATTGCTTCATTTTTGGGGATCGGGGGCCAATGAAGAGGAACTCTTCTCCTTCTCATTGGATTATAGGTTGGGTGGAGAACATTGTCCACTCCCCTTATTTTCTTATTGTTGGGTTGGATATTGAATAAAATGGTGGAGCTCAAGTGAAATTTTGGACATAGTTGCATTTTTAAGAAGACAAGAAGGAATCTTACCTTTGTAAATTTTTTTCCATGTTGTCTCCACTTATGTGGAGGGATTTTTTAAATTGTATTTTAAAGCTTCATCTTCTTGTAAATGTATTTTGTAAAACTAATTTGTATTGGTTACTCAGGAAGTGCTCATGTTGGTAAAGAGGCATGTGAAATTACATATATATCTCTGTGTGTGTGTGTGTGTGTGTGTGTGTGTGTGTGTGTGTGTGTGTGTGTGTGTGTGTGTGTGTGTGTGTGTGTGTCCTCTATTTAAAACCAAAAATAAAAATGAGGCAAAATGCCAATATACCCAAATAAGGAAAACTATCTATAACAAGAGAAATGCAAATATAATATACACACAAATTGTGTTTCTCCATCCCTAAAACAAATCAACAATCCTCTTTATTTTCCTCATGCTCCTTGGCTCTCCCATCAACCTGCAATAATAAAAATGAGAGAATAGGTAATGGAAAATGAATAAAAGAGATCCCATACAAATATTTAGGGTTCCTTAGTCAAACCTTACATCTAAGGGTTTATATCCATTTAAGATGAGGGTTTAGAATAAACCCTACACAATTCAAGTTGTGGCATTTTATGGGGTTGGGTATTTTAATCGAGGTATGGGTATCTAATGAATGGGGCCACTTAATGGCTTAGGATAAGTTGAGACCCTTGGTTAGAATACTAAATAAATAAATGGTATCGGTCTAGTGAAGATACATTAAATAATTCAGTGAAAAGGGGTAGCTTAAATAATGATATATAAGAGTTAATTAATGGTAATTATTGGAAACCCTATAACGGGTTTTAGACCTGAAATAATTGGAACAAAGTAATACTAATAATTTTTTTTTTTAATTATGAAAACCTTACAAATATGTGCACTTTATTAATCGTAATATATTTATGCCTAGTTATTGGTTATATTGTTGCAACCCTTTTTAAAAAAAATAATTATTTCTTAATTTTTCTAAGTAATTATTGGGTTTTATCTTGGGCTTTTGTGTGTGGAAAATGTGGGCATTACAGGTATTATTTATATTCCTTATCACACAATGCAAGAAAAATAGTTTATACTTCAAAAATGACATAATTATTAGTTTATTTTACTTTACTTATACGTAAAATGTCTTCCATTATTTTTACTCTATTCACGACAATTCCATTCCTCGCATGTGGTAATTGTTGGAAGAAAAGAGTTGATGAATGATTTGTTGAAATGAATTCCCCTAAAAATTACCACGGCAACATGTGTTATTTTTTTGTTATAGATGACAATCAAGAGGAAGTTGGTATCGTTCTTTCTTCAAAAGTTATATATTTTTGGACACTGCACATTTAGGTCAAACACATTGAATTTGAAAATAATAAGTGTCTTATTCTAGATATGGAGATTTATCTTTGTTTATTTGATAAATGGGAAATCCATGCCTCAATAAATAGTGGACCATATTCTTGTTCAAAATGTGGTTGGAATTTAGGGATACTTAAATATTCTACCAAAACTAGATGTTAAAATGTAGAAGAAAATCATAATTGTATATTTATAGTATTTAGAAAATTATATAAAAATGAAAAAACCTCTTCTATTTGTCATTTCTTACATAGAAAAGGTTTTCTTTCACATACAAAACATGCCAAGATGTTTACTATGTAGAGGAAAACATATTTGACTAAATTGGAGATAGATCCATCTCAATTGAAGTTGCATAGGTTGAAAATAAATACAAAATCAGCTACATTTTTGAAGAAGGAAACCACTATATTCAAGAAAACATAGCGTATGACTATTCAACAGTTTAAATTGTTTTTGTTCAATGGTTAAGTATTTTCAATTGATGTTTCAAGATGTCATGTAGCACCTCCAGAATATCAATATCATCCAATAGATGATGAAAATGTTGACCTTATTTTCCACTGCATGTTGATAAATTTTATTCCTATACAGACACATGCAATTCTTCTTCCCTTCTTGAAGTCTATGAATAACATTGTATAACTCTATGATTTGAATGACTTGGAAAGTAATGATGTGAATTTTTATATACTTGATGGCCAACAGACAATATATGCGCAAAAAAAGGGGCTCGAAAAATTAACAGCATTTACATTTGAGGCTAAATTTAATGAAGGATTTCATTTTGTCTTAAAATGCATCTACCAAAGCCATTGATAATATTTGCAAACAACAGAAGGAAGTATACAAAAATTGGATAGAAACCAAGTTTACTGATTTGTTGTACAAAGCTAGATCAGTTTGGCAATTATTAGGATGTCCTCAATATCACAAATTGACAACAACAGATTCGGAACATTGGAAGGTAAGATATTTTAATTGTATTGCATTGGTTATTAAAATTTAATTTCATCATATAAAAATATAAAATATTATATTTTTCCTTTGAATGCGGAGCTTTGAGAATCAATGTCTCTTAATTTTTTGAGAAAAAAATAATTAATCGGTATGATAAATGGAATTTTCTATATTTCCTTATGACATATGGATTAATCATGTGGCCTTGCTTGTTCACCTATTAAGGATAATCAAGTTAAATTTCATCTAAATTCACTTGTAATATTCACAGACAATCTATTCAGGGTTGCTAGAGGAATGACCAATAAAGAACTATCAGTGCTAGATGATAAAGTGCAATAAGGGGATGTCTGGTTAACTAGGTCTATTGAGGCTGGTGTAATAGCAATGACATTTCATTCTTACTTTTGGAGAATAAAAGGAGACCATAAAATGAGAGAAAAAGTTCTACATTACTTGAAAAGTATCCGGATAATATTGTAGTGACATCCTGCAGTGAATCCAATGTAATTAAAAAATAATAATTGTATGAATCACACTATTGCTATTTTTTTGTATTGTTGGGTGAAGAGAGAAATGGAAAAATAAAATTTGATTCCCATATAGGGGGAAAAATAGCAAAATAGATAAAATACCATGAGGTGGAAGAAGCTCTTTTTGTTGAGGCTTAGACAATATTAGAAAACTATGTGATGTCAATGGAAGGAAATATACTAGTAAGGATGGAAGAAACATAAGGATTTTCTTGTAAATGTGCATATCCATTCCATCTTCTATCAAATTTATCACGTATTCCTCCGACTGATCCTTTCAATGTTTAATGCATGATCACTGATATTTACAATTTCGCAAAGGATATTTCCTATGATGTAATAATGGATATTCTAAACATTGTCAGAATTGGTGTGTTGGATTGTATTATTATTGTTTTAATACCAATTAACTATTCAAAATTTTTTAGAGACATAATAAAAAGATACATGGAAAAGGTTAAAGATAGTGGAGAATCAATTCTAGATGGATACTATAGACTCTACGACAACAACAAAATATTTAAAAGTTTGTGTCTTATTTACACAATATCTTGTGTGGAAAACTATGACAATAACAATGATTACAGAGAAGAGGTCACTAAGGATTGGATGGAGAAACTGCCACAAAAATTTGTAACTGTGAGCAAAATTGGACTATAAGAAAAAATCCATCCTTTTCCTTTTGAATGATCTTATGAGTTATGGGCTGAGATTTTCAATCGATGTTGTTCCCAAAATTCTCTAGTACTAGTGCTTTATAGTGGTAGTGTCACAAACTATGCATTAGTTGATTCTAATCTATCTATTATTTTTATTGTTAAGACACATAGTTAAGAAATGTTTCTGAAACATTACTATTCTCATACAAATAAATGTTTTTCACCCAAGACAACTTTAACAAGTGATTTTGTTTAATGTGTTTGAACCTATATATGCTATGTATACATTTATTTTTTATGTAGACAACCACAAAGCTATTAAATTTGATGTACAACTCTTTCAACTTGACGCTAAAAAACCAATTCAACATGATGGTTTATCTGAAATCATTTTTAAAATATGTTTAATGAGCTCTATTTTCAATTACCATGGTTTTCAATTTTTTAACAAAATTATGTTATTACAGTTTAGATGACATATGTGGAGGACGTGAGCACATCTACCATGAATACACAATCAAATCCTGGTATGTTATTCATGTGAATTTACAAACAAAACTGTTAATTAGCCCCGCAAATTTATAAGACAATAAATGATTATGCAGACAACCAACAACTAGAGAATAACCATGGAGGGCGTGGAGGTATCCAACATGAATAAAAAATCATAACCTTATGTTAGCCATGTGTATTTTATAACAAAATCATTTATAAGTCCAAAAAAATTTATAGGATACGATAACTAATAGACATCAGTTTATATGCTTGGCATACGGTAGAAGAAAAACTTTAAGGAAATCCATTTATAAGCTACGCTAACAATTCAAAACCAAGTATAGATCTTAGATGACTCTATGCATCCATGTTCAATACAGTACTTGTTAGACTAAAAAACCTTACTTTCATCAATGTCTCACTGATTTACAAGTGCATACTTTCTACAATGTTTCATTGATTCAGTATTGCATACTAACTACTTTATTTAAATTAATATTGTTTTGGCTTCAACGTCATCATTAAATAAACTACATACAGCTTGATCCCACTCATAGGTATGTAAATCAGCACTTTTCTACCCTTATTAAAGGTTGTCTAGTGAAGTGTATTTTGGTCAATGATGGCATAGCCTAACAGTCGCAAATCCTCATCAATAGTTGAGGAGTGTTTTCTTCCAAAGGGTGGATCAGAAAATAAAAGTGTAGCCTAGCATCCGCTAAATTTGAATCATAAGTCAAAGAGTAATTGATATTGTACTTATCATATAACCACATAAACCATTATGTTTTTCCAATTAAGATTTCATTTGCCACAAAATGAAATCAATTATGAATTGATTAATATTTATTTTAAATACATTATGCTCACATTTTCAATAGCAAGAAATATATTATGAATTGATAAATGTTTATTTGAATAATATCTTGCATCAATGGATCTAGCAATGTGTAAAGGCAGTGTAATCTAAACTACAATCTTAATAGGTAGCTGGTATCCGTAAGACAAAATGTTGTTTATTTCAATTGGTTGTAATTAATATGCAGCAAATGAAAATAAAATTTGATTAATTCCCTGCAGTTAGCGATAAGATTTATGTGCTTATTTTAGATATTGAGGACTTTCTATATTAGATAAACAAAACATACAATATGAATATGTCATTAAAGTTCAGCTTGAAAGTTGTCAACCTGCGAGGTGGCTTGTCAGAATTTATAAAGTTATTATCACCATAATGTGAACTAGGATTCTGGTCTGACAATCACATCTTTGTTGATGTTAAAAATATATCAACAAGATTCAATAAAAAATATCAAGTTTATTAAATTCCAAACTCACTTAGGGAAAGTAACATTGCAATATAGTCGACATAATGGAAATAACATACCTAGGAAAGGTTTGGAGTAGAAACAATTTTTCCTACAGTTCTAAAAACACTTTGTGTATTACATTAGGTGCAAAGGGAAACCATCCTGAAAAGTGTTATGGTTGGGAGGAAATATAGACACAAAGATTGTACAAAAGATAAATGGTTTATGGCTGATTTGTACAAAAAATATATCACAAATAGTCTCTCAAGGATTGAATGTGGTAGACAACATAAAATATTTGGAGCAAGAAAATGATAAATAACTATTCATCATTTCAAAATGTTGTTATGATGCTACTGCTTAAAATTGTAAATAATATATACATTCATATGTTATTATGAAAGTACTACTTAACTTTCTTATATTATGTTGAGATTGTATAGATATAATTTGGGAGTATTTATATTTTCACTGATTATAAGCTAGTAGTATGATTGAATAACTTGAATGGTTTGTAGATGGAAACTCGGTAATGCGTGGGATATTAATTTTTGCTTTGATGCCTGGACTGAATTCATATTTAATAATACTTTTGGCTCCATAAAAGATAGTCTAATTAAGAATTATGGTAATAAATTCAAAGAATACATTGAGTTGATTGGGAATAAGAGGAATTAGAAGAAGCTCAAAGTGGAAATGGAAAATATGCAACCTGTGGTAGCTTCTCTGCAAAACCAACTTTATCTCATTCCTATTAATCAAAAGGATGGAAAATATTAGTGCATATGGATAAACTCTTTTGATTTGTTTTGAATATTTTGGTAAAGTTGGGATAGAGGGCTAATTTTTTTATTTCACCAAAGTGATATAAACTGGAAAAAACTCTGGATGCCTGAATTAACCCCAAAATTCAATTTTTTTATGTAGCTTCTTGTAAAAGGTAAGATTCTCACTTATGATAATCTTATTAGAAAGGGTTTTATTATTCCTAACAGATGTTACATGTGTATAAGGTTGAAGACATAAAGCATTTTTTCTTACATTGTGAGTATGCTTCCAAGTCTTATCTTCGCAAACTTCAATATATATTGGACTCTTCCTCATACTTGTTTGTAGACATGGGAGCAATGGGATCCACCGTATAAACACTGCATGATAAGGAGATTATGGAATCTAGTTCTTCCTCATACCATATGGAGATTGTGGAAAGCAAGAAATGATGTTGTCTTCAGGAATAGAAGATAGGTTTGTACAAAAATTCTTAAAGAAATTGTCATTAATGTCAAGGATAACATTGAAAGGTTTAGGCCTCCAAAAAACATATTATATCCAAACGAAGAGGAACAAATTTTTGTTGCTTAGAGGATTGATACTGACAAAATTCAGAATGAGAATAACAACAACATTGACATATATTTAGTGCATTGGATTCAGCTACCAACCTCATGGTATAAATTGAATTTTGATGGAGCTTCTAAAGGAAATCATGGAGCTTCAGGAGGA
Organism: Taxus chinensis; assembly: GCA_019776745.2. Taxonomy (NCBI): domain Eukaryota; kingdom Viridiplantae; phylum Streptophyta; class Pinopsida; order Cupressales; family Taxaceae; genus Taxus; species Taxus chinensis. Next base: position 43,075,902 of record CM034157.1, on the reverse strand, counting down.
GGTGGGGTGCTTCAAGATCACAGAGGATTTTTGCATTGCTTTTTGCAGGAAATATGGGTCATCAAACAATGTCATCATTGTGTTGAAGCTCTGGCAACATTTTGGAGTGGATAAGGCCTTGTAAGAGATTGTAATATTTCAAGTATATTATCAACAATTGAAAGAGATGCTTTAATGCATTATAAATTGGGTAAATCAAAATCAACCTCCTAGTTGGACCATTAGAGATTTTATATATGAAGCTATTGAGATTTTTAAAGATTTTCATAATTGCAAGATCATACATTCCTACCGTGAAGGGAATAAAGTGGTAGAAAGTTTGTAAAACTATGGAGTTAGTAACAACATGCAAAACTGGTTTAGTGGTGACCCTCTCCTAGCCAAGGTACATAATGACATCATCAAAGATAAGTATGGTATTCAAAATAATCATTAACATCTGAATTCCCCCTCCCACATGTGGGAAAGTAATTATTAACTTCACATGTAGGGTTAATAATTACATCAATATTTCACATTTGCTTGTTTGGGTATATAGTTGCAAGGCCTTGAGGAAAGGATGGTATTGGTCCCTAAAAAATTTACTATTGGGAACCAAGGAAGAAATGGATTTCTAGCACGTAATGGGTGGGCCTCCTTTCGAAACAGAATTTATTCATGACCTTGACTAAAGGTTCTATGATGATCTCCTGTAGAAGTATGTTCAAATGGGTGGGGTTACTTGAATTTCATTGAAAGAATGTAGAATGAAAGATATCTCCATTCAATTATAATGTTCTTGGAAAAAATGGGAAGTTGAATATGGATATATCAATATCAAAATCACTGAAGATCTCATTGCTCAAGTCACAGGATTGACTTAGATGGGGAAATTTTCTTCAGAAAATGTGTCAACAAGAATGTGGAAGCAAAAAAATTCCTTGATGAAGGAGAAAATCTTGAGTATGGAGCTAATATAAAAGTTCATTCTATTCAAAGTGCATATGCTGAAATTTCACGAATGACTGGTTGAAGGAAAGATACCATTGCACTCTTCCCGGAAGATATGTGACGATTCCTTTTAAGCATTTGGTCCCTTCCTTAATCATTTCAGGAGGAATTTCCTACTGTTAATTTCCCACATTACCTTTTGAACTCGCTCAAACACTCATTCTTGAATTCCAAAATCAATACCCATGTAATATCCCCCTCCACCAAGGTCTGATTTTGTTGATTCATCATCATTTTATTTCACACTCCCATTTTGTCCCTACTATCCCTATTGTCCCCTTTTTCCAGACCCCATTAACCCCATATCTTCTTTCACTAGCCGTAAAAGTAACAAGAACCCCCTTGTACCCCTCTTAGAGGGTTCTTCGAAGAACAAAGAGATTGAATCGGCCAAGAACCTGCTCCATATCAGCAATCTAGTTGAAGACATTGCTACAGAAAAAGAGGAAGGGCTTTTTATCAAGATTGACAAGTTGAAAAGGGAGATTTTGGCACTCAAAGATGAACTGTTAGCAAGTTGGTAAAATACAGGTAAAAGGAAGATGCATGTAGAACAAAGCATATGGATAATGAGCAAGTTGAACAAATTTTCAAGAAACTAATATTCTCTTGATAATAGGTTGGGAAATGCTTAAAGGGTGGCATGATTGTACCATGTCCGTGCTTAAAGCCATCTACAAATTTCTAGAACAGCATGTCAAAAGTGTTTGTATTCTCAGTGATATTCCTGCTTTTATTTGGGATTCAAACAGTGCAAGGAACATGATCCTTTCTCAGTTAGACAAGAATGGTCCCTCCCATGTCATTGCTCTTGCATTATTCATCTCTTTATAAAAAATCAAGATGAAGATTGACAATGCAAGTAAGTAGAGCTTCCTCCAGTTTGTTGATGTGTTGCTATCAGGAAGATGTTTTCTTATTGTTATGATGCTATGTTGTCTCTGTTTTTCTCCCTTTTATAGTTATCGGTTAAACTATAATTGATTCTCATGTACTTCATAGATTTTGATCATTTTTGTTGTTTTTACTGCTATATCTAGCTTTTGAGCCTTATTGTAAAGGGATTTAGTCTCTTTTATCTTTGGAATGTTTTAACTGCTATCTCTGGCGTTTTAGCCTTTTTTGTAAGTAGGGTATAGTCCCTTTATAAACTATTTATCCTTAATAAAAAAAACTTGTGTGGTGAATTATCAGAAAAAAATTCCCTTCAAAAATTGTAAAATAGTATATTCCAGAAATTAAGTACATTTATAAGCAGTGACATTATGACTGGGAACAAGGTTGTGTTTTATCAGAAAGAATAAATAGTAAATGAGTTTTTATTATATATACTATAATTAATTTTTAAATACTTTTAAAAATAATCTATTATATATAAATATATACCTATCTAAAATATGCAATTCATATGTGATGGTTAGTTCAAAGATTTGCAAGTATTTTACGGCTAAAAATCTTTAAAAATGTCTAAACAGACATCAAATTTAACACTTGGTTGTGAGCTTTGTTGCAACCATTTAAGGACATGGAAGATGTTTAGGATATTATTTGATTAAAAACCAAATTAGAGGGAGCATATTTTTTGGAGCTTTACTATGATTTATTTTGTTAATTTGGGATCCTAGATCTTTAGGAATAATGTTACAATAAAATTCAAACAATTCTTAAAATGTTTTTTCTACATTTCTATCTTTAGTAAAGCGATTTAAATTTATTTCAAAACTATAATTGAATATGCAAATATATCTGGGTTAGTTTTACATTTAATTTTAATTAATTTCATATCCATATTTAAATATCAAAACATATATGGAATGGTTTTATAGTTAATTACATTCTCCTACTCTAAATAGTAACCCTCTTCTAGTTTCTTCAAAATATCTTTAGTAATTCTTTTATTACAATGAGGTTTAATCACATCATACTGAATGAACGTGGAAGTGTCTCAAATATCTTTAATTTCCGTAACCTAACGACCGCTATGCTACAAAGTGTTTTAATTATTCAAAACTTCATAGTTTAATCTTAAAGACATTTAAACAATGATAAAAACCTTATTCGAAAACAATAATAATGCCTAGTAGTCGCTAACCCATATAAAGAAGAAACATGTTCTATTTATAACTAAGCATAAATAATGCTTAGTGTCCGCTAGCCAATATAAAACAAAAACATGTTTTGCATATGAAAAAACATAAATAATGTCTAGTGGCTGCTAGCCCATATAAAACATAAACGTGTTCTGTTTATATCAAAGCATAAATAATGCCTAGCGGTCGCTAGCCCATATAGAACATGTACATGTTCTATTTAGTCTAAAGCATAGATAATGCCCAGCGGCTGTTGCCCGTATAGCAGATTCTAATATTTGACTTTTTGGATTCCAATATTATGATATTCGGATTCCAATATATGTGATTTTGGATTCCAATATATGTGATTTCGATTCCAATATATGCGATTTTGGATTCCAATATGTGAGATTTTGGAGTCCAGATAATTCAAATATTTAACATTTTGGAATCCTAAACTAGTAATTTGGGATTCCAATATTGGCTATATTTTTTAGTTTCTCGGATTGGAATAAGTCCAGATTTAGTGAAATAAGCCTTTTTGTATCTTTTTCCAGAGTTGATGTCCAATTCATCCTGGGATGTGTAGAGTTTTGTTGGTAACAAAGGAAAACAAGAACTTGGTTGTGGTTGGCTTGGTTGCAAGAAATAGCTGAGACATTATAGTAGGAAATAACAAAGCAAATCACTGGTTTTCTGTGTGGTCCCTCTAAATTTTAATAGCATAACACTTCACCAAAATGTAAGGTATCCAACCCATCATACGGGTAAAAACTTGGCTTTTAGAAAATCTTGGGAAAGAAGAAGTCCAACAACAAGTTTCGATCAACAAGTGACAGATCATCCAAATTATGGGAAGTCAACATTTTAAACATAGTAAACAAGAAAAGAGAATTCCAATACGAATCCAATAAGCGCAAAAATAGACAAAACGATTGAGAAATATCGTTGGAGACGCATCACATTCTTCCGAGTTGCTTTGTGTAATTTTTGGGTGCATACAGTTCCCCCAACATTTTCCACACCCATGAACTTCTCCTCCCTCAATATCCTTCTTCATCACCCCTCTCCTTCATCTACTATTTATCTCCCTCGTGTTTAACTTTTTCGGTGCATCTCCTTTAGCATTTGCATCACATGATTGCTAATTGTAGACTTAAACTACTCTTTGTTCGGGTCAAATTTCATGTAGGGAATTCTTATAATCCCACAACAATGATAAATAAAAAGTAATAAGACTTAACAAAACATCAAGAGAAAAGACCAACAAACAGAACCCTAACAAAGCCAAGTTCCAAAAATTATCATTGCAACTTGCGGTTGTGAAGTGACCATGACTCGTATTGATTTCCTATTTCTTGCTTCCTTTCGTTTCAGGACAGTGTTCAAACGTAACTACTCGCGTCAATGGCGTACAAAGCTGCAAATTGTGTGTGTAACTCCAAATCTTTCTCTGTACTTAATTCTGTACTTTGTAAGTTTGTTTATCTGTATCCTAGTCAGAGCCACGTAGATATTTTGTTTATATCTATCCTAGTCAGGGCCACGGAGATATTTTGTTTATGTCTATCCTAGTCAGAGCCACGGAGATATTCTTTAACCTAATCCGAGTCAGAGCCACCGCTGTTTTCTGTAAACATAAATACGATAAAGTCGCTGCTCTCAACTGCTTCGACTACATTTTTGTAATCTTAGAAACACGGTCATCGATTCTTTTGTACATCTTCTGCAAAAGGACGCATAATTTGGTTGTAAAGACTTTACCTCTTCTCATCAACTTAAATTGTAATGTTCGACGAGGTTGGTACCTCAGTACTTGTGGCTCTTTCTTAACAGATTTCAATATGGGATCATTTTAGCTGTAAAACTAAAATGAAATGATTCACTTTGTTAATGTTATATAATGGAATATCTTATTTTTCCGTTATAAAATGTATCATCCTATTGACAAACAGTATCACACTCTTAATATTTTCCTATAATATCTTATGGAGTTCTACGGCTATGTTTTGCCAAATAGTATCCAGTAGAAAAGCATATAGTTACAACTACGAAGGGGACCACCTACCATTGCAAAACCGGTTATATGATGAGCTCTACTTAACTATCATATGATTGTATACATGGCATAATTCACAAAGATGAAGGGGTTCAAACGATAAATGGATGTTCTGGATGACGAATGTGAGGTGCCATCATTTTATGCTTTTTGGTGCCATGAATCTGCCATCACCCAAAATTGGTTGAGCTCTAAAAAAAGATCTTTAGACATATCAAGTTTGAGGCAAATGTATAAGATGTCATTTTTAGTTCGAAAGTGCTATATCAAAGTGTCCCTATAGAAGAAGATGTACACAAACGAATCCATCAAAAAAGTGTACTGAAAGTAAAATGCAGCATACTAGAAAATGAAACCTCAAAATATGCATGTTTCTACTATCCTTTTCTTATTTGGAAGTATTAGAAGAGTAGTTATAAATACAAATGTTGTGGTGCTTGTAACTTTGAGAGCAATGAATGAAAAAGAAATGTTTTTTTTTTTCGTTGACACCAAAAACTGAGAAATAGTTGAATTTTTTAAAATGTAAAGTGAAAACAATAGAAAATTTGGGATTTTTTCATGTATCTCTTGTTCATTCGACCCTATATTATGACCTAATATTTCTTCTCTACATGAAAGAAAGAATAAATGTGGAAAAATATTTCTATTTACAAAATAAAAAGACAATTTGATCATACCATAACACATATAGGAGTCAACAACATATATTATATTATTAAATTGTTATAAAAAGGATGGACAACAATGGGAACTTCCCAAATTCATAGATATTGGGTTAATGTCAAGTGATATGGGAGTCTAATTTAAAATATTGTTTCCTTTTTTTGTTTCCATTATTAGAAGTTATTAACACATAATAACAATATCAAATAATATGTGAAAAAAAAAAGTAGAAAAAATCATTAAAAGGAACACTACTTTCATACATTTACATGACTATTTAATAATAATTAGTCTATCTACCAATAAGGCCTTTTATGAAAAGGGGGAATCGAGTATTCAGGTCTATATAAGTATATTTTAATCTACATGTTAATAATATTAAATTAATTAATCTAGATATAGGTCATATTTCTAAGTTTCCTAACCTCAAATTGAACTAAGTAAAAGAGATTCATCCATTTCCCACACAGTTAAGTTATTTTTCGGTGTAATAATTTAGTGAACCTACTTATTGATTTAATCATTTACCTATTTTTCCTAGGTCACCTTATTCCAAATCAAGTCTTCTATTGCAAAGCCCTAGGGTTTTCTCTTTCAATATGCCTTAAGCATTTCTCTTTGCTAATACTATTATAGGATCATCTACTAATCTTTGTTAAGGGAAAGCTTTGCATGATTACTCTCATCCTAATACCACCCCATTTATTGAGGAGGATATAAAATAATTTACAACCTTTCTAAATCAATATCCTCAACATATTGATACACTCTTCTGCATAGCTTGGGATGAAGAGAATTTATTGGATGTACCTAAAATCCATATGTTTGATATTCCTAAATCTACTTCTCCCATCACTACATCTATGAGGGTATATGTGATCACAAGAAACATATTTACTCCTTTATTGTTTCTTTCTTAAGCTATGCTTATAATAATCCACTTCTTATCGATGTTGTTCTTATAAGCCTTAAGCATTATGCTTTACAATGGTTTCTCTATTTACTAGATCAATTTGAAAGGTTTTTAAATCCATTGGAAAAGAAATTTATTTCCAATTTATCCATTAATATTAGTGATAAGGTTTCCTATCATCCAATGACTAAAACAAAAATTCTAATGAACCATTAAGTGACTACGTCTTGCAATATAACACCATGATTTCTGAAATAAGTAATTATTTTTAGATAATGAGCTTCAAATCTATATACTCATAATCAATATAAACTTTGCATGAATCTGTTACTTGTTTATTTTGACAATTTACATCCACATTGTTTCTCTGAGTCTTAAATATTAAAGGTTGTGTGCACTTTGGTTGTCTAGCTGGCATAGTTCTCTGGGTGGGAGTTTCCTCGCATGCCCTCCTATGATTTTATTTTCATATGCTCCCTTCCACTTTCCTTCCCCATTCCTCTATCTCTTTCATTTCCCCTATGCACACTTCTTGTGTATCCACCTTTTTCCCAACAGTTCATGCACCTTGTGCACGTGCCTTGGACTTACTTCCAAAAATTAGTTAAGTCCCTGGCATACTTGCATGCCCCTTACCTCACTACCACGTATCACCTTCTAGATGCTCACGCACTTCCTACGTACTAATATCCTATAAGTATGATCACGTTTCTCCCATGCACGTTACTTTGCACACCTTCTCTTTGCTTTATTCTTCTGCACTTCTCCCTTTCGCACAAATTTGTGCCTTCTTTTGCACCAGTTATTATGTAACTTGACAGTCAATCAGAATGATTTTATCACACGCAACCTATCAAAGTGTGCCAATATGGCACCAAATCCTTCCAACTAACTGAGGCATGACACATGGCAAAAAACAACAGAATATATGAATAGTCATTCGATCCTCCAACCAGTATGCATGCGCCATGTGTCCTTCTGACCAGTAGATTTCAAATCACCATAAATTTTTCTACAGGGCTCTGACACCTACGTGCCTTTTCTTGTTTGAAATCTGCTGACGTGGGCTACACTCCAGATCACCCAAGATTAAATGTTGGTGGGATTAGGTAGGTGATAAGTAGGAAAGCGTCCCTTCACACCATTAATGTAGGATTTGATCCCTTCAACAACCTGATTTGATTCAAATCTCACCTCCTTCCTTCTCCTAAATGTTAAACAATCATGGGGAAGTACATTCGATAGATTTATAGGCCGATTTGTAGGAATTCATTGTGGGTTGTTGGTGGTTGAAGATTCAAATATGATTTTCCCTCCATTCTCCTCCTCTTCTCTCCCTCACTTTTCTATAAATGTAAGAGCATTTCTCATTGTAAAGGGTTGGAATCTTTTAGTTTGGATAGGTATTACTTTGCATTTCAAGTTACAAACCTTTAGGTCTGGTCTTTACATGTGGATATTGGCCTTGTATGTCATTGTAATAGAATTTACATTATTCGAAGTAATAGAAGCATTGTGTTGTGCCTACCTTATTCCTAAACCTTTTTTTATTCTTCTTCCTTGCCTTTCCCTTACGTTGTGTGCTTGGTGTGCCTTCTCAAATCCCCTATAGCTCCTTTTCTAATTGTGTCCTATGAAAACGACTATGTGACTACAGTATAGTCTATGTTACGAGTGTCTATCCTTCCTCCACGCATCTTCCTTTGTTTTCATTCAAAACAAATCATGTTCATCCCATTTTATTTTTGGTGCTATCGCCCCCCTTAGATTAGTGTTTCCATTTCCCCATATCCTTCTATCCCTTTTCCCTTGGCATGTTTAGCTTACGATATCTATTTAAGTATTAGGAGTAGTAGTAGCAGTATATATAGGTAGAGGATCCAGCCTTCTCTAGATGTCTCTATCAAGCACGTAAGGTCCCACAACTTGGAGACAATCCCATTGTTTCCTCAAAAACCAACTTTAACTTGATCTAGGATGGGTACAAATTTTACCTTCAATAGTTTTTGGAATGCCTGATATGACCATCCTTGAAAAGCTTAAATTTCATCGTCACTAAGTGTTAGTGTGTGACTTAGTGATTTTAAGCCTTTGGAGGCTCATTTCAACACATCTGACGACTCCCAACACTTATATTATTTTTAGCAATCTGTGTACCTTTTTCATGAGAAGGATACATACAAGACAAATCGATGTGGGTGAAGAATCTTGTGAGTATCTCTAGCTTTCTCCAATAAGTACATGTAGTAGAACACCTATGCGCACATCTCCATCTCCAACGTGTAACATAATTTCCACTCCTCTGCTCTGTAGACCTACAGAACTGATCATGGAGGCTTCACCACCTTCGAGAAACTTTTCCAACTTTGCTGGCGGAAGTCCTCTTTTTCTTAGTGCACAACATGATATGCCAGTAGTTGCGCTCAAAATTATTTCATACTTCACTTGTGAGAATCAAGTCACCCATGTTGAACACATTTTGGATGTCACCAATGTGTGCTCTTTCAACTTAGTCACACATCATGATGTGGCAGTAAGGCTGTTTGCGGCTTGGCTTAAGGGGAAAGCACTTCAAAAGTATAAAATCTTGAGACCTACATCTATTACTACCTAGAATGAGCTTGGATCAAGTCTTTGCAACTACTTTGAAGATTATTTAGATTACCTTTCCTTGGTGGATAAGTTGAAAACAACAAAAAGAGCTCCCAATGAGTAGATTATTGATTTTAATATCAAGTTTTAGAAGACTTGGGAAAGAATCAATCAAGTGGTAAGGCCTACAGCCAAACATGTTTTCTTGTATTATCTAAGGAGTATGAATAGTTATATCTCAGTCATGATCCAATCCATGGGGGGGTAGAACCTTACCTGTTGCTTATGTAATATCACAATAAGGGAAGAATACAGTCTTATTCAAGTAGGAAAGTTAGCCCCTAGACCACCTGCACCCTTATTCCCATAAATACCTCACTCACCTCATCCTTTGATTGATCATGTTCCTAAGGAGAGCACTCAACCCACTTCATCCACATCTTATTCTCCCGCACAACAAACGGAGGATGAAGAAATGAAATAATTGATTAGAAACATATCCAATAAAATCATATTGTTAGAGAAGAAACATGTGCAAGAGTTCATAAATAATTCTAATCAAGGATATAACAATAGCCATCAACCCTTAAGAAATCAATATGTAAATAAAAGATATGGGAATAACCAAAAAAATAATAGACGATATGTTGATGTGCATCTCCCATTACAAGTAGTTCCTCCTACACAGCCTCTTCCAGTGCCCAACAAAATCAAAACACTATCTCTAGTTCAGAACAATATGGATCAAGAGACAAAATAGTGTTTTCCTTTTAATATGCCTCATAGTAAGAATCACTACACCAATGTTGTATGCAAGTAGGATTACATGATTCAAGCCGCTTATAGCTATGAACCTTCCACACACACAAACAAGCCTGAGAATCAATAAATGTCAGTAGTTGTTAAAGCCAACCTTATGTTCTTTAATGTTAAATACTTATGTGCAGTTAATAAAGCTATAAATGACACAAATAGACTGCATGCCCAAGTTGCCGATAGCATAAGGTACAATAAATGAATTCTCAAGTATGATGTACAACCTTCCATTCCTGCAACATAGGGCGATCCTCAAAAGAAACGTGATGTATCAAAGCCACCCAATAGTCATGGCATGAAAAATATTGGGCACTAGATTCTGAAAAATGCTCAAACCAAAGTCACGTGCACTCCTCCTTTAAGAATTCAAGCCTCTATACAAGCTAAGGCCCCTTCTTTTATGCCTGAACAATCAAGAAAATATGTTGTTGTACCTCAAATTCATAAGTCAATGGGCCTTCCATTCAATATTGTGGACTAGATGAAGAATAAAAATGTAAATGTCACAATGTGGGATCCTCTGGCCATTCGATCTCGGCACCACTTGATGCATGAAGCTCTGATGCAACTATTTCGCATAGACTCACTTTTTTAAAAACCTCATACTACTATCAATATTTGTAAAATAGAGGTGATGCAAGTAAGTGAGGTTGTTAAAACCCCACCCTTATATATGTCCTTGATCATAGGTAAACACCTTAGACACAATTGTATGATTGACTCAGGAGCTAGTACTTCTATCATGCCTAAGAAAATTGTTGATGTCCTAGGTCTTCAGTATAGCCCCATGTCTAAAGGAGTCTTGCAAATCGATGGATCAATTGTCATAACTCTAGGATTCATCAAGTATCTTGAGTTAAACCTCCATGCATGTCCAAGCCTCATAATAACTCAAGATGTGTTAATCATTGACCTACGTCATTTATTTACCTTTATGCCTATCTAGAGACTTCAATGCTAAAGTGGGTGGTTACTTGTCTTCTGATTGGTCTCATATGTTGCTAAGAACAAGGTATGGTATCAGGTAAACCATACAAGTTGAATCAATATTTTCCTATCATGTTGAGTCATATGACACATCCCCTCTTCAAGCTAATTGTATAATACAAGAAGGCCAAAAACAAGTTTCAAGTTATGAGGAAAAACCTATTCCCCCTCCTATACCTTATTTATTGCTAGATGAGTGGATAGAGAGGGATTAAAAAATTTATCCATATTCTGACAGAGTTTTAATCCTTTGAAACTGGGCTTGGTAATTATTTCATCCTTCAAGAAGAAGTTTTTCTGCCACACGAGCTCAAGAAAAATGAAGAAAATTTCAGTCTATAGAATTTAGACTTTGATGGTTCCAGAAGTAGGAATGGAGTAGACACATTCATTGTTCTCATTTCTCCTAAGGATGAGAAATTATTCTTCATGCATAGGTTACAGTTTGCATGCTCTAACAACATAGAAGAATATGAAGCGTTGGTACATGGTCTTCTCATTACTAAAAAATAAAAGATCAAGGCACTGCAAATTTTTGGGGACATAGAACTGGTCATCAACCAAGTCACAAACAAGTGTGTGGTGAAGAATAAGATTCTCAAATCTTATAAACATAGAGATTAGGACCTTCTTGAGAGCTTTGATGCTCTGAATCTGTATGTGGTGCCAAGAAAAATGAACACAGAAGTAGATCACATGGCCGTGCTTGGTTCACAGTTTTCACTTGTTGAGGATCTTATCAAAGGAAATGTGCAACATATCAAGATGGTGATTAGGCCATCTATTCCAGACATCAATACTAGTTGGCAAGTTTTTGATAGCGATGCAAAAAATGTCTTATTCATCCAAAATGAATTTGAGTTCTCTTCAAGCATGTAGGTTGACTTGCATGAAATCTATGGTGACCAAATGATTTAACTTAAGAAAAATAAGCCACCTAAAGGGTTGGTCTACTTAGAAAAAAAATTTATCCTTGATGATGAGTTCAAGGGTGAAGAAAAGTATATACGTGTGGTGTAAGAGGACTACTCCCTAGTTACTGTTACATGCGGCAAGGAGTTGTTGAGTAAATCTTTTGTGCGCATGATGAAAAATAGGATTTCATCTCTCTGTGCCAAAAATACAATGATATTTTCTCAAGGTAATATGAAGACCTCAAATGATTTGATCCAAGTGTTTCTCAACTCTCCATTAACCTTGATCCTAGTATTATACCTATTAGACGAAAGAAAAGGATAGTTAATCCAAGGATAGATCCCCTCATGAGAAAAGAGTTGTCTAAACTCATTGAGGTGAGGAAAATACTTCCAATAAATTACTCTACTTGGGTTGTGAATCTTGTTTCAGTACGTAAAAAGAATGGTGAAATCATACTCTACATCGATTTCAAAGATTTTAATAAGGAATCTTTGAAGGAACACTATCCTTTACCTTATATGGATTAGATTTTGTAGATTGTGGCTAGCGCGAAAATATTTTCCATGCTAGATAGCTATTCTGGTTTCAATTAGATCATGGTCAGAGAAAAGGATCAATTCAAAACAACATTTACAACTAAGTGGGGAGCTTATGTGTATCAGAAAATGCCCTTTGTTCTGTCAAATGCCGGTGTAACCTTCCAACAGGCCATGAACATTACCTTCAAAGGAAATTTCAATGAGTTCATCTTGGTTTACCTCGATGACATAACTATCTTCTGAAAGTAGAGCATGAATCATATGTCACATCAAGAGATAGTATTTGAGAGATGTAGAGAATTTGGGGTGTCTCTTAACTCCAAGAAGTATAAATTTGTTGTGGTGCATGGAAATATTCTGGGCCATGTTCAGGGTTCACTTTAAGAGACCTCTTAGAAATTAGAGGTGGAAATGCCCTAGCAAATATCCCCATAGCTAGTTTCATTGTAAACGTAAATTTATTGGGGTTTGTGCACAAATTTTTCACCTGAAAGAAGCTTTCATCTTCAAGTCATGTGATAGAAAGTTTACAGATGTGGGACAAGAGATTTGTTGTCATGCAACATTGGACATCACCCTCACTAACACACGACAACAAGGTTATTATCACATGACAATAAGTTTGTTGTCACATAACAACAACCTTGCTGATGCATGACAACAGGTTTGTTGTCATATGATAGCAAATCTTATACTACACATCTATAGCCTCCACCATCTTGTCACACATCAAAAAAATCTCCTTGTCACGCGTCAACAAAATCTCTGTCGTGCATCTGAAACCTCTGCCCTCCTATCGCGTGTCAAAAATCTCTCCTTATTGTGTGTCAACAAACTCTTTGTCATGCATCTGTAGCCTATGACCTCCTATCACGCATAAAAAAATCTCCTTATCACACCTCAAAAAATGCTCCTTTTCACATGTTAATAAACTCTCCTTTTCGTGTGTCAATAAACTCTTTGTCATGCGTCTAGAGCCTCTACCCTCTTGTCACGCGTCAACAAAATCTCCTTCTCACACGTCATAAAAAAATCTTTGTCATGCATTAGTGGAAATTTCCTGTCATGCGTCTGAGAACAATACTTATCGTCCAACTGAAAATATGATGAATATCTATAGAACTATACTTTGTGTACTTGCCTCTGTTGCTTCACAAGTTTACTATACTTGATAATAGATATGCCCTCAGGTGGTATGAGTGAGCTAGTAGTTTTCTACCTGGCGAATAATATAGGATTATATAGGGGATATATTCAATGGTAGGAAAATCCTACCCATAAAAAAATTAAACTGTAATTGTTAGGCAAATAGGTCACTGACCCGTGCCAAAAAAATTAGCCTTTTCAAATTTTTCAAAATGGAATATTCGTCATATTACGAATATTCACCACTAAAAAATTCCTTGGCCATGTTGTCTTAAAAAATGGTATTTCCATTGATCCTGAACACGTTTCTACAATCCTTTCTCTATCCGTATCGATGCAAAAGAAAGCCTTACAGTCTAACCTAGGTAAAATAAACTTTGTTAGGAGCTTCATCCCTAATTTTGCAGGACTGATAAGTCCCATCACCCTAATGCTCTGAAAATACACTTCCTTCAAAAGGGAAGCAAAAGGAAAGGATAAATTCAACAAGATCAAGAAGGAAATTGATTTCATGCCAACACTCATCAATCCATATTATTCCAAGGATTTCATACATTATGCTTATGCAGATGATGTGAGAGTTGTTGTTGTCCTGATGCAATAAAATTAAAAAGGACTGGAGCATCCAATGGATTTCTTCAATTAAATGATGAAGGATTATGAATTGAAATATATTAACTCAAAAAAAATGGGTCTATGCCATCATGTGTGCCCTCAAAAATTTCAAAAGTATGGTCACCACAAATCATGTTAAGGTGTTATTTTCACACTTAGGTATGAGAGAATTTTTCATGGGGGCAGTAATAAGTAAGAAGAGACTATCGAAGACATAAATTTTCAACACGCTCTATAAACAGATTGCTGAAGATGTGTGGTATGATCGAGAGACTTCATTATTCCTCGATGAAGAAATCTCATGTGATGAGGCTAAATAGATTGCACGCCCTAGCGTGCACAGTTGGATTAAGGACATGATCACATTTCTTTCCACTTGAGCGTATCCTCTTGGTTTGAACAAAGTGAAGATGTAACATCAAAGGTGTACTGATGGCATGCAAATTGATGGAGTGTTAGTAGAATTTCATGAAGGATTATTTGGTGGACTCTTCTTTGACAAGGTGACAGTGATAAAGATCATCAAGTTAGGATACTTTTAAACTACCCTATTTGCAGATGTGCACAGGTGGGTCAATAAATGTAAAGAATGTGATTTATTTATAGGGAAGAAGAAACTGAAAAACACTTCCCATCCAACCAATCTAAGTAGATCACCCTTTTGTGCAATGGGGTCTTGACTTCATAGGCATGATCAATTATCCTTCGAGCATTGGGAATAAGTGTGTGTTGATGGCTATAAACTACTTCACGAGATGGACATAAGTTGTCACACTCAAAGAATCAACTAAGCCAATCAACCTTGACTTTCTTAAGGGCATTGTAACAAGGTTTGACATTCATCAAACCCTTATCTCTAATAATGCAAAGGCCTTCCTAGGTACAAAAAATTATGATTGGGTGCTAAGCCTTGGAATTTAATTTAATACTTTGTCCAACCATTACCCCCAATGTAATGGCTTGGTAGAATGAACAAAAAAAAAAACTAATCAGAATCATGAAGCAGACAATGAATGTTAACTAGAGGAAATGGCACACAAAGGTCTCATACGCATTGTGGGAAGACAATATCACAATGAAAAAATAACTAGGTGCTTCACCATACAAACTTTTTTATGGAAATGAAGCTTGAATTCCTTTATTTCTTGAATTTCCTTCACTAGATCTTTCCCAATAGCTGGATTTTGAGGGTGAGGATCAGACAGAAAATCAAATTGCAGAGCTGATTGAACTTAAAGAATTAAATAACTCTACCATAATGAAGCTATAACAACATCAATAATCAAAAAATAAGTGGTTCGATAGAAAGGCTAGGCCTAAAGCCTTCAAATTTTGTGACTTATTCTTAAAGTGGGATGCTAACAGAGCCAAACGAGGGTGTCATTTAAAGTTTGATGCAATTTGGAGTAGCCCATACATTATTAGTTTTTATAAGGAGGCTTACTCTTTTGAGTTGTCTCATCTTAATGGAGGCATGCTATCAATCCTAGTTAACTAGATTTATCTCAAACCCTTCCATTAAATCTTTTGTATCATTGTAGATATTAGTGTAGTTTCAATTCCTCTAAGTATGTTATACACACATTGTTTTGTTTGTACATAGTTATTTCTCTTGCGAGCTCCTTGTACACACTCTTCTTTTGATTATAGGATGCCAATTATCTTCCAACATTTTTCAACAGTTTTGCAAGATTTAGGATAGAGTTCATAAAAGAATTTCAAACGAATTCATGGGGTAGTTCTTCAAGTTACAGAGAAGAATTTCATATTTTCATGTTGACTCCATGCCCAATGGATGCTCCAGGCTATTGATATCCTTTATTTAGTAAGAAGATGGCCCTGAAAGTCACCAAATTGTTGCCCAAAATAACTCCTCCAGTTATTTTTAAAACTTTCATCCCCATTCTAGCTCTGTGTCTAAAATATTGTAGGTTTTGTGTACTTTGGTTATCTCCTTGTCACAGTTCTTTAGGTTACAGTTTCCTCGTGTACCCTCACGCACTTTACTTTTCATACACACCATTCCAATTTCCTTCCCCATTCCTCTATCTCTTCCATTTCCCCTACACACACTCCTTGAGTATCCGCCTTCTTCCTAGAATTTCATCCACCCTACGCGCACACCTTGGACTTACGTCCCAAAACTAGTTAAGTACCTAGCACTCTTGGATGCCCCTTTCCTCATTTTCATGCATCACCTTCAAGATTTTCATGCCCTGCCTACATACTTATCTCCTATAAGTATGATCTCGTTTCTTTAGTGCGTGTTACTTTTCTCACCTTCTCTTTGCTTTCTTCTTCCATGCTTCTACCTTTCGTGCCTTCTTTTGCACCAGGTACTATGCCATGTCGCAGCCTATCAGAATGAGTGTATCACACACAACCTATCAAAGCATGCCTACAAGGCACTAAATCCTTGCAACCAACCAAGGAGCGACACATGGCATAAAATGACATAATATATGAAAATTCAGCCAATCCTCCATCCAGTATGTGTGCGCCATGTGTCCTTCTAACCTATAGACTTCGGACCACCATAACTTATATTACAAGGCTCTGACACCTACGTACCTAGGCTTGTTTGAAATGCGCAAACATGGGCTACACTCAAGATCACTCAAGATTAAATTTCAGTGGGATTAGGTAGGTGAGAAGTAGGAAAACATCCCTCACACCATTAATGTAAGACCTGATCGCTCCAACCACCTGATTTAACTCAGATCTCACCTCCTTCCTTCTCTTGTATGGAAAATAGTCACAAGGAAGAACATTTTATAAATTTATAGATGGATTTACAAGTATTCATTGCAGGTTATTAGTCGTTGAAGATTCAAATATGATTTTCTTTCCTTTTTCCTCCTCTTCTCTCCCTCAAATTTTTCTATAAATGTAAGAGCATTGCTCATTGTAAAGGGTTGGAATCTTTTAGTTTGGATAGGTATTGCTTTGCATTTTGAGTTACAAACCTTTATATCATGTCTTTACATGTGGATATCGACCTCATATGTCATTTTAATAGATTGTACATTTATTGAAGTAATAGAAGCATTATTTTGTGGCTACCTTCTACCTTAACCTATTTTTATTCTTCTTCCTTTCCTTTCCCTTATGTTGTGTAAAGTTGTTGTGCCTTCTCCCATCTCCTACATCTCATTTTCTTATTGTGTCTCATGAAAATGACTATGTTACTTCGTTCTGGTCTGTGCTACACATAACCTTGCCTTCGTTTCTAGATACTCCTTAAAAATTATGCTAAAAAGGTTCCATGTTCAAGTGATTTTCTTTTAGTGTGACACGGTAATCCCTAGATGAATGTATTAGAATAAAACTTGACTTAGCTATTCCTTTTATCACAGGTAATCCCTTGGCATGTTTCAAACATGATAGGAGGTATCTGAAATCCTAACATTAGGTGTAAGCCCCACAAAATGTCAAAATTGTAGGTAAAGCTGAATCGGCCTTTTTCTTTGTCAGATCTAAGCTCTAACTAACTTTAGTACTTGAAGGTCCCAAAACTTGGTTAATGAGATTCATCTAAACATTGTTTGGCATTCATCACATTTTCGAACCTAATCATTATGACGGCTGATTTTTAGCTCCAACGGTAATATTTACTCCTTCATGCATCTCAGTCCCACTAGAACTTGTTCACCTTCTCTAGTTTCAACTCCTTGTCACTCATTGACATATGAGCTACATGAGAAACATCTATAGTGTTGAAAATTTTACCACTTTTCAAAGACAACTGAAGGATGCCTTCATACCTTGAATAGACAATCACGGAATGTTTTTTAAAAGGTTCATGCCACCAAACCTTTCCAACATAGCTTGAAACAATACAGTACCACTTATCTGGGGCATAATCATACTTAATGGAAGGAAATGGAGTTTGATCAATCCTATGAGGTGAATAAAATTGGGTTGGTTGAGCATGAATGAATACGCATGTAGATTATAAATGGACAAATTGATTCGTCATTTGATAACGTGCATTCGATTGAAGTTGAGAAGCAAACCTAAGGACTAGGTAATTACTTGCATTAAGGGATAACCTTAGATTACACTATTAAAAAATTGGTCTTTACACCTTAGAATAAGGTTTTCAAACATACAATGTGGAAGTGATTTGAAGATGGAATGAGGAACTTAGTTGAGTGGAGAACCATGTACCATCTTGCAAACCCCACTTTCGTATTGCATTCACTTCCTAGCTCTTAGATAAAGTAAGAGCCTAAAATAGAGACTAGATGTTTATCGAGCAATTATGGGCAAAAATTGGTGTCAGGAGAATGTGTAGGTAAGGTATCCTCTTGGGTATGAACTAGATGACTTAAATCCATTATTCAAGAGGTTTGGAATTACGCCTATTCCAATAGTACTGTGAGACTTTGCGAATGTGGACGCATAGCCTAGGAATATACATTGAGCCATATACCTGTCAAATCAGGGTGAAAATGGTTTGAAAAATTCTACTTCACATTGTCATGTTTTCCTCAAATTTATGGGGGTTTCTCTCGTTTGGATCTTCGTGAAAATGAAAAGTAAACTTGTGAGTATGTAATTTCATCTTTAAATAGGGAATACCATAAAAAATAAGAACCATCCATTTATTTAAGCATACTCAACTTCATGGGGTAAGCAAACGCCAAAAGAAAGATGATTTTTTTAGATCATTTGGTCCAATTTTGAGGCAATTTGGATTAGTGCATCTTGGTAGATCTGAGGAGAAATTTTGAATTATATGAAAAATTTGGCACACTATAAAAAATGAATGAGATAGTTAATTAGGTAGTTTAAACACTCTTATTAAATTCTCTCTCATGGGGAAGCCACATTCCGAGTTTTAGGTCCATCGGAGACGGGGTTTGCAAGTAACAAGAAAACGAGTGTTTTGACCATGCTGGATGCCTGGTTTTTCTTGAATGGTATGTCAGTCATGAAATAAATGGATGCTTCTTGAAAATCATGTAGAAACATGGATAAATGGATAATTTCTTAGCCATGTTGGTTTTTAAAGGTCTTGATACAATTTCAAATAGATATTCCCCCCATTTTCCTTTTTTTTAATTCAAATGTTGAGCATAGTTGACTAACCATGGTTGGGATGTGCTAGATGTCACACCTAAGATAATGGTACATAGGGAAAAAAAGGACAACATATCCTCAAAAATATGCCATTGGTACCTTCATCATGAAAAGGGGGCAAGAGGTTTTGAGTTTGTGTGGTTGAAAAACACATGTTTAACCACCCACGTTATCACTTAAGCTTGGCCCATTTTTTTGTCTGCCATGTACATTTGGAAAATAGAAAAAGGGATGCCAATACCTTCAAAGGTAGCCAAGGATATGCATGTCATCAGGAATGGGAAAAACTTAAAAAGTGAATTGTTCATGTTTTCTAACCACCCTGGTTGTCACTTAAGTGACACAAGTTATATTTATAATTCAATTACGCAGTTTGGTCTATCCCATGTCCCTAAATTAACTCAGTTAGAGAGATAAAATGGAGATCAAGATCTCAAAGATGTACTCCTTTCATTTTTAGAACTCACTCTCATCATTACACTATTATAGTATGTATTTACCTTATGTCATTTTCACCTAGGTACTTTATTTACCTTTATTGTAGTTATCTTCACCCACTTATGTGTGTGGATATTTCTTTTATCTTATTTAGATATTAGGAAGATATTATCTAGTTGTTAGGTATAGATCTTTCCTTGATCTATGGTATTGACTAGATATTTGATGACTAGTTATTTCCTTGATATATGGTATTGAATAAATCCTTGGTGAATAGTTCTTTCCTAAATATATGGGCTTGACTATTTCTTTGATGACTACTTATTTCCTTGATTTATGGCTTGATCTACTACATTGACATTTTAATTGTATTTCATTGAGTTCCATAATAATATATGATATTGTTCCTCATTTTTTTGCAAATTTATATGTAAATTTATTCTGGCGAATTACTTTCATGTCTTATTGATCGTTGTGTTTGATTAGCATCTGAGCTCTTAGCTTGGTATGATCTAGTTATCATTCCTTTTATACAGTGCTAAAAATATCATGTTGGAGTAATTTTTTTTCCTGAGATCTTCCCTTGATGTCTCCTAGGCCAAACTTGTATATTTTTGAGTGGGAAAAAACCAAGGAATCCAATTCCACAATCTTTAGGACTTGGTTTTTCCTTCTCTTTTAATTTAACCCCTTTTTCAATTCTGGTTATGGGTGGTTCCCGAAAGTTCAAACTACCACTGAATAAAAATGTGCCTTTTTTCCAACTCAACCTATAAAACATGTTTAAGGTCCCATTTTTCTTGTAATTATTATTTTTAACTCCCATAATCCTCATTTGAATCTTCACGAAGATCGAAGATCTTTATCTACACTACTGGGAAAATATCTACAAATCTACTTGTCATAATCACTTGAAACCTTTTCCACAATGAAGTAGAAACACTTAGATTTATAATTCCTATATTTTGATTTTTAAACACCTCTAGAGCATCCCAAAGCATCAGAAACCTATAAAGTATTTTTTCAGAAAAGATAATCCCCATCACTGGCTAACAATAGCCTGGTTTTGAGATGATTTTCCCAAGATTCCAAAAGTTTCCAATAACTTCCTAAATCACTTTAGTGCATCTTATAGATCCCCTATACAAATTTAGGTGGGATGTTCCTCAATATTCATCTTTCAAATGGTGTCCACCAGTGTGAAAAGCTTGAAAATAGGCCTTTTTGGGCCTCTAGGAAAAATTCCACATGTTAAGTGGAATTCTCGCCATGGCATTTGTTTTCAAAAAGGTAGTTCATTCAGATCACAAATTGACAGAGCTCCTATTTTTGTTCACTTGACTCTTTCCAAGGATCGTGAACTATACAAGAGTTCTACATCTTCACTCAGGCTTGAGAAACCTGAAATTTCAGCCATCAGATATGATCAACCTAACAAACATTTTGATGTTCCTTTACACGTACCCATTGTGCATTTTTCACTAAGTCATATGCAAAAATATTCTTCGTCCATCCATGTTGATTTGGGGTAGATATCTGATCACTCGTGGCAGCAACATAGACATTCGTTGAGAGGACTCCATAGGTGTGGCTCCTCCACCGTTAGGCCTCTTTATCCAATTTCTATACCTTCTTCATTATAATTATCCTTATTTTGAGCATTTTGTTTTAGTAGGTGTAGTGTATCTCTCTTTTTTTTAGAGATTTTGTATCTATTTTTTTGACACTTTTAGCATGTTGACAATCTCTCTTGTGGGATAGCTATTCTAGTGTAGCCCATTATTAGTTTTTCAGTGTTCAAATGGTTTTTTTGAAAACTAATACAAATTTGTAGCGTCACTCCACCCATTCAAAAATATGGGAGGGTGTGGTGTTGATCTGTAGCTTCTTCAGGTTTTGTGTTCTTGCCTTGTTACCTTGGTTTTTCTAGGATCGTGACACTCTTAATTTTGTGTTGATTGCCTAGTTGCTTTGGTTATTTTTCTTGGATCACAATCACATCTATTCGTAGTAGTTGACCGAATTATTTTTGCTGTCTTTTTAAACTTTCGACATCACTCCGTTGACAATCTCCTTGGATAGAGATATTCTTGTGAAGCCTAGTCCAAGTTATTTTTGAGTTTTTATGATCGAGATCTTTGGATTTAAACCACAATTTGTGCACACCAAAACTTCTTCAAGCATTTTACAAGTTTTTTGAGCCAAGCTTCTTAGGATGCCTTGCAGCGGTTTTTTTCTCTCTCTACTTTGTTGTTATTGGTTTTGGGTACCTTGCGGCATCCCTTTTTTCTAGTTATTGTACATGAGTACCTCATTAGGCCTAGTTGTCGGGACTCATAATGTGGACATGCCACTTCTATTTTGGCCCCTAGCTTCACTTGAGGGGGGTGTTAGACAAGGTATTTAGCTTAGATCATGTTCACCTAGGTAACTTTTATTTACCTTTATTGTATTTATCTCACCCACTTATGTGTGTGGATATTTCTTTTATCTTATTTCTGATATTAGGAATGATATTATCTAGTTGATCTTGGTTAGCATCTATATAATTAAATGTTCTTTCCTTGATCTATGGTATTGACTAGATCCTTGGATGAATAGTTCTCTCCTAAATCTATGGATCTTGACTAGTTCTTTGATGACTAGTTCTTTCCTTGATTTATGGCTTGATCTACAACCTTGACTAGTTCTTAGATTGTTATTCCTTGCTCATATGATAAACAAAAATCCATTCTTTATTGTATTGTGGTTGAGTTCCATAATAATATATGATATTGTTGCTCATTATATTTGCTAAGTTTTATGTAAATTTATTCATGTGTGAATTACTTTCATCTTATTGATTAATGGTGTTTGATTAGAATCTAAAGTTCTTGATCTTGGTACGATTTGGTTATTTTTCCTTCTATAGGGACTGGGGAATGCAAAACAATAGGCATAGAGTAATGGTATTTGAGCTAATGATTGATGCAGGCTTGGTGAGATGAGCTTAGGACTGAACTTGTAATCCGTCGAGCTGTAGAAGGGTCACATAGGGAACCGGAGAGGAGTATAAATTTTTTTGTCCCCTATATCCCCTTGGGAAAATGAAAAGAGACTTGGCTTGTTCCATTCCTAGCAATCTGACATTTGTCAGCTTTAATAATTCTGGTCAAGTATGAGAATCACACTTTGCAAAAGGAATCTAAAGACTTCCTTGAAGAACAAGCATGTGAATTTTGTCCATACTGAAATTTTAGGATTAGTGTGATAAGGTCCCACTTTATCCATTTTCAAGGCATAATTAGATTATGTTCAAACTTCAATTATATCACATTCTTCAAATCAAGATCGAAGGATCCTTTAGTATTACGAGGAAAATATCCTGTAAAGATCTACCTTGAGATAATAATTCAGGCTTTGGATAAATGAATGAATGAAAGATCATCTAGATAATTCTATATTATCCTATGCCTATTTTGCATCCTTCAAACACCCTAAAAGAAATTTCCTTTCTAAACCATTTGGAAAGTTTAGGTTCATTTTTTTAGAAATTAGATTCGCTTCACAATATGGTGCAACTGAGGAATAACACCGCCTGGTTCCATGTTTAGTTTATTTTAATCCTAGTAGACTCCAAAAGTTTCCAAAACATCCTAAATGTAAATTTAGTTTATATTAATAAATCCTAGCACAAATTATAGGTGGCTTGTGCCTCAATAGTCAAGCTTTCAAGGGATGTCCACTAGATGCAAAAAAGATCCTGAAAATTAGGCCTTTTTGGGCCTTAATCGGGAAGCAATTTCTTCTTTAAAAGGTTCTAAATGAATCCACTTAGTCACCTCCTTACTTAATCTGAAACATACTTTAAAATCACATTAGCACATGTAATTGGCCATTATAATGAGTAATCAAACTAACTAAGTTAGTCGGATAGGGAATTTTACATTACCCATTCCAGAGGGATTTTCAAATGTTTCCTAGCTCATCTATCTACAATTCACACTATGTTCATGACTTTAATTCCTCGCTAAACACTTTGGATGACAACATGATTGTAAATGTACAATTATGAGATTTAGATGATTTTGGATGTCTTTTGTAAGTGTATAAAATTAGTTCTCTAGTGCATTCCCTTAGGATTCTATGTTGTCAAATGAGATTGTGTTTAATTTCTTATATAGTGTCCCATAGATGATTTTTCTTAGAAATTCCAACCCAAATGAAGTATAATACCCAAAGGAAATATTTTAATTTGAGATTTTAGATGGAAGACATGTTTGTCTAAGACCATACAAAGATGTCAGGACCATATGGTACATCCCTTACCAGACTGTACGATCCTGGAAATGATAAACAAGATAAAAAATGAACCTCAAAATGTGTAAGGATAAACAATTTTATTCTTATAAACATTTTATTCTTATAGTTTTTCGACATATCAATGTGTAAGGATAAACAAGATAAAAAACGAACCTCAAAATGTTATAAGCCAGAATGGAGAAGTATGAATATGTCATAACAATAGTGCATAGTCAGATGAAGGGTTGTCAAAGTGTAAATTACCAAATTTGAGTATATATATAGATATATATAACTTTCCTATTCTTGTTTAGAACATTTTGGGATCTCATGTTTAGCTTGTTTAATCCTTACACACTGAAATGTCATCAAATTTTGACAATATAATGCATAAAATAAATAGAAAAACATAAAGAAACATGTTCCAAATGTCAGATGACTTATTGTCCTTGCATGGGAAGGGCCACAATGACTAGTTAGAATATTACATCTAGTCTTGACTAACTCATATAGTCTTGGAATGACATGCCCTCCAACTTTGTATTCAAATTCATATCTTTCATTTGGTCTTCTAATCTCTTTCGTTTACAATTTCATCGATATATCATGTATGGAACCTTATACAAGAAATTAAACGCTACTTCATTTACTAACGATGAAATCCTATAGAACTACATTGGTTCCCTCACTTCCAACACTTGAAAAAGGCACCCAAAGCTCCACAAAAAATCACAATAGAGCATCTATAGTAATTAGGGAAGTAATTTCCTCAAATATGAAGATTCTTACTAGTTTAAGAAAAAAATATCCTTCCTCTATAAGCACTCAAATTTCCCTTTCCCATGTATCTTAGAAGGAGTAATTAATCAACTCAAGCATTATCAAACATGTTTTCAAACTTAGTTGCATTCATTTAGATATCACATGTTAGGTAGACAATGAAATTCAATTTGATGCCTCTTCAGAGTAGTTCCAATGTCAGTGGTGCCCACGGGTTCTCGTAACCCAACTAATGATTGTTTTTCAGGATTTCTTATCCGTGGCTATGTTATGATATGATAAATAAAGCATTCATAGAGCTTCACATGATGATTGTAAACTAGGTTTTAACACTGAAAAAGGATTTCAAATAACTGACAACATGCATAAGTTAAAAAACCCAAATCCTAGTAGGTCTGAGACTATAAATAGATGCAAGACCGTATGGTATGGACTTGGTAGTTTGGTAGGGCCATACCATAGTTCATATTCTAGTTATAGTCTCTAGAAAAAAATTATTCCTATCTAGTTATCCTTGTTCTACCAGTGCATCCTTCTAGATCTGTCCATAAACATCTGTAATTAGATAAGTGCACTCATTCCTTTGTGTTTTCAAGCTCCTATCTTGTTTATGATATCAATTACTAGTATATAATTATTATTCTAATTTTAGTAATTAATACTAGAAGTTGATTAATTAGAATATCCACCTGTTGCTAATCCTTACTTCCTTTGGTTGTCTGGTTCACTTAAATCAATTAGGTGTCATGATAAATCTAATTAGGGTGTATAAAATAATATTTTTTATGGAATAAGCAAGTTATGATGTATAAGCAAGCTATAGAATGGATATACAGATGATGGGAATAGATTCTAAATGTGAGTATTTATCTTAAAAATGATACAATTTCAAACTTGGAATTGCATAAGAAAACAATATATGATTTCAATGTCTACACCATCCTATAATATTATCAAGATGATGAGGAGATAACATTACAGGGGTAGAAAGGATTGAACCTTAAATTTACATTAAGCACAATAGCATTATCATTTGTTAATTTGATATGGGGCTATATGAAACTTTTAGGAGAGTTTTGACTTTTAGAAAGAAACCTAGGATAACGCTTATAATGGATATAGCTTGAAGCTATAACATGAGTATTAATAATAGGCATAAATGCACAAATAATCATTTTTAAAAGAGGGAATATTCGAAGGAGTCCCATGAGTGATGGCCTTAATTGCAATAACTTGATGGTTAATAATGAATTTTACACATTAATGAAGTATAAAAGGAATAAGCTTAAGCTCATGGATCCAAAGGTATAATAAATACATGTCGCATATCCCATGGGCACTAGTAACTAATAAACATGTATCCATACTAGTGGATCCTATAATAAGAGGGATAATGATTTGTCTAATAATGATATTTGTATTTAGTTGTATACCATACATAGTAGATCCCAAAGAAATAAGAAATGTGAACTTTCACATGTTATTTGTAGCATTATTATCAACCAATACATTATGGATGGGAAATTTATAACCAAAGGTGTGAAACTAAATCATTTGATTAATAATATCATAAGTAAGTAAATAAAAATAATCAAATCTAATAATAGGCCTATGAGGCGTAGAAGAAGTATTTTACTAAAGAGAGAATTAAGTGGACAATCGTGTATAGTAGGAGAAATTACTTCTTTATATGAGTGATGTACATTTGGATTGCTCCTAGACTCAAAAGTATGGTTTTTAGAGAGTGAATCATTGAATATATTGAGTTTGGAATTTTTATTAATAGGAGGATTTGATTTCTCATAAAAAGAGTCAAATTCAATAGTATTGGAATATATTAGATCTTGGATGACATTATGAAGCATGAAAACATTTGTTAGTAGAGTTCCCAATACAACTATAGAAATCTCAATAGGAATTAGATTAAAAATAAATTATCATTAGGATTGCTTACATATAAGCCTTAACAAGGGGAGGGAGAGATACAAGGTTACACAACAACAACTCTTTTAAGATCAAATTTTGAGGGGAATGAAACTATATAAAATTCCTTTAAGGAGAAGCATCTAATTTAAGATTTGTATGATGAGATATGCCATTAAAAATAAATTTAAATTTAGGTTTGATTTTTTAATTAAGGGTAAATGGTTTTGGGGGGGACCATACCCTGAGTAAAAAAGAGGCTCAAAATACAGAAATAACATGAAGACCACACACATAAAAATGCCTAGAAGCTGGAATGAATAGAGAAGCACAGATGAAGAGGAAAATCTACTTACAAGAATCCCAAAAGCAACATGATTGCAGCCATGTAGTAGCTGAGCCAGGTCAATAGGAAACAACTAGAATTTATTACCATGACCCTAAGTCGTCGTGGGATGGATAGTGTGTGGAATATTCCTTTTAACCTTTTTTCATTTGTCATCATCTGCAAATGTAGAAAAGATATCAACATTTTCTAGAGTCTCGGTAAAGACTAAGATTTTGATATCATTCTTCATGAGAGCACTAGCCTCCTTGGTAGCACAATTAACAATGGTGCCCACTTGTGTTTCCGCTTTGTTCATTTTTTTATGTTTCCACTCAAGGTCATTAAGCAGTGACTCCACCATTAGTTCCTCAATGTTTATAGCTATTTTCACATTTTAATCACCCTTCCCCATGATAATAGGATGGCCCACATCTCTTTGTTGTGATGATTCATGATGAGATGACTCTCTAATAGCGGGAGACATTTTCATTTCCACAGACACGCCATCATTCATTGTTTCTATTTTAAAAGGATTAGTAATGTCTGCATTTAATGCCTTGTTCAAATTTTAATTGGATGGGCTTTCCCCACCATTAATTAATCTAAATTTTTACAATGCCTTCCACATCCTTCACTAAAGGTTTTTCCATTGGGAATTCCACCTTGGAATCCACATGGGTCATAGGTGAGTTGGTGTGGTTCAAACCTCCATTCACAATGCCGAGCAACTAATTAGAAAGGCTCAATCGTCCACTACCCTGTGAAGTTTTGTGCATTTCATGGTTCAAATCAACCACTAGATTGATACCAAGGGGCTAAGGAGCTCTCCAATCCTGGTCAAGTTGTTGATGTGCATCATTTTTCCATTGCAATTATTTCCTCCATGCCTGAATTTCCTGCATCTTCTTCAATAAATTGGTGATTCTTCGTATAATATTTTTTATTTCCAAATTTTATCTCTGGTATCCAAATTAATAAAATATGAAGGGGAGGAGCCAAAGATGATGTTGATGCACATCCTTGCTGAAATGAATCTGGTCCTAGCTATTGTGGTTGGTTCTAGATCGATCAGATCCCTAATATCTTTAAAAATTCTAGCAAACACATCAACCTCCTATAACTCAAGAGATAGTCTTGGTAGCCTTATCTAAATAGGTAATGCATTTGTAATATGTGTTTTGGAACTGGGTTTCCATCTAGTAATGGAGAGAGTGGTTCTCCCATAGAGCCAAGGCCATCCCTGCATGACTTATACAAGATCCTCTTCAAGAGAGAAAACAAATAGAAAGCTTCTGTTAAATAATACAAGGATATTTACCTTCCCCAAGATGTTACACTTCTTCTTAGTCCAATACCTAACTTGATCTATATTCAGTCTTATTCTAGTAGAAGCTCTCATTAATGTAAAATTGAATCTACCCTGAGCTCTCTAGATCACTAAATTTGGTACTTTCAGCAAGGGAGTCTCTTATATCCACTCAAGGTTGAGCTTTTGCAAGACCTCTTTTAGATGAGTTTTGAATAACTTTGAAGCCCATGAGTTCCTTTTTCTTTCTCCCTACCTCACATTTTGTTGTCCATCTGCTGCCATCTCTTCATCATAGATTTATGTTTGTTATAATTGGTTTTTCATTTATATTTTAATTGTAATTTATATGTAGATTCATTAGGATTGGAAAAACCATAGTTTATCTTGTTCAAAGTGAGGATATTGGACTCTATTTCTTATAAGGTGTGATATAACTTATTAGAGGAGTGAAATCTATCAGGGTAGTTATTTTCGGAAACAATTACAAAGGATCAATCTTCATTGATGGGGAATCATAGTGGAGGGTCATCGTATATCAAGATTTCATCTCCATTATCATCATAGAAATCTCTATCAAGGGTGGAGGAACCTTCTTCCATGCTTGGGAGCACCTTTTCTCCCCTATCTTCATTTTTTCTCCTCTTCTCCCCTTTTTAACACTTCATTGTGTATGATCATGGTATTTTGTCTTTTTTAATTGACTCTTTAATGTTGTATTATAAAGTACCTTTTGATTTATAAAAGTTGGGAATTATTCCCTCACTTCTAAGGAAGATGAAAAGTATCAAGTGGAATAAAAACTTGAATGGTCATATGGGGGTAGATGACAAGAGAATTTACAATGTTATAAATTAGAATGACTTCTCCATTCCAATGGGAAGTTTTGGAGTTTTTGGCTAGTAATTGTGGATTTTTGTATGTTTTTGAGATTTGTATCTTAAATAAATAATAAACAAGTGTTGGAATAAAAATTTACTGAGAAGGGGATGGCATGAATCAATCCTTCAAAAATTTACTTCAATTAGTTTAACTTATATGAACCATTAAAATTCAACCATGCATCAATGTGTGCTTATTAACATGAAATAATTATTCAACAAAAGAGTACACAAGAACACAAGATTTAATGTGGGAAAACCTTAAGGGGAAGAAACCCCACTAAATTTTTTTACTATATTACTCAAAAAAAAGAATTGCATGAATAAGAAACATGACACAAGATTTAATTAGTGAAGCACCCACTTTACAAGGAGAACCTACCCCTATTTAGTATAGAACACACTATATAATGAGGCTACTACCCCAAGATGATAAAACACCCACTAAACCACCTTATGATAATGGCCACTGATGTGTGTTTTTCCTACAACAAATTGTGATCACAAATTCAGCTCACAAACTTCAAATCCCTTTTCAAACACACTCGCTCATACTTTTCTTATTCTTGCTTCTTCATAGGTTTATTAGGTCTATTGACCTTATTTCTCTACTCTTCTATCTTTATCAATAATTCATACTCTCTTTCAGTTTTTTTCTGAAGCCCTCATACCACTTTGACACCAACCTTTAGCTCACACATTCCTCTCTCACACAACTAGCCATAATGAGAAAATATAATAACCTTATATACATGAATCTTCTTCTAAAACACTACTTGTTCATCCATGAAAATTAAGGTTAGTTACACCAACATCATAAAAAACCTACATACTCATTTAAATCCACATGAAATACCTATATGGGTCATTAATAGCCCAATACACCTAACACGCACAACTAGGCCTAAAAGGATAGTTTCATCTCCATCTATCACTCCATGGAATTCAATGAAATCAATTATATCCATCATTCCTCCAAAGGATTAATGCATGTTAGATACATCTCTAATAGTCTTCAGAAATTCTACATCATTCACTTTCTCCATGTCACCACCAAGTAGGACTATTTCCTACTCAAACTAAGCACCTTCAGCAAACCAATCTTGGGATGAAGAGAAAAATCTCACCAAAAACCTCAATCATGGAATGAAATGACTCATTGGAAATATAATTACCTAAAAAAAATCCTAACCAGGTTATACATCATTAGTCAACCCTCAAAGCCATCATAACAAATTCCTCCTTCAACCTACATATGTTGACTAGAAACAAGTCTTGGAAGTAGTACCTTCTTACACACTTGTTGACATTTTAAAGACATATAAAAGCATGTAGTAGGATAAATTTTAACTCCTCATCACTTCTCAATGGATAATCATAATGAAATAATCCAATATATTGGTTTTTCGAACCAATTTCACCAAGGAATCATCACTGTATTGAAACCCAGTAAAATAGATCAACAGGTGACCTCAATCATGCCATTAAATATGACTTGTAGACAAAAAATCAAGTACACATCATGTAAAATTGGATGTGTAAAACACCCTCATAATCATTATTCAACTAAGGCCACATGTTCCCTATAACCGCCTTTCACCATGACTCCTTAAAACTTCCTTCTAAGCCTAAAAACTAGTCTTCATGTTTTGACTTGTGCAGACATACAAATGAATTTTCAAAGCTCTAAAATCAATCCAAACATCTAGTATATCTTCCATAAAACTCAGAATTAAGTTTTAGTTCATATGTCAAGTGGAAAACTTAGGAGAAAAACAAACTTTCCTCGAAACATGTAGATATGAGTGGGTTACACCTACAGTCAAGACCTCAAACCACCACCAAATGAAATATAGGAGAGTATTATCCATCCTCAAATCAAATTTTTTTTATTCAATCCATTTTGATCTCATGCCAATTATATTTCTCATATCATCCATGAAGTAGGGTTTAACTAGGGTTTTTGGCAAACATACCTTCTTAACAATCGTTCAAAAAGTATAGATGCTTATTTAAATTCATTCCAACTCTGAACTCTTCTTAACTCCATGAATCAACATCCATAAAAGGATAAAACCCCCATGAAAATGTTTCATGGGCCAACGAATAATATTTATCTCACTTCAAGATGTAAAACTCACCTCCTTGAGCTCGATATAGCCAAAAACATCATAACATACAAAATATTCATCATGTGAACCTAAAATTTTATGCACATCACCAAGAAAACCTCTCTTAACTTCTCAAATGCTCATCTAATCATGATTATCTCTCCATATTATCATCCACTAAGACCTTCATAACTACGTCATGCAATTAGGTCTAGTTTAGGTCTAAACAGAGTAGAAGAACACTATATCTTGGCTCTAAAACTTGTAAAATGGAATTGAAATCCTTGGGAAAAAATTTATCACACCTCAACATTCCCTCATGGGCCCACACACCTTTGAAACTGATGATCATGCTCCATTAGGCAACCTTTCTCAAGAACTAGGTATATGTTAGACCCAAAAATCATGCTCAAAACATGTACCTAAACCATGAAAATATCATGAGTTTCTCAACATTAGCCTTGACCATTCTCATTCATCTATTTCATCCATTCATTCCATCATACCAAGTCATCATGTTAATTAAGGCCTCTTATCTAAGCTATCTAGACCAAATAATTTTCATTATTACATATCATGAACACTTTTGCACACCAAGTTGATTGTTTCACATCATCACACACTTTCTCAATCTTCTAATACATCATCATGACAATTTATCACATCATCACCATGCCTCTAAAACCCACTAGCTACTCAAGAAGCCATGTCTCACTAGGTGATCTCAATCTTGACACTCCCAATCAACATTTATGTATCACGCCATGTCATTCCATCCTCAATCACATCTTTATGATCCTCATCACATCCTTTATAATTAATTAACATTTTACATTAATGAAAACACACTATATTACAGATGCCATAAATCTCCCCCTTAATCATTAATGTAAAATTACCTAGTACTTCTCCCCGTTTTGACAATAATGATAAATCACATACTTGTAGCACATATTTCTCATCTTCATCAGCATATTAGGAGAATATTTTGGTTAGAAAAATCAACCAAATCAAAAAGCAATCTCAAAGACATGTTTTTCTTCTTCTTGACTCTTTTTTACTTCATCATGTCTTGAGAGCATTGTAGATAACATTGGGAAAATGCACATCATCACATGCCAACAATCTTGACACTTCCTTACCTTGATTTTGAGAAAGGACAACATGCTTGAAAATTCACCAAAATTTTATTAGTTGAGAACACCAACAATATAACTTAAACACTCCATATACATACTTCAAACAAATTTTAGGACCTAGATCCATATAGTTTCCCTTTAGACCAATTTTGTGAAAATTATCCTTACTACTAGAACATGCTAAGTGCATAAACTAACATTGTATGAATCCCCTTAGAAAAATAATATCATCCTCTAACATTTTAAGAAAAAGCACAAGAATATACCTTGCTAACATGTCATGAAGATGAGTCAAAAACAATACTAGAGACCTTAAGAAAATTTTAAAAGTTCATTGCCTTCTTTTAATGTTATCACATTTGATTGAACTCATGACTTTCTCCTCATGTATATATTCTTATAAATAACCATCAATTTTCCTTATATGATTACAAATAACCATGCTTTATACATATAATAATGTCTCTAAGAATCCTAGTAAAGACATCGTATAACACAAGGAGTCTAAAATAGCACGTTAGAGAGGCTCCATGACCTCTTTCACACCTATGACTAATTTTTCCCTCTTCCTTATGATCTACACCCTAAAATTTTTATGTTTTATTCAACAACTTCCTTAGGTGGAATGTCATGGCTTACTCTTGGTTCCCACAGTCTTCCTTGTGACTTGTACTAAACTCTAAGACCTTAAAACATCCTAATTTTACTTGAAGGTACATTGAAAAAATCTCTAGCTATATGTCCAACCTCATTACAATTAAAACATATCATCTTATTCATACCTCTTGGGCCTTCTTTTCTCCAAAATTTATTGTATCTCATATAGGTAGTACTTGGCAGTGTGACCCTTCTCTTTAAAGTTGAAACAAGTAACATTCCTTTATTGTTCATCTTTGTTATCCCTTCATGGGTGATCATCTTCAAAAAACCTCATACATTTATTTTCTCTATGTCCAAATTCACTACAAGTATAATAGTTATCATTAAAGGATCATTCACACCTTAATGCATTTGGTTTCCTTACAAATTTTATCTTCACATTGTCTTTGTAGTTGCTCTCCTTCTGTTAGGAAATAAAGGATACAATATGTAGAATAATCCCTCACAGAATCACAACAGTAGAAACTAATATGCAGAAAATATTACAGATCTCAAATAAAAGTGTAGAATAAAATAACACAACACAAAGAGACAATATTTAATGTGATTCACCCAATTTGGGCTACGTCCACCAAGAATCACTTTCTCAAATTTTATTACAAGTCACCACTCTCTCAATACAGTACCTAGATCTATTTGGAGCTATGCTCAACAAACTCTACAAAATTCACACCAAAATTCAAAGCACATCTACAATGTTTACGTTATGTCTACCATATGCACAAAAGCATATAAATAGACAACTGCTTAAGTAGTTTTACAAAATCATGGGTATCAAAACCATGGGCCAAAACTTTCCCATAAACCTATGGGTCAAAAAACCCACCCATATGAGAAAATCATGTTTCCCAATATATCGGACATGTTTCTCAAACCCTAGTGAGACAACTATGGAAAGGGTACCTATAGTACTCTTAGTGTACAGTCTTCAATACTTTCTCACATGAAAATAGGCTCCACAACCTAACAATCTCCCACTTGGAGACTAGTTTTCCTCTGAGAAAGCTTCTCAACCCTTCACTAGTTTCCGTGAAGACCAACCAAAGCTGAACACAACTTCAGTTTTTCCCTTGTGACCACCTTGGTCATCATGTCTATAGGATTCCGACTGGTATGAATCTTCTCAAGCTTCAACTTCTCTTCCTCCAAAATTGTCTTGATGAAATGGTACCTTAACTGTATATGCTTCGTCCTATAGTGGAAAGAAAATTTCTTAGCTAGGTGTATAACACTCTGACTATCACTATGCAAATTTCCTTCCTCTTTCTTATGCCCCAACTCCTCAAGTAATTTTTCTAACCAAATCATTTCTTTTCTTGCCTTTGTGGCAGCAACATACTCAGTCTCTATGGTTGACAAAGCCACCAACTTCTGTAGTCATGAAATCTAGCTTACCTCTTGTCCCACCTACAATGTAAACATAACCTAATGTGCTCCTCATGCTGTCTACATCTCCAGCCATATCTGAATCTACATAACCACACAAAGTGGTGTTTGATCCACTGTAGCACAAAATTGTCCCTATGGTCCCTCTCAAATACCGAAGGATCCACTTTATTACCTGTCAGTGATCTCTACCTGGATCACTCATAAATCTACTCACCACTCCCACTACATGGGAAATATCAGGCCTAGTGCACACCATGGCATACATCAAACTGTCAACCGCTGATGAGTAAGGTACCTTGGACATCTAGTTTCTCTCCTGCTCTATCTTGGGACACTATTCCTTTGATAACTTAAAATGGCCTGCCAAAGGAGTCCCAACCAGTTTAGCATCCTACATATTAAACCTCTCCAAGACCTTCTTAATGTACTCTTCCTGAGATAAAGTCAGCTTCCATTCCTTCCTATCCTTAGATATCCTCATACCAAGGATTTGTTTGGCTGCCCCCAAATCCTTCATAGCAAAGGATTCACTTAGATGTTTCTTGAGTACTTTTATTTCCTGCATGTTTTTACCTGCAACCAACATGTCATCCAATATAGACAAAGGATAATATAACTGCCATCCTCAAATTTCTTTGTATACACGCAATGGTCAGAATGACATCTAATATAACCTTAATCCATCATGAAGCTATCAAATTTCTTATACCATTGACGTGGAGCTTGTTTCAAGCCATACAAGCTCTTCTTCAGTTTACACACCATCTCCTCTTTACATTTGACCTCATAGCCCTCTGGTTGCTGTATATATAGTTCCTCCTCCAAATCACCATGGAGAAATGCAGTCTTTACATAAAGCTTATCTAAGTGCAAGTCTTCTGCTGTAACTATTCCAAGAATAGTTCTAATAGAAGTCATTTTTACTACAGGAGAAAAAATCTCATCAAAATCTATACCTTTTTTCTGTGCAAACCCCTTGACCACCAACCGGGCCTTGTATCTTTTCTTTCCTCCTTCCTCTTTGACTCTGAACACCCACTTGTTCTGTAATGCTCTTTTTCCTTCCGGGTAGCTTCATCAAATCCCATGTCTGGTTCTCCATGAGAGCCTAATGCTCCTCATCCATGGCTTGCTCCCACTTCTTCTGACATCTACCTAATTCTCTTCATCAAATCTCTCTATCTCTCCACTATTAGTGAATAATAAATAATAAAGAGAAGGAGAAAAACATGCTCAGGTTCTCTTCTTACCCTAGAAGACCTCCTCAATATAGGAGTTTGGGGTTCTGTTGAGGAGGTTCCTGAACTGATTCATGTGTCACTTTCCCATCCAGAAGATCCTCTACCTGCATATTCTTTCTTGGATTCTTCCCTGTTTTCCTGCAACTGTTTCTTATACATGACTTTCTCATTAAAGACCACATCCCTAGATCGAATTATTTTCTTGTCCTTAATACTCCAACATTTATATCCAAAGTCATCACCACCATAACCAATGAAAGTACATTTTTCTGATTTAGCCTCTAGTTTGGTCCTATCATCCTTGTCTATATGGACAAACACCTCACATCCAAAGACTCTAAGAAATGAATAATCAACTTTCTTACCATACCAAGCCTCCTCGGGTATTCCTCCATCCAAGGCACTTGAGGGTCCTCTGTTTATCAAGTACACACTGTACTCACTACTTCTGCCCAAAAAGAAAGAGGCAGTCCTGCATGTAACCTCATGCTCCTAGCACATTCCATTATTGTTTTGTTCATCCTTTTTGACACCCCATTCTGCTGCAGAGTTCTTGGAACCATCTTTTTCCTACGGATTCCATTCTTAGAACAATAATCATCAAATTCATTGCTGTAATACTCCCCTCCATTATCTGACCTGAGACATTTTAGCTTAAGACCTGTTTCATTCTCTACCAAGGCTTTCCATTTAACAAAAGTGTCAAATACATCAGATTTGTTTCTAATACAATAAACCCAAACTTTCCTTGTTGCATCATCAATAAAAGTAACATAATAACTTGAACCCCCAAGAGATGATACCTGAGTCATGGCCCCCACACATCAGAATGCACCAGCTCTAACTTACTCTCTTTCTTTGTAGGTCCAACCTTGAGAAACCTTACTCGCTTCTGTTTCCCATATATGCAGTCCTCACAGAACTCTCAAACCTGTTTCTGTATATCCAGGAAAATCCTTCTTTATGATGTCCATGCCCTTATGGCTCATATGACCGAGCCTATAGTGCCACAATGTTGTATCTACTTCTGAAGCCACAAGATTACAAACATTAGTACTATAAGTGGTTAAATACAAGGTTCCAACCTTCTTACCTCTTACCACCACAAGAGCACCCTTGGTAACCTTCCAAGAGTCTGTTGTAAATATCATAGTACAACCATCACTTCCCAATTGCCCTACCGATATCAAATTTTGTCTTAATGTAGGCACATGTCTGACATCCTTCAATAGCCAAGTATTCCCATTCTGCATCTTAACTGAACAAAACCTTTTCCAACTATGTTGCAAGGCTCATCATCACCAAGAAAAACATGCCCAAAATCTCCTTGAACATAATCAACAAAATAATTCCTATGTGGAGTAGCATGGAAAGAAGCCCCCAAATCTAAAACCCAAGATTCAGTAATATTGTGCAAAGAAAGAATCAAAGCATCCTGACATACATTACCCGTTGCCACATTTGCCTCCTTGTTTTCTTCCTGTTGTTTCTTCTTGTCCAAAAGCTCCCAACAATCCTTCTTTGCATGCCCAGACTTTCCACAGTGCCAACATACTATCTTACTTTTGGATTTTGACCTTGCCCGATCCTTTGATTTTCCACAGCTTCCTCTATTCTTCTATCTCCCTCTAGTTTCCACTGTCAAAGCATTCCCTGAAGTAGAAGATTCCCCAGAGATTTTTCTTCACATTTCCTCACTTAGAATCACCCCTACAACATCCTCAAACTTCAACTTTGAGTTAGCTGGAACCGAGTTGCTTACCGCCATTACCAGGCTATTCCAACTCTCAGGTAAAGAGCACATAACTAATAAAGCCCTAACTTCTTCATCAAATTCTATTGTAACCGAAGCTAGCATATTTACAACCATATTAAAATCATTTAAATGATCTTCTACTAAACCATTCTCAGACATCTTCATATTAAATAAATTTTTCATTAAAAATATCTTATTAGAGGCAAAGGGTTTTTCATACAACTTCCCTAATGCATCCATCAGTTCCTTTGTAGTCTTTTCCTTTGAAACATTAAATAATACTGAAGATGCAAGACACAGATGAATTGTCCCAAGTGCCTTCCTATCTAGAAAATCCCATTCCACATCTATCATGCTCAAGGGTTTGTTCACCTTCTCAGACAACAGAATATAAAGATCCTTCTGATAAAGGTAATCTTCCATTTGCATCTTCCAAAGACTGAAATTCTACCCATTGAATTTATCAACCCTAGATCTTCCATCATCTACCATAGCTCCCACTCAAGATAAAACTTTCCCTACGATTCAACACTTCAGCAAACCAAACCAGGCTCTGATACCAATTGTTAGGAAATAAGGGATAAAATATGTGGAATAATCCCTTTCACAGAATCGCAACAGTAGAAACTAATATGCAGAAAATATTACAGATCTCAAATAAAAGTGCAAGAATAAAATAACACAACACAAAGAGATAGTATTTAATGTGGTTCACCTAATTTGGGCTACGTCCACCAAGAATCACTTACTCATATTTTATTACAAGCCACCGCTCTCTCAATACAATACCCAGATCTGTTTGGAGCTATGCTCAACAAACTCTACAGAATTCACACCCGAATTCAAAACACATCTGCAATGTTATATTATACCTACCATATGCATAAAACCATATAAGTAGACAACTGCTTAAGTAGTTTTACAAAATCATGGGTATCAAAACCATGGGCCAAAACCGTCCCATAAACCTATGGGTAAAAATCCCACCCATATGAGAAAATCATGTTTCCCGATACATAACACATTTTAAGGCCAAAAAAATTTTAGTGGCTTCTCCAACACCCTACTATGAAAGAGGCATGATCCACCCCCGTACCCCCACTTGGGGCCCGTCCCAGCCCCGAACCCTGGTGAGCAACCATCATAGGAAAATGTACAGTACTCTAGTGTCTAGTCTTCAACACTTTCTCACATGAAAACAGGATCCACAACCTAACACCTTCTTCTCTCCTTTTTTTCTTGTTCCTTCAGCATCCTTACTTGGAATAATGGGGAACTTTCATCACTTAGAAAGGGAAGCCTTTGAAGTCATTTAAATTGAACCTTATTAATTCTTTCCTATCTAACGTACATACCTTTAACAATCCAAAATATCAATTATGTCTTTTGAGTTATTTTCAAATTTCTGAATTTTTTTAGCTTTTTTCACTTCCTTGGAAAACTA
Organism: Taxus chinensis; assembly: GCA_019776745.2. NCBI lineage: Eukaryota > Viridiplantae > Streptophyta > Pinopsida > Cupressales > Taxaceae > Taxus > Taxus chinensis. Next base: position 43,036,827 of record CM034157.1, on the reverse strand, counting down.
TCCCTATATAAATATCATCTCTTCTATAATCCTAATGCATTCTTCTTCCATTAATTGAAAGCTTGCAATCATGGAATCCTTCTATCTTTATCAATACTTGATTGTTTCATCAAGCTTACTAGTTTCAGACTAACACTTCTTCTCAAGATCATGAATCTCTACTTCATATTCCTTGACTTGTGATCTTAACCTCTTGTTACTCTTCTCAACATACTTCAACTTAGTCTAAATACACATTATCTCATTTTCTATGTTATCTCCTTCTTCTTCCTCCTTATATTGTATGGAGTCACTAAACAATATGGAATATTCACTCATAGACCTCATAATCCTTGTCTATAATTAAGAATTCATAGGACCTAAATATAAGAATCTCATTATTTAGAATCACCTCCTAATCTGTAACACCATCATAGCTAATATTCTCAAATGAACAACATTCTTTATTTTGTAGAAAATCTTATTGGACTTCTTCTTATTGTTAATTATCTTGAAATTCTTGTTGCCTTTATCAAACTTGTGATTTTTCATGTCATGATCTTCATCATGCTCACCATCATCATCGTTGTTCTTATGAGGGAACTTGTTTGAAAAGTTACCTATTTCACCACATTCGAAGCATTTAAAAGTAAATTTTCCTTTATACTTACATGAAATAGGTTTCAGTATTCTATAAAACATGGCAATAATTTCATCATCATCTATTTTAGGAGTAACGTCATCATCATTAATATTCTTATCCTTTAAATTTTTCTAAGCCTTGATATCAATCTCCTTCTTTACATGTTTAGAATCAATATGCCATGTAGTTCATCCATCAACATGACCTTAAAATATTTGGCTTCCTTAGTAGCAGACACCTTAGAATAAAACTTGGGACTAAGGGTTCTCAATACCTTTAGTACTACTAATTCTTCTTTCACTTCTTCACCAAACCCTCTGATGGTGTTGAGCACTTGGTCCACTCTGAGTGGATAAGATATAATAGACTCTACTTCCTTCATCCTTAGACATTCAAATTGATTTCTTAAATTTTTGATCTTTTTTATCCTCACCTTCTAATATCCCTCATAAATGATCTAAATTTTCTCCCACATAGCTGTAGCTGATTTACAATGCATGACCTTAACAAGTTATGATTCAAATAGTCCACACACAATTGCATTCATTTCCTTGGAGTTGTCATTACTAGCCTTCTTGTCTACAGTACTAGTTGGAGGAGTCTAAGGAACAATATATCCATCTATCATAGACTACCAAATATCAAAACCTAAGGACATGATATGAGTCCTCATCTTGATTCTCTAACATGCATAGTTTGATCCATCAAACAAGGGATATTTTCTTATAGAAGAACCACTCTATTGACTCTCCATTTTATTTCTTCAAAGGATCTCTTTCAAGTGAATAAAATCCTTCAAAAGGACCAGCTCCGGTACAATTTTTTTTGAAGAACAGTGGACTAAGAGGGGGAGGGTGAATCATTCCTTTAAAACTTTACTTTAATTGCTATATTTTGTATGAACCATTAACATTCAACCATGCATAGATTTGTGCTTATTAATATGAAACAATAATTCATAATAGCATTTAACAAGAGAGTACACAAGAACCCAGTTAGTAATGTGGGAAACCCTTAAGGGGAAGAAACCCCACTAAATTTTTTGATTATATTGCTCAAACTGAAAGAATTGCATGAATATTACACATCACACAAGATTTTATTAGGGAAGTGCCAACCCCTAGATTAAGGGAGCATCCCTATACTAAGAAGGATAACTCCCAAGATGATTAAACACCCACTCAAACCTAAATGATGATGACTAAAAATATGTTTCTCCAATAACAAATTGTGATCACAAATTCAGGTCACACACTTCAAATCTCTTAAGAAATTCTCAAACTCTTTCTTACATCTGTTCAATCTTTTTCTTCAATAAGGTTGGTTAGGTAGATTGACCTTAACTACACTACAACTTATAATCTTTCTCAATCATTTTCAATCTCATATACTCTATCCTTGAAAGTCTCCTCATATTTCTTTTAAAAATCCCTCTCATCTCCACATTCATCACACAAGGAAGTTCATAATGAGAACATATAATGACCTTTATATACATGAATCTTTATCATAACACCTACTAGGTACCATTACCATTAAGTAATTGCATATAGCAAGAAATAACATAGGTCACATAATATCCACAAAAAAATTCACTTATAATGATCAAGTTGGTCAATGTATTCTCAAACAACTGACACTAGCACAACTAGGCATATCAATCTAGCCATAACCATAAGAGGGTCACTCCTCCAATGAATTAAATAGTGGCTATTGGCATAGTATAGATTTTTGAAGGATCTACAATTTCAAGTTCCACATTAGGAAACTTAGTCATTATCAATAACCATCTTTGATATTCTAAATGAACCTAACTGGATTGAACACTCCAAGAGTTATGCAATCTTGTCAAGGTATTCAAGCACCCAAAAATTAGTGGTATAAAAATAAGAAAGTGGATATAGATAAATTCATGTCAAGATGTAATGAAACATAGTCAGATAAATAGGCATATCTTGAATTCTATCTTTGAAAAGGTCATTCATTTTTTCTTCCAAATCAAAACACATTCATTAAGGTAATGAACCACTTCAATAGCTGAAATGGTCAAAACTGGGAATATGGACTTAAGAAAATCCATCTTATGAAACATGATCCTATCAAATCCAATAGTACTTCCAAGAATTACCATCTTACCGGGATCTGTTGGTAATCCTTTTACAGTTCCAAGTAGGTTCACAAGCATGAATCATATGGAAATGAAAATTAATCTAACACACCTTTTCAGAAACCTAAATCTTAGCAAAACATAATAGGGATCCCTCCAACTAGTGCCATTAGGGCTAAATGAAAAAATAAAATTTTCATGTTTTAGTCACTTTGACAGTCAAATCATGTCAAGGATGAGACTTCAACATTCACGTAATCCAATCTCATATCATACCTATTTCACAATGTATAACATTAAATTGCCTAGAACCTCCGTGATTAGGTTGTAGCCCTTAAGGCCAATTTCTAGGTAAATCCTATGACTAAAGTTTTTCCACACATATATTTCTAAAAATACCATGTGTGTGTCTAGAAAATTTCCCAAGATGTAGAATCAGTAACTTCTAGCATCACAAAACCATGTATCAACCCATGTCCCCAGGTCTAAGATTGTAAATAGCCATAATTTTTAATGTTTTTCTCCTACTTCCCTGAAAGAGTTGTAATTGAGGGAAAACATATTGAAATCACCACACAAATTATCCATGTGAATAATCTATCAACCATTATTGTATCACATGTTCTTTTTATAAACCATCTAGATTTCATACCTATCATTTTCCCAAACTATCAACCATCTAGATAAATTTATAGAGTTTAATCTCATGGATTTACTAGATCTTAATGAAGTCTTTTTCATGATTGATCTGATAATGTCAAAGTGTGCCCTATTTTGTGAAAAATTAAATGGTTAGCTCAATAAAAAGTATCACTAAAAGTCCTTAGGAATCCCATGTAGAACCCACACAGTGGTTAATACTCCATATAACTTCACCTATCAAGGTTGATTTAGGTAGTTCTCAAGATCAATTTTGCCAATAAATCATATTAACTTTTTTGTATTCAAAATTTCCTTGAAATTGAAATTTGACCCATAGCATATAATGCATTCTATTGTAAGTTAAATATAAGTGCACCAAGTTAAATTCATCTAAAAAAACATCCAACTTAAGACATTTTGATGTAAATCCACTTGTCTTTTTCTCAAGAAACTTTGTTTGATATAACGTTACCTTGAAAATCAACATTACATATGAATTTAACCTAAGATTCCTTCCACACTTCATATGTAGTGTGAACAACACTCCTAAATGCCTGAAACAATATTTACTATTGCAAAACAAAAACTCATCCAAAGGAGAGGAACACTATAATTTTGTCTAAGGAATAACATGAATGACCTGAACTTGTGGCATCAACACCCCACGGCACCTCAAAATAATGATGGCGGTGAGCTCAAAAGGCTAGTTATTGTTGATTTTAGGTTTATTTTCTTTATTAATCTTATTTTTTGTATAGTTAATGATTATTTTTTATTTTCATTTTAGATCTTCTATACCTTGAATTCAAAATTCAAAACATCACCTAGCAAACCAATTATGAAAAGAAAAATCCTTGAAACACCCCCTTTGATACCAATAAATTCTAACACCAAACAACACATTTTTTTATTAATGAGATTGAAAAATTACAACAAGATTCAATTCTTAACCATGCTTGAGAAACCCTAATAAACAACCTAGGGTTACCTAGAAATCATTATGGATAATTTAACTTTTCAAACCAACTTTCGATGTGTATTTTTCAAAAGATGTAAGACATCAGTTGTCACTAATTTATAAAATCAATGATCCTATCTTTTAGAAAAACAAGTTTCCTTATGCTCCGATGAACTTATAACACATTTACAAAAAGTTCAAATTTTCAGTGATGTTCTAGTTATTCTCAGGGAGTAATCTCAATTTATCCAAACCTACTCTCTATCAGGCTTAGAACTTCAACTATTTTTCTCATATTTGATTCCTTTCAAAATTTCCCTAAACCATTTTAAAATAAAATTTTCTCACCTTTCTTGGTGATATAAATAATTCTAACAAGTCAGAACTCTTGGTAGGGTGGAGTTTTGAGGGTCAAAGACTAGAGGGACACTAAGAGATAGAGGAGTTCACCTTTGAAATTTCTTAAGTTTATTCATTGGGAATTTTTAAATAATCTCAATACTAAAAAATCCTCTACACATTATCAAGTTTCAGGTCTGGCCACTATTTTGATTAGGAAAAAGCTACTAAATATTAAGGGTATACTACCAATCAGTCATAAGAGGGAAACTGTGGCAAAAGATATGAGCCTAAACTTTAGACCTGATCCAAAAGGTTAATGCAAGGGAAATGATCATTTTAAGACTACCTTAACAGCCTTATCATCACCTGAAAACAAGAGGATAAAATTGAACAAGTATTATTTATGGAGTGGTGGGAGAAAATTGAATTTTCCTAAAACCAAAGCACAAAAAAAATTTTTAAAGGTGAAGGTCTGGCTAGCCCCCTTCCATTTAGAGGTTGCCATATTAAATTTCCATAAATCTTGGCCAAAGCAGGGCACCCTGGTTTGAGGCATCAATTTGGTTTTCAAATTAAATATTTGAAAAAAGGTAAGGGGTATCAAAGTTTTCACCTTTTACCGATCTGAGCACTAGTGTTGATTGTAAGTGTGGCAAAAAATATGAATGGTTGCGGTTAGTTTTAGGAGAGAAAAGTATGTCAAAATTTTCAAAAAAAGAAAAAGGCCAAAAATTAGATCCATCCTCCACCTCAGCCAATTAGGAATCATGGTAGCCTCTGTAAGTTGGCTTTAGGGTTTGTTTTGGAGTTTAAATTTTATGTTCAATTATTTTCCCAAGCCCAAAAACGTTTGAAATTTTTTCTAAACTCATGCTTGCAATTTTGGAAACCTTAATTTTTCGGTTTGGGTTTTTAGTGCCAATTTCCTAAATTTTCCCATTAAGGCATTGAAAAGGTTCAAAGTTTTGCATCTTGAGTTAAAAAGAAGGATTTGTAAAACAAGGTTTTCAGAAATATATCAATGGTTCTTTGCAGTGTAAGGTTAAAATTTACATTTTGATAGCTTTAAGAGTGTCAGATTTTTCTTTTGAAAAAGGATATTCCTACATTTTTCTTCTAAACCTGGCAATTTCAAATTGTCGTTTTGATTAAATTAATGTTCATGTTTCAAGCATGTCAAACAAGACATGGAGAGATCAGCCTAGGGAGGAGATTTTAGAATTTTTATTGAAGTGTTTTTGTTGGAGATTTGTTCAAGGTTGAGTGCCTTTCAACTATCAGGTTGGGAAAAATTCTAGAATGTAAGTCCGATTTGAAAATTCCAGTGTTTGAGATTATTTTTATTGATTTAGTTGAATGAGTGGGTTCCTTTTTCCTAAGTATTAAAGAAGTTTGAGTTTTTGGGGAAAATATCCCTATTTTTGTTATTTTTTGAACTGCATTCCAAATAAACCATTTATGATAGGCACGTTTCCTTTATGTCATTTGAGGCTAAAAATTTGGTATTAAGTATTAGATAGCTAACATAGTTGGGTTTGAGGGAACTTCAAATTGTAAAATGCAAATTTGTTTGGTAAATCTATTCAATTTTAAATTAACATGCATGTCTTAATGTCTTAATTTTAATATGGGGTTTACCACAGTTATGTCAGATGTTTTTTATTTTGTTAGGAAATAAGGGATAAAATATGCGGAATAATCCCTCACAGAATCGCAACAGTAGAAACTAATATGCAGAAAATATTACAGATCTCAAATAAAATTGCAGAATAAAATAACACAACACAAAGAGATAGTATTTAATGGTTCACCCAATTTGGGCTACGTCCACCAAGAATCACTTGCTCAAATTTTATTACAAGCCACCACTCTCTCAATACAATACCCAGATCTATTTGGAGCTATGCTCAACAAACTCTACAGAATTCACACCCGAATTCAAACACATCTGCAATGTTACATTATCCTACCATATGCATAAAACCATATAAATAGACAACTACTTAAGTAGTTTTACAAAACCGTGGGTATCAAAACCATGGGCCAAAACCCGTCCCATAAACCTATGGGTCAAAAATCTTGCCCATATGAGAAAAGCACAAATAACCCGATATGTCAGGCATTTTTTAAGGCCAAAAAAATTTACGCCTAAAATAAAATTTTTCGGGGGCTACGCCCCCAGACCCCTGCTCGGGCCTCCCGACCCCGAACCCTGGTGAGATAAATGTGAAAGTGTACAGTACTCTTAGTGTACAGTCTTCAACACTTTCTCACATGAAAACAGGCTCCACAACCTAACAATCTTCCACTTGGAGACTATTTTTCCTTTGAGAAAGCTTCTCAACCCTCCATCACTAGTTTCTGTGAAGACCAACCAAAGCTAGAACACAACTTTAGTTTTTCCCTTTGACCACCTTGGTCATATGTTGTTGGATTCTGAATGTTATGAATTTCTCCAACTTCAACTTCTCTTCCTCCAAAGAAATCCTAATGAAATGATACCTTAACTGTATATGCTTTGTCCTAGAGTGGAAAGTATAGTTCTTAGCTAGGTTATAACACTCTGACTTTATCACTATGCAACTTTTCCTTCCTCTTGCTTATGCCCCAACTCCTCAAGCTAATTTTGTAACCAAATCATTTCTTTCCTTGCCTCTGTGGCAGCAAATACTTAGCCTCCAAAATTGAAAAAACACCAGCTTTTATAGTCATTCCAGTAGTACTGTTGTCCCACCTATAGTGTAAAAATAACCTATTTTGCTAATACTTCTAAATCTCCAGCCATATCAAATCTACATAACCACACAAAATTTGGTGTTTTTCCACTGTAGCATAAAATTTCCTCATGGTCCCTCTCAAATACCGAAGGATTTTAAAGTAACTTTACTTGCCTATCAGTGATCTCTACCTGGATCACTCATAAATTTACTCACTGCTCCCACTGCATGGGAAATATCAAGCCTTAGTGCACACCATGGCATTTACATCAAACTTGCCAATTGCTGATGAGTAAGGTACCTTGGACATTTGGTTTCCTCCTGAATCATGTCTTGGGACACTGCTCCTTTGATAACTTGAAATGGCCTACCAAAGGAGTCCCAACATGGTTTTCCCAACATCCTACATATTAAACCTCTAGTGCAAGACCTTCTTAATGTACTCTTCCTAGAGATAAAGGCTTAGCAACTTGTGGTGTTCAAGCATAGTATCCTGAGATATCCTCATACCAAGGATTTTTTTGGCTGCCTTCCCAAATCCTTCATAGCAAAGGATGCACTTAGCCTATACTTCTTGATGTACTTTTAATTTCTTACATGTTTTTACCTAAGCCACCTGTCATCCACATATAATGAGGTGCATGGATAATATTAACTATCCATCCTTGAAATTTACATTGGAAACACGTAATGGTTTCAAAATGCTATGTCTAATATAAGTTGTTTCCATCATTCTATCAAATGTCTTATACCATTGACTGGAGCTTGTTTTCATGTTATACAAGCTCTTCTTCAGTTTGTTCACCATATCCTCTTTACCTTTACCTCATAGCCCTCTGGTTGCTACATTTCAGATATAGTTCCTCCTCCAAATCACCAATGGAGAAATTCAGTCTTTACATCAAGTTTACCTAAGTGTAAGTACATCTACTGCAACTTCCATCCATAGAAGGAGTTCTAATAGAAGGTTCATTCTTTACTACAGGAGAAAATAGTCTCATCAAAATCTTACCTTCTTTCTGTGCAAAGGTCTTGACCAAATAACCGGGCCTTATATCTTTTCAACCTCACTTCTTTCGGTAACTCTGAACACCCACTCTTATGCAATGCTCTTTTTCCTTCATGTAGCTTACCAAATCCCATCGTCATTGATTCTCCATGAGAGCATGATACCTCATCTCATGCTTGCTTCACTTTTCTATCTACCTTGATGGGGATTGGATCATAGCTGTTATGTTTGTGGAGCCTATTTTCATGTTAATGTGGTACATAAAGATAGGAGAACACTCATCGTTTTTTTACCCTTGTGGAGCCTCCTCAATTTAGGGGTGTGGGGTTCGGGGGCGAAGCCCCCGAAGAAATTTTCATGGGTGGTTTATCAGCGTAAATTTTTTGGGCTGGCCTCAAAAAATGCCCGATATATCGGGAAACATGCTTTTCTCATATGGGTGAGGATTTTTGACCCATAGGTTTATGGGACGGGTTTTGGTCCATGGTTTTGATACCCACAGTTTTGTAAAATTGCTTAAGCAGTTGTCTATTTATATGGTCTTATGCATATGATAGAGATACAAGTAAAATGTATTGCAGATGTGTTTTGAATTCGGGTGTGAATTCTGTAGAGTTTGTTGAGCATAGCTCCAAACAAATCTGGGTATTGTATTGAGAGAGTGGAGGCTTGTAATAAAATCTGAGCAAGTGATTCTTGGTGGACGTAGCCCAAATTGGGTGAACCACATTAAATACTATCTCTTTGTGTTGTGTTATTTTATTCTGCACTTTTATTTGAGATCTGTAATATTTTCTGCATATTAGTTTCTACTGTTGTGATTCTGTGAGGGATTATTCCACATATTTTATCTCTTATTTCCTAACAATTGGTATCAGAGCCTGGTTTGGTTTGCTGAAGTGTTGAATCACAGGGAAAGTTTTTAGCTTGAGTGGGAGCTATGGCAGATGATGGAAGATCTAGGGTTGATAAATTCAACGGGTAGAATTTCAGTCTTTGGAAGATGCAGATGGAAGATTACCTTTATCAGAAGGATCTTTATACTCCGCTGTCTGAGAAGGTGAACAAACCCTCGAGTATGACAGATGTGGAATGGGATTTGTTGGATCAGGAAGGCACTTGGAATGATCTGGCTATGTCTTGCATCTTCGGTATTATTTAATGTTTCAAAGGAAAAGACTACAAAAGATCTAATGGATGCATTAGGGAAGTTGTATGAAAAACCCTCTGCCTCTAACAAGATATTTTTAATGAAAAATTTGTTTAATATGAAGATGTCTGAGAATAGTTCAGTAGCAGATCATTTAAATGATTTTAATACGGTTGTGAATATGCTAGCTTTGGTTACAATAGAATTTGATGAAGAAGTTAGGGCTTTATTAATTCTGTGCTCTTTACCTGAGAGTTGGAATAGCCTGGTAATGGCGGTAAGCAACTCGGTTCCAGCTAACTCAAAGTTGAAGTTTGAGGATGTTGTAGGGGTGATTCTAAGTGAGGAAATGCAAAGAAAAATCTCTGGGGAATCTTCTACTTCAGGGAATGCTTTGACAGTGGAAACTAGAGGGAGACAGAAGAATAGAGGAAACCGTGGAAAATCAAAAGATCGGGCAAGGTCAAAATCCAAGAGCAAGATTGTATGCTGACACTGTGGAAAGTCTGGGCATGCAAAGAAGGAATGTTGGGAGCTTCAGGATAAGAAGAAACAATAGGAAGAAAAAAAGGAGGAAAATGTGGCAACGGGTAATGTATGTCAGGATGTTTTGATTCTTTCTTTGCACAATATTATTGAATCTTGGGTTTTAGATTCAGGGGCTTCTTTAGGCATTATTTTGTTGATTATGTTCAAGGGGATTTTGGGCATGTTTTTCTTGGTGATGACGAACCTTGCAAGATAGTTGGAAAAGGTTCTGTTCAGGTTAAGATGCAGAATGAGAATACATGGCTATTGAAGGATGTCAGACATGTGCCTACATTAAGGAGAAATTTGATATCGGCGGGGCAATTGGGAAGTGATGGTTGTACTGTGATATTTACAGCTAACTCTTGGAAGGTTACCAAGGGTGCTCTTGTGGTGGCAAGAGGTAAGAAGGTTGGAACCTTGTATTTAACCACTTATAGTACTAATGATTGTAATCTTGTGGCTTCAGAAACAGATACAACATTATGGCACTATAGGCTCGGTCATATGAGCCATAAGGGCATGGAGATCATAAAGAAGGATTTTCCTGGATATACAGAAACAGGTTTGGAGTTCTGTGAGAACTGCATATATGGGAAACAGAAGCGAGTAAGGTTTCTCAAGGTTGGACCTACAAAGAAAGAGAGTAAGTTAGAGCTGGTGCATTCTGATGTGTGGGGGCCAGCTCAGGTATCATCTCTTGGGGGTTCAAGTTATTATGTTACTTTTATTGATGATGCAACAAGGAAAGTTTGGGTTTATTGTATTAGAAACAAATCTGATGTATTTGACACTTTTGTTAAATAGAAAGCCTTTGTAGAGAATGAAACAGGTCTTAAGCTAAAATGTCTCAGGTCAGATAATGGAGGGGAGTATTGCAACAATGAATTTGATGATTATTGTTCTAAGAATGGAATCCGTAGGAAAAAGACGGTTCCAGGAACTCCGCAACAGAATGGGGTGTCAGAAAGGATGAACAGAACAATAATGGAACATGCTAGGAGCATGAGGTTACATGCAGGACTGCCTCTTTCTTTTTGGGCAGAAGCGGTGAGCACAACTATGTACTTGATAAACAGAGGACCCTCAAGTGCCTTGGATGGAGGCATACCTGAGGAGGCTTGGTATGGTAAGAAAGTTGATTATTCATTTCTTAGAGTCTTTGGATGTGAGGTGTTTGTTCATATAGACAAGGATGATAGGACCAAGCTAGAGGCTAAATCAGAAAAATGTACTTTCATTGGTTATGGTGGTGATGACTTTGGATATAAATGTTGGAGTATTAAGGACAAGAAAATCATTTGATCTAGGGATGTGGTCTTTAATGAGAAAGTCATGTATAAGCAACAGTTGCAGGAAAATAGGGAAGAATCCAAGAAAGAATATGCAGTGGTAGAGGATCTTCCAGATGGGAAAGTGACCCATGAATCAGTTCAGGAACCTACTCAACAGGAACCCCAAACTCCTATATTGAGGAGGTCTTCTAGGCTAAGAAGAGAACCTGAACATTTTTCTCCTTCTCTTTATTATTTATTACTCATAATTCAAATCTAATGTGCAGTACACTTTTGAACAAGTGAAGTGAACAGAGTTTGAGATTAACAATGCATTCCTTTCAACTTATCAGTCCCGGTTTGGTCAAGGGGTTTGTATTCAGAATACATAAAATACAATACTGATGAGATTCCTTTTCCTCTCCAAACAAATGCTCATTTTTGGATCAGAATCTATTCTTGTAATAGTGGCACAATTTAAAGGAACTTGCAATTCTTAATCCACATTAAATGTAAAATTTACTAACATTTCTCCATTCCATTTGGAGGATTGAGTTTATATTAGTAACCAAAATATGAAGGCATTAAATAAAGATTTATATTTCCTTTAAAACACAAAGAAGAAATATAATGTATGGCTTGAAACAAGCTCCATGTCAATGGCAAATAAAAGTTTCATTTATATGATGCAATCACTTACATTACATGTCATTTATACCATTCATCCACTCGAAGTGGGAAAGGTTACATTGAATTTTCTCAAAGAGATAGGACTATGAAAACTGAATTTCTCCTTGCTCCAAACAACAACATGCTAGGAATCTAAAGTACATCTAAGAATCACAACTAAGTGAATCCTTTGATATGAAGGATTCTGGGGGTCCACCCAACCAAAATCCAATGAGTAAAGGATAATCCATCCTTCCTCATTGGCCCCCAAGCCCCAACCATATTGGAATGGAGCATGAATATCAACACATGGCAACATGTAGGATTCTTTCACATACAAGTTGGGACATTCACATTGCGTAGGCAAATTAATAAAATACACAATGTCAACAAGATAGTAGTTCCCAAATTCATGTGCAAACATACACATGTACAAGGTACTTACTCCATCAAGCCAACAAAAGCAAGAACTATGGGGAGCTCCTTATGCCTCCCAAATTTGGAATTGGGCATCCACAAAAATGTATTCCACCAATAAACACATCAAACCCATAAACCTTATATCTCCCAACCCCTCCTTATGTGATTTCCCCCCCCCCCCAAGTTTATCCCTTATGTAACGAGTAGTAAGAAATGCAAGCAGTTTCTTTTACAAGGTGGATCCCAAAACCAAAACTCCCTCCTCAATAAAAAAAAGTGCCATTGGAAATCCCTTATGACCCCCATATGAGATCCCCATAGCCTTCTCCTACACCATTCCCTAAGCATTCTACCCAACCAACCAAGAATACAAAACACATTCACCATTTAAACATGCATGCACGAGAAATAAAAACAACATTTAAAAATGCAAGATCCTACCTCTCCATAATGGAGTTTGTTCCCAAAACAGCAAGCTCTTGCAGAAACTCAAAAGCAAGGTCTTCCCAATGTAAATCAAGTCCAAAATAGCAACACCAAGCATGCAAAATGATTTCCAAACTCCCTCCACAAGCAAGACTCCAAACAGCAATAAAAAATTTGACCCAAAGAAAGGAAGAACAAAGTTTCAACAACCATAAACAAGAGAAGAATTTGAATTTTAAAGGACAGGGAGAGGAGAGGATGATGTGGATTCCATGTGGGACACCACATCATTCTTCCTCAACCCCAAAATAAAAATTCAACATCAAAACTTAATCACAATAAATGAAAAGGACAATCATCTTACACACTCCAAATTAAGCCCATACCCCAACAAGGACTGAATTTAAAACTTGTAAGAAAAGTGCAATAAAAACTTACACATTAGTCATTTCAAAATACATTTAAAAAGATAATTTTGACTCCAAAATCCATAGGTATGGTTGGTGGAAAATTTAAGAGGTGTGGGACAAGTTTAACTTGTCCCACAAGCCTCCAAAATGCAGCCCTCAAGGACAAATTCTGAATTCCTAAGAGGGTGGAGTGTCTTACACTCCAAAATACTGACTTACACAAGTTTCACATCTCTTACATCATCAGCTTACACATTCTTACAACATGCCATTAATATCTATGACTTCATTTATTACATTCTTTTGGCATAATGATTTATTTATTTAACGCATGGTTGATAATAACATAAACCTAAATTAATTAACTAATGAAAGGGGTAACACATCACAAATAAAATACATGCAAACATTACAAAAATAAACACATTAAAGTAATACATGAAATCCCTTGGTCACATTTTAAAGGTGATCCCCCCCATGGGAATCCCTAACAAACACAACATACAAACAATTACAGTTGCCATGGTGACCTCATTGAATTCATCTAGAATTCTAATATGGTTAGTCTCTAGTCCCCCTACATTGTTGTGATTTTTAACCTAAAAAATGCAAATATCTCCTTTGGCCTTGTGGCCGTATCAGAACATCCAAAATGATATAAACAACATTTCAAAATCATCTAATCATATAAATAATGACAATATCAAGAATACAACATTATCATTTTTAATTAAATAAATCAACTATATCATTATCAAAATCTACCATACCATATCTACTCAAATATCCAATATCATAAGTCCAAATCAACATCTATAATATGTCTATGTCACAACAGTACATCATCAAACATATATAACTCTAGTAATCATCATGATCAATCACTAATCCATGATCTAACATCTAACCATCATACTATAAAAAACATAGTAGTGTCCATAATATGATCAATAGTATTAAAATCAGTATCAAAAAGTGTCAAAGGGAAGTGGGCACTACAAAAAACAACAAATTTTAAATTAAGTGTTTAATCAGAACCTAAAGGAACCCTAATTCCATAAATCCACTTTTTCAAAACCTAGCTATATCAATAGGATCATTATTATCTAATAACAACAATGTGGTTGGAAAAATAAACACATGGGAGAGTTTTAAAACCAACTCTTGCAATTTTTATGCAAATAAGTTGTCTTATGATGTAGTGAAGAAGAAAAAATCACAAAAGAAAAATTGTGTGCATTATTTACAGATCCTAAAACTAATGCACCATTACGATTGGATTGCCAAATATTCCCCATCCACTAATGTAATCATGAGGGGATAAAAAATATTTTTTGGGATAGGTGGTGGATGGTTTTTGACCAACCACCTTGTAAAATTTTTGAGGTGCCACAGTATTTCTTGAGGAAACTCTATTGTGAGTTTGTCCTCAATGAAATACCTAACTATTTTGACATTCGATATTTTCAAGGTAGAGGTTTGGGCTCTGCATAAGGATAGAGTGGGGGCACAACATTTGCAGAACCAACCAACTAGACCCATTGCTCACCCATCTATTCGTCATGTTTCAATCCCTATTGTTTTATGAAGGAGATAGTGGAGGTTCATGACTCTTGATTCTATCAGGTCATTGACATATTCATTTCTTCAACCTAGCACCCATCTCTCCTTGGGTGATGAGGCTAGTCCTTCTAGCCAGAAAACATCATATACCATAGAGTTTCATGCTTGTGGTAGTATAGGACCTACGTGGTTGATGTAAAGCTCCACAGTCTATCAAGACAGCTCCACAGCCTCATGAGATAGCTCCACAACCTCGTGAGGTAGCTCCACAACCTAGTCAGGTAACTCCATAGGATAAGCAGGGTGTCTGATTGAGAGGAGGCACATCATGATTATGTGTTGGAGAATATCATCATCACAGATGCTCTATTAAATTTGGAATTTTGGTATTGACCAACAAGTAATTTTACATGAAATTAGTTGTAATTTAATATATATATATATATAGTACAAAATATTATAATTAACAATGTTAATCAATTGTGAATGAAAATTAATGATTCATGTGTGTTTTTATAAAATTACAGGGTCAAACTATACATCCAATGTCACATTCCCCTTCTCCACAATTGTTTATGGGCATGTCATCCCCTCATATAAATTGGTTGGAAATTAGTAAATATATTGTTTATTTTTTTTTATAGAGATGTTATCATAAAATTACAATTTGAAAATAATGAATGTCAGTATAGTTCACATGTTGGTGAATTTACTAATGTGAGTTTAATTATTTTTTTAGTTGAAGAGAATGAACTATAGAACATCATTACAGTCTCTTGTTGAGATTCAACGATCATTGGATTTTGGAGTTGTTATGGGCATAGCTTCTGTTGCGCCTCTTACACAGGTATGCACTAGTAAAGTTATTTTCATAATGAATTGATTGTATTAAATAACATCATGTAGTATAATTAAATGACATTCATGTGTATTCTAATTTTCATCATCATGGTTTCCACAAGAGGAGTTGACTACTCCAGTTCATGCACCTCATACTGATGTTGATGATCTCGAGAGGTAGAGGATGTTTGCTAGTGATCATCATATTATAATAAGTATTTATTTTTAAGTAGTGTCATTTTATATATGTCACTAATTGTATACTAATAGGTATGTTTTTTATTTGTATTAACAGATGGAGCTATAAGAATCCTTTGAGTGTAGGAGGTCTGATCAGTGTAAGGGACATTCCACTGATGTGCCTGAGTCATCTTCCTTGCGATCGAAGAGAACTAGATTATTTGATGATACCCCATAGTTTAGATGTATATGGATTTTTTTTCTGCCTTCATGGCATATTGGCATAGATTTATATTTTGTTGTTGTATATCATTATATATGCCTACATGGATTTGTTAAGACATTGATTTTGATCAAATTTTGTATCCTATCAAGGATTTTTAGATCAATATAATATATGATAAAAAATTGTATTGGATAAAATGATTTATACATTATCTAAGTGGATTAATATGATATCATACATATGTTATGTTAATTTGTATTATTAGTGTTAATTGTTTTATGTTTTAAACATGGGAATTAAAATATATGTGTAACTAATTTACAATTTTACCATTGTATTATAATCATTCAATTCCATCAATTATAATAATATAATGTCAATGTCAATGTTATCCACTTCTTGGAATCTCAATAATTCAAATGAAACATATGTAATGAGACAACACAATATTACGTTAATTCTAATAATTAAATTGTAACTACAAAGAGAAATAAAGAGAGGGAATGCAAGAGGGATAGACATAGAAAGAGAGAGTAGGTGTGAGAGAAAGAGAGAGAGAATGCGAGAGTGAGATATAAACAAAGAGAGAGTGAGAGTGTGAGAGAAAAAGAGAGAGGGTGAGAGTGAGAGCGAGAGAGAGTGAGAGTGAGAGAGACAAAGAAAGTGCATGAGAGAGAGAGAGAGGTCATGAGAGAGTGAGAGAATGAGAGAAAGAAAGAGAGAGAAAGGGTGCGAGAGGGATAAAAAAAGAGAGACAAAGAGCTATGTTTCTAGGATACTTAAGATTTTAAGATTTTACATTGAATGTTCAAAAAATTGAATATAATTAAGATTTTATAGTATGATCAATGTTCAAAACATTCAATATACTTAAAATTATACATTAAACATATGATATATAAATATTATATTGTTTTTGTTTCATCAATTTCCTCTTGAGATTTATTTTTGTGTTACGATGGTGGCCATAAAATATGAATATAATTTCGAGCTCCTGAAGGACATATTTAATTAGGATGACTCTAACCTAGTGCCAATGATAACTAAAGAGGTCAGTCCATAGTTGGTTCTTGAATTCATATTATCGAAAATCACCTTATAATCATTCTTAAGGATGCAGGAAGGAGTCAATGTTGTTGCTTAATAGTTCTAGGACAAGATGTTCTTTGAAATTTTAAGCTATGCAACTTACAGTTCCAAATTTATTTATTAGTATTGAAGATCACCTGAGACCTGATCTCATAAATAACTTGTACAGAGGCTCGGGTATATGTCCAAATTTAATTGAATATATTTTTTCCTTGGATAATTACAATGATCCCAAATAATTACCTCAAACATTCTTAATATTGTTTGAATATTTTCTCTTCAATTAAATAAAATCCTCTATCTATATATCATTCAACACTTGTATAACTTGGATTATGAACATCAAGGATCATTTTCATATTTTATACTCCAAGCTAAACATCTCTGTGGAAATGACCATATTTTTCAGTGAGAGTGTGAATGTGAAGTTGATCTGAGAGTATGCAAAATCCTTACCGATTTAGTGAGACAAACTAGACACTTTTAAGGAAGAAGAGGTTCTTTTGCATATGAACATATTATCAATGAACAAAATGGCTTGTGCAGAGATTGTTGTGTTCTCGTCCCACCTTTCAAATTGAATCATGAAGGTCCACATTTGAACACCAAGAAGGCATAGGCTATACACTATTATGACACAAGGTGTCAAGCATGTGCTTATTTTTTCTACATTTCAATGGGTCATCCTGACTTGCATAATACCATACATGGAAATATGAGAAATGTGAAATTTGTTTTAGAGTGTGAAAAAATTGACATTCAAGAGTGAAAGTATATGTGGGGAGAAAAAAGTTTGGAAGATATGTGTAATATGCATTTGTAGGCATAAGGTAGAGGCCATATCCATTTAGTTACTTGTCCGACCTCTCATAAACAAGGTAGTTGTACAAGAAAACTCAATGATGGTTCTAGGAACGAGACTAGTAAATATGGTCCTAATATTGATATTCCAAAAGAAAAAATATCACTCATGAGACCTACTGGAAATATATGAGGTTTGAAAATCCTTACTCAGTAAGTGTAGAAGATCAAGAGAACTTTTCACTTTTTAATCACTATTGTAGATTAGACGAGCATGACAACTCCTTGGAAGGAGGGGTTCCCTTAGGATCCCTAAGAGAAAAAAATGCTATAAGTTTTCTGAGTGATTTCTTGGTCTCCATGGCACCTTAAAATGTTTTGTTTGATCCTACACCTCCACATTGGGACTCTCTATGAAATCCTTTCTCAGTTTTCTCCATCTCAATTTTGTCATCTCGTTGTCCTATTGTTTGTAAAAGCACTGAATAGTCTAGTTTGTGTCCGTGTAAGGTTGTCTAATGATATATTTTGCAAATGGAATATCGTGATGCACCAAACTGACTATGCACATGCATTGAGGTGGCCTCATAAATTCTTGGGAAGGATTCATTTCAGTGCCAAATGGTGCCAATGCTTCTGGGCTATTGTTCCGGGCGTAGTCTCTTAAGAGCCATGAGAGAAAAAAATGTATAAGTTTTCCAGAGTGATTTATCAAGAGCACCATGGAACCTTGAAATCACTCTTGTATAGATCCTACACCTACACATTGGGACCCTATATAAAATCCTGAAAGAAAAAAAGGCTCATTTTTCTACATCTTAATTCGGTCATCTTGTTGTCCCATTGTTTGTAAAAGCATCGAATAGTCTAGTTTGAGTTAGTGTAAGGTTGTCCAATGCTATATTTTTCAAATGAAAGATCGTGGCACCAAACTAACTACACACATGCATTGGATTTTCCTGGTAAATCTTGGGAAGGATTCATTTTTTTTCCAACGGTGTCGGTGCTTTTGGGCTACTTCGTCCGGGCGTAGTCCCTTAAGAGCCTTGAGAGAAAAAAATGTTATAAGTTTGTTGGGTGATTTCTCGGTCACCATGGTACCTTGAAAGGTCTCATACAATCCTAAACTTCTATGTTGGGATGCCATATGAAAGCCTCTCTCAGTTTTCTCCATCTCAATTTGGTCATCTCATTGTCCTATTATTTACAAAAGAATCTAATAAGTCCAGTCTTCAGTCAGTGTAAGGTTGTCCAATGTTATATTTTGTAAATGAAAGCTCATGGCACTGAACTGACTATGCACCTACACTTATCAGTGTGGCCTATAAAACACTTAGAAATGATTCATTTTGGTGCCCAAAAATGTCAATGCTTTCGGGCTATTTCATTCAGGCGTATTCCCTTAAGAGCCCTAAGAGAAAAAAATGTTGTAAGCTGGCTGGGTGATTTCTAGGTCACTGTGGCACCTTGAAAAGTCTCGTCTTATCCTTAACCTCCATGTTAGGACCCTCTATGTAAGCCACTCTTATTTTTCTCCATCTCAATTTGATCATCTCGTTGCCTATTGTTTGAAAAAGTGTCGAATATTCCAGTTTGAGTTAGTGTAAGCTTGTCAAATGACTATATTTTACTAACAAAAGCTCTTGGCACTAAACTGTCTACACACACACATCAAGATGTGTCCTAGTAAACCCTTGGGAAGGATTCGTTTTGGTTCCTAATGGTGTCGGTGATTCTAGGCTACTTCATCTGGGCATTGTCCCTTAAGAGCCCTGAGACCAAAAAGGCTATAAGTTCACCTAGTGATTTCTCAGTCATCGTGGAACCTTGAAAGGTCTCATTTGATCCTACACCTATACATTAGGACCCTCTACGAAAGCATATCTTTATTTTCTCCATCTCAATTTTCTCATCTCATTGTTCTATTGTTTGCAAAAGTATCGAATAGTCCAAATTAAGTCAGTGTAAGGTTGTCCAATGCTATATTTTGCAAACAGAAGCTTGTAGCACTAAACCAACTTGTGCATTGTATTGGGGTAGCTTGATAAATTATTGGGAATGGCTTCATTTTGGTGCCCTATGGTGCCAGTGCTTCCAGGAAACTTCATCCACATGTAGTCCTTTAAGAGCCCTAAGAGAAAAAAAGGTTATAAGTTTTCTGGGTGATTTCTTAGTCACCATGATAACTTGAAATGGTGTATGATCCTACACTTGTAGTGCATTGGGACCTTATACAAAATATTTTCTTCATTTTATCCATCTCAATTAGATCATCTCATTGTTCCTATTGTTTGCAAAAGTGTCGAAATAGTCTAGTTTAAGTTAGTGTAAGGCTGTCTAATGCTATATTTCATAAACAGAATCTTGTGGCACCAAACCAACTATGCATACACATCACGGTGGCCTGGTAAATTCTTAGGAAGGTTTCATTTGGGTGTGTAATGGTGTTAGTGCTTTCGGGATACTTCGTGTGAGTGTAGTCCCTTAAGAGCCCTAAGAGTAAAAAAGGCTATAAGTTTGTCAGGTGATTTCTCTGTGACCATGGCACCTTGAAATGCCTCATCTTATCCTACACATTTGCGTTGAGACCCTCTATGAAATCCTCTCTCAATTTTCTCCATCTCAATTCAATCCTCTCATTGTCCTATTATTTGCAAAAGCATTGGATAGTCCAGTTTGAGTTAGTGTAAGGTTGTCCAATGATATATTTTGGAAACAGAATCTTGTGGCACCAAATTGACTACACACACATGTCAGAGTGACCTAATAAACACTTGGGAAGGATTTGTTTTGGTTCCCAACAGTGTCGGTGCTTCCAGGCTACTTTGTTCGACATAGTCCCTTAAGAGCCCTAAGAGTAAAAAATGATATAAGTTCACCGGATGATTTCTTGGTCTCCGTGGCACCTTGAAAGGTCTCATCAGATCCTACACCTCCATATTGGTACCCTTTACGAAATCTTGTATTGGTTTTCTCCATCTCAATTTGGTCCTCTCGGTGTCCTATTGTTTGTAAAAGTGTCGAATAGTCCAATGTGAGTTAGTATAAGGTTGTCCAATGCAATATTTTGCAAACAGAAGCTCCTGGAACTAAAGTTAATGTGCAAATATGTCAAGGTGGACTTGGTAAATGGTGGGAGAGGCTTCGTTTTAGTGCCCTATGGTGTTGGTGCTTCCAGGATACTTCGTCTGGGTGTAGTCCCTTAAGATCCCTGAGAGAAAAAATGGTTATAATTTCTATGATTGATTTCTTGGTCTCCATGGCACCTTGAAATATCTCATCTGATCCTACACCTTTGCATTGGGACCCTCTACAAAATCCTATCACAAGTTTCTCCATCTCAATTCGGTCCTCTCACTGTCCTATTTTTTTCAAAATCATGTTGAATAGTCTAGTGTGAGTCAGTATAAGGTTGTCTAATACAATATTTTGCAAACGAAAGCTCCTGACACCGAATCGGCTGTACACATGCATCAGGGTGGCCTGGTAAATGGTGGGTGAGGCTTCATTTTGGTGCCCAAAATATTTCAATATGAAACAAGTACTATGAAACATGTTAAGAAGACATTGTTCATACAATATAGGAGGTGAAATGAGAATTATAAGAAGATATTTTTCATACAATATAGACGGTGAAATGAGAATTTATGCTTCTTTTTTGTTTCCAATATTTTTTCCTTAGCTTCTCTTAGCTTCTAAGAATAATAAATTCTCTACTAACAGTTCCAACCATGTGAAGGTGGAAGAACTTTTAACACCACTAACCTACGTAAACATGTTAGTAAGAAATTAAATAGAATTTTAAAACCTACAAAATTAAAAAAAATCCATTAAAGTCAATATTCAAATGAAATTCATGTATATGTATATCTAATCTTAAGTGAACATACATTTGAAACTTTAATCCAATGAACCGCAAGGATTAACTCTACTCTTTACCGTAGCAAGAATTGCTTCATAATATGGTTCACAAACCTTCCACAAATTCTTGTTTGATGGCCTGCCTCAATATTTGATCAACTGAATATTTGTTGTAAGAACCAAATGTGAATAGTGAAGTATAACTTTCTATGTATTTCATAGTCTTTAAACTACCAAGTATTTGATTTTTTGATAGGATATATTCGAAGCCAAGTTCCAGTGACTACCACTAACCCAGTCGAATACTCAAGGTTTTCACCATCAATGACTATGGAAGTCAATTTTTTTCACCTCTACACAGTGAGATAAGAAGTAGTTTGTTCCCTCTTTGTTAAATTTTGTTGCAATAACTGTAAAAATATGCCTTACACCACAAAGTAAAACTTAAGTTAAATTTAAAATACATTAAGATTTTATCATTTAATAATTTATAAATTTATAACATGACATACATATTTAACTTGTTCCACTAAATCATAGACTTGGTCAAAGTCAGATGATGTTTTTATAATATCTGAAGACACTCTAAGTTGTAATACTCATGGAACTTGATATGTGTCAAGTGGAGTTAGAGGTATACAAGTCCATTCATACACCCACTGTTGTGACTCACATTCATTCCACACAAAATCAATGCATGATATACAAAAACATGTCAAGCACCTAGTATGAATAAAGCAAGAACTTTCATTTGAACTATGGAATGAGTGCATATCACTTGATCCTGTAACTGTCATATAATATTCATATCTTTCCAAATGTTCTTCCTCTATCAACCAGAAATATATAGGAACTGTTGAAATCTCTTGAGATTCATGGCCCATGTTCTTGGTACACCAATCAACAAAGCTCTCTGCACCTGTAAATTCAGCACCATCTTTAAAATTTAATTCTTCTCTTGGAAGGGCTCTTTTCACTCATTCTCCTACATAATCATGTTCTCCTTTCCCATGTATTTCCTCAGTAAAAATCCAAATATGCTGTCCACTTTTTGTTATGTGCATATTGCTTAGCCAATAAAACATTTATGCATTCTTGAATTGTGATGTGCAATTTTCTGACCAATTATGATGTTTATTGAAATCAATGTTCCTCTCAGCCAGGTTTGCATAAAAGAACTAGAAACACCCTTGCACATATTTGTAGAATGTGTTCGATCATCACTGATGTAGAAATGATACTCTCTTAATATTTTTTTATCTTTCATCAGTGCTTTCCAGAGAGTTCATGAATGTTATATGCACAAAAATAGAAACTTGTACTGAGTTATAATATTGTGATTGAACCTCCATTTTTTAATGCAATGAGTAATTCTTTATGAATTCAACTACTGCAACAATAGTACCAAGTGGGAATATGTCCTTTCTTAACTTGAATTTTTCATCCAACCATCAAGCTCTATGTGTGTGCATTGCATACTCATAAACGATTTCCTCTCTAAATTTGACCATATATTCTAATGCAGGTAATTATTCTAGTAACAAGCTCACACCTCTTAGATTCTTTTCCATATTTTAATTGATATGCCACAAATTTATATTTTCTAAAAACAACAAATTCTTTTCCTATTGAATATGTACTCTCCTCATGGATATAACTTTTCAATTTTGGAAAGCCGCCACATATGTTGCACACTCCATCCAAACATGCTTTGTTAAAAAAAAATTACCAATTGACCTTTCAAAAAAATATCATAGGAATAAATTCCCTTTCAGATTTTGGAGGGACATTTAATCTACACTTCTACAACATGATGTCAGTATGAAAAACACAATGTACTTGACAAAAAATATCATAATGCATTAAAAATTCAACATGATGCCTACAACAACAAGTGGTACGTGAGTGATTGATTTTCACATAAAAGAGTTTTTTCATTTCAAAAAATATTTTGCTAATGTTAATTTCTGGGGTTTCTTTCTTAAACTTAGAAAACAATTGTGTTTGAGTCATATCCAAGATATGTTTTGTATGTGCTTCATGATTACAAGAACCTATTCTTATTTTTATTTTATCCCTTTTGTTCAATGACACCCTTGTGTTCTCATTCCAAAACTTTAAAATTAATTATTTTAGAATATTAGATGCATACTTGTCTTTCCATGGGAGTCTAGTAGAGAATGCCCAATAGTCAATGTTATTGTTTGACTCAATAATTTTGTGTCTCCTTATTGCTTTTATTAGGGTTTTCTTATTTTGCTTCAAGGCTCTACTTATTTTTCTAATCAATCGTTTATTAATTGTTTTATCACTTACTATACAATTAGTAAGTGCACATTGTGTAACATTACTTCTTTGGAGCTTTTTTTAAAACCTATAGTATGGTATGCTTTATGTATATTTTCAACAATTTCTGCATTTCGATCATCAACATTAGATGTTATTAACCCTAGGGTCTTGATTGTAGGTCTCATCTTGATTAATTTAATCAATGCAACAAATAATTGACATTTTTGTGTATCATTTAAATTCTCAAAGTAATTATCCCGAATTCCCTTAGCTTTTCTTCTCGCATTTCTTTCCAACATTTTGATATACATTGGTTTTATAATTTTTTAATCAATTTAAATTAAGTGAACAATTTTTCTATTCAAAATGGAAGCATGTCTTCTTAGAGGTAAAGATTCATTAGAAATATTAATTTCTTCATTCAATGTTTCCATGAAAATTTCAAAATTAACATTTGGATTCTCGGGTAAAGGTTCAATGTTATCGTTCACACCAAATTCTTTATCTGTAACAACATTATCATTCAATTAATTATCAAAAATCATTGTAAAATTATTATTCTCCTCAATTTCATTATTTATTCCATCATCATTTTTTAAAAAATCATGTACATTTGATATAATAGATGTACCTTTCCCTCCACAAAGTTTTCGCATTCACTTCACTTTCTTTATTATATCCTCTTCTAATTTCTTTGGTGTCTTGTTCTTAAACTTATTCTTATCTTTACGTCAGCTTTTATCCCCCATGATTAGAAAAAACATAGATAGTAGAGTAGGGGATAACCTCAATTACTCAAAAATTTTACAAGGATGTACAGGAATATGCACAACAAGTAGAGTGGGGATAGAAATCCTGTGAAAGAGGTGGAAAGGGACATTGGAGGGAAGGGAATGCATAAAAAAGGAAACATGTTCACGTTTCCTTTATGTATTTTCAAAATCTCAAAGCTCTTTCCTTGGATCCCCAAACCTGAGGCGTGGACCTGCTAAAACACAACAAACCGCATGTTTTCAACAAAAAAGTCTAAAATCCATCTTCCTCAACTAAAAATCCCATAAAAACGATTAACACATTTTAAAAAACATTTCCTACGATGTCAAGAAAACTATCATGTTTCTAAATATAGGATTTTTCAATTTTTCTGGCTAGTATAAGGTTTCCATAATTATTGTTTTCTAAGTATTTTTATAGCTATTTTTTTTAAATTTATACATGTTTATCATTCATAGTGTATCTTTTGATTCACTCATTCAAATTGAAAAAAAGTATACAATCACAAACTAGGACTAATTCTAAACATATTAAAAAATAAAATCTAATTTTCGATGTTTTTTGAGGTAGTTAGGGGGGCATGGTCAGTTATCCCTTATTTTTCAAAATTTAAAATCTTTGTGCTTGAAAAATCATAAAAATTAAATACTCACTAAAAAAAATATAAAAATATGCTACCACAAACTAGATGCTCATATCTATCTTTCTACTAAAGGGTTTTCAAAAATACTAAATAGTGCTAAAAATGGGGGTGGGCACAACCAGCTGTCAACTGTGTTTTTTAACAAAAATAGGAGAACCTATTGGTATTTTAGATATTCAACCCACTTACACTTAACCAATTTAAAAATAAATAGTAGCTTAGAAACTAGACTCAAAATTCTACGATTCATGTTCTTATAACATCTTCCAATTTTGAGTGTAACTATTTCAAATAACTCATAGAAGTTGAAGATTTTTATTTTTCAGAAAAAAAGAAACGTCCACTTAAGATCCCTTTTTGGCCCCCGAAATTGTTGCACTTATCCCATACATACTTATCTTCCCATTCAAAATTCCCTCTTCCCTCATAAATTTAATTTATCCAACTTATCACTATTCAGTACTATTAAATCCCTAAATTTTAATTACTAAAACCCATTACTTGCAATCTACCTGGCTCTTGAGCCAAAAATGATTGCTATGAAAATTGAAGATTCCATGAAGGCCATCACTGAAAGTCTTCTTGCATTAAAAAAGGCCATTGTTCTTTATTTAGCTAATTGTGACTATCCTTCCACCTTCCCATTTACTCATCCAACCAACACAAGATGCATTTCTAAGGTGATTTAGCCTTCAACCCTTCAAATTCTCTATCTTATTGTTCTAGTTACACTTCTTATGAGGTTCTTTATCTCAAGCATAATTAAGACCTTCCACTTCCCAAATCTTCAGATGTTGGTTTATCCCCACAAGTTGCCTAAATGACTCATGTTCTACTGATCACCATAATGTCTATTTGTTTCTATAAATACATCGTCTCTTTTCAGTAATCCAATATCAATATTTCAGGGTCCTTAGAAACTACTCTTCAAATTTTATGCAAGACCTTATAGTTTCTCTGCAAAGACTTTGACACTTCACAACAAATGTAACCCACACCTCTCATTGATTTGTGATAACCATTTAAATGAGAAATCTTGAGATTCTATCAATTAACTCTCGATTTACATATAAGCTAATAGTTATACAGAGCTTTCATACTTATTTCCTTTGTTGCAATTTTTTCACCACGTGAAATTCTACTAATCAAATCTTATGCACATGTCAGTTTTCATCAGGATTTCTCATCGCCTCTATTCAAAACCCCTAATTAATGAGCCTAGACTTGCTCTCCTAGAGCTACCACTTGTTGAATATTGATGTTTAGATGGGTGGTGCATTCGGTCATCTAAGATGCAATATTTTTCATCCATTCATCATTTCCAAGCTTTATAATTAGGGAAGTAAATCCATACCACTAAGTGCCAATAGTTAAGTAGACAGTACATAGTGACACTAATATTTTAATCTTTTCATAAACTCCAAACGTGTGTTTCTTCAAATCCATGAAATCAACCTACAGATCTATACGATAAACCTTAGTTTTACCATCCCAATTACATTGAGCTTTCATGGTTGAGCTCTCAACTCACCATTTATTTGATTCAACTCCAAGACTTTGACCAAGCAAATTTTCTTTGATCCTGAATTCAAATAGATATTTGTCTCCCAACCACCTCGTTCTCCCATTAGTGGGTTAGCTAACAACTGCCTTTAGGTGAGATTCAACTCATAATAAGTCTATATCAACTTCAGATCTACCTACAGGAGTGTCTTACTAAGTTGTTAATTAATTTTTAACTTTTTGTTTTCTTATCATTAAATTATAATCAGGTCTAAATTAGCTCTCTTTATTTAATTGTGTTCATGTTCATCGTCTTGGGATTCCCCTTTTTATTGCCTTCACCTCTATAATTTAGGTCTTGATATTATAATTTAGTGTAATACATATGTCATTTCATTGCATCTCCAAGTAGATCCTATATTGATGACACACTCAAGCATTTTCTATTTTCATTTATATTTTAAAATTTGTCAATTTGTACTTCAAATTTTGTATCTACATCCATAGTTCAATTCTTAGTCAAGTTCATTTGAATTTATTTCAAACATCTTTATCAAGCTTAGAGAAGTCATCCCCTGATCCTGATCAATTTCTGTTTACAAAGATTTCAAATTCTCAGTGACTGTCCACACTATACAAGAAACACATTCTATCATACTAATCCATTTCATAGTCAGAAACTGTATGATTAATCAACTTCATCACTACCATAGTTTCATATCAGCTCATCCACTTCAGAAGGAAATTCTCAACATTAAATTACCTTATGGATATACATTTTCAGTGGAATCTTGCATCTAGTCTGAGGTACACTTAAACACTTGATTTCCATATTAAATCTGAAGTTGATTTAGCAGCATTGCACTAGAGGATGATTTCACGGAGATCTGGATCTTGCACTCAATGAGAGAATACATGGTCAACAAGTCGAACTCAAAATCCTTCTGGATAAAGTCTATGGTAGCACATTATTCTCAGTTGAATTTGAGTTCTTCAATAAAGTCCTTTTACTCTTAATATTCCACCTATATGTTGAAACTTTTCACTGTATTTTTCATTCTTCAAATACACTCCCTCTAATGTCACTTTGATGGGGGACACACTCAGTTGACACTTTCCATTAATGTTTTGACAGCTTTTCCTATGAGCTGTGTATCAAGTAGTCAACTTTTCCTACTAAGGATATCCCTGCAGTCAAATTGATGAGTCTATTATTTTAACACTTGGCACTTTTGATGTGGTTGTTGGTAGATCCATCTTGTGAAACCATTATTTCTGGCTTTGATAAAATCAAGATGTAAATACCACCACTTGTAACTTATAAGTTGAAACCATTTGCAGAAACCATCGATATTTTGGTTTGAGCATACTCCACTTGTAAAAGTCAAAAATTATTTTTGAGTTTGTTGTCTTCAACAGAAGTCATTTAGGAAGAACAATCACTTCAGTAGGGTTTGTGATTACCTCACTACTGAAATTTATAGTACTCAATGTTATCATAGGTGCCAAGTAACTCATGATAACGTTTTCCTCCATATTCTCAATTTCTTTTAGGACATCTCAATCCTGATGAAGTATGCTGCTAGAGTTTGTGTATGGAGTACTTAACTATGCTTTAGACTCTTACTTGAGTACTCATTAGTAGCTAATTGTAAGTATGGTATATTTATTTTCCAAATACCCAATTTCTTATAAATTTTATTTTCATTCCTTTCATATGGTTTCATGTGTGAAGTTTCAACAAACTCACGATAATCTAAATGGAATCAGAGATACCCACTGTCCTAGGTAGGTCCTCCCTAAGTCTGACATTCTAAATTTATGGGAATCATATTCTTCTAATAATTGATGGTTTTTACAGAGTATTAAGCTTGAAACTTATTATAGGGTATATTCTTTGGCAACACATGATCCATCAAGATATGCACTTGAGTGTAGTATGTCCCAAACCAAAAATATAAGGATCATTTAGAACATCACATTGATCATTGGCACTTCTAATGGAAAGACCATATCCTTCCACATATATCAACAATAAAAGTGTCCAAACAATATCAAGTTTTCATATTGAGGAATATGCATATTCCATGACCTCTTAGAGGTGTCATCATAGAACAAAGTATGTGATATTTATTTGAGATTGGACTAGCAAGATCAGGGTGTTTTAAGTTTATTGTAACTCCCAGTGTTCCTACTGAAAGAGGAATAATGTCGATACAATGCACCTATGATGAAGTAGCAAGGTAACATAATCAAACATGAATTAAGAACTCCCATTAATAATGAAAAGAGTATAACAACACTAAGAATCATAGATTGAAATGCATCATGACAGAAATGGGAGTGTTGAAGTAACATAATTTTCATGCTCATATGTAACCCCCATGAATGAATCAATTCCTTGTAGATGGAATGTAACTCCTGTATGACAGCCAATGAAACCTACATATGACAGGAAAGAATCTATGAGGAGTGTCTTGGCATAATGCTCATAAAAGTAATAGAAAAGGGGTACATATAGGGTGCTGACATAACCCTAGTGAGATGACACACATGAAACCCTAAACCTAACCCTAAGACCTATGACTCTCACAAGTGAGATGACCCTCCAAGTGTGAGAGGAACACATAGGATACACTCAAGTACTAACACCCCCCAGGGTTCATCGAAGCTGGAAAAGGCACGGTAAGTTAGAATGAAAGAAAGAAGACTCCCCTAAACAACTAAGAAAGATGTGTCAATGGGGCCTGGCAACTAAAGGCCTGATAAGGATCCCATGTACAAACAACATCTTTCTAGAAAGAAGAAGAGGAGAAGGAGGACTATATAGCCTAAAGAAGATGGGTGGTGGTAGCAGACCTCACCCTAAGAAGAGACCGCAAGTGAAGAAACTTCACCTCAGTGAAGGGCTTGGTGAAAATGTCTACAACTTGATTAGTTGTCTGAACATACTATATGTCAATGATGTTTTCATGTATTAGCTCCCATATGAATTGCATATGAATCTCAATGTGCTTCATCTGCTGATGTTCAACTGGATTTCTACAAATTGAGATAGTGCTCATGTTGTCATAGTAGATAATGGTAGGCCACCAAAAGTGGTTTCCAAACTCTGTCAAGATACCCTGTAACCAAACAACTTCTGTGGCAGCGTTAACTGCTCCTCTGTATTCTACTTCTGTCGATGATATGGCAATGGTGTTCTGCTTCTTGCTGGACCAAATGACAAAGACCTAAACCAAGAGTTAAACTATAGCCTTAGGTAGACTTCTGATGATCTAGATCACCAGCCCAATCTGAGTCTGTAAATCCAATCAAGTCAATCTCAGTCCCTCCTAAGTAATGAATACCATCTGTGTGAGTGCCACAAACATAGTGAAGAATCTAATTTGCTGCTTTTAAATGCAGCTCATGAGACTCCTGCATAAATCTAGACACGATCCCAATGGCATACGATAGATCTGGCCGAGTGTGAGTAAGGTAGATCAAGCTTCCCACCAACTGTCGATAAAGGGTACCATCAACTAAGGGGGAAGAGAAATCAGAAACCAACTTAATTCTAGAAAGAAAATGAGTAGGTGAGGACTTACAGCCAAACATGTGAAACCGAGCAAGCAAATAAAGAGAGTACTTAGGCTGCGAGATCATAATTCCCGAGTCAGATTGTGAAATATGGATCCCAAGAAAGTAATGAAGCAATCCTAAGTCAGACATGGAGAACTTGTTGGCCAAGGAGATCTTCATAGAATCAATGATAGAGGAAGAGCTACCCATGATCAACAAGTCATCAACATAGAGAACAAGAATAAGCATGGATTCATTCTGTCATAGAATATACACATTTGGGTCAGAGTGACACCGAGTGAACCCTGATGCAAGTAAAAAGGAGTCCATCTTGGCATACCAAGCCCGAGGGGCTTGTTTAAGGCCGTAGAGAGACTTATTTAATTTACAAACAAGGGATGGATCATGGACATAACCCAGAGGTTGTTCCATATAGATCTCCTCCTCTAGGTCCCCATGAAGGAAGGCACTCTTAATTTCCATCTGGTGAACTTCCCATCTATTAGCGGTAGCGATGGCAAGGGTCAGTTGAATGGAAGTCATCTTCACAACCGGAGAAAAGGTTTCTGAGTAATCAACCCCAGCTACCTAGGAGAAACCCTTAGCTACAATTCACACTTTATACTTCTCAAATTCTCCATTAGCTCCATACTTTGTTTGATATACCCACCTACATCGAATGATTTTTCTTCCTTTTAGAACAAGGGTAAGATCCCAAGTGTCATTCTTATGAGTGAGGAATACTCCTCATCCATGGCAGAATCCCACTCAAGAATCCTAGAAGCTTCCTGGAAAGATGGTGGATCAGAAGTAGAGGTGAAGGAGTGAGGTCCAGTGAAGTCTAAGTGAGTACGTCTCTCATCTAAAGGATCTCCAACTAAATCTCCAGCACTCTGTAAATTTTTCCTGGCCTAAAGAGGTCCCGAAGGCTCGGGCTTAGAATCGAAAGATTCTTCACTTGAGTGAGAAGGGACATAGTCCTCATCATCACTACTGTTAGAATCATAAGAATCAAAAGTTTGAGGATCAGGAGAAGCAGGGAGAGGTGGAAATCACTCAATAACATCATCATCTGAAGAGTCAGAATCTGAATCAGTGGGCAAAAGAACCTTAGTGGAAGTTGAATTCAAGTATGACTCATCAAACTTCACACTTCTCTCAATATAAAGCTCATGGGTGGTAGGGTTCAACAATCAATATCCCTTCACACCATCAGGATACTCGACAAAGATACAAGGTTTGGATTGTGGATCTAATGCCTTGCGTTTCTTTTTGGGAATCAGAGCCATAGCCTTAGATCCGCAGACTTGAAAGTGCTCGACATCAGGCTTGTGTTCAAACTAGGCTTCAAAGGGTGTCATCCCTCTTACTGCCTTATGTGGAACATGGTTCTAAATATAACAAGCACAATTCACTGCTTCAGCCCAATACTACAGAGGAATATATTTTGAGTGAACCATACAAGTAGCCATCTCCTTTAAAGTTTAGTTCTTTCTTTCTGTAACTCCATTTTGGGAAGGGCTGTAAGAAACTGTATGTTGTAAAGTAATCCCCTCATAAGTGTAGAAAGTCTCAAACATGTTGCTCACATACTCATCTCCATTTTTAGTTCGAAGAAGCTTGATAGATTGTTCTGCTTATTTCTCAGTAAGAGCCTTAAAGTTTTGAAAATGCTCAAAAACTTCAAACTTAAGCTTAAGAAAATATACCCAAGTATAACATGAAAATTCATTAATGAAGGTTAGTACATAGATAGAGCTCTAGTAAAATAAGGAGACTGAAAACGGCCAGAAACATCACTATGAACAAGATCTAAGGGACGAGTAGCTCTCCAAGATTTTCCCTTTTCAAATCTTTTTTCATGGTTTTATCCAAGGGTACAACCCTCACAAAGACCCTTAGAAAACTTAAATTGGGGTAGCCCATTGACCATTTCATTTTCGCTCAATTGTTCAAGGTAACGATAATTTAGATGCCCAAAATGCTCATGCCATAACTTTATAACCTCATTTGCATGAGTGAGAAAGGAATTGGGTATCGAATCAGAAGAGAGGTGGGAAAAGGTATACAACTGTGAACGGTGATCTGCCTTTCCCTCAGCCATAGTGCAGTCAGAGTTAAGCTCATGAATAATCACAGAGTTAGGACCAAATTCCACTTGTATTCCTTCACCAAGGTGGGTGATTTGGTAATTCTAGAGCTCTACAACAATTTGATAGAGTTCCATTACATGAATATTCCCCCTTTAAAATGTGCCTTCTAACTTACATTATATATCCTAGAGAGAAGAGAGAGAGAGAGAGAGAGAGAGAGAGAGAGAGAGAGAGAGAGATAATTCTAGAGTCTCAAGTTACAAAGTGGGTTCAAAAGATGGAGGCTCATGAATCTAGTGTTAGGCATCCTTGTTAATGGGGAATTCCTACACCACCATAACATAGCCATCCCATTCCTCTTCCCCAACTTATGCTATCTCAACCTAAGATTCATACCCATTTCTTTATACTTGCTTCCCCCATTGAGAATTCTACTTCTCCATCTTCTTCCCTTCCATCCCACCTTCAGTTCTTTGCCATATTTTCTTCAAAACCTTAATTCCCTCCATAAGAAGATATTACACCTCCTACACCATCTAAATTAGTGCAAAATCATGTTATAACCCAGCTTACCCTTCCTTTTGCATTCCCAAACCCATTTTGGGGAGAAACAAATAAGAAAATCACTCAAGGAGGACAATAATTTGAGGATCTCGGTAAATAAGAACTCATGCCAAATTTTAAAGATTGTGATGCAAAGTTTAAATTTGGTCAAATGCCACTACTAACTATTCCTTCAAAGAGTTAGAGTTGAAGAACAAGTGGTGAAAGCTGATTTTATAGAAGAGAAATAACAAGAAGGTGATGATTAGTAGTCCTTGTGTTCTAAGTGTAGTGTGGATAATGAAACCATATTTATAGAGGTTGTTATCTTATCTCCATAGGAATCAACAAAGGAAGAAAAGCTTCCAAGTGAGCAAGACATCCCATTTACATGTAGTAATCCCCATTATACTGCATGTTTGGAACATGTTGCACTTTTAACAAATTGTAATGATCCACCAAGAATATCTCTAGATATTGGAACTGATCATGAGGAACTTCATCCCATGGAGGATAACAAATAAGATTCAAAGATTTTGAGTGAAGAACAAGTCATAGAAATCTATTTATAATATTTCAATGATAAAACCTCAGATATTTATTCCCTTACATCCTCACATGAATATGATTTTGTGGATGAATTTCATCTCTCAAACTTCATGTTTGAGGAGAAGAAGAGATAAGATGGTGACACCATTGTTAAATCAATCATCAAGGCATAAAAAGATTTGTTTGTAGAGGAAAAACAAGGTCCAAATCAACTGGAAAAAAAATTCATTCATCAAGAAGAAATTCTACAAGATGGCTCTATTCATGGAGTTGAGCTTCAAAGATATGGGAAAATTCATAGGATCAGATTGTGCCCAATTAAATATTTTTCTAGTTTAGAGCCAAGGAGTTTACAACTCGTCATGTTCACTTTAGAGCATGAGGAAGAGCTTCAAAGTTCTAAGGGTCATCTATAATACCTCTCAAACCTAAATACATAGTAACTAAAAGAGGTGTTTTTTCTATTTCCATCTGATACCTTGATGGATAGGGTGAATAACCATCCTCATGTTAGTTTTTTACTCTCTATTGACCATGTCCAGTGCTAAATCAGTCACATGGTCCCAATTTGTGAGGAAGGGAAGCTATTTCTCCCTCTCAGTTGTAGGATTTTTTTGAGTTCCCTTTTCCTCTAGTTAGAGTAGGGTAGACTAGGTTTGATTTTAGTAGAATAAGTGCTTGTGCATACTCTGCATGTCTCCATTTGGAACATGTATGTTTTTTCATGTTTGTACATAGTTTTTGTAGTTTTGCTGCTTTACACATTTCATTTTAGATCCAATCAACTAAGTTGGGAAAATTCAAAGTGCATCCATCAAAACATCAAGTAAATGAAAGATCTATAATGTATAATTTGTCAAGAAATAAGTTCTTCATACTTGGAAAAAATCAGATTTTGGATAGTTTCAGATGTTCATCCTTCATCCCAATAGATCACTTGCAAAGGAAAGGTGAAATTTCATATTCAAAGAAATTTTCCACTCACTTAAAACCTTATTTAGAAGATTTAGTATGATGTGAATGGTTAATTTGATCTATAAAATATCATCTCCAAGTCCAAACAATAGTGCAATAGTGCTTCAAGTGGATTCAGGGGTAGGATTTCAAGTTTAGATTAGTTTCATGGTTGACAGGTTGACTCCATACCCAATGGATGTTTCAAGGCCACTGATCAACTCATCTATCAAAAATATGTCCCCATGCGTCACCAAATTGTTATCAAATTTTACCCCCTGGAAAAACTGGACAACTAGTAAAATTGGACTTGGGAAACTTCATGGAGTTTCAGTGATGAATCTAGAGAAACATGTAATTTTCATGATTTTTGGGCACTTGAAACCATTTGGATGCAATTCCCCTTCTCTCTAGGCTTTAAAGTTCAATACTTAATCAATTTTGGAGTAAAAAAGTCAAAAATTGGCTTTGGGGAACTTTACTCTGTATTTTCTAACTCCCCAGTCCAAGAGAAATCCAAATAAGTTAGAAAACAATCAAGAAAAAATGGGAAAAAATGAAGCTTAGAATAATGCAGAGTTTTGATGTGGCATTACTGCGAAGCAAAGTAGTTGAAGTAAGATAGTAATGTCCAAGTGAAAAAACACAGAGAAACCAGAAATAGAGATAAAAAAATTCTAGTTAAATAAAAAAAATTAAAAAACTAGAAAATACTCTATTTTGGATTCAGCTGCAACCAGCTAAAAATGGTAGCAAAACCCCTGATTGCTCAAGGTATGATGAAAACCTGCAGATGCACAAAAAGAGCACAAAAAATGACACAACTTTCTAAGAAATATTGTTAGATACATTAACAAGGAAAAACCTAAAAATAGTGATCGAAAAACTTGCATGCAGAGTAAAAGAATGAAACCATGAAAGAGTAATCACAACTAAAAAATAATGAGTACACATTTACCCGATCTCAGCTCTGATACCATGAAAAGAGTTTGCGAGAATCAAATCAAAAATGATGCACCACAAAGTAGTTGCACTCCAACAGAATCGTGATAGCTCCAGTATAATCAAAAGGAAGAATCAATCAGTAATGGAAGAACTTGCTCAACAGAAACAAAGCTTGCACATATAGGAAAGACATCGGAGTGTCTTGGAATGCTCATAAATGAATAGTAAATGAGTAAATATAGGGTGTTGAGTAACCCTAGTGCATGACACACATAAAACCCTAAACCTAACCCATGTGAGATGAACCTCCAATATGAGAGGAGGACACATAGGATAACTCACACTAACAAAGAAGAGCTTGAAAATATAAAGAGTGATTAGGAACATGTGTGTAACAATTTATATCCAATTCAAGTCAAATAAGAATATGAATAAAATATAATGAGTTGAAGGAATGAGGGTTTGAGAAAAGGTTTGTGATCTAAATTAATGATCTCTATCACTTATGGCAAAACAAATTTTTAGATATCATCATCATTAGGTTGTTAATTGGTGCTTAGTCATCTTAGGGGGTTGTATCCTCCTTTTGGAATGGATTCTTCACTAAAGTAGGGGTTGGTGCTCCTTATATGGTTGGTGTTCCTTGTGAATTTTTCACTTCACTAAATTTCTTTATTGTGAGTAATATCAGCAAATTTTCAGTTTTTTTTTATTCACAATGAGGATTTTTGACTTACATATGGTGTTATGTGTTATGCATATTTCTTTTTTATTTTGACTAAATGTTTAATATCTTAATCAGAACACATGATTATAAATGATATATGAACAAATTAATGAATGAATGAATGATTTGGTAAATGAAGTAACAATCATTATAGGAATTATTCACCCCCCTCTCAGTCCATTATGCTTCCAACAATTAGTATCATAGTGAGGTCATTGAGAAGAAAGTACAATCACTTTAAGGAGATCCTAGAAGCACAAATAATAGGAATGTCTTCTAATTTCGAAATTACATTAAGTAGGATGAATGAAGTTTCTCATTCAGGGATTCATGGCTTACAAGATCAGATAAGGATATGGAGATAGAGCATGGACAATCCATCAAGAGTTTGGAGTCATAAGTTAAAAGTATTTAAAAAGACCTAAATGATCCTGATATGAAGAGATGTTGAAATATTTGTAATATAATTTGGAGATTGGATTTAGTAGGTTAAGGATGTATGAGAGGATTGAGAAGAGTTATAAAGCTCTTGTTGGGATCTTGGAGAGAAAAATAATGGCTAGTGAAAAAAAATGCCTAGTGCTTAAAGGTTAACATGTGAAGAATGATGGTGTAGCTGGATAAAGTACTCAAGCTGATGAAAAAGTGACCAATAGGGCTCACCCAAGAATTTCTAACTCTATTAGACATCCTAATTCTATGAGTTATGGTTCATCATTTAATGGTTATAGCTACATTTGTCATGATTTTTACCACAAAGCTAGAGATTGTAAAAGAAGGTCACCTAGGAATGGTGTATGATTATTCAAAAGTGAATGTAATTCATGTTGTTAGTATGGTTGTAGAGCTTAGGACTGTGGTTCGAACCTAAGTGTCTTTGAGCCAAAAAGAAGAATGTGATTGTGTGTTTCAAATTTCAAAAACATGGACACATTGGTAGATTTTTTCATCATGATGAAACTCCAAGATTTGCAAACATGTCTTAAGCTATTAATGGGAAAAATGGAAGAGTATTCAAAATAAATATCATTCCTATATATGAATTTAAAACACCAGATTCTAAGAATGTGAAAGATAAAGAGTGAAAGCTAGCAAAAAAGGAGGATTAGAATATTTTCAAGATGGAAGAAAATTTTCTCAAGCCCAACTCAGGTTAATGAATTTTGTTTCCTTTAGTTAAAGTGCATTATAATTTAAAGGAGCTATGCATGTGAGACACTTCAAAAGCTATAAGGTATGCGAAGTGACATATCCATGTTATTTTGAGATATAGTTACTGTAAGGTGTCTTAGTTTCTATGTGTATGTCATCTATCTTTGTCTTTAAATTTATTTTGTCATATTCAAGTTGGTCATAAAATTTGAGTCCAAGTTTAGTGTACTATTTGAAAATGGGTTTGTTGTCTTGCATTAAAGATAAAGTGGTACTTCAGTCAAAGGTTTGTGATTAAGTATCTTGTGAAAAGGTTTGCAATAGGTGATTCTTTGTATAACTCATCAAACCAATAGTCATGTCGTCATGTCATGGAGTCCTAAGATCCAAGTTAGTACAATGAGTCATCTACATGAAATAATTCGAAACTATGAATGATGCAAGTCTCTTTAAGTGTTGAGTGAAAAAAAAAATTGTAGTTCGCTTGAAATCATTTAAGTGTTTCTACCCCTGTCAAAGGAGTGTGATTTCACTCCATATTGTCTTGAGTGTGGAGTTGTTTAAGCTTTGTGATGACCTAGTGATTTATACCCAGCCTCTTTAAAATGTGTTTTATAATGTTTCATGTTATTAAAATATTTTTAAGTATGTCATCATCATGATAGGAGGTCTAATATTTGATCCATATTTAAGCTCTAAGAATATATTAGTTTTAAGAGAAGGGATATTGGTTCATAAGGATAGTTTTAGATGAATTTTAATGTCCAAGGTTTGAGTTGTTTCTTGAAGGTATTTAATTTTGATTAAATAATATCAAATATTGTCATGATGTCTTTGGGTCCATAAATGTGTGAGTATGTGTCCTAGATTATTGTTTCAAAGTAAAAGATATCTAAAAACCTTGTAAGTTTGTGTCTTCATGCAAATTTTTCGTAGTCTTAGTCATCATCAAGTCATAATTTTAGTGTCAAATGTACTATATCATCTGTGGTTTCTCAAAATATGTGTCATGACTATAAAAATTGACAATAGCTTTGTCTCACATATTTGTATTGTCTCAATGTTGTTTTCATAAATATGAAATATTGAGAATGTGATTTTGACTTTAAGTGCCCTAAGTTTCTAAGTGAAAAATTTGGTAAGGTAAGGTCTTCAAGTCTATGGCTATCACTATTGAGTTTTTTAAGTATAGTTTTGGAGTATCATAACTATGTTTCATGTGTTGAGAGGATGGTATTGTAAAGGTATAAGTGTTTGAGATAATGTGATATTGCTAGTGTCATAAACTGGTCTTTCAAGTGTATCAATCTATGTGTTGGGTCCTTGATTTTGTGTTAGGTTCATGGTGTGTCAAAATTTGAAATCTAGGAGAATGTAACGTCAAGGTCACGTCTTTGAAGAAGCTTTGATAGTGTTCTTTGTTCAAAATTATGGTATAGGTTGTTCTTAAGCTATAGTGAGAGTTTATTCTTGCAAAGGTCAAGATATTATGTTGAGAAGATTGATATATGGTTGATTGATCCAAGAATCGAGACCTAAGATTTCAAGTGACATGTGAAATATAAAAATGTAATGACATTTAGCTAAGTTGCTGGAATGTGGGACTATCATATGTAATAGTGAGGTTGTTTAGGTGATCTACTTCAGGGGTAGCAATCCATCACAAGGACACAAGTTCTATCATCTTCTCAGGTGAAAATTTGAAAAGAGAGAGATATAAATATGAAAGATGTATTTATTATTGACAATGAATCATGAAGTTTTCCTATAAAAGGTAAGATACGTCAAAAGAGTGAATTGTGCTCTTGAAAAATAATGTATATGGATCTGGGTAGTATGTTCAAGGACTAAAGAGCTATGATTGTCATGGAAATAACATTATGATACTGTGTTTCTTAAGTATAGAATTCATCCAAGTTGCATCACTGGATTTATGATACATATATTGTATAGAGGTATGAGAAAACCAAAATGCCATGCTACATGCCAAAAATTGATCTTGGGACTCAATATGGGCTTCTACATATGTAAAAGGGAAATAATGTCAACTTTGGTGGTTTTAAGATCATTTTATACAATGCTACAGGTGTAAGACTCATCTCAAGGATGCTAAAGTAATGTTCCTACACAAGGATTGAGTTAGGTTTCTATAGGTCAGAGTAATGCATAGTATGTACCTAAAACAATTATTAAGAAAAATTAATGAAGCTACAAATGGAGGAGACTATTAGTCATATGTATGAAGTTCAATGACTTGAAGGATGTACCTACATAGTGACATTAACTGTGTGTGATCTAGAACATATCTAATTTATTTTGAAAACCCATAAATAAGTGTAAGCATGGTGAATTTTATCTTATGAGAAGGAGATTTTGTCTTGCTCTGAGTTGATTCTTCCATCATGTGTTTAAGGTAAAAACTAGCTACCGAGAATAGTTTTCTCAAGCTAAGGAGTTTCTTGAATGAAAAGGTTATAGACAACTAAATCTAACTACAGAATTTTAATGCTAAAATCACACATATTATACTATTTTCTATAATTTCATTATAATTATCAATTTTTTGCTATTTATCTCAAAGTCCCTTTTATTTCGATCAATTAACAAGACTTCGTTAATTAACTAGCCTTTCCTCAATCCTTGATGGCAATTAATGACACTTCGTTAGTTGTAATCCTCTTTTAATTAAGTAATTAACTATTATTAGTTAATGACAAATTTTAATCTCGTACTTAACTAATAAACCTTCTTATTGGTTAAATACCTCTCTTAAACCCTTCAAATTTA
Organism: Taxus chinensis; assembly: GCA_019776745.2. Taxonomy (NCBI): domain Eukaryota; kingdom Viridiplantae; phylum Streptophyta; class Pinopsida; order Cupressales; family Taxaceae; genus Taxus; species Taxus chinensis. The sequence goes on along the minus strand of CM034157.1, from coordinate 42,996,470 downwards.
ACCAATTTCCTTCTAAATCACCTTCAAATGGCTTCTTAAGCTTATCTTGACCTATTAATTAATCCTATTTGATTAATTAAATCCTCTCCAACTCCCATGAATTGTTAATCACTAATTAATTCCCTTTAACCATGTTTATCCCTTTTTAGTTCTACTTTATCTTTAGCCCACAGTCTCTAAGTTGTATATTCTCCAAAATTAGAAAGATATATAAACAACCTAGTACCTTTCTATGAATCTTTCACCAGTGTTACTTATTTATGATATATGCACTTGATAATAGTATTTATACTTTGAAATTATTTTTGATGTAGCATCCATTTTATCCTCTACTTGTACAGAGTAGTAAAGGAAGAACCATACATGAAAATCAAGCCATATTGGTTATATCCTTTCCTCTTCATGGAGATAACCTTCCTTTGATCTCTCGTAATCACGATCATCTCAACAAAAGGATAAATTAGATTTTCAAAATCCCATTGAAAATAACAAAGGATGGCTTACTATTTCACGTTTATTTGGATGCATTAATTAGTTTTTCCCTTACATGGATTTATCATGGTGCTTTTGATGGATTAGCTTAGTTATGGAAACTATGTGGTGTTAGTTTTCATTAAGTAACTTAGCTTGGTTTATTCATTTACATACATATGGCACACCCAGTTCGACTCAAACCTGGGTCAACTTCCCATTTATCTTATTTTGACTAGCATTGATCTTGCTTACACTTGTTTGGTTTTCTATGCACGAGTGTTTCTCCTTTGTACACTAGCGTAACTTTTCTTTGCATTGTCATTATGTGGAACTGTGCTACCATTTGTTTGCATTTTTCACCTTTGTGAACTTACATATGCATGCTTTTTGTGCACGAATGTAGTTTTTCTTTATGCTACTATTCCCTAGAAGTGTGATACCTCTTTTTCTATTTTTTTCATCTCTACAAAAGTGTGTTTATGTTATCATAAGTGCATCTAATTTGTCCTCTATGTGACTACATTTTTCTTGTCTACACTAGCGTCAGCCTTACATTCACTACTGTATACCTTTGTGTGCTAGTGTTAGTCTACATGCACTAGAATTTTTCTCCATGCGTTAGCATTCTATTTATATTTTTGGGCTTGAATTTCAAAAAATCCAAAATCTCATTTTTGTGTTTCCTGTTGTTTTTACATGTTTCCTAACTTCTATTTTGCAATATTTAATTTTAAAAACATTTTATTACACATTTAAATGTTTTAATGAATGTTGTTTTTCCATTATTTTTATGTTAGATCAAAGCTTTTGTATTCTCTTATATTGTGATTTTGGGCTATCTTGGGAATCAAAAGAAACTTTGATCTTCATTTTCTAACATTGCAGTTTTCATGGAAATTTCATCATTTAAGTTGTTTAAGGGAATTAATCTTTTGAAGAATTTAATGGTCATTGATTTAACTTTTTCCATTTCTATTGAGTTGTACCAAATGTTGTGTATACTCTTCTCTTATGTCTTTTAGTGATCTTGAGAATCAAAAACAACCTTTATCCTCTTTAAACATTGGGGTTTATATAGAAGAATACTAATATTTTGTGTGCAAAACCTTTCGATTGTCAAAGATTCAAATCAAAACAAATACCAATGACACTATATATAGGTTTCTAATGGTGTGTTAAACCAAATTGAGATCAAAGATAAAAAACACACCATTTTATTCAAAACATTGTATTTATAGGTTCAAATAAGTTCTTAAACCCATCCCCTTTAAACTGTGTTGGTTGGATATTTTGTCAAATACAAAATATTAGGTTCAACCACAATATACAGGATAAATGCCCTCCACAAATAAAGGTTATGTGCCTTGTTTATTACTAATCTAATGAGGCTAAAGAATATTTATTGTATCCATGCTACTCTAATCATTCAAGGTTCGGATCTCATACTAGTAGATTTATTCTTGTTAGAAAGGAATGTGTGTAAAGAGAGAAGAAGAATAAAGATAAGGGTAATTTCAGAATAATAAGAAGGGAATAGATAGGAACATGTTTTCACTTAAGATAATGCAAATCAAAAGGTACTCACACATGATCAGATAGTAATAACTAGATGTACATTCAATAAACTAGACCTTAAAACAAAGAACCATTTGGTACATTGAACTTAATAAAAATACCACAAATGATAAAGGTTCATCTAAAACAAAAATTCTATAAAAGATATCTTTTATATCCTTCAATGGTGAAATATTAAAAACAAAGTTTTTTTGTCTTTCAACTTCTAGATCTAATTCTTAAAAAGAATCTACCACCTTAAAAATTCCAAAGTGTATTACATTTATAGAGAATGAGAGATAGAAAAGAGGGAAAAGAGAGAGGCACAAAAATGATGGGTTCAACCACCAAGGACCAATTTTCAGTGATGTTTGCATGAAGGTGTGAGCTCCTGACATGGCTTCTATCACAGTCCATCATATTTCATAGATCTAGGGAATAATGCCCACACTTCATTAATTCTGGTTGGTGGAGTGGTTGAAATTTCAATTTAAAAATAGGTACAGATTTGAAGACTCCCACAGGATTTTATGATTCTACATATTTACAATGTCCCGTGGTCACTATCTTCATTTTTCATATTTTATATGTTGTGTCGGTGTGGATGTTTTACGGCTTTTTTCATAGATTTGTAAACTTATGCACTCTACTTTTTATGCTCTCAGTATGTTGCAAGGATCTAACCTTTCCCATTACATGGTTTTATGTGTGTGGTCATGCTCCATTTTTCCATGAATTCAAGAGAAACTATGCAACACTAAAATTTGGAAAACCCACGGAACACTAGGATATCATTTTGTGGCTTTAGGCCTTGGTCACATCTTGAATTTATTCCATTTCCACCAAGCACCAAGATTTTCATTTCTTTTCTCAGTAGATTTGTTATTTATTCAAACTTCCATCTTCTTCACGGGCCTAAAACCCGTGATGTTTTGATTTACCTTTGACCCATGAGAGACCAAATTAGTGCAGCGAAGATATGTCTCATCAGTATCGAAGTAACTTTTCAAAGAGAAATGGATATAACATTCAAGGACCTAAAGCATTGCATTGTTATCTACCTCGATGACCTCATGGTTTTCTCACAAAATTGAGGATATCACCTTTCACATTTGGAGCAAGTTCTTATCAGGTGATGAAAGCATAGTATATCTCTCAATCCAAAGAAGTGCATCTTCGGAGGAACTGAAGGAAAATGATTTGGACACATTATGAAAAATGACGGAACTATAATTGATCTCGAAAGGATAATAGCCATTCAAGCATTGTCCCTTCCAATAAGTAAGAAAGGAGTGCAATATTTCTTTCAGAAAGTAAACTTCCTTTGGTGTTCTGTCCTGACTTCACGGAGTTGACCAAACACATCACAAGCATGATGAATCCACATGGAAGCTTCAAATGGGGTGATAATGGAAAATTAGTGTTTGAGGGAATCAAACAAGCCATAGCCAAAGATCCAACTTTGGTATGTACCAATTTTGATAAATATTTCATCTTGTATTACTACACTTCTAAGCATACCCTCTCTACAATCCTAGTTCAAAATAATGAAGAAGGTATTGAGGAACCCATTTCCTTTATGAGTTTTTCGTTGAAGAATCATGAGATGAAGTATAACTAGATGGAAAAACATGCATATGATTGTGGTAAAAGAAGTAAAGAACTTCATATTTTACATCCTCAACTCCCACAGTGGTGATGGTGCCAGGTGCAACAATCAAGTCAATCTTGACTCAACAAGATCCCGGTCCAAAAGAGGAAATTGGGTGGCAAGAATCCAAGAGTATGATCTAGAGATCTGACCTTCAAATTTGGTCTGAGGTAATGGCTTGTGTCTAATGGTAGCTGAAGATGAGGCTCTCAAGGCCCAAAATGAAACAAAGGAATGGTTATGTTTTGAATGTGTAAGAAATAATATACCTTAAGTTCTTTTTGTGAGCACCACTAATGAATGGTATGCCAACATTACTTACTTTCTAACTTATGGTGAGTGTCCAGCTCATTTTGATTACAAACAAAGAAGAACTCTGAAACTGAATTCAACTAAGTATGTCATTTGGGACCATGTATTATATAAGAGAGGACTTGATGGTTGCTTCTTAAGGTGTGTAGATAAATAACAACAAGAAAATATTCTCAGATCTTATCATGATCATGCCTATGGTGGGAACTTCTCAGCAATGGTAACCACCCAAAATATCCTTCGTGGTAGGTACTATTGGCCTACCTTTTTTGTAGATTCTCAAGATTGGGTATCCAAATGTGAAGCTTGTCAGCAATTTGTTGGGAGGCATCAACTCGTTGCACTTCCTCTTCGTCCAGTGGTAATTGAAGAACCTTTTCCAATAGTGGGGCTTGGACTTCATTGGATTTCTTAACCCTCACTCAAGTGCAGGACACTACTACGTGCTCACGGTGACAAAATACTTCACAAAGTGGGTAGAAACAATTCAAGCCAAGCAAGCCAATTCCAAAAAGTGTGTAATTTAATCAAGGATAAGGACATCATTGTGTGTTTCATAATTCCCCACAAGATTATGGTATAAAATTATACCTACTTCTCCTCCATAGAGTTGACAGAGTTTTGCTATAGCTATGGAATATCAGTATCTCACTCATCAAACTATTACCCCTAAGGGAATGGTCAAGCAGAATCTAGTAACAAAAATCTTGTGACCATCATCCGCAAGTTAGTTGATGAAAATAAAATAAATTGGCACAAGAAACTTTATGATGCACTATGGATGGAAAAGATTACTCCCAAGAAAGAAATTGTCTTATCTCCATTTCAATTACTCTATGGAATCAATGAAGAAATCCCAGTCACCATTGAGTTTCTACAATCAAATTGGCCAAAGTTGGAAGATGGTAGTATCATGATGCTCTTGATAAGAGAATATTGTTCCTTCAGAATCTTGAAGAAGATAGAATCAAAGTGGTGGACCGTATCACAGAACATCAGCTCAAGGTGAAAAAGTTGTTTAACAAGAAAACTAAAGCAAGGGACTTTCAAGTTGGAGACCTCATCCTGTAATGGGAAAAAAGGGAGAACTGAAAGGAAGTCCATGGGAAGTTTGATTCTCTTTGGCTTGGCTCATTCCTAGTCCTGATAAGCTTGTGGTGAAAATTCCTTCTATTTCTTGTATCAATATGGTACTCATTTGGAGTTTCCTCGCAATGGGAAACATTTGAAGTTGTATAAACAGTGTGGGTTGTGCTCCAAAGTGGGTTGTCCCCCGCCTTGTACTATAGGTGATTTAGGTTTTTTTTTCCTTTCCCTATTGTTTGTGTCTTTCCCTTTTTTAGTGTGGTTTTTTTCCTTTCAATTGTGTGTGTGTGTGTTTCTCCTTTCTGTCCATCTCTTGCAAGTTAAGTGTTCCTAAATCCCAATGGATAAAGGTACTGGTCAATGTTATGTATTGATATTCTGGAGTTCTCATGTCATTTCCTCATTGTGATCAATCCACAACATGTCCCCAAGTTAGAGCCATTATTTTCATGAGTTTTTGCAAGGGAAAAATTCACACTTGAAAGCATGACAACCATACCCTACTGTGAAAATTTTTGCTTAAAGGTCATCCTGAGCCCTCCTCTAGATCATCCTAACCCTCCATATCAGTCCTATCCTATCCTTTCGAGTAGTCCAATGTGTTGTTTCATCATGTCCATAGGTGATTTAGGGATATCAAGTTCATTCAAGTACTTCCAAGACAAGATTCTTCAAGACAGGCTCTTTGAGAAGCTTAAGAAAGGTTATTTCTAGTCTTCCTAAGGCTGGTACACACCCCCAGAGTGGAATGAAAGACTCAAACTCATCAAGGAGGTGTATCAGAGAGCTAAGAACATTATACAAGTGATTTTGGAAGATTCTAGGAAGTTTCAAAGGTTTTGGGATAGATTCAACAAAAATGGGTCCTAGAGGGTGAAGCATCTTGTAGTGCAAAAAAACCCCTGAGCTTCGGGAAGTGATTCCAGGAGCTCCGTGAAGAGTTGGAGGCAAAAAAAATATCTCAAGAAAGGTATAATTCATATCTCTAGAGGATGGTGGTCTCACTCACATTTTTCACAAGACTCAGAAATTCTACCCACATCCTGATTTTCAGCATGCACAACCTATGAGCCTCCCTGAAGAAAAATCATATTTTTAGGAGGTTTTAGGAAGAATAAAGGTATGATACCCATCCCATTGTTTTCAAAAATTCATTTTCCAAGTTAATTTCATATAAATAAGTGTGGAAAATTCATCCGGGGAGCTCAAGTTATGCCTCCGTCAAGTTGCTCCCCAAGGTATGGTTTAGGAGTTAGTCAATTTTCAAGCTGGACAAATGGAGCCAATCAAAGAGTGGCACACTTTTGTGCACCAACCATCCCAAATTTTTGGGAATTTTGGGACAAAAAATTTTTTCCCTAGCCCCCATGTAGCCCCATAGACCATGATATGACCATCTTGGAGCCCAAAATGTCCAGTTAAGCCCCTGTGCACTAATTTCTAGCCCCCAAACTCACTAAATCATATAGTGCCACATGGACCAATCAGAGAGGGGCACACTTTTTTGCACCAAACATCCCAAAAATTTGGGATGGTTGGGACACAAAAATTTTCCCCCCTCCCATTTTGGCCCCTGATCACCCACATGACCCAAGAAGTTGTAAGAGAGCTTTTTCCAGCCCCCTCTCTTCTGCCTCGACAAATCATGAGTTTACATTTGGAACAATGGGAAGGGGTGAACTCTTTTGCACCAAACATCCCAAATGTTTGGGATGGTTGGGAAAAAAAAGTGTGCCCATGCTCAAGTTGAAGAAAGTTGCAAGTTTTTAAGTTTTCTTTAGCCCTGCTTCTACTTCTTCTACTTTCTTCCTCGCACACACGCACAAGAAAACCCTTGCTGCCAATTTCTTCATTTTCTTCCATTTTTATTTTTGGTGCTTCCATTCCTTTTCCATTTCATTCCGGCAACTCACACCATTTTCCATCCTCCATTTGTTACTACCACCCAAAAAACTCTTTTTAGTGTTACCATGCTCAAATTTTACCAGAAACCCTCATGAGCAAAATGAAGAATCACTCATATCTTGCAAACCCCAAAGTGGAATTCAATGAAACTTTGAGCATATCTTCCTCTCCCAGGTGCCTTGATGCTGAAAAAAACCAAATTTACAAGGTGTCTCATATTTTTTATGGCATCCAGTTGAATTTTTGTACCCTAAACCCTTCTTCTGCAATTTTTCGTTGATCCAAAAAGCAGGTAGATCTGAAATTTTGCACGGAGCATCCAGAACAAAAATCCATAGACAGGAAAATGGTGATTTTTTCATCAAACCGAGGAGCAGAAGACCAGATTCCAAAAATAGTAAGCGTCGTTGGTTCACACTTACTATTTATAGTAATTTTCCCAAAACAGTAAAAACCTTCAGAAGAGCAAACACTGAAAATCACAAAAATGGAAAACTAGGGTACACAAGCCAAAAAAGTAAAAGTGAAAAAAATCAAAAAAAAATAAAACTTTCTAAAAATAAAGTGATTTCAATTTGGCCATGAAACATCTATGAATATGCTTATAACATGATAAGAACCTCTCATTTTTGACACCAAGGAAAAAAAATAACCTTGCCTAAAATAATAGCTCAAGGAACCTAGAATCTAAAAATAACAGTTTTCGGTTCCAAGTGCAAAAGTTTCTATCACCTCTGTGGTGACTCATATTGTTGCTTTTTTCATCATGAAGTTCAAGTTCACCGGCCTAAATCCCATTTCATATCTCACATCAGAGTTCTTGAGTGTGGGTGACAACAATGTTGCCCACATGGACCTAGAGGAGCTCAAGAACAGAATGTTGGGCGGACCAGAGAACCTGTTGAGGAAAATATCTTTTCTCCAGTGGATTGTACACAGTGAGTGGCCATCCCATGTCCTTGAAAAACATTTAGTTTAGTGTTGGCATGTTCCCAACACTATGAACCAGACACCAGGACAATCAAAGCTGACGACAATTCAGTCTTAGTTGTGCTCACTCCAAAGGCCATATCTCAAGGAATGTAAATCCCAACTGAAAAAGATATAGTCATGATCACCAAATAATTTTCATCTTCTGAATGGTCCAAGACTAAGTCCTATCTTCAAGGCCTCTCCCTCAGCTCCTGGTTGAAGCATGAAATAAATCCCTCTCATGAATCTTTCCCGTAGTGAGTTCCATGAAGCTTTCTCTGATGCCATTATTCTCTTAAGTCAAGTAATGGGAAAGAGAACATGAATAGATTTTCATGACTGGATGGAACACTTTTCATCCTCACATCCTCAAAGGTAAAGAGGTGATTTACAGGGGGCAGCTCATCAATGATAACTTACACCACCAATTCCTCAAGGTACTTGCTTCTAAGAAATTATTCATAACCTCATATCTTTTCTACACCTTAGCAAAACACAAGACCATTCAAGGGCTTAACACCTGCTTCAAAATGTCTCCAAAAAATATCCTGCATTTGATAAGTACCCACAATTGGTCTTGAAAGAAATTAATCAACACTATGTTAAGGTAAATGATACATTCACAATGTATGTGGTCAAGTTGCTTGAAGGAAATCAACATTTGAGGATGTCTTCACAAGCCACTGCCCTAGTTAGGAGGTATGTTTTACACTTCATTTATCTTTTAACATTCTCTTACATCAGGGTGTCAGGATTTAATCTTGCTTTGTGGAGGTTACCTCACTTTCCAAGTCATAGGGTCTTGTTTGTGGAACTATGTACATAATTGGTGCACGTGAACAACAATATGAAGATTAGGAATAAGAAGTAGGTTTCTTTCCCTATCTCACTAGGTATTTTCACATGCAAGAGTGCACATGATGCTGACTTGTTGAAGGGCCCCTATCAATATGCACTCATACACCTGCCATGGTAGACTTTGACATTAGAGAAGATCATGATTCATTTCACATGCCTAACTTACACCATGTACCTAATATTGAATATTTATGGATAAATTATTGAGATGAGTAAAATTCCCTAAGGGCTGAAACAAACACGAGGGTGACAGTGCACTTAGTTCCAAGAGTCTTCTACTCACCTTGTCCAGAGAAGAATTCAAGAGTACAAATAAAAAATAGATCAAACAGAGGACCACATTTGCACCCTCACTTCATATGTCCAAGTGCTTCTGGACCCGAATGTTGTCAATGCTCTCCCATCTAGAGGAAGTCACCCAGTGAGAAACATTGGATCCTGATTCCATCAGGAAAACTGAGGATTCACCATGCGAGGAAAGGCAAATGATAAATGGGTGAATATGATCCTTGAGAAAGGGAAGGTGTTGCTTCCCGAGATGCTAACACTGTACAAGTACATGGATGTACGGCCATGAAGATACGACACGGGAAGTAGTTGATGCTGAGAAAGAACACTAGGATCAATTGTATCCATTGGTCATGGAAATGGGAAAAGTTAAGTCATCTCTTCTGGTAACCAAAGGTGTGTTTTCTTCGGCATTGGAGGAATTGTCTCAGGTTTGGGCTCAGAATCTATTTTCTTGGTATGAATTGATAAAGCATGCCATCGATGAGCTTGAATCATATGAAGAGGAAGTTGAGAAAATGAAAAAGAATGTCGATGCTCAAGTGCAAAACCTTGGGGTGTTAGTTGTGAACTTGGATACTTCAATAGATGATCTGTTGAAGGCTTTCAAATATCGAGTCAAGAGGGATGCCAGAGATCCATTCTCGTTCAACGAAAACACATAGGAATCTCTGGCAAAGATGAGGGAAATCATTTCCATCGCCACGGAGATTCATCAAGCTTGGCACTCAAAGTGTAGAAACATCAACTCTTTTGCGAAAACTGGATCAAGTCTTTAGGTTTTATTCACATCCCTCAGGAGCAAAAACTGGCATCGGTGACGGTGAGATTCAGTAAAGAATTCAAGGGCATTGAGATTTCACCTGCAAAGCTTTCCAGGATTCCGTCAGTGGCGGGATATTCATCAGAATAGTTCTCTCTCTCTTCTTCCTTATTTATCTCTTTCCTTCCCCTCCCCCTCCATCCTTACTTTTATAATTCGTCATTGGGGGGTTGCACTTTTCGTTTTCATCTTATTCACTTTTTTATTATTCATTAATGTGACTATAGTCAAAAAATGTAATAAGTTTCCCTTATTTTATAAAAGGGGACTTAATGTTCTTTCCTAGGAATACTAAAAGTCACATGTGGAAAAGGCAAGTGAAAAGACACATGGGGGGTAGGTGAAGAGTCATTTCTTGGTCTATATAATGTAATGACACCCTCTTTCTTAATGGTTATCAATTTTTTGTAAATAAGAGAGAGATCTATTTGAGCAAGGAAAAAGACAACATTCTTCCACCTTTGCTATTTACTTTCCTCCCTTCTCTAGCATTATACAAATTGTGAAGATTTCAATTAAGAAAGGAGTTTCTTATTTTCATTATGCATGAATGTTTTCACTTTTTGTGCATGGTTTCCTCTCATCATTATCATTCACAATAAAGTGGAGTTACACCACATAAGAAAAGGGACTTAGAGTCCCAGATCATTGGCATGATATCCATCAATTTTTCCACCCAACAAATTTTCTCTCCATTAAGATGCCAGAAATATATGTCATGAATGTGTAGAGTAGATGCTACAAAAAAAGAGATGAATATGGGAAAATTTGAAGTGTGTAGTGTGTAATGTGTATTGTAGTGTATAGTTTAGTGTGTACTATGTGAGGTTCATGTGTATAAGACTCCCTCAATATTCAAATTTTAACTATAGCACGAGATTGTGTCATTGGGTGATGACGATACATGTGTATCAATTGGTCTGTATCGATGCTTAGGAGATATTATACATTAAGCAGAGAGCATCAAGTGCATCGGATTAAAATGGCATTTGATAGTAATGCAAGGAGGAATATATGGTGCCCCCAAGTATGTAAGTAATTGAGATCTAATCGATGATGCTGAGTGGATCAATATATGGATTACTTTCCTTCATATAATTAATTGGATGGTGAAGTTGGTGATGACTTAGGAACCTCAAGCGGTAAAAGTTAAAAGAGGCTAGCTAGATATTGGTTACTTGTTTAGTGATTTTGTAGAATAATTGAGAGGAGGAGATGTTAAGTTCTTTGTTTCACTTGGTAATGCTCAAGATGACTTAGTAGAAGGAGGTAATGAAAAAAATACCTTGAGATGTGGTTTCTTAGTCATAGTTGTTTGAATAGGTGGCACTTGGATTCCCAAAGAAGACATATTAGAAGTGATGGTTTGATGTTCATGAGGCATAGATGGAGACTATTTGGAATCCCATTTTGATGTAGCATTTGTATATGGTCATGCAATAGAATTTTGTGAAGTGAATGACATAAATCCTTGATGCTCAAGATGTTTGATTCTTAATTGTAAAGCATATCATTCAGTGTCATGATGTCCATTGATTCGATGATAAACACAAAATGGGATACCGTGATAGTTGATCATTCAATAAGGAGGATAGAAATGAGTAGTTAGAAAACTAATCAATTGATGACTAAGAAGATAAGTAATAATATCATGTTTCTTATCATTCCTATAAAACATGAGAGGCTCTGGTAATGGAAATAATTGAAGCTCGTTCATATGATCACATGTAGAAGACATAGAATGAGGATGAGGAGAACTAACATGATCTTGAGAAGCATCCTTAAGATGTTTGATTTCATATTTTGGAGATGAAATCATGGATTCCATAGCTTGAAATTTATCTTGAAATAAAGAATGCAGATGTTGAATGGATGTAAAAATAGATCGATTGGAATTATGACCAAGAGATTCATTCGAAATACTATCAAAGATAGCACTGACTTGAGTAGGTGGCGTATCTTCAAGAACAGACATGATGGTGTCTAAGTATTTTTGAAGAACCTCTTTGTAAGGTGAATTTATTTGAAGTAATTCAGATAAAGAGATTTGATTAACCTTAGGATCCATGATAAGAAAATATGATGCACTAAAGAAGGATCTAATAGTATTCGAACGCAAGTTTACTAAATTATCAAGTAAATATATGATTTTATAGATGCCTAAATCTAATAATAATGTAGTAGTAAATAAATAAGAAATGAAGTATAGAATTTGACCCAAGAAAATAAGAAATTAAGATTTAAAAACCTAAGTGCAAATGAGGAGATAAAATTCCTTAGCTGATTCATAAATGATTCTAGATTGTTTCAGAGTGACAAACTGATGAAAAGAGGGAAAATTGTCACACCAAGCCTCAGAAAAATGTAGGGGTGCTAAAATATGTTAGATTGGGGCAACTGTGGAGGGTTAGGGGTGCTTAGGGTCCCCTAGACCTATTATAGGCACTTGTGACTACTCAATACTTCACAAAACCAAATTCACAGCGTCGCATGATGTTTTTTTTGCTTCACTTCTTATCACTAATATGTCACACCAAGCTCACAGATGTCATTTGTAACCTAAAAAGAAGAAATAATCTGTAAAACCCTAAAAAGAGCATCAAATCCCAAAAATAAAATAATGAAAATGAGGATTTGGACTCTCTTGAACTATCAAACAAGTGATCTTATGACTAAGCATTTCTCTACATTTCATATCCTATGTAGATCTATGTGTGTATAGAATCATTCCCTAGGTGGCTCTTATGCATGTTGCACTTGATAGAAAACAAGTAGCTAGATGTAGACAATGTAAGTAGATGTTTGCATGAAAGAATAAATTTCCCCTCCTATGCGTATAAATATCAATCCCTTTCCCTTGTGTGTGGATGCTATATGGATGCTTGAATGCTCTTGATAATGGCATTTGAATGTAATGTTAGGTGGTGATAGCTAATGCTTAGTGGTTGGTCCTTTATTAAGCTCACATAACTTTATATTTATATGATTCACTTGCTTGAATTTTATAATTAACCCTAAAAATGCTAACTAACAAAGATATAAGATGTCCAAGTTGCTAGAAACGACCCAAAAGATGTCAGCAAAGTACAAAGAGGGCGCCCAGAGGTCGCTTGGCATTGGTGGCTTGGCTATGCGCTGGTGTCCAGAGTGAGAAATGCCAACGTATGAATAGATAGACTAGACTTGGAAGAGCGTAAGACCAAAAATAGAAACTAAAATCAAGTAAAGGTGGCATATGACATGGGTTAATAAGTACTTTTCTTACTTAGGAATCATGTGAAATAGTAGTATGTGATTAGGAGTAGATAGATACCCAAAGTATGTTATTTTTTCTCTACAAGTATTTGTGTGATTTTTTGTATTAATTGTACCAAAAAATTATGCTCAAATAGGTGGGAATTAAAAATAATCTAATATGTGTAAGGAAATATTCCTTTTCAAAAGTAATGATTCAAATAAGCTCCATTAATTGGGATTGTAAGTTTATTTCCATCTAATTTTGACCATTGAAAAGCATTACTTGATTTGCATTTGATAATCACATAAGGGACAATCCACATGGTGTCAAAATTTGAATGCCTACCTAGCTTGGCTCTATCTCGATTCCATTTTAGCACAAGGTATCCTTCTTGAAAGCTTTTGGCTACCACCATCCTATCAAAACATTTCTTGATCAGAGCATGATCCATAGCTTGGATGTCCCATATTCTTAATTCTTCAAGCTCCACGAGATCACATATCTGATCTCCATTACTCTAAAATAACAAATTTCCAACTATTTTATAATCTAAAATGTGGGTAACTCAATAGATATGGGTAGCCTTTCTTCCTTACCATATACCAACCTATATGGTGAACTACATGTTGACCTTTTAGGAGAGATCTTATCTACCCATAGGTTTTATTTCAACTTAGTGTGCCATGTCCTTTTATTTTCCTCTAAAGTTCTTTTTATGATCTTTATTAGGTTATTTTTCATTGACTCATCCTATCCATTTCCCTGGGGGTAGTAATATGATGAGTTACTCAAATGGATTCCATTCTTGACATCCTAATCAAGGATTGTTGTATTGAGAATCACCAAATCATCATTTGGAGATAATTGTAAAAGGGATGCCAAACTTGGTCATAATATCTTCATGAAAATCTAAAATTTTGGTTAACTTTTTCATGCATGTGAAGAAATCAACTTATGGTATCCACTTGGTGTTCCAATAGGTGTGGCTATCAAAATCCATTTTTATCCCAAAATGGAGTATGGGTTGATTACTCTAATGAAATCTATACCCCAATACATGAATGGTTGATATACTAAAATAGGGTGAAGTGGGGGGATACAAATCTTTCCTTTTCTATGAAAAAGTTACATTTCTTACACTTTCTAATCCATGCATGGAAATGCTTGAATATATTTGGTCAATAATAGCCCTCCTTTATGATTCTGAATGTTGTGGTCTTTGGAGAAAAATGACCTCATGCTTCTCCATTGTGATATTCATGTAGAACCTTCTCAACGTGATTTGACACAATGAATCTTAGGAGGAAACTATTCACACTATTTCTAAGGTAAATTTCATTGGTGACAATGTAAGGGATGGATTGGAGTCTAAATTATCTCCATTTAAATTTACTCACTCCATGAGGAAATTGACCTATTTAGAGAAAGTAAACTATATCATGAGTTCAATAGGGAGTAAGCAAGGCATCATGTAGTTTATCTTGATAATATTGGATCATGAGGAAAAACTCTTCATAAATGTGTTGGTTCGAATTCATCTTCTCACATATCCCTCTACCTCTAACTAGACTATTCACCTTTATATGAATATCATTAATCACCTTGGTTATCCAAAAAACTCTCCTTTCATTCAAGTCCTTATTTAGAAGAAAATATTTTACCCCGAAATGAGATAGAATGATTTGAATCTTGTTATTATATATTTGTTGAAAATTCTCCCTCGTTCCTATTTCAGATTAGTGAACTACCACTAAATAAAGTAACTCTGAATATATGAGGCTTTAAGGTACCTTGAGATGGGATGATGATGAATGCAGGTGTAAATGACGGATCCTTCTTTGCAATGAGCTAGATGACCTGAAAATCAATAAAAAATCAACAGAAAATGGATTAGTAGATTATGGGTGGGTTTCCTGAAAAAGTCATTCTCAAGAAGTGAAAATTTCTTAGGATAGATTTCAACCCACGTTTTGATAAAGATAAATAAAATTAGATATTGATAAATTGAATGTATTTGAATCTAAACCAAAAAAAAAAACTAAAATGCTATTTATATATGATAAAATTGTAGATCTTATATAAATGCATGAAAAATAAATCATACTTGGGTGGCTTGATAGTGACCCAAGGCTACAGATCAGATTTGATGAGGACTGGGGTAGGATGAGAAGAAGATGCAAAAAACAAGCCTGAAAGGCCTCCTGTACCTGGATCCTAAGTTGATCTAGACCTGAAAGTGGATCTAAGCTAAAGGCAGAACACTGTAGAATAGTCTAGATCTATATCTATTCGAAAGGATGTAATAAATTATGAAAAATTATGATCAATGAAATAAATACAGATCCTATCAATGGTCACCGGGATGAGTCAGCAATGACTGGGGATTAGTAGAATTGATGTGAGATGACATAAAGGAAAAATGACATGATATGAGGACTAGGTGTCAGTGAAAACAAAAAAGATATTGTTGAGGATCTGAATGATAGAAAAGGAAACACAAAGGAGGCTGGTTCAATAATGACCAATCAGAATTGAAAATGACTTGGGCTGATCTAGGGTTGGGTAAAAATTGATGGACCTAAACAAGGACCTGCATATGAGAAATGAATGCATGGGAATGACTAACACAGAGAGCTCCTCACGACATCTAAACCTGTATAAGATATGATGATGATAGTTAGAAATGAAGATAAAAGCATGAAATGATGAAATAAAACCTCCACTCTCTAAGATTGGGCTTGAGATCTTCTAAGGTAAATCCAACAGAGTGATGATAGCTACAAGGACAAAAATAAAATTAAATCAAGATAGAAAATGTTATGAGAGTCTTAAAAATTGGATCCTAAGAGAGGGAGGGCTAAAAGTAGCTTTATAGGGTCAACAGTGACCTGGATGGGTCTTCGTTGATTAAGGGGATCCATCCATTTTGGCCAGTGGGAAGGTCATGAACTCAAGAAAATGATCCCATAGGAAGAATGATTATGTTCTTGAAGGGTTAGGAAGAATTAGGGTTGCTTAGTATGAGTAAATGCGTAAGTGAAGGGTGAAAATTATTAAGGATAAAATATAATATTAAAGGATAGGAAATGAATTAAATGAATGTTTAGAATTAACTAAACATGATTAGGGATAATTAATGGATGAATAATGATATTAAATAATGATAGGGGGGATCAATTGAAGTTAAAAGGGAAAAAGGAAATTCAACATGAAATATAGATATGTATATAGAAAAGGAAACAAAGAGAGAACACAAGGTGAAGGGTAGAAATATAAAAAATTGGTGTCTACATTTTCCCCCTTTTTTGATGGTTTGTGTAAGGAAAGCCATGAGACAAACATGAGAAAGGATTGTAAATATGATCTATGAGGTGTTCCCCCTCAAACTAGGATTTGAAAACATGAAAGGAAGTAGATCATGAGTTTCAAAGAGATAGATGAACAAGGATGAAAAGGATAAGAAAATAATATAGGGAGATAATATCCCAAATGAGGATAAACAAAAAACAAAAAATGAAAAAATAGGGCGGTGATTTCGGAATCACTTTGGTAGGGAATAAAGTATGACCTAAATGGAGACAAGATAAAATGACTTAGATGATTCATAGAAATCCTGGAGGTGTACATAGTTGGAGAAATTGAAAATAAGAAATAATGACCATCACACTGAAGCTTAAAAAAATGAAGATCTAGGAGAATAAGTTGGAATGGGGTGCCTGGAGATGGAAAGAGGTGCCTTTAGGCACCCTAGGTCTTTTTTTGGTGATCACATCTACATACATGCTCAGGAAACCTCCTATGAGTGGTCACTTGTTGGTCATTGTTTTTTTCCTTTGGTTACTATGAGGTCACACAATGATCTGAAGTCACTGAAAACCTACAATAAATTATTGACATAAAAAACCCTCAAATAGACATTTAATCCTAAAAAATAAAGATGCAAAATTAGGGGTTGGATTTTCCTCAGCTATCACAATGGTGAACTTATGAATAAGTGTTATAGTATATCTCAAATGTAATGTAGTTTTGTGTGTGTGCAGAATTTTTCCCTAGGTAGCTCTTGTGCATGTCAAACTTGATAGTGGGCAAGTAGCTAGATGTAAATATATGTAATAGATGCATTCATGGAATAGAATGAACTTATCTCCTATGAAGTGTATGCAGAATAACAAACCCTTGTGTCCCTTGGTTGGTGCTTGATGGATGTAATAAAGCTCTTAGATGCTTGATGGATGCAACCGTAGATGGTGATAGTTAATGATTAGTGATTGGTCCTTTATAATGATCATATAGCTTTATTTTTATATGATTCCCTTGCTTTAATTTCGTAATTAACCCCGAAAATTCCAAATACCAAAAAGATAATATACTCACACAACTAGAAATGACCCAAAATTTGTGAACAAAGTAAACTGAGGTCAAGGGCACCTAGAGGGGAAAACAATGCCTAGCACTAGTATCTTGGCTGGGCACAGGTGTCTAAGATGATAAAATGTAGAAGTATAAAAAAGGAAGATTGAGAAAGTAAGAGTGTAAGACCAAAAGTGGTAACAAAAAGCAAAGAAAGGTGGCCAAAAACATGGGTTAATTAGTACTTGTCTTTCTTAGGAAGCACATGAATAGTAGTAGGTAATCAAGACTAAATAGTTACATGTTAGTGAAAATTCACAGCACCCCCAAATGAGTTATGGATCTTCTTTTCTAAGGAAAATTCATTTGGTGTGATTGCACAACATTGATCTTTCCCAAAGTGTGGGACCTTTGCAAATGGGGAAAGCTCTCCAGAGAAGGCTGGTTCCTCTTCCTAAACTACCTGCCACAAGCTACTCCAGTGTGGGAAAGCTAATATAACCTAATCTAACTTCCAAGGAGACAAGGTGAGGAAGAAAATAAGGAAAAACAGAGCCTACACTAAAACGGTGATACACCAGAGAAGGAAAGTGTTGATTATCTATCAAAACTTCCATGGAACAAGAAGAGGTGAGCAATGGAAAGGATGGACAAGTGCATCATAGACCAAAGATGGATTTCACACATAAAAATGTTCCAAAAATCCATGAACATAGCTCCAAAACCTGTAATGAACATCCAAACATGCACAAATACCTTGTAATGAAGAGAGGTAAGAAGAAAAGAACTAAAAAAATGAGCAAGGATGGACAAATGCATCACAAAAACACTGTTTTTTATTGCTCATAATTTACATAGTGCATCATTTCATGGGTAAGAGGAAAAAATTTCATTACAAAGAAGAGGAGAAGGTTTAAACTCCATTTTTTACCCTGGGGAAGAAAAGAAGGGAGAGGCAGAGAAGAATGATGAAAAACCTTTTTCAAAATGAGCCAAAACTGGCTTTTATCACTTGAATAAAATGAAAGAAATGAGAAAATGTGGGAAAATCCATTTGAAAAATCCAACCACCGAACAAGATCCATTTAATTAGCCTACAAAATGATGGTTTTCCATGAAAAATCCTACTTTCATCGTACATTGCTTCGCAGAGCAAGAAAGAGGCCCATACTTCATTAATTTTGGTGGTTGGGGTCGTTTTCTGCAATATTTCCATGCCAGAGACATTTTACCCATTTTTATTCTACAAAAATCCATCAAAATTTAAAATTAAAGTTTCTATCGTGTATAATATTTCAACAGCTTTCCATTGATACCAAAATCGTGAAAATTTGAGCTCTAGATCAAAAGATATGGCCTTCTGAAGATTTAGGGCAAACAGGGAAAATTAGGGCAAAAATCAGGTTGACAGGCCAAAACTTGAACTTTTTCCCTCTTCACAAAATTGGGAAATTTTCCCAAAATTCTCCATGGCCCCACCACTCCAAGACATGTGGCATTTTTGCCCCCTTTCAAAACAATGGGAAATTTTCCCAAAATCCTCCGGCCCTGTCGCTTTCCAAGAATTCAGCCCCACCGCTCCGCATTTTTGAATGCAACCCATTCTTGCCTTTTGTGCTTTTCACCACTTTGGCGAAAATTCCAAAATCCTCTCGATGCCTCCCCGATCCCCGCTGCTGACTGGACACATGGCACCTTTTGATTGGTCAGAGGGGATGCACTTCCATTTTTTCCTTTCACACATTTTGGCCAAACACCAAAAACTAGAAATCCCTCCGATGCCCACTGCTCCGCCTTGACATGTGGCATCATTTCATTGGCTGCGGGCCTTAAGCAATTTCATTTCCTTTGCGGGCTCAAGGGAGCACAAATGAATTATGTGATTTTAGCCCAAAAAGTGCTAAGTTATCAATTTCTTCCTCCACTCCGCCGGCCCGAGCCTCTTTGGCACAAAAAATTTCCAAGCTCTGCAGGCCCGCCTTATGAAAAATTTCCCCTCCAAACTCCGCCGAGCCATAACTCAAAAAATACAAGGAGTTAGGAGGACTTCTTTACCTTTTTGGAAAGGGGAAGAAAAATCCTATTTGATGAATCCATTTCCAGAATCTTTTGAGTGATAGAAATGTGTAAAAATTGAATTTGAAGCACAAGGAAGGAAAGAATGAAGGCAAGTTAGCCAAAATAAGCAGGGGCTCATTTTGGATAACAATTTTGGCGACTCAGAGGGGTCATCTGCCTACTAGATGAATGATTAGTGGCCTTTTGAAGCATCCATTGGGCATGGAGTCAATCCTGATAACCAATGATTCTGATCTAAACTATGAAAATATGACCTCTAATCCACTTGGAAACCCACTAAAACTTGGAGTTTATCTTCAGCAAAAGCCACTGAATGCACTGTGCAAGAGAAACCCAAAAAACACAAAACAACTATGTAAAAAACTAAAAATCATACATGATCCAAATGGAACATGAAAAGTGTGTAAAATAACTTCTTTTGTCAAAAAAGCAAACCTACCTACACTACTCTAACCAAGAGCAAATGTGAGCTAAATAAAACCTGCAACTGGTTGTGCAAAATAGCTTCCTTTCTTCAAAATGGGAAACCATGCAATTTATTTAGAGTTGATCATGGTTGGTTGGATGAGTGGAAAATCAACAATAAGCTGGTATTCTACCCAAACTAGCAAGGTGTCATCTGAAAACAAATAAAATACCTCTTTTAGTTGCTCTGCATTTAGACTGAAGAGGCATTGCAGTTGATCCTTGGTACTTTGATGCTCATCCTCATGCTTAGAAGTAAGCATGACTAGTTTTGGCTTCTCTCTTTTGGATCCAATGAAGCCAAATACCTTATTGGGCAAGGTCTAATCCATTTTATATGCCCATAGCTCTGAAATTATCCTCCAAAAATGGAGTCTTCTTACAGACCTCCTTGGGTGAATGGTGTGGAAGGAATGGTGGAACTTTTCTGCTCTTTTCGTTCCTCTTCCAGTGAAGAACATAGAAGATTAATATCTTCCAACCTTGATTCCAAAGAGCTGTTATAAAATGTAGGCTGCTGAAAATGAATTCTCTCATTCATGGCAGCCAAAAATGTGTTGGCTATCTGATAGTCTCTGATCCTTTTCCGTTTCGTAGACCTCAAGTCTGTGGAATAAACTAAGATCAATAATTCTTCGGGTCTATTTTGTGGAGGTCCACTAAGTCAACAAGTTAGCAAGGTCAAAAGGGATATGTGGAAAAAAATTTAATGAATAAAAAAGTTTCTAGGTCCATCAAAGATTAAATTTGTGATACGATGGTAAAATATAACAAGACTGGCAACCCGACGCTACGTGGAGCCTTTTTACTAGCTCACTTTTCACAATATTACATTGTGAAGGCTAAAGGCAGGTTTTACAACCCGAGGGGCATGGAGCTTCTTTATTGGTTGATTTTTCACATCTGGAAGAAGAAGATAAAGAAAATACTAACATTGCAAAGTGCATGGATATTTCTCATTTGCTCACACTTCGCAGTTATCAGATCAAATTGTCAAGAGTCTGACACAGTGTTGGGCCTGGAATGTTCTAATTAGCTATTACTTCACACTTTTTCAGAAGGGATATCAAAGGACTGAAGTGATAATTAATTTGGAGATTTCCTATTGTCTCATACTTCACCAATTTCAGTTAAAGTAAATTAAAATCTAACATTTGTAAAGAACATTGTGTTGAGTTATTGGCTTTCTTTTCATTAAGGAATAGACTTTCCCGCAAAGGAAAAAAAGAAAAGGAAAATAAAAGAAGAAAAGCCTGATCCTACATGAAAACCAAATATCGACATATGGTTTAAGGAAAAGTAATGTACATGTCAATATAGGAAAACCCTGAGGTAATTAACAGCCGCCACATGTCACGTTTTTGAGCTTCATGACATGCAAAACTTCAAAAGGCCATATATTTCAATTCCTTACTCCAAATCTTGAAAATTTTATATTGTAGGAAAGGTATCTTTGAGCATTTCACTTTTGCATGATCAGTTTAGGAATTGATGATAGTTAGTAGGAGAACAAGAAGAAAATATCATCAACATTAAAGATGCAGTTCTAGTTTGGTGAACCACCCATCTTAATGAAGTATGGTGTTTGTTTATTCTCTAAACATGCAAGACAAAGGAATGAATGACTTTGGCAGGAATCCCATGCTCCTTTGAAATATTTTAATGCTTCTATTGGTGGTTATTAAAAGATATCATATTTATCTTCCCTCTCTCTCTCTCATTTGCTATATGTTGTAAAATTCTTTCATTTTCCCCAGGAGGGTAGATTGTGTGGTAGTTGTAGAATTTTTTATTAAAGTTATAGGTTCTAGTTTATAGCTTCTTACAAATAAATTTTTTGTATCCAGTTTGTAAGGAATATCTATGATGGATGTATTATACAACCATTAATATGTTTAAAGGGCATTTATTTATATCCCTTAGCCAGAACTTATAGCAATAGACTCTCCTTATTTTGGCAAAGCTATACTTTCCAGTTTCTCATATTTCAAATGAATGAATGAGCTAATATGGGTTTTATTACTATCTTGCATTGGATTTACTTTTTTAATTATGAAAGGTTCTTTCTTAGTTGATGTATTCTTTTGGTCACTATGTGATTGTTGTGGAGTAGTGTATACTTTACAATATTTTAGTCTAGTTGTAAAATCCTAAAGGTAGCATCACTTTTAAGAGTTTTTTGTAAATTCTTTAATTGTATTTTAGGTGTAAAAGAAAAATATAGCAAGTGATTATTCTCATCTCTAACTCCATGAGTTTTGGCTAGGATTGTGAATACTGTAGATGAAATTTTTACACGTTGAGTATCAAGGAATGCAAATTTAATTTCACAGACCATGTTAAATTGATTGTTCTTTTTTAGTATCACATTTAAGGATGAATTCATTGCATGTGAACACAAATATACCAAGGTCATAAAATAAAACTTCCATTTCCCCTTAAAATATCATTTAAAAATAACGAGTTATCTTCATACCTACTAATAATATCATACCTACAAACCATATATATGATTATTCTCCAAAGATGATCTTAAATTTTCTTTATTACTAGTAAGATTTTCTAAAAATCCCACCATGTTTGTGATCCAATATCGTTCAAAAAATCCTTGGTCAATAATGTAATGTAGATGAAATATTTGAATTGGTTTATTATCTATCTATAAGATCTTTATTTTATCATCAAGTGCTTATAACAAATCAAGTGAAAACTCTTGAGAGAAGTAGTGTATTTTTGGCTACACTTGCTTCAAATTAAGTTGCACCAACCATAGAGGAAAGAAAGCCCTTAGATATTTTCCTTTATTCACATCCCCCAACTAGGTCTATTTCACAAGATTCTTAGAGTGTTTCTTGGAATGTGACGAAATAGATAAGGGTGAAAGGGATAGGAGGAATACCTATTAAAACTGGTTGAAGGTTGTTGCATGCGTATGACTTATTGATCCACAGCTGATTGTGAGAACGTCATTTTGGCTAGGAGGAACTACCTGAAATGAACAAAAAGACCACAAAAAGAGATTAAATAGCATATGCCAATGGACTTCCTAGTGGATGCTAGTTCTAGGAAGTGTGATACTTCCTAAAAGGTTATCAATCCACTATTTAAAACAATTCAATGTTAAAAATAAATGAAATCTTATTGTAGTTAAAATGATTTAGGTATCTCATTCAATTACAATAAGCAAATTTATTCACAACAGGCTAAGCTATGATTGAATCTGAAGGGAAAGGTCTCTGTCAGATTACTAATACTGGTCAGGGTATAGTTTTGGGCTTATTTGGGTGTTTGGTGGAGAATTTAGGATTTTTTCTTGGTTTGATGTTGAAACACAGAGACCGATGTCGTTTTTGGTATGACCGATATCGGTTTAAGTGAAACTGGCGATAGTTATGGGTAACCGGTGTCGATATGGTCGAGGTAAAGAAAACTCAAAAGAAAATGATTAGAAGGCTTGATCTAGGATTTTATGTAGGTGGCGGGATAGGTTTGAGGGTTGCAGATGTTTCAAATGTGGTCAAGGATGAACAAAAAATGAGGATGGGTAATATAATGATGTAAATAACGAAAAAGGACCAGTTAAAAATTGATAAGAAATGAAGAAATGGAGATGCAACAACTTAATCTGATAACAGAAATAATAAAAGCTATTATAATGTATTAGACCATATTGGTGGAGGTATATTTATTGTTATATGAGCTTGATGGCTTGGATGGAAATGGCATTTGATCAGGTGGATGGATTTTGGTGTGGTGTTGGCACTTCCCAAGATGCTCTTGCGAATGATAAATGGCTCTGTGGTCACTTCTAATGCCGACTGTGGATGTTCGGATGCGTATGCGAATGATGGTTCTTCTTGCATGAAGCTCTGGTCTTGTTTCTTTCTCTTTGAATGTCCCAACCATGAAATAAGGTTACCAAAGGGAATAAAAGGTAACTAATGATGGTTTTGAGTTGATCAGCAGTGGTTTAGGGTGACCGGTGTCGATTAGGGCAGGATTTCCTAGGTTTTACTAAAATGGGTAGATCTGCTTGATTTCTTGGATCTTGTTCCTTTTCCTTCATGGATTAGAATGGAAGCTTCTTTTGTAACGGGTGGGAATGTGGTTAGAGGGAATGTAGGTTTGATTTTTATGGTTTATCTAGGTCTTATTTAATTATGGCAACATACTAAGAATAGGTCTAAGGTGAGGTGGTGGTGTGGGAATTATCTTAATTAGGATAATTAAATAATATATATTGTGAGGATATGGGTTAATTTAATTAAATTAATATTAGAGTGGGGTGAAAGGGGCCATGGTTAGGTGAATGTGTTTGAGTTGGTTATTTATCGAGGGATCAAGGGGAGTGTGACCCAATTTTTGCATCTAGAAGGTCCTCTTAGATTGGTCCAGGAAGAGCCAAAAGTAGCATGATAAAGCCATCTCCTTTGTGAATGTGCCACCTGATCACCTCCTTGACTTAATTCATTGAGTTGAGTGTTGAACAAACTCCTCACTATTAATGAAAAATAATTTTCCATTATTCATCATTCTCTCAAAGCCAAAAGACTCGAGTTATTTTCTCACCTCCCTGGGGTTCTATTTTGGGAGCCAACAACGCCCAATTTTTGTTGGTGAGTGGAAATCTTGGTTACAAAAAGTAGATAGAGGTGCATACCTGAGAACCATGTAGATTGATGAAAAAAGCATGCTAAGGGACAAGAAAAAGCATGGAGTGATAAAAATATGAAGTGTGGATGCTGAGGAGAAAGTGTAAAAAGTGATGATGAAAATGAATCTAAGGTGTAAACACATGTATATGTCGTTATGTTCCCATTATTGTTACCTATGTTGGTGTGATTTTTTTTATAAATGATTTTGTGAATGATGTTGACTACCACTTCCGATACGGATGAACCTGCAAAAGAGAAGACCAAAAACGTAGTCAAATATGTACCTATATGATTGAAATATGTAAAAAGTATGTAATTAAAGTATGTAAAATATGAAAATGTGAAAAATGAACATGTGCACTTGATCCATGATGAGGAAAGAGTGTAGAAAGGATCTTTTAGATTTTGTAGATGAACAATTTTTTCAAGAAAGCTCATACCAGTTGTGTCAGCCATGAGTTATTAGGTGATCTCACATTAATGATATGGAAGAAATGTAGGGAGAAAATTCCATTGTTATCCTCAAAACTTTAACTACTTCCTAAAATGAAGGACACCACTACAAATGGTGTGAAAAATTTGATCTAATGTGAAAGTGTTAAGGACTACATGACCTATAAAATCCGTTGTGTGTGAATTTTTTAGACTAAGCTAAACTAAAAATTTGTTGAGAAATCACCCCCTGATTATAAACATCTAGGAAGGGTCATGTTTTATAAGGACCCAAGTCTTATTCTAATCCCTAAAAGTTAAAATTGTGTTTTACTCGTATTGTGTTGTGTTTTTTAATGATTGTATACTGTTGTATGGGGTGACTGATTTACCCAAATGATGTCCCCCTCATTTGGGGTGCATGTAACTTCGCTAAAGGAGTATGTGGCCCAAAGGATGATTGACCACTATACTGAAATTGTGCCCTATAGGGGGGAAAGAATGTTCTTGGTAGAAAAAAAGGTACACACAATTAAATTTGATGGAAAACAAGTGTTAGTACAAGAAAAAAAAAACAAGCAGGTATAAAAAAAATGTATGCTACGTAGATAATATGTAAGATAATATGCAAGAAGATAATGTAAACATAAAAGAAGATAACGTAGACCATGAAAAGAGGTTTGTAAATATGGGACACCACTCATGATGTTTGCATTAAATCAAATTTTATGAATCCTAAAGTAGACAGTGTGAACTCAAGACAAAGGGAAAATCCCGCAAACAATGGCATATAAAGAGAAAGCAATGACAATCAATGTAACTAACAACCATGGAAATAAATAGTCATGCCTAAAAAATAGTCCACATGAAGCACCCATTAGTATGGTAGAATGCTAAAACAATTGTAAAAAAAATGTATAATCTTATATATTAGTGTGCTATGAAACAATATCACATGTAGTGTACGAAAGTGGATTCTCCCAAGAGCTATTACGAGACTGGTACTAGGTACTACACTAAGCATCCATGTTACATGTATATATCTATAGAATTTTCAATCATAACTAGAAAGGAAATTGAATGTGAATGTGTTTATAATAAAGACAATGGCATACAAGATATCTATCTAGCATGTGTAATAAAGTGAATGTGCAAGAGCATAAACAAGCTAGAGTAAATACAACCAAGATATGCAATATGTTCTAGATGAGATGAAATGAAATGTAGTGTAAATGTGGTAGGGGCTGCATGCCTCCAATGAGTGTGAATGTAAATGTATTCAGTGAGGCTCATTTCTTTATGTCCCCTCATCACTCAAGAATGAACTATAAATGAGAGTGAATTGTCAGGAAATTGGTTAAATTATGTGTAGGAAAAATATGTGATCATGAAAGTGCAAAGAATAGAGTGTAAGCATGTGAGTGATTTATTGAATGAGTGTGGTGAGGTTCATTTTATATTGAATCCATTAGCAGTCAAGTATGAACTGCAGAATTAGATTGTGTCATAGGGTAATGAGTGTAGCATGTAGAAGTAGATGTCAGGAAGATGTAGTGTGAATGCATAGAGTGAATAAAACACAAGTGTGTAGTAAATGTTATGATAAGAGGTTTCCAAGTATGTGTAAAGTTTGTTGTTTTTAGTGTGTGAGGTTCATGTGTATAAGATGCCCTCAATAGTCAAGTGTGAACCAAAGCTCAAGATTGTGTCATCAGTAAATGATGATATCAGAGTGTGTGAAGAGGCATATGTTGTATGTAAAAGTCTAGAAGATAAGAATTTTTATGATGTCAGGGGGAAGAGATAAGTGTGATTCCCACAAGTATTTGGTGATGAATTTGATCAAGTGTAACTATCTAGAAGATCATCATTGTCTAGGTTAAAGCTAACTGGAGCGGCATTGGAGACTTGATAGGAAATAGTATGAGGAGGATCATATAAATAGCCATTTCAATGCAACGTGTACATTTTCATTGCATATTATTCATTGATGAAAGATGTTCACGGACACCCATGTGCATACGAGTGAATAAGATTTGGAGTATTTCCATGAGATGAATCATTACCAATAGAAATGCTACCAAATTACATGGGAAAATTTATAGAACTGTGACTGGATTCTAAAGCACCCCCAATATAGTGAATCCAATATTTCCTGAGTATCAATGGAGAAGTACGAGGGGTATGTGTGTTGAAGATTGCTAGATGAAAATAGCAAAGACCATAGGCAGTCATAAATTTAAAATATCCATGATAAAGATGCAATGAGTGAGGTGGCGGTAGAATATCATTAAGCATCAATCTAAGCCTATTTAATCTTTCATGTGTGAAAATAGTATTGGAACAAGTATGATCCACCAGAATATGATGCCAATAATAATTTTTTATTAAGAGTGTACATGTGAAAGGAGGTGGTGTAGTTGCATGATGCTTATTGGACGATGAAATAGTGTGTAAGGTAGGGATAGAGCCTTGATAAATTACCATAACATTAATAGGAGGGATCTTGAATTTGTAATCACTAGGACCATCGACCACAAAATTTTCATTGAAATAGGAATCATCTATATCAATAGGAGTGAAATTAATTTTTTCTATTGTTTCATCAATATGTTAAATAATATCGACTTTGTCATAAAAATATTCAGAAACATTTGTGCTAGCATTATCATATTATATAGTTGTGTTGAGAATATTTCTACAAGGCATAAAAGATGTGGGGTTGAGAGGATACTCAATAGTAGGATCATTAGTGTTCAACATAGTAGATACTTTAGGCAAGATGATTGCAGTAGTATCAGTAGAAGAAGATTGTGAAGCACTAGATTGACCAATGTCATATGTATCAATATTTCTATATGGAATAGGTTATGAAGGAGGAATAGGAATAGCAGTAACATAGTTTATGTGATAGGATTGGAATGGTTCTAGATATTATCTTTGCGGATGGACCATTAGCATCATTGGATACCTTAGGTTAGTGGTACGTGTGCCCTAAGGTAACCTCAAGATTTTAAAGAAGTTGGCTCTTCTCTTGTGGTGTGGGATAAGGTTAGAAGAAAAATGAAAGGAAATGTAAAACTAAGGTGATGCGCCAGAACATATCATAAAAAGACACAAATATAGATCCTAATAAACTACTTAGAATAGTTTGAAGAGTGTTTTAGCATGATCTACTATTTTCACAAGTATATAGATTATCAGAGGCTGAGAAGATGTAAAACATAACAAGTGTAGATAATAGATATATAAAGAAAACCCAAGGGTGTAAAGCACGATTGATATTCAATTTATCTAAAACTACTAACAATGAAAGAAGAAAGACACAGAATACTGAAAGCTAATATGCATAGAGCAAGAACTCTTTATTCATAGGGGAAATAATACATAAGGTTGATATGGCACAGATTATAACTTCCTTCTACGACAGAGCCTTACTAAGGCTAGCCAATACAATAACTGAGTCCAGAATCCCTTTCGAGGCTCTTGTCTATTTTCTTTTCTAATAATTTTCTCCCCTCTTGTTCCTGGATCGGAACGCTCTTTTATAGATCTTCCTGGCTCTTACTTCAATGTTTGGAATCAGAACTTCCACCGATATTATTCAATTTCCTCACAAGATCTTTCCCTTTCTAGGTCAATATCTCAACTACCTGTTGGGATATTTACGTTTGTCTTTAATTCATCCAACTAGCACTTCTTGAGTCAACAATGTTCCTTTTTCCACGTGGAGGGCCTGCGCTCATTTGGGGCCTCCCTTTCTTCTCTTTATTTGAATTTGCACCAAGTGACACGTGGAGGGTATGCACGCCTCTGTTACATTCCTTTTGACTTTTCAACCCCGAGGGGCTCGGGCCCGAGACACGTGGAGGGCCTACGCTTGTTTGGGACCTTCCTTTCTCCGTTTCATGCCTCGAGTGCACCAAAGAGACACGTGGACACCTTCCACATGTAGCTTCATACTTAGTCAATTTTAGGCTTAGGAGAAAAGAAACAAGGGTTAGGACAACAAAAGGCATGTGGTCGATAAAAGATTCTTATACAAAAAGAAATCTACAGTTATGGCGACTCACCAAGGGACTTTGTGCCAGCCATGGAAGGATCCAACAATCTCCTTAGCCTTAAAAATCAAAATGTGGCTCACAAAATGCCACTTAGAGATGCTACAAAACAACCTGATATTCGAGTCATTCTGCCTTTGTTGGATAATTCCTTCTTTGCAAGGCTTGGAAAGATCAATCCAACTTGATTATCTCCTTATGTGAGAAGTTTTGGAGATTCTGCACTACTACGTGCAAGTGAAACTCCAATTGTATGATGGGGTTCAGAATAGCTTCCACCTCAGTAACACTGGAGCTCTCCTTTAAAGACTAAAAGATAGTCTTGTCCTGGCATTTGGTGATCAGGAGTTGTTGAATTTGGTCCTTTGAGAGGACTTTAGAGTCATCGAGGAAGGGGGAAGGGAAGCCTAACTAGACTAGTTCGTTGATGCTTTTCTTCCTCTCTCTGATTCCCTGGTGGAGCTGAGCCAAGAGATTCTAGCACTTGATGGAGGCCTTGTTGTAGCTCAGAATCTCATTGATTTTCATAGCAATTAGCCTTTTGTCAGTGATTCCTGCCCTTGAAGGGCAGAGTTCTGAAGCATCATAAAGTTTTTGAATCAAAAAATTTGATTTAGGGACCTTGGTAGACACTGTAATCCTGATGATGGAGGTTTTGGTCTCCACATTTGAGCACAATCCTTATGCATCAAATATAAATCTGTGTGTGGGGGCTAGGTCCATTAACGTGGTGGCAATTTTGTCACATTAGGAAGCATACAATTCCTCCACTAATGTTACAATTTCCCCTTTCTAGGATTGTTGTCCTATCTTCTGGGTCAAGTCCTTGACCACGTCCTAAGATGATTTCAGTTTTGTTTGGAGGTTTCCCCTTTCTGCCTCAACATCGCATAACTTAGCTTGGATCGTAGCCACTTCCACCTTTCTTGAATTGGCCTCATGTTGGAGGGATCCCTTTTCTTGTGTGAGAAAATGGGTAGAGGCCTCGAATGTGGTGATTTTGGTTGCTAGAGTCTTAGCTTCTTCCTAAGAAGCTACAAGGGCTTCTTGTCACGAAGCCTCCTTTAATTCCTTATGGAGCTGATTTATCTCTTTTCTCTTTCTCTTTATCTCGGCCTGATGTTTGGCCATAGTGGCCTCCACCCTTATTGAGGCTAGATTGCACCTTCTTTAGATGATTGTTGAGCTTAAGGTAGTCTATGGTGACTACCGCCACAATTTCATTCATTAATTCAACCTTATCCTGAGGTCAGGAACTCAGAAAGGTCGACCAAATAACGCTGATAGAGTAGTCATCAAGCTGCATTTGCTCTACTGGGTTTGGATACTTGGGGGACGAGTCAGGCGATAGTTAAAGAGCTCTGTTGATGGTCATATAATGACCATATTTGCTTCGTTGTTGGTGCTGAAATTTCTTTCTTCTTCTACTTCACCCTTCTGCTGTCTCGGGAAGCCTTAGTGGTCTCAGCTTGACTCAAAAATTTGGAGGGAGAAGGAAACATCCCACCTGTGAAAGGGAACCTAGGTGATAGACCATAAGGAATTGTAACTTGTGGTTAGGGCATTGAAGTTACCAGGGCCGAAGAAGGGCCTATCACCACACGGGGGGAGAAGGTTGGGATGGTGGAGGGAGGTCGAGGCAAGAGAGGGGTGTTGGGCGAAAGAAGAGTCTGTGATGGGGCGACTAACGAGGGAATAATTCCAGATGAGAAAAATGGTGGCGAAGGAGGAGAATGAAAGGGAGCCTTTAGAGGTGGAAGAGGGGGAGGAAAATCAAGAGTCATGGCCATCTTCATCTTCTTGAGTGGTGGGCTTGATGTTGATTCCCCCACAGGTTTCTCACCTAAGGGGATGGTCATGAGCTACAGCATGGGTGTCTTAACTGGAAGACCTTGTTATGGCATGGAAGGCGGAGGTAGAACTAGTAATTGCTGCTGGGAGGGATGCGTAAGACTCTGTTGTTGATCCCACGGGCCGCTCTGAGATGATTGTCACCGTATCCTCACTCTCTGCGTCAGATCCATGGTCCGCGTCCCAGAACTCTTCCCATTGTTCGTCACTCGAGACTTCCTCAAAATTGAGGGTGGTTTGGCTGATCTCTTGCCTATACTTCCAATAGGCTTCAATTTTCTCCACACTCCAATCCTTCTTTTTCAGGGCTTCCCTGAGTCCCTTTGTCATGGTGAGAGTGGGATCATACATGTGCTTTACTAGGTGGAATGCCTCCCAGTCCGGGGTTGGTATGTCGCTAAGCTTGATGAATATGTTAGGGGACTCTACCTGGGGGTTCCGCCTTGCTTCAAAAAATTCACTCGACTCATGCTTGCAGGAGTCTGAGACCTTGTTGCAAACTAGGATTGCAGCCATTGTCCCATCTGGGTTGTATCTCCATGAGTCTTGAGTTAAGGTGAATTCATAGGAAGCCAGCTTCTATGAAAGGATGTAATCTACATTTCTCTTAAGTATAATGATTCCTCCCTTGCTCAAAGGAAGATCATAAAGCACTTTCTTCTTTCGGCTTGAGCCGAACTCAATGTCCAGGAGTACTAGCTATTCCTGGCTATCTCAAGACCCACCACCGAAGCCATTAGGAACCTTAGGAGCATAAAGGATTTAGCTCTGAAACTATGTAGTTGAATCATGGAATGTCCTTGGGTGAAGAAATAATCATAGGGATGTAGGGGGTCAGCGAGGATGGATTACACAGAATCATTCATTCTGTTGTTGATCCCTTCAAGATCAATTTTGAGTAGGAGGGGCTCCACAAAAGAATTAAAGAATTCATATACGTCCGATGAACAGGACAGTATATGGGTCCATGTGGACACTGGAATGATCTTTTGGGGATCAATCTCCTTATCCCATAAAATCAGAGTCATGAACTGACCAAAATACATGGCATTCTGATACAAAATCAGGTGGAACAAATATGAGGAATACTTGAAAGTGGAGGTTACCGGGAACCGGTGAAGCTTTTCACAAATAGACTCTGCAATGACTTCAGTGAAGTCAAAGTGGTACACTTGTTCTTTCTTTACAGACCTCATTCTAAACAAGGCCGCCATCTACCAATCCTTGACGTTCCTGTCTAAATCTTTCCTGAAGATGAATGTCAACATGGAACATGCATCCTGAGAATCTGCCATAAACAACTTTAGTGGAATGGAGATGGGCACAGTTTCGGAACCGCCTAAAATTGTCTACCTCAACTCCCTATTAAGGAATGAAGCTTTGTTCTGGCACTGGGCCCAAACATTTTGGAGTTTGGCCATATCATAGAAACTAGCCGTTGGGTCATGGGTTAGAGCCAACATGTCTCTGATAGCTTGTGGTGTAATCACCACAATTATGTTTCTTCCCTCGATGGTACACGTGCCTAAAACAAAACAACCCTTACACATCTATATCAACTTTGGGAACGGGTGCACGAGAGGCACCATATATTGGGTGAGCATCATGCTCCAGATTCTTGAGCTAAAGATTCAAATTTCCTAGGTTAACAAACCTAGCGTAGGTTACCTCTCTCAAGGATTTCGACTTCTTGTTGAGGACAGGGTCAAAGATGTCATCGGCAAAGTCTGAAACTACAGTAGGGTCACTAGACTGAGACACCTTTTCAGGGAATCTCAACTTCAGTTGAAGAGGGTGTGGGGGTATAGGTTGTCCTACATAAGACTTTATTGGTGGCACAGATCTGGAAGTTTCCATGGCATTTTTTGAACTATGAGAAGGTTCTGGTGCTTTCACTTTGGCACTTGACAAGTAATCTGGAAGATTCTAGTGTTTAAAATGAGCCTGTTGAATGCTCCAGGATATTTTAAATAGCTT
This sequence comes from Taxus chinensis, assembly GCA_019776745.2. NCBI lineage: Eukaryota > Viridiplantae > Streptophyta > Pinopsida > Cupressales > Taxaceae > Taxus > Taxus chinensis. The sequence goes on along the minus strand of CM034157.1, from coordinate 42,963,439 downwards.
CCTCAACTTAGAGAGTAATGGGTTGCACGTATTTAGAGTCATTTCACATAACAACACCTTTCAAATTAATGACCCTAATCACCGATTTCGGCACTTTTCGAGAGATCTTGTATCAATTCTAAATCTTTTCCTCTCAAGTGTACTAGGAAGTTGTTGGATCATTAATTTCGGGGAAAATCAGGAAGGTACACTCCCTCCAAGATTTCAAAAAGGGCAAGGGGGATCCACGAAGGACACATGTCTGAGACACTTATTAAAAGGGATAAAAAGATGAAGCAAAAGAAAAAAAAAACATATGATACAATTTGTTATGAAGAGACTCACAGAAAAGGTTTTTCATGAATTATGTTCATCTGAATTGCTAAGGAATCACCTTCCATAATTTCAAGCTCAAACGTATTGTGTCGCTTGCATGCGCTGATTCAGAAGGGTCCCATCCATAATGGGTCAAAATTTCCATGATTCCCAGGCTTGACATCCCTTGCATCCCATTTTAAAACCGTAGTTCTAACCTGGAATTCTGGTTCCGATGTCTTTTGATCAAACCAAGGTTTTGACCACCTATTGGCGACTGATCATGGATTCATGAGTGGACTCCCTCTTCTCCTGGAGCTCTACCAGCTCATCGAGTCTTACCTACATCACCCCATTATCTTCTATCTCAACTTGTTTCAATAGCTGTAAGGTAGGGATCTCTAGGGAAATTGGCATTACAACGCTTTTCCCATAGACTATCTCATACAACGAAGATTTCAGGATCTACTTAGGTGTGATCTAATCATCCCATAAAGTTTTTTTGATATGTTCATGCCATATCCTCTTATGTTCATTTCCCATTCTTTTGATGAGCCTGATCAGATTCTTGTTAGTAGATTCTGCCAGGCCATTCCCTTATGGGTAATAGTTAGAGGATGTCTTCAGGTAAATCCCATGCTTTACCGTGAAGTCAGATACTTTGGCCCCCAAAAAGGCCTTAGTATTATCCGATATAATAGCGTGGGGGGGGGTCGGAAGTGGGTAGTTATATCTTGTAGGAGTCCTATGATCACATTCTTAGTGTGCCTCTTTAAGCATAACTGCCTCCACCCATTGGGTGAAGTAATCGGTTACCATGAGGATCCATTTGTGGCTAGTCAAAGTTGGGTTAACCATTCCAATGAATTCTAAACCTTATTTTTCAAATGGTTCCTCAATCAGGATGGGATTGAGAGGAAATGCTGTGTTCCTCTAGAAACTTGTGTAAACTTGACAAACCTTGCATTTTTTTGTCTCTACTTGACTGTCAGTGAACAGGCTTAGCCAAAAGTATCCTTCTTGTAGGATTTTTATGGTTGTGGTTTGGGCCAAAAAATTAACTCCTGAGCTCATGTGGTGTAATTCGCATACGACTCTTTTAGCCTCCTGATTTTCCAGGCACCTGAGTAGGATTCCATTAAAATTCCTCTTAAAAAGGAAATTCTCAATAATAGTGAAATTAGATCCCTGTTGCCTATAGTACCTCCTCTTTTTTAAGGGGAGATGGCTTGAATATTTCCCCGTCTAAATGAAGTGGACCCTATCTGAGACCTAGCTACCTGAGTCACTTTCTTAGATGTAAAGTATCTCTTTGGGTTTGTCATTGATCAGGGGCACAAAGTCCTATATTAGATATTGACATAGGCCCTTACCTCATACAAGCTTTGTTGGTTTTACCTTGATGTAATATTCAATGATATTTGTGATCTTATTGGACCTTTTATTGGTTATCTCATCCTCTGTTATATATTATTTGACATTGAAGTGAGCCACCATAACCTAGATTCTATTATGAGTGACAAGGTGCCTGAATTTTTTCAGACCCTTGACTATAGCATAAGCTTGTCTCTCCACAAATTTGTACCTTGTTTCATAGTCGTGGAGATTTTTTGAAAAGAAGGTGACCAGATGTTCTTCTCCCTACGACTCTCCTTTCTACATTAGTACAAATGTTATGTTATGCTTACCCTCGTATACATACATGATGAAGTATTTTGAGAATTCAGGTTGTGTAGCACTAGGGTGAATGCAATAGCCTCTTTAATCACCTCAAAGGCTTGACAACCTTCAGTGGTCCATTTGAAGTTAAGGTCATTTTTGAGCATGAGAGTGACTGGTTGGATTTTTCCTATAAATTATGAAATGAACTTGCCGAAAAATTTCATCTTTCCCAAGAAATATTGGACCACTTTCTTATTGACCAATAGGGGCAGCTCCAATATATATTTAACTCTTTTTGGGTTGATGGAGATCCCTTCCTTTGACATTATATGTCCCAGGAGTTTTCCCTGAGGGACTTTGAAGATATACATTTATTTGGGTTCAAAGAGATCCCAAATTCTTGACATTTCTTGAATACAGCTTCCAAGGCATCAAAATGCTCCTCTGTTATCTTGGTAAACACTGTAAGATTATCTAGGTATATAAGAATCACCTTGTTGATCAATGCTCTAAACATGGAATTCCATGGCCCTTTGAAAGGTAGCTCCAACAGTTTGTGACCCCAAATGGCATTTTTTTGTATGCAAAAGTCCCCCATTTGGTTGTGAATGTAGTCTTATGTTGGTACCTTTCTGTGAGCCATATTTGGTTATAACCCAAAAAACCATCTAGCAGAGAAAACATTTATGAGCCTGCGACCATTTGTAATATTTTCTCCATGGAGGGAAAAGGGTAGTGGTCCTTTAGGGATGCCCTATTTAGGTCTCTAAAATCTATGCAGAGCCTGATTTTTCCATTTTTCTTCCTCACTGGAACTAGGTTGGAGACCCATGTTGTATGCTTGATCAGAGAAGATTATGTTGGCCTCTAACATTTTTCTCAGTTCCTCCACCATGAGGGATTCTATTTTTTGGTTTAGGGCCTATGTTTGTGATGCACAGGCTTAGTCCCTTTTTTGAGACCAATGGTGTACTGAATGATGTCCTTGTTTTAACCATGAATATAATTGTACATCCAAGACATCACCTTATTATATTTATGACATAAGGCCACAAGTCTTTCTCTTTCTCTTTAGGTGACTAATCTCTCGAATTTTAGCTTTCTCATTTTTTAATCACTTCCAGCTCGACATAATCCTCCTTTATCACTGCAAACTTCATTCGATCTGAACTAGCATCATTTGAGTCAAAAATACTCTCTAGGGTTATTAAACCTTTTGGAAGTTTGTTCATCTTCAATTGGATAATCTAATCTCGATATGCTGATGCGATCTTGGGTTGCAGTTGGTTTGCAAACTAGTCCAATTACTGGAGGAAGTGTATAATATGTCGGTAACTATTAAAGACCTGTCAATGATAGATGTTGTTAGGGATAGAAGGGCGGATGATCAATTTTATGGTATTCTCATTTTCTACCAAATCTTATATTGGGCTTCAAACTGTGACCCAATCAAGGCCATCCAATCATCTTCTATATTTTGATCTCAAGAAATAACCTTGATATTGAAGGCTTCAAATTCATCGATGAGGTCCCACACCCGATGCTAATAGGACCTCATCAGATTTTTGTAGCGATAGTGTTTCTTACCTGTGTCACTACCAATTATTAGTCACCAAAGACTCTCAAGTCTTTGATGCCTTCTTTTCAGGTTGTGGTCATTCCATGTACTAAGGCCTCATACTTTTCTTCAATACTGGTGCAGGAGAATTAGAAACGAAGCAACTAGAGTATCTTTCTTCCACTTCGGGATAACAACCACACTCCAGCTCCTAATTCATTCTTCTTTTGGCCCCATAAAAAATGTAGAGTCCATATATGGGAATCTCTAGAGGAATTCCCTTCTCTTTTAACCTTTTCTTTCACCACTTTTGGGATCATGGAGTCCTCATCGAAGATGACATAAGTACCCAAACCAGTGAAATCAAAATTCCTGAAGGGATCACCCTAGGGAAGGTTGGCTAGATGACCACTGCTTTGAAGATCACGTTTCTTTGTATTTGACTCCTCTTCTCTAGTGATCAGAGAATGGGAAGCCTCAAATCCTGAGGCCGCTTGGTCTGTTATATGCTCCTTGGAAAGGGGTTTTGATAAGACCTTCATCTTATACCCATATTTGGTCTATAAAATCAGATGGGACCAATCAAGAGACGTATAGCCTCCTATTTTCACTATGAAATCGCGAGAGAGACATAGTTTGAAGATTGGAAGAACATCTATTACCATGATATCATGTAGAATGGTTATGTTCAAGTATGAATAGAGCTACAACGGGAGTCTTTTGATAGATCCTATGGTTTGGATGGAATTTCCATCTAGTTAGATGAATCCCTTCTTTAAGGGCTCATATTTAATGCCAAAGGAATTTACAATCACTTTGGGCATGACTGTAGTGCTTGCAATGGAGTCTATTATGGAATTATGCAATAATTTATTACTAATGATAAGAGTCATAAAAAAGGGGTTGGGCCTTGATTTTCTTACCTCTCCCTTTTGATTTATCAACAGTGCCTCTATTGAGACTTGAATGGATTTTATCTGTTCCTTCTCTTTTCTGGAGGTGGTTAGATCATCATTTTCTTTAAGTGCTTCTTGGAGAAATTCCTTTTACTCTGGAATGCCTAAAAGATCCCACAAAGATGCATTACTTTGCACTTTCTTGAGTTATTAGAACATGCTAATTCGTTTAGGCAGTGGTGCTTTGGATGATGATTGGTATTTTATCCCTTCACCCACAAGGTGGGGAGCATCTTGATTCTAAATAGTTCTCAAAGCTTCTTGTATGACCATTAGCAGTGAAACCATGATGGTTGGACACTCTTTTTACATCTTGTTAGTTTTTCCCAGAATAGGAGCATATGTTTCTATTATCCTTTTCTTGAAGTGGGTGTTGTAATTAAATTGAATAGGGTTAGAAGAAACTTCCTCATTTGTAAATATGAATTCCTCTCCTCCTACCCAAGAGAAAATTGTGTTCTCTGGTGTGATCTCTACTTCTTTTTCTAAGGAAATACCTTGAATCTGTTCAATAAAGATAGCATTTTGGACTCCTATGGACTGATAAGGTCTTGATGTGCTAACATCATAGCCTTCCCTTGATCTGAAAATCAAATTTAACTAGCAATTTTTTACAAAACAAAATTTTCTTTGTTTTGATTCTTGATTTAAAATTAAGTGGTTATGACCTTTTTACTTTTTTTAATAAAGGATTAAAACCTATGAGTATTGTGCAAAAATATAGAGAAATGAAGATAATTCACCATAAATTTGACACAAAACATGATAACAAAGTTCAGCACTTGAGGCCTACATCTCTGGGTCCAGTTTAATGGGACCGATCTATTAAAATCTTGAAAGTAATTCTTTACAAATAATTGTACAAAATTTTGACCTTCCCAAAGTCTTCCTCTATGAAAAACAATAGGGGTTGCTTTTTACTTCTCAAAATTCCACTCCTAGCTCAAGTTATGAGCATTTCAATAATTTACATAGTCCTGAATGCCTGTACATATACAAAATAGCTCCTTTTATAATGTTTCCAAGTGGCTGGCTCAATGGTTAAGCACCTATTATTTTGCATGAGAGGTTAGCGTTTCAAATCCCCCTACCTTCACTTCCCTCTCCTTCTCCTTAAGCGTCCTTTAAGAAGTTTATCCCACCTTATGGGTGCGCAATAGGAGGAGGGAATTTAAATATTCCTATGTGGTGGGTTTAGCATTGGCTATTGATCCGTTTTATGTTGTGTGTGGTGGTTTGAATTGCCAATGTTTGGCACATGGTGGATATTTGGCCTTGTTTTGAGGATTTTTGCACCTCAATTAGTAATATTTAATTAATACTTGATTTGGCAATGGCGTATAGATTGGGATTAGAATATGGATGAGGTTTAATAAATAAATGCATGGAATTTGGAAAATAGTTATGTAATGTGTGGCATTTGAAATTTATCTTGGTATAATATGCACTTATCAACTAGTCCCACATGCATAATAAAAATGCAATTAGAGGCACATTTATACACAATTTTGTATAATGATAATATGAGAAGGAGGCCAACACACCCCTCCATAATCAAGTGTGTCAAACCTAGTTGAGGGCCCCCAGCTAGTAAATAGCGGGGTCCATTTGTCCGTGAACGAGTGTCCAAGACCTGCATTCCAAAACCCACTTTTAGTCTATCACACAAATTGTCCACGTGTTGCAATATGATTGAAACACTTGGCAAGCATGCACACATCCAACCCGCATAAAACCCTAAATTTTTCCAGTTGCGTGAAAATTTCAGCAGGCTATAACTTTTGCAAACGAGCTCTATTTCCTGCAAACAAGATATTGATGGATTTGTCTATTTTTTCTCCATGATTTAAAAATGACTGTAAATTATTCTAAGAAGATCTTAGATTGGTGTTTCTTGGCGAGGATCCTCTGGATCATTCCTCCCCACTGAGAAACTTTTGGACCCAAAAATTCAACTTAATTTTTGAATAGGTGAGGGTATTTTTCCTTCACTTTTCCAGTTTCCATCCATTTATCCTTTTTTGGATACATACCTTTAAACCCAACACAAAGATACTCAATATCACCCCTTCACAAAGTTCTTACCTTCCTATCCAAAATGATGTCTTCTTGCAACTTATCAAAATACTCATGAGAAAAATCATCAATGAAAGGCATTATGTTAGCATCATCATGATCAACAATCATAGGTGATTCATACAATCTTAAATTCTCAGCATTAACAACTAAGTATTTTTTCATATATGGAGGAAAATCTAACCGGAAAGCATTGTTACCATTTTTTTCCAATATTTGGAATAGACCATAACTTATAGGTTTCAATTTTTTCCTTCACCTGTCAGTCTTTCCCTGCTGATGTGAAGCCAAACTGAATCACCAACTTTGAACTTGTGATCAGTTCTATGTTTATCATGTCTGGCTTTGTACTTAGCCTAAAATTTCTCCAATTGTTCACGGACATACTGATGAACCTCTTGAATTATCTGAACAAATATTTTAGGCTTGTTAGAATCAATTGAACCGTTAACAACAGTTTCATGTCCATAATATACATCTAAAGGAGACTTCAAAGTAGAAGAATGTAAAGAATGATTATAAGCATGTTGCACATAATATAGATGTTCATCCCATAACTTAGAATGTTTTCCACAATAGCCCCTAAGAAAATGTACTACTGTACGGTTTACAACCTCTATTTGACCATCAGTCTGTGGATGAAAAGAAGTGCTCTTTTTAAGTTTTGTGTCCATTAACCCCCGCAATGTTGACAAAAATTCCCCACGAAATCTAGAATCCCGATGAGATATAATTGAAGTAGGTAAACCAAAATGAACCCAAATAAACTGAAAAAACAAATGTTCAGTTCCCTCACTAGTTATTTGTTTAGTAAATGGAACCAACACACAAATTTTGCTAAATCTGTCCACTACCACATATAAGTAATCATGTTTCTTCCGTGTCATGGGAAATCCTCCTACAAAATCAATGGAAACACTTTCCCAAGGCCTTATAGGAATAGGAAGAGGAGTGTAAAGTCCTAATTTCCTATTACTTGGCTTGTTTGTGGCACAAATAACACATCCCTTAATATACATGTTTACATGTTCATGCATTTTAGGCCAATAACAATATTTTTTGTAAATGTGCAATTGTCTTACTCACACCAAAATGCCCTAAAAATAAGAGAAGTATGTGCTTCCCTAATCATATGCACATGTTCATTTTTTGGAATATAAAGTTTACCAGAATGATATAACAATCCTTCATGCAAATGATAATATTTTTATCCTACTTGTTTCCCACTTACTAGATCCTCATACACTTATCTAAAATCATCATCATTAACATATTGTTCCTTATAACTAACATGAGTCAAAGAACTATGTTGTAAAAGAATAGATTCTACTACCACTGGTGGTCTAGATAACATGTCGGTAACCTTGTTTTGAATACCTTTTTTATACCTGATTACAAGATGAAATTGTTGCAAAAATCCCATCCACCTGAAATATCTAGACTACTGCGATTTGGCTTATGTTTGTAAGTACTAAAGCGGTTGATGCTCAATATGTATAATTGTTTCTTTTCCCATTAAATAATGCTTCCACTTTTTAACACTTTGAACCAAAGCATACAAATCTTTATCTTAAGTTGGATAGTTTTCTTACTGCATTTGTAAAGGTTTCTTAATGGTAACACACTGGTCATTTGTTCTACATCAAAATTACCCCAATTGCATAGTCACTAGCATCTGTCTCAATCTCAAATGAATGTTGTAAATATGGAAGTGCCAAGATTGGAGCGATAATTATTTTCTCTTTCAATGTATCAAAATCTTTCTGTTGTTTTCTGTTGTTTAATACTTGTTAAAGCATGCAAAGGAGATGCAATACATGGGAAGTTAGCAATAAATTTTCTCTAGTAGTGAACTGCAACTAGAAAAATCCTAACTTCCATCACATTAGTGGGTCTAGGCCATTTCACAATAACCTCTATTTTTGCAAGATCAATTGTGAATTCACCATTTCCTACAATATAATCCAAGTAAATTAAAGATGTTATTAGAAATTCACATTTTGACATCTTCAAATACAATTTCTCTTTCCTTAGTGCATCTAATACTTTTTGGATGTGTTTAACATGTTCATCTCATGACTTACTAAAAATAATAATATCATCTAAGTAGACAATAATGAAATTATCAATGAATGGTCTAAATATATCATTCATAGATCTCATGAATGTTGCTGGTGTATTGCACAAACCAAAAGGCATCACTAACCATTCAAACAATCCTTGTTTTGTTTTAAAAGTAGTTTTCCAAACATCACCTTCTACAATTCTTACTTGGTGATAACCAATTCTTAAGTCTAACTTAGTGAAATAAATTGCACTCTTTAATTGATCCAGTAAATCATCTATTCTAGGAAGAGGGTAACGAATCTTTATAGTAATCTTGTTTAAAGCATGAAAATCAACACACATTGTCCAATTTCCATCCTTCTTAGGAACCAAAATAATTGGCGAACCACATGGGGATGTACTTGGAAAAATTATACCTTGACCCAAAAGTTCCATTACCTGTCTCTTGATTTCCTCATTCTCTACTACTGACAACCTGTACGTTCCGATATTGGGAAGAGGTGCATGCTGAAGCAACTATATCTCATGTTAAACCCCTCTTTTGGGAGGTAGACGTCATGGATCCTGAAAAACATCATCAAAATCAGAACCAATTTTTACCAATTCATCCTTATGTTTCAGCTCACAAGTCTCAAAATCCATCTCATGTTCTTTCTCTTTGGATTTGACGACCATGAGAAAAAAATGTTTTCTCAAATTTACCATCCTTTTCATTTGACTTGCAGTTACCAAGGATATATTATTCTTTTCACGGTGAGCTCTAACAATAAACTCAATTCCATCCTTTACAATTAAATATTTATTTTCTTCCCTATAGAAGATTGTTTTGCGATCATACAAATAAGGACTTCCCAAACCACCCCACAAATATCGAAAGGAACTACATCCAATTCAACCTCATCTATAAACTTGTCTGTAATGGAAAATATGATAGTACAAGTTTTAGTTACCTATAGTTTTGAATCAACACAAACCCAACCCAAAGGATAAGGCTTAGGATGTGGATTAGTTTTGAGTCCTAATTTCTTTACAACCTCCTCAGAAATCAGATTATCTTGAGATCCACTATCAAAAAGAGTATCAATTTTTTGTATGTTTTGAAATCACTCTAATGTAGAAAAGCTCATTCCTTTTGTTATCATCATGTATATTTTGTTTACTAGAAGAAGATGCAAAATTTGTAGTACTATTGTTGGAAATTGAAAGTTTTGATTTACCTTGAAAACTCATAGTTGTGATCTTGGTTTCATCACCTGAATCTTACCCAAGATCATGAACTGCAATGTTTGTTTTATTTTCCTTTCCTTTCTTAACCATCCATTTAGGTTTCAATTCAGGATGTAATTTCCAAAATTTAGACTCATAATGGTTCTTTTTACAATGATTACAAAATGGTATTTCATCTTCCTTCTTAACAATAGAGTTTGTCTTATGCTTACCCTTTCCTTTTCCTTGTTCTTTCGAACCTTTTCCTTCAGATTGCTTGTTATTTTATTTAAAAGAAGAGAAAGAGGACTCCTTTTTCATTTTCCCTCGTGCTTCTAAATGGGTTGCTTGAACACATACTGCATCAAGATTAGTAGGACCTAAAACAAGTATCATATGCCTTAGATAACTACTGAATCCACTAATATATTTAAGTAGGGTTTCTTCTGTGTTTAGGGAAATTCCTAGAATTAGAGCCCTTTTCCCAAATTCTTGTGTGTATTCTTGAACACTTTTTCCCTTACTTTGTCTTAATGTTTGCCAATACATCATAGCTTGTTGCTTATAACCAAGAGAATAAAAGTTTTTCCTAAGATTTGAAACAAATTCAGACCAAGAAGTGATTGCTATACCTTTGGTTTCTTCCACTTCCTAAAGCTTACTCTCCCACCAAATGAGTGTTTTTCCACCCATCCAAAGAGTTTCCAAATGAATATTTTCTTCATCATAAAAAATTATCTAAACCCTACAATATACGTCTATCTTCTTGACCCAATTATCCAACTTCTCTACATTTATCTCTCCAGTATACACAGGCAATTCAAACTTGATATCTAGCTTTAATGAAGGAAAATAAGATTTCAAAGGGTATTTTTTAGGATTATCAAAACTAGAGATTTTTCCTTTCTTACCTTATCTAATTCCCTTTTCCCTTTGTCTATCTTTTTACATTTCTTCCACCATTTCCTTCATCTGTAGGAATGATTGACAAAAGTTTTCTTCCTCTTGATCTGCCATTGTAGGACTTTGAGATCGTCTGATACAAATTTTTGGATATCCTGCAACTAACTCTCCTTCAACATTCTTAGATTCAGACCCTATTAACATCCAACACATAACTTACAATCTAAATACCATTAATCTGAACCAAATATCAGTCAAAACCAGCTCTGATACCAGTGATTTGAAAAGTAAATTTAACTAGCAATTGTTTACACAACAAAATTTACTTTGTTTTGATTCTTGATTTAAAATTAAGTGATTATGAACTTTTTATTTTTTTAATAAAATATTAAAACCTACAATTAATATGCAAAAATATAGAGAAATGAAGAGAATTCACCAGCAATTCAACACAAAATGTGATAACAGAGTTCGACACTTGAGGCCTACATCTCCAGGTCTGGTTGAATGGGACTGATCTATAAAAATATTGAAAATAATTATTTACAAGGAATTATAAATAATTATTACCTTCTCAAATTCTTCCTCTATTAAAAACAATAGGGGTTGCTTTTTACTTCTCCTCAAAATTCCACTCCTAGCTCAAGTTATGAGCATTTCAATAATTTACACAGTGCTGAATGCCTGTACATATACAAAATAGCTACTTTTATAATGTTTCCAAGTGGTTGGCTCAATGGTTAGGCACCTATTATTTTTCATAAGAGGTTAGTGTTTAAAATCCCCCTACATCCACTTCCCTCTCCTTCTCCTTAGGCAGCCTTTAAGAAGTTTATCCCACATTGTAATGCGTGGCATTTGGAATTGGTCTTGGTTTAATATGAACTTATCAATTAGTCCCACATGCATGGTAAAAATTAAATTAGAGGCACATATATACACAATTTGGTATAATGATAATATGAGAAGGAGGCCAATACACCCCTCCATAATCAAGTGCGTCAAACCAGGCTGAGGGCCCCCAGCCAGTAAATAGCGTAGTCCATTTTTCTGTGAACGAGTATCCAAGACCGACGTTCCAAAACCCACTTTTAGTCCATCAGAAAAATTTCCCACGTGTCATAATATGATTGAAACACTTGGCGAGTGTGCACACGTCCAACCTACCCAAAACCCCAAATTTTTCCAATGTCCTGAAAATTTCAGCAAGCTATAACTTCTGCAAACGAGTTTTGTTTCATGCAAACAAGATATTGACAGATTTGTCTAATTTTTCTCCACGCTTTAAAAATGATTATAAATTATTCTAATAATATCTTAGATCTTTGTTTCTCGGTGAGGATCCTATGGATCATCCCTTGATATTTGTTTGGCTACATTTTTTTGTAAATTTTCTTGGGGGCAATCTCTTGGCATGTGGGAATTATTATTGGGGAAGCACCATGTGTTGGGGTCTTCATCCAAACAATTATGCCCAGGTACCATCTCTCTTCCTCTATTTGGTGGAATATTATAGAGTGGCATTGGCACAAGGACTAGCTAATTAGATGGTTGTGCATGCAGCTTTCTCACAGTATTCTAATATTGGGAGGTATAAGTAGGCCTGCCACCTTGATAATTTTGATATTTTTTTCTTGGATAAGAAGTCTAGTTCCTTTTAAGATTAACTATCTCATTAGAGAAGTTTCTAAGGATATTTTTCATTTCCTCCATTTTGGGAGAAGAAGAAGATGATGTTGTAATGGGAGTTGGAGCCAGATGAGAATATGGGTAGTTATATAGGGACGTACGAGCTTGAATAGAGCTTGGTTCCTATGCCTGGGGAAAGGGAACAATTTTAGGGTACATGATCAAGGGGGCTCTGGGAGGAAGCTTCCTGTCATCTATTAAATTTTTCTCATCTTGGATAGCAATATGATAGGCTTGTGGTAGAGAGTCTCCTCCTAATGATTGAACCATTGCGGTAATATCTAAATTTAGAGATTTTAGATAAAAACAAAAGCCATACCTGCAGGTTGCCTTACTAGAGAAGGAATTTTTTACCATGTTATTTGGAACCTTGTGTTAAAATCATTCATCAACTCTTGTGGGCCCTTCTTGATGTTGATAAGTTGTTCTAGGGTCGATGATCTATCCCCTTTATTTTTGAATATTACTACCAACACATTCCCCAGCTAGTCCCAAGTGTTGATTTGATTTTATTAGGTGTGGGTAAGATGAGAGGACTCCCTTAAAAGAGTTCTGAGAGTTATAGTTGACTATACAAAGGGCATACCTAGCACAGGTGTTGAGAGAGTCTGGATTGGAGGATATGGAGATAACTATAAGTTTTCAAACACACCATCCTCCATTGTCTTCACTCTTATTTGCATTCATTTTGTAAACTAGAGAAGACCAACCTAGTATCTATTCGTCCCCTGATATAGCTTCCAAGTGTTAAATTCATGTAGGCAAACATGGCTGGAGGGAGCACACAAGTGAAGGCACACAAGGTAGAATTAAAAAGGCTTCTTGGAGAACCAAGGGCATGCATGCTGTGTGAAAAAACAATTCAGGACTTAGCCATTTTCGGCCTTTTGGATAGAACACATGTAGAATGTGTACCGTTTGGATAAGGTTCCAGTTTGGCGATAGGGTGTCCTTGGAGGAATATACCTTGTAATAGGAAGATTCAAAAATATAATCGTGAAATAGAGAGGCATTCACCTAGGGTGACCCACACCTTGACACTTGGGGCCAAATCTGAGGTTGCAGAAGAGTTTGTTAGAGCTCATAGGCCTATTTATACACATGCCCTTAGCAAAGAACAGGGACAGAAGTAAGGTAGTGAAGCTCTACAGAATTACCATAAGAAGCTATGGGATAATTAGGTAGATGATTCTAGGAAGGATGTAATGGGGAAATGGGGAATACAAATTTTATTTTGTAAGCATACATGTACGGATCCAAATATGGCACATGACTATGGTCCGCCTCACTGTGATATTTTAGAGTAATACTATGAATGAATTTGATAAGGTTACCACTATGTTTATGTCAAGATCTCCTTCCTGCATTATCTGCATGTTACCACTAAGCTTTTGATCTTGCATAATCATGAACTTACTTGAATTTTAGTCTAATTATGGATTTACAACTTCCTGGTTCTAGTTAATTCTGTTGCACGCTTTGTTTCTGTTATGACTGAAGGGGTATAGAAGCCGTTCTAAGCTCTATAGCTTTTCATGTCTGTTAAATCATTAAGTCAATATCATGGATTATGCCTTCCACTAAACTCACATAAAAGAGAGACCCAACTCCCTCTCGTGTGCCTCGGGTGAGGACCCAGCACCCGCTAGGTGATAGGCTGGTGTGCATGAGGTTCCCTTGTTCTTAGTGGGGTGGAAAAATGACTACATATTGTTTCCATTGCCGGGACCTCTTTTCGAAGTTGTAGTGGAACATGGCATACATCATGATCTATGCAAAAAGTGATGGTGGAGTGCTTAACACTTGAAGGTGTTGAAGATTGGTTTAAAATCACGGAGGATGAATTCACTCAGAGATTCAATACTGGACCTGGGTTTAACACGCGAAGATGGGTGGAAGACACTCTTTATCATGAGTTGTATGAAACCTTCTTCTGTTGTTTCCTAGTAGAGTTATTTGAATGGCTCTCGGCTTATACATCTAGATCGGGGTGGTATTATAAGTCACACCCTTGGACCCAAGAAACATATCAGAACTTGTAAGATGTTGATCTAACATGGACCCATGCTATAGATCATTGGTGGAAGGGAGTATTGACTAGCTACACTCTGGAATATGCCATTTCCATGTATTCCTTATCCAGAAGTTGCTGAGTTTGAGTTCTTACGAGATCCCAGAGGATCATTTCTATGCATGTTATTCCCCTGGCAATCAAAATCTTGATGGTAACCATGGGTTTAGAGGCATTTCCTATGGCCGGCTAAACCACCCTGAGTGCTTGGTGAGGAAGCCAGGTTGGGGAAGGATGGCTGATCTGACAACTGAAAAGGAAAGGGAGGAGAGACGGCTCAAGTATAATGAAGCACGTGAAAAGGAGATCGATAGATAGCATGGGATTACAAGTGGGTTATGGAGCCAGACATGGTGGAAAGGAGTTGAGGTTCACGCGGAGGATGTGGAACCTGAACAGTCTATGATACCCCATCTTGGTAAGCGTGGGAGAGAAAACCTTGCGGCTTCTGATGAGAGTCCATCATGTAGAGAGAGAAGAGTCATTGGCATGCATCTGACCCCACCTAGTGACCAAACCTTGGTGCTTGGTTTGTTTGAACGAGGGAAAAGTATAGTTGATCCATTTGATATCAGTGGAAGCAACCGATCGACACCCAGGAGATACAACTTCTCATTTGGGACTTCTATGGCTTCACACACTATTCTAGTATTTGGTGGAATGTTTAGACAAGGCACATATACAGCTGGTTTTGGAAGCGCATTAGGAAGTGGTGGAGGAAATACGACTGGGAGTGGTACTAGTTCACAAACTGTCGGTGCACAATTTAGTGGGACGACAAGAGCATTCGGCATGACAAACACAGGCCCTGTACCTAACACAGGAGGATCTAGAGGTGGAAGTGGTGGAGCTGGTGGCTCAGGATCTAGTGGGTCCGGTAGAGGAGGAAACACTAGAGGAAACCAAGGGACTGGATCAGGAGGACAAGGACCTCAGCCACCTCCTCAAGTATTTTTTGAGATGTCTCTACACTTACCAGATTACAGTGGGATAGAAGATGCCACAGAGCATGTGCATAAGTGTGAGTTGCTATGGCGTGTAAAGGGGATCACGACCCAGGATCGAAAGGCTAGTCAATTTGTGACAAACCTTACAAGGACACGCACATAGTTGGTATAGAAAGTATGACCCTCATCAGACTGTTGTGGATTATACCACACTGAGAAATGCATTCTTGGTGGAATTCCACATACCTGAGTTTGAACAGAAGAGCATTAGCTCTCTCAAAGAAATCCAGTAGGGAATGGCAGAGAGCGTGCAGGGAATATGATGCACACTTTAAAACTCTATTGTCTAAACTATCTTATGATATCCACCCTTCACAACATGCTCAGTGGTTTTTCGGAGGGTTGATCACACCCTTTAGGAGGGCTTTGTCTCATAAAACATTCACGGACCCACGCGAAGTGTTAGAAGTTGCTTTGCACACTGAGGCAGTTGGTAGTGTTAACACTGGTGTTAGCCCATTTCTGGAGGCTCAGATTGCTGCCATGGCTAAGAAATTGGAGAAATTATCTGCCAACACAGTTCCAGAGACTCGCAGTGGGATGTGGTGCACAGATTGTAACGTAGAAGGGCACACAAAGGATAATGGTGGGATATGTACTCGGAAGGCATGTGTGCGCCATAGCGGTAAATTATGAAATATGTCACGAGGACCATGATGCAAGTAGGTGCCCCCTACTACAGCACGTGATCCATAAAAATGTATCATGTTATTGCAAGATATGTACCTCAACCACACATGACACCAAGGATTGTAGATTGATTGACCAGATTCATGAGGCAATTGATCTTGGTGTGCGCCAGACTGGCATTACCAGTAGTTCCAAAGGAGATGAACATCAGTATGAAGAGCACAGAGATGGAGATGCATGTGGGAGAGGGTTTTGTGGAGGATTTTGTGGTCATGGTAACCGCGGAGGAAGAAGTGAGTTCCCGCGTGGGACATGTTTTAATTGTGGAGCCACAGACCATTATAAGCACAAATGTCCAGATCTTCTACAATGCTCATGGTGTGGAAAAAAACATAAGTACGAAGAGTGCCTAGAGTTATATGAACATATGAGTCAGCAGTACCGGAAGGATAAGGGCACTGCCATGGTGAGTATTAAGAAGGCTGACGCGCAATGGCTCCTGCGAGTAATACATGAATCAGAACTAGAGCCTGTTATGGTAACAACAAGGGCAGAGTCCGCACGTGCACAAGGGAAGTGCCTAGGCAGAGACCTCTGATTTCAAGGGAAGAAGTAGTACATGGGAAGTATCCAAACCCGGCTCACTAGAAAGAAGTCTACCAGGAAACCATGGACGTAATTTGAAGCTTACAAGGGGAGATCCAATGCTTAAAAGAGAAAACTAGAAAAGATGAGCAAAGAAGACCAGTAGAAGCACCAAAGGATGACTTGGATGAGGTTAAGGAGGTGTGTAAACTACTGAGGTAGGAGAATGTTATTCCCCTACTAGGAGCATGGTTGAGAGAAAAGGTGCCACACACTGGGGAAGAACACGAAAGGTAGATCCTGCATGTAAACCTCCCACCTCACAGCCTTGATTATGACAAAGAGATTACCTTGAACGTAGTAGTGGATGGATGGTTGCTTAGCAACATCCTCATTGACACAGGCGTGCAGAGGTTAATTTCATCATTCTGGATGCCTGGCATCAAATGGGAAGACCTGCATTACAACCATCTTCAAATGTGTTGTATATGGAAAATAAGACAAAGGCAATGCCCATAGGTGTCTTGAAGGATGTGACCATTACCATTCAGGGGACTAGGTTCACTAGGGATTTTGAAGTCTTGGCACTTACCGAGGTAGATAATTTCCCAGCTTTACTTGGGTGCCCGTGGTGTTATAAGAATAATGCAGATCTCTGGTTTAACAAGGGGTACATAAGCTTTGAAAACAAGGAAGAGAGGGTGATTATACCACTTGCTGATGGGAAGTCCACCCCCTATACTGAACCCCTTGGAGAGGAGGTCCTGGACAGAATATATGTGTGCTCCATAAGAGATCCAGAGACCATCCACCCTACAGAAGGAGTCATCCAGTTTGATGATGCTCAATTTGTCAGTGATACTACCAGTATAGCATGTGATAATTGGGTGCATGGGACTTATGAATTGATTAGGGTGACATCTAAAAGGATCAGTGACCAAGGTAACAATGGCACGTACAGTTCGGTGCCTGGGAGGAAAGGACAATAACCAAGTATTCTGGGGATGCATACCCTGAGGTCTTTTTAAGAGAAATGGAAGCTCAATGGAGGGAGGATGAGTGAAGAGGTATGCTAGGTTATGTTTTGATAGGCATAGCAGTGAGGTGGTGGGCCGCGCATAGTGAAAACTTGTTGGAATGGTGCGAAGTTAGAATTGTGCTCACTTTCTGATTCTCGAAGAGCAACATACCCACCACTATCAAGGATTACAATGGCAATGGACCCACCTCTTCCCACATCCAGGCTTATGAGAGGGTCTGGGGAGAAGGCATAGAAGCTTTACCACCCTCCCTTTGGGTGCACAAGCTGTATCTGACACTACAAGGTTGCGCACACACCTGGTACATCCATTCTGAAACTCACCGCTAGATGGGAAATTTGCAGGAGTTAGCAGCTGACCTGGTTCACACATTCGAGTACCGAAGTACCAAGCAACTAGTTGATGAGGCATTGCAAACTATCAAGCACCTCACTCTGGGGGATTACACCATGGCGGAAGATAGATTAGTAAACTTACTTGGTGGACCTAGCTTGGAAGTGTGGTTCAAAGAGGAGGAACCAGAAGACCTACAATTCGAGCATGTGTGGAAAAGGAGAAAGGAAAGATGGTATACGTTATTGATGGAGAGGAGATGGAAAGCCTGAATGTCAACCATTCGGTTGGAGCACGTGAAGTAGTTGACAGTGTGGATGCATGTGCACGTGCATATCATGAACCACTCAAAACCAAGAAAGTTAACATCGGCTTGGAGAAGGAGCCCAAGGAAGCTATCATTGGGGACTACTGGTCAGACAAGGAAGTATCAAAGATCATCGATCTCTTGTGTGAATTTGAGGATTTATTCCCATGTGGATACCATGAGTTGAAAGGCATCCACCATTCATTGGGGGAAATGAGGATAAATTTGAAATATGGTGTGTGCTTGGTCAGGAAGAGGCCTTATAGGATGAATCCCAACATGCGCGTAAGGGTTAAAGAAGAGCTAGACAAAATGATAGCATCCGGTATCATTGAGGCTGTGGAGGAATCAGAATGGATAAGTCCAATGGTGATCAACATAAAGAAGGATGGGTGGATTAGGATATGCATGGATTACAGGGAATTGAATGTTGTTTGTATCATAGATCCTTTTCCCACCCCCTTCACTGAAGAGATTTTGGAGGGAGTTGCTGGGCGCGAGGTCTATTCCTTTACGGATGGATTCTCAGGATATCACCAAGTAAGGATTGCCAAGGAAGACCAAGATAAGACAACTTTCACCACCGAGTGGGGAAGCTTTGCATACACGGTCATGCCCTTTGGATTGAGGAATGTGCCCGCTATATTTTCGTGCATAGTGGTACAAGCATTTAAGGACTTCATCCACAAGTTCCTTCAAGTGTATTTGGATGATTGGACAGTGTATGGATTGGTAAGGGACCATTGTGATAACTTGAGATTGATGTTTGAAAGATGTCGGTAGTTGAGGATTTCCCTCAACATCAAGAAATGTATCTTTGCAACTCCTTTTGGAATGTTGTTGGGGCATATCATATGCAAAGAGGGCTTATTGGTGGATCCTGCAAAAGTTATGGTTATTGTGGGGTTAGGGGAGCCTACCAGCCAAAGCACCATGCGTGGATTTCTTGGACACACTGGGTACTACAGAAAGTTCATTAAGGGATATGCCAAGATCGCCACACCTTTGGAAATATTGCTTAGACATAAGAGTGCCTTTCAGTGGGGAGAGGCGCAACAGAGGGAATTTGACACTCTAAAAGAAAGGCTTATCACCGCACCTATTCTATGATTCCCATCCTGGGATAAACCTTTCCATGTCCACGTGGATGCCTCTGGTACAACAATGGGAGCCATTCTTGCTCAACCAGGAGAGGGGATTGTTGATCATCCCTTGTGTTTTGCAAGTAGGAAGTTGACACCAGCAGAACAGAATTATACAATGACCGAGCGCGAGGCATTGTCAATGATCTATGCACTCCACAAATTTAGACAATATCTATTAGTGAATCCCTTCATATTCTACACTGATCATATGGCCTTGAAGTATCTAGTAAAAAAAGTAGTGTTACAAGGGCATATGTCGTTGGGTTCTTTTATTTCAGGAATTTGAATTCAAAGTGGTGGTAAAACCTGGAAAGAACAATTATGGGCTAGATCATTTATCAAGGATTTATTTGGGAGAGGATGCACAAAGTATTGAGGAATCCATGCCGGATGCACAACTATTCAGGTTGCGACGTGTGCCCTCAGAATTAGAAGACATTGTTGTTTTTCTCAAGGAAGGTGTGGCACCCGAAGGGATGAATGCTCTGGAAAGGAAAAGGTTAGCCATACGTGCCACGCCCTTCATGTTGATCAATGGGGATTTGTATAAAATGGGCCACGATGAGGTTTTACGCCGGTGTGTATTAGAACATGAGCACGTAGCTATAATAGAAGAAGCCCATGGTGGGATTGCTGGAGGACACTATGCGGGGAATGCAACCATGTGCAAGATCCTAGTCACTGGAATATGGTGGGAGATGATTCACCAGGATTGCATTGAGTTTTGTAAGGCCTGTGACCACTGCCAGTGCCTTGGAAAACCTGGAAGAAGGGATGAGATGCCCTTGCACCCCATCGCCAGCGTAGAACCTTTTGAAAAATGGGCAATAGATTTTGTCAGACCAATCTCACCAGCTACATGAAGGACTAACTCGTGGTATATTATTACCTGTACTGATTATCTGACAAGGTGGGCAGAGGCCGCACCCACTAAGGATTGCACCACAGCCACGACTGCTAGATTTTTGTGGGAAAACATTATCAGTAGGTATGGGTGCCCATTAAGTTTAACAAGTGATAGGGGCACTCACTTCTTAAATGAAACCATCAGGATTCTATTGGCAGAATTCATGGTAGCCCATCATAAGACTACCCCTTATCACCCTCAGGAAAATGGAACTGCAGAGGCATTCAACAAAATCCTTAGTCACACATTGACTAAGATATGTGATGTGGGTAGGCAGGATTGGGATGACAAGGTATCAGCAGTTCTTTGGGCATACAGAACAACATATAAAAGGTTGAACAAGGCCACACCATTTCAACTGGTGTTCGGCATGGAGGCTATTTTTCCAGTTGAATTCATGCTACCATCACTGTGTATAGCACACGCAGGAGGGTTGGACAATGAGAAAGCACTGGAAGAAAGAATTGATGAATTGATAAAGTTGGATGAAAGGCACTCACTAGCAAGATGGAGCCAAACAACTGAAAAAGCTAAGCAAAAGGCATGGCATGACCACCACATTAAGAACAAATAGTTTGAGGTTGGCCAGATGGTATTACTATATGATTCAAAATTTCTACGCCATCCTGGAAAGTTGAAGGTGCATTGGTTGGGTCCTTATGTAATTTCATACATCCTTGATTCAGGTGCGTGCCAGTTACAAGCGCTGGATGGAACAAAATTACCTGGACACTTCAATGGGAGTAGGCTGAAGCCCTACTATAAATAATGCTTCTTGGTGTTTGTAAATAAGGTAGTTTTTCAAGTTAGTTTAGAATTTCCTTTTATGCTTTTCCTTTCTTGTATTTCCCTTTCACGTTGTTGTTTTGTTTTGCGCCTTGGGTGCCGGTAACCTTATTACTTTTTGACTTATGAATGCGCAGAGGACCGCACATCATTTTAGTGTGGGGTGAGGTGATAAAGAAAGGCATAGAGTTATTATGTAGGAGGATTGGGTTGGTAGACCGTTTGAATTGGCCCTGTTGAAAAGATGCATTAGGAGAAAAGAAGGCAGATGGATGGCAAGATAAGGTTACATTGGAAATCCACGTACAAAGGAGAAAAAGTGCAAAAACATGAGGTAGGTGAAAGCAAGAATCATGAGGATAGAAGAGGTGCCTTTGGTGGTGGTAACATGCACGCAAGAATCTTCTGTCAAGATGGATTATTTGCATGCCAGAAGGTTGGAAAAAAATTTCACGCAAGGATTGGGCACGCAAGGATTGGATTGGGCGTGGGTGGAAAAATTTTCGCGCAAGGATTTGGCACGTAAGGAAAAGCACTGAAGTCAGGTTTGTTTGGAAATGCCACATTAAACATGGTCGTACGGTGGTAGGTAGCCTAGCCTTAAATGCGTAAAAGTGGGAAAAGCTATAAATACAAGAGTGGGCATTTCATTATTTTACTTTGCAAAAACAAGAAGAGTGATTTTCTTTCAAGAGCTAGGGTTTCGAAGACTGACTCGTGTGAAGGAAAATCCCAAAAAACTTAAGCGCAACCAGTCCATTAGATCTACAAACTAGTGCAAAAGTGATTCACAGGTGTGAGGAACATTGTGAAGAAGCACCGTGATCAAAGGAGAAAAGTCTGAGATTAGGGTTTATGTTTTAGGGCACGGGGCGCTGCAGGGGGAAACGTTCAAACAAAATCACAAGTTAACCTAGGAATGAAAGCAAGGGGTAAAATGATGGCCACAAAACCAGTTGATAAACTTGTAGTACAATCCAAGAGGGGAAAGGGTAAGGGAAAAGGAAAGAAGAAAGAAGAAGAAATCCCCTTGGATACCAATGAAGAATGGTACTGGAAATGTAATACCCAGATGGGGTTTTGCTGGGGCAAGAGTGGGAGTCCCACATCAGACAGATGCCCGTGATTGACTACAATCACCGATCAAGCACAATCATGAAGGAAATGGCACTGGAGCTGGTGCACCCTACAAATAAATGAACACCTGACGGGATGCCAATCTACAATGACGTAGTCAAGGTGAAAATGGAGAAGGTAGGGCTTCTCCAGCTTTACGAGTTACCATATTTCAGGAAGCCTGAGTTCTTGTACCAGTGGCTGATGACGCGCATGCATGAAGACTTCTTCTGCTTCATAGGGTATAAAATGTGCATAACTCCCCAATTGATTTCACACTTTACAGGCCTAAGATGTAAAGGGGATGCGCTCATAGATGACCTCCAGGATGAGGAGGTAATTAAAGAAACCATTGCATCCCAGGAATATAATAAGGGATCAAGGTACTATGACATCGTGGATATTAGCGATCCGCTGATGAAGATGGCCGCACACCTTGTTTCCAAGCTGAATGGACAAGAGAGGTGGACCCAGGTGAGCAAACCCTAGCTGAATGTTTGCAGGAAGGTCATGGAAGGCACCATGTACAACATCTCCCAGTACATAGCAGATGAGATCATAAGCAGTGTGGAGAAGGGAGGAAAGATATTATTTGGGAACATCCTGTTAACAATTGTGTTCTCAGAAGTCAGGGTGCCAGATGCATCTGACAAGTTCGTATGGGAGTACCCCGATGAAGACCCTTCACCTGCGAAGAGGTTCCAGAAGTATACATGTGAATCAATGACAGGGGTGCACAAGGCACGCTTGGATAAATGGTATACATGCCTCAGGAATGCATTCGGGGCTGAATGGTGGATCCTAGAACAACTCCCCATGGCAACTGAAGGAGAAGTAGAGTTTACGGTATACCAGCACTTCTGCATTGGTAGATTCATCTTGGTGGATGGTAGTTGGAGTCCCTGGTGCAAACTCCCCTTCTCATTTACTACCCAATTTTTCTAGGTGGGAGTGAACAGGTACAAGGAGTCAAAGAAATTAAACCTTGACCTATCCACCCTTGACAGTGAACACAGGGAAATGAGAAAGAAGTTGGTCTACCTGGGGAAGCACGCGTACATTGAAAGATACGTATCGCAAGATGTGCACATTGTAAGGCCCATGACCTTACCTATTGCTGAGAGCAATGCTGCCAGGATCTACCTACGCATAAGGCCAAAGTTTGAAAAGGGTGCATACGTGGAGAATGAGATATCCATCCCAGATGACCCTATGGGAAGAAAGAAGCCTGCGAAAAAGTGTAAGGAGAGAGAAGAGAAAGAGGAACAGAGGGCGGTGGAGGAGCAGGATGTAGGTACCATGGGGCCAAGTACCTACGTCTGGAAGAAGAAGAGGATGGTAGTTAGGGAGAAGACCCCAGAACCAGTGGTAAAGCCACCATCTCCTGAAGGAGCCCTCAGATGAAGAGAAGACCACATCTCCCGAGCCAGAGTCTTCAGTGGAAGAAGAAGAAGAGAAGGTAGAGAAGACCGAAGGCACAAGCACCTTTTTAGGCAAGAAGAATGTTGGCGAAGGAGAAGAGTTGGAGGTGACCCAAGGGAGGATAAGTATAGATGACTCAGGGGAGGGAGGAGAGGAAGACATTGATGCATTCATCTTTGCATGGAGGAAGAGCACCCAGGGGGAGGAGGAGGACTCACAGAGTGAAGAAAGGAGTGAAGGGACAACCACCAAGGAGGAATAAATGCCCAAGCTCACCTAGGAGGAGATAGATGAAAAAGTGACAAGGGAGGTGGAAAAGATGATTGATGCCTTGGTCAATGAGGAGTTGGGGCACAGTGCAGGAGCTCGTGCTCGGTGAGTTCAAGAAAGAACAAAGGGAGAAGAGTGGAAGTAGCACAAAAGGCCCAACTCTTTCAGTGACTGTTCCAAAGGGCGTGCACACGGGAAGTAAATGCGCGGAGGAAGGAAGATCGGTGATGGGGTATGCTAATGACCCTAACAAAGTTTTGCACATGCGCTTCTAGAGTACCATGCCCACCAAGGAGCTCACCACCATGGAGTCCTTCGATCCTGAGGGTGGATACCCGCGCACGAGGAAAATGCTATCATGGGCATTTGACTCCCACATTGATGAGCCTGAATTTGAAGTTAACCAAGAGGCAATACTGGAGCTCTCCGAGACAAAGGGGGCCAACCCCCTCATAAACGCACAACACTTGTCAGATGAGAAAGTGTGTAATGTGCTCAACAAGGTCTCCATGGAGGTAGAGGAAAGGCTCTTCTATAGAAATGACAAGATTAAAGCCTTGGAGGACCTGTTGGAAAAGAGGAAGGAAGAAGTAGTTAAGCTGACAAAGGAACTCAGCCTTGAAAAGCTGATCAACGCTCAACTACAACGGGAGTTACAGGAGGAGAAAGCTAAAGTGTGTGAAGTCTCCAAGAAGGTGGAGCTCATCTCCCAGGCTATTATCACAAAGCACCCAGACCTTAACCCTCCCACGTAAAAGTATGGTTCCTCCCTGGAATGCCTTGAGGACTTGACTCGGATCCTCACCATGGAAAGGCAGCCTTTGGCCTTGGAGTCGGTAGAGGATATAGCTGCACATTTGGAGAAGGAGGATAAGCTGAAGGTAATCATGCTCATAGCTGAATACAATAAGGTCCTGGCTGATGTAAGAGTAGCTGCACAAACCGCAGGGGTCACCTACGACCACTGCGCGGATCAGGACAAGGTGACAGGCATGCTACTTGCAGACAATGAGGCCAAGCTAAAAGACTTCAGGGAGAAGAACAAAGGAAATAGAGCAGAACAAGAAAATATTTTAGCTGAGGTAGAAAGAAGATCTGAAGCTATTGAGGCCCTTCAGATCTCAATCAAAACATGGCTTAAAGAACTCTACAAGACCATTACAAGGAAGATGGATGCCTTGGAGGATCTTGCGAAGGAACTGGAAACCGTGGTGGAGACCATCACCACAAAGGGGGAAGGGTTAACCTTCGATGAGGTGAGCACATTGGTTGGAAACCTTTGCAAAAGGGCACAGGATGAGGTCAGCGCGTGGGATACGCTGGAGGCTGACCTACGGCAGAATTTTCCCCTTCTGCTTCTTTAGGAAATTTTTCCTTCTATTCTTTCTCTTCCTCTCCCCCCATTCTTTATTCTTTCCCTCCATTCTTTTCCAAGGCAAGGCCTTGCATTTTTGTACTGCATTCTTTGAGAAGGTTCCCGAGGGCAGAGAACAGGTGAAGTGTGGGGTAATGTTGGGCCCCTGATATAGCTTCCAAATCTTAAAGGCACATAGGCACACATGGCCGGAGGAAGCGCATAGGGTAGAATTCAAAAGGGGTTCTTGGAGAACCAAGGATGCATGTGCACGTGTGAAGAACAATTTGGGACTTAGCCATTTTCGACCTTTTGGACAGAACACATGAAGAACGTGTTCCATTTGGATAAGGTTCCAGCCTGGCGACAGGGTGTCCTGGAAGGAATATACCTTGCGATAGGAAGATCCAAAAAGTTAATCATGACATGGAGAGGCATGCACCTGGGGCGACCCACACCTTGACACTTGGGGCCAGATCTGAGGTTGCAGAGGAGTTTGTTAGAGCTCAGATGCCTATTTATACACATGCCCTTGGCAAAGAATAGAGACACAAGTGAGGTAGCGGAGCTCTGCAAAATTACTGCAAGAACTGTGGGATAAATGGGTAGATGATTCTAGGAAGGATGTAATGGGGAAATGGGGAATGAAAATTTTATTTTGTGAGCATACATGTATGGATCCAGATATGGTGCATGACTATGGTCTACCTCTCTGTGATGTTTTGGAGTAATACTATGAATGAATGTGATAAGGTTACCACTATGTTTATGTTAAGATCTCCTTCCTGTATTATCTGCATGTTTTTACTATGCTTTTGATCTTGTATAATCATGAACCTTACTTGAATGTTAGTCTAATTATGGATTTACAACTTCCTAGTTCTAGTTAATTCTGTTGCACGCTTTGTTACTATTATGACTGAAGGGGTGTAGAAGCCATCCTGAGCTCTATAGCTTCTTCATGTCTGTTAAATCACTAAGTCAGAATCATGAATTATGCCTTCCACTAAACTCACATAAAAGAGAGACTCGGCTCCCTCTCGCACACCTCGGGTGAGTGCCCAGCGCCCGCTGGGTGATAGGCCGAGTGCACATGAGGTTCCCTTGTTCTTAAATAAATTAATTTGCTAAAAATGTGTTTATATCGAGCATATAATCTAACTTCCTCGACACTTGTAAATACAACTAAAAATAATATTATATTTTTTAAATTATTAAATAAAGAAAAGGTATTTAACAGAGATGGACATGTTATTTAAAACCTCTTAACGTCATAGATTTTTTGTTTGACAAATAGGGTTAGCCATCAAATCTCATCCCTGAGAATGGATGAAGATGAATTTACCCTCTCTAGCTTTTCGAGAAGCACCCTCATTGAAGCTTTAACCTAGCCATCCATATTTTCTGGTATTTCCACATTACATTTAGTGCAATTGCACTTCAATTAATAACTCTTCAAAATCCTATTTTACATAGGAGTCTAACATGGAGGAAAAATTATGAGAGTGTTGAAAATCGAGACAAGAGTTGCAACAATAACAACAAAGTACATCAAGGTAAGAAGTTTCGAGAGCCAAAATTTATAGTTTGATAAAGGCTAGATGTTCATGATGGGACCTTTGGAGAATTATGAATTTTTTGAGAAGGATGTTCTAGGGGGAAAGAAGTTTGAAAATACATGGTCGATAGAGGAAATTCAAGATGACATCAACTAGTTAGAGACCAAATCTTTGATTTTTTCGTATCAATAATATTGGGATGAAATAAGAAGATTTTTCTTAATGGGAAAATGAAAATAAAAAAACAATAAATCTTTTCTATCTTTCCTTCAAAGAGAATTATTTTATAACATCTTTTAATTCTAAAAAATAGGGATAAAAATGTTATTGAGGCCCTTCATTCTGCAAAAACTTAAGTATTCTCCTAAAAAATGGAAAGGCAAGTTTGATGATTCGAAGGAAGAGTTTTTTATGTTCATCTTTGGGTTCTCTATAATCTTTCTTTGGAATTCTAGAATGAATGTACTTCATGACAAATTAGCACTTGAAACTACGCTCCCTATGGAAATAGATCTCAAGAATGCTTTAAAGATATAGATAGTCAAGCATTTGAATGTGCATTAATTTGGATCTCTAAGTCACTCTAATTCATAAATTGAGTTAACCCTTAAGAACTAAATCAAAAGGTGGATTATGAAAAACACACTTCATATATAAACAATGTCATGAGTAAAATCACCTGATGAAGTTATTATCCTATGTCCATGAATAAGGTTTTGCCACTTGACTCTCCTTAAAGAATAAGGTGGCTCCAAACAAACAATCTAAAAGGAAAAAAGGGTGGAAACAACAAAGAAAGAAAAAAAGGTGACGGGGGGGGGGGGGATGGATATGGTGTAAAAAGTAGTAGATTCTATATTTAGACGAACTAACACATGGATGTATCTACGTGAAAGAGTCAAAAGACTCTTGTTTGGGGAAAGAGTAAAAAAATTGGTTGATTTGAACGGAATGAGTGATTAAGAGCCCACATATTCAAGACATACAATTTTTTACAATGTAATGGGTTTGAAGCTTGACAAATTCAAAATGTGCTCAAAACTCGCATATTGAGGATTCCAATTCAAGATAATGTAAACGATTTGATATTCCTAAGAGGTTGGAATTATATCATATCCCTTAGAAGTAGTAGCCCTTTTCAAATAAGTTATGACAACCCAATATGAACTTGATGCAAATGATGCGAAGGGTTGCACTCAATACCATAAGGTTTTATAATTGTCTTGAGATGTCATGACAACAAGGAAAGTGACATGAAGGGAGTAAGTTGTGTGGAATACCATGAGGAGTTGGGTCATCAGTAAACACTACTATGAGGTTGTATTTGTTTATGTACCCTAAGTATATTTAACATGAAACTTAATTGATTTTAGTGAATTAAGTATACTAAAGGATGTAAGGGTTACTGATTAATGTTAAAATGTAAATACACTAGCCTAATCTAATGCAAGTTTATAGTAAATAAAATAAATAATGAAATAATACCCAAGCAAACTAAGCTAGAAAATATAAAACCCTAATGTGCAAAGAGGGATCGAAGGGCCTTAGTTGATTCGCAAAGGTTGTTGGACTGTGTCGTAGTGGAGATCGGTAGAAAATACAAAGATAGAAGATCGTCCCATAGGAGCTCTGAAAATTACATATCTGGAAAATTTGACTGGACGGGGGCTTCTGGAGAGGAATAGAGGCACCTGTGGGCGCCTTGGTCTGCAAAAATGGTTGGAACTTGGTTCCAATATGATCGCTAGGTGTTTGCACTCCTTCGCTTCTTGTTGTGTGTATGTCGTTGAACTTCACTGGATATCGATGTAAACTTGTAATGGATAAATCCCCTGCAAAACCCCAAGCAAAGCATCAAAACCCTAAAAAAAGAAAGATGCATATAAAGGGGTCAAATTGTCCTTAGCTACCAAATTGACGGAATTATCACTGAGTGTTGCACTACATCTTAGACCCAATGTAGTTCTAGGTGTGTGTGTGTGTGTGCGTGCGGAATTGTTCCCTAGGCGCTTTTGTGCTAGTCACACTTTGTGAGTAGTAAGCAAGTAACTAGATGTAGAATGTAAATAATGTGTGCTTGGAAACAATTAGACTCCCCTCCTATGAAGTGTGAACTGTGACGCAGATGAACTAGTCTTTTTGTGTCTTGTGATGGAGGCAGATGAATGCAAATATAACTATAGATACCTTTGATGGATGCAACC
Source organism: Taxus chinensis (assembly GCA_019776745.2). Classification (NCBI taxonomy): domain Eukaryota; kingdom Viridiplantae; phylum Streptophyta; class Pinopsida; order Cupressales; family Taxaceae; genus Taxus; species Taxus chinensis. The sequence goes on along the minus strand of CM034157.1, from coordinate 42,934,292 downwards.
TTAGGTGGAGATAGAAGATGCTTAGTGCCTGGTCCCTTATTATGATCACATAACTATATTTATATGATTCCCTTGCTTTAATTTCTTAATTAACCCTAAAAATGATGACTACCAAAAAGATAAGATTCTCAAATGGCTAAAAAGGACCCAAAGGATGTGAAAATGGTATACTGAGGTCAAGGTAGCCCAGAGGGGATGAAGGAGCTTAGCGTTGTTGTCCATGATGATAAAATTCCGAAGTATAAAAAATTCAGACTAAGAAAGTAAGGGTGCATGACTAAAAGTGGTAACAAAAAGAAAAAAAAGGTGGGAAAAAAGGGTTATTTATTACTTTTCTTGCTTAGAAATATCAAGAATAGTAGTATGTAATCAGGACTAAATATTTACCCAAAGTGTGTGATTTTTTGTCTACATAAGGATTGACCATAAATGGACAAATATAAGAGTGATCAAAAGGCATGGTCAGGTCAATGATGAATAGGTAGTGTCGACAATGATTATAGATGAAGTGAATGTGAAGTAAGAGGTTCAACGACGATTGGGGCCAGTGGGCTATATTAGCCCTTAGGAGTACAAAGAGCATGGCACATCCACGGTAAGATGTATGACATGATGGAGGAGGTGAGTCCCAAAGAAGTATATAGGAAATTTCCATGGGGGGCAATATTTGAGACATTTGGATGCAGAGTTTACTAATTTTGATGATGTATCTACTTTGAGACATGACCCTTAGTGGCTTGTGATATATGTATATATGTACTTGGATTATGATTAGAGCTATATATATATGATTTTTTTAATTATTTATCATGTGTTATGTGTATGATTCATGCCTTTGATGATTTCTATGTTAGATTTGGATGTTGATGTTTGATTATGATGTTACGGATTAGATGTAGATGCTATGGATTATGGTATAGACATGGATGTGATGTGATATGTTGATTAACATGGATAGATAGCTCTTAGACATGATGAAATAATGGATAAATGATGTGGTGGATTTATAAATATGCTAACTTTGGATGATATGGCATGATTGATGTTATGCTTGAAAGTATACACATAAACATGGACAAAATAGTTAGATTATGAAGGACATACTCAATGTGAGATAAGGGATGCAACTTCGATAGAAGGTGACCAAAAGGAAATAAATGACATTTGATAATAGTAAGGAGTGCATGAAGAAAAAATAATCAAGGAAATGCACTTGCAACAACTAGCATGTGTTAACATATAACCATCGATAGGTAATAATCCAAAGGTTCATGAGGAAAAGTATGGAAAGTAGACTTACAGACCTAATGTCATCACAATATAAGGATTTTGGATGATACTTGTATGCATGAATATAGGTTCTCCATAGGCTAGTGTTCCTGGGTCCATGACCCTGCTCTGAGCAATATGATGTAAAATGATCAATGTGGTAATTTTTCTATGGATGAGAAATTTGATTGATGCAGGTAGCTTTATTTGGATGCATGCTTTTGAATTTTATGCTTTTTTTTAATAGATAGAAGGTTGATCAATGCAGGAGCCTTTGCAACCATGATATGAGATGGTATTCATCCTTCGAGGGAGTGGTCTACATTTTACTTTATGCTTTTGGATTTTGGATTTTTTCTTTTATAAATAGTAGGGTATGTGATATTTGTCCTCTGAAGGATAAGTCTATACTTTTGACATTTTTATGCTTCTATGAACAATTTTCCTTCGAAATAGCAGTTTGTTTTCTTTTGGCTAAAATAACTTGTAAGATGAGCATCCATGGAATTTTTAAATTTTTTATGGAAGAGTTGGTAATAGTTAGGTAGACCACTTATGAGGTGTTGAATAATGTACAAGTGACACCTAAGGACCATTAGCATAGTTCCATCAGATAGATAAGACATTGTTAGTGCAAAATCACAGTACCCTTGAATGGCCTGGGTGTGAAGTGGGGAATTCGGTGTGATTGCACAACATGGGACCATCTCTCAAGCTATGGGACTTGCAAAACTTGAGATGGACCTCTGGAGAAAGTTGGTTCTTGCTTCCTAATCTACCTGCCACAAGCTACTCTAGTGCAGGAAGAACCTATTCTATCCTAATCTAACCATTCCAAGGGGACAAAGAGAGAGAGGGTGAAAGAGCCTACACTAAGTGGTGATACACCAGAAAAGGAAGTGGATGATCACAGACCCAACTGCCTGAAATGAAGAGAGGTGAGCAGAGGAGAGGGTGGATAGAACACACCACAGACCAGAGATAGATTTCACACAGAAAACCACTTCAAAACCCATTAAACACAGCTCCCAGGACCTGCAATAGACATCAAAAGTATGCACAGTATACCCTACGATAATGAGAGGTAAGGAGAGACAACAAAATAAGCCAAGGATGGACAGATGCATCACAAAATAGATTTTATTGCTCCAAAATGTTACACAGTGCACCATCAGTGGGAAAGAGGCAAGAAAATGCCATTACAAAGCCATGAGAGGAGGCTTAGACTCTGCATTCAACCCTAAGGAAGAAAGGGAGAGGGGGCAGAAAAGAAACAATGACCAACCATTTGAATGTGCCCCTCTATTACAATATATAGGAAGAATGGGAGAGAGAAGAGGGAAGAATTTGAATCCTACTCCAACCACCCTGAGATATGCATTGAATCCCATTTTGAAATCTCAACCACTGAATATCAATGCCTTCTATAAATCCACCCACAATATGTCACTTCTGGTTCTCCAGCGGATCAAATCGAATCAGATCTGGTAGTTGAAGAGATCAGATTTTGCGTTAATGGCCTGGAAGAATTTTTCCTAGTTTTCACCTACCAGAGCCTTCCCAAAATGATATTTTATGTTCCCAAGGCATAGAGGGTGTTGAGACATTTCCAGAAAGTCTTCTCCCACCCAAATTTGATTCTCCAGTCAAAAGATATGGCCATTTGAATATTAGGGTTGCAGGGGCAATATTTAAAGAGTCTGCCCTTTTAGGGTCCACGTGGTGGCCTCGCACACCTTGGAGATTTGGCCCCCTCCCTTCACTCTTGAAATAGTGCCCAGACTGACATGTGGCATGGCCTCCGTGAGCTCCTATGTCCCTTGTATTTTTTCTGAGTCTTTTGCTTGGCGGGCCAAAAAATCTGACCCTGGACACGTGGAGGCTTGGCGCTTGTTTGAGAACCTGCCCCCAATTTTACCTTTGAAATGGCATCGTGCTGACACTTGGCACCTTCTACCAGCCTACCTTTGCTTTGACTATTCAAACCCCTAAACTCTCCCTTTTAAAAAGCTGGGACACGCGGCGAGCCCATGCTCATTTGAAAACTACCTCCAAACTTTCCTTTTGACAACGCACAGGTGAGACACATGGAGGCCTCCACGGGGTCGGAGACTTAACCAATTTTGGGCCCACTCTCCTTTTGACCTTTGTTGACCATTAGCTACGTGGAGGGTTGGCACAAGTTTGAGTCTCTACTCAGGATTTTGCCTTTGGGGATGCGCCGAGCTGACACGTGGCAGCTTCCGCTAGCACTTCTATACTTAGTCTTTTTTTAGGCCCACCCTATCCACCTTTTGAATTTTAGCTTTGACTCTACCTCCATTTTGGACCTGGGACACGTGGGGGCCTGGCGCTTGTTTGAGTCTACCTCTTGGGATTTAACCTTTGGAGGTGCGTCACTTTGACACTTGGCAGCGTCCGTTGTCTCCTCCATACTTAGTCATTTTGAGGCTCGTTCTGAGTCATTTGAGAGCCCAATGGCTTTGAACCTTCACCATTTCTTTTCTTTGAGCCTCTGGCTCCTTTGGCACCACTCGTCCTCGCACTCAAACTCTGCTATTTCATTTTAGAGCCTTCTTGAGTCTATTTTCTGGATTTGAAGCATGAATTCACTCAACAGAGTCATTTCTCAAAATTTATTTACTACACAGGGTCATTTGATCTTTCGCAGGCCCCACCACCCATTGTAGAGTCCCTCTGCAACTTGTTTGTAGGATTTGAACGTGATTTCTCAGGTTCTTTCTATGTGGGGTCATGGCTGATCCAATATTTTACCCGGGGGGAAAAATATGGATAACAATTTTGGTGACTCGCAGGGGCATCTGCCTGCTAGATGAATGGACCAGTGGCCTTGAAGCATCCATTGGGCATGGAGTCAAGAATGATGGCCTGACACTGATCCTTCTTATAAAATGGACCCTGACTTCCTGCCTTTGTTTCCTCTACTGGACCCTGAACCTACTCGTGTGTCTGCACTCTCAATTTTCATAATAAATATTGAAATAAGGATTTTGAGAGTAGAAAATTGTTTGACCCTAGGGCTTTCATTTGTCCCTGACATCTGCACTAATTTTCAAATGAAATATTTCGAAATAAGGATTAAGTTGTTTGACCTCTGTATTTGTTTCTGTTTTGAACTAGTTTCTCTAATTTTCTTCTTAACTAGAACTAGCTATGAGTCTTCTTTCCATGAATACTGAAGATCCTAGCCTTATGCACCTTTGGAGTCAATACAAAACTTATGTACAAAGACCAAATCATACATGCCTCAAATGAGACATGCAGAGTGTGCATAAGCACTTCTTCTGCTGGAAACAAAGTCTACTCCTACTCCTAAACTAACCAGAGAGAAAAAATGCTAAACAAAGCCTGCTACAGGAAGGGAGAAGTAGCTTCCCTTTCTCAAAAGGGGCAGCCATGCAAATGATTTGACACTAAATATAGCTTCCTGTATGAGTGAAAAACTGACAATAAGTCGGTCCTCCACCCAAATCATCAAGGTATCAACATTAATGGAAAATACCTCTTCAAGCTGATTTGCATTGGACTCCTAGAGGTATTGATGGTGACCCTTGGTACTTTGATGCTCATCCTCATGCCCTGAAGTAGGCATGACTGGTTTTGGCTTCTCCCTTGGCTCCAATGAAGCCAAGTACCTGATTGGGCACGGTCTGATCCTTTGAATGTGCCCCTCATTCTGAATTTTAACTCCAAGAATGGAGTTTTCTTGTAGACCCTCTTGGATGAATGGTGTGAGAGGGATGGTGATATTCTCTTGATTTTTTCCTTCCTCCTCCTTTGAAGAACATGGAAGATCAAGATCTTCCAACCTTGGTTCCAGAGGGCCATTATGGAATGCAGGTTGTTGCACTTGGATGTTCTCCTTCATGGCAGTAGGTTCATGTGCTTGGAAGGTGGAAGATGGAGGAAAAAATGATGTTATCTCCTCAGGATCCTCTTCATTAAAGCAATCTTCCAAGTCTGACAGGAAGTCTGCCTCCTTGTTGTCCTATTGCATGTGCTCTACCTCCTCCATGGTGTCCTCTATGATCTACAACTTGATCACCATGGCTCCCTTCACTCTCAAACATGAAGTTTGAAAGATCAAACTCTTCTTCAACATCAGAGCTTGAAGGGGATGAAGTGGGAGGAAGAAATGAAGGTTCTTCTGTAGCCTGCTCCACACTTGGAGCCTCTGAAACTGTATGGTCCTCCTCCATCATGGGTTCATCAATCAAATCAGGCCCTTGAAATGAAAGCAAAAAATCTTCAATGATGCTTTCTTCATTGAGTGGCCTCAACACTGATTTGATCTCTCCCAGATTGCTCCTCTTCAATGGGGCTTAGAGCTGATTTTTCCTCCTCTTTAACTAGTTGTGTAGCTTGGATTAGATCAACATTATCCTCAGACATAGTGCCATTAGGTACACTGCATTCGGAGAAAACAGACTGTTGATCTTCTTCTTCTTGTTTTTGTTCTTTCTCTGCTGCAAACTCAGTCTCAACCACCACTGGCTCTTCAACCTTGACCTCCTCTATTGGCTTGACCATCAAGGGGATCTTTGTAAACCCAAATTTGGCAGCCCAACTCTTTAGATTGTCTATCATTTCTTTTTTGTTGGGCTCCTCTTCTTGTTGTTCTCCTTGACTGGATTCTTGAGTCTCTTCCCAACATGGGCTTGGGAAAGCAAGAGGAGTGGCAGGTTGGGGTTCAACCAGCTTTGCAATTGTTTGTGGTGGAAAGGGAGGTGGAACTTCTTGTTTGTTTGGAGGGGATGACTGTTTGGAAGGGAAAAGGGAAGAAGAACTGAGATGAGGTGAAGATCAAGGGATAGAGAAGAGAAACCAACACTTGGGGCAACAACTGAGGGGCTTGACTCTTGACCATGTTGAAATGATAAAGTTTGAGAAAAAGGAAATGAAGGACAGGGAGCTGGTGATTGACTTACCCATTGACAAGGTTGTCTCGCACTTTTCTCATAAGCTTCAATGTCCTCAATCCACTGTGTAAGCTGAGGCAACATTTCAACCATGAAGTCAAGCTTCTCTTGAGGGCTGTAATGTCTTGGAAAAGGGCCTTCCCATGGACAAGGTGCCCTGTAACCAATCTTGAATGCCTTCATTTGTGCTATGGCCCTTGACTGAACCATGCCAGCCTCCATTTTTTGAATCTTCTCCAGCAAACCAGCATTCTCCATTTGAATGTTGTCATTGTATGCATACCCTTGTTCTTGATAAGCTCCATGGCCAAACTGACTTTGACCCTGCTCATATGGGTAAGCATAGTTACTTTGGATCTGATCATAGTGCTGATCTAGAGGAGTTGAAAAATGCATTGGAGGTGAACTGCATTGCTGCTGTAAGTGTGAGTTCCATGAAGGAAATGAAGTCATGATTGCACAACTTCATGGAATGGGGGGGAAATGGAAGAGATGGAAGAAGAAAATGAATGAAAATGGATGGATGGAAAATGTCTGTAACTCAGAGGATGGGTTATTGACCAGATGGAGTCACCAGATGTGCTTGAAAGTGCCTCAAAAGGCTGACCCTTAACAGGAACACATCAACCTGCTAAGATGAAGTGGTAAGGTGCTTCAGACCTATCCCACCATGCCAAAACTGTTAGTGTGGTCACACGGTGGCTTATGATTTGCTGTTGTAATGAGACACCTTGGAAAGATGGAAGATCTAACCTCAGTGTCCCACCAAGCATGCCAAAACTATTAGTGCAAAATCACAGAACCCCCGAATGGCCCAGGTGTGAAGTGGGGCATTTGGTGTGATTGCACAACATGGGACCATCTCTCAAGCTGTGGGACTTGCAAAACTTGAGATGGACCTCCAGAGAAACAGGTTCTTGCTTCCTAATCTACCTGCCACAAGCTACTCCAGTGCAGGAAGAACCTATTCTATCCTAATCTAACCATTCCAAGGGGACAGGGAGAGAGAGAGAGGGTGAAAGAGCCTACACTAAGCAGGTGATACACCAGAAAAGGAAGTGGATGATCACAGATCCGACTACCTGAAATGGAGATAGGTGAGCAGAGGTGAGGATGGAAAAGATGCACCACAGAACAGTGATAGAGTTCAAACATAACACCACTTACAACCCATTAAACACAGCTCCCAGGACCTGTAATAGACATCAAAATATGCACAGTATACCCTGCGAATGATGAGAGGTAAGGAGAGACAACAAAATAAGCCAAGGATGGACAGATGCATCACAAAATAGATTTTATTGCTCCAAAATGTTACACAGTGCACCATCAGTGGGAAAGAGGCAAGAAAATTCCATTACAAAGCCATGAGAGGAGGCTTAGACTCCACATTTGACCCTAAGGAAGAAAGAGAGAGGGGGCAGAAAAGAAACAATGACCAACCATTTGAATGTGCCCCTCTATTACAATATATAGGAAGAATGGGAGAGAGAAGAGGGAAGAATTTGAATCCTACTCCAACCACCCTGAGATACGCATTGAATCCCATTTTGAAAGCTCAACCACTGAATATCAATGCCTTCTATAAATTTCCCACAATATGTCACTTCTAGTTCTCCGGCGGATCAAATCGAATCAGATCTGGTAGTTGAAGAGATCAGATTCTGCGTTAATGGCCTAGAAGAATTTTTCCCATTTTCACCTACTAGATCCTTCCTAAAATGATATTTTATTTTCCCAAGGTGTAGAGGGTGTTGATACATTTCCAAAAAGTCTTCTCCCACCAAAATTTGATTCTCCAGTCAAAGATATGGCCATTTGAATATTAGGGTTACAGGGTGCAATATTTAAAGAGTCTACCCCTGTAGGGTCCATGTGGTGGCCTCACGCACCTTGGAGATTTGGCCCCTACCCTTCACTCTTGAAATAGCACCAGACTGACATGTGGTGGACTCCATGAGCTCCTTGGGGTCCCTTGTATTTTTTTCTGAGTCTTTTTCTTGGCGGGCCAAAAAATCTGACCCTGGACACATGGAGGCTTGGCATTTGTTTGAGAACCTACCCCCAATTTTACCTTTGAAATGGCATGTCATGCTAACACTTGGCACCTTCTACCATATCTTCCTTGGACTTTGACTATTCAAACCCTGAAAACTTCCCTTTTAAAAATTTGGGACACGTGGTGAGCCCGCGCTCATTTGAAAACTGCCTCTAGACTTTCCTTTTGAAAACATGCAGGTGAGACACATGGAGGCCTCCGCAGGGTCAGGAGACTTAACCAATTTTGGGCCCACTCTCCTTTTGACCTTTGTTGACCATTAGCTATGTGGAGGGATTGGTGTAAGTTTGAATCTCCACATAGGATTTTTCCTTTGGGGATTGCACCGAGCTGATGCATGGCAGCTTCTGTTAGCACTTCTATACTTAGTCTTTTTTGAGGCCTTCCCTGTCCACCTTTTGACTTTTAGCTTTGAATCTTCCTCCATTTTGGACTAGTGACACATGAGATCCTAGCACTTGTTTGATTTTTCCTCTTGGGATTTAACCTTTGGAGGTGCGCCACTTTGACACTTGGTAGCATCTATTGTCTCCTCCATACTTAGTCATTTTGAGGCTTGTTCTAAGTCGTTTGAGAGCCCGATGGCTTTGAACCTTTTCCATTTATTTTCTTCAAGCCTCTGGCTCCTTTAACACCACTCGGACTCATGCTCTGACTCTGCTATTTCATTTTAGAGCCTGCCTGAGTCTATTTTTTGGATTTGAAGCATGACCCATTCTACTCAACATAGTCAATTCTCAAATTTATTTACTACATAGGGTCGTTTGATCTTTCGCAGGCCCTCACCACTCCATTATAGAGTCCCTCTGCAACTTTTTGAATATGGATTTGAAAATGTGATTTCTTAGGTTCTTTTTGTGTGGGGTCGTGGTTGATTCCATTTGGATGAAAATCTGCTCGGAAGATGAACATGAGGAGTTGTGAATCCTAATGTCTAAAGTCCAGGAACCTGATTAGGCATGGTCTAGTATCCTTGAAGCTTTCCCATCTCTTTAAGAGCTCAATCCCACAAGTGGGATCATCCTGAAAAATCTCCAAAAGAAGGTTACTTACATGATCAGATTTGGATGTTTCCTTGCATCTACAAATAACATTTCCCCCTTCAAAACGACTGATTTAGCAATAGTTTCATCATATTTTTTCTCCTCCTCCTCAAGCATGAAGTTTTATAAATCAAACTCCTCTACAATATCAGGTTCCTGTAAGGATGAAGTGGAAGAAGTGCCTGAAAACTCCTTTATGACCTGATTTTCATCCACAAACTTTGAATCTGATTTTTCCACCCCCATGGCATGTAGCTCCTTTTAAATATTCTTGCAGCATTTGGAAACATTCTTGGTGGATCAATGCAACCTTCCAAAAGTGTAGCAAGTTCTAAACATGGTTATAGCAATAAGGATCATTGCATGAGATCGAAAAAGGAGTAGTGCACACTTGAGGTGCCTCATGCCTCTTCCTTTAGTGACTCTTGTGGAGATCAAAGATAACAATGGGATGATGATGGTGTTACATTGCACGACTAGATTTAAGAAGTCATGGAAAGCATGTTAGCAAATCTTCTTGTTAGTGGCTTCAGTTGAACATTTCTTGAGGAAAGTCATCCCCCAGAGAAGTAATATCTCCAATATTGAATGAGTTTCAAAGGCTTGACAAATATGTGCATTGATTAGATTCAAACCTTATAGCCGATTTTCAATTTTCTCTCATTCCTGATTGCAAGTGGCTCTTCAATTGATTCCCTCATTTCTTGGATTTTCTTATTTTCTGATCCTAAATGATGGATTTGGGAAGACAAGTAGGAGGGGTGGGTTGAGGACTCAACTGAGTTTTTATAATCCCCATTGGTGGAAGAGGACAATGGTCTTGAGCTAGATACAAGGTCTGACTTGGAATGTGGATTAGATTGGAATTTTTTTAGAAAAGGGTAGATACATTTAAGATCATAGGGACAGGGTAGACTCTTTATTAAGAGGGATTCTAATGGGGTACCCCATATGAACGATATGTTTGGATGTGGCCAAACTTACTATAAGATTTCCACCAAAGTTAGGGTCATGAGAAATCTTGGAAGGTTGTGAGTTGGTATTTATGCATATTTAAGACAGCAAAGACAAGATTACCATTGAAGCCATAGACTTATGAAATATGCAACCAAGGATGATATCCCATTGTTAAAAAAATCAATAACTCATCTCCTACAATTTTTAGGTCCAGGTTCTGTTGTGGGCTGAAAAAGCTTGTAATAGGGTCATGCCATTTGATAAGGGACCCTAAAATCTTAATGATTGAACACCTTCAATAAGCATTGTAGCATTAGTCTACACCATACTAAGATACATTCTTTTGATCATTCCTCCATAAATGATAATCTGATTGAATTTACCACCATCTTTTGCATAGACCAGGGGATAATATCATGTGGAAGACATTCATAGTGTATGAAAAATAACCACATGGCTCAATTGGAACGGTTTGAATGGTGTGAAGATCAAATGTTCATGAAGGAAGTTGATAATACCTTATATTTTTGAATGATATCAATTTTGAAAATTGGATTGATACTATTTAATTAATTAATGAATCTGAGAATCCTAATAAGGATATTAAGTCATGATTGTACAACTTCATAAGTAAGGAAAATGGTTTGAAGTCCTAAGCAAAGAGCTTGATATTCAGGAAATTGAAAGTGAATTGGAAATTGAGTTTTTAGGCGATAGATAATAGGAGTGTCATAAGGAGGAATGATAATCACCAAACGTCCTTGTTGCCACTTATATGCCATCCAAAGGTAAGAGCATCATTCACCAAGAGCATATCAAAATTCATGATAAATTTTGTTGATTGATTTGTTTAGAAATTTATCATTTGGAAGTTGATTATCAGGAAGATGGATGTTAGATCATTGATCAACGATATCTTGACCCTTAATGGATTTATGTGAGATAAAATCAAGGTCAAAAATTTTCATAAGCATGATCCATCGAGTGATATGGTTACTATGGTAAGGCTAGGAATGCATATTTTTCAAAAGATGAAATCTAGTGATGAAATAAGTCTTATGATTGAGAAGATAATAGAAAATCCTAGAAGCGGAGAAGAAAAGAGTGAAACACATCTTTTCATCTTCATTTTAGCAAGTCTCATAACCGTGAAGGGTGTGACTGATATACATCCCGATCCCTACCTTTCTTGTTGCGATGTTCCAACATGGCACCCAGGTAATGATCAGAGTGTTGGGGTTAGCACAAGGTTGTATAGATAATATATCATATCTAAGCATACATGCAATAAAAGTGGATATTATACCAGAAGAAATATACAAAACAAGAGATATAAATCAACACCAAATTTAACATGGTTCACCCAGTGTGGGCTACATCCACCAAGAAACAAGTCAATCTATTATCCAAATCTTTCACAAGATATACAATTGAAGATCTACAATCTTCCACACCTCTCAGATGTACAATACTTTCTTTCTCTCAAACTTCTTCTCCAAGAATTCTTTCTCACACAATTATTCTCACAATAATCATCAACTACTTACAATTCTTCTACTTTATAAACCCTATATTTCATGCTTATATAGGCATATACAAACTTAGGAAACTTAGCCATGCAATTACAATCAATAGATATCTTCTTTAATACTAAATTAGATCTAATTCTCGTGAGTTAAATAAAACACCCACACACAGGTAACGATGCCGGTTAGCCTTAATCGATGACGGTTCCTACTTGCCTAACCGATGCCGGTCATAGGTGACCTATGTCTTTCCCTTCATAATTGATGTCGGTTACTGTGTTTTCCAGCAAGTTTAATATATCATGTTAAACTGAAGTAATTAAGCTCCACAACTCAATAATCTCCCATTTGGAGATAAATTACTACACTTTACATGTAAAATGACATTTTTTGATCCTTTCCTTAGCTTTGTTTCTTCCTCTTCAAGTCTCAAACTTTTGAAGACTAATAGAATTGGAGTGTAGCTCCAACTTCTCTTTTTTAATGTCTTCATTAGAATATCCACAGGGTTTTAACTCATATGAATCTTCTCCAGCTTCATCTTCCCATGCTCCAATAATTTTCATATGAAGTGATACCTCAATTGAATGTGTTTTGTTCTAGATTGAAATATTGAGTTCTATGCAAAATGAACTGCACTCTTACTGTCACTAAATAATTTGTAATCATATTTCTCCTTTCCCAACTCTTCCATGAACCTACTCATTCATATCATCTTATTTCTGGCCTCTGAAGCTACAACATACTCTACCTATATAATATACAAAGCCACAACCTTCTTCAATCTTGAAATCTAGCTAATTGTTGTTCCACCTACTATGAAAATATATCCAGTAGTGCTCCTTCTACTATCCATATCTCCAACCATATTTGAATCAACATAGCCACATAAAGAAATATTTGATTCTCCATAGCATAATTTTATGCTAGATGTACCTCTAAAATACTTGAGTATCTATTAGATTGTTTTCCAATGCTCTTTACCTGGATTGGCCATAAATCTACTCACAACTTCCACTTCTTGTGCAATATCTGGTCTGGTACAAACCATAACATACATAAGACTCCTAACTTCTGAATCATATGGTACTTGTGTCATGTATTTGACCTCCTCATGTGATAAAGGATGTCAATATTTGATCATTTTTAAGTGTCCAACCATAGGTGTACTTACAGGTTTTGAATTTTACATTTTAAACCTTTCTAACACCTTGTAGATACAATCCTCCTAAGACAAATACAAATTCATGTTCTTCCTGTCTGTGTATTTGCATGCCAAAGATTCTTTTTTCAGCTCCTAAATCCTTCATAGAAAATGTGAGATAGGTTTCCCTTAAAATAATCAATATCCTACATACTAGATCCTGTAATAAACATATCATCCACATACAGTAAGAAAATAATATAGCTCCCGTTTTCAAGATTCTTGAAATAAACACAATGATCATATTCACATCTCAAGTAACCATACTCATGCATGAAACTATCAAACCTCATGTATCATTTCCCTAGAGCTTTCTTGAGCCCATATAGATTCTTTTTCAAAATGCACACTAATTTCTCCTTACCCTTGACTTAATACCCAAGCGGCTGCAACATATAAATCTTTTCATCCAAATCACCATGAAGGAAATTCGTCTTTACATGTAGTTGATCTAAATGTAAATCATGTACTTCAACTAATCTCAATAGAGTATGTATGTAATTAATTTAAACAATAGGAAAAAATATTTCACCAAATTCAATACCTACTTTTTGTGTAAATCCCTTTACTAAAAGCCTTTACTTGTACGTTTTCTATCCACCCTCTTCTTTCTTGATCCTGTAAACCCATTTTTCTGTAATTTCCTCTTACTTGCTGGCAAGTTAACCAAAACCCAAGTTTGTTTTTGTTCTAAGGAGTCCATCTCCTCATCCATGTCCTATTGCCACTGAACGTGGGTCTCATCATGCATTAATTCTTCATAAAAAATTGGTTCACAATTATCATTCAATAATAAATAAGATAGATAAGTTGTAAATATTTCTAGAGGTTTCCTTACCCTTTGTGATCTTCTCATAGGAGTTTAGGGTACCGAAGGCTCATTCTGGACCTCCTAGAAATTTGTTTCCAATTATGACAGTGACCAACACCAGTAACCTATAGCCTATGTCAGTTATGTTAACCAATGTTAGTTTGGATCTCCTATAACCAATACTGGTTCAGCTGACCAATGTCAGTCAAGGGTCAACTAACACTAAAATTACTGTGTAACCCTGTAGGTATGAATTTTAAATCCCAGAGTTCATTTTCATTCATAAACTTCTCAACCGGTTCATCCTTGGGTACCATAAATTTTATCTCATGTACATTCTCTTTTCATTCCATTCAATTTCATGACTCCTAATAATTTTAGAATTCTCTAAATCCCAAAAATGGAATCTAAAATCACCAGATCCATAACCAATGAAAGTGCATCTCTTAGATTTTTCATCCAACTTTTTCCTATTGTCCTTATCAATATGCACAAAATCTTCTAAACCAAAAAATTTAAGAAAAGAAAGATCTACCTCTTTGCAAGTTCCAAGCTTCCTTGTATGTATTCCTCCATCTAGTGATCTTTAAGATCCATGGTTAATTAAATAAATAGTTGTATCAACTGCATTCTTTTTTAAACTGTAAGGGAAATCTAACATGTATCCTCATACTTCTAGCATGTTCCAGGATTGTCCTGTTCATTATTTCTACAACACTATTCTCTTGTGGTGCTCTTGGAACCGTCCTTTCTTTATGTATTCCATTCACTTAATAATAAACATTGAAATCCTTTCTATAACATTCACCCTCATTTTCATATCTAAAGCATTTTAAATTTGAATTTTATTCATTCTCTGCAAGGGATTTCCATATTTTAAAAGTCTCAAAAACATCAGATTTATGTTTAATACAATAAAATCATACCTTTCTTGTAGCATCATCAATGAAAGTAACATAATACTAGGGTCCTCCAAGTTTTTCAAAGATTACCTTCCTTATTCCACACATATCTAAGTGCACAAGCTCCAATTTCTTGGCTTCTTAGTTGCCCCAACTTTAAGAAATATCACTCTCTTTTGTTTTTCCAAAGATATAATTGACTCACATAAATCAAGATCTAAATCTTTAAAATTTGATAACTTACCCTTAGCCTTTAAGATATACATTCCTTTTTGACTCATACGTCCCAAAAAATTATGACACATGCATGCATCTAAATCTAAAGTAGATAACACATAAAAGGAATTAGTAACACGGGTAGATAAATATAAAAGTCATACCTTCTTATCTCTTTCCATAACAAAGGCACCCTTGGTGAATTTCCAAGAGTCTGTTGTGAATGTAACCATGTAACCAACTTCCCCTAGTTTCCCTATAGAAATAAGATTCTTCTTGAGGCTTGGCAAATGGCTCACATCTTTCAATACCCATGTATTTCTATTTTGTAATTTTAGATGAACTTCCCCTTTACTAGTAATACTACAAGGTTCTTCATCACCCAAATAAACATGCCAAAAATTTCCTTGGACATAATTTCTAAAATAAACCTTATTAGGGATTACATGGAAAGAAGATCCTAAATCTAAAACCCATGAATCTATTATATTATCCAAAGAAAGAATAAGAGCATCTTACATTGCCTCTGTTGTAATATTTTCCTCTTTACCTTTTTCTGGTTGTTGGTTTTCTTTATCCTTTCACCAATAATATTTCTTTGCATGTCCTTTATTTCTAAAATTCCAACAGGTAATTCCCTTACCTGTGGATTTAGATCTGCCATTCCTTGACATTGATTTCCCATTATTATTACTCTTGGATCTCTCCTTCTACCTAGCTCTTCTTTCTACATTTAAAGCATTCTCAGATGATTATTCCTTTGTACTTTTTTTTATCAATTTCTTCATTCAAGATTATACTAACCACATCATCAAGCTTCAAAATATTATTAGCAAAGGTTATATTACTAATAACCATTACCAAGTTATCCCAACTATCAGGAAAAGAACATAAGAATAAGAGTTTTTTCACTTCATCATCAAATGGAATATCAACCAATTTTAAATGATTTACAATAGATCATAAATCATTCAAATGATTAGATGACGATCCACATTAATGCATCTTAGAAATATATAGTTTCTTCATCAAACAAACTTTATTTGAAGCACTAGGTTTTTCACATAAATTAGCAAGATATTTCATTAACTCTACCATAGATGTTGCTTCTGTAATATTGGAATCCACATATGCTACCAAGCTCAATCTTATGGATCTCAAATCCTTTATTTCTAGAATCCTTCATTCCTCATCAATCATCTTCATAGGTCTATAATTTTCATCCAATGATAAGTATGAATTTCTTTGATATTGATCTATAAACCTCTACTTTGGAATTCGATGAATCACACAATTATGCTGTTCTACTTTCAACTTTGGAAAATGACAGAATTTCTTGAAAAGTTAGAGCTCTGTGACTAATTATCTAGTGTTATAGAAAGGAAATTGCAGAGAAGAAAATAATTAAAAATTTAGCACCAAAAAAATTATCCTAGAAACCTCCAAGGAGGAAAACCAGTCAGGAAGGGAAACTGCTCTTCCTTCCCACTTTTATTAGTCTAATATAGACAATTACAGATTACAATAAGTATGAAAAGAAGAAACAATGTAAACCTTCTCTCAAATTACTATCTTGCTCCTACAATTCCATTCTAGCACTAAAGATATTGCTCACTACTCTCATTAAACTTTGCTTCTCAATTTCTCTAGATCTTTGAATGCCTATTCTCTTGCTCATTTCATGTATTTAGAGGCCTTCCCATGTCCTCCCATGCACTGGAGGATGTGAAAGGGAATGGAAGGGAAGAGACATGACTGGGCACTTCAAGAACATGTCCACTCACATTCCATTCTTCTTTTCTTTTCGAAAGTGTCAGGACCACCGCCCTATGTAGACCGGTAGTCTCAAGGCAACCGCCCTGGCTGAGTGGAAGTTTAAGGACTGCTACCCTATAGGGCATCAGTTATAAAACTACCGCTCTGCAAAGAGTAGTGGTTCTATCTAGAACCTCCATTTACGTCATTTTCTCACTTTTCTTGTTTCTCCTTCTTGGTGTTGATGGAACTGATGAAGTGGTGTGCTTTTCTTTATTCCTATGGATCAGATATAGATAATCCTTAATCTACATCTTCCATAATTGATAATTTCGGTCGTCAAAATTCTATACCTTGTATTTCTTTCTTCTACCATTGTTATATCTCCCACTCAATTATAAAATGCTTTATGAGTAAATATGTCAACACATAAAACCCTCAAACAAAATCTCTAATACTAGTTGTTGGGGTTAGCACAAGGTTGTACAGATAATATATCAAATCTAAGCATACATGCAATAAAAGTGAATATTATACCAAAATAAATATACAAAACACAAGATATAAATCAACACTAGATTTAACATGGTTCACCCAGTGTGGGCTACATCCACCAAGAAACAAGCCAATATATTATCCAAAGCTTTCAAAAGATATACAATTGAAGATCTACAATCTTCCACACATCTCAGATGTACATTACTTTCTTTCTCTCAAGATTCTCATTTTTCTCCAAAAATTCTCTCTCTCATAATTATTTCACAATAATCATCAATACTTACAATCCTTCTTTTTTCTAAACCCTATCTTTCATGCTTATATAGGCATATACAAACTTAGGGTACTTAGCCATGTAATTAAAATCAATATATATGCTTTTAATACTAAAATTAGATCTCATTCTTGTGAGTTAAATAAAACACCCATGCACATGTAACTAACGTTGGTTATCTATAACTGACATCAATTCCTACTTTCCTAACCATTGCCGATCATAGGTGACTAATGTTGGTCCATTCATAACTGATGTCATTTACTGTGTTTTCTAGCAAGTTTAATATAGCATGTTAAACTGAAGTAATTGAGCTCCACAATTCAACACGGAGGCAGAGACATAGAGATAGAAAGGATACCCCTCATGTAAAGGTGTAAACAAAGGTGGGGATAGGAGATACTGCTTAAGGTCATCGAATTATTTTTTGAAGTTATCATCTCATTTGAAGTCAATGTCTTTACGAAGGAGATAATGAAAAGGTTGGAAATGATCAGATAGTTACGAGATGAAATTACGGACTGATTGAAATTGGCCTTAAATAATGTGAATCTGCTTTAGGTTAGTGGGAGGGGGCATCTCAATTATGGCTTTGATTTTGGCATGGTCAAATTTAATACCCCTAATGGAAATGATAAATCCAAGGAGTTTACCAGTAAGCACTCCTAAAACACACATGGTTGGATTAGGTGAAAGGAAGAAGAGGATAATCTACTTGAAAAGTACCTCAAGGATGGCAAGGTGGTCATGGAGATGCTTTGATTTACCCAAAAGGTCATCAATTTGGTCCTATACAATCTAATGGGTGAGATCATGGAAGATATTAGTCATGGATCGCTGATAGGTGGCTCTGGAATTTTTTAAATAGAAGGGTATGACGTGGTATAAAATTTCCCCAAGGAGTGATGAGGATTTGATTATATCCATAAAACCCATCCATAAGATAAATCATCTCATGGCCTATGGTAATGTCTACGAGTTGATCAATGTTAAGAAGACGAAAGTTGTCTATAGGGAAAGTGTGGTTTAAATTTTCAAATTCAATGCAAATGTGAAGCTTGATGGAATATTTAGTAATGGGTACAATATTAGAATCCCATTGTGGATAGTAAATAGGGATTATGAAATTAGTAGAAAAGAGGCATTGTAGTTTCTATTTAACAAGGAGGTTGACTCGAGGATGCATACGGTCATGCTTCTTCTTAACTAGATTAGTGTTGGGAAAGGTAAGAATGTTATGGAAAATAATGGAAGGATAAATACTTGACATGTCGGCATACAACCATACAAAGGCATGGCTATGTCAAGAAAGGAAGGAAGTGAATGATTAAATCTCCTGCAGATCAAGGGCTATGTTGATGTTAATGGTGGATTCATTAAGAAGAGTTAATGTGATTGGCGGTAAGGAATTATGGAGATAATAATATTCAACCCCATATAGGAAAGGATGGAGTCATCTTTGGTTCACTAAAGAACATAAATGATAGAGGAATATTCCTCTATCATTTCTGGAAATTGAAGAGGGAGGGACCTAGATTCACCATCACACTTATAAGTGAAGGGTCCCAAGGTAGTGGTGTATATTTTTAAAAATATGGAGAGGATAGAAACAATATCATCTATATCTATAACCTCGTGGGATGGATAAATGGAGAATCAGTATCCCTGAGAGCTAAAGATGTTGGAAGAGGGTCTACAAATTATTCCTTATACCCCAACTTGAATTTTTCATGGGGTTTATGAGATTGATCAATGACAAGGTCATGCATGCCTTTTTCATAATTCCCCATTCCAAATCCTTTCTAGGCACAAGGATGAATATAGGTGTAGGTAAAGTATTTATTTCAAAGAAATTCAAAGTCATTCGTATATGGTTTGGCATGTGGTTAATTGTCTATGTGGGAGGAAGGGTGATAAATTCCACCATAGATTAAGTTGGTACACATATGAGGTGGACTAAAAGGAACTATATTTTTACCATTAGGTTGATACATCAGATCTTTATCAATTCTACCAACTCTATGAGGTGGGGGAGGAGCATTAAGTGTTAGGAGGAAATACTCCCCTAAAAAATATGATCCATCACGTTGTTAAGGAAACATCATTGGGAAGATTAGATTTAGAGACAAATGAGGTAGTGGAATGAGCACATAATTATGATGATAATTCATGTGGCATGCTTATAATGGAGGAGTGTCTGGTGGGGAGGGTTAAAATTTTCCCCTCATGTTCATACTTGATTCATCGATGGAGATTGGAAGGAACGCAATGTGTGGCGTGAATCCAAGGTCATCCAAGGAGGATATTGTATTAAAAATCCCCTTCTATGATTTAGAAGATCTCATGGAGGATTTTTTCACTAACATGGATGAGAATAATAAATATTCCCAAATCAGAGGCAATAACATCATTGAATACACAAAGGACAATGGGTGATTGGGCAATAATGGAATTAGGGAGCTTAAGATGATCAAAGGTGTAAGATGAGATGAGGTTTATGCTAGTTCCATTGTCAAGAGGGGAAGGTCATGCTCCTCGGATGATATATTGGGGATTTCAGTATCATCAAAAGATCTGGAGGTTAAAGTGACAAGTGATCCAAAAATATGTGCAAAATGTTGAACCTCATCAATACGAGTTGGGATACACTTAAGAGTTTCCATGAGATCTTTCCTATCATTTGGGGAGATTTGGATGAGCTCATAAAGAGACATTTTAAATTATGGCATGATGGAGTTGTTTCATAACACTTTGTTTGATAACCACAGACTAAGGGGAACCTAAGATAGACACCTTAGGCTTTAATGAAGGAGGGTGTGGATTATATTTCTTGGAAGGAGCAGTGACAACCACTTTATATTTTGATTGAGCAGGTGGTTGGAAGTCATGGGGTTGAGAACTGGTTGAGATGAAGACAACATTAATGATGAGAGGAGGACCGTCTTTTGTAGAGGTTGAGGTTGAGGAGGGATGGAAATGTAAGTCTTGGATAAATTAGGATATTTAGATATTGTTGGGCCCTAGAATATTGTCTAAGTACAAAAAGGCAGATGGGCATATGGGACCTATTTGAAGAAGAGTGTGTGGGTTGAAGGTGCGCAAGGTAGGGTTCTAGTAGGGTTTAGCAGAAATCATGATGTTCACATGTAACACAAGATGGGTTTTTGGGACTTAGCCATATTTAGAGTTATAGAAAGCACATGAGGAAACAGTAACCCATCTAGCATGTGAAGTGGATAAGGTGCCAACCTGGAAGTTATATAATCAAGAATGGAATATTCCATGCATGCGATGGAAGGATCCAGAAAGACATCATCACAAAGAGTGGAGAGCTCAGATCAAAGGAGGCATGCTCCATGGGAGGACCACTGGGACACTTGGCAACTGATCTATTACCTCAGAAGGCATGGTGGTGAAGGTAAAAAGATATATATAGATATGTTTTGGTAGTAGAAGGAAGTGGCAGTAGTGGTGGAAGAAGAGGCAATGCTCTGCAGAAATATTATGAAGGATTCTATGGGTTGGGATTAGAGAAATACAGGAGTGATGGGTCTATGTTTATCCTTGTAATATGAAGGGTGTAGTGTAGTTTTTGACACATGACCTTGTTTTACATTATTATATGGGTCTGTTATTTCCTTAAGTAAATTTAATGTCGCTATTGAACATTTTAACATGAATATAAGGTCCCGTTATAAAATATATATGGGTTCATGAGCATAAATCCTAGTGCATTTCCTTTTTTTTATGAATCAGTTCTATATTCTGTTAGATATTTCTCTTTTATGGATGGATTGATATGATAACTCGTCCTAGGATCTTAGAATGAATGCATCGTTCTTTTCCATTTTTTTACACTTAAGTATATTTCATAGATAATGTATTATTACATAACTCACATGAAGGAGGGGCTCAGTGCCCACGCATGCCTTGGGTTAGCACCCAGCACCCATTGGGTGATAGGTCGCTGTGCATGAGATATTATTTTTGTTCTAAGGGCGTAAAAATGAATACATATTAGTTTCATTGCCAACACCTCTTTTCAAAGTTTTTATGAGAAATGGTTTACTTCTTGGTCCCTTTGATGTGTGATGACCAGACGTATGACCTTAGAGAATTTTGAGGCATGGTTTAAGAGCATGGAGGATGAGTTTGCTCAAATATTCAGCACTGGACCTGAGTTCTATACACGTAGATGGGTAGAAGAGAACCTATACCATAAGTTGTATGAGACATTCTTCTAATGTTTTCTGGTAGCACTATATAAATGGCTTTCAGCATATGCATCTAGATTGATTTGGAACTATAGAGCATGTATATGGAACCAAGATGACTATCAAAGGTTGTAGAATGTGGATCTAACTTGGACACGTGTTGTTGATCACTAGTGGAAATGAGTCCAAAATAGTTATACTTTGTAATACACCATTTCTACATATTCTTTCCCATAGGTTGTTGAGTTTGAGTTTCTGAGGGAGCCCAGAGCATCATTTTTTCTTGTTATTCCTTTGGCTATGAAGATCTTGGTCATTACCCTAAGTTTAGAAGCATTTTGCATGGTCGGATAAGGTTCTCTAAGCTTTGGGCAAGGAAGCTAGGGTGGAGGAATATGACAGACACTGTGGAAGAAAAAGAGAGGAAAGAAAGTAGACTCAAGTATGGTGAAGTGCCTGAAAGGGGGATTTATAGACAATGTGAGGTTGTAAGTGTGATAGATATATGGAGACAGACATTGTGGGAAGGAATGGAGGTTCACACGGAGGACATGGAACCTGAGAATTATTTTCTATTCCATCTTGGAAAGTGCGGGAGAAAATTCCATTTACTTCTGATGAGAGTTCATTGCATGGAGAAAGGAGAGTCATCAGCCTACATCTGAACCCACCTGGTGACCAACCACTAGTGCTTGGTTTTCAAGATCAAGGGAGAAGTATTGTTAACCTAGTTCATATCAGTGGGAGTAACCGATTTGTGCCCAGGAGATATAATTTTTTGTTTGGAACATCAATGGCTGTGTAAACCATTCTAGTATTTGGAAGAATTTTTAGACAAGGTGTAAATACACAATGTTTTGGTATCACATCTAGAAGTGGCACAAGAAACACAACTAGCAGTAGGACAATATCACAAACCATAGCTGCATAGTTTAGTGCGACATTAGAAACACTAGGATTGACCACTTCAGGCCATTTTCTAGCTATAGGAGGTGGATCTGGTGGTGTGGGAGCTAGATGACCTAGTGGACCTAGCAGATCTGAAGGATCTGATGGGTCAGGAGAAATATGACCTGGTGGATCCAGTGGATTTGGTGGAGGAGGAAACCAAGGATCTTGATCAGGAGGAAAATGGCCTCAGCCACCTCCACAAGTTTTTTTGAGATGTAATTGCACTTACAAGACTATAGGGGTATTGAAGATGCTACAGATCATGTGCACAAGTGTGAATTACTATGGCATGTGAAATGAATCACTACCCTATAGTTGAAGGCAAGTCAGTTTACAATGACGTTGCAAGGGCATGTGCATAGTTGGTACCAAAAATATGACCCCCATCAAATAGTTATAGACTACACTGCATTAAAGAATTCCTTCCTAGCAGATTTCCATATCTCTGAATTCGAGTAGAAGAGCATCAATTCTCTAAAGTAAATCTAGTAAGGAATGGAAAATAGTGTGTGGGAGTACGAAACGTAGTTCAAAACTCTCTTTGTCAAAATTATCTTATGACATTCACCCTTCTCAACATTCTTGATGGTTTATTGGAGGATTAATAACTTTTTTTAGAAGGGCGCTATCACAAAATATTTTAACAAACCTATGTGAGGCCTTATAATATGCCTTGTGCGTTAAGGCCATTGGAAGAATTGATAATTGTACTAGCCCTTTTCTGGAGGCTCAAATTGCTGCAATGGCCAAGCAGTTGGAGAACTTGTCTACAAACTTAGCACATGAGGTTCATAGTGGGATTTTATGTACTGACTATGAAGTGGAAGGGCATGCAAAGGATAGTTTCCCTTGGAATTCAGCATGCACCATGATTATAGATTGTGAGATTTTCCATGGGGATCATGATCTAAATAGATGTAATCTACTATAGTGCACAATTCACAAGAATTTTTCTTGCTATTATAAGATTTGTACCTCTACAACCCATGATACCAAGGATTGTAGATTGATTAGCTAGATTCATGATGATATTGATCTTGGTGTGCACCAAACTAGTCTTGCAAGTAGTTCCAAGGATGGTGATCGTCATTATGAAGGGCGCACAAATGGAGGATTGCATGGAAGAGGTTTTCATGGAGGATTTTTTGGTCACAATAACTGTGGTGGAGGGAGAAGTGAGTTCCCATGAGGAACCTATTATAACTATGGATCGATAGATAATTATAAGCATGAGTGTCCTAACTTATTGTAGTGCTCATAGTGCAGAAAAAACATAAGTACAAGGATTGCCCTGAGTTTTTTGAACACATGAGCCACAACACCAGAAAGAAAAAGGTGTTGGGATGGTGAGTATAAATAAGGTGACCCTCTATAGATGCCAAGAGTGGTGCGTGCATCAGGATTAGAACCTTTATTGGTGACGATGTGAGAAAAGGTTATGCATGCCAAGAAGATGCCAAGACACAAGAAACTAGTTTCAAGAGAGGAAGTGGTACATGGAAAGTATCTGGAACCTGCTTATCAAAAAGAGGTGTATCAAGAGACTATGGATGTGATTTGGAGTTTCCAAGGGGAGATCCAATGTCTAAAGGATCAGTCAAAGTAGTTGGAGTAAAGGAAGAATGTCAAGACTCTAAAGGAGGACTATGATGAAGTCAGAGAAGTATGTAGGATGTTAAGGCAAGAGAATATTATTCCCTAGCTAGGAGAATGGTTACGAGAGAAGGTACCATGCTTCAGAGTAGAGTGTGAAAGGAAAGTTTTGCATGCAAACCTTCCTCCTCATAACCTTGACTATTATAAGGAGATTACTTTTAATGCAATTGTTAATGGTTGGCTTTAGAGTACTATCCTCATTAACAAAAAATTGAAGGTCAATGTTCTCACTTTGGATGCATGGCATCAAATGGGAAGGCCCACATTATAGCCATCTTCAAATGTGTTGTATATGGCTAGACAAGATAAAGGTGATGCCCATTGGTGTTTTGAAAGGATGTTGCTATCACTATCCAAGGGGAAAAATTCATTAGGAGACTTTGAGGTCTTGGAGCTTGTTAAGGAAAACAACTTCCCAGTGTTACTTGGGTGCCCCTAGTGCTATAAGAACAATTCTGACTTACGTTTTAATAAGTGGTATATAAGTTTTGAGAACAAGGAAGAATGCTTCATCATCCCTTTGACAAATGGAAAGTTCAATGCACCTTATATTGAACCCTTGGGAGAATAAGTACCTAGACAAAATCTAATGTGTGCACTATCAGAGACCCTGAGGTAATGTGCATCTAATAAAAGGAGTTATTCAGTGGGAATACGCTTAGACCTTGTAAATTCTATCACTAGTGTGGCATGTGACGATTGGGCACACGGACATATGAGTTGAGTTGGAAGTGATAGTTAAGAGGATCTATAACAAGAGTAACAAAGGCGCACTGCAATCAGGTAAGCACTAGGTGAAAAAAAGTTGCTGAGTTTATATTAAGGGAGCCATATCCTGAAATGTTGTCCTATGAGCAACGGAGACCCAGTTGAAGATGTGAGATTGAAAGGAGAAGTATGCTTAGCTATAATTTGCTTGGGACCGCATCACATTGGTGGGCGGGCCATCGCGATAACCTTCTAGAGTGGCATAAGGTGAGATTCACGTTCTCTGCTAGGTTTCTCCAAATAAATGCACCTACTATTATACAATATTATCATGGGAAGGAACTCACCTCGTTTCATGTTCTAGGTGCAAGTGAGAAGGCCTAAATGGGAAGGCATATAAGCCTTAAAACCTCTATCTTCATGGGTGCATAAGATTTACTCCACCTTACAAGGCTGCGCACGCGCATGGTACATTCACTCAGAGCTATGATGTCAGATAGTAAATTGGCGGGAGTTGACAGATGACCTAATTCAAACTTTTTAGTATCAAAGTATAAAGCCATCGGTGCATGAGGCGCTGCAAGTTGTTAAGTACCTAACTATGGCGGATAGTGTCATGGTGGAGGATAAAATACTAGACTTGTTGGGAGAATCCTAACTTGGAGACGTGCCTCAATGAAGAATAATCAGAGGAAGTACAACTTGAGTGTGTGTGCATGGAAAAAGGAAAAGGAAAAATGGTCTATTTAGTAGATGGCAAGGAGATGGAAACTTTGGATGTTAACCATCCTGAAGGTATGCACGAAGTCATAGATAGTGCTGATGAGTGAGAACATGCCTACCATGAGCCATTGAAAACAAATAAGGTTAACATTAAGACAGAGACAAAACCTAAGGAATCTATCATTGGGGACTATTGGTCAATAAAGGAAGTTTTCAAGGTCATTGATATGTTGTATGAGTTTCAAGATTTGTTCCCTTGTGTGTACCATGAACTCAAAGGTTTCTACCATTCCTTGGGGGAAATGAAAATCAAGTTGAAGGAAGGTGTGCACATGATCTAGAAGAGGCCTTATCAGATGAATTTAAATTTCCACGTACAAGTCAAGGAGGAAATAGACAAGATGATAGCATCTAGTATCATTGTGGCTATGGAGGAATCAGAATGGATAAGCCCAATGGTCATCAGTATCAAGAAGGATGGAAGAATAATGATATGTGTTGACTACATGGACCTGAATGAAGTATGTGTCATCGATCCTTTCCAAACCCTCTTTACTGAATAAATTTTGGAGGGATTGGCCGGGCACGAGGTCTACTCTTTCACAGATGGGTTCTCAAGGTATCACCAAGTTAGAATTGAAAAGAAAGACCAGAGAAAGACAAATTCTTCCACTTAATGGGAAATTTTTTACTACATTGTTATGCCTTTTGGATTTAAGAATGTTCATGATGTGTTCTCATGCATCGTGGTAGAAGAATTTCAGAACTTCATCCATAAAATTTCTTCAAGTTTACCTGGATGAATTGATGGTATATGGGTTGGTAAAAGACCATTGTGAAAATTTGAGGCTGATGTTTGAGAGATGTCAGAAATTGAGGATATCCCTCAACATTAAGAAATGTGTCAAGCTGCTCCATTTGGAACCCTATTAGGAAATATTATATGTAAAGAAGGCTTACTGGTCGATCCCACCAAAGTTGCAATTATTGTGTGATTAGCAAAGCCTACTAGTCAAAGTGCAGTTCATGGATTCCTTGGGCATACGGGGTACTATAGGAAATTCATCAAGGGGTATGCCAATATTTTTGCACCCTTAGAGAAATTTCTAAAGCAAAAGAGTTCCTTTGATTTAGGAGAGGAAAAAAAACATTGTTTGACACTTTGAAGGATAGGCTTGTCACGACACCCATAATATGTTTTCCTTCTTGGGATAAGTCTTTCCATGTGCATGTTGATGTCTCAAGGACAGCCATGGGAGTAGTATTGACACAACCTGGTGAGGGGATTGTTGATCACCCCTTGTTTTTTGTCAGTAGAAAGTTGACACCAACAGAACAAAATTACACAACTACTGAGTGAGAGACATTGTTTATGATCTACGTGCTGCATAAGTATAGGAAATATCTGTTAGCAACACCATTTATATTCTACATGGAACACATGGCATTAAAGTACTTAGTCAACAAGCTTGGTCTGCAATGGCGCATATGTCATTGGGTCCTGTTATTTCAATAATTTGATTTTTTAGTTGTTGTAAAACCAAGGAAGAGTAATTCTGGGTCCTAACCATTTATCAAGGATTGACTCAGGGATAGGACACGTAGAGCATTGAGGATAAAATGCAAGACATGTAACAATTGTTTAGATTATAGCGCGCACCCTCATAGACTTAGAGGATCTTGTTAGTGTTTCTTAAAATGGGTGTGGTGCACCGGAAGGGAATAAAGAATTTATAAAGAAAACAATATAGCATATACACATCACGCCCTAAATGTTAATTGGTGGATATCTTATACAAGTTAGGATGTGCAATGAGATCTTGTGCCGTTGTTGTGTGCTAGAGCATGAGCATGTTGCAATCATGGAGGAGGAACACATGGTGGAATTGTAGGAGGACATTATGTAAGAAATGCCACCATGTGAAAAATTCTACTCACCAGAGTCTTTGGTGGGAAACAATTTACCAGGATTGTATTGAGTTTTGTAAGGTCTGTGACCATTGCTAGCTACTGGGAAAACTTGGAAAGAGGGATGAAATTCCCTTATGACCCGTTATCGCAAAATCACAACACCCTTTTGTTTGCACAAGTGTGTTTTCTTGAGCTCACAGTATGGGATGGATTACATGGGTACTATCTCCAAGTTCTGGGACTTGCTATTTAAGATAGACCTCTAGAGAAAGTTGGTTCTTGCTCATAAACTACCTACCAAAATCTACTCTAATACAAGAAAAACTATCTCATCCTAATCAAACTTTCTAAGGTACCAGAGAGAGAATGCATGAAAACAAATCCTACACTAAAGCGGTGATACACTAGAAAAGGAGGGAATGAGGATAGCTTTCCAATGTGTAAAAAATAGGAGCAAAATGCATACTAGAAGGGATGATAATAGTTCTCCAAAGTATAGCAAAATGCATTCACAAAAAAATTTCATACACACACATAATGATAATGGATCCCTGCAGAGCATAAGATAGATACAATATATTTTCAATAAATTTTAAGAGGCAAGGAGAATGCAGACAAACATGGCAGGGGAAGATACATCCACAAACTTGTATTTATTACTTCATTGATATGCACAGTCCAATCTATTACAGAATAAGGCCATGGATCACCATGCAAAGAGTCCATTATAAGGGCCTACAACACATTGGCTTCACAAAACAAATTTTGAAAGAGTTTCTCTAGTAAAAACTATCTCACCTTACAATGAATAGATAAGGGTAAAGTCCAAGGAGGAATACATTTTAAATGTTGGTCGATTAATGGTTATTGCTCACGTTCTAATATTGATCCATAGCTAAATGTGAGAGCTTCCTTTTGGCTAGGAGGAACTACCTGTAATAGAAAACAAGACCATAAAAGGATAGTTAAATGATATATGACAGTGGACTGCCTAGCGTATGCTAGTTCTAGGAAGTGTGATACTTCCTAGATGGCTGTCAATCCACTATTTAAAACAAGTTAATGTGAGAAATAAACAAATTCCTACTATAGTTGATATGATTTAGGTATTTCATTCAAGTACAATAAGAAAATCCAATCACAACAGGCTAGGCTATAGTTGGATCTGAGAGGTGAGGTGTCTGTCAAGGTACTAGGACTGATCAGGGTCTGATTCTGGGTTATTTAGGTCAACTGGTAGGGTGATTGTTGGGTCTATTCTTGGTCAAGGTGTAAAACATAGAGACCGACATTGGCTGAATGTGACTGATGCCAGTTTAGGTAGAACCGATGGTGGTTGTGGATAACCGGCGTCGGTATGGTCAAGATAAAAGAAACTCAAATAGATTAAATGGCAGGGGTGATCTAAGGTCAAATAAAGTTTGGGAGAGTGAATGGGAAGGTCTGTAGAGGTCTTAGGTATGCTCATAAGTATACAACAGGTGAGGATAGGTGATTTGGTGATATGGGTGAAGGGATATTTGAGTTCACAGGAAAGTGGGTGATGAAGCAATAAGCATGCAAAGAATAGATTAATAACAGGAGTAATAAAGATTACTAACTGAAATAAACCCTACTAGTTAGGGCCATACTTACTATGTTAAGGATCTGATGGCTGAGTGGTGGAGGTGGTTGATCAGAGAATACGTGTATGGTACTGTAGCGGTGATTTCCTGGAGTGCTCCCATGAATGCAATGGCTCTATGATTGATCCTGGTAATGGTTCTGGATGTCTGGATGTGTAAAAGGATGCTTTTTTTGCTTACATGCAACTCTGATCTCCTTTCTTTCTCTCAGAATGTGCCAACCCAAAAACAAGGTTGTTTAGGTGAATAAATGGTAACCGATGGTAGTTCCGGGTTGACTGGTGTCGGTTTAGGGTGACCGGCATTGGTTAAGGTAGGATTCCCTAGGTTTACTAAAATTGGTAGATCTTGCCTCTTTTAGCTCAAGTTCGTTCCTTGATCCATGGATTTGGAACAGACGTTACATTTTTTATGAGCGGGAAGGTGGTTAGGGAGATTTTAGGCATTGATTTTAGGGTTGGACCAAATCTTAGCTCATTAAGGCAAGTAAGATTAGGTCTTAGTTAGTTATGGAAACATGTCAAGAATAGATCTAGGGTGAGGTGGTTGGATGAGGTGTCTAGGTGAGGTGGCTAGGTGAGGTGGTGGGGTAGAAATTAGGGTAATTAGATATTAAATATTATGAGGATATATATTAATTTAATTAAATTAATGGTGATGTGGGGTGGAAGGGGCCATGGTTAGATGAGTATGATTGAGTTGGTTATTTGACAAAGGACCAAGGGGAGTGTGACCCAATTTTGGTGTCTACATTTTTCCCCTTTTTGTTGCATAGCTTGTATTGGTAAGCGACGCTGACAAAAATAAGATGTGGTTGCCCCATGTGTGGGTGAGGGTGATCCCCCTCAAACTAGGAACTGATGTGGTAGAAGATAGAATCAGTGAGTGGTTTGATAAAAGGTGGATGTGAGGAAGAGGAAGGTGGACACTGGAGGTAATTGGGTAAAGATGCAATCAGGTAATCCAGATAATGGGCCAAGGTCAAAGGTAGTAACATTCAAACATACACACATGTATAAACTACGGCATGGTACCAGGTTGAAGAGCATGCAAACTCTACATTGTCTAAGGTTGATAGGTTTATCCAAACAAGGTTGAGGTGATTCTGGTATCCAAGGTATAGGATATGGTGTGGAAGCACTTCGCAGGTCAGGTGTAGGAACGTTTAGGTATGTTCCAGTACACCAAAGGTAAGGTCAGGATAAACAGAACATGATAATAGGAAAAATAAGGTCATTAGGTCAAACAACACGGGTAACAGTGTCACAAGGTATAGTGAGCACATGAGTTCATAGGTCACTAACAATGTTCCAGGTCCAGGTAGCTAGGTCATGGAAATAGGCAAGGTAAGGTCATTAGGTCAAACAATACAGGTAACAGTGTCACAAGGTATAGCGAGCACATGAGGTCATAGGTTATTAACAATGTTTTGGGTCTAGGTAGCGAGGTCACGGCACAGGTAAGGCCGAGGTACGGGTAAAATAACAAGTCCCTAAATGTAATGAAGGACAAGTATAGGTAATGTAGGCTTGGAGGTAGGTTGCGATAAAAATGGTTAAGGTCAAACAATGGAGGGGTTGGGTAATTTGTGGGAAAAAATAGGTAAAAAAAGAGTTATAAGTGAAATGACAGGTAACCGACATCGGTTTAGGTTTAACCATCATTGGTTTACTAGGGCACGAGCTAACCAATGTCGGTTGGGTCAGGTTGGGTATTTAAAAAGAGAAATCTACAAAAAGGGGATTCATTTATGTGTTTTGACTTTTGGGAAAATGACAGAGCATGGAACCTTTCATGCCTTTGTGAGAGGAAAGTATGAGGTACAATACCTGCAAGAGGAAAGCTGAGGTGGAGAGATCAGGTTGGTTAGATGGGCCAGGTAGTCAGGTCCATGAGATTGGTGTGGAGGATTTGATTGGAGGTCAGGAATATTTGTGTTGGTGATTTGGACATGGCCAAGGTAGGAGAAGGTTTGGGTGGGCCACCAGTTCAGTGGCCAGCCATACCACCATGTCGGTGACACCGAGACGAGGTAGGAGTCTATCCCAATCCTTCCTTTTTAAAGTAGAAAAATGTGATGTGGGTATGGGTTTCGCAGGTAGGAAAAGATAATGAAGTTGGTGGTGAAAATTGATGCAATGAGGGAGGGGGGAGGTTCTAGGTAGGGTAGATAGGGATGGGCAGGGGTTAGGTTAGCTTTGGGTAGGGTAGAGTAGTGTATAGGTTGGATTTGAAGAATTTTGGGAAAGAGGGGAAGGGTTTTGCATGTTCGGCTTTGCGATAGTGACCAACGTCAGTCAATTGTTGGCCGATGTTGGTGGTATTTTGGCTGGCATCGATCCATAAGTAGGTGACTGCTAGACATGTGACCGATGACGGTCGAGGCTGACTTGGTGGCAGTCAGATTTTGGGGAATATAGAGCAATAGAGAGAAAAGGTAAGAAGTGAGGATATGTCAGGCGATGTAAAGATAGGTTTCATGAGAGGAAAGTAAGGTAATAAGTATAAATGACATGAATAGATTGGTTTAGCAATGGGTAATCTATAGGATGGGTGGAATAAGTAATGAGGGTTGGAAATGAGGTTTATTAGGTAAGAAGTGTGTTTGGTATGTGGGGGTTCTAACAATATTATGTTTTTATTAGATGCAGGTGAGGGATCAGTTACAGATGCGGGATAGGGTACCCCCTTTATTGCTAGATGTCCAAGGGGATGTGACTGATGAGGAGTGGAGGCACGTGACTGAGGTGGGTCTGATTGGGATTCGACATTATAGGCACATAGTTCGTGATCCGAGTCTGATGGTCACTCTCATCGATAGATGGGATTCTGTGACCAACATGTTCCATTTTCTGATAGGGGAGATGACCGTCACCTTGGAGGACATTTATAGGATTCTACGGCTGCCGATAGTAGGGGCACAGGTGTATTTGATTTCGTCAGAGGTAGCAGAGGAGTTGATGCTGACAGTATTCGGGGAGGGGATGGTGGAGATGAGGTTTCATAGTGCCAGCTTGAGCTATGGAGAGATGTACGTTGCCCATCCTGAGGAGATGAGGCTAGTAGTTTTGATTATGGAGGCAGTGTGTTGTTTCACACTGCCAGATGCAGAGGGTGGGAGATTCCCATGAGCACTGATGGGAGTCTTGCATGATATGATGGAGGAGAGGACTTTCTTTTCCTGGGCACCTGCATATTTGGTACAGCTATACCAAGAGCTATGGGCCTATAAGAGATTACGGAGGTTGGTCTTATGTTGTACATTTCTACTTCATTGTTGGGCATATGAGCACATTGTGTGTGTTTGTCCAATCAGGTTACCCTAGCTAGATGCCTTTGAGCCAGGTATGGTCTGGTTTGGTTACAGGTGATGGGTTCCAGTTGGTGGGGTGTGGTGGGGGACTAGGGCTACACATGATGTAGCTCACTACAGGTAGATACTAGAGGGGTTATCTAGGGTAGACATCATTTGGAGGCCATATGTGGACTTCCCATCGTACAGGAAGATGGCCGCAGAGTTAGATGAGCTATAGTTTGCTCTGATGGATAGAGGGGCACCATGTAGGAGAGCACGAGATGATACCCATAGACAGGGTTAGATGGCAGTTTAGGTTGCCACAAGATGTACCTCCACCATTCCCACTGTACATGAGAGATGATGTGGAGAGGCCTATGCCTCTACCATAGCCGACAATGCCTATACGGTAGGAGGAGTAGGTGGTCGACCGGTGGATTGATGATGCCAAAGTTAAAGATGGGTATAGATAGTGGTGGGTAGCACAGTTGTGAGCTGTACCACTGACATCGGGGCAGTTGGACTTGGCCACCATTACAGTGCAGAGAGATGCCCTCTAGGGGTAGGTGGCGACCCTAGTTTCACAATTGGGAGTAGTGCAGGGACAGTTGATAGGGTCTGAGGCACATGTGGCCACTTTACAGACATAGGTATCTACTTTAAAGGCACAGATAATAGGTTTGTAGGGCTAGTTGGCCACTACATAGGCACAAGTTGTGGCCCTTCAGGCCCAGATATAGGCAGGGGTGGGATAGGGTCCCTCAAGATAGGGACAGGCATAGGGATAGGGATAGAGTCCCTCATTATAGGTACTAGTGGGCTAGGGTCCTGAGAGGTAGGTATAGGGGGGTGAGACTGATGGCTCCACCACAGATGGTACCTATGGCCCAGTTCAGAGATGCCTTAGGAGAGGCACGGTATTATCAGGATCATTTGATGGCCTTAGGGATAGATGTCCCATCCTATGTAGAGTACAGAGCACAACAGGCTTTGAGTGAGAGGACCAGGTCTTGTACGCATAGTGTAGAGAGTACAGGAGGTCGTTGAGCCTTGAGACAGGGTCAAGGTGAGGCTACTAGTGTATGGAGGCTAGCCCCAGGTGAGGTACCAATAGAGCTCTATCCAGGGCCGATGATGGGTGGTGAGATGCTAGTTGGATGTCGTACAGGGGCAGTGGAGGAGGAGGAGACATGTGAGATAGATATGGAGGATATCCAGCAGGGTGATGTCTGATAGCCATATATACCTCCTATTTTGTATAGTTGTGTATTTTTGATATATACCGGCCTACGTGCCAAAGAGAGTGAGGATGTACATGAGATTTTTTGAGATTTTTGATGATATACCATCCTGCGTGCCGAAGATGGTGAGGTTGTATCTGATATTTTTTGAGATTTTTGATGATTATTATGGGGATATATGTTCATATGTATTTTTATACAGACATTCTAATTTATAGTATGAATGGTGTACATGTTTTAACTTCCATTGTTATATATATATATATATATGTGTGTGTGTGTGTGTGTGTGTGGAATCAGGTGGATTAGGCATGCTAGAGTCAAGGTTGTGTAGGCATGGTGGAGTTAGGTTGGTTCAGGCATGATGGAGTTAGGTCATAGGCATGGATTGAGTTAGGTCATAGGCATGGATGGAGTCAGGTTGTGTAGGCATGGATTGAGTTTGAGGTCAGCTTAGGCATGATTGAGTTTAGGTTGTAGGTATTATTGGATGGAGTTAGGTTGGTTTAGGCATGGTTGAGTTTCCAATTCATTAATTTGTGTAATTAATGATGATGTGGATCATGTTAAGATGTTTTGTAGGAAAATGTATGATAATGGTAAAGAAATGGTAGACAAGATGAAATGAATGTATGAGTGATGATGGTAAATATGTTAAGAAATTGTTGTTTGTGTGGTTTAATTTCCAATGATTGATATAAAAGGAAACTAACTAGAGTAGAATGTGAATAGGAAAGGGGTAGAGGGAATTGGTTAGGGTAGAGAGTGGCCGAGCTAACCTCCAAGGGCCCCATGCCCTCGGAGTGCTGCCTACATAGTCCCGATGAAAAGGGACCTCAGGCCAATGTAGTTCTCCCATAAGCTAGGGAAGATTAGGGTGAAATAGTGGAATGGGTTGATAGGTGTTAGGCATGGGTGATGTAGGTCATAGGCATGATTGAGTTTTTTAAAGGCATGGTTGAGTGATTTTTAAACACAGGTCCTATATAGGATAATCAATAAGTAATGAGGAAGGTGAATGGTAAGAGGTGGTAAAAGAGCTACTTAATTGATAAGAACCCTAATGAGTCTACCATACCCTAGGTGGGATTATGAACGTAAGACCCTACAGGCCTTGCATAATGGACTATTCTAAGGGTGAAGAAAAGTCACATGATCATGAAATGTCACAGTTTGTGGCAAGTCCCTTGAGTAATGAGGAATTTAGGTGAAAGAGGAAAGGAGGTGAGAATGAGAGGTTTAGCATAACTTAGTGTACGATGACGTGTATTTTGGGACAAGAAACTCAAAATCCCAAAATAGGCAAGTCCATGATGAAAATTTCATCTTTTTTTTTTTTGTATAATAGACTGATCGATGTGGGAAGTCTATATGGGATGGGTATATTATCTCCTTGAGGTCTTCGTGAAGCTGATCGATGCGGGAAGCTTCTGAATAGTTATTATATTTTTGTAATGACCGTATGTAGCTGTCCTTTTAGGGAGAAGTATATTGATAGTGGTAGAATATAAAGAAGAGATGTCCCTTTTGAGGGGAGTCATCTTTTGCTGGAAGTTTGACTCAAGGAGTTGTATCCCTTTTTGTTTTTAGACATTTAAGTCATGGACAAGACTATAGAGGATGATTAGGTTCTTGTTTTAGAAGACAAGATCATAGTGCACAAAGATTAACTGTGAAAGAGGTGGTTTCGAGTGATGAATGACCATGGGATTCCATCTTGAAGAAGATGAAAATTATCCATGAGAATCATGCTATGAGTAGAGCCATGGTACTCATATTGAAGACAAGGCTAAAAGGTGATGGGTAATCACATGATTCTTGTTTAGTCGTGGATCCTCAAAATGGGTAATTATGGAAGGTGAACAATGCTCAAGGGATGAGCAATCAATTGATAGAAAGTGATATAGGACTTGATATCAACAATAAAATGGTCAAAGATGCAAGGCATTAAGGGGCTCAGGTTCAGGTTTACCTTCGAGTGAAGACAAATGATAAGCACCTGATCCATAGGCATGGGTGACAATATAGGGTCCAAGCCAATTAGGAGCAAATTTTCCCCGTTTACTTTTCTCCTCTTTGGTTACATGTTGATTTTCCTTCAGGATGAGGTCACCGACTTGAAAGGTTCGTTCGTGAACACATTTTTCATAGGCACGTTTGATACGTTTTTGGTAGATTTGGAGATGGTCAAGAGCGTTGAGATGATGTTCATCTAATAATTCAAGTTGTGCCAAACGATCTTGGTGAAATTCATCATCATTGAGCATGTCTTGTAGTGAGATGTGGAGGGATGGAATCTGGACTTTAAGAGGTAATATAGCCTCAGTACCGTAGACTAGAGAAAAGGGGTGGCAGTAGTCGAAGTGCGAATACTAGTGCGATAATCCCACAAGGTGAAAGGAATGTGCGTATGCCAATCCTTCCCAGTATCATTGACTACCTTCATAAGAATTTTGTTCAAGGTTTTATTGGTTGATTCAGCTTGACCATTGGTTTGCAGGTAATAAGGTGATGAGAAACTGAGTTGGATGCCAAAAGCATCACATAGTTTGCGTAGGGTTTTTTTTTGAATTGTTTTCCATTATCCATGATAATGCGGTGAGGGACACCAAAGTGACAGATGATGTGATGGTTGATGAATTCACATATTTTCTCTACTTTGGTGGAAATGAGGGGAATGGCTTCTACCCATTTAGTGTAATATTCAGTAGCGGTTATGATCCATTGGTGGTGTTGTGAAGAATGGGGGTTGATCTCACTGACAAGATCCAAACCCCATTGAGAAAAAGGCCAAAGGTCTCATGCGACCTATAAGGCATGACTAGGGGTGTGATGGAGATTAGCATGTTGCTGGAATTTTATGTAGCATTTGACATAATCACAACAAGTCACGGTTTAGGGTTGGCCAGTAATAGCCTAGGTGAAGAATGTGTTTTGTGACAGCGAGACCACTAAAGTGGCCTCCACAAATTCCATCGTGGACTTCCTTAATGGTGTAAGGAATTTCAGAACTTGTAAGGCATCACAAGAGAATGTTGTCAAAACTACATTTGTAAAGAAGACCACCCATGATGACATAACGAGAGACACTTTTAAGAAAGGCACGTTGTCCATTACGAGTGAGATCGACGGGTAAAATGGAAAGGGAAAGATAGTCTGTATATTGCTTATACCAAAGGTCACTTGGGTCAAGGAGAAGTGGTTCTGATAGAGTAGACTTCATGAGGAAAATAAGAGGGTGATTGTAGTCTTTGTATGGTGACAAATATTTTAGAGTCAACGGGTGAAGCAGGTATCTGAGAAGCCAAAGCAGGCCATGGTATCTACAAATTTATTGGTAGAATGTGGGGTGGTTTGAAGTGTGTAACGGTCGAAGGTGGTCAAAAGTATGTCCACATGATGCTTATACTTTTGAATTATCTCATTACGACACTGGTATATACCATTGACTTGGTTTATGACCAACTGAGAATCACCAAAGATGTTGATTGACTTAACATCTAAGGCATAAGCAACCTGAAGACCCAATATGAGTGCTTCATATTCAGCAATATTGTTTGTACAATCAAAATCAAGTTTGAAAGACAAAGGCATAGGTTCACCATCAAGTGGAATGAGGATAACACCAGCCCCACCCCCATGCTAACACTTGGAGCCATCGAAGAAGAGTGTCATTTGATAAGTGGGTTCGTCCAGGGAAAGGGTAGCAATAGACTCATCTGGAAAGTCAAAGTTAGAGGGTTGATTCCCAGAAATAGGTGCATCAACCAATTGGTCGGTGATAGCCTGGCCCTTGATGGACTTTTGATGGATGAATTTGAGGTCGAGGTCAGCCAGAAGCATAAGCCAACGTGTGGCACGTTGATTTTGATAAGGTTTGGCATACATATAGTGTAATGGGTCAGTATTAGTAATGACGAAGGTTTTTTGGTTGAGTAGGTAATGGAGGAGTTTGGTGGTGATGAAAACTAAGGCTAGGAAAAGTTTTTCAGTGTGGGTATATCTAGTTTCATAGTCAAGAAGGGTACAACTTATGTAATAAACCACTTGCTCTCAGTGTTGGTCATCGCGATGAGCAAGCATGGCACCTAGAGAATGGTCAGTGGTGGAAATATATAGGTAGAAGGGCTGGTCATCCTTAGGAGGAATGAGCACTGGTGGTTGAAGTAGGTATTGTTTCAAGGATTTGAAGGCTTTATGGCATTCATCATCCCATTTGAATGAAACGTCTTTCTTGAGAAGATGATGGAATGGTTGAAAACAGTCAGAAAGTGACGAGATAAAATGGTGAATTGATTGCAACTTTCCTTGTAGGCTGTGAAGTTGATAGAGATTAGTGGGTGGCAGCATTTCAAGAATAGCCTTGACTTTAGCAGGATCAACTTCTATGCCACGCAAAGAAATGATGAAACCTAGGATTTTTCTGGAAAGTACCACAAAGACACACTTTTTTGGTTGAAGATGAACACAATATTTGATGAGGTGGTCAAAGATGACTTTAAGAATGGGTAGGTGTTCGGTTCGATGCTTGGATTTGGCAAGAAGATCATCTACATAATCCTCCAATATGTGATGCATGATGTCATGGAAGATGTAAGTCATGGCTCACTGATATGTAGCACCAACATTTTTGAGGCCAAAAGGCATGACTCGATAGTAGAAAGTCCCCCAAGGGGTGATGAAGGTAGTCTTGTGTTGATCCTCTGGGGCTAGTAATATTTGATTGTAGCCTGAGAAACCATCCATGAGTGATAACATTTCATGGCCAGCAGTGAGATCAACTAGTTGGTCAATGCCTGGTAGTGGGAAATCATCTTTGGGATAGGTGAGGTTGAGGTCATGGAAATCCATGTAAATGTGGAGTCCCCCTGTCACCTTCATGATAGGAATGATGTTAGAAATCCATTGGGGATAATCAATGGGTAGAATGAAGGAAACCAAGAGAAGGCACTGAAGCTCTTCTTTGACCAGAAGAGCAATGCGAGGATGCATTTTCTGTAGCTTTTGTTTGATGGGTTTGGCATCAGGAATGGTTACGATATTGTGAACCATGATTTTTGGGTCAATACCGGGCATATCGGCATAGGACCAGGAAAATGTGTTGCTATGGTCCCAGAGGAAAGAGGTGAAGGCTTCCTGTTCAGTAGCATCTAAGGATTGGCTGATCTTTAGAATGTGTGGGTCATCCTGAGTATTAATGTTGATTTCGATGGTCGATTCATTCAACATGGTTTGTGTCTCAGAGGGTAATGACCAATGAATATAAGATTCTTCTGCACCAAGGTAGGTGAGGATGGACTCATCATCCTGACATTGAATGACATTAATTGAAGGTGTATCATCATTGATCATGTCAGGATACATGAATGGGAGAGAAGAGGGAGCCTTGCCATCATGTTGATAGGTCAGCGGTCCTAGGGAAATGGTGTTTACAAAAAAAAAATTAGGAGGTATAGATTCAGGATCTATGGACTCCATGGGTGAAGATGGTAATGTGGGTGAATGAGAGGGGGGAGATTTCTTGTCCTGTATAAGGTCGATGCAAACCTTCTTGGTGGGTGGAGCGTTAAAACCAATGCCACTACGGTCATTGTGTTTACAAGAGGTACAGGAGATGACAGTGTGGTGGCCTTGTTCATAAAAACCGAAGCCAAATCCTTTCCACATGCACACCGGTGGAGGAAAGTGTGAGTGAAATGATGGTTAGTGAGGGAGTGTAGGTCAGATGAAAATGGCTGGGTTTGGGATGGAGGTTCAGGTTTATAGGTGGCCATATCAAGTCCCCCATACGTTAGGTTGGTGTGAAGGTGGGGAGGGCCATAAGGGAAAATGTCACCGATGTGAATGTCATAACTGGGGTGTTGATGCAGATTCCCATACTCTTGTGGGGTGAGGAAGGTATCAATATTGTATAGGTGGTATTCCCCCAGAGTGAGGCATTGAAAAACACCTTCTAAGGGATCAGTAGTTGGTATGTGGGTAGTGGGTATGGATGGTTTGCTAGATGAAGGGGTGTCAGTGGTAGAGGCTACAACTGCAGTGGGGATAACAAGGTTAGATGCAGCAGAAGTAGTGGCAATTTTGGTGGATGGGCTCATGGGTGAAGGTGAAGTGGTTGTGGTGGTAGATGCCTTGACCGGTATAAGCACATCATTGGGTCAATATAGCATGTTACAGGTCTTGAAAGGTGAGGGGTCAGCAGGGATGGTGTAATTATGTCCCTCGTGTTCAAATTTGAGGCATCGATGTAACGTCGAAGGGTCACAACCCATAGCATAGATCCAAGGTTGGCCAAGCAACAAGTTATACTGGAACTCCCCTTCTAGGACATAGAAAAGTTCTCGGGATGGTGCGGGGACCTACACGGACATGGAGAACAATGGTACCTAGGGTAGAGGTCATGGCATCATTGAAGGAACACAACATAATAGGGTTACCATGCATGTAATTGGTAGGTATTTACATTTGGTCATACGCATGGGAGGAGATGATGTTAATGCTAGCACCACCATCGATCATAATGTGTCATATGCATATATTATCGATGAAGATGGAGATGAAAAGAGTGGGGTCAGGGTCATCAGACTGGAAGGGAGTGATCTCTTCATCAGAAAAGCTGAGGGCGGCCACGTGGCGAGTGGGTGGAGGTGTAGAGGAAGGTAAAGACCTAGTGAGAGAGGCTACGTGGTGAGGGGTAATGATGGAGGCCATAGGTGTGGGTTCATTTGGTAAGACTTCGATAGATTGAAGGACCTCCATGAGGGCTTGATGATGTGACTCTGAGGTTTGGACGAGGTCATATAAAGACATTTTGAGGGGGGATTGGTGTAGTTGTTTTAGCATTGTGTGATGTGTGACCCCGTCGGAAATGGGATATGCAGGACCTCGAATGATGACTTTGGGTGTGGGTGTAGATGGTATATTGGGTACATGGTTGGTTGATGGGCCACTTGCTTTCTCTTTTCCTTTTTCTTTCTGAGCACAGGTGGCAATGTTGATCATGTTAATCTAAGGAGAGGTGGATAAATGGGTGTGTCATGAAAGGTATAACGACATGAGGGAAAAAAGCATAGTGGGGGAGAAAATCCTTATGAAGTGAGTTGGGCACAATGAAATTTTGGTGGTGGTTTGGCCAATTCTCTTATACGAACCATGTTAATTTCAAACCTCAGGGATGGATCCAAGAGTTGTGGGGGTGGAGATCTTGCTGAGTAGGTGATGGGAGAGGATCTGTGGAAATTGGTGAAGGTGAAATGGGGTCCTCATCAAGAAGATCATCATCATCAAAGTTTTCTTCAGGAGGACACAATTAGACAAGAGTGGTTTTTAAAGCCTTACAGTTCTCTACATCGTGTCCTGGCACACAATGGTAGGCACAAATTTTGGTTTCATCAAACCCTTTTGGTTTGGGTTTGAGTGGGTCATAAGGTCTAAGGGGCGGTAATGTGATGACAAAAGTTTTGAGGAGATTGGTTAAGATTTTGGCATAGGATCCCGCTAGTGGATCACAATGGGAGGTGAATGTGGGTTTGGGTGTAGGTATGGCTGATTGTGGAGGAAGAGGTTTTACAATAGGGGGAGTAGGTTGGGCTACTAGTTTGGTGTGTGGTGTGGTCTTAGGTGTTGGTCATATCTGCTTGGGTAGGGGCATGGTAGATGAACTGGAAATGGAAGGTTTGGTTGGTTTAACTACCTTATTGGAGGGTAGCATATTTTTAGCTTTAGGTTACATATTTTTGGGAAAAGGAGATACAGGCGTATGAGATGTGGAGGGAAAAGAAAATGGTGGAAGAGGGCAGGTTACCCATGGGGGTAACTGAGGTGCTATGGAGGTAGGTGGTGCAGGTTGGGCAAGAGGCGTGAGTGAGAGAGAAGAAAGTGTCATGGGTAGTGAAGAAGTTGTTGGCGGTATTGGAGGTATGGGTGGTAAGAAGGTTACAGGTGAGGGTGGAGGTTGTGTGGGTCACTTGGGTATATTAGAGGTCTGATGGGGAAATGGGTTGTTGTGTTCTTGGTTTACCGTGGATGGGGGTTGCTTGGCCATAGGTCGAGGGGTGAGGTCCTAGGATGGATGGAAGGGGTGAAGGTGATAAGGGCATGGTAGGTGAGGTTGGGGTATGAGATTTAGGGGATTGGATCCTCATTTTAGGGGCTAGTTTAAGTTTGGTATTAGTTTTGGAAGATGTAGCTAAATCTAATTTGATGGGTGGGTGAGTAAGGCTAGCTGTTGGTATGATCCCTAAGGTAGGTGTAGGTTTAGGTGAGGGTGATGATATAGGCAAGGGTAGGTAGGTGGTGTATATTGGGCTATGGGAAGAGGTGTGAGTTGGGCCAGGGGTGGTGTCATGGAAGGCATTGCAATAGTCATGATTGTGTTTGGTTTGGTTTCCCGAAACACTTTTGGATAGATAGTGGAGGTGTCAACAGGGGACAACTGCATTTGTGTTGAAATAGGAAGTAGAAGGCATCCCCAAAGTAAGGCTCTATCGACATAGTCCAGGAAATCAGCCAAGCATGAGAATGGTACTAACATAGGTGGGGTTGATGTGGATCGAGTGGCAATCCCCATAAAATGTGTTTGAGATACAGGGAAATGGTTAGCCTCAGACTCTATGGGTAAGAGAGCCGAAAGTAGATCAACAGGATCCTAAAGGTCTGATGGTGAATGGTCATCTATAGGAAGTGGTACTTCTATAGTATCCTCCATGGGTAGAGGAGAGGATGGGTCAGCTGAATTGGACTCTCCTTGTGTTGGTATAGGTGGTGGACCTACATCTTCTATGAGTAGGAGAGGTGTCACTAACAATTGCTCAGAATTTTGAGGGGTCAAAGGCATCGTGCTAATTATAGGCTCTTCCACAGGTGAAGGGGAACACAAAGGGGGTTCCTCTATGGGTAGAGGAGTAGATGAAATAGATTCTGGTGTAGGTAGGGGAGCGTGGGCTAAGATTTCATCTATGGAAGGAACATGAGGCAACTGGGAAGCAACTGGTGTGTCATTGAAAATAGCGTGGACCTCGCGGACATTGCCATCATTGTTTGAGGTATCACCAACTTGGTTGGAAGATGGGGCATGATTAGGGAATGGTTTCTTGAAGATATGCAGGTTTTGGTTAGCGGGTGCATTTGGGCTATCCAAGACTAGATCTCCATTGTCCAACATTTCTTGGACAATATTCTTGAAGGTGATGTAGTTATTGTCGCTATGACCTTTGACACGATGATAGTTACAAAAGTCATGTTCCTTATACCATGAGGGCATGGGTCACTCAGGGTCAAAACTAGTATGTGGTTTTATAGGTGGGAGGGTAATGGCACCAACCTTCACAAGATTTTCCAATACAGAAGAATAAGATTCTCCTATGGAAGTGTATTTTCATTTTTCCCATCTGAACTGGAAAGCTTGGATAGGAGAGAGATTAGAGGGGGTTTTGGTTGGGTTTGATTGATGAGGGGGACCAGATTTGAGAACTATGGAATTGGTAGACCCTTTGGGTTTTGAATAGTTGTTTTGGGGTTTCACAGATGAAGAAGCATCATTTGATTTGAATGCGATGTTCTTGTTATGAAGTTGAATCTAGTTTTCTTCGATAGCACAAATTTCCAATTTCCATGCCATAGTGAATGCCTCGTCAAAAGTAATACAGGGTTGGTGAGATGTGTCTAGCACAAGCCCGAGTAAACAACTCTATGAGTTCAGTTTGAGGTAGTTGAAATGTGAGTTGATTGATTAGGCTGCGCCAA
Source organism: Taxus chinensis (assembly GCA_019776745.2). Lineage (NCBI taxonomy): Eukaryota > Viridiplantae > Streptophyta > Pinopsida > Cupressales > Taxaceae > Taxus > Taxus chinensis. Next base: position 42,890,770 of record CM034157.1, on the reverse strand, counting down.
TGAGTGACAAAGTCAGTGATAGACTCATCGTCATACTGACGAGTGGAATAAAGATCAGTCATGGTAACCTTCTTGACAATATTAATCGAGAAGTGGTCTAAGAAGGCTTGGGCTACTTGATTAAATGAGTAGATGGAATGTCTTGGTAGCCCACTGTACCAGTCTAATGCAGGTCCAGTCAGGGACATTGGGAAAGTCCTCAAAAGTAAAGTCATCATGGGCAATCAGGTAACACCCATATTTAAAGGACTACAAATGTTGTTGTGGATCCTCTTTGCTATTAAAGTGGTTGAAATTTAGCATTTCCCAATGTACATGGTATGGTCGAATAGGAATGGATGGGTGAATAGGCTCATTACAAATTTCATCATAGGTGAGGGAATTGCATGAGCTAGAAACCAATGCTTCCAGTGTCTGCATCTTTTCCATCATCAACTTGATGAGGTCAGTGGTAGGTTGTGATGGGGAGACACCTCCTGTGGCATAAGGGGGTGGATATTGAACCTGATAGGGAGGTTGAGAATAGGGAACTGACATAGGAGGCACATATCCAGAATGGGTGACAGACGAGATAGGGGGTTGTTGATAGTAGGTGTATGTAGGTGGGATGGTCATCATGACTCTGGTAGTGATTAGGGGCAGTGTTTGTGGGATGGAGAGGATGAGATTCTGAAATGGAGTAGGGGTCACTAACACCACGAGTGGTTGTGTTGCAATGGGTATTTGTGAGACAATGGGTGCAGACTGTGTATGGTCTGGGTGGTTGATGAGGGGACAACAGATACGATAGGCGCGAGTGAAACTACAGATGCAGTGGTCATGGTGGGTATGGGGCCTAGCTGCGAAACTACTGGGGGTGAAGTAGGTGAGGGTAACGCCACATTATTAGGGGCTGATGCAGCAGTAGGAATAAGGGTAGGAGAGATGGACACAGGCATGTCATATATCAACTGACCTGAGGAGTCTCAGGTGGAAGAATGGGAAAGGTAGAACTGTAAGGCCATGGGATTCTGATCAAGGAGTCATGCAAACTCTTCATCACCTGCAGCAATGGTGGTAGGTAAGGTTGGATCCATGGGTGATAGGATGGAAGGTGGTGAGGGACTAGGTGGGAGTGGTTGATGACTAGCATGGAATATGAGGGCGTTAGTCTGGCTGTGAGTCAGCACCATGTGAACAAGTGCTGACCTGGTAAGACTGTATTCTGTAGATGACACAAAAAATAGTAGAAACAGAGAATAATGGGGTCTGAGAGGTGAATCTGGTCAATGTCTAGATTTTGAAAATAAACATAGGAAACTGACGATGGTCAGGTTGACCAGTGATGGTTGAGGGAAAACCGATGATGGTCAGGCTGACCAGTGACAGTTGGGGGGAACACCGATGATGGTTTCTGAAACCGATACTGGTCACTATGGAAGAAACCAGTCTCAAAGAATGAAACAAGAATGTTGGAGGTGTACCTATGAAAACTATGTATGACAGTAAGTATCGACAGGGGAGAAATATGATGATGCCCTGAGGGCCAAAAATAGAACAGAAATAGTGATGAAAGCTATTCTAGGTAAAGTAACTAGAAATCCAGAAGCTGACACCGGTTATTGTTTAACCGATGACGGTCAGATGTGAACTGGTGACGGTCACTGGACCGATGTCGGTGACTGTGAAATTAGAAAGGAATGAAGAAAATTGGTTTTGTGAATTAAATTAAGTGAAGAATCAAACTCAGAAACCTGAGAATGAAGAGATGGGGCCCTGGCACACTCAGAAAAAGTCAGAATACTCCAACTACGATGGTGGAGTGTGCAAGGAAGAAGAAAAATGGAGATTCGTAGTCTCACACCTCAAAATACAAGCCAAGAAGAATGCTAAGAAAAAGCATGATCCTAACAGTGATTTTCTTATGTTTGTTTAGCTTATGCTATTTAGGACTGACTGTGTGTATTTAGAATAGAATTTTTTGTTAGGAAGGTGTCCTACAAAGAAGGATATCTAAAAGGAGAGGTTTCAGGTATGTTATGGTGGGGGCGGGCCATCCTCTGAGATGATGACTTGATAGAGGCAACAAGCTAGGGAGTACCTACCAACCGGATCATGTGATCACTGACAGATGTTCCCAGGTAAGATGTTGTTTAAGAAAGATGTGTATATTTTGATTTTGTGCAAGTTTGGTAAGACACAGAGAGAGAGAAAAATGTGCTTTCTATGATTCTTTGTGTCAACCATCAGCTGGGCATGACTTCCAGCATATAGGTTGCCCTCAGTTTTAATGTGAGCTAATAATGCAACAAATCAGAATGCAATGCAAGTGTTTTAAACCCAAATCAAAATGTAATATTCAATGTAGCAAGAGATGAACAGGAAGAGGGATGCTCTTTCACTAATGCAATGCTAAAGAAAGGAAGACATGTTCTTTTTAAAGCACCAAAAATATGATTGTTTTTAGACAATAGAAAGAAGGAGAATGATTTCCAAAAGAGAAAATTAATTTGGAAGCTTTTAGAAGGGAAACAAACACACAACTTTCACCTAGGAATGAATAAATGCAAAAGAACCCCTGATGGGTCCCACCGGGCATGCCAAAAAATTTAACCATTTTCTTTACATTTTTGAAGTGATGAAAATAGATAAGGGTAAAGGCCAAGGAGGAATACCTGTTAAATGTTGGTCGGTTGATGGTTGTTGCGCATGTTCTAACTTTGTGATCCATAGCTGAATGTGAGAGCTTCCTTTTGGCTAGGAGGAACTACCTGTAATAGAAAACAAGACCACAAAAGATAGTTAAATGATATATGACAGTGGACTACCTAGCGTATGCTAGTTCCAGGAAGTGTGATACTTCCTAGATGGCTGTCAATCCACTATTTAAAACAAGTTAATGTGAGAAATAAAAAAATTCCTACTGTAGTTGATATGATTTAGGTATTTCATTCAAGTACAATAAGAAAATCCAATCACAACAGGCTAGGCTATAGTTGGATCTGAGAGGTGAGGTGTCTGTCAAGGTACTGGGATTGATCAAGGTCTGATTCTGGGTTATTTAGGTCAACTAGTAGGGTGATTGTTGTGTCTGTTCTTAGTCAAGGTGTAAAACAAAGAGACCGACATTGGATGAGTGTGACTGATGTTGGTTTAGGTAGAACTGAAGGTGGTTGTGGATAACTGGCATCGGTATGGTCGAGATAAAAGAAACTCAAATAGATTAAATGGAAGGGGTGATCTGAGGTCAAATAAAGTTTGGGAGAGTGAATGGGAAGGTCTGTAGAGGTCTTAGGTATGCTCAGAAGTATACAACAGGTGAGGATAGGTGATTTGGTGATATGGGTGAAGGGATATTTGAGTTCACAAGGAAAGTGGGTGATGAAGCAATAAGCATGCAAAGAATAGATTAATAACAAGAGTAATAAATATTACTAACTGAAATAAACCCTACTGGTTAGGGCCATACTTACTATGTTAAGGATCTAATGGCTGAGTGGTGGAGGTGGTTGATCAGAGAATACATGTATGGTACTATAGTGGTGATTTCCCGGAGTGCTCCCATGAATGCAATGGCTCTATGATTGATCCTGGTAATGGTTTTGGATGTCTAGATGTGTAAAAGGATGCTTTTTTTTCTTGCATGCAGCTCTGATCTCCTTTCTTTCTCTTAGAATGTGCCAACCCAAAAACAAGGTTTTTTGGGTGAATAAATGGTAACCGATGACGATGGTTCCACTGGGTTGACCAGACATCGTTTAGGGTGACCAACGTCAGTTAAGGTAGGATTCCCTAGGTTTACTAAAATTGGCAGATCTCACCTCTTTTATAGGCTCAAGTTCATTCCTTGATCCATGGATTTGGAACGGACGTTACATTTTTATGAGTGGGAAGGTGGTTAGGGATATTTTAGGGATTGATTTTAGGGTTGGACCAAATCTTAGCTCATTAAGGAAAGTAAGATTAGGTCTTAGTTAGTTATGGAAACATGCCAAGAATAGGTCTAGGGTGAGGTGGTTGGATGAGGTGTCTAGGTGAGGTGGTGGGGTAGAAATTAGGGTAATTAGATATTAAATATTGTGAGGATATATATTAATTTAATTAAATTAATGGTGATGTGGGGTGGAAGGGGCCATTAAATGAATAATACGTAGAGGGCATTGTTCCCATTCCAGAAAGTCAAATTTCATGAAAAATAGAGCTCTAGGTCAAAAATTATGACCGTTTGAAGTTCAGAGGTCGGGCATCAACTTTTCCTTTGTATTGCAGTTATTTAACCATTTTGGAGAACGCATGTCCCAGGTGAACTTGGACCATGTGGGCTTATTTCCTTTGAAAAAATTTATTCCTTCTTGTTGTGGGTATTTTGGATTTACAGGTTCCGCATGTACTGATGTCCCAGCCATCCTGGACCAATTTCTCCGCTTCTTCCACATCCCACTTTCCTATGGCAATTTCAAGTTTTCAGGTCCTATGGGTCCCAACTATCCCGTAGACCAACTGGGACAAAAAATTCAACATTTTTCGATTCCTTTTCTGTGCAGTGATTTCAGCAATTTTGAGCTTGACTTTCCCATATGTGTTTCTCCACATTTGTCCTTATCCTTAGCATTTCGGTGACTTCAGCGATGTGGGGAATGGGTGGTCCACATGTACTTGTTCGACTTGAGACAATGTTTTTGAATTTTTCTGCAATACACTTCCTTCTTTGCAAATCAGACCTAAACTCGATATGAAAAGCTTGGTATGATCCACATTAGTAGCATCTTTAGCCTCCAAACCCGCAATTCATTAAAACAAGCCCTTCACTACATTTTTCAAATATTTTACAAATTTTACTAACTCCTTGGATTTTTTCTTAGATAGGGAAGTTAGAAGAAAGCAAATAAGTACCTGAAAATCTAAAATTTGGCCCTTCACCATTTCTACTTTCTCCAACCTGAAAGGAATTTGTGTAAGTTATCCAAAATTACCCTAGGGTGAATTTTGGATAACACAACCAATAGCCAGCGCTAAACCATTTGAAAAATGGGCAATCAAATTTGTAGGGCCAATTTTGCTAGCCATGCGAAGGATTGGTTGACGATATATCATTACTTACACTGATTACTTGACACGATGGGAAAAATGAGCACCTATAAAGGATTTCACTGTAAAGATAGCTAGTAGATTTTTATGGGAGAGCATAATCAGCATGTATGGTCGTCCTTTAAGCTTAACAAGTGATAGAGGTACACATTTCCTCAATGAAATGGTCAAGATTCTATTAGTATAATTTATATTGGCCCATCACAAGACTACACCTTATCACCCTCAAGGGAATGGAACTGCTGAGGCATTTAACAAAATACTAAGTCACATGTAGACCAAAATCTGTGACGTTGGAATACAATATTGGGATGACAAAGTATTAGTTATTCTATGGGAAAATAGGATAACCTATAAGAGGTTGAACAAGGCCACACCATTTCAATTGGTGTTTGGCATGGAAGTTATTTTTCTGGTTGAATTCATGTTACCATCGCTACATATAGCGCGCACAAGAGGATTGGATGATGAACAAGTGTTGGAAGAAAGGATTGATAAGTTGATGCAGTAAGACGAAAGGTGATCACTTGCTAGATGGAGTTAGAAGATAGAAAAAGCAAGATAAAAAGCATTGCATGATAGTCATGTTAAAAACAAGTAGTTCTGAGGTCGGGAAGATGGTGTTGTTATATGATTCCAAGTATTTGAAAGCCATCTTGGGAAGTTGAAATTCCATTGGTTGGGACCTTACATCATCTTGTACATCCTTGATTCAGGTGCTTTCTAGTTACAAGCACTATCCCATGGGATGAGATTACCTGGTCATTTCAATGGGAGTAGGTTGTATCCCTACTATAAATAAGTCTTCTTGGTGTTTATAAATAAGGTAGTATTGCCAGTTAGCTTAGTATTTCCCTTTATGATTTTTTTTCTTGTGTTTCCCTTTCTCATTACTTGTTCCTTTCTTTTTGTTCTATTTTGTGCCTTGTATGCTGGTAACCAAATTATTTTCTAAGGTTGTGTATGCGTGGACGACCATGCATCTGTTTTAGTGTGGGGTGGAGTAGTGCAAAGTAAAGTATAACCAAGTAGAAGGAAGTGCATAAGATTGAGAAATTGCATGGGGAAATGATGGATAATGAATTATAGTGTCAAGAAGGTTGTAATAATGATGTTAGACACTAAAATTAGGTCACACTCCCCTTTGGTCCCTTGACAAATAAGCACCCTTCATCACATTCACCTAGCCATGGCCCCCTTCACCTCACTAATATTAATTTAATTAAATTAATTCATTATCCTCACCATATTTATTATTTAAATATCTTAATTTAAATAATATCCACATACACTTCACCTAGACACCTCACCAAGCCAACTCACCCTAAAACCTATTCTTAGTAAGTTTCCATAACTAACTAAGACTTACCCAAACCCTAAAAATCAATGCCTACATTCCCTCTAACCACATTCCCACATGCTTACAAGAAGCTCCTAGTCTAATCCACAAGTTAATGACATGAGATCCAAGGAAATCAAGAGGATATCCCTAGTTTAGTAAACCTAGGAAATCCCACCTTGACCGATGCCAGCTACCCCTAACTATCGCCAGTTACGCCGAAACCACCATTTGTTACAATTTTAACCCCAAAACAACCTTATTCTCAAGGTTGGCAGAAGTTTGGAAAACATTGGAAAAGTTGGCGAACATTAGCACAGTCTAGAGAGATATCACATCTTCTAAGAGAAAATTCCATCGAAAACACGTATGCAAGGAAGGAGATCAAGCATATTTTCCTGCACACCCATCCCAGCAATGATCTGATCTAACCAAGAAAAAAGGAATGTAAATACAGCCCATACAGAATCTTTCCTTCAATTGGTGATCACTTGAAGCCTTCAAACCTCTCATCGGCACCTCCATCCCTCACTCATAGGCATCCAAGACCAGAATCCAAGTAAGTACATTATACTTCTCTCGTTCATTCCATTTCATCATTATATTATCATATTTTGTTTACCTAGCCACCCATTGACCTCCTCCAACACTCACCCCTCCATATACCCATTAAAACCTCCCAAATCCTACCCAAATCACCAAATATCTCATCCCAACGAACCAAAGTCCTTTGTTCAATCATAAAGGAGACCTATGTCTCATTCTGTGGCATTCCTAGTTTTCAACAGTAATCGGCACCGATTACACCTAACTGTCGTCAGTCACCCTTAACTGACATTAGTCTCTGTATTTACACATATAACCTAGAACAGTGACCTATCCACCTAATTCCCTCTCACCCCCATTCACCTGTGATCTACCTGAGACCTCTGTCAGACCTGCAAAGACCCAGAACCATTTATTTGACCTTCGGATCCTATTCTAACCTAGCCTGTTAGATTAGATCTATTTCTTATTGTGTTTTAAGTGAGATACCTAAATCATTTCAAATTACAATAGGTTTTACCTTATTTACCACATTAAATTGTTTAAAATAGTGGACTGACAGCCATCTAGGAAGTATCACACTTCTCGGATCTAACATATGCTAGGCAGTTAACTGCATATATTGTTTAACTTTTTTTAGTGGTCTTGCTTTGCATTACAGGTAGTTCCCCCTAGCCAAAAGGAAGCTCTCACAATCAGATGTGGATTCAGAAAGTCATACACACAACAACCCATCAACCAACATTTGAACATAGGTATTCCTCCTATGCCCGTTACCCTATCTGTTTCATCAATACTTCAAAGAAATGATCTAGAATCAGTGAAACATTTTGGCACACCCAATGGGACCCATCCGGGATTCTTTGCATTTCATTCATTCCTAGGAAAAGTTGTGTGTTTGTTTCCCTTCTAAAAAGCATACACATTAATCTTCTTCCTTGGTAACCCACCTTTTCTTTCTATTTTCTCTAAAGGAAACCTTTCTTTTGGTGTAATTAAAAAGAACCATTTCTTCATGTTTTCTGCATTGTAGTGAAAGAGCATCCCTCTTCCTCTTCATCTTATTTGTGTCATCCAACTTCACACTTTGATTTGGGCTTAAAAATAAGTGCATTTCATTCTGATTTATCACATTAGCTCACATTAATTGAGGGAAACCTATATGATAGAAGTCATGACCAGCTGATGGTTGACAAAAAAACCGTGAAAAGCACTTTCTTTATCTTTCTCTCTTTGAGTCTTACCAAAACTCACAAAAATTGAAAATACACACATTCTTAAACAACATCTTACCTAGAAGAAGTTACAAGTGATCACACGATCACGACATAGTGGGCACCCAGCTCACTGCTCTGTCGAGTCATACTTCAGAGAGAGGCCCACCCCCACCATAACATACCTAAAACCTCACCCTTTTAGATCTCCTTCTTCGTAGGAAGCCATCCTCACCAAAAACTCTATTTCAAAATTCATGTGTCAGTCCTTAAATAGCATAAGCTAAACAAACATAATAGAAAAGGCACTCCTAGGATCACATTTTTCTTAGTGTTTCTTCTTGGCTTGCATTTTGAGGTGAGAGATCATGTTCTTCATTTTTCTTGTTCATCCTTGCATGCTCCTCATCACAGCTGGTGTATTTCCCGGCTTCACCTGAGTGTGCCTAGGCCATATCATCATCATTCCCAGAATTCTAGGTTTGATTCTACATCAGATTTTAATTCACAACCACTTTTCTTTCATCACTATTTCAATTTCACAGTAACAGGATGTCGTCATTTACCCTCTGACCGTCATCGGTTATACCCAACTGAAGTCGGTTCAGGTCCTTTTGTTAACCTACCCAAAAGGACATTTTATTCATTTTATTCCACTTTTCACAGTCCCTGTCACTGTCATCATTCCCATTGACATTGTAAAACACCATCAGATTTGGCATACCTGTCAAATTTGACCTTCTACCTAGTTTTTCACTCACTGACCATTTTTTATAGTGACCGACAGTGGTTACCCCTGACTAGCGTTGGTTTTTCTTAACTAGCATCGATGAGCCTGTTTCACTTTCCAGCCACCATTAGAACCTAATCCACTTTTTACAGTGAGATTCACCTGTTCCTACTATTTTCTGTGTCATTTACAGAGAAGCAGCCCTACCTGATAAGTACTTGTTCACATGGTGCTGACCCAAAGACAAGAAAGCACACTCATATTTCACACCAGTTGTCAACCACTCCCACCTAGTCCTTCACCACCTTCCATTTTATCACCAGCCATGGATCCCATCCAACCTATCACTATCACTACCAGAGATGAGGAGTTCACATGACTCCTTGACCAAAACCCTGTCGCCTTGCAGTTTTACCTTTCCCACTCATCCACTCGAGATGCCTCGGGTCAGTTGATACAACATGCCCGTATGTATCCCCCCGACTCTTGCTCCCACTCCTGCATCAGCCCCATCTAGCTCTGTGCTACCCACATCTACCTTACCCCTAGTCATTTCACAGCTAGGTCCTATACCCGCTATGACTTCCACGTCTGCCACCTCTGTTACCCCCGCCACATCCACCATACCCTCGAAAACTACCCAAAACACAACCTCATCCACCCCTAATGTCTCACACATACCCATAGCTACATTACCACCTCCCGTGTTGATGACCCCTACACCTTTTCAAAACATGGTCCTTTCAATTCCACAATCATTAGCCCTCATTTCCACTAGGGTTACCACGACCCTTCCACCTCTATATATATACTATCACCATCCTCTCGTTTCCTCCATTATTCACTCAAGGTACGTACCTCCTGTTTCACTACCTTCTTCCCAATCAACCTACATGGAAGCACCATACACTGGAGTGCCACCCCCATTATATGCCCAAAACCAACCCTCTCATGCTACAAGAGGCACCCAATCATCGCAACCTACCAATGACCTAATCAAATTGATGTTGGATAAGATGCAAACATTAGAGGCATCGGTTTTCAGCTCCCGCAACACTCTCACCTACGACAAGATTTACAACGAGCCCATCCACCCATCCATTCCTATCTACCCATACCCCATGCATGGGGAAATGCCTAAATTCAATTGTTTCAATAGAAAATAAGACCCACAGCAGCATTTGAGGTCGTTCAAACATGGGTGTTATCTGATCATTCACGATGATGCTTTGCTCTTGAGAAATTTTCCCATGTCTCTGACTGGACCTGCATTAGATTAGTATAGTGGATTACCTAGAAACTCCTATATAATCATTCAATCAGGTATCCCAAGCCTTCTTGGATCATTTCTCTATCAATATTGTCAACAAGGTTACCATGACTGACCTATACTCCACGCGTCAATATGAGGACGAATCTATCACAGATTTTATCACTCACTAGCGTAGCTTGATCAACCAACTCACCTTCCAACTGCCACAAACATAACTCATTGATCTCTTCACATGGGCTTGTGCTAGACATATCTCATTGACATTACAAGTCCAAACCTTCCAAACATTTGATGAAGCATTCACTATGGCACAAAAGTTAGAGATTCAGGCCATCAAAGAGAAGAAAATCTAGTTACGCAATAAGAATTTGGCATTCAAGTCAAATGATACCTCTTCTTCTTCCAAACCAAAAAATAATTATTCAAAGGCCAAGGGCACCACTAACACAGTGGTACTCAAGGCTGGCCCAGCTCATCCGTCAAATCAAGCTACCCCCTCATCTAATCTCTCACCCATCCAAACTTTTCAATTCAGACGAGAGCAGCAGAAATACACCCCAATTAGGGAACCTTACTCTTCTGTCTTAGAAAATCTTATCAAAGCTGGAGCCATCACTCTTCCACCCATAAAACCACACACTGGTTTTGACCCTGCTCGCCCCATGCCCACATGGTATAAAGAACATGACTTCTATAACTATCATCGAGTAAAAGGTCATAGTTACGGCAATTGCATCACTTTCAAAAATATTTTCCAAGAAATTCTCGAGAAAGGAGAGTTAACCATGGATAATCCTAATCCACCTGCCAACCAAAACTTACACATTTTTAAGAAACCATTTCCCAACCATGCCCCTTTTTCTGATCAAACTGGTGAGACCTCAACTCATGATACCCATACCCACAAGGTCCATGTTATCTTTAATGAAATACCTATCACCTCCCAATTACCTCACATTCCTTCCATAGAGGAAATCCTAGCTTGTAATCCTCCTATCACATCAGAACCAACCTCCCCTATTCCTTCACCCACAGAGGAAGATCTTTCATCTCCTACATCACCTACGGAGGAGTCTTCCCTTAACATCGAGACCATCTCACCTCTGACTTCTCCACTTAGAGAACCTTTACCCACAGTACCTCCTCCACCAATAAAGGAGAACCCATTACCTCCTTCACCCACGAAGGAGCACCCATCATCTTCTCCACCTATAGAGGATCTCCCATCATCTCCTCTACCTACCATAGACCCAGTTGAGATACCTTTGCCTCTTGGTGAGCATTCTCCATTTGCTACCCAAAATACTACAAACCTACTTTCGGCTCTCTTACCCACGGAAGTTGAAGCTAGCCAATTTCCCATCTCTAAGACACATTTTACAGGAATTGTTATTAGGTCCTCATCAAATCCACCTACAGACATGTCGTTCTCACATTTTGTTGATCACTTAGATTATGTGGATAGAGCCTTACTATGGGGATGCCTTCTACTTCCTGTCTCAATGAAGATGCAGAGGTCACTTGTTGATACCTCCACTATCTACCCAAAAATATTTCAACCAATCAAACAATACACAACCACCTCTATCACAACTCCTTCCACAACACCTGTCATAACTCAACATGTATCCTTACCCATAACCCAAACTACATCTAAACCCAAACCCACACCTATGAAATCATCCTCGACTAAACCTATTACCACATTAGGGGTCACCCTGACTACCATCCTTACTTATCCACCTATCAAACTGGATTTAGCTACATCCTCCAAAGACAACACTACACCTATGCTGACACCTAAAAAAAAGCACCAACCCATAGAAATCATACCCCGGCTGCACCAATCACACCTGCACCTATCCTGTCCATCTTAGGATCTCAACTTCCCCACAACGTAAAGAAACCTCCACCCAACAATAAACCAAAAACACAACCCATTCCTTCCTCACAAACCTCTAACCTACCCAAACACCCAACATAAGTTACACCCACACCTGTAGCATCTTTACCACCCATACCTCCAATACCCTTAGTTATTACTTCACTACCCACTACACTTCAGTCACTTTCTCTCACACCCCAAGCACGAACCACATCATCTACCTTCAGATCACCCCCATTATCCCCATGGATAACTTGCCCTCTTGCCCCATCTACTTTTCCTTCTATACCTCATACACTCATATCACCTTTAACCAAGAGGGTGCAACCCAAAAACAAAACTCCACTACCCCACAATAAGGTAGTCAAAACAATGACACACCCTCCTACTCGTTCACCTACTATACCCCTACCTAAACCAACATGACGACCCCAAAACCACCCAACACCCAAACCCATAGCTCGACCCACTCCTCCTCTTCCAAAATCTATTCCTCAACAATCAACCACACCTACACCCAAACCCATGCTCACTTCTCATTTCGATCCACTAGCAAGGTCTTATGTCAAAATTTTAACCAACCTCCTCGAGACTTCTATCATCACATTACCACCACTCAGGCCTTATGACCCCCTCAAACCAAAGCCAAAAGGGTTTGATGATACTAAAATTTGCACCTACCATCATGTGCCAGGGCACGATGTGGAAAACTACAAGGCCTTGAAAACTGTCCTTATCCAATTGTGTCCTCCGAAAGCCAACTTTGATGATGATGACCTTCTCGATGAGGATCCTACTTCACCAACACCCATTCCCACACTGCCCACTCAACAACCACAACCTCCACCCTCACAGATCCTAGAGCCACCCCAAAGATTTGAAATTAACATGGTTCACATTAGAGAACTTTCCACACCACCACCCAAATGTCATTGCACCCAACTGACCTCATAGGGTTTTTCTTCTTAGGTAGGTTTTTACCTATTGTGTTGTTATACCACTCACCCTACACCTTCTCTGTTTTCCAACTCAATTCATATCAACATGATACACGTCACTACATGTGCTCATCTAGATAAGGGTAAAGAAAAGGTAATTGACCCACCAACTAATCCTATACCCAACATACCATCTGTACCCATACCTAAAATCACTATCCGCGGCCCCACGTACCCCATTTCTAATGGCGTCACACCTCGCACCATGCTTAAAAAACTACACCAATATCCCCTCAAAATGTCCCTATATGACCTCATCCAAACCTTGGAATCCCATCGTTGAGCTCTCATGGAGGTTCTTCAATCTATTGAGGTTTTACCCAATGATCCTACACCTGTAGCCTCTCTCACCAAATTACCACCTTCATCTTCACCCCACCCTATTCACCAAGTGGCATCCCTTAGCTTCTCAAAGGAAGAGGTCACACCACACTAAAATGATGACCCAGACCCAGCCCTCTTCATCTCTGTCCACATCGATGACATACGGGTATGCCATGTGATGATTGATGGGGGCACTAGCATTAACATCATTTCATCCCATGCATTCACTCAAATGCACATACCTGACAATTGCATGCATAAACATTCAGTCATGTTGCGTTCATTCAATGATGTTATCACCTCTAAACTAGGCATCGTCATCCTCCACATTCACGTGGCCCCCCACACTATTCCAAAATTAGTTTACGTCTTAGATGGGGAATTCCAATATAACCTGTTGCTTGGCAGACCCTGGATTCGTGTCATAGGTTGCGTTCCTTCCACTTTGCATCATTGTGTAAAGTTTGAACATGAAGGACACACCTATACCATTCTAGCTAAGCCATCACCTTTTAAAACATGCAACATGCTTTACCGACCCAATGATGTGCTCATACCATTAAGCTGACTACCTCCACAACCGTTACTTCTTCACCTACACTTCCACTTACCAGTATAGCCACTGCTTCTACCACACATACCTCCTCCATTCCTATTGTTGCCATAACCTCCATGGCTGACCCATCAGCTTCCTAATCCATTAACTCCACCTCCGCATTGACCTCTGACACATCATCCATTCCAGCTACCTACATACCAACCAATGATCCCTTGGAAGGTGTTTTTCAATGCCTCACTCTAGGGGATGACCGCCTATATAGTGTCAACACATTCCTTAGTCCACAAGAGTATGGAAGTCTTCACCAACACCCTCATTATGATCACCGCATAGGACAACACCTCCTTTATGGTCCTCCTCACTTTCGTACTAGTCTCAACTAAGGGGGACTTGATACTACCATTTACACACCCGAACCACCGTCACAAACTCGCCCCTTTTCCACTGACTTCCAATCACTTACCAATCGTTGTTTCACCCACACCTTCCTACACCGATGTGCATGGAAGGGTTTTGGTTTTGGATTTTACGAGAAAGGCCGCCATACCGTTATTCTATGTACCACCCGCAAACATAATAACCATAGTGGTATCATCTTTCTTGAACAACCTACCAAACAGGCCTGTATTGAACTCATTAAGGACACTAACCCTTCTCCACCTTCCTCACCTACTCCATCTTCATCACCACCCTCACTGACAGAGTCGATGGATCTAGAATCTATCCCTCCTAACTTATTTTTTCATAAACACCATTTCCTTGGGGCCTCTGACTTATCAACGTGAGGGTGAGGCCCCTTCCACTCTTCCCTTCCTGTATCCTGAAATGATTGATGGTGATACACCTTCAATTAACATCATTCAATCTCAAGATGATGAATCCATACTCACCTAACTTGATGCAGAAGACTCATATATTCATCGGTCATTACCTTTTGAGACACAAATCATGTTGAATGAATTGACTTTCAAGATCAACATTTATACTCAGGACGACCCGCACATCTTAAATATCAGTCAATCTTTAGATGTTGTTGAACAGGAAGCCATCACTTATTTTCTCAGAGATCATAACCACGCTTTCACTTGGTCTTACGTAGACATGCCTGGTATTGACCCCACCATAGTGGTCCATAATATCGTAACCGTTCCTAATGCCAAACCCATTAAACAAAAGATGAGGAAAATGTACCCTCGCATTGCCCTTCTCATCAAAGAGGAACTTTAGTGCCTTATTTCTATTTCCTTCATCTTACCCATTGATTATCCTCGTTGGATTTCTAACATTTTCCCTGTCACTAACATGACAGGGGGACTCCGTATTTGTATAGAATTCCGTGACATCAACATAGGATGTCCAAAATATGACTTTCCCTTACCTGGTATTGACCAACTAGTTGACCTTACTACTAGCCATGAGATGCTATCACTCATGGATGGATTCTCGAGTTATACCCAAATCTTGCTTTCCCCAGAGGATCAACACAAAACCTTGTTCATCACCCCTTGGGGGACCTTTTGCTATCGAGTCATGCCTTTTGGCCTTAAAAACATTGGTGCCACATATCAATGGGCTATGACTTACATCTTCCATGACATCATGAAAATCATATTAGAAGATTACGTGGATGATCTCTTGGCCAAATCTAAATGTCACTCTGAGCACCTAACCATCCTCAAAACCATCTTTGACCATCTCATTAAATATTACATCCACCTCTAGCCAAAGAAGTGCGTCTTCGCGGTCCTCTTAGGAAAGCCCCTAGGATTTATCATTTCCTTCCATGGTATAGAGGTTGACCCTACTAAATTCAAGGCCATTCTTGAAATGCCTCCGCCTACTAACCTTCAAAAAATTTGTAGCCTGCAAGGTAAGTTGCAGTCTATTTGTCATTTCATTTCACAATTGTCTAATCGATTTCAACCATTTCATCATCTGCTCAAGAAGGATGTCTCCTTTAAATGGGATGATGACTATCCACAAAGCCTTTGAGGCCTTAAAACAATACCTTCTCCAACCACCCGTACTCATTCCACCTAAAGACAATCAACCCTTTTACCTATACATTTCTACCTGATCACTCCTTGGGTGCCATGCTTTCTCATCGTGATGAACAACACAGGGAACAAGTGGTTTATTACATAATCTGTACCCTTTTAGACTATGAAACCTGATATACCCATCCCCAAAAAAAAAATCTTCTTAGCCTTAGTTTTTGTTGCCACTAAACTTTTCCATTATTTACTCAACCACAAAACCTTTGTTGTGACCAATACCAACCCCTTACACTTCATGTATGCCAAACCTTACCAAAATTAGCGTGTTGCATGAAGGTTTATGCTTTTAACTGATCTTGACCTCAAATTTATTCATCAAAATTCCATAAAGGGCCAAGATATCGCTGACCAATTGGCTAACACACCTATCTCTGGGGATCAACCCTCTAATTTTTATTTTCCAGATGAGTCGATTGCTACCCTTTCCCTTGATGAACCCCTTTACCAAATGACACTCTTCTTTGATGGTTCTAAGTGTCAGCGCTGGGGTGGTGCTAGGTATTATCCTCATTCCTCTTGAGGTGAACCCATGCCTTTGTCTTTCAAACTAGATTTTGAATGTACCAACAATATTGCCAAATACAAAGCACTCATATTAGGTCTCCATGCCACCTATGCCTTAGATGTTAAATCCATCAATATCTTTGGTGATTCTCAATTGGTTGTAAACCAAGTCAATGGTATATACCAATGTCATAATGAGATACTTAAAAAGTACAAACATCATGTAGACATACATTTGACCACCTTTGATCATTATGAACCTTCAAACCATCCCACATTCCACCAATAAGTTCGCAGATACCATGGCCTACCTTAGCTTCCCAAATACCTGCTTCACCCGCTGATTCTAAAATCTTTTTCATATACAATGACTCCAGTCACCTTCTTATTTACCTCATGATGTTTACCTTGTCAGAACTGCTACCCCACCTGACCCACATGACCTTTGGTATAAAAATTCTCATGACTACCTTTCTCTCTCCATCTTACCTCTTGATCTCACCCAATGGACAACACGCCTTCCTTAAAAAGGTCTCTTATTACATCATTCTGGGGGGCCTCCTCTATAAGAATGGCTTTGATGGTATTCTCTTACGATGCCTCACAAGTTCTGAAATTCCTTATACCATTAAAGAAGTTCACGATGGAATATGTGGAGGTCACTTCAGTGGCCTTGTTGTTGCTAAGCGTATTCTTTTCCTGGGCTAGGGGGCCTCCTCTATAAGCATGGCTTTGACGATATTCCTTAGGCTATTCTGAAATTGGCCAACCCTCAACATGTGATATGTGTGACTTCAGTGTCAAACATTGTTGTGTGAAATTCCAACAACATGTCCAATCTTCATCATACACCTAGCCATGCCTTATAGGTCACCCGAGACCTTTGGCCCTTCTCTCAATGGGGTTTGGATCTTGTCGAAGAAATCAACCCCATTCTTCCTAACGCCATTAATGGATCATCACTGCTACCGAATACTATAAAAAATGGGTATAATCCATACCACTCATCTCAAAAAAAGCTGAGAAAATATGTGAGTTCATTAACCACCACATCATTTGTCACTTTGGTGTTCCTCATTGCCTCATCACTGACAATGGAAAACAATTTAAAAACAAACATTACCAAAACTTTGTGACACCTTCGGCATTCAACTTAGTTTCTCATCACCTTATTACCCACAAACTAATGGTCAACCAAGCCAAATCCACTAACAAAACTTTGAACAAAATTCTTATGAAAGTGGTTGATACTAGGAAGGATTGGCATACACATATTCCTTTTGCCTATTTATTCACAGTATCCACTGCCACTGCCACACCTTTTTCTCTGGTCTATGGTACAGAGGCTATCCTACCTCTCAAAGTCTAGATCCCCTCACTCCGTATCTCTCTCCATGACATGCTCAATGATGATGACTTTCATCAAGACCATTTAGCACAGCTAGATTTATTAGATAAACATTGTCTCTCTAGATCACCTTCAAGTTTACTAAAAACGTATCAAACGTGCCTACAAAAAATGTGTCCATGAATGAACCTTCCAAGTCAACGACCTTGTCCTGAAGGAAAATCAACACGTAACCAAAGTAGAAAAAAGTAAACGGGAAAATTTACTCCTAATTGGCTTGGACCATACATCGTGACTCATACCTATGGATCATGTGCTTAACGTTTATCATCACTCGATGGTAAATCTGAACCTGAGCCCCTTAATGCCTTACATCTTCGACCATTCTATTGTTGACATGTAGTCCTCCCTCACTTTTTGTCTCTTTCCATGCTTGTCCCTTGAGTACTATTCACTTCATACACCTCACTAACGATTAAACAAGAATCATGTGAGTACCCTTTCAGTTATCTTCATATGCCATGATTCTACACATGGATATTCTCATGGATACTTTTACCTTTAGATGATATCCCATGGTCATTTCACCTTGCCCTTATGAACAATCCTCTGAGTCTAGTACCTCTCATTCCATAGATCCTTTCTATATAGTCTTGTTGATGACTTCAAAGACCAAAAATCAAATGGGATTCAACTCCTTGAGTCAAAATTCTAAAAAAATTATGACTCCCTCAAAAAGGACATTATGAAGTTCTCTTAATAATTGTTGTTATAAATAGACTTCTCCCTTGAAGGAAAACTATACAAAGATCATAATAACATAGTCCATATCATTCAAAAAACTATGAGAGCAACTAAAGCTTCCCGCATCAATCAGCTTCACAAAGACCTCAAGGAGTTAAATTTTCTTCATCCCATATAGACTTCCCACATCAATCACATACCTCCTCATATTCTTCCCTAGCTTATGGGAGAACTACATCGGCTTGAGGTCCCTTTTTTCATTGGGACTATGTAGGAAGCACTCCGAGAGAAAGGGGGCCTTGGAGGTTAGCTTGGCCATCCTCTACCCTAAACAATTCATCTTCCATGTGCTTCACATTACATTACACCTAAAGGACTTATTTTCCCTTTTATACCCAAAATTGGAAATTAAACCACATACATAACAATTGTTTCATATTTTAAACATTATCACATGCATACATTTATTACACCTATCATTTCTCTATCCTCACTATGCATAGATTATACCACAACTAACATATGACCCATATTATCATTCATTGCATAAAATAATGAATCACCACTTCACCTACTTTCGAATCAACCATGCCTACACAAACCTAACTCAACCATGCCTAAACCGACCTGACTTGATCCATGCCTAAATCGACTTGACTCGATATGCCTACACCAACTTTACTCAATCCATGCCTACGCCAACCTAACTCGATCCACTCCTAAACCAACCTGACTTGATCCATGCCTAAACCAACCTGACTCGATCCATGCCTA
Source organism: Taxus chinensis (assembly GCA_019776745.2). Taxonomy (NCBI): domain Eukaryota; kingdom Viridiplantae; phylum Streptophyta; class Pinopsida; order Cupressales; family Taxaceae; genus Taxus; species Taxus chinensis. The sequence goes on along the minus strand of CM034157.1, from coordinate 42,871,408 downwards.
AACCAACCTGAATTGTCCATCATGCCTAACCAACTCACCACTTTATTCTTATCCATTGACTCCATATGCCTAACTCAAACAAACCATCAATGCATACATCACCATGTATCTCATCACCACATCAACAAATCAAAAAATACCATATATCTCACCAACAAATCAACAAATCAAAAAAATATCATGTATCTCATCATATAAATAAATCAATGTGTATCTCAAATATACATGGCTATCTCATCATGTCCATCATCTCAAAATCATTGGCACGTAGGCCGATATACAATACAAAATGTCATCGACATGCAGGTCGGTCTCATATAAAGCACAAAATAATGAATCAATACAAAATCTCTTCGGCGCACAAGCTGGTATATGCTTGAAATATACAAAAATATCTCATGCATCCTCATTGTCATTGGTACGTAGGCTGGTATGTGATCAAAACTATAAATATCTCTCGGCATGCAATCCGGTATATAATCACAAAATAACTATCATATATCAAAAATCAGGTGACCGCATATCGGCATCTCAGTCTATGTCCTCCATCCTTCTATATCACCTGTACCCTCGGCCTCCTGGATCCTTGCTAGTACCTCAACTAGAGCTGGCCTCTGTGCAGTAATAGCCTCTACTTGATTGGGCCTCAGAGGTCACTGACCCCCTATGCTCTCCACACTATGAGTGTAGGATCTCTTGCTCTCACTAGATGCCTATTGTGCTCTGTACTCGGCATAGGATATAAAGTTTATCCCAGCAGCCATCATCTAGTCCTTGATAATAGTGTAGCCTCACCTAGGGCATCCCATAACCTAGATACATGCATTCCTTTTTATGGTGGTCTCATAGGTCTCACAGCCCCTGTACCTATCCTGTGGGACCCGATCCTGGTGACCTGTGACCTGTTCAATGGGACCTATGGCCTGGTTTTTAGTACATTAGAACAAGAATTTTTTTTTTTTTGATAGGTGCATCCTAGTTCTAAATACATAATTTAGAACTCTCAGATCATAACAATCATTCTTATAACAGATAACCATATGCAGCTGTGATGACTCAGAGTACCTCCGATCTATTCATTCCATGACTCGGTAATCTACCGATCTATTCATGAGTATCAAAGAGTTGGCATTTTTATTTTAACACATCACTCTTGCGGTTCTCTTCCCTAATCTGGGATTTAGAATGCTCTGTCCAAGGAACCTATCTGAATAATTGTTACCATTATTCATCGGCATCTCGTCCCTCAGACTAGGTGACATAGGACAACGCAATCAGCAGCTTGCGATACTTTGGCCAAAGATTTGAAACATACTGCTTATGTCTCGTATTCCTTGACGGCATACTCGTCAATCTGGAATACGTCCTTCACCCCATTCCTATGTTATGTAGAATGTCTTACACTGACTTCTGTCAGCCTCCCCTGTCCCAAGTTATTCACTCAGGAACGGATTAATAATATGACAATGATATAAGGATGTTCTCAAGAACTAGGGATACGCTGACATACTGGGTCAACCCTAGTTAACCCTGTGTGTCAAGGTACCCCGAGTCTCCAGGGCAGCCTCATATCATGACCACATTCCTAACCAGTCCCGGAGTAAAAACTTGTTCGAGTTTAAGGTGTAAATCTTAACGATCAATGCAAAGGGTGTCGCCATAAGTCACCTGCATTGTTGTATCTTCGAGAAGATCCTAATCTTCTCGAAGGTACAACCCTGCAGTTGACTTGTGCCATCAACCTTCAAATCCACCTCGAAAAGATCTACTTAACTTTAAGGTGTTACTTACGTTGAGTTAAAGTTATACTTTAAGACGCTCCTTTTAGGGTAGTCTTTTCCCAACCCCTGGGTTCCTCACCTTAGAATTGCCTTTCTTATTAAGACCCATTTCACAAAGAGAAGTTAATAAGATTTGAGGTCTCATCAAGGAGTTCATTGATACAATAATCTAAATCAACGAAATTGGGCAGTAGCCCTAAGTCTTCTCATAAGGTTGCTAACCATACCCTTTTAGGTTTATATCAGTTCTCAAAACTGAAATATATCTTACTTATTAGTATTAAGATATAGTGATTTAAAATCAAATTAAACGTTGTCTTGACTTAGATCAAGATTAGGGAGTAATAATTTATTCAGCCCGTTCAGCTTCCTGTTGAGGTTTATTTTAACCTTAGCTTCTCAAAAGACAGTGATCTAAATTCCAATTTAGCTTTAGATAGAACATAACAGAACTACTAAACATTCACAAGTATTCAGTCACATAATCTTTGCAAAGCTTACTTAGAGAATCCCAAATGTCTCCAAGGTATACAATAATAACAATGCTCTTAAAATCATTCGAACCGAAGAAGTTCAATCCATCAAGATACGAATGCAAACACATAAGTAACAAATACCTCATTTCATTCATTTCTAAGCTAATCAAATACATTTTATGCATTCAGCATATTTGATACAATACTCAACAGCAAAAGAACATCTTTCTTCAAGTAGTACATTTAGAGAATCAAGTTGGAATTCATCATAAAACCAAATTAAACAATCTGAACATCATATCAGATCTGCGTGCCTTTACCACTTACGGCAACCATCTGCAAAAATTGTCAACACGGGTCAGTTCGGTGAACTGAGCATGATAAGCACTAATTCTTAAAACAATTGCAATCCACCAATTGTTCTCATTAAACAACCTGTTTAAATGAAATCATTTCTTCAAATTCCAAACATAAATCAGGCTATTCATCTTATATGTTAGAGACTAAGAACAAATGAATACAACCATTCTAAAGACAGCAAAACTCCTACAAGAATGTTTCTAACAATTACTCAAAGGCAGTTTATAACATTCAACAAGCTCAACTGTCGTAATTTCCTTTCAATCATACATTATTTTAATGGTATTGACGAGTATACCTACTTATACAGCAACACACATTTTATACCAGTCTCTCCATACAATACCACAGTCTATTCTTGTTATGCCCTTACCGTAGAGATCGCATAAGGATACAAGAAGAAAGCACATAAAGTTTCCAGACTAGGAGAGAGAGAGTATTTTCTTATTCCTCTTATTACACATCAACATATAATTTACAGCTCAGGAGAAGGAAACAGAGTAAATCAGATTCCCATTTCAATCATGTTCTGGACTGTACCGACTCCTCTAGAATAACGCAATTACTTTTACGCATGCGATTAAAACAGTCGAGATCACAAGAAGAAACTACAGTTTCATCTAAATTCATTAATAAAAATCACCTGTAGCTATTAAGCATTACAAGAGCTCTCGCGACAAAGCAAAAGAAAATAATCCAACCATGAAAGACTCAACAAATCTTTTCCATATCATTCATCAACATGAAAATACCCAACGCCATCGCCTGACATGGTACAGCTAAGAGCTCTTTGTTTCAGTCAAACACGAGACAAGATAACATTAAAAACAAATAACGTTTCCATATGCAAATACAGTGACATTCACACTGAGTCGAAACACAAACATGCACAGCTTCATTCAACTTAAACAAATCCCTACGATTATACAGCAAGGACTTATATTAGAAGCCGATTTCAAGAAAAATAATCACAACAAGGTCTTCACAGAAGCCGAATTCCATAACAATAATTTCCTCAAAGTTTCATCTGAAGTCGAGCTACTACGAAATACAACAGGGTCTCAAACAGAGTCAAGTTTGTAAAGAAAACCCATCCTTTAATTCCACAGAAGTGAACTGAATATAACACAACAATGTTAAGAAAGAGTCTGTACGATATGCATGCACAACGAGGACTTAATTCGAGAATCGAGCCAACTCGCAACATATCAAGGACTCCAACAGTGTCAAATACAACTAGTACTCACAACCAGGGCTTTGATTGAAGTCGAATTCATACGACAACAATTCAAGGACTCCAACAGAGTCAAAACCAATAAGTAAACAGGAAGCTTCTACAGGATCCAACAGAAAACATACTATCCATTTCAAGGATTCCAACAGTATGCACAACAAAACTTCTACAGAAGTTAAAAACATAAGTTACGTTTCAAGGACTCCAACGGAGTCAATACCATATAGTATTCTCAACTAAACTTCTACAGAAGTTGAAATACAAGATACATTTCAAGGACTCCAACAGTCAATACCAATAGTATTTTATCAATACCAAATAGTATTCACAACTAAACTTCTACAGAAGTCAAAACATAAATTACGTTACAAGGACTCCAACAGTAATCACAACCAAGCTTAGACAGAAGTTGAAAACATACGAAACATTACAAGGACTCCCACTGAGTCATTTTCGTATATAATCCTTGCAAAACTTTCAACGGAGACTAACCCAAAATTGCAAACACAGTAAGGACCTCGACAATAGTCACATTCAAGTAGTATAATCACAGCAAGCATTCCAAACAGAAGAAACTTCAAGTATTCACAACAAAATTCAACAGGATTCAACAACAATAAAAGCACAGCCGGTCTTCAATCGAAATGAATCCAAAAGGAAGAATAAATACAGTAAACATTCCAACAAAGTCTTCAAAAAACCCGAGATTCCTAATTCCACAGGAAAAGAAGAACCAATACATTGCTTCAAACCAACTGAACTGAAATCACCTGAACAGAGTTGTTTTAATGAAAGCATTTGGAGTAAAGCAAGATTTTTAAAAGTCAGGGCCTATCATGCCTGGTAATGTCGCTTAAAAATCCGAAGAAGACCTCTGAATGTGCTCGCGCCTTCTCCTCTTCTTCCACGATAGATTCAGCAACAATAATTTGTTACCCTCATGTCTTATAAACTTTCCCCGACAGAGAAAAGAGCTAGATATTCTCATAGTTGCCATGCAACACAAAGTAGACTGGTTCGAAGAACCAGTGATCAAACAGAGAGAAAAACGGAGCGTATGGAAAACCAAACAACCAACTAGTTTTCCATTTGCATGCCTTCCCAAGCAATCCGCGCTCGGGAACCGAAGTTCATCAATGACATTAACTCCAAGATTCCCACCTAATCTCCATTGCCACCGACCGCCAAAGTTGGCGATTGACAAATGAAAACAAACGACCATTCCCAGATTTGGCGACTCTGCCACGTCAGGTCTCAATAGCCATTTGAAATCTCCACCAAATCCCTTGTCCTTCATGCTTATCCACCTCATTTAATGCCATGGAAACCACCGCCCATGGCTCGCACCCCTTCATAGGTCCCCCTTCATCCATGATCATTAGTTAGGTTAGAAACATAGGTTAGATCATAAGGTAATACTTTAGTCTTACTTCCATAGTGCTTAGGTAGCTAACCTTAGGAGCATTAAACCTATAGTTTAGGGCTAGGTTAGATTAGCAATAATTCAACCCATAGGTTATAGTTTAGGTTAAGGTTATTAACCTTAACGAATCCATTCTAGGTCTCACAAGTAGGATCGATCAGTATTAGAACCAACAGGTATAACATTCCCGAAATGGATTCTATCCGGCATTGATAATAAGCTTGCAGTATACACCAGAATTTATTACCTGGCTTAAGGTCTAGGCCTTCCTGATATTACGATATCGGGAACCAATTCATTTAACACGATCAACCTGAGTTAGACTCCGGAATTGCTTATTCAACACATTCAGACCTTGCAACTTTCGTAAGGTCTATAATTTTTGTTCATCCAGAATAAACTTAAAACATCTCTTGGATCAATGCAACTGATCCAAGGCTGAGTCATAAAGACGGATAAATCCACAATTCCTTTCGAAATCAAATTGAACTCAGGTGCTAAAAATGAAAGAAATAAAAGAGTCCAAGCATATCCTGACTCAGTCAAAGATCTTCAAGAGCAAAGAAGATACAATCCATATCAAGCATGACTTCACAATCAAAGGAACACATCCTTATACAGAAGAAATCATATATCAACACTTGAATGCTTAGGAGGAAGTAACAATAGTTCAGGGTGTTACATGCTTCCCTCCTAAAAGATTCATCGTCCCGATGATTACATATTTGATTTACCTTCAGGTCAACCAATTTATTAGTTCACAATACAATAAGACTATTTCCAACTTGAATAGTTCCAGAAATCAATGTCACGATACATTTTATTCAGCCTGAATAATGTTTGCCTCAATCTGGCTTTCATATAGACATGAAAAAGATAAGTTCATAAAAATGTTTTGTCAACAGATTTCATTCTGTTGAAAAAGAAAAGGAAAAGCAATTTTCATCTCTTCCAGATTTTCCCAAGTTGCACTTTCTTCGTTAAACTGGTCCCACTGGACCTTACATTGCTGTATTTCACGATTTCTCAAATGCAATTGGTGAGTTTCCAGCACTCGTGTGGGTTTAACCACGATTATTCCTGGGTCTTGGACCTGCAAGGAATTCCAATTTAAGACATGTGACAAATCTGAAACGTATTTCTTAAGCAAAGAAATATGGAAAACATCATGCATGCGAGACAAAGCAGGTGGTAATGCTAATCGATAAGCTACAGGATTGATTATTTCGACAATTTCGAAAGGTCCCACGTAACGAGGTGACAACTTGGCAGCCTTGCCAAAAGTTATAGAACTCTTTCTGGGTTTAACACGAAGAAAAACCTTCTCACCAAGCTCAAACCTTCGATCAACCCGCTTAAGGTCAGCATAGCTCTTCTGCCTATCTGCTGCTTCCTTTAATCGTTCACGAATCAACTTAACTTGCTGTTCCATTTCAGTGAGGATCTCTGGTCCAATTACCACTCTATCCTCAATACTATCCCAACTAACAGGGGTTCTGCACTTCCTTCCATAAAGTGCTTCAAAAGGTGCCATTTTAAGAGATGAGTGATAAGTGTTGTTGTATGCGAATTCAACTAGTGGAAGATACTCTTCCCATTTATACTGTTGATCCATGCAATACATTCGCAACATATCTTCCAACACTTGATTTACTCTCTCGGTTTGTCCATCCGTTTCCGGATGATATGCAGAACTGAAGTTTAGTTTCGTTCCAAGAGCTGTATTAAGCGTTTGCCAAAATCTTGACGTCATTCTAGGATCCCTGTCAGATATAATCAATTCTGGTACACCATGTAACCTGAAAATTTCGTGCACGAATCTTTTGGCCAACACTGGTGAATCATCCTTTAGATTTCCAGCGATGAAATGAGCTACCTTAGTTAGTTTATCTACAACTACCAGGATAACATCATGTTTATTCCTGGACATAGGTAACCCTTGTACAAAGTCCATGCTTATTACTTGCCATTTGTACTGCGGTATGCTATGGGGATATAATAGTCCAGCAGGGTGCATGTGTTCTGCCTTAACCCGCTGACATTCCAGACAATGAGTCACAAAATCAATAACATCCTTTTTCATACCTTTCCAAAAGTATTGTTGTTTTAGATCAGCAAGCATTTTTGTGATACCCGGGTGTCCAGAGAAGGGTGAATTATGAAATTCAACTAACAACTTCTTTCTCAAATCGTTCAGCATAGGTACGTATACCCTGTTTTCATAACGTAAGATTCCTTCATTATCAAAATGAAAACCTTTATACCTTTCATCATTAGGTTCTGCAGCAAGCGCTGCTTTTACTTGCTGAAAGTATATATCAGATTCTGAGGCACTTTTTACCTCATCCTTAAACTGAGTTCTTAATGTTATAAGAGCAGAAATGTGCTTCCTACGACTTAGAGCATCTGCTACCCTATTCTCTTTCCCTTTGATGTAGCTAATATCAAAATCATATTGAGATAAAAACTCTAACCACCTTCTCTGTCTGGCATTTAGATTAGGCTGAGTGAAAATATATTTCAGTCCCAAGTGATCAGTTTTCAACTCAAAAGGTTTCCCAAGTAAATAGTGTCTCCAGACTTGAAGCGCATGAACAATGGCAGCAAGCTCCAAATCATGAGGAGCATAATTCAGCTCATGTAACTTAAGTTTTCTACTTTCATATGCTATGACTTGATCATTTTGTAACAAAACACCTCCAAGGCCTTCCCCAGAAGCATCCGTTACAACAGTAAAGCTCCCATTAGGGTCTGGTACAGCTAATATAGGTGCGGAAGTCAACTGGCTTTTCAGACTTTTGAAAGCAGTTTCGCACTTATCATTCCAAATAAATTTCTTATCCTTCTTCTGCAATGAAGTTATCGGTGCAGCCACTTTAGAAAAATCCTTAACAAATTTTCTATAATAACCAGCAAGACCCATGAAGCTTCTTACTTCGTGCACATTCTTTGGTGCAGGCCACTCAGTTATTGCCACTATTTTTGAAGGATCCACAGCAATTCCTTCTTTACTAATGACATGACCCAAATAGTGAACTTCTGTATCAAAGAAAGAACATTTGGATAACTTACCATACAACTTTCTTTTTCTCAAAATTCCCAAAACTATCTTCAAATGCTCATTGTGCTCTTCAACACTTTTAGAATAAATGAGAATATCGTCCAAGAATACAAGTACAAACTTGTCCAAATATTCTTGAAAGATATTATTCATTAAGTTCATAAAAGTTGCGGGTGCATTAGTTAATCCAAAGGGTAGAACCGTGAATTCATAATGTCCGTACCTTGTTCGGAAAGCTGTTTTATGAATATCTTCTTCTCTAATCCTTAATTGATGATAACCAGATCGAAGATCTATCTTAGAATAAACCGCTGCCCCACGCATCTGATCAAATAGATCGTCGATCCTTGGAAGTGGGTATCTGTTCTTGATTGTTGCTTTGTTCAACATCCGATAATCAATACACAGCCTAAGTGTTCCATCCTTCTTTTTCACAAATATTACTGGCGCTCCCCAAGGTGAAACACTTGGTCTAATCAAACCTTTAGACAAAAGTTCTTGCAATTGTGCCTTAAGCTCGACTAACTCTGTAGTAGTCATCCGATAAGGTGCTTTGGAAATAGGTTCCGTTCCTGGTTTGATTTCGATGGTGAAGTCAAATTCCCTCTTGGGTGGTAAACCTGGTAATTCCTCCGGAAAAACATCTTTGAAACTTTGCAACAGAGGAAATCGTTTCATGGAATCACCATCTTCTTCTGAAAATTCAGATATCTTTACTGCATAAAGGGTACATCCTTTGTTTTTAGCCTTTTTAAGCTGCATAGCTGACAGTTTTCTAACTGAAATTTCCCGTTTCACACCTTGAATCTCTGCTGCTTTCAGCCGATCATCTAAACATTTTATATTCTTTTCATAGCAGTCTACTTTTGCTTTATGGTCAGCTAACCAATTGACACCGATGACAATGTCATACGATCCCAAAGGTGTAACATAGAGGTCAACTTCAGTGGAAAAGTTAGGTAAGTCAAGGACTGCCCCAAAAAGACACATACTCACTGTATGAACAGAATTATTACCGTACTGTACAGTCCAAGATTTATCCATTTTTCCAGCTTTTCTCTTAAGTTTAGAAGCAAGTTTACTAGAAATAAAACATTCAGTAGCTCCTGTATCAAAAAGAATAGTGACAGGTATGCCAAATAACTTACCCGGAACTTCTATAGGTGTCACTTGCTTTTCAGCTTGCTTGTCTGCTACTGCAGCATGTATCTTATGCTGCTGATTACGATCATCCTTCTTCAAAGGGCACTGATTTGCGTAGTGGTCTTTGCCACAATTGTAGCAGCCTCCTACAGGTCCCTTTTTAGGCTCAAAATTACCTCCAGCCTTGTAATTATCACGTTGTCCTCCATAGGGCTTCTGCCCATTGTTATAATTTTTGGCAAAATTATCCCTTACATTTCCAGCAGGCTTATTTGCTACTGTTTTCTTACTATTATCCCCTGGAAACTTACTTCTGTTTCCAAACTTTTTCCATGGTCCCTTTTTGGGTGCAAGTGAAGTTGAAGAAGGGTTTGCAATCTTCTTCCGCACTTCCTCTTTATGAGCAGAAATAGCCTTTAATTTCTGTTCTTGTCTTATGGCCTTTTCAACAACTCCTTCCATAGTGGTTGGACTGTGAACATCGACCTCTCCCCCTATCACGGGATTCAGTCCCATGATGAATTTCCGTATTCTGAACTTCTCGTCAGTTTGATACTGCGGTACATACTTGAGGAGTTTTGTAAACCGCTCCCAGTATTCAGTTACCGTTAGCTTCCCTTGAGCTAAGTTCTGGAATTCTGTCATTTTCTGATCATAGAAAAGTTGTGGCAGCCAACGTTGCCTAAAATAGCCCTTAAATTGATCCCAAGTAATATTGGTCTCATCAATATTTAGCTCAGCTTTACGGCTATCCCACCACGAAGATGCTTCGTGGGAAAGCTGATAGGCTCCCCAAATAGCTTTGGTTTCCTCTGAGAAGTTTCTTATTGCAAAGTACTTCTCCATTTCGCTGAGCCAGTTCTCAGCTCCATCTCCTAATGTGGTGCCATCATATTTAGGTGGGCTTATCCTTTTTATATCATTAGTGAGTTCTGCTGCCAACCTGGCCTTTTTGTTTTCTGGTTGGACAGGTGCATTTCCAGCGTTATTATCAACACCCATATCGGGGTTGTCCTCAGGAGGTTGCTGATTGTTATTACCAGCTTCATCATCCTCCTCATTTCCCATTACTTGCTGTTCAAGTACAGCCAAACGATCTCTTGTGTCCAATAGGGCAGCAAGGATCTCATCAAGCTTTTGGGTTGTTGCCACCCCTCCTTCAGGTGGAGCATTATTCGCAACGTTCCCCCTTGTTCTAACCATTTTCTGTTATAATAAAATTCAGGTTTTTATCAGATTATGGACACAATAGGTCCAAGAGCTACAACCTTCAGCTCTGATACCAAGATGTAACATCCCCATTTTAGTACATTAGAACAAGAATTTTTATTTTTTTTTGATATAGAAGCATCCTAGTTCTAAATACATAATTTAGAACTCTCAGATCATAACAATCATTCTTATAACAGATAACCATATGCAGCTGTGATGACTCGGAGTACCTCCGATCTATTCATTCCATGACTCGGTAATCTACCGATCTATTCATGAGTATCAAAGAGTTGGCATTTTTATTTTAACACATCACTCTTGCGGTTCTCTTCCCTAATCTGGGATTTAGAATGCTCTGTCCAAGGAACCTATCTGAATAATTGTTACCATTATTCATCGGCATCTCGTCCCTCAGACTAGGTGACATAGGACAACGCAATCAGCAGCTTGCGATACTTTGGCCAAAGATTTGAAACATACTGCTTATGTCTCGTATTCCTTGACGGCATACTCGTCAATCTGGAATACGTCCTTCACCCCATTCCTATGTTATGTAGAATGTCTTACACTGACTTCTGTCAGCCTCCCCTGTCCCAAGTTATTCACTCAGGAACGGATTAATAATATGACAATGATATAAGGATGTTCTCAAGAACTAGGGATACGCTGACATACTGGGTCAACCCTAGTTAACCCTGTGTGTCAAGGTACCCCGAGTCTCCAGGGCAGCCTCATATCATGACCACATTCCTAACCAGTCCCGGAGTAAAAACTTGTTCGAGTTTAAGGTGTAAATCTTAACGATCAATGCAAAGGGTGTCGCCATAAGTCACCTGCATTGTTGTATCTTCGAGAAGATCCTAATCTTCTCGAAGGTACAACCCTGCAGTTGACTTGTGCCATCAACCTTCAAATCCACCTCGAAAAGATCTACTTAACTTTAAGGTGTTACTTACGTTGAGTTAAAGTTATACTTTAAGAAGCTCCTTTTAGGGTAGTCTTTTCCCAACCCCTGGGTTCCTCACCTTAGAATTGCCTTTCTTATTAAGACCCATTTCACAAAGAGAAGTTAATAAGATTTGAGGTTTCCTTAAGAAGTTCTTTGTTACACAATAATCTAAATCAACAAAATTGGGCAGTAGCCCTAAGTCTTCTCATAAGGTTGCTAACCATACCCTTTTAGGTTTATATCAGTTCTCAAAACTGAAATATATCTTACTTATTAGTATTAAGATATAGTGATTTAAAATCAAATTAAACGTTGTCTTGACTTAGATCAAGATTAGGGAGTAATAATTTATTCAGCCCGTTCAGCTTCCTGTTGAGGTTTATTTTAACCTTAGCTTCTCGAAAGACAGTGATCTAAATTCCAATTTAGCTTTAGATAGAACATAACAGAACTACTAAACATTCACAAGTATTCAGTCACATAATCTTTGCAAAGCTTACTTAGAGAATCCCAAATGTCTCCAAGGTATACAATAATAACAATGCTCTTAAAATCATTCGAACCGAAGAAGTTCAATCCATCAAGATACGAATGCAAACACATAAGTAACAAATACCTCATTTCATTCATTTCTAAGCTAATCAAATACATTTTATGCATTCAGCATATTTGATACAATACTCAACAGCAAAAGAACATCTTTCTTCAAGTAGTACATTTAGAGAATCAAGTTGGAATTCATCATAAAACCAAATTAAACAATCTGAACATCATATCAGATCTGCGTGCCTTTACCACTTACGGCAACCATCTGCAAAAATTGTCAACACGGGTCAGTTCGGTGAACTGAGCATGATAAGCACTAATTCTTAAAACAATTGCAATCCACCAATTGTTCTCATTAAACAACCTGTTTAAATGAAATCATTTCTTCAAATTCCAAACATAAATCAGGCTATTCATCTTATATGTTAGAGTATAAGAACAAATGAATACAACCATTCTAAAGACATCAAACTCCTACAAGAATGTTTCTAACAATTACTCAAAGGTAGTTTATAACATTCAACAAGCTCAACTGTCGTAATTTCCTTTCAATCATAATTATTTTAATGGTATTGACGAGTATACCTACTTATACATCAACACACATTTTATACCAGTCTCTCCATACAATACCACAGTCTATTCTTGTTATGCCCTTACCGTAGAGATCGCATAAGGATACAAGGAGAAAGCACATAAAGTTTCCAGACTAGGAGAGAGAGAGTATTTTCTTATTCCTCTTATTACACATCAACATATAATTTACAGCTCAGGAGAAGGAAACAGAGTAAATCAGATTCCCATTTCAATCATGTTCTGGACTGTACCGACTCCTCTAGAATAACGCAATTACTTTTACGCATGCGATTAAAACAGTCGAGATCACAAGAAGAAACTACAGTTTCATCTAAATTCATTAATAAAAATCACCTGTAGCTATTAAGCATTACAAGAGCTCTCGCGACAAAGCAAAAGAAAATAATCCAACCATGAAAGACTCAACAAATCTTTTCCATATCATTCATCAACATGAAAATACCCAACGCCATCGCCTGACATGGTACAGCTAAGAGCTCTTTGTTTCAGTCAAACTCGAGACAAGATAACATTAAAAACAAATAACGTTTCCATATGCAAATACAGTGACATTCACACTGAGTCGAAACACAAACATGCACAGCTTCATTCAACTTAAACAAATCCCTACGATTATACAGCAAGGACTTATATTAGAAGCCGATTTCAAGAAAAATAATCACAACAAGGTCTTCACAGAAGCCGAATTCCATAACAATAATTTCCTCAAAGTTTCATCCGAAGTCGAGCTACTACGAAATACAACAGGGTCTCAAACAGAGTCAAGTTTGTAAAGAAAACCCATCCTTTAATTCCACAGAAGCGAACTGAATATAACACAACAATGTTAAGAAAGAGTCTGTACGATATGCATGCACAGCGAGGACTTAATTCGAGAATCGAGCCAACTCGCAACATATCAAGGACTCCAACAGTGTCAAATACAACTAGTACTCACAACCAGGGCTTTGATTGAAGTCGAATTCATACGACAACAATTCAAGGACTCCAACAGAGTCAAAACCAAAAAGTAAACACAACAAAGCTTCTACAGGAGTCAAAAACATACTATCCAATTCAAGGATTCCAACAGTATGCACAACAAAACTTCTACAGAAGTTAAAAACATAAGTTACGTTTCAAGGACTCCAACGGAGTCAATACCATATAGTATTCTCAACTAAACTTCTACAGAAGTCAAAACATATTTCAAAGTTACAAGATCATTTCAAGGACTCCAACAGTAATACCATATATTCACAAAACTTCCAGAAGTTACTAGACATGCTACAAGACTCCAAAACAACCAAGCTTACAGAAGTTTGAAAACATACGAAACATTACAAGGACTCCCACTGAGTCATTTTCGTATATAATCCTTGAAAACTTTCAACAGGAGACTAACCCAAAATTGCAAACACAGTAAGGACCTACAATAGTCGCATTCAAGTAGTATAATCACAGCAAACATTCCAGCCAGAAGAAACTTAAAGTATTCTTAGCAAGATTCAACAGGATTCAACAACAATAAAAGCACAGCCGGTCTTCAATTGAAATGAATCCAAAAGGAAGAATAAATACAGTAAACATTCCAACAAAGTCTTCAAAAAACCCGAGATTCCTAATTCCACAGGAAAAGAAGAACCAATACATTGCTTCAAACCAACTGAACTGAAATCACCTGAACAGAGTTGTTTTAATGAAAGCATTTGGAGTAAAGCAAGATTTTTAAAAGTCAGGGCCTATCATGCCTGGTAATGTCGCTTAAAAATCCAAAGAAGACCTCTGAATGTGCTCGCGCCTTCTCCTCTTCTTCCACGATAGATTCAACAACAATAATTTGTTACCCTCATGTCTTATAAACTTTCCCCGACAGAGAAAAGAGCTAGTTATTCTCATAGTTGCCATGCAACACAAAGTAGACTGGTTCGAAGAACCAGTGATCAAACAGAGAGAAAAACGGAGCGTATGGAAAACCAAACAACCAACTAGTTTTCCATTTGCATGCCTTCCCGAGCAATCCGCGCTTGGGAACCGAAGTTCATCAATGACATTAACTCCAAGATTCCCGCCTAATCTCCATTGCCACCGACCGCCAAAGTTGGCGATTGACAAATGAAAACAAACAACCATTCCCAGATTTGGCGACTCTACCACGTCAGGTCTCAATAGCCGTTTGAAATCTCCACCAAATCCCTTGTCCTTCATGCTTATCCACCTCATTTAATGCCATGGAAAGCACCGCCCACAGCTTGCACCCCTTCATAGGTCCCCCTTCATCCATGATCATTAGTTAGGTTAGAAACATAGGTTAGATCACGGTAATACTTTAGTCTTACTTCCATAGTGCTTAGGTAGCTAACCTTAGGAGCATTAAACCTATAGTTTAGGGCTAGGTTAGATTAGCAATAATTCAACCCATAGGTTATAGTTTAGGTTAAGGTTATTAACCTTAACGAATCCATTCTAGGTCTCACAAGTAGGATCGATCAGTATTAGAACCAACAGGTATAACATTCCCAAATGGATTCTATCCGGCATTGATAATAAGCTTGCAGTATACACCAAAATTTATTACCTGGCTCAAGGTCTAGGCCTTCCTGATATTACGATATCGGGAACCAATTCATTTAACACGATCAACCTGAGTTAGACTCCGGAATTGCTTATTCAACACATTCAGACCTTGCAACTTTCGTAAGGTCTATAATTTTTGTTCATCCAGAATAAACTTAAAACATCTCTTGGATCAATGCAACTGATCCAAGGCTGAGTCATAAAGACGGATAAATCCACAATTCCTTTCGAAATCAAATTGAACTCAGGTGCTAAAAATGAAAGAAATAAAAGAGTCCAAGCATATCCTGACTCAGTCAAAGATCTTCAAGAGCAAAGAAGATACAATCCATATCAAGCATGACTTCACAATCAAAGGAACACATCCTTTTACAGAAGAAATCATATATCAACACTTGAAGCATCCCATGTACACACATTTATCCTTAGATACCAATAGATAACAACCTACTTCTAAAACCACATGATAACTTGGTAATGAATCTTTTTGTATTGTTCTTAGATCTCATGATGATACTTTCTAATCGCTATAAGATAAGGGAGTGAGGAGTTAGAAGTTATCGTAAGAATGAAAATAATCAGAAAAGTGGACATTAATGAATAATGGATTTTCTAATAAATTAATTGGGTTGTAGGAACACCATAAATATAATCTTACTATAGATCTTGTAAATGAGTGGAAAAGTAGGAAATAATGAATACAAATAAGATTGAATAATCTATTAGTTCATTTGTAAGAATTTTAATATAAATATGTGGAATTTGTACCATAAATATTTTACAACAGATGAGGGCACTTGAAAAATGCATCAAGTGGTGAATTGTGAATCCTATAGAGATGGATTAAGATCTCTAAAGTGATAAGACAAAGCCTCTATGTAAAAATATTAAGCGGTAGGTAGGTGGGTAAATTTTATTTTAGAGGAAAATAACTAAACCTTTAGGGAAAGGAGAACAAAAAACAATCATGTTGAAATAGTTTATAAATGTATTAATTTCCTCTCCATAGTAGTGGTGAAATGAAAAAAAAATCAAACCCATGAATGAAAACGAATGAGAAAGGGATGGAGATGAAATGAAGGCTAAATATGGTGAGACAAAACTTTGGGTGATGAATGTTAAAGATATGAAGGAAAAGAAAGAGGATGATTCCCATTATAGATAGGTCTTGAAGTTTACATGAGATTGAAATTTAAAACATAATATGAAAAAATGAAGCAATGTAAACTTGAGTTCTTACAAGTACTATTAGTAGGTCTTAGGGTTTGATTGTAACTATTACATACTTTTTACTATTCTATGACAGAGACTACCCTCAAGTGAGGTTTTGGTTTAGAGGGAATGTAAAAAATTCAATTCAAACATAAAATAAAATATTTTAACTCTATAAAAAGTCAAAAAATTATAGATTAATGGAAGAACACAAGATATAATTTAGATGAGCTAGAATCTTACACCAATTTTTTTCCTATTTTTTTTCAAATGTTATAACTTTTCAATTATATTTTATGACTAAAAGCATGTAAATAAAACCATGAAATCTAACCCAATGATTTAACTATTTTAATTCAAAAATTTCAATATCAAACTCCTTAAAATTATATATTAGTAACCTCCCAACAAATGTCAATTATAACATCATGAAAGGGTAATAAATAAAACAACATAAACAAATGAAGAAGGGTCCATTATAAATAGATTATAATTTTGATACTTAAATTTTACATGGCTTGATTTAAACTCTAGAAGAATACCCTATATTATGGATTTATGTTTCTCTCCGAGTATGGTTTTACTTTACAATGTAGACTCACAATTTTTATCTTTATCCATAGGTGCATAATAGGGTGGAAGGAATTTCCTCATTTTGATACATTAGAACAAGTCAATTTGTTTTTTTTTTTTGATAAATGCATCTTGGTTCTAAATACGTAATTTAGAACTCACAAATCAAATAACCATTCTTATAACAGATAACCATATGCAGCTGTAATGACTCGGAGTACCTCCGATCTATTCATTCCATGACTCGGTAATCTACCGATCTATTCATGAGTAATAAGAGTTGGCATTTTTATTTAACACACCACTCTTGCAGTTCTCTTCCCTATTCTGGGATTCAGAATGCTCTGTCTAAGGAACCTATCTGAATAATTGTTACCATTATTCATCGGCATCTCATCCCTTAGACCAGGTGACTTAGGACAACGCAATCAGCAGCTTGCGATACTTTGGCCAAAGATTTGAAACATACTGCTTATGTCTCGTATTCCTTAACGGCATACTCGTCAATCTGGAATACGTCCTTCACCCCATTCCTATGTTATGTAGAATGTCTTATACTGACTTTTGTCAGTCCCTCCTATCCCAAGTTATTCACTTGGAAACGGGTTAGTAAGGTGACAACGTTATATGGATGCTCCCGAGGACTAGGGATACGATGACATACTGGGTCAACCCTAGCTAAACCAGTGTGTCAAGATACCCCGAGTCTCCTAGGCAGCCTTATAACGTGACCACATTCCTAATCAGTCCCAAAGTAACTTGTTTGAGTTAAAGGTGTAAATCTTAACGATCAATGCAAAGGGTGTCGTCATAAGTCACCTGCATTGTTGTATCTTCGAGGAGATCCTAACCTTCTCGGAGGTACAACCCTGCAGTTGACTTATGCTGTCAACCTTTAAATCCACCTCGAAAAGATCTACTTATAAAAAAGTGTTACATACGTTGAGTTAAATTATACCATAAGACGCTCCCTTTAAGGGTAGTCTTTCCCAACCCCTGGGTTCCTCACCTTAGAATGAACTTTCTTAATAAAACCCAATACACAAGAGAAGTTATTAAGACTAGAGGTCCCATCAAGGAGTTCATAGAATATACATAATTCTAAATCAACGAAATTGGACAATTACTCCCATCCTTCACATGAGATTGCTAACCAAACCCTTTTTTGGTTTATATCAGTTCTCATAACTGAATTTATATCTTACTTATTAGTATCAAGATATAATGATTAAGAATCCAATTAAACGTTGTCCTGGCTTAATCAAGACAAGGAATTAATAATTTAATCCAGCTTGTTTAGCATCTTGCTTAGGTTTATTTTTACCCTAGCTTCCATAAAGACAGTGATCTAAATTTCAATTTAGCTTTAGATAGAACATACTAGGACTGCTAAACAATCATAAGTATTCATTCACATATTCTTGCAAGCTTACATTGATAATCACAAAAGTCTCCAATTTAAACAATAATAACAAGCTCTCAAGATCATTTGATCCAAAGAAGGTCAAACTATCCAGATAAGAATACAAACACATAAGTAACAAATATCTCACTTTATTCCCTTCAGGCTAATCAAATACATTTTATGCTTTCAGCTTACTTGATACAATACTTCAACGGAAAAAGAACATCTTTCCTCATATAGTACATTTAGAGAATCAAGCTGAAATTCATCATAAAACCAAATTAAACAATCTGAACATCCTATCAGATCTGCGTGCTTTTACCACTTACGGCAATCATCTGCAAAAATTGTCAACATGGGTCAGTTCGATGAACTGAGCATGATAAGCACTAACTCTTAAAATAATTGCAATCCACCAACTGTTTTCATTAAACAACCTGTTTAAATGAGATCATTTCACCAAACAAGTAAACATATTTCAGACTATGCTCTTGTAATACAAACATGACTATAAACGCGTAACTCATATTATAGTCACTAAATAGTCTCAGATACCTTTCTAATATTTCATCAAAACGTTAGTGACCAAGAAGACAAATGCATCTAAACAACTATCCATCTGAATCCTAAGGACAAAAACATCAGACGGACTAATATATTCAACATAATAAATGAATATCATAACCTTTCATGATTCCATCAGCATGTTAGAACAATTCCAAAAGTTAGATAAACAATTATATCAACCTATACTTTACAACAGAAGAGAAATAAACGAATCATAGATATTTCCTTCAGAACTAGCTCATGACTGTACCGTCTTTCCAAGAGCAAAGCATTCACCTTAAACACATGCGAATAAATCAGACGAGGCCACTAGAAGCACCACATTTTTGTTAAAGTTTAAAATATAACAAACTACTGTAGTTTACTAGCAGTACAGTAGCTCTCACACCAAACGGTGATGACTATCTACAAAACAGACTCCACATGACCTTCCACACGAAGTGAAAAACAAGAAGATATTCAATGCCATCACCTGTCGAGGTGCAGTCGACAACTCCTTAGTTCAATCAAGCTCAAGACTAGGTATCCATGCAACAGAAGACGTAATCATGCTCAAACACGACAACAATCCCTCTCAGCAACCTACAGCTCATTCTAATCCCTACTAAACACTGTAAGGCTTTAGATCCAAGGTTGAAATCAAAGAACTTCTCTTTTATCGCAGTCAACAAGAGACTCCTTGACATTAAAGCAAATGATGTTTCCCTAAGACTATGCAGAGATATTCAGACAAAATCCACGCAACATGCACAGCCTCATTTAACTGGAATTATTCAGAAAGGAAACATAACATATTGTATTCACATCTGAACTCATTCAGAGTTTGAAAAGTATGGTAATCACGACCCACTTTTACAGAAGCCAAGATACATGATATCTATCTATACTTAAGGAACCCAACAGAGCCAAAAACAACAAGTGTACAAAATCAGGCTTATAAAGAGGCAGATACACTGGTTACCCATCAAGGATTTCAACTGAATCCGAATGACAGTATACATGATAAAGCTTCTACAGAAGCCGATATACAAGATAAATATTAGTTAATGATTCCAACCGTGCCAACAATGGTAAATATTCAAAATCAGGCTTATACAAAAGCTAAATACTGATTTCGTAACAAGGAATCCAACTGAGCCTCTACAACATTATTCGCTCAAGCTTACACAGATAGGAAACGTAAAAAGTACACCAACTGAGTCCTGTACCAAAAATTCATTACTTAAACGAAGGTATTCATTACAAGATAACAGAAGTCGTATTACTAGTTACCCCTCCAGGACTCCGACAGAATCATGCTAACAGTATTCACATACATGACTTATACAGTAGTCCATAATATACGAACCAATCCAAGGACTCCACAGAGTCATCTTGTAAATAAATAAATATAATGCAAACCATCAACAGGTTAAATCCCGTAATTACAACACAAGGGAGGGAAAAACAACTTCTACAGGGTCGCATTAAATACTGTAACACAGCCAGTTATCCATTCAACATAACCTAAGTATCATAGCAAAACCCAACAAGATTCAGTAACCACCACCTATAATAACCACGACAGAACTTACAAAGAAGTCCAATTAAACTGAACATTCAAACAAAAGTCCATCAGTATCCTTTCCGACAAGTATCAACAACAAGCATCAACAACAAGTATCAACAACAAGTATCAACAACAAGTATCAACTGTAGCCTGAACCCAACAAGGGAACAATTCATGGGCTCTCACAGAGCAGGTCTAGTATACTTTCTTGCATGCATTTCACAAACTTTAGCCGGAATGCAAAACACAACGAAATAGTGCAACAGTTCGAAACACAATACACACCCATCAAGGGTTAAATTGAAAAATCGAACCAGCAAGAAGATACAGTAACAAAATCACACAAAGCTACCATAAAAACCATCTGAACCCATAAATCATCTGAACAGAGTTGTTCTAATGAAATCATTTGAAAGAGAGCAAGATTTTTAAAGGTTAGGGCCTAACATGCCTGGTTATTTGCTTAAAAAATCCGAAGAAGACCACTGAAAGAGCTCGAGCCTTCTCCTCTTTTTCCAAGTTAGATTCACCAACAAAAATTTGTTATTTCCATGACTTATAAATTTTCCTTGCCAGAGAAAAGAGCGAGTTACACTCATATTTTCCATGCAACTCCAAGAATACTGGTGCGAAGAACCAGTGATCAGACAGAGGGAAAACCGGAGCGCATGAAAAACCAAACAAACTACCAGTTTTCCATCTTGCATGCCTTCCCGTGAAACCCGAGCTCGAAGACCGAGTTCATAAATGGCATTTACTCCAAATTTCCCGCTCAATTTCCATTACCACCGACCGCCATAGTTGGCGATGGATAAAACCAGTTCGAAGACCATTTCCAACTTTGGTGACCTGCCACGTCGGCTCTAGCTAGCCTTTTAAAACTTCTACCAAATTACCTTTCCTTCATACTTATCCATCCATTTAATGCCATAGAAACTACCACCCATGGTTCACACCCTTCCATAGGTCCCCTTTCTTCCTTGTTCATTAGTTAGGTTAGTAACTTAGGTTAGGATTTAAGATAACACTTAGTCTAACCTCATAGCACATAGTTACTAACTTAGAACATTAGCTTATAGCATAGGCCTAGGTTAGATTAAAACTAATCTAACCCCTAGGTTATAGTTTAGTTTTAGGTTACTAACCTTAATAAATCCAGTTTAGGTCTAACATTTTAAATGCTCAGAAAAAGAACCTACAACATACATTCACGAACAGGGTTCACTCCTGCACTGCCAATAGGCTAGTGGAAATAAATGTATCTGAATTTATTACCTGGTCCACGATCAAGACCTTCCTGATATTACGATATCAGGAACCAATTCATTTAACATGATCAACCTGAGTTAGACTCCAGAATAGCTTAGTCAATGCATCCAGACCTTGCAACCTGCGTAAGGTCTATAATTTTAATTCATCCTGAATAAACTTAAAGCATCACTTGGATCAATACCACTGATCCAAGGCTAGGTCTTATAGATGGATAACTCCATAATTCATTCCGAGATCAGATTAAACTCAGGTGTAAAATGAAAGAAATAAAAGAGTCCAATCATATTCTGACTCAGTCAAAGATCTACAATTTCAAAGAAGATACAGTCCATATCAAGCATGACTTCTGAAAGGAACACATCCTTTTTACAAAAGAAATCACATATCAACACTTGTATGCTTAGGAGGAAGTAACAATAGTTTAGGATGTTACATCAGTTACCTGTTTAATGACTGATACCATGTCATTACCGCTTAACCAGTGGTCACCTATTATGGTGACTGATACCAGTGCTAGCCACACTTGAGACACTAGTCATCCAAAAAAACCCGTAGACTCCCAAAACCCCCCTTTTATAAAAACCTCCCCACTGCCCCTTTTACCCCACCTATCAAAACTACTCCTGGATCTCTACTCATCCCACCTACTATTTACTACCCAACTCAATATTCCCCCCATTCCAAAATTATATTTTTCCCATAAAACCAAATTACACCAACACTCAATAATCAATCTGATCAAATTAAAGAGTAGGGTGCTTACCTCACATTGCTGCCATCTCAGTGGCACAACCAGTGACCTCACTCTCTGGCCTCAATCACTTACTAGCTACTCGTAACCTCCATTCAAATTTCCACCCTGATTTGGATCGCTGGCTCACAAACTTTTCTCTCTTTTTTTGTCCAAGACACTTCTCTTTTTCTCTCTTTTTTGTCATTTTCTCACTTCACAACAATAACAAATGAATAACAAAACACGTGGATTTTTTGTTCTTTACTCGTGATAACCAACCTGACCCTGACCGACGTTAATGTTACCATTGACCAGCATCGCTCGCGTGCCCTACCTAACCATCATTGGATTCACCTCTACCGAATTTGGTTACTATTTTTATGACCGGCATCAGTCACCATCACCTACACATTGCCCTAACATTTTAACCTTTTACCCTACCCCTAAGACCTATCCTTACCCAACCTTCACCCTGATCATTTACCCACACCTTTAGCACCCATTTCCTATGACCAACTTCATCATTTACTACCACCCTTTTTCATCCTTTCAGGGACTCCTACCCCTACCTTGGCCTTACCTATGCCGTGACCTAAATATTTAGACCTGGACCATCCCACTAGTGACCTTTGACCTCATGTGTTTTGATCTATACCTTGCGGCACTATTACTTGTGTTGTTACCTAATGACCTTACCTAGCCTATTTCCATTACTAGTTATTTTGACCCTACCTTTGGTGTATTGGAACATACCTAAACATTCCTGTGGTAACCTAACCTATTTATTGTGTTTTATTGACCATATCCTATACCTTGGATACTGGAATCACTTCAACCTTGTTTGGATAAACCTATCGACCTTAGACAATGTAGATTTTTCCTACTCTTCAACTTGGTATTGTGCTGTAGTTTATATGTGTGCATGTGCATTTGACTGTTACTACCTTTGACCCTGACCCATTACCTAGCTTACCCAAGTAGACCTTGCTCCTTTTTTCTCCCTGTTATCAACCTTTCTTTTCACCACATTTAAACTTTTATCAAACCAAATCATCATGATTTTTCCTTCTGCCTCGTCAGTTCCTGGTTTGAGGGGGATCACCTTTACCCACACATGGGGCAACCACATCTTATTTTTGTTAGCGTCACTTACCAATACAAGCTACACAACAAAAAGGGGAAAAATGTAGACACTAAATTAGGTCACACTACCCTTTGATCCCTCGACAAATAAACACCCTTCATCACATTCACCTAGTCATGGCCCCCTTCACCCCACTAATATTAATTTAATTAATTTAATTAAATTAATTCATTATCCTCACCATATTTATTATTTAAATATCTTAATTTAAATAATATCCACACATACACTTCACTTAGACACCTCACCAAGCTAACTCACCCTAAAAACCTATTCTTAGTAAGTTGTCATAACTAACTAAGACTTACCTAAACCCTAAAAATCAATGCCTACATTCCCTCTAACCACATTCCCACATGCTTACAAGAATCTTCCAGTCTAATCCGTGTATGTTAATGACATGAGATCCGAGGAAATCAAGAGGATCTCCCTAGTTTAGTAAACCTAGGAAATCTCACCTTAACTGATGCTAGTTATGCCTAACTGTCGCTGGTTAAGCCAGAACCACCATCGGTTACCCTTTTAACCCCAAAACAACCTTATTCTCAAGGTTGGCAGAAGGTTGGAAAAATATTGGACAAGTTGGTGAACATTAACACATCTCAGAGAGATAACACATCTTCAGAGATAAAATTCCAGTGAGAGAACATGCATGCAAGGAAGGAGATCAAGCATCTTTCTTTTGCACATAGCCATCCCAGCCATGATTTGATCTAACCAAGGCAAAGAGGAATGTACATGCAGCCCATGCAGAAGATTTTCTTTCAGTTGGTGATCACTTGTAGCCTTCAAACCTCTCATCAGCACCTCCATCCCTCACTCACAGGCATCTAGGACCAGAATCCACAGTAAGTATAACATCACACTTCTCTGGTTTATTTGATTTCATCATCATTTTATCATCTATTGTTTACCTACCCACCTATTGACCTTCTCCAACACTTCCACCTCCATATACCCATTAAAATCTCTCCAAATCCTACCCAAGTCACCCAATACCTCATCCCAACTAACAAAAGTCCTTTGTGCAATCACAAAGGAGACCCAAAGCTTGTTCTGTGGCATTCCCAGATTTCCACAGTAACTAGCATTGGTTACACCTAACTGCGTCGGTCACCCTTAACTGACATCAGTCTCTGTATTTTCCCATACAACCTAGAACAAAGACCTACCCACCTAATTTCATCTCACCCTCATCCATCTGTGAATATACCTGAGACCTCTATCAGACCTGCAGAGACCCAGAACTAGTTACTTGACCTTCAGATCCTATTCTAACCTAGCCTGTTAGATTAGATCTATTTCTTATTGTGTTTTAAGTGAGATACCTAAATCATTTCGAATTACAATAGGATTTAATTTGTTTACAACATTAAATTATTTAAAATAGTGGACTGAAAGCCATCTAGGAAGTATCACACTTCCTCGGATCTAGCATACGCTAGGCAGTTCACTGCATATATTGTTTAATTACTTATGGTGGTCTTGCTTTTCATTACAGGTAGTTCCTCCTAGCCAAAAGGAAGCTCTCATAATCAGCTGTGGATTCAGAAGTCATACACATGCAACAACCCATCAACTAACATTTGAAATAGGTATTCCTCCTATGCCTGTTACCCTATTTGTTTCGTCAATAATTCAAAGGAAATGATTTAGAATCAAGGTGAAACATTTTTTACAAGGAACAATAACCAGATCGTACCAGAGCCATAGGAACAACATGATGCTAGGTCAGGGAACACCACGATCAGGTAAATTATATAATAAGTGAATTCAGCAGCTATAGCCTTACATGTAAGAGTCTTTGGTCAGATTGGATTTTCAAATGAGCAATAAGGTTGTAGATATATTATTATGGAACTCAGATTGCAATACATTGAGTAATGGGCCTTGCTTAAATTTGGCCTAGTGAATAACAATCTACATTTAACCAGTCAAGGTCATAGATTGTAGCCATAACATCAAGGAAATATTGTTGGAGGGGATCAAAGAACTAGTTAAGACCCATGAGATTTAGGAAGTCATTATTTTACTTTGACATTACGAAGTTGACCTAGTCAATACCATAGATCAAAAAAAGGAATCTAGTCAGATACCATAGATGCGAAGGAAAGAACTATACCTAGACAACTAGATAAGTATCTCACTAGGGTGGATCTAAATAAGATAAAATGAATGAGTCCACACACATAAGTGGTGTGAGGATAAATACAATAAAGGTAAATAAAGTGCACCTAGGTGAACTATGAGCTAAGTGTAAATACCTTCTCTAATAGCATTAGGGATGCTCTAGCAAGCTAGGGCATGGAAGAGGAATGCCCCATAAAGTGGGTGGATGATGTAGCAAGGTGATGAACAATTGAGCAGAGTTGGAGAGGACAAAACAAGGAGTTTTAGAATATTAGAATGGGACAAGGAAACATGTGCTTGTAGCAAATGAGGTAACCATTTCATTAAAGAAACGGAAGGGAATTTTTAGAGGAAACCTAAGCCGCTACCGATTGCTAGCTCCAATAGAGTTGTTACCATGATTATAAAAGAATCAAGATGGTTAACCTAGATAGCACGTATTGTTAACAAACGAGTGGGTGTTGCAAATAAAAGACAAAAAGGAAATGCAAACCAAATATGCAAAAGTATGTGCATGACACCAGGTTTATAAAGGAACCAAGATGCAATCACACTGGAGCTTGTAAGTGGTACTAAAAAGAGTAAACCATCAATGGAATGCCAACACAATAGTCAAAAGGTGAAGGTAAATATGGAATCAAGGCATGCCCCTAATGCGTGCCACAATGATGATTAAGTAGATACAAATTCTCTGCAAGCCTGGGAATAAGATATAGACCGAAAGTTGATGTCCTGCGTACATGAAGACTCTTATCTGAATTTATTGGCTGCAAATGATAAAAGTGTGATAATTTCACCTCAGGTGATAGTCCATATTCACAAAGGATTTTTTTGTGAAGGATTTTCCCCAGATGACAATTTGAGTGATAAGGAGGTCATGCAAAGGGAAGAAAGTAATAGTTGTAAGATTGGCATGATCACTAGAGTAATAGATAAAAGTATGACATTTACATCACAGAAATTGTATTGAGATGGTTATGAGGATGATTACACACTTAAGTGTTTTCTAGCTTGTAGGATCAATAAATATGTGCATAAGTGAACATGGCATAGTTCAAACGTTTTGTAGATGATTTTTTTTTTGGACCATTTGAAATACTTATCCATTTTTATTATGGATTTTCGCAAGTTTTGACGTACAAATGTAGGAAGGAGAATGAAGATCTTATTCCATGGCATAAATAAACTCCTGAGGAAAACATCAACTTCGCATAAGATTGACAGTATCAGATGATCCATAAAATATTTGTTCGGGAGTATCCAAAATAGAATCCAATATCCCTCAAGAAAGAACCAAACAAGAAGTATGCTATGTGAACTAGGATGTACCATAAATTTATTGCAATCGCGTCCAAGAGAAGTGGTACATTTCAGATATGCATGAGTACTAGTTATTTGAACGATCAAAGCACAAAAAACTAGAGCTAGTTTCCTATACTCATAGATGGAGATTCCATAGTGTACAAACTTTACCAACAAATAAACATTGCTAGGTGAACATTGAAAAATGACACCAATGTAGCCCATTTTTAATAAGCTAAGCGAATCCTATCACTGCATGTCAATACTGCCCCCAAGAGATCAAGCCAAAGCCAAGTGATGTCCCTAAGAATAAGTTACATTGAAAATAGTGGCTTGATTGATTTGGAAAATACAATTGGGAACAATCGTGACCTGTAAAAAAATGGCATATACCCTAAGAAGTGCGCATATGTTGTAGAAGTGTTTTCTCCCATTTTGGAAAGTATTTTTGATGAAGCATGTTATATGTTTTTGATAGCTATATTTTCTAAAGCAAGGGTATATTTTTGAATGGGGGTTAAGTTTGAGAAATTTTTATATTGTTTTTGAGAGTGATTTGTGAAACGTTGTTTGAATACCCCATGGGTCTTTTTGCAAAAATTGAACCACACGCCAAAGAAGAGGGAAAGATAAGAGGTGCAGGAGAGGAAGGCACCAAGTGTGTGAACCACACAATTGGTGGGTACACCGGAACCAGTTGCAAAGTCTAGCACTTACGCGTGTAAAAAGAAGACCCCAGTCAAGGTGAAGACCCCAGAAGAAGAGGAATAAAATCATGAAGAGCCCTTCATACATGAAAAATCACCAAGGAAGATGTCACCTATTAAGGATAAGGAGAAATAAGAATTTCCTATACTGGAATCACCAGTTACGAAGAAGTAGAAGGTGGCAGAAGAAGGAAACAAAGAGCTTAGAGGCCTACATAGATGATAGGGATGACGATGAGCCCGAAGAAGGATAAGACCATTTGTTATATGATGTACATGACTCAAAGAAGGAGGAAGATGAAGAGAAGAATGATGAGCAGGAAGCATAAGATCAAGGCAACCAAGGAATAAGTGGACAAACCCATGGAAAGAGAAGTGGCAGGGATCATTAAGTATTTTCTAGAACATAAGTTAGAGCAGAGTGCAGATGAAATTTAGAATTAAATAGAAGAGGAGAGCATTTGGAAAGAATATGTCAGCATGGGTGGGAATCCCAACCTGGTGGTAAGCTTCCCAAAGGCTATGTGAATAGGTGGGAAGGGCATAGTAGTGGCACAAGGGAAAGGAATGGAATACATCAATGATCTAAGAAAGGTTTTACACATGTGATTCTAAAGCACTATACCAATGGAACACCTCCTGGCTATGGCTTTGTTTAATGAAGAAGGTGCATAACCCTGAACCATAAAAATGTTATCTTGGGTGTTCGAGTCCCATGTGGATAAACCTGAGTTTGATGTAATCTATGGAGCATTGATGAATGTTCCAGAGATAAAATGAGTTAATCCTTTGGAAAATACTCAAAAATTGTTAAATGAATAGGTCTGCAACGTGCTCAACAAATTTTTCATAGAGGTTGAGGCTAGACTGTTCAGAAGGAATGATAGAGTGAGATTTTTGGAGGAGGAATTAGAGAAGGAAAATAAGGAGCTCACTAAAAATAGCAAGGACTTGAAGTAAGAAGAGCTTATCAGTGTGTAGTTAAGGCATCAACTAAAAGAGGAGAAAGCAAGGGTGCGTGAGCTACATAAAAATATTGAAATGATTACGGGTGTTATTTTTTTAAAGCATCCTAACCTAGTGCCACTTGAGCAAAAATATGAATCAACCTTGTAGTGTCTGAAGAACTTCACCCACATCCTCATGATGGAAAGGCAGCCACTTTCCTTAGAAACTATAGAAGAGGCATTGGTGCACCAAGAAAAGGAAGATAATTTTAATGTTGTCGAGATTTTTTCTTGATATACTAAACTTTTTCTAGAGGTAAAAGCTACCACGCAAGTCGCAGAAGCTGCATATGAAAACTACGTTGATAGAGATAGAGTGGATGGAATCTTGGTCACCACACATGAAATAGAACTCAAGGAGTTTTAAGAAAATAATAAGGGGAACAGGTCAGAGAGAGAAAAAATCCTAGTCGAGGTAGAAAAGAAATCAGAAGCTATCGAGACCTTGTGAGGCTTGATCAAATTCTGTCTAAAGGAACTATACCCTCAGATAACGTGTGGAATAGATGTGTTTGATGATTTGAGAAAGAACCTAGAAATTATTGTTAATACATTAAGTACCACAGGGGAGGGACTAAGTTTTGAGGAGGTGAGTGCCATATTCAGAAACCTATGTCAGTAAGTGCATAGTGAGGTTGATGCCTAGGAAAAGCTACAGGCAGAGATAGGGAAGGATTTCCCCCTTCTCCTTCAAAAATAAGCATCGTTCTCTTCCAAGTTCCAAATTCTTTCATTATCTCTCCTAATTCTTCATCCCTTTATTCTTTTTCCAACTATTCGATGTGTCCCATTCTTTATTCGTTGAAGAGAATTTTTTTCAAGGACACAAAATAGGTGTAGTGTGGGGTGATGTTGGGCCCCAAAATATTGGCCAATTACAAGAAGGTGCGTGGGCACACGGGACATATCAGAAGAAGGTCGCATGGGTTGAAGGCACATAGGGCATGGTTTTCGAAGGGTTTAGAATAACACATAGTGCACACGTGTAAGACAAGATGGGTTTTTTGGACTTATCCATATTTGGATTTCCAAACAGCACACAAGGAAACCATGACCTGTCTAGCATGTGAAGTGGATAAGGTGCAAGCTTGGCAATTGTAGGATCAAGAATGGAATATTCCATGCATGTGATGGAAGGATCCATAAAGAAATCATTGCAAAGAGTGGAGAGCTCAGATCAAAGGAGGCATGCTCTATGGGAGGACCACTTGGACACTTGGCAACTAATCTTTTACCTTAGAAGGCATGGCGGTGAAGGAAAAAAGCTATATATAGAGATTCTCGGGTAATAGAAGGTAGTGGTAGTGGTGGTGGAAGAAGAGGTGAAGCTCTAAAAAAATAATATAAAGGATTCTATGGGTTGGGATTAGAGGAAATGCAGGAGTGGTGGCATATTTAGAGGGATGGGTCTGTGTTTATCCTTGTAATATGAATGGCGTAGTTTAGTTTTTGATGCTTGACCTTTCTTTGCATTATTATATGGGTCTGTTATGGGTTTGATATTAACATGAATATAAGGTCCCCTTATAAAATATATGTGTTCATGAGCATAAATCCTAGTGCATTTCCTTTGTGTTATGAATCAGTTTTGTATTCTATTAGATATTTCTCTTTTTAAGGATGCATTGATATGATAACTCATTCTAGGCTCTTAGAATGAATGCATGGTTATTTTCCAATATTTTGCACTTAAGTATCTACCATAGATGATTTATTATTACACAAATAATATGTAGGAGGGTCTCGGAACCCACGCATGCCTTGGGTGAGCACCCAGCACCTGTTGGGTGATAGTCTAGTGCTCATAAGATTTGACTATTGTTCTAAGGTCATAAAAATGACTACAGATATCTTGGTGGATGAGTGTTGGGATGAAGAATACATATTAGTTCATGGAAGAGGTTGATCCCATTTAATGAGAAGGTCATCCTCATCGATAAGACTATGAATGATAGTCTTGAGGGCTCTAAAATATTCAGTTTCATGCCCTGGTGCATTATTGTATGCATAAATAAGATTAGAGTCGAACCATGATAGTCTTCGAGAACTTAGATCAAACGGTTTGATATATGGATATGTGATTGCATATTCTTGAAGTAATCGATGAAATATATCTATGTAAGAACTAATGGGGGTGGTTGAAGAAGAATTTTTAGATAAAGAGGTCATAAGAATGGTGGATGAAGGTAAGAGGGATGATTTTTTTTAGGTTGTTTCATGGGAGCCTTTAACTTTATCTTGGGCTTTAAAGAAGTGGAAGATTGTTGTGTTTTGGTTTCGGTTTTGATTGGCGGTGACTCAAATGGTTTGGATTCTAATTTGACAATGAAGGATATATATGATTTAGAAGGGAGGTTGGATTTGAAATAAGGTTTAGATTGTGTTTCGTTGTTGATAATGGGGGTTTTAGAAGAATGGGTTAGCCCTAAGATGGAAGGAAATTCTCCTAAGAGTGATGATGTGATATTAAGTTATTTGGAGGTTTGGTCTTGGGAGGGGGAAGCTCCAAATTTTTGTGTGGATGTGTGAGGGAATTTTGGATGGGCATGCTAAGGTTCTTAGACTTTGGTTGTGAGGATTTACCCTTGATGGGAATGATGACAGTTTCCACCAGGGAATTTGTGGTGGTAGAACTAGGTAATGTGGGTTGCATTATAGGGGTGGATATTGAATATGGAAGTGGTTTTTGTATAATGCACTTGACAAGATCTAAAGGGGTGGTAGATTATGTAGGGTTAGGATTTGTTAGTGTGGGTATAATTGGAGTTACAAACGTGGTGAGAGTTTCATTTGTATATGTATTGAATATGGGTGTTTCCATGTTGGATGATTCAAGAGGTGGTATGGATGTGGGTGAAAATTCAGATGTTTATGTGGGTATAGTCATGGAAGTAGATATGTTTGAAATGGAAACAAGAGCAAAGGTGTGAGGTGAAGTTGTTAAAGTAGGCATTGAGGTAGTTGTTATCTCAAAGGCGGGCTCTATAATGGAATCACAGGGTCAAGAAGGAGGCAAGCAGTGTCAAAGGAAACTGGAAAGCTCAAAGGGAAAGAAATGGAGAAAAAAAAACTCAAAGGCTTTGGGCTCTGCAAATGATTCAGAACGAGCCCCAAAATTGGCTAAGTATGAAAGAATCAGTGGAAGCCTCCACGTGCCTCATTGGCACATCTCCAAAGATTAAACTCAAAAGAAGACTCAAACAAGTGTCAGGCTTCCATGTGTCCCAGAGTTAAAAAAGGTGAATTTTGGGCCCAAAATGATTAAGTATAGTGGACCGGCGGAAGCCTCCACGTGTTCAAATGGTGCACCTTCAAGGGGAAAAGCAAAAGGTGATTCCCAGAAGAGTGTGGAGCTTCCACATGTCTCAGGCTGAAAAGGATAGAGTCAGCTGTTGAAAATTCCAAACAAGCAGAAGGAAACACGTGTTGCATCGGTGTAATTTCAAGATGGGAGCCAAAGGCAGAGACTCAAACTTGTGCTAGCCCTCCACGTGGCCAATGGTCAATAGAGGTCATATTCAAAAGTAGGCCTAAATTGGTTAAGTTTAAGAGTGCAGGTGGAAGGTGCCACATGTCTTAACAATGCTCCCTCAAAGGTAAAATTCTGAGCAGGTTTCCAAGTGAGCACGGACCTTCCACGTGTCCCAGGTCCAAAAGGGGACAGGGTCGAGGTTGAAAAGTCAAAATAGGGAAAAGGCCAGTGGAAAGAGCCAAGTGTCAGCCCGGTGCTACTTCAAAAGTAAAATTTGGAGTAGTCCCCAAACACGTGCCAACCCTCCACATGTTCTAATTTTCCCCAAAAGACCCATTTTGTTAACCGGTTCCTGCCATTTTGGTATGGCCCAACTCAAATATTCAAATGAGCATATATTTTGATTCAGTGCTCAAAATCTGACAAATTTGGCACCGTTGGAAATATCTCAACCTCATCCATGCCATGGAGATCTGAAAATTTAATTTTGAAGAAGTTAGGTGGGGGAAAAATGAAAAAACATGTCTTCGTGCCATTAATATAAGATCTATTTTCTCCAACAACTAGATCATATTTGATCTGATCCATCATTCCTCCTCCTTCAAGGTCTGAACAAGTAATCAATGTAGACATGACAAATTTGGGGTGGATTTGTAGGAGCATTAATGGCTGGTAGCTGAGTTTCGAATTAGTTTTCCCACCTCTCTCTCCTTCTTCTCTCTATGTTGAATCTATAAAGGAAGGGTTGGGGCTCATTGTAAAAGGTTGGACATTTCTGTTTTGCACCCTCCCTTTTCCTTTTGTTCACAAGTGGATTTTTGGATCCTTTCAAACCTCCCATTCAAGTTGTAATGCAAGATTTTTTACCTCTTGGCCACTGTAATACATTGTATCAATTTTTGGAGCAATAATATATGTCTGTGGATGATTCTCGACCCTCTCATGTGTTTATTGTTGTCTTCTGATCTCTCATTGTAGTTTGGTTATCTATGCATGGTGTTTGCATTGCATTTTTATGGTCTGTGTTAGCTTACAAAATGAGTGTTTAACATTCCTTTGGTGCATCACCTCATTAGCTTAGGTTTATTTTCTTGCATCTCTCAACCCTGTCTCCTTGGTAAAATAGAGTAGATTTAAAATAGATCCTCTGCAATTTATTTGTATGCACCTGAATAGAGGAATAGGAACTGGCCTTAATCTAGAGAGCTCTCTCAACTCGCAAGGTCCCACACTTTGAGAGATGCTCCATGTTGTGCAATCACACTGAGAGTCTCAACCCATCTGGTTGCAGGCATTTAGGGGTGTTGTGATTCTACACTAACATTTTTGGCACACCCGGTGGGACCAAAGAAGTCTCCATCTTTATTGCAGCAAGATTGATGTGCACTTGCTGTAATTTTAGCTTTTAAGAAGCTTTGAAATTACACATCTGGTGACTCCAAAAGAATCAGAATCTACTGGTTTCAACAGTCCAAGCTTATCAAGTTCATGAGAAGAATACAAACAAGGTCAAGAACCAGAGAGGAGGGACTATTTTCTATCTACACTTGTCCCTAGACAGAGGGAGAAGAGGGAGAAGATCCTAGAGGTCTCCATCTCCACCAAATAGAACCTTGTCAACACCTCCTCCTGGTAGGCCATTCATTCAATCCACAAGGGTTCTCAGGCCAATCAGGATGGCACAGCCAAATCCTTATGTCAATTTCACTGGTAGCATCCCACTTGCCCTTAATGCACAAAATCTAGTCCCAGTTGCAGCATTAAAGAGCATCCCATATTTCACTGGAGAGAACCATACTTCTCCTAGTGACCACATTCAAGACATTGCAAATGTCTGTGTAATTCATGAGATCACTGAGATGGACATTACAGTCAAGTTACTAGCCTCTTCACTCAAGGGTAAAGCTTCACAATGGTTCAGGAGTCTAACAACAGGCTCTATTCAAACTTGGGACCATATGTGCAGAGCTCTTCATGATCAATTTGGAGAAAAGGGAGATAATCTATCCCTGTTGGAGCAACTGACAACAATCAAGAGGGCTCCTAACGAGCAGTTGACAGATTTCAACCTCATATTTCAAAGGACATGGGATAGGATTCCAGTGGCTGTAAGGCCCACAGATGAAGGTGCTTTCTTATACTTTCTTAGAGCTCTAAATTCTGATATTGCTTTAATGATTCAATCAATGGGAGGCACCACTTTACCTGCAGCCTATAACATCTCTATAAGAGCTGAAAATTGTTTAATTCAGGCTGGAAAACTTTCTCCTAGGCCACCCATGCCTCTATACCCAGAACTATCAGCCTCAAGCACTAGTCAGACACCCACATTGGCTCCTATACCTACTCCTAGGAATCAAAGTTCAGCTGAAGCCTCTACCTCATCTTCTAGTACCTCAAAAGAGCTTCAAGAAGTTATGAAATAGTTTCAAAACCTAGGGAATGAGTTAGTAACTATCAAGAGGCAACAAGCTCAGAGTTCTAGGCCATATCAGCCTCAAGATTCAGTATCAGGCTAGACCCCCATATAAGCAAAATAGGTAACCAACTCAGGCTGCAAATCAAAACCAAAACCAAGGACAACCTCAAGTTGTTAGGCCTTTCCGGTCATATGATCCAAACATAGCTTCAACATCAAGGGCCTTGGTTCCAACACAAAACAACATGGCACAAGAATATGATTGGTGTTTCCCATGCAATCAGCCCCATAACCAATCAATGTGTTTTAATGGTGCACTAAACCAGGCCTTGATGGTACAGACCATTGGTGTGTCACAAGAGTCTAGTCAAGAGGAAAATCAGTAGCAAGGAGTTCAACAAGAGGCATCTCCAAGTGAGACTATGCTTGTCAATTGGCAAGCTGAAGATTTATGTGGGATGAATCAAACACCTTCTCAAAGTGTAGCTGCCAATACATGGTCCAAGAAAAGAAATATTGGAGAGGGACAATCACCAAACTCAGGTAATCCTCAACCCTCCATTACTCCACAAGGTATTGGCACTCAGAATGCAACTTCCAGTATGCAGAGCCAGTCCAAGCCACCTTCCAAACCCACTCAGGCACTAGTTGTAATGACCCATGTGCAAGAGAAAAATGTACCAGGAAAGGGGCAGAAAAAGGATAGCTCATTTAACATCATTGAACAAATGAAGAAGACAAATGTGAACATTTCAATGTGGGAGTCATTGGCCATTCTAGGATAGAGAGATCTATTGTAG
The DNA here is from genome assembly GCA_019776745.2 of Taxus chinensis. NCBI lineage: Eukaryota > Viridiplantae > Streptophyta > Pinopsida > Cupressales > Taxaceae > Taxus > Taxus chinensis. Next base: position 42,835,778 of record CM034157.1, on the reverse strand, counting down.
ACTGCTATGGCCAATTGGTCAAGCTCAAATCAGCCCCCTAACCAACAAGAGAAAGTGTTTACCAATGCATCTCAGACTGGGGGAAATCATGGAGGAAAACAAGGTAAGAATCTGAAGCCCCCTCCATTCTATGTTTCATTGATCATTGGGGACAAATTGGTACATAATTGAATGATTGATTTGGGGGCAAGTAGCTCTGTAATGCCAAAGCAAATAGCCGATCAACTGGGCCTTCAATATGAAGTCATCTCCAGGGGGTAGTGCAATTGGATGGGACAGTAGTGACAACTGTTGGAGTCATCAAATATTTGAGCCTCACACTACACACCTGCCCCAATGTGACTGTATTGCAAAACATATCAGTAATAGACTTTCCACCACATTTTGCATTGTGTTTGTCAAGAGACTTCACTACTAAGATTGGAGGCTATTTGTCTATTGATTGGTCACACATGCTTTTTAGAACAAGGTATGGAGCTAAGGCCACAATTAGATCTGAGCCCATTGTAGATTACCATATTGAGTCTTATGTACCCAGCCCAATCAATGCCAATTGTTCGGCCTTTGATTAGGAGTATCTCCCAATCACTTGTGAAGTAGATACCAAGATGGGGTGTATCCTAGACTTGACCCTCAATGAATGGGAAAACAAAAGGCATGATTTTGACCCTTATAAAGAGATGGAGGAATCTGAGCTAGGAGTCTACTATTTTCATGAGGAGAATCACCCTCTTCCTGACATCATCAATCCAAACCACAGAGATGATAATGAGGTATGGTAAGTTGTTCTTTGATGGCTCAAGAAGTAGACAAGGAGCCGGAGGAGGAGCTATGCTTGTTTCCCCCCAAGGTATGAAATACTACTCAGCTTTCCATTTCCAATTTTCTTGTTCAAACAATACAGTAGAGTATGAGGCTTTGGTCCATGGACTGCATTGGGCAAGGAAACGAGGAATCAAGAACTTGCGGGTGTTTTGTGACAGTGAGCTAGTTGTAAATCAAGTCCAAAGACAAAATTCTGCCAAGAACGACCTGTTAAAGAGTTACAAGAATAGGGTATGGGACCTCATTGAGGATTTTTAGGCATTCATCATCAACTCCATCCCAAGGAAAAAGAATGAAGTGGTAGAAAAATTGGCAACAATTGGGGCAGCCTTCAATGTTGTGGAGAGTATTAATATTGATAAGTGTCAACCCCATATCAAGTGGTTATGAGACCAGATATCCCAGACAATAACACAAGTTGGCAAGTCTTTGAAAATGATCAACAAATTGTCAACTTTCTATAAGAAGAAGATGAGTTCTCCTCCAGGAATCAAGATAAACTGGAGTAGTAGTATGGTGATCAAGTGGTGAAGCTGAGGACTAACAAACTACCAAAGGGTCTTGTCACTTTGGAATCAATATTCAACCCAAATGACCAATTCTGAAAAGAGAAGGGAAACATTCAGGTAAAGGGTGAAGATTCAGAACCCATTTTTATAGAAGAAGGAAAAACACTGCAAATTGGAAAGGTAAGCACTCAAAAAGAAAAATCTGAATTGGTTCAACTTTGTCAACAGCTCCCAGATATCTTTTCCTAGACTTATAAATATTTGAGATGTTTCAACACAAAGCTAGCACAACACACAATCGAGTTAGATCCAGGAGCTAAGCCTTTCAAATAGAAGTAAAGACCCATAAATCCTCACATTGAGCCTCTCATGAGGAAAGAATTGAAGAAGCTAATGATGAGGCCAAGCATCATCTTCCCCATCAAGCATTCTAGTTGGGTTGCTAACTTGGTACCTATGAGAAATAAAATTGGAGAAATCATACTGTGTGTGGAATTTCGTGATCTGAACAAAGCATCACTGAAAGATCACTATCCACTTCCATCAATGGAATAGATCCTACAGGTTTTAGCTGGTTCTGAGAGGTTTTCATTGCTAGATGGATATTCAGGCTATAACTAGATAATGGTGAAAGAGGAGGATCAGTTCAAGACAACCTTCACCACCAAATGGGGAACATATGCTTATAAGAAGATGCCATTTGGACTGTCAAATGCTGGAGCGATATTTCAGTGAGCTATGGACATGGAATTCAAAGGCTTGATTAACAATATATTTCTGGTGTATCTGGATGATATCATTGTTTTCTCAAAAAATGTTGCAGACCATCTCTTCCACCTCAGACAGGTATTCCAGAGATGTAGAAGGTTTGGAGTGTCCTTAAACCCAAAGAAATGTGTATTCTTGGCACATGAGGGTAAATTGTTGGGCCACATTGTCTCTAGAGAAGGGTTAGCAATTGATCCTGAAAGATTTGAAGCCATCTAGACACTTCCATTGCCACAACACAAAAAGTCTCTCCAAAGCTTCTTGGGGAGGATAAAATTTGTTCGCAGGTTTGTACCTAATTTTTCTACTCTTGTGAAGCCTTTAACAATGATGTTAAAGAAGAGTCTTGCATTTAAATGGACAACAGAAGGCAAAGAGAGTTTTGAGGCCATCAAGCTCACAATATCACAAGCTCCAACTCTCATTAACCCAGACTTCTCAAAAGACTTCATGTTGTATGCTTTTGGAGGGTCAGACACCATCTCAGCCATCTTGGTCCAGGACAACAAGGAAGGTTCAGAACAACCCATAGCCTTCTTCAGTCAGATCTTGGAGGACTACGAGGTAAAATACTCTTTCATTGAAAAACATGTCCTTGTTGTTATTAGGAGCTTGAAGAAGTTCAGACATTTGGTCTCAAATAATAAGATTCAACTGCTAGTATCCCATGTTGGTGTCAAAGATTTTCTCCTGAACAAGGACTTTGAATGAGAAGAGAGTAGGTTGGATCACTCAAGTAATGGAATATGACATTGAGATAAAGGTGACAAAACTAGTTCATGGCAAGGGTCTATGTGAACAGATCAATTCCAAGCAACAAGTGAGTCAGTGGATAAAGAAGAGGTTGTCCTATTACTACAAAATGATCAAGAACAACCAGCTAATGATGTACCTACTCCATGTTGGACCCAAGCCTTGGTGCATTACCTTCAAATAGGTTTGTGCCCTCCATAATGGAACAAAGCAAAAAGGAGATACTTCAGACTACAAGCCATCCCATATGTGCTTGTTGGTGGTGTCTTGTTTAAAAAGGATATCAATAGTGTTCTATTGAGGTGCATTGGGATAGGCCAAATTGAGAAAGTGTTGCATGAGTTTCATGATGGGGAAGTAGGAGGTCACTTTTCCCCTCGAGTAACAACTCTCAAGATCATGAAAGCTGGTTATTACTGGCCTACAGTGTTCAGGGACTGCTACTCATGGATCAGGAAGTGCAAGAAGTGTGCATTCTTCATAGGAAAAGAGAAGTTAGCAGCCCTGCCCCTTCACCCAATTTCAAGTGGATCAGCCATTCATGCAATGGGGACTAGACTTCATTGGGGTGATTAACCCAAACTCAAGCCAGGGCCACAAGTGGATACTTACAGCAACAGACTACTTCACCAAGTGGACTGAGGCAGTGGCACTAAAAGAAGCAAATGAATCCAACATCTTGGATTTCTATGAAGGAATAACCACCAGGTTTGGAGTCCCTACCACTATTATATCTGATAATGCATTGGCATTCCTTGGTACAAGGATCACTAAATGGATAGTTAGGAATAGTGTATACCTCAGCACTTCATCAAACTATTACCCTTAAGGTAATGGCCAAGCAGAGTCCACAAACAAGAACCTATTAAGGATTATCAGAAGAACTATTGATGAGAATCAAAGAACTTTTCATAAAAAGCTCAAATCAGCTCTATGGGCTGATAGGATCACATCCAAAAGATCCACAGGTAACTCCCCATACAAGATTGTATATGGAAAAGAGGTAGTATTTCCCATATCATTGGAGTTTCCCACTCTGGAGCTCATGAAATAGTTAAAGCTAGCTGAGTTTGAACCCATGGCAATCAGGTATGCAGACCTGATGGAAGTAGGAGAAGCAAGAGAGCATGTAATGCAGAACATGGAAAAGGATCAAGCATTGATCAAGAAGATTTTTGACAAGAAAGCAAGAATGAGGACCTTTCAAGAAGGGGACTTAGTTCTAAAGTGGGATGCAGATCAGGAAAAGCTAGGAAAGCATTCCAAATTTGATGCCATTTGGAGTGGCCCTTACATGATCACAAGGTGCAAGAGTAGCAATGCCTTCCAGACTGGCTAAATTGGATGGCAAAGAATTACACATCCTAGTAAACAGAATCCATCTCAAACATTTCTACTAAAAGGGAAGGTTCCACCCTTGTAAATATTAGCATAGAGTTTTAATTTCCCTAAGTGCGTATGCACATTGTTCTGTTGTAGCATAGGTTTTGTTTCCCTAAGTGTTGTGGCACATGTTTTTTGCTCTAGGTTTGTGTTGTTATACAGTTTAACATGCCTCCAGGTGAATGCACCAGGCCCTTTAGCATCTTGCAACAAGGAGACCCATAGTTGTCATAACAGTTGCTCGTTTCTAATAGAACAAATACAAAGCAACTAAAATTAGGTCTCAAGTGTTCATTTCTAGAAGAACAAAACACAAAGCCACCAACCATGACTCTGTTCCCAATGGATACAACAAGGCAACTGATCTCTTCATCTAGCAGGCAGATGTCCCCGCGAGTCACCAAATTGTTATCTCAATTTTTCCCCCGGAAAAATTAATCAAACACAGCCCCGTGTAGGAATAAATCCAAGGGACGTGGATCCGTCGCATGAATCCACATTTAAATCTAGAAAATAGGTTGCAGGAAGGCTCTATAATGGATGCAGTAGGGTCAGGAAGGAGGTAAGTAGTGTCAAAGAAAACTAGAGGCTCAAAGGAAAAGAAATGGAGAAAAAAATCAAAGGCTTCAGGCTCTGTAAATGATTCAGAATGAGCCCCAAAATTGGCTAAGTATGGAAGAATCAGTGGAAGCCTCCACATGCCTCATTGGCACATCTCCAAATATTAAACTCAAAAGGTAGACTCGAACAAGCATAGGCTCCACACATGTCCCAAAGTCAAAAAAGGTGAATTTTGGGCCCAAAATGATTAAGTATAGCGAACTGGCGGAAGCCTCCACGTGTTCAAATGGTGCACCTTCAAGGGGAAAAGAAAAAGGTGATTCCCAGATGAGCACAGAGCTTCCACATGTCTCAGGCCTGAAAAGGATAGAGTCAGCCATTGAAAAGTCCAAACAAGTAGAAGGAAACACATGTTGCATCGATGCAAATTTCAAGATGGGAGCCAAAGGCGAAGACTCAAACTTGTGCCAGCCCTCCACATGGCCAATGGTCAACAAAGGTCATATTCAAAAGAAGGCCTAAATTGGTTAAGTTTAAGAGTGCAGGCAGAAGGCGCCACATGTCTTAGCGATGCTCCCTCAAAGGTAAAATCCTGAGTGGGTTTCCAAGTGAGCGCGGACCTTCCACGTGTCCCAGGTCCAAAAGGGGATAGGGTTAGGGTTGAAAATTCAAAATTGGGAAAAGGCCAATGGAAAGAGCCAAGTGTCAGCGAACACACAAGGAGTCCGCATAGGAGAAAAGGCCAGGATCAAGGGCGTGGAAGGACAAGAAGGACCCATGTGCGGAAGGCAAATTTAGCATTTAGGACTTATCCAATTTTGAGTGTGATGACCTATTTTTAGAAGATGGCATGCAAAACACACCAACAATGCAAATATGTGTGTGGCATGCATTATCTATTGTTGGAGGATCAGATTGAATATTTTTGAATGGATATGAGCTAAGAATAGGATTGACACTTCAATTAATTATAAGGGGTCTATATATAGCACACTTACATGTGTGGCTATGCTTGTGAATAGCGTGTGGCTATTAATATCATTTGGCCTATTTATGGAATAGATAAGTGGTGAAGGGAAAGTCCCCACCCTATATATATAATGTGAGGTACATAGTTGTAATAGATGAGTGTGATGGATGTATAGAGGTATAGAGATATATGCATATTACCTAATTAATGTATCAGATCCATATGCGCATTGGTATAGATTAACATTATTGTAAGGAGCTTATTTGTTTATTAATAGATGGAAGATATTGGTTGAACCTAAGTGTCATTCCTGTGTGGAATTGAGGAGTACATGTTATTGATTCAATCATGATTATTGTTTAAATCTTGTTCTTTCATTGATCTGAATGTAGCATACATTGTAGAATGATAGATTAGTTATGAATCTATATGTTTCTTACTTAATCACACTAACATCCTATTACAGTAACCCTAATGAGGTACCTGGAAAATTTTCCCACTTCAGGTGAGTTCTCAGTCAAGGCTGAGTGATGTGCCAGTGTGACTAAGGTGTTATCTGGTAAATTCTAGGCTGCATCATTTGTTCTATTTTTGGGACCTCTTTTTTTTTGTTTTTAGGATGTTTCACGATGCAGACGTACCAGTTAACTCTAGAATGTATTTAGGAATGCATACATGATCTGGAGGAAGAATATGCATGGTGGTTCAGTAGTGGAACTGATTTTAACGCATACACTTGGGTACAACAGAATCTATATGAAATATTATATGAGAAATTTTTTACCATCTTTCCAGTAGAACTATACAAGTGGCTTACTGCTTATGTATCTCAGTGGAATTGGAGGTATTGCACACTTTTCTGGAAACAGGAAAAAATTTAGGCCCTTTATAATGCATATCTGATCTAGACTCGTGCTATGAATACGTGGTTTTGTGGTGTTGTAAGTAGTTATATTCTATAATTTTTCATTTTGACATACTTTTTCCAAAAGGTAGCTGAATTCTAGCTTTTACGATATCCAAGAGCAACATATTTGTGAGGTATTCCAATGGCAATCAAGATCTTGATGGTAACTTTGAACCTGGAGAGTAAACTGATGGCTAACTAAACAGAGACTACCTAGACCGCAGGCACACATCTTAATCCACCTAGTGACCTAGCCCTTGCACTTGGTTTTCTAGCATCTAGTATGACAAGTAACTAGCAAGCTAACTTGGGAAGTAGGAGATAAGGAGTAAGTCAAGGAGTAAGTACATTGATGGCAGGACAGATGAATTCAATGGTATTTTGAGGAACATTCATAGGCACATCATCCATACAGAATGTGAGCACACAGAATGTTGGATTCACCATTGGAAGAGGAACTATCTAATAGACTGTAGGGGTCCAGTATAGTACTACTATCGAAACACAGGGAAGTACATCTATAGGTCCTATTCCCACTACAAGTGGAGGTTCAAGAGGTATAGGTGGCTCTAGTTCAGTGGATCTAGTGGTTCTATAGGAAGAGGGAACACAGGAGATTTTGGATCAGGTGGTCAAGGTCCACAACAACCACAAAATATTTATATGGAGATGTCTCTTCATCTTCTATAGTATAGAGGTATAGAGGATGTTGTCGAACATGTGCATATGTGTGAAATCTTGTGGTGCATTAAAGGGATCACACCTGGTGAGCATAAGGTAAGTCAATTTGATACTACATTATATGGACATACACATAGCTGGTATAGGAAGTTTGACCCTGATCAAACTTGCATGGATTATGTAGCATTGAAAGATGTTTTCTTGAAAGAGTTCCATATCCCTGAGTTTGCGTAGAAGAGTATAAGTGTGCTCAAGGATATCAAGTAAGGCACTATTGAGATTGTATGTGATTATGATGCTCATTTTAAGATACTTCTATCTGAGCTATCTTATGATATTCATGCTAGCCAACATGCACAATGGTTTGTTGGAGGATTGATTACACAATTTAGAAGGGAGGTTTCACATAAGACATACATTGATCCACGTGAAGCACTGGAATAAACTTTACATGCTAAGATAGTTGGGAGCATTGACACTGGTGTTAGTCCATTCTTAGAGGCACAAATTGCAGCTTTGGCAAAGCTATCAGCAAATTCAGCCCATGAAACGCACTCAAGAATTTGGTGTATAGATTGTGAAGTGGAAGGTCCCACCAAGGATAGTTTTCCTCAAAGATTTGTATGCTCATTACTGTTGGATTCTGAGATCTTTCATTTTAATCATGATGCTAGTCATTTTCCTTTGTTACAGTGTGCAATAAGGAGGAATGTATCTTTCTTTTACAAGATTTATAGGTCCACGACCCATGATACTGAGGATTGTTGGTTGATTGGTCAGATCCAGAATGCTATAGACATTGGGGTAAGACAAAAAAGTGTAACAGATAATTCTAAGGGTAAGAATGAGCACCAGGATCAAGATCATAATCAAATGTTTTATGATAGGAATGAGGGGTGTTTTGATGAAGGTCGTGGAATGGGACATGGATATCATGGTGGAGGAAGAGGTGAGTTCCCTCATGAAACATGTTATACGTGTGGATCTCCTGACCACTATAGGTGTAAATTTCCTCAAAATACTACATGTTCTTTCTGCAGGAAGAACCATAACTATGAAGAGTGCCTAGACTTATATGAACATCTGAGTAAGTAGCATAAGAAAGAAAACAAAGGCACCATGATGGTTAGAATCCAATGCATGGTAGAAGATTAGTGGATTCCCAAGATAGTAGAAGGACCTGAGGCATTGACGGTGAAGATTACTACACGCACTGAAGCGGTACACGCAAGACAAGCATTGCACCAGAAGCCTACAATAAACAAGAAGGAGGTTTTGCATGCAAGATACCTAGATTGTTCTCATCAGAAGTAGGTTTACCAGGATACCATGGAAGTGCTAAGGAATATTTAGGGTGAGATATAGTACTTAAAGAAGTAGAAGAAAGCATCAGAGACTATCCAAACTGATATCGATGATCTGTGAGAAGTGTGCAGAATGTTGCTCCAGGAGAACATTATCCCATTATTAGGAATTTGGTTAAAGGGGAACACTCCATGCGCAAGTCTTGAGACCAGACAACAGATCCTACATGCAAATCTTCCCCCTAATAGCATTGACTATGACAAGGAAATTACTCTCAATGTTGTTGTGAATGGGTGGCTGTTGAGAAACATATTGATTGATACATGTGTGGAAGTAAATGCTCTTACATTATATGCATGGGTACAAATGGGGAGGCCTCCATCATAGCCATAATCTAATGTGTTTCTTATGGAAAACTAGACTAAGGCCACTCCTATAGGAGTTTTGAAGGATGCATCTATAACCATACAAAGGGCCAAGTTCACTGGGGATTTTGAGGTATTAGCACTTGTAGAAGAAGACAATTTTTTAGCCTTTCTTAGACACCCTTAGTGTTATGCAAATAATGTTGACTTGAGATTCAATAAGGGGTATATCAGCTTTGAGAACAAGGAGGAAAGGGTTGTGATACCATTGAGAGATGGGAAGTCTACACCATATGTTGATCCTCTAAGTGAGGAGGACTTAAACCAAATTTATGTACACACTATTCAAGACCCAGAGGTCAATGAGCCATCAAAAGAAGGCATCCTACAGTGGGAGAATTATCATTCTATTAGTGATACTATGAGTATTACTTGTGATAATTGGGCTCATGATACATATGAATTAGTAGGGCGTGAGGTGAAAAGCACAGTTGCATCTAAGAATAGGACTTCATTTGGTCTGATGGATAGGTAGCACAGTATCTTGGTATACAGGGGCAGAAGATCTTCCTGCATTTTTTAAATCCATGGAAACACAGTGGAAAAATCAAATTAAGAGAAGAGCTATGTTAGTATATACCTTACACGAGACAACAGTGCGGTGGTGGGTAGTCCACAGAGATAATCTTATAGAATGGGAAGATATTGGAATCACCCTATCTATTAGATTCATAAAGAATAATGCACCTACATAGATCTACACTTATCATGGTGATCAACCTATTTAGCATCACATTCAGTAGTGTGAGTGACTCTAGACAGTAGGACAGGAAGCATTACCACCTTCACTCTAGGTGCATAGATTGTACTCTATGTTACAAGGATGCGCATGTGCCTAGTATGTATATGAATAACTACATCGAGAGACTGGAAACTGGAAAAATTTGACTGTAGGGATGATCCAGACCTTTGACTACTTTTCTTCTCAACCTCCAATAGAAGAGGCATTAAAATTTATCAAGCTATTAACCATGGGAGATAGTGCAAAATTAGAAGAGCATATTCATGAATTATTTGGTGAGACAGAGTCCAGAACATGTTTTGAAAAGGAAGAAGAAATGGAATTCATACTACTTGAACAAACGTGCTTGCCTTGAGAAAGAGAAAAGAAAGATGGTTTACATCGTGGATGATGAGGAAGTTGAGAACTTAGATATTAAACATTCACAAGGGGTGCACGAGATCTTGGACAATGAGGACAAGGATACATGTTCCTATCATGAACCCATGAAGACAAAGAAGATTAATATAGGTTCATAGGCTGAACCTAAGGAGGCCATAATTGGAGACTACTGTCAGAATCAAAGGTAGCAAAGATTATTGAGTTACTCATGTATTATCAGGAAATATTCCCTCGATGGTATCATGAAATTAAAGGTGTGCATAAATCACTTGGGAAAATGAAGATAAATCCTAAGGAAGGTGCATGCCTAGTTAGAAAGAGGCCTTAAAGAATGAATCCTAATTTGCGCGAAAAGGTAAAAGAAGAAATTGATAAAATGTTGAAACTTGGAATTATCAAACTCCTTGATGAGTCGAAAAGGGTCAGCCCAATGGTGATCAGTATCAAGAAGGATGGAAAAATTATAATATGTGTGGACTATAGGGATTTTAATGTTGCATGCGTCACCAATCCATTCCCTATGTCATTTACTGAGGAAATACTAGAAGTCATTGCAAGGTGTGAAATATACTCCTTTATAGATGGGTTTTTCGAGTATCATCGGGTTAGGATTGCTCAGGAGGATCAAGAAAAGACAACATTTACTATTGAATAGGGAATTTTTTCCTATACTGTGATGCCTTTTGGATTGAAAAATGCACCTACTGTATTCTTGCACATAGTTGTTCAGGCATTGAAAGATTTTATTCACAACTTCTTACATGTCTACCTAGATGATTGGACAATATATGGGCTTGTGAAAGATCATTGTGACAATTTGCACTTAATGTTTGAATGGTGCAGATAGTTGAGTATCTCTTTGAACATCAAGAAGTGCATATTTTCTACACCATTTGGAATATTGTTAGGACATATAATCTGTAAGGAAGGTTTACTCATTGATCTAGCTAAGGTTGCAGTCATTTTAGGCCTAGAAGCACCTACCAGTCAAAGCAGGGTGCATGGATTTTTAGGTCATACAGGATATTATAGAAAATTCATCAAAGGGTATGCCAAAAATTTTACACCCTTGGAAGAATTACTAAAGGGGAAAGGTACATTTTATTGGGGAGAACCATAGCAGCACGCATTTGAGATATTAAAAGAGAAACTTACTACCACGCCCATTCTATGCTTTCCCTCATGGGATAAACCATTTCATGTGCATGTGGATGCATCTGGCATGGCCATTGGTGTTGTGTTAGCTCAACCTAGAGAAGGTATTGTCAATCATCCAATTTGTTTTGCTAGTAGGAAGCTGACTCCTGCTGAACAGAATTATACAACTACAGAGCTTGAAGCTTTGTCCATGATCTATGCATTGCACAAGTTTCAACAATACTTGTTAGCAACACCATTTGTGTTTTATACAGATCACATGGCATTGAAGTACTTGGTAAACAATCTCATCTTATAGGGGTGCATATGTAGATGGGTACTCCTATTTCAAGAGTTTGATTTCACAGTTGTGGTGAAGCCAGGGAAAAGCAATTCTGGACCAGACCATTTATCTAGAATCAACTCAGGAGAGGAAGCACAAACAATTGAAGAAACCATGTCAGATGCACAGTTATATAGGTTACAATGTGTGCCATCAGAATTAGAAGACATTGTTGTCTTTCTTGCGACTGGTATAGCACCAGAAGGAATGAAGGCATTAGAAAAGAAATAACTTGCTATACACGCGGCACCATTTATGTTAATCAGTGGTGACCTCTACAAGTTAGGCAGAGATGAAGTATTACATCGTTGTGTATTAGAGCATGAGCACAAGGATATTATGGAAGAATCTCATGGTGGTATTGCAGGAGGCCATTATGTAGGTGATGTGACTTCCCAGAAGATCCTACTTGTTGGATTATGGTGGGAGACATTGTATAAAGACTGTAAAGAATATTGTAAGGTGTGTGATCATTGTCAGTGCCTAGGAAAACTAGGGAAAAGAGATGAGATTCCTTTGAGACCAATTACTAGTGTCGAACCATTTGAGAAATGGGCCATTGACTTTGTAGGACCTATTTTACCAGCTGCACGTAGGACTGGATCACGCTATATCATTACTTGCACATATTATCTCACACGGTGGGAAGAAGCAACACCTACAAAGGACTGTACAGCAGCTACAGTGGCTAGGTTTCTATGGGAGAATGTTCTTACAAGATATGGATGTCCTTTAAGCTTGACAAGTGATAGGGGTACACACTTTTTGAATGAGACAATCAGGATCCTATTAGATGAGTTTATGGTTGCACACCATAAAACTACACCCTACCATCCTCAGGAAAATGGAACTACTGAGGCTTTCAACAAGATTTTGAGCCAGACTTTGACAAAAAAATTTGATGTTGGAAGAAAGGATTGGGATGACAAAGTGTCAGCTGTTCTTTGGGCATATAGAACAACTTACAAGCGATTGAAAAAATCCACACCATTTCAGCTATTGTTTGGCACAAAATTCATTCTCCCTATAGAATTTATGTTACATTCTTTACGTATTGTGTGCACTAGAGGTCTAGCTGATGAACAGGCTTTAGAAGAGAGTATCAAGAAGATGATTCAACTGATGAGTGAACGAGCCATAGCATGATGGAGTCAGAAGAAGGAAAAGGCCAGGTAGAAGGCATGGCATGATAGAAACATAAGGGATAAGAAGTTTGAGATTGGAAAAATGTTACTTCTTTATGACTCTAAGTTCTTGCGCCATCCAGGAAAGCTCAAAGTACATTGGTTGGGGCAATATGTCATCACTTACATACTTGAATCAGGTGCTTTCCAGTTAGAAGCACTTGATGGAACACGGCTACCCGGTTACTTTAACAGGAGTAGGTTGAAGCCCTACTATAAATAAGACTTCTTGGTGTTTGTAATAAGGTAGTATTTCCATTTAGATTAGGTTTCCCTTCTATATTTCCTTAATGTATTTCCTTCATTGTCACTATGCTTTGTCAATTTAGTTGTTGTTCTTGTGTAAAGTGCACTTGCGTGCATGAAGCTAATTACTATGTGAAGAATGTTTATGCACAGAGGACTGCACATACCTTTAGTGTGGGGTGGTTGTAGTTATCCAAGTAAAAGACCATGGGAATTGAAAGGTGAAAGGAATAAGCTGCTACGGGTGTGCTTTAAGTCAAAAGAAGATTGCTTCTCAAAAGTGACCAAGGATGGAGATGAATGAAAGGATAGTATAACGCAAGGTAAGCGGAGGCCATGATAACTACCAGGAGAAGGTACAGTGATGAGGTACTCAAGCGTAATGGCACATGCTGAAGAGAAGTCTGTGACTAGAGGGTAGGAAGGCACATTAGAAGGTTATAGCTGGGGCACGAAGATGTACTGCAAAGAATGAATGAATTTGGTCAGTAAATGAGAGGATATTTGGTAGGTGAAGGAGCAATAAATGCATCAAAATTTGAAAAAAATTATATAAGGATGGGATGTAGATTCATTTTTACCATTGCGACTAAGAGAATTTGAGGAAAGATCCAATTGCGAAGAGCTAAGTGATCAAGTTAAGGTGCAAAGGGTGTGAAACCAAGCATGATAAATAGATCTATGTGAAAAGAAGCTTGCATCCCCGTGGTGAAGGGTTTGAGTGAAGAAAGGAGGTAGAGAGGAGTTAGGGCACGAAGTTTCCACCTAGGGCATGATTGAATCAAGCTAGGGTTTGATTCACAAAAGTTGTAGAGTTAAAGAGGAGACGTTTGCAAGGGAAAAAAATGGCACCCAAGAAGGCATCTACAGCAGTAACAAAAGGAAAGAAGAAGGTGGTCATTGAGGAAGAAGAGATGGCACCCAAAAGTGATTTTTCAGAAATGCAATATCCAGAAGGATTCATCATTGGCTAGGAGTGGGATTCACCCATCAGAAAGAGAAAAGTGAGTGAATACAATCATAGGACCATGGAGAACAAGAAGGAGCTCGATTCCTTGCTCACTGCTAGGATGAACAAGCGTACAGAGGATGACATGCCAGTTTATGATGATGTAGGTGAGAAGCTTCTGAAGAGAATTGGGGTCTACCAATTATATGAGCTTCCATATTTTGGGAAGTATGAGCCCTTGTATCAGTGGCTCATGAGCAGAGTGCATGAGGACTTCTTCTACTTTGCAGGACATGCAGAGTTAGAATCTCATCTGTGCTTATCTCATCAGTTACAGGTTTGAAGGCCACAGGAGAGGACATAAAGAATGATCTCACAGATAAATCCATGATCTTAAAGACCAGACAGGAGTTGGGGTACCTGAAGGGTCTGCGCAGGTATGGATATAGAAAAATTGAAGAACTATCCAGGTTGTGCAAGCAGCAACACACCTTGTTACAAAGTTGAATGATCAGGAGTGGTGGTCACAGGTAAATACTATGTGGTTACATGTTGCACGTAAGATGTCAGAAGGAGCAATCTATAATATTGCAGGCTATATTACAGAACAAATAGTCAAGGAAGCACGCACAGGAGGGAAGATCAGCTTTGGGGCTGTTCTACTATCACTAGTATTCATGGAAATTGGAGTACCAGATGGGCCAAAGGAAAAAGTATGGGAATACCCCATGGAGAATAAGTCACCAGCTGAAAGGTTCAGCAAGTATCTATGTAAAGGGGCCATGACAGACGACGTAAAGCAAAGGGTGGAGAAATGGTATGACAGGCTCCACATGGCATTTGGAGAAGAGTGGTGCATCCCAAAGGACCTACCATCAGTAGTAGGGAAACAAGTCCAGTTTTTTGTATATCAACATTTCTACATCATGCGCTTCCCAATGAAAGATGGAGTCTGGAGCCCTTGGTGTAAATTGCCTTACGCATTCACTGCAAGGTATTTCCAAGCATTTGTTCATAGATTTACAGACATGCACCGACTGGTATTCAATGCAGATAAGGTAGATTGTGACTACCACACATTGAGAAAGAAGTATGTGTATCCTGGAAGAAGTTCCTTCACCGAGAGGATCATTTCAGAGGTGTTGAATATTAAGCCAATAAGTCTGGTTATAGCAGATGTAGGGGAAGCATTGGTGTATCTTCAGCTGAAGCCAAAGATGGAGAATAACAAGTATGTGGAAGGTGAGTTCACACTTCCAGCACCACCAAAGGGAAAGCATACAATGGAGAACATCCCAGTGCCTAAGCCCACAAAGCCAATTGAAGTGGAGGATGAGGAGGAGGAGCACAAAGATAGTGGTGGTTTGGAGCATAGAGGTAGGAGACATCCTACAAATAAGGGTGAAGCTGAGCATGCACCATTACACCACCTTAGCCACAAGAGTGGGATGATGAGCACTTGAATGCAGTATAAGGGGAGCACATATTTAAGAGGGTGTTTAGGAGAACAAGGACCCAAGGTGCTACTCCAACCACGGTGTGCAGATCACCTAGAATCTCTCCATAGAAGGAGGCAACCATGCAAAGGAGGAAACTAAAGTTAAATGAGGAGGTGAGAGAGTCAGAGGAAAGTGCACCCAATTCTCCCACACTTCCAGAGAACATAGAAGAATAGGGTGAGGAATCAAAGGGAAGAGAAGAGGATGAGAAGGGACCAGAGGAGATAGCTGTCGAGAATGTTTAGGACATGGAGACACAAGTCCCAAATTTGGAAGCTAAAGTCCCTAAGCAGTAACGGTCTAGAAGAACAAGTGGAGAGCACATTCCACCAGCCATGGGGTATGCAGAGGATGCAGGTAAAATTATTTGTGCCCACTTCTAGAGCACGATAGCACAGAAGGATTTATTCGGCTGGGAGCTAATGGATGAGGATATGGTGATTGTGCACACTCAAAAGCAACTATCATGGTCAATGCACACCCACATGGATGAGCCTGACTTTGATGTATGTGAAGAGTCATGCATTTTGAGATGGCTAAAGAAGGCACCCCAAGCTAGACACATGACAGTAAATCCTACTGTCATGTCAGATGAGCAGGTCAGCAACGCATTAGTGAAGGTTTCTGCTGAAGTGGCTAGAAGAAACATGGACAAAGCTGCAACAATCAGAGCATTGCGTGAGGAGCTGAAGACAAAGGATGTAGAGATAACATGCATAACACAAGAGAGGGACTTCATGTAGAAGAAGAACAAAGTATTTATCAGCATCACAGAGGAGATTGGGGACAATGTCATCAGAGCAAGGCCACACTTGGAGGCCAAGGTACCATAGATGTTTCCTTCAGTGATACACTATGTAGGAAAGTTGGTGGACTTGGTACTTGAAGATGAACCTCTGCACATGACAACACCAAGGAAGTCAGAGCAAGATGCAGAATGAGAGAAAGCCTCAGTGATGCAAAGATTGCATCTTATGAAGGGCTGCTGCAAGTGTTACAAGAAGTATTGAAGAAAGAAGACCAGGATTTAAATATCTGCATAACTCCATAGGTGCTTATCAGCATAAATACCCTAGAAGAAAACAATGAGGTCCAGAAAGTAATGAAGGATGAGACATTGGGCCACACAGAAATATTATCAATAGTTAAGCAGAAGCGTGAGGCCCTGAAAGTAGCACAAGAGCCACACAAGACTCAGCTGGAAGAGCTTGGGAAGCTAATTACATAGAAGATGGATCTTTTAGAAGGAAGAATGACATCAATGTCCAGCATTGTGTTGGTTCTATAGAATGAAAAGGGAGAGATTGTGAGGGATGAGTTGGAATCCATTATTGTGGACATCCCAGAAAAAGTAGAACAAGCACTCACTGAATGGCAGGTTTTGGAGGCCGAAATAAAGGAGGAGTATCCAGAATTGATACTTCAAAATGATACAGAGGAGGTTGTCTCATAACCTCATAAAAATTCTTTATTTTTCTACATTCTTTCATTCTTATTCTTTCCATTATTCTATTCTTTACTTCAATTTTTGGAGGAATACCCATTGTTGGGATGACAATGAGATTAGTGTGGGGTAATGTTGATCAGAGAATACTTGTTAGAGAACACACAAGGAGCCCTCGTGGGAGAGAAGGACAGGATCAAGGGTGGATAGGGACATGAAGGACCCATGCGTGGAAGGAAATTTCAGCATTCAGGACTTAGCCAATTTTGAGCATGATGACCTATTTTTAGAAGATGGCGTGCGGAACACACCAACGATGCAGAGACGTGCACACCATGCATTGTCTATTTTTGGAGGATTGGATCAAATCATTTTGCATGGAGATGAGATAAGAATAGGATTAACACTTTAGTTAACTATAAGAGGTCTATAGATAGCACAATTGCATGTGTGGCTATGCCTATGAATGGCGCGTGGCTATTAATAGCATGCAGCCTATTTCTGGAATAGATAAGTTGTGAAGGGAAAGTCCCCACCCTATATATATGATGTGAGGTACATAGTGGTAAGAGATGAGTGTGATGGATGTATGGAGGTATAGAGATATACGCATATGACTGAATTACTGTATCAGATCCATACGTGCATTGGTATAGATTAACATTATTGTAAGGAGCTTATGTGTTTATTAATAGATGGAAGATATTGGCTGAACCTAAGTGTCATTCCTGTGTGGAATTGAGTAGTACATGTTATTGATTCAATCATGATTACTGTTTAAATCTTGTTCTTTCATAGATCTGAATGTAGCATACATTGTAGAATGATATATTAGTTATGAATCTATATGTTTCTTCCTTCATCATGCTAACATCCTGCTACAACAACCCTAAAGAGGGACCTGGTACCTTTGTGCACTTTGGGTGAGCACTCAGTCAAGGCTGAGTGATGTGCCAGCATGACTAGGGTGTTATCTGGTAAATTCTAGGTTGCATTAGTTCTTGTTTTTTTGTGTTGAATCTATAAAGGAATGGTAGGGGATCATTGTAAAAGGTTGGACATTTTTGTTTCACACTCTCCTTTCTTCCCTTGTCTGTAAGCGATTTTGTGGAGTTTCCAAACCTCCCATTCAAGTTGTAATGCAAGATTTTGCCTCTTGGCCATTGTAATGTACTGTATCAATTTTTGGAGCAATAATATATGTCTGTGGGTGATTCTCGATCCTTTCATTTGTCCATTGTTGTCTTCAAATATCTCATTTTTGTTTGGTTATCTGTGCTTGGTGTTTGCATTACATTTTTATGGTTTGTGTTAGCGTGAAAAATGAGTGTTTAACATTCCTTTGGTGCATCACCTCGTTAGTTTAGGTTTATTTTCTCGCATCTCCTCAACCATGTCTTCTTGGTAAAATAGAGTACATTTAAAATAGATCCTCTGTAATATATTTGTATGCACCTGAAAAGAGGAATAGGAACCAGCCTTAATTCAGAGAGATCTCTCAACTCACAAGGTCCCACAGTTTGAGAGATGCTCCATGTTTTGCAATCACACTGAAAGTCTCAACCCATCTGGTTGCAGGCATTCAAGGGTGTTGTGATTTTACACTAATGGTAGTTATTGGTGAAGGATGAGATGCAACAGATGAGGATGTATATGACATGGATAAAGAAGTGGGTATGAATAAGTTTAATGGGGAGGTTTTATTTGTGGTCAAACTTAATGTCAATGAAGTTGAGATCGAAGGGGAAGAATCTGAAATAGGAGTGGATGTAATGGATGGCAAGATGATAGGTATAGGTGATGGTGTTGGATTTTTATATGTAGTGTTAATTGCATGGGCATTAGGTGTATTTTATGTGGGTGGAGTTTGATTATTGGGTGGATGGTTAGGAAAAGGTTGTTTGAAGACATCAAGGGGTTAATTAGGTGGCGCATTAGGATTATCCACTTGAAGGTCACCAGATTCTATTATTTTTTGAAAAAGGTTTTTGAAATTGTGACACTTCTCAATGTCATGGCCACAGACTTGGTGATATTTACAGTAATTTTCCTCAAGATACTATATTGATTTGGGTTTTTATTCATCATCAGGTTGGTTAAGAGGCATTCAAATGAGAATAACCTCCATTAACTTTTCAAATATTGAACTATAAGATTACCTAAGAGGGGTATAGTTACGATGTGGTTTAGGAGCTCTTTGTGGAGGATTTTTGTGAGAAGTGGATGTGGATGAAGACTCAGCAATGATGGCATTAGCATTATTTTTGGATTTTTCATCATGCATGGAGGATTTTGTGAACTCGGTTTTTGGTTTGTTTGATTGAATTTTAAGATGGCCTTGCTCAAGGGTACAAATTTTAAGTTTACGAGCCATGGTAAATTCCTCTTCAAAGGTTTGGAATTATTGAATTTGAAGAGTGGAGGATATGTTCTTCACACAAGACCATGAGAAAAGTTCAATAAATTTAGTTTGTGGAAGGGAAAACGATAGTTGGTTGATGATGCCACACCATTGTGGAACAAAATCTGCAATAGATTTTTTGTCATATTATCTAATGGCATAGAGGTATGTGATAGTCATTTTACATGTAATATTGATTGAGAAGTAGTCTAAAAATAATTTCTCAAGTTGGGAGAAGGAAAAAAGTGAGAGTTGTGGGATTTTGTTATACCAGTCCAACACAGGTTTGTCTAACAACATAGGGAATGTGTGAAGCCTAAGTTATTGATCATGGGCGATAAGGTAGCATCCATGCCTAAAGGCATGAACATGTTTTTTTGGGTCCTCTTTAATATTGAACTTAGAGAACTACCGTAATTCCTAATGAGGATGATAAGCCTTTACAAGGACATATGGATTGATAGGTTTGTTACATATTTGTTCATAGGAGAATGTGGTTTTAGATCCCAAGGTAGTAGATTCAATATTAGCCATTCTACTCAATAATTCATAGGAAAATGTGGTTTTAGATCCCAAGGTAGTAGATTCAATATTATCCATTCTACTCAATAATTCCTATAAGGGATCACTATATATATGGGTTTGAGATGTTGAAGGATGGTATTTTGATGCATAAGAGGTGGATGGGTTAGGTTGTTAATAATTTTGATATGTTTGAGGATGTGTAGGTGTTGGTGGAAGCAGTTGATATCGAGGAATATAATTGAATGGTTTTGATTGAATGGGTTGAGATAGATATTGTTGTTGAGAAATTGGGAAGTGGTAAGATTGGTTAGATTTAGTTGGTTTTTGAGATATGCAGACATTATATTGATTTACTATGGGATGACTTGGAATATAAACAATGGGTTTTTGCGATAATTGATTTGGTTGAGTGGTAAGTATGTAGTGATAAGTACCTCAAGAAGAGGTTGATGGGTTTGAGTTGGTTCAAATGGATGAGTTTGTGAAGTGATCACATTGGCATGGACATGGGATGTGGAAATAAGCAGTAGATTTTTGTTATGCTATTTAGATATAGGAGGAAGCAAGTAAAACTATTGAGATGATTAGATAGGGGCACAAGTGACTGTAGTGGATGATGAGGTGGTGTGAATAGAAGAAGATATAGTAGTGTTGATGTGAGGAAAATTAGGGGCAATGGAGATCACCAATTGAGTGGTCTGGTGATTTTGAGGATTTAAGGGAGAAGGTTGATTAGGATAAATTTTTATCACTGAATCACAACACCCTCTTATTTCTTAGCATTTGAATGTCTTAAGGAAAGCAGTGTGATTGTGTAACATGGAATTTCTTCAAGGTGTGGGACACTACAGTTAAAATAACTCTCCACAGAAGGGTGGTTCCTTTTCCTAATATAATGCAACAAATAACTTTGATGGAGGAAAATATATCAACTACCTCCAACCTATAGCTTCCAAGGGACCAAGGAGAGAGAAAGAGCATGAAAATTATAGAAATCTACACTACAATGGTGATGCACCAAGAGAAGGGTGTGGGAAAGACTCTCCAATGTGTGAAAATGAGAGAATAAAGCAGAGTAGAGAGGGTTGAACAGCAACCACATTCAAACAACAGTATTGAGAACACTATTTTCATAAGAACACAACAATAATAGATCCTACAATATGAATACAAGAGGCACAACACACCTACTACTGCAATAAATAGGAAAGGAGAATGCAACAAACTTAGACAAGGGAAGAGAGATATCCACAAATTTACATCTATTGCTTCATTAATATGCATAGATCATTTATAGAGCACAAGTAAGGCTCAGATCAACATGGAAGAAATCTTGTATAAAGGCCTACATCACATTGGTGTTCCAAAACAAAAATGGTAGAGGTTTTTTAAAAGAGAAATTCCCCCTTTCAAATGAGAGGTATCAATTTATAGAAAAATATGGAGAGAGAGAGAGAGAGAGAGAAAGTGAAAAATTGGATTATCTTTTCTGACCACTTTCAAGGCACCATAAATGTGTCCAAATGATGATATGTGGCCTATAAATGTTACCCCATATTTTCCCATAACTTGCACCAGAAGAAAAATGACTGCCCATGCTCATTTAATGCTCCCTCAATCACCCAGAAATTTCCATTTCAAATGGGGTTTGATTTCGTTGATTTTTTCCCCACTAAACTCTATAAATCCTTACATTTCTTTATTTTAGTATGCATAGCTTAGAGCCACAATTGCAACAAGTCAAATTTTATGCAATTTCATTAAGAAATGAAAATTTTATGAGCATTTGAATGAGGGCAGCTATTTTGGAATCTCTAGGCTTAGCCTCTCCTTTACGGGACTGTGCAATGATTCTCATTGCTAGAAATGGGTATTTTTATTTTCCCTCCTATTCTAAAGTTTCTTTCATGATTTAATTGACTTGGGAATTTAAAAATTCTTTGTGGGACCCATCTATTTCATCTTGTGCTTTAAAAGGGGGTTGAGTGTTCTAATGTTTTCTTTGAGGACCAACTCAGCCAACTGACTGCCGAGTTGGCCTCTTTACATGCATTGGGATATTTATGTGCATTGGGATTTTTTTTACCTACCAAACAACCACTTCACTCTCTGTTTGAATCCTCATGGTAACCCATTTCATTTGACTCGGTGAGGCCTCATTCCAAGATCGGAACCATGTTGAAAACATTTTCCTACCCCTCAACACTTATGAGCTTTCTTCCCTATGCGTCAGGTCTAGTTTTGCATTGGGATTTGTATTACTTTCTCGGCACCACATCGGTGACCACACCACATTGTTACCTCTCTATAATTTGTTTGTTGTGCCATTTGCAATGTATTGTGGGCATATGTTTCATGCAGGGAACTCGATTCACCCAAGCCCATTCCCTAGACTTCCTTGGTACCCACTCCAAATCCTCCATCCACAACATGTTCCACATACATCTCATTGTTCCTGGTGCTTGGTTGACTCCTATATTGGGTCGTTGACTACCACAATCTCTGCACACAATATTGGTTGGCGTTTTTAGGTTTTTTGCACACTTGTGACTGAATTATTTTGTTAGTTCATCCTTCTTGCATGCGAGTTGTATATACCCTGACTGCCATGATTCCAAGTCACTCCCTTATCCTGTAAAGTGTTGAGTTCACCAATATTGACCCTTTCACCGTACGTGTTGTCTCTATAGCTAGACTCGTGCCTCAAGCCCAAGCCTAGTTACCATTGGTGTGCGTAGAGCTGAACTCCCCTAAATAACCAATTTCTCCCGAGTTCTTCCCTAGCTATATCCATATAGTCTCCAACCTCAATTCTCACTAAGGTTATCCATGTAGACCTAGTTTGAGCTCAATTCATTCCTTCCACATCGGTATGCCATGAAACATCTCAACTTATCAACATGTGAACTTAGTGAGTCATGTAACCATGCCAACTTGTCCCTGCTCAACCTCCATTACTAAGAGCTCAACTACACCACTTGAGCTCCCTTCTCCACTTACAGAGCTTAGCCTCAAGAAGTCGTCAATCCTCCATAAAACCAACTCCTTCCTCATGCATGATTTGATCAAAGATCTTGCTTCCCTTTGAAAATAGCTCTGTGCATCCCCAAATAGCTCGAATCTCACAATTAGCTCACTCATATACATTAAAACTCACTAAGTTGGGAGTAGCTCAGCTACGAGCTTGGTCAGTTCTACTAGGACCAAAATTTAATCTTTTCAAACTTTTCTAATCCCTTAAGATTTTATGAATTTTTTGGGGTTTCTCTAGTGCCAGAAGGAAATTAACCAATGTTAGGGAGTGGCCTAGACTACAATACCACATTTTTTACCATTTTTACTTTGAATGGGCCTCGCTGCTTGTTCCTTCAACTTGATAAATCTTAAACCTCACAAAAACCTAGAAGAGGAAAAAATTCCTCTAATGGCTTCCAACCTCCCCAGCGATGATGATGATGTCTGGAACACTGAAACCCACATGTACATCCTAGATTGGCATGTGAAGATATTGATGTTTCTTACATGTAATGCATTCTCTTTATCTATTTTCACCTGGGAGGTGAAAATGGGTAACAATTTGGTAACTTGTGGGGCCATCTACCTGCTAGATGAAGTAGACCAGCTACCTGTACCTTATCTATTGCGCAAAAAGTCCTTAATGATCATCCCAAGCTGATTTGAATTGAAAAATTGTTCCCTAGATCACTTGGAACACTGCTTCTTGAACCTAGATCTCCCTTCCACTGCTTGTATTTTCCAAATTTAATAAGAAAATCTTGAAGTTTGTTTTATGAGAATGGAAATTTTATTTGACCTTGAGTTCTTTTCCCACTTCATTTCTCTGCAAATATGATCCAATTAGGATGAAATATTAACTGCTACAGCTATCCCCAAAATATTATCTTGCCAAGTATGAAGCCCACTGAAAGTGGTGATTTCTTGGCATGCATAGCACATTGTAGAGTTTTGTGTAAAAAAGAATTTGTTTTGGACATCATGGAACTCTATTAAAATCTATTTTTTCCCTTCTTGAATGGTTTCTTGGGACATGATTGAAGGTTTGGAATTGTTCATACAATGGTTGGGTTTTTTCAAACTCATAGCATGGCCATCAAAACCATACCCCAAGCTACCCAAAATGGATTTTATAACTTGGTGGAGGGCACAAGAAACTCAGCTACTGATCTGAAGGAGAAAATGATCCGTAAACTTCTACTTTGGAACTCTATGAATACCACAACTATGTTGTTCCACTTTCAACTTTGGAAAATGATAGATTTGCTTAAAAATTAGAGCTTCGTGACTAATAATCTAGTACTATAGAAAATAAATTACAAAGAAGGAAATAATTCAAATTTCAACACCAATAATTTTATCCCGGAAACCTCCAATGGAGGAAAACTAGTTGAGAAGGGCAACTGCTCTTTCTTCCCATTTTTATTGGTCTAATATAGACAATTACAAATTACAATAAGTATGAAAAGAAGCAACAATGTAAACGTTCTCTCTAATTACTTGTGTTCTCTGTTTCTACACCTTTCTCCTAAAATTCCATTCTAACACTAAAGATCTTACTCACTACTCTTATTAAACACTACTTCTTGATCTCTATGGATTTTCAAATGCCTATTCTCTTGTTCCTTTCATGAATTTATAGGCCTTAACATGTCCTCCCATGCACTGGAGAATGTGAAAAGTCATGGAAAGGAAGAGACATGGCTGGGTGCTTCAAATTCACGCCCATTCACTTTCCATTCTTCTTTTTTGCTCAAAAGTTTTGGGACTGCCACCCTGAGTAGACCAGAAATCTTAGGACCAATGCCCTAGGTGGATAGCGGTTTCAGGATTTGCCACCTTACAAGGTGGTGGTTCTGAAACCGCTGCTCTGCACAAAGTGACGGTTCCTTCGACAACCTCCACTTACCTCATTTTTCTCACTTTTCTTATTTTTCCTTCTTGGTGCTGATGGAAATGATGAAGTGGTGTGTTTTCCTGGATCCCTATAGATTATAGCTACCCTACTTAGGAGGATTTTGGTCCCACATAAGCTTAGTGGGGGAGTGGTAGAGGAATTGACTCCCTCTCGTGCTCATTCAAGTACCGCTAGGTCTACCTTGGTGTCTTCTCTCGTTCAACCTACCAAGACTCCTTTGGATCTCTGATTTGTTGTTCTAGTGCTACATCCTCCTCTGAGTTTCCTCAAGTACAATCCTCTTTGGAAGGTAACTTCTATATCTTTCCTTATTTTTCATGCATAGATGGCATTGGCGGATGTGAGCTCTTGTAACTTACTATCGTGTGCATCTGCATGAAGTTTTTCCTGAAGGTTTCTTCTCTAACCTACTCAAGTATGGCAAAGGTCCCATACTGTATTGGTTTAGTCCTTATTGTAGACACTAAAATTAGGTCACACTCCCCTTGGTCCCTCGTCAAATAAATACCTTGAACACATCCACCTAGCCATGGCCCCCTTCACCCCACTATAATATTAATTTAATTAATTTAATTAAATTAATTCATTATCCTCATAATATTTATTATTTAAATATTCTAATTGGGATAATGCCCACATATCCACCTCACCTAGACACCTCATCCACCCACCTCACCCTAAGACCTATTCTTAGTAAGTTGTCATAACTAACTAAAACCTACCCAAACCCTAAAAATCAATGCCTACATTCCCTCTAACCACATTCCCGCATGTTAGAAGGAAGCTTCCAGTCTAATCCATGGAGTAAAAACAAAACGAGATCCTAGAAAATTAAGGGGATCTACCCAATTTAGTAAACCTAGGAAATCCCTCCCTAACTGACGCTGGTTACCCTTAACCACTACCGGTTAAGCCATCAGATACCTTTTAACTCCCAAAACAACCTTATTTTGAGGTTGGCACATTATTTTTGGAAGTTGGCACATTACAAAGAAACAGGGAAATCTTCTAAGAACAAGTGACAAAACCAGAGCTACATGCAAGTAGAACCAGTATCCGTACAAGCATCAGAACACCCATAGCCAGCAGACGAAGCAATCACATAGCCACCTACCTTCACGGGAGCATCTGGGGAAGAGCCAACACTACACCAAGTTCATTTGATCACCCACCATTACCAACCAGGCATCAAGCTCGTACAAACAATAAGTCTGTTAACCTGCATTGGTTCCTTATCATTTGAGCAGATCCTTTTACATTTGTTATTAGTTTCTACTTTCATTTCCATTTCCCACCATTTTATCTCCATGAAAAATCAACCACCTCTTTACCTACAACATTGAACTATCCATACCTAGATTTTCATCATTCCTGTGCATCTCTGGGATCCATACAAATCTCACCATTGCCCTTCCACCTTCATCTAATCCAGGATCTATCACCCAGCCAAGTCTTATTGAGTTTCCTGTACCCTGACCATACCGACACTGGTCACCCATAACCGTCGTCGGTTAACCTAAACCGACATCGGTCTCTGTGTCTTTTTCCAGAAACCCAGATCAGAGCCTAAAACCACCACCAAATACCCTAAACTGACTAGAATTTGACCCTGACCAGTAACAGTATCCTGACAGTGACCTTGACATTCAGATTTAATCATAGGTTAGCCTATTGTGAAAAAATTTGCTTATTGTAGATAGATGAGATACCTAAATCATTTTAACTACAGTAGGATTTACTTTATTACCAGCATTAAGTTGTTTTAAACAGTGGATTGACAGCCGTCTAGGAAGTATCACACTTCCTAGATCTAGCACACGCTAGGTAGTCCACTACATATATTGTTTAACTTTTATTTGGTGGTCTTGTGTTCCATTTCAGGTAGTTCCTCCAAGCAAAAAGGAAGCTCTCACGATCAGCTATGGATTCTGAAGTCATACGCATGCAATATCCTATCAACCAACATCTTCAACAGGTATTCCTCCTACACCCATTACCCTATCTATTTCATCATTTTTAAAGAAATGTCTAAGAATTAGGTGAAACATTTTGGCACGCCTGGTGGGACCCATTCAGGGTTCCTTTCATTCATTCATTTCTAGGTGAAAAGTTTCATATTTTTTCCTTTTAAAAAGGTTCTCACATTAAAAAATTTCCCTTGGAATCTTCTCTTCTTTCTATTGTCTCAAAGCAATCATGTTTTGGTGCTTAAAAAGAACTCTTCTTCTATTTCATTTGCATTACATTAGTGAAAGATCATACTTTCTCCTATTCCTCTTATTGTGTCATCAAATTCCATATTTCAATTTGGGTTTAAAATTAACTTCATTTCATTCTATTTTTATGCATTAGCTCACATTAAATGAGGGTAACCTACACGCTAGAAGTCATGACCAGCTGATGGTTGACAAACGAATTGAAGAAAAGCACTTCTTTCTCTTTCTCTTTCTTTGAGTCTTACCAAACCTCACAAATACTGAAAATATACACATTCTTAAACAACATCTTACCTGGAAGAAGATGTAGGTGATCACACAATCATAGCACATTGGGCACCCAGCTCGTTGTTCTATCAATTCATACTTCAGAGCAAGGACCACCCCCACCATAACATACATGAAACCTCTCCTTGTAGATATCCTTCTTCATAGGAAGCCATCCTCACCAAAAAACTCTATTCTACAGTTCATGAGTTAGTCCTTAAATAGGATAAGCTAAATAAACATAATAGAAAAAGCACTCTTAGGATCATATTTTTCTTAGTGTTTCTGCTTGGCTGACATTTTGAGGTGAGAGGTCACACTCTTCATTTTTCTTATTTTTTCCTTGCACACTCCTCATCACAGCTGGTGTATTCCATCTTTATCCAAGTGTTCCTGGGCCATATTTTCATCATTCCTAGAATTTTGGGTTTGATTCCACATCAAATTTTAATTCACAACCATTTTTTCTTCATCACTATTTCAATTTCATAGTAACCAGTGTCGGTCCAGTGACCGTCATCGGTTACCCTCTGACCGTCATCAGTTATACCCAACCAATGTCGGTTCACTGTCATTTTGGTTAACCTACCCAAAAGGACACCTATTCACCTTCTTTGACTATTTAGAGTCCCTGTCAACTCTTATCATATATCACTTGACCTTGTAAATCTCATCAGCATTTGGCATACCTGGTCAATTTGGCCTTATACCTTGTTTTTGACCAACTGTTCCACTTTCCACAGTGACCAAAAATGGTTACTTGTGACCGACCATGGTTACCTGTGACCGGCGTCAGTTTACCCTAACTAGCATCGGTTAGCCTATGTCATTTTCCAGCTGCCATTTTAGCCCCAATTCACCTACCACCATCTATTTATCCTACCTGTGTTGTATTTTTGTGTCACTTACAGAAAGTAGTCTTACCACGTTAGTACCTATTCACATGGTACTGACGTTTTGAAAATAAAGCGACCTCGTATTCCATGCTAGTTGTCAACCACTCCCACCTATCCCTTCGCTACCTTCCATTTTATCACTTGTCATGGAATCTATCCAACCTATCTCTATCATTACCAGAGATGAGGACTTCGCACGACTCCTTGACAAAAACCCTGTCACCTTGAAGTTTTATCTTTCCCACTCATCCACTCGAGATGCCTCAGGTCAGTTGATATATGGCATGCCCATATCTATCCCCACGACACTCGCTCCTACTCCTGCATCAGCCCCGTCTAGCTCCACGTTGCCTGCATCTACCTTACCCCCAGTCATTTCATAGTTAGGCCCTATACCCACTATGACTACCACGTCTACTACATCCGTTGTACCTTCCACATCCACTATACCTTCACCAACCATTCAAAACACCACCTCATCCACCCCTATTGTCTCACATATACCCATAGCTACACTACCACCCCCGGTGTCGGTGACCCCTACCCCTTTTCAAAATGTGGTCCTTTCTATTCCACAATCATTAGCCCCCATTTCCACTAGGGTCACCACGACCCTTCCACCTCCATATACGTACTATCAGTAGCCTCCTGTTTCATCTATCATTCATCTCTAGGTACGTACCCCCTATTTCACTACCTTCTTCTCAATCCACCTATGTGGCTGCACCATATACTGGAATGCCACCCCCGTCATATGCCCAACACCAACCCTCTTATGCTATAGGAGGCACCCATCCATCACAACCTACCAATGACCTAATCAAATTAATGATGGACAAGATGCAGACATTGGAGGCATCGGTTTCTGGCTCCCGAAACACTCTCACCTATGATGAGATTTGTAATGAGCCTATACACCCATCCATTCCTATTCGTCCATACCCCATGCATTGGGAAATGCCTAAATTCAACCATTTCAATAGCAAGGAAGACCCGCAACAACATTTGTGGTCTTTCAAACATGGGTGCTACCTAATCACCCACGATGATGCTTTGCTCTTGAGGACCTTTCCCATGTCTCTGACTGGAACTTGCGTTAGATTGGTATAGTGGGTTACCTAGACACTCTATATTTTCATTTAATCAGGTAGCCCAAGCCTTCTTGGATCACTTCTCCATCAATATCATTAAGAAGGTTACCATGACTGACCTATACTCCACGTGTCAGTATGATGATGAATCTATCGCAGATTTTGTTGCTCACTGGTGTAGCCTGATCAATCAACTCACATTCCAACTACCGCAAACCAAACTCATCAAAATCTTCACACGGGATTGTGTTAGACATATCTCACCGACCCTACAGGTCCAAAAATTCTGAACCTTCGATGAAGCATTCACCATGGCATGAAAGCTAGAGATTCGGCCATCGAAGAGAAGAAAATCCAATTACGTAATAAGAATTCGGCATTCAAGTCGAATGATACCTCTTCTTCTTCCAAACCATAGAACAATTATTCAAAGGCCAAGGGGACCACTAATGCATTGGTACTCAAAGTTGGCCCAACTCATCTGTCAAATCAGGCTAGCCCCTCATCTAATCTCTCACCCATCCAAACTTTTCAATTCAGACGAGAACAACGGAAATACACCCCAATTGGGGAGCCTTATTCTTCTATCTTAGAAAATCTCATTAAAGCTGGGGCCATCACCCTTCCACCTATAAAACCACACACTAGTTTTGACCCTTCTCACCCAACACCCACATGGTATAAAGAACACGACTTCTGTAACTATCATCGAGTAAAGGGTCACTGTGACGGCAATTACATCACTTTCAAAAACATTGTCCAATAAATGCTCGAGAAAGGTGAGTTAACTTTGGATAATCCTAACGCACCTGCCAATCAAAACCTACACATATTCAAGAAACCCTTTCCTAATCATGCCCCTTCATCTGATCAAACCGGTGAAACCTCAACTCATGATAGCCATACCCATAAGGTCCATGCTATTTTCAGCAACGCACCCGTTGCTTCCGAATTACCTCATATTCCTTCCATAGAGAAAATTCTAGCCCGAAGTCCTCCACCTACACTTAAACCCACTTCACCTATTCCTCCACCCATAGAGGAACACCTTTCACCTCCTTCCTCACCCATGTGGAGGAGCCTTCTACTAATATCGAGGCTATTTCACCTT
Source organism: Taxus chinensis (assembly GCA_019776745.2). Lineage (NCBI taxonomy): Eukaryota > Viridiplantae > Streptophyta > Pinopsida > Cupressales > Taxaceae > Taxus > Taxus chinensis. The sequence goes on along the minus strand of CM034157.1, from coordinate 42,805,326 downwards.
TGGCTTCTCCACTTAGAGAGTCGTCACCCACAGTACTTCTTCAATCCATGGAGGATACTTGTTTATCTCCTCCACCCATAGAGGAGCACCCATCATCTCCTCCACCTACAGAGGAGCACCCATTTTCTCCTCCACCTATCAAGGATCCAGTAGAGATACCTTTGCCTCTAGGTGAGCATTCTCCATCAGCTACCCAAGATCCTACAGACCTACTTTCGGCTCTCTTACCCACGGAAGCTGAAGCTAGCAAATTCCCCATCTCTAAGACACATTTTACGGGAATTTCCATTAGGTCCTCATCAACCTCACCTACAGACGTGTCATTCTCACATTTAGCTGATCACTTAGATTATGTGGATAGAGCCTTACTGTGGGGGCATCTTCTACTTCCTGTCTCAACACAGATGCAGATGTCACTTGCTGACACTTCCACTATCTACCCAAAGATATTTCAACCAATCAAACCAAACACAACCACCTCTATCACAACTTCTTCCATGACACCCATCATAGCTCAACATACACCCTCACCCATAACCCAACATACATCTAAATCCAAACCCACACCTACATCATCTTCCTCGACTAAACCTATTACTACCTTAGGGGTCACCCCAACCACCAGCCTTACTCATCCACCTATCAAACTAGATTTAGCTACATCCTCCACAGTCAACACCCAACCTACTCCAGCACCCAAACAGAAGAACCAAACCCATAGAACTCACACCCTAGCTGCGCCAATCATACCTTCATCACCTTTCCCATTTCCATCCATCTTAGGACCTCAACCTTCCAACATGGTTAAGAAACCTCCACCCATCAATAAACCAAAAACACAACAGCCCATTCCTTCCTCATAAACCTCTAACATACCCAAGCACCCGACATGACTTACACCCACACCTACAACATCTTTACCACCCATACCTCCAATACCCTCAGCAACTTCTTCACTACCCACTACACTTCAGTCTCTATCTCTCACACCCCCTACATGATTTGCATCATCTACCTTCACAGCACCTCCATTATCCCCCTGGGTAACTCACCCTCTTCCCCCATCCACTTTTCCCTCTAGATCTCATACACCCATATCACCTTTACCCAAGAAGGTGCAACCCAAAGACAAAAATCCACTACCCTCCAATAAGGTAGTCAAAACAACCATACACCCTCCTGCCAGTTCATCTACCATACCCCTACCCAAGCAAACATGACCAACACCCAAGACCACACCAGCACCCAAAACCATAGCTCGACCCACTCCCCCTCCTACAAAGACCATTCCTCAACAATCAGCCACACCTACGCCCAAACCCACTTTCACTTCCCATTGTGACCCACTAGTAGGGTCCTATGCCAAAATCTTAACCAACCTCCTTGAGACTTCTGTCATCACATTACCGCCACTCAGACCTTATGACCCCCTCAAACCCAAGCCAAAAGGGTTTGATGACACTAAAATTTGTGCCTACCATCATGTGCCAGGGCACAATGTGGAGAACTGTAAGGCTTTGAAAACCATCCTTATCTAGTTATGTCCTCCTGAAGAAAACTTTGACAATGATGACCTTCTTGATGAGGACCCCATTTCACCAACACCCATTCCCATAGTCCTTCCCTCACTTCCTACTCAACAAACATGACCTCCACCCCCATAACTCTTAGAGCCACCCCCAAGATTCAAAATTAACATGGTTCACATCAGAGAACTTGCCACACCATTACCTAAATGTCATTATGCCTAGCTCACTTCACAAGGCTTTTCTCCCCCGGTAGGTTTTTTCCTGTCATGTCTCAATACCACTCATCCTACACCTTCTCCATTTGCCAACTCCCCTCAAATCAACATGATGCACATCACTACTCGTGCTCAGAGAGAAAAAGGTAAGGAAAAGGCAACTGACTCACCAACTAATCCTATACCCAACATACCATATGTACCCACACATAAAATTACCATCTACAGCCCCACATACCCTGTTTCTAATGGGGTCACACATCGTACAATACTCAAACAACTACACCAATCCCCCCTCAAAATGTCCCTATATGACCTCATCCAAACCTCAGAATCCCATCGTCAAGCTCTCATGGAGGTCCTTCAATCTATTGAGGTTTTTCCCAATGACCCTACACCCATAGCCTCCATTATCACACCCCATCATGTAGCCTCTCTCACCAAATTTCCACCTTTATCCACACCTCACCCTACTCACCAAGTAGCCTCCCTTAGCTTCTCAGAGGAAGAGATCGCACCGCACCAAACCGATGACCCAGACCCAACTCTCTTCATCTCTGTCCACATCGATGATATACAGGGTACGACGTGTTATGATCAATGGGGGTGCTAGCATTAATATCATTTCATCCCATGCATTCACTCAAATGTGCATACCTAACAATTACATGCATAAACATCCTATCATGTTGCATTCATTCAATGATGCTATCACCTCTACACTAGGCACCATCATCCTCCACGTTTGTGTGGGCCCCCACACTATTCTAGAGTTATTTTACGTCTTGGAGGGGGAATTTCAATATAACCTGTTGCTTGGCAGACCCTGGATTCATGTCATGGGTTGTGTTCCTTCCACTTTGCATCACTGTGTAAAGTTTGAACATGAAGGACACACCTATACTATTCCAGCTGACCCATCACCTTTTAAAACATGCAACATGCTTTACCGACCCAATGACATGCTTATACCCATTAAGGCATCTACCTCCATGACCACTACCACTTCACCTACACCTCCACTTACCAGTACAGTCGCTACCTCAACCGCACATACCTCCTCCATTCCTACCGCCACCACAACCTCCACGACCAACCCATCAGCCTCCCAATCCATTAACTCCACCTCCACATTGACCTCTGACACATCATCTATTCCAGCTACCCACATACCAACCACCGATCCCTTGGAAGGAATTTTTCAATGCCTCACTCTGGGGGAGTATCGCCTATATAGTGTCAACACATTCGTTACTCCATAAGAGTATAAAATTCTTCACCGTCATCCTCACTATGATCACCACATAGGAGAATTCCTCCTTTATGGTCCTCCTCACCTTCGTACTAGTCTCACCTATGGGGGACTTGATACTACCACTTACACACCCAAACCACCATCACAAACCCACCCATTTTCTGTTGACTTCCAGTCTCTCACCAATCACCATTTCACCCACACCTTCCTGCACCGATGTGCATGGAAGGGTTTTGGTTTTGGATTTTATGAGCAAGGCACCACACTTTTATTCCATATACTACTCATAAACATAACGACTGTAGTGGTATCAGCTTTGTTGAACCACCTACCAAGAAGACCCGCATTGAACTCATCGAGGACATTAGCCTTTGTCTTCCCTCTTCACCCACTCCACCTTCATCACTGCCTTCACCGACGGAGTCGATGGATCTAGAATCCATCCCTCCTAACTTTTTTTTTTCATAAACACCATTTCCTTGGGCCTCTGACTTATCAATGTGAGGGTGAGGCTCCTTCCTCTCTTCCCTTCCTGTATCCTGAAATGATCGATGATGATACACCTTCAATTAATGTCATTCAATGTCAGGATGATGAATCTATACTCACCTACCTTGGTGCAGAAGACTCATATATTCATTAGTCATTACCCTCTGAGACACAAACCATGTTGAATGAATCGACTATCAAGATCAACATTCATACTCAGGATGACCCACACATCCTAAAGATCAGCCAATCTTTAGATGTTGCTGAACAGGAAGCCATCACTTCTTTTCTCAAAGATCATAACCATGTGTTTTCTTGGTCTTATGCAGACATGCCTGGTATTGACCCCACCATAGTGGTCCACAATATCGTAACCATTCCTGATGCCAAACCCATCAAACAAAAGCTGAGGAAAATGCACCCTCGCATTGCCCTTCTCATCAAAGAAGAACTTCAGTGCCTTCTTTCTGTTTCCTTCATCTTACCCATTGATTATCCTCATTGGATTTCTAACATTGTCCCTGTCACTAAGGCGACAGGGGGACTCCACATTTACACAGATTTCCATGACCTCAATCTAGCTTGCCCAAAAGATGACTTCCCTCTACCTGGTATTGACCAGCTGGTTGACCTTACCGCTGGTCATGAGATGCTATCACTCATGGATGGCTTCTTGGGTTATAACCAAATCTTGCTTGCCCCAGAGGATCAACACAAAACCGCATTCATCACCCCTTGGGGGACCTTTTGCTATCGAGTCATGCCTTTTGGCCTTAAAAATGCTTGGTGCCACATATCAGTAGGATATGACTTATATCTTCCATGACATCATGCATCGTATATTGGAATATTACGTGGATGATCTCCTGGCCAAATCTAAACGCCACTCTGAGCACCTTATAGTCCTAAAAACCATTTTTGACCGCCTCACTAATATTGCGTTCACCTTCAGCCTAAGAAGTGTGTCTTCACAGTTCTCTCAGGAAAGCTCCTGGGATTTATCATTTCCCTACGTGGTATAGAATTTGACCCTGCTAAAGTCAAGGCCATTCTGGAAATGCCTCCACCCACTAACCTTAGACAACTTCATAGCCTGCAAGGTAAGTTACAGTCTATTCACCATTTCATTTCACAATTATCTGATCAGTGTCAACCATTTCATCATCTACTCAAGAAGGATGTCTCCTTTAAATGGGATGATGACTGCCACAAAGCTTTTGAGGCCTTAAAACAATACCTTCTCCAACCACCCATACTCATTCCACCTAAAGATGATCAACCCTTCTACCTATACATCTCAGCTACCGATCACTCCTTGGGGGCCATGCTCGCTCATCATGATGAACAACACAGGGAGCAGGTGGTTTATTACATAAGCCATACTCTTTTGGACTATGAAACCTGATACACCCATCCTGAAAAAACTTTTCTTATCCTTAGTTTTCATTGCCACTAAACTCCGCCATTACCTACTCAACCACAAAACCTATGTTGTGACCAACACTGACCCCTTACACTTCATGTATGCCAAACCTTATCAAAATCAGCGTGCCACACGATGGCTTATGCTTTTAGCTGACCTCGACCTTGAATTCATTCATCAAAAGTCCATCAAGGGCCAAGCTATCACCGACCAATTGGCCGACACACCTATTTCTAGGGATCAACCCTCTAATTTTGACTTTCCAGATGAGTCAATTACTACCCTTTCCCTGGATGAACCCGCTTACCAAATGACACTCTTCTTTGATGGTTCCAAGTGTTAGCATGGGGGTGGGGCTGGTGTTATCCTCATTCCACTTGATGGTGAACCCATGCCTTTGTCTTTCAAACTTGATTTTGATTGTACAAACAATATTTCCAAATATGAAGCACTCGTATTAGGTCTCCAAGCTGCCTATGCCCTAGATGTCAAATCAATCAACATCTTTGGTGATTCTCAATTGGTTATAAACCAAGTCAATGGTATATACCAATGTCGTAATGAGATACTTCAAAAGTATAAACATCATGTAGACATACTTTTGACCACCTTGGACCATTACGCCCTTCAAACCATCCCCGTTCAACCAACAAATTTATAGATACCATGGCCTGCTTGGCTTTTCAAACACCCACTTCACCTGCTGATTCTAAAATATTTGTCACCGTACAATGAATCCAATCACCCTCATTATTTACCTTGTGACATTTACTCCATCGGAACTGCTACCCTCGACTTGATTGACCTTTGGTATAAACAATACTCTGAATATCTTTCTCTCTCCATCTTACCTCCTGATCTCACCCGTAATGAACAACGCACCTTCCTTAAAAAGGTCTCTCATTACGTCATCATGGGAGGCCTCCTCTATAAGTGTGGCTTTGATGGTATTCTCTTACGATGCCTCACAAATTCTGAAATTCCTTATACCATTAAGGAAGTTCATGATGGCATATTTGGAAGTCACTTCAGTGGCCTTGCTGTTGCTAAGCGTATTCTTCACCTAGGCTATTATTGGCCGACCCTCAACCATGATTGTTGTGACTACGTCAAACTTTGTGTAAAATGCCAACAACATGCCAACCTTCATCATACACCTAGTCATGCCTTACAGGTCACCCGTGACCTTTGGCCCTTCTCTCAATGGGGTTTGGATCTTGTCAGAGAGATCAACCCTCATTCTTCCCAATGCCATCAATGGATCATCACCACTACCAAATACTACACAAAATGGGTTGAAGCCATACCACTCATCTCCACAAAAGCTGAGAAAATATGTGAGTTCATCAATCATCACATCATTTTTCACTTTGGTGTTCCTCATCACCTCATCACTGATAATGGAAAATAATTCAAAAATAAAACCCTGCAAAAACTTTGCGACACCTTCGGCATTCAGCTAAGTTTCTTGTCACCTTATTACCCACAAACCAATGGCCAAGCCAAATCCACTAACAAACCTTGAACAAAATTCTCATGAAAGTAGTTAATGATACTGGGAAGGATTGGCATACACACATTCCTTTTGCCTTGTGGGCATACCACACTAGTATTTGTACTTCCACTGATTGCCACACCCTTTTCTCTGGTCTATGGTACAGAGGTTGTTCTACCTCTCGAAGTCCAGATTCCCTCACTCCACATTTCTCTCCATGACATGCTCAATGATGATGAATTTTGTCAGGACCATTTAGCACAACTTGAGTTATTAGATGAACATCATCTTAACACTCTTGACCACCTTCAAGTTTACCAAAAACGTATCAAACATGCCTATGAAAAACATGTCCATGAATGAACCTTCCAAGTCGGTGACCTTGTCCTGAAAGAAAATCAACATGTAACCAAAGTAGAAAAAAGTAAACGGGGAAAATTTTCTCCTAATTGGCTTGGACCATACATTGTGACCCATACTTACGGATCAGGTGCTTATCATTTATCTTCACTCGATGGTAAACCCGAACCTGAGCCCCTTAATGCCTTACATCTTTGACCATTCTACTGTTGACTTTTAGTCCTACCTCACCTTTTTCCTCTTTTCATGCTCATCCCTTGAGCACTATCCACTTCTTACACCACACCAATGATTAAACAAGAATCATGTGCATACCCGTCACTTGTTATCTTCTCTTGAATATGTGTACCATGGCATTGCACATAGCATGATTCTCATGGATACTTTTCATCTACCTTTAGATGAGATCCCATGGTCATTTCACCCTACTTTCTAAACAAGAATCTTCTTCTTCACCTTGATCTTGTCCATGACTCCAAAGCCATTACATGGGACCCAACTCCTTGAGTCAAACTTCTAATAAAAATATGACTCCCTCAAAAGGACATCTTCCTCTCCACAATCACTGCTATAAATAGACTTCTCCCTCGAAGGACAGCTATGTAAATATCTTTAAAAAAAAATACATGAGAGAATCTGAATCTTCCCGCATCAATCAGCTTCATAAAGACCTCAAGGAGTTAATTTCCTCATCCCATATAGACTTCCCACATCGATCAGTCTATCTCAAATATCAAGTCAAACAATAAAAACTTTTTTGTCATGGACTTGCCCATTGTGACCTTGGATCTCTTGCCCAAAGAGCATGCTACCTCATACCATATCGAAATTCACCACCTTTCACCCCTCTCACCATTCACACTCCCATTTCCTACCACCTCAAGGGACCTCTTGGAAACCATGACACTTGGTGATCATGTGACTACTTTTCACCCTTAGAACAATCAATCATGCAATGTATTTAGGGTCTCATGTTCATCACCTCCTCTATGGTATGACCTACATTATATGATCCTAACCAATCAGGTGGCTTTATTTCCTCCTCTTATCTTTTAACTTTCTTTATTATGTATTGATTACCTTATACAGGACTTGGTCCTCGACACTTACCTTTGGGGTAATCTTCTTCTTCACCACAATCAAAATCACCTATACCAAGTTACCCACAACTCACCCACACCTAACAGAACTAAACCCAAATCATGCCTATGACCTACCATCTCATTTTCATACCTCCTCATCCTCATGGGATTCTAAGGTCCCTAGGCTTCTGATGGGAGGTTAACTACATCATCATCTTCCTAGGTCCCTTATTTTTATGTCAAAAATTGGAAATTAAACGTTTCTTAAAAATTTTATCATCCTATTTATTTAACTACCAACCCCACTTATGGTCAGCACTATGAGGGCATCGGTCACCCTCTCTTCCACGTTGCCCACACTTTCACCCTATTACCCTACCCGTCACTCTTTTTTCCCTCACCCAACCTTTACCCTGACCATTTACCTCATCCTCCTGACCTCATCATTTACTACCTAACCCTCATCCTCATTTGGGGACTCATTATTTTACCCATACCTCATTTCCCTACCCATGCGTGACCTAGATTCTTGGACCTGGAACATCGCTAGTGACCTTTGACCTCATGTGTTCTTTATACCTTGTGGCACTGTTACCTGTGTTAATTGACCTAATGACCTTACCTTACCTCTTGCCATGACCATTTATCCTGACCCTACCTTTGGTGTACCAGAACATACCTAAACGTTCCTGCACCTGACCTGCATCATGTTTCCTGACCATATCCTATACCTTGGATACCAGAATCACCTCAACCTTGTTTGGATAAACCTATCGACCTTAGACAATGTAGAGTTTGCATGCTCTTCAACCTGGTACTATGCTGCAGTTTATACATGTGTGTGCATTTGACTGTTACTACCTTTGACCCTGACCCATTACCTAGATTACCCAAGTAGACCTTTTTCCTTTTTCCCCCATTACCCACCTTCCTCTTCATCACATTCACCTTTTATCAAACCACTCACCGATTCTACCTTCTGCCTCGTCAGTTCCTGGTTTGAGGGGGATCACCTTCACCCACACATGGGGCAACCACATCTTATTTTTGTCAACATCACTTACCAATACAAGCTATGCAACAAAAAGGGGAAAAATGTAGACACTAAAATTAGGTCACACTCCCCTTGGTCCCCCGTCAAATAAATACCTTGAACACATTCACCTAGCCATGGCCCCCTTCACCCCACTATTAATATTAATTTAATTAAATTAAATTGATATTTATTATTTAATTATCCTCATAATTGGGATATTGCCCACATATCCACCTCACCTAGACATGCTCATCCATATCCACCTCACCCTAAGACCTATTCTTAGTAAGTTTCCATAACTAACTAAGACCTACCCAAACCCTAAAAATCAATGCCTACATTCCCTCTAACCACATTCCCACATGTTAGAAGGAAGCTTCCAGTCTAATCTCACAGAGTAAAAATGAAACGAGATCCCAGAAAATCAAGGGGATCTACCTAGTTTAGTAAACCTAGGAAATCCCACCCTAACCGACGCCGGTTACCCTTAACCACCTACCGGTTAAGCCAGAACCATGTCGGTTACCTTTTAGCTCCTAAAACAACCTTATTTCAAGGTTGTCACATTTCTAAGAAAGAGGGATATCTTTTGAGAACAAGTGACGAAACCAGAGTTGCATGCAAGTAGAACCATCATCTGTACAAGCATCAGAACACCCATAGCTAGCCAATAAAGTAATCACATAGCCACCTACCTTCACGGGAGCATCCGGGAAGCCAGGCAACTACACCAAGTCCATTTGATCACCCACCATTACCAACCAGGCATCAAGCTTGTACAAAGAGTAAGTATGTTAACCTGCATTGGTTCCTTGTCATTTGAGTAGATCCTTTTACATTTGTTATTAGTTTCTAATTTCATTTCCATTTCCCACCATTTTATCTCCATGAAAACTTAACCACCTCTTTACCACACACCATTGAACTATCCATACCTGGATTTTCATCATTCCTGTGCATCTCCAAGATCCATAAAAATCTCGCCATTTCCCTTCCACCTTTCATCTAATCCCGGATCTATCACCAGCCATGTTTTATTGGGTTTCCTGTACCCCGACCATACCAACGTTCCAATCACCCATAACCATCATTCTTTAACCTAAACTGATCGTCAGTCTCTGTGTCTTTTACTAGAAACCCAGATCATAGCCTAAAACCGCCACCAAATACCCTAAACTGACCAGAATCTAACCCTAACCAATAACAGTAGCCTGACAGTGACCTTGACCTTCAGATTCAATCATAGCTTAGCCTGTTGTGAATTAATTTTCTTATTGTAGATGAATGAGATACCTAAATCATTTTAACTACAGTAGGATTTACTTTATTACCAGCATTAAGTTGTTTTAAACAATGGATTAACAGTCATCTAGGAAGTATCACACTTCCCAAATCTAGCACACGCTAGGTAGTCCACTACACATATTGTTTAAATTTTATTCGGTGGTCTTGTGTTCCATTTTAGGTAGTTCCTCTAATGCAAAAAGAATGGCATCATGATGGATGTGGATCTTACAAAGTCATACATGCGCAACAGCCTATGAACCATGGCATCTTTGAAGGTATTCCTCCTATGCCCAACCCTATCTATTTCATCATTATGGAAGGTCCCATATTAAGAATGGTTGAAACACTTGCCTTTCTTTATTTCTTGAGATGGATTGGTCGAATCCTCTCCAAGTGCGCTGCTGCTATAGTCACCGTTGTTCCTTGTATCTCTTATTCTTCTTATGGCCCCATAGTCAGGTCCAGTGAATTCGTAGGTAGATACGGTGACTGCATAGAAGAAGTTTGTTTTGCTCCTTGAATGAGTAGTTCCTTTGGTGGCTTCTTCTGAAAAAATTGACAAGTGTTATCCAAATTCTCCATCCTTTGGTTAGAAATATATGTGCTCTCACGTCCATTTTATTTTTCTTCCAATGAAAGCAAATAAAACTGATGATTTTCCTGAATAAGTCTTGGTGCTTGGTTGACACTTACCATAGCCTTCTTTGATTTTCTCTGGTGTGCCCAAATGTTAAAAATGACTCCATCCTTGACCCATCTGTATTGGTTCTCCCTCCTTGTGAACATAGCATCCCTGGCATACAAGTAAGGACTTCCGAAGACAACATCAAATGCATCAAGTGGAATAATATCAACCTCTAATACATCTATGTATTGGGTATTTATCCCAAACTAAAACTTACACTTCCTTGTAACTTGTATTTCTACACCCTTCTTCACCCATCCCAGTGGGTATGGATGTGGATGTGCATAAGTCTCTAGACCAAGATATTCTACAACCACATCAAAAATCAAATTTGACTGAGAACCAAAATCTACTAAAGCGTTTACCTTAGTCTTCTTGATTTGGATTCTGATTTGAAATAGCTTACTCATCTCTTCTTCTTCTATTTCCCCATACATGTTAGTGGCCATGCATCCCAGCCTCTCATCTACATCTGAATCATCCTCAATCTCCACCTCTCTTTCTGTCTTCACAGTGGCCATGGATTTCTTGGAATCCTTGGTTTGGTGCTTTGGGTGCAATTCTAGATGCAACTTCCAACATGTGGCATGTCAATATGTCCATTTATATCACAATTCTTACAGAAATTCTTAGGATCTTTATAAGTATGCAAAGCAGTAGCGGCATGTTTACCTTTCCATTTACCTCTGATACTTGTATTCCCTTGTTCTTTGTCCTGATGTTCTGTTGACTGGTCTCCCTTTGGCTCTATTTCTCCTTGCTTCTTCTCGTCATCAATGTAGTATGCTTGTATACAAGCTTCATTGAGATCCTTGGGCTTCGTGGAGATTACCTTCCTCTGAAGGTGAGTGTGAAGTCCTCCCAAATACTTGGTCAAAATGTCCTCATCCTCCAAGTCCATATTAAGCAACATGGCTTGTCTCTGAAATTCCATAGTGTAGTCTTACACACTTTGACCACTGCCCTGTCTAAAGTACTACCACTTAATCATCATGTCAGTCTTATGGCCAATAGGATAGAAGTTAGCTCTTATCAATTCTTTAAAACATTTCCAAGTACTGACAATAGGATCTTTCTTCTTCTCACAAGTGGCTAGATGGGTTTCCCACCAAACCAGAGCATGACCTTCCATTTTGAGACATGCAAAGGTGATCCTTTGTGCCTCAGTGACATTATGCACACTAAAGTAGACTTCCAACTATTTTAGCCATTTATCCAATAATTCTGCATCTACTTGTCCTTCAAAATTCTTTATTTCCACTTTTGTTTCAACTTTAAAAGGTGTATGTGCAAATTTTACCTTCTCGCTTACAATTGGCATCTCTTCATGCTCTTCCCATTCTTCCTCTTCATGGCTCTTTCCAATACTAAATTTTTTGGCTAGTGCTCGAACCACCGAGTCCATGGAATCTTGCTTAACCGAAGCCATATTTTTCAGATCTGAAATCTCTTCTTGTTTTCTATGCAATCTATCCATCATGGTCTCTAGCATCTCAACTCTACAGACCAAGTTCTCTTCCTCCATTTGAGCTAGAATTCTCTATTTCCACTTCTTCGTAGAAATATCTGGCTCGCAAGGTAAAAATTCTTCACCTTTGGACCTTGTCACTGTCATACAAAATCACAAGAAATATTCGAATACCACAGTCCTAGATATATAATCAGCTCTGATACCAAAATGATCCATAAACTTCTACTTTGGAACTCTACGAATCACACAACTATGTTGTTCTACTTTCAACTTTGGAAAATGACAGATTTGCTTGAAAATTAGAGCTTTGTGACTGATTATCTAGTGCTATAGAAAGGAAATTGTAGAGAAGGAAATAATTCAAACTTCAACACCAACAATTTTATCCTGGAAACCTCCAATGGAGGAAAACCAGTCAGGAAGGGAAACTACTCTTTCTTCCCACTTTTATTGGTCTAATATAGAAAATTATAGATTACAATAAGTATGAAAAGAAGAAACAATGTAAACCTTCTCTCCAATTACTTGCTTGCTCTGTTTCTACACCTTGCTCCTACAATTCCATTCCAGCACTGAAGATCTTGCTCACTGCTCTCATTAAACTCTGCTTCTCAATCTCTTTGGATCTTTGAATGATCATATTCTCTTGCTCCTTTCATGCATTTATAGGCCTTCCCATGTCCTCCCATGCACTGGAGGATGTGAAAGGGAATGGAAGGGAAGAGACACAGATAGGTGCTTCAAATTCACGTCCATTTGTGCTCCATTCTTCTTTTCTGTTTGAAAGTTCAAGACCACCACCCTGAGTAGACCGGCGGTCTCAGGACCACTGCCCTGGATAGGTACCACCCTTACAGGCAGTTTCTGAAACCACCACTCTACACAGGCAGCGGTTCCTTCCAAAACCTCTGTTTACCTCATTTTTCTTACTTTTCTTGTTTCTCCTTCTTGGTACTAATGGAAATGATGAAGTGGTGTGTTTTTTTGGATCCCTATGGATCAAAAAAATAATGAAAACACTTACAAATAATTCGATCATAGTTGTGGGGTTACTCTGTATTTGAGGGATTTCTTAAAAACAGTTAAAGGAGTTCCTTGGAACTAAAACATAACTTGTGGAATTTATCTTTGAAAACATTGTGAACTATGCAAAAGTGACACCAAAAGTAATAGAACATGTGCCCAAGGCACTTAGGGAAATTTAAAACTATTCTAATAATGCACGTACAGGATGGATGTGTTGAATGATGCAGAAACCTTTCAACTAAAACTTTGATAGATACAACTAAGGAGGAATTGATCTTATTATAGTAACTCTTATATAGGTCCATGACTGGAATTAAAGATAATGAACTAGTCCAGGTGAGTAAGGAATTGGAAGGGTAGAGGGAACTTTTGAAAAGTTTGTGATAAGTAGAGTTTCTAATTGTCCTACCTCCTAAAATAGCTTGATCATCTGAATTCTTTGGCTACAACACTCCCGCTTTAGACACTAAGTCTCCCTATTTTATTCATTAGCTTTCTTATCAAATGCTCTTCATTAATGTTTGATACTTGCTCAATAATGCATTCATGGTCTTTTAGGAAGAACAACATACCTATGTGGGGTATAGTTGGATGAGTAAAATGAAATTTGTGTCAGGTGGACTAGAGCATGCGCGTACGGGAGAAGAAACTTGAGCGATATGGGAAGGATGACCCTTTTTACGCATGGGATCTTGTGCATACAGAAAGAAAGGACTTACCATTTTCTAGGAACATACTAAAATAAGGGTGAAAAATTTTGGAGTGTCGACTAAGTGTTTCATAAAAGTCATGGAGACTTGGAGGCCAAATAGTGTTATTTTTGGAGAATGGATATGCAGTTACCCATTACACACATGGAGGATAATAATTAGGGATTAAAGCAAGTTTTGGAGATATAGGATAGTGGTGCTATCTATTAGCTGATGTACAAAAGCATGCATGTATCTATTTTGAGCACACCTATTATTAGAGAATTCATATGTAGATGATGGTAGTTGTACTCCAAATCTATTACTAATGTGTTCTTGTAGACACAAAAATAGGTCATACTACAAGAGATCTTGTGACCCTGTCAATTAAATTAAGCAAATGTACCTATTGCGCATATCTCATAGTGGACATGTTTAATTGATATTAATTACCTTCAACTTAATTGTTATGTAGATGTTTTCTGATGTTTAATGGATAACCCATGGATAGATTATGGTCATTGATGTGTCACTCAAACCTATGGTGATGTACTTATATAAAGTCTGATCTTATTAGGTACAAGACTAGGACTTATCTAATGTGACTTTCTTGATTTAAGTCCTCATGAAAGATCGATATACTGATCTAAGTATGATTTACTCACTTGAGCACTTTAGTAATGATTATGATGAATATGCATGCTAACAACTTGACAAGCAACAATACAAAGGAGGGACCTGGTAGTTGTGCACGATTTAGGTGATATTCCCAATGTCGTATAAGCTAAATGATCGGTGATACAAATTATTTTTCTCAAAGAATAATCTTAACCATTAATTGGATTGTAAGGGATTAGATTTATAGATACATGTTCCAAAATCATTTGCTAACGTAGTAGTCATTCGATTAGGATCTCACATGAACAAATGTAGAATAACTCATTTTTGAGAGACATCAATTAACATAGGAACCTGTAAGGGATGATCACTCCAACAACCATCGGCATCCAACCTCCTTAAGATCAATTACTCAGAGGTTCTTGAAGAGGCTTTGAAAATATCAAAGTAACATACATAGAATACCTTTTCTCCATATCCTTATGAAGTATCATTGTTTATACTTGCATCTCCAAACCCATAATGAGTTCACAAAATCTTTTGAGTTATTATCTATTATATTTTGGTAGAGATTTACATGATGTATTCCTTTATAGAATAAAGAAAGGATATTAGAACATCCGTACACCTCCATGTTCCCAGTATAAAAATGAGCTTAAATATATATATTATCATATATACTTGTAGACCTAGGTGAGAGTAATCCTCAAGTGAGTAACAAAGGTAGGCCATGATAGTCATCAGGAAATTAATAAAATAACCATCCTCTGAGAAATCACAATAAAAGTTGGAACAAAGGAATTAAAAGAGCCTTTTACTAACTTGATTGATGAACATTGGCTCCATAGCTAATTTATAAATTATTATATCCTTTTCCATTTACTCCTTTATTACTAAAATCAAATTGAAAGTCTGATAATTGTGCTAAAATTAGTACAAACTTAGAGAAGCATTTTTTGTTTATTTTATAATAGATAAAATCACTCCTGAGATATTTACCAAATAAATTAGTTAATCTTGTAGATGTGTGAAGAAAGGTGATTGTATGATTAGGAAACCCATCAGTTAAGAGGGCCCAAAAGGAGGACCAATCTTGAGACCCTAAGGAAAAATTTGAAAATCATATTTAGGTAAATCATGTAACATCCATAGATGGTTATCATGTTTATTAAGCATATGAATAAAAAACATTAGAAGATTGAAGAAATATACATAACCTAGGGTAATACAAGATTGTGCAAGATCTAGCTTTAGTTCACCAAACATTAACAACCTAAAATTTATAAATGCAATATAAAAAATTAGGATATAAGGGTTTCCTATCCAACAAGGGATTCTCATTAATTAGCATTGAATCAAGAAATCAGAATGCACATTAACCTTCATGAGACATTTAGAATAACATATTCCTCCTTGAAGACAATCAACTATGCTAAAATCTGGTTAAACATTAAATACTCTAGTTGTGTAGAGTCAGTTGCTTCCTTGAGTGTCTAGGTATGGAATAAATTAATTATGCATTATATGATTTATTATTTATTTTATTTTGATTAATTCTCTAATCATATTATATGGTTATATTATAAACCATACCATATAATTGTATAAATTTTTATATGGTTTTAAACCATATTTGTCTTTTTGTTTCACATGGATAATTGTTACAATTATTATAACAATTTATATGCTTCCCGGATGTATTATTGGAAGCAGTTGTGAGTATGGTTTTACCTGTGCAACATATTTGTTTATCTGCACATTGCTGTCCAATATGTATAAATATTACAACACTCCATTGTAATGGTTAATCAATTTCACATTAATAAAATATACAGGATTCTGTCCCTATTTGTGAAATTACATTTGGTTTCAGAGTAGGTTGAAGGATATTGGAGGATTGCAGTAGAGTTTGAGGAGCATTGGAGAAGCTTGTGTAAGCAAAAGAGAGCCAGAGTTACCTCTGTAACTTCCCAGCCCCATCCCTTGCAATACCACCATCAAATTCCTCAAAACTGCCATCAAATTCCTCAAAACCACCTTTATTCATTGCAATTAAGGTTGAGGAGGATAAAATTCACCAAGGAAGAGATTACAAGCTCAAAGGAAGGAAGAAAAATGATCTAAGGCACCATACACAGTCAAAACCACCTTCATTCTCGCCAAAACCACCTGTCATTTTTTCTCTTTGCTGGAATTTTTGCTCAAAACCACCTTTCCAAAACCATGGTTTTATGAAGAGGTATGGTTTTACAGTTTGGAAGTGTTTAATTATAATTTTCTCTTTACATATACTTGTTTAGCTTAGCCGCCCAAGTGGCTAGCATAACTTTTGTAAGACACTTCCCATCAAGAGAGGTCAAGGGGTCAAATCCCCCTCCCTCACCCACTACCAAATTTGGCGGGAAAATTTATTGGAACCACTAACTTTAGTGAAAATTCAAATTTAGTTATAACTAACTAAATTTAGCGAGAAAAACCCTATTTTAGGGTAAATTTTTTTTCTCCACTCTGCATATTTTTGCATTCCGGAGCACTTTTTGCCAAAGGAGGGCTATCTAAAAACTTCATTTTGAGCTAGTTTTTTACAGTTTTTTAGCTCAGCAAGTCATATTGGGCTCCGAAGGCCACCAGGGCCCCGAAAAAACAAATTTTTTTCCTGCCATTCAATTTTTCCAATTTTTTGAATGTAATTACATACTTCAGTGTATTGTACTAATTTGCAGGTTGCCATAGTCAACTGCAAACTTTGTAACTGCTTAGAAACTGGCAAAATTTGTAATAAAAAATAGTATAAAATTGGTTCTACAACACTCACGAGATCCTAGATCTCATTCGTAGAGTTCGGTATATACAATGCCTCTGGTAATTGCTTACAGGTAAAGGTGTCGCAACTACTACTGCACTTAATGCCTAATATAGCTGCAACAATGTCGTCTAGGCATCGACCCTTTAAATCGACGGGGAGTAATAAGGTCACAGTGCACACACTATGAGCCATCCCATCCGTCTGTGAATGATTGCATGACATAAATCCAGACTGAGAAATTATCTGAGTATATAGCGAAGTTACGCACATGTATGAGGATATTTCTTTGAGTCAGTGTCAATAATCACATAGACCCCATCAGTACTGTCTTGGTACCACATATCAAATTCTTTCATGTACGTTAACGCCTCTTTCACGTACCACTGGGTATATAGAAAGGGTGAGCTTCTTCCACGTACCGTCGGGTATATCGGAAGGGCGCGTATATAGAAAGGTTTGGTATATCAGACTGACAGTATATAGATTGGGAGACCTTATACCTGGAGTGATAAGAGCCTAACCCTGTCAGTGATTCTGTAAAATGGGCACCAATGCCCCCAATTTTTTTCTTCCAGATTCACAACTACTCAGAGGAAACAACTATGCTGCATGGAAGACAAAAATTAAGACACAAATTGAGTTTAAAGAGATTTGGTCTGTTCTGAATGGTACTCTGACTAGATCAACTACTGATACAACACAACAACGAAAGTTTGATAAAGTAGATCAGAAGGCCAAACTCATCATCTTGTTTGGAGTGTCCGATGATGTGCAACCCCACATTCAAGATGCCAAAATAGCAAAGAAGCATGGGATAAATTGAGTACAGGTATATGAGGCCAAGAACAAGAATGTCATACTGAATTTGTAGAGTCAATTACATACACTGAAATTCAAACAAAATAAGAAAGTAGAAGGTTTCTTAAGAAGAGTTACAGAATTGAGGGCTTCACTTCTAGCCCTGGGAGAACCAGTCACAGATGATGCTCTTGTTCCCATTGTTTTGAGAGCACTCCCCTCTTCTTACCACATTTTTGTCACAACACTAAACTTGTCAGATACGACAGTTGGTTTTGACAAACTGGTAAACCTATTGCAACAAGAGGAAGCATTGTACAATAAGGATGATGAAGAAGAGCAGGCACTTCTTCACATCAAAAATGGAAAGGAAAAGGTAAAGGAAAACCTAATTCCTATCAAAAGTCCCAAAATCAGAATCAGTATCAAGGGGACAATCAACAGAAGAAGCAATGTCCAATTTGCAAAAGAGGACATGACTTAAAAGATTGTTGGTATAATACTTATAAGAAAGGTTCATCAAGCAACTCTGGACCTCAACAACAACAATCTTACAAGGGACATTCTAACTACAATCAAGGGCAGAAAAAGGGGAACTGGAAAAGAAGACCCCACCAGCAAGGTAATATTGTTGAGCAACAAGAACAGTCAGATAATGAAGACTTCTTGTTCACTGCTCGATCAAGTGAACCATCCACGTCATCTAGTGATGTCTGGTATGTTGATTCAGGAGCCACTCGACACATGACCAGCCATAGAGACTGGTTTATTTCAATGAGGGACACACCATCGAAAAATCATGTTTCGTTGGGAGATGATTCTTCATATACAGTTCAGGGGATTGGGAACATTTCTCTACCCCTTGGTTCACGCAAATGTAGACTATCAGATGTCCTATATGTCCCTGGGTTGACAAAGAATCTTCTTTCAGTCAGTCAACTCCTAGATCACAACTTGAAAATTGACTTTGATAGTCATTCCGGCAAGAAAATGTGTTTGATTCGAGATAAATCAAGAGGCTAAAAAATAGTTGCAAAAGCCTCCAATGTAGGACACATG
Organism: Taxus chinensis; assembly: GCA_019776745.2. Lineage (NCBI taxonomy): Eukaryota > Viridiplantae > Streptophyta > Pinopsida > Cupressales > Taxaceae > Taxus > Taxus chinensis. Next base: position 42,786,003 of record CM034157.1, on the reverse strand, counting down.
TTCCAACTTGATTTTGTTCACAGAGACGATCAAGCACTTATGGCTAAGAACTCCACCTTAGCACAATTGTGGCATCAAAGACTTGGTCATGTAAGTTTCAAGTATCTCAAGACACTTCACCGACGTAATATGGTATATGGGCTACCATCTCTTCAAAAGGATACAGACAAGTGTCCTCACTGCCTAGCAGGTAAACAACACAGAGCTTCATTCCAGAAGAGTACATTTCGAGCTCATGGTAAACTTGACCTGGTTCATACCGATCTTTGTGGTCCACTGCAGCCAAGTCATTCTGGGTTCCAGTACTTCATGCTTTGTGTTGATGACTATTCAAGGAAAATGTGGATTTTTTGTCTTCGCAAGAAAAGTGAAGCTTTTGAAACCTTCAAAAAGTTCAAAGTAGCAGTTGAGAAAGAAACTGGTCATCACATCAGAACTCTCTACTCAGATCAAGGGGGGGAATTCACCAGTGATGAGTTCAAAGACTACCTACAAACTCACGGGATTCATCGAAAAATGCCTCCTCCACACACACCACAGCAAAATGGTGTTGTTGAGAGAAGAAATCATACTATCATGGAAATGGTGCGATGCATGATCGATGATTCTGGACTTGCAAAGACATTTTGGGTAGAAGCAGTAAAGACAGTAGTGTATTTGTTGAACAGAGTGCCCACAACTTCTCTTGATGGAATAACACCACAAGAAGCATGGTCAAAAAGGAAACCATCCATTGCACACCTCAGAGTATTCGGGTGCAAAGCAAGCATGCACATACCCAAGCAGAACAGAAAGAAATTGGATATGAAGTCACAGAAACTAGTTTTCATTGGGTACAGTGAAGAGACTCTTGGGTATAGATTGATGGATCCTAAGACCAGAAAAGTCTACACCAGCAGAGATGTTGAGTTTTTCGAGAAGAAGGAAGCAGAGACTCCTCCTCCAGACTCACAAGATGTAGATTTTTCACCTATTGTAAAAATTGAAGTTGATGTTCCCTCAGAAGATGAAAGTGATGATGGGGATGATGATGATCAGATAGAACCACAACCCATGGGAACAGTTCAGCGTATGCCTAAATGGTGTACAAGTACATTACGAGATGCAAGAATGGATTCTCCACCAGATACATCCACCCCTGGACCACAGACTCACAGTAAAGCAAGAGAAGAAGTTAACTTTTCTTTGATGAGTAGAGTTATTGAATCAGATGAGCCCTCTACAGTCCAGGAATCCCTACAGTCAAAAGCTTGGAAAGATGCCATGGATTCTGAATATCAATCAGTGATGAAGAATAACACTTGGCAGCTTGTCGATCTTCCACCAGGGAAGAAACCCATTGGATGCAGATGGATATTCAAAACTAAGTACAAAGCAGATGGGACAGTGGACAAGTACAAAGCAAGACTTGTAGCAAAGGGGTATGCACAAAAAGAAGGCATTGACTATGAGGAGACATTTTCTCCCACAGCTAAGATCAAAATGATCAGGATGATCTTTGCTCTAGCTGCTCAGTTTGGATGGAAAGTTCCATCAGATGGACGTAAAAAGTGCCTTCCTGAATGGAGATTTACAAGAAGAAGTCTACATGACTCAACCTGAGGGATATGTTGTACCTGGTCAAGAAGCAAAGGTATGTAGACTTAGGAAATCTCTGTATGGTCTCAAACAAGCACCCCGGGCATGGTACATCAAGATTGATGAGCATCTCGTACAACATGGATTTGTTAGAAATCCATACGATCCCAATCTCTACCTCAAAAAGCAAGGGGGGGAGATGGTGATTGTTGTTGTCTATGTCGACGATCTAGTCATCACTGGCAGTTCAGTGAGGATGATCGATGCAACGAAGAAAGATCTTAATCGATCATTTGACATGACCAATCTCAGGCTGATGCACTATTGTCTTGGATTGGAAGTATGGCAGAAAGAGAATCACATTTTTGTTTCTCAGATGAAATATACCAAGACAACGCTCGAGAAATTTAGGATGATGGATTGCACACCAATTGCTACACCCATGGAGAACAGATTGCAGTTATCTCATTCAGATCCATCTCCTGAGGTAAGTGCCACTCTCTATCGGCAGTTGATTGGGAGTCTCATTTACCTGACCTACACTAGACCAGATATCAGCTTTGCAGTAAGCTATCTATCCAGGTTCATGCAGGAACCCAAAGTTTGTCATTGGAAAGCAGCAAGGCGCATCTTTGAGATATCTCAAAGGATCAGTGGATCTTGGTCTAGAATACAAGAAGAATGACAACTTCTTCTTGTCTGGATATTCGGATTCAGATCATGCAGGAAACATTGATGACAGAAAATCCACTTCAGGATTTGTGTTCTTTATGGGATCTGGACCAATATCATGGGGAAGTAAGAAACAACACTTTGTTTCTCGTTCTTCCACAGAAGCCAAGTATCATTCTGCAGGAGAAGCTATCTGTGAAGCGATTTGGCTACGTCGCATACTAGAAGGACTTGGAATACCATAGGACAAACCGACCACCATGTATGTTGACAATGAAGGTGTTCTCAAACTTGTTCGCAATCCAGTTTTTCATGAAAGAACAAAACACATTGAGGTACAAGTTCATTTCATACACGAGCATGTGTTGAAGCACAACATCCAACTTCAATTTTGTCCAACAGCTGAACAACGAGCAGATATCTTCACAAAATCACTTGCACGTGACAAGTTCGAGTTGTTCAGAGAGTTCCTCTCCTCATCCCTTGAGACAATGCACAATTAAGGGGGGAATGTTAGGATAAATTAATTATGCATTATATGATTTATTATTTAATTTATTTTATTAATTAAATAATTATTATATGGTTATATTATAAACCATAATATAATTGTAATGTTATATGGTTTTTAAACCATATTTTCTTTTTGTTTCACAGGGATAATTGTTATTGATTATTATAACAATTTATATGCTTCCCGGATGTATTATTGGAAGCAGTTGTGATATGGTTTTACCTGTGCAACATATTTGTTTATCTGCACATTGCTTGTCCAATATGTATAAATATTGCAGCACTCCATTGTAATGGTTAATCAATTTCACATTAATAAAATATACAGGCTTCCATCCCTGTTTGTGAAATTACATCTCCAGATCCTACCTCTCCAATTAGATGGCCCTGATCCCTCTCTTTTCCAATCTCCATCTATATCGATAATATTCATCCACTAAACGAGTTATAATCGATGGCGGTGCTAGCATCAACATCATCTCCTCCCTACGTGTATAGTCAAATGCGTATCCCTTCAAATTACATGCATAATAACCCTGCTATGCTACGCTCCTTCAATGACGCCATCACTTCCACCCTTGGCACCATTATTCTTCACGTTTGTATGGGCCCCTATAATGTGCTAGAGTTATTCTACATTTAGAAGGGGAATCTCCAATATAACTTGTTCCTTGGTCGACTCTTGGATCCATGTAATGGGTTGTGTTCCTTAAAATTTACGTCGGTGTGTAAAATCTTGAACATGAAGGACATAACTACACCATCCCCACTAACCCTTCACGATTCAATACCTGCAACATGCTATTCTGACATCCAATGATGTCATTATACATGTTAAGGAATTTACCACTGCCACCATTTGATCCTTCACCCGTAACCATCATCCACAGATGTTTCTGCTACCTGTAGCACCTACACCTACCTCTTCTCATTCCCACTGCTGCCACAACCTTTGCAACTGGAATTGTCATGCTAAATCATCTAGTTCCCAACCAACTAATCATTCTTCTTCCCAATCACTTATTAATTCAACTATTTTGAATACACACATATCCACTGTACCAATCCCTTAGAATGTGTTTTTCAGACACGTCACAACTAGGAAAATACCGCTTGTTATAACATAAACACATTCCTTACTCCATAAGAGTATGGTAACCTACAAGAACATCTTCATTATGACCATCGCATAGGTGAGGCTCTTAAGCCTTTATGGTCTTCCCCACCTTCACACAAATTTAACATATGGGGGAATTGACACTTCCACCTATTGCACCCAAGCCCCCTTCCTAAACGTGACCATTTTCATCTGACCACTAATCTCTCACCAACCACTACTTTACCCACACTTTCCTTCACTGTTGTGCATTTGAAAGACTTTGGTTTTGGGTTCTAGGAACAGGGTCATCTTACTGGTCATCCTGTGTACCACACATTCAACACAAAGACCGCAGTGGTGTTGGATTTTCCAAGACCATCTTCCAAGAAGGCCCGCATATGACCTCATTAAGCACATGAAAACCATTCTACACCCCATTCACCAACGTCACCACCTTCACCCATGGAGTCTATAGATCCTAGATCTCTTCCTCCTAAATTTTATTTTGTGAACAGGATTTCCTTGGGACCTTTGACTTATTAATGCAATGGTGAGGTTCCCTCTTCTCTTCCCTTCCTATATCTTGACATGATCAATGATGATACACCATCCATTAACGTCATCCAATGTCAATATGATGATTCTATCCTCACATACCTTGGTTTGGAAGATTCTTATATTCACTGGTCATTGCCTTCAGATACAAAAACCATGTTAAATGATTCGACCATCGAAATCAATATTAACACTCAGGACGATCTGAAAATTCTAAATATTGGTCAATCTTTAGATATTGCTTAGCAGGAAGATTTCACTTCTTTCCTACGGGATTATAACAACAAATTTTATTGGTCTTACATTGATATGCCTGGTATTGACCCAAGCATTGTGGTCCATAATATCGTAACTGTTTCTGAATCTAAACCCGTAAAATAGAAGCTATGAAAAATACATCCTCACATTGCCCTTCTCGTCAAAGAAGAAATTCAATGACTTCAACCTCAAATTTCCTTCATCTTACCCATTGATTATCGAAAATGGATCTCTAACATCGTTCTTGTCACAAAAGACAGAGGAGGATTCTACACATTTTCATGGATTTCTGTGACCTAAACTTAGCTTTCCCCAAAGATGATTTTCCTCTACCTAGTTAGTGACCAACTAGTTGAAATCTTACTATTGGAAAATCATGAGATGTTATCACAAAGTTGGATGAATTTCTTCGTGTTATAACCAAATATTACTCACCTTCATAATATTAACACAAAACCTCCTTCATCACTCCTTGGGGGACCTTCTACTATCGTGTTATGCCCTTTGGCCTTAAAAATGCTAGTTGCTACATAGTCAGCGGGCTATGACCTATATATTTCATGACATCATGCATCGTATATTGGAAGATTACGTAGATGACCTTCTTGCCAAATCAAAACATTGGTCTAAACAAATTATAGTCTTGAAGGTTATTTTTGACCGTCTCATCAAATATTGTGTTCACCTTCAACCAAAGAAGTGTGTCTTCACTATTCTCTCAGGAAAGATCCTTGGTTTTATCATTTCGTTGCGTGGCATAGAAGTTGATCCCACTAAAATAAAGGCTATTCTTGAAATGCCTCAACCTACTAACCTTTGCTAACTTCATAGTTTGCAAGGTAAGTTGCAATCTATTCATCATTTTATTTCACAGCTTTCCGACCCCTACCACCCATTTCATCATCTCCTAAAAAAGGATGTCTCTTTCAAATGGGATAATGAATGCCATAAAGCCTTTGAGGCATGAAAACAATACCTTGTCCAACCACATATACTTGCTCCTCCTAATAATAACCAGCCATTTTACCTTTATATTTATTATATGGATCATGTCTTGGGGGCCATGCTCGCCCATCACGATGATCAACATTGGGAGCAAGTGGTTTATTACATAAGCCATACCATTTTGGACTATTAAAACAGATACACCCACACCAAAAAACTCTTCTTAGCCTTAGTATTTATTGCCACTAAACTTCTTCATTACCTACTCAATCACAAAACCTTTATCGTCACCAATACTGACCCTAACACGTTGGATAATGATTTTTGTAGACTTAGACCTCTAATTCATGCATCAAAAATCTATCAAAGGCCAAACCATCACTGACCAACTCACAAATTCACCCCTCTATAGATATCAATCTTTTAACTTGGATTTTCCAAACGAATCCATTGCTACCCTCTCTTTAGATGATACAGTTTACCAAATGAACTAATTCTCTTCAAGATGGCTTCAAATGTTAGCATGGGGGTGGTGTAGGCGTTATCCTCATTCCTCTTGATGGTGAACCTATTCCTTTATCTTTCAAACTAGATTTTGATTATACTAACAATATTGTCGAATATGAAGTACTTGTATTAGGCCTTCAAACCGCCATTTCCTTAGACGTCAAATTGATTAATATATTTGGTGACTTTGAACTAGTTGTAAATCAAGTCAATGGTATATACTAGTGTCATAATGCAATACTTCAAAAGTATAAACATCGTATAGACATACTTTTGACTATATTTGACCGTTATGAGCTTTAAACCACTCCACGTTCCACTAAAAAATTTGTGGATACCATAGTCTTCCTTGCTTCTCAGATTCTTGTCTTACCTTCTGAATCAAAAATATTTGTCACAATACAAAGGCTACAATCACCTTCCTATCTATTTCGAGACGTCAACCTCGTCAGAACTATTACACTTGACTGTAGTCATTTTTATGCTTTTAGAATAACAGTCTAATCCCATGCATGTTAGCCTATCACCCAACAGGTGCTAGGTGCTTACTCGAGGCACGTGCAGGTGCCGAGCCCCTCCTTTATGTGAGTCTTGTGCAGAATGTTCCACCATTAATGGAGGAAAATGGTTTGCAGAACAAGAACACATGAATTTAATCTAATACAGAAGTAGAAGGGCTAGTTCTAAACACGAATGCACCATGAGATCAAACCATAAACATTGTAATAACAAACTGAAGAAACAAATCTAAACCATGAATCTCATGAAATAAAATTAGGGTTTGGTCTTATAGAACATAGATATTTGGAACATAGATTCATATATTTATTATAATCATTCTTAGTATCCATATTACATCAAAAAGGGTCATCATCAGACCATATACATCATGGAATATCATTCCAGCCCTACACAACTACTTTGAACAAAGATCATAGCTATATTTTCCCATTACAACCCTTGTTTCAGATCTGAGCACATAAATATATGCTAGTAACAACAGTATTGTTAGTATTCTTGTAGCACTTTGTTACCTCTCTATCCCCTCCTATTTTGGACCCAAGACACTCCTTTAAATAGAATCTGGATTCACCGCCATAGTTTCACCTATGAGTAGATCACATGCCAAGTGGAAGTGTGGTCCTCCATGATCGAGTGCTTATGCTAGCTTGCAAAGGCCTCCACTAATTGTAAAGATCCTCCTGGGAATATTCCCTACATGGAATATTATTTTCTTGACCTCCAAGGTTCCAGGCTAGCACCTTATCCATTCATCACGCCTACTTAGGCCTTCACATTTTTTCTTGCGATCACTCGCCTCAGACTCAATGCGGCATCCAGTCCTTGTTGCCCTACTTTACTTCTACGCGCACAACCTCTTCCCCCGTGTGTGCAATCCTTCGTAGGCACATGCCTTTCCTTGACCACCTTGTAAGATACTTGCCTTAATGTATAGCGTGCATGTGCTCTTTCGCTACCTTAGGAAATAGGGCCTACTTTAAGTCAAATTCATCACTTCTTGAACACTAAACTCGTTGTAGTCCTCGGAAATTTCCCGATCTCTTGCAAATAATTTACCAAGGCACTGAGGAAAGAATCACATGCTTTGAGCAATACTCAAAACAATCCTTAAATAACCATTTCCCACAAAAGGCCAGCTGAAAAGAATCTTATACAAGTCATTGCATTCAATCCCACATAGTTCCTCCTAGGCTTCCACCTAATGAGCCTCTTCCATCTGGAATAGCATCCTCATGCTGTAGCAACTTCACCAACATAAAACCTCATCATTAGGCCTAAGCTTGTATAAGTCTCCACCAATTAACATATAGGGCGCATGGTGCATATAGCTAAGTTCTTCCTTTCTTCAATGCCTTCAACTCTACTCAATTTCTCAGCTGTCCCTACCCATTGTAAGAAATTTCTCCAAATATCTTCACAAGTCAGTAGGGTATGCCCTAACTTAGGATCTGAATAATTTGCATCTGGCATAATATAGCTCAATGCTCTACGTGAATCCTCTCCTAAATAATCCTTGACAAATGATATGGTCCCAAATTAATTTTCACCCTGGTTTCACCACAACTGTAAACTCAAATCTCCTTCGAAACAATAAGTATCCACAACATATGCACCCTTGCAAAATGGGCTTGTTCACGCAAGTAGCTTTAATGTCCATGTGGTCAAGGTGTAGAAAATAAAATAAGCTTGCCTAGAAATACTTCTAAATTTAGTGCCCACTTAGATCATTGAATAATGCCTCCACCTCTGTGGTGGTATAATTCTATTAAAGTTGGTGTATTTTCCTACTACGCCAAAACACAAGGGATTTGGCCAACAATTTTCCTCTCACCCAGGTCCTGTGTTAAGACTACCCCAATCAACCATCTCAGATGCATCAACATGCACATGAAAAGGATACTTATGTGTGCTCCAAGAAGGAAAGTAAAATGGGTTTGCAAGTCTTTTCTTTCAATGTGTCAAATGCTACCTCATGTTGCGCCTCTCCCCAATAGAACTTACTTTTATGTTTCAATAGATTTTCTCCATGGTCACCAAATGGGCATATCCCTTGATGAATTTCTGCTAGTACCTCTGTATGAGGAACCCACACCATGCTTTGACTGGTAAGGCTCCTCTAATCCACTATAACAACAACTTTTGCAGATCTACCAAAGAAGCCTTCTTTGACAAATAATGTGACCCAATATGTGTGCCAAAAGGAGTAATAAAAACACATTTCTTAATATTTAATGAGATGCTCAACTACCCGTATCTCTCAAACATCAACCATAGATTGTCACAATGATAAAAACTAACCCATAAACCATCCAGTCATCTAGGTAAACTTGAAAAATTTATGAATGAAGTCCTGAAAATCCTAACAACAATGCATGAAAACACAACAGGCACATATCTTTAATCCAAAAGGAATTACTGTATAGTAATGCAAAACCTTCCCCATTTAGTTGTGAAAGTTTTTTTTCTCTTGGTCTTCTTTTGTAATTCTCACTTGGTGATAACCTGGGAATCCATCTGTAAAAGAATAGATCTCTTGTGCCCAGCTAATGTACCTTCCAGAATCTCTTCAGTAAACAGGGTTGGAAAGGGATAAGATGACACATACTGCATTCAAATCCCTATAGTTCTACAAATCCTTATCCTCCCATCTTTTTTATACTAATGACCATTGGGATTACCCATTCATATTCCTCAATGGCCTCTCTGATGTCTAGATGCTATCATCTTATTCAATTTCCTCCTTAACCTTTACACAAATTTTATTCATTTAGTAAGGCCGTCTTCTGAATGGGGCATGCACCTTATTTCAACTTGATTCTGCATTTCTCCCAACGAGGGATGAACCCCTTTTAACTCATGGTACCCGTGTAGGAAACAAGTCTTGAAAATCATGTAGTAGCTCAACCACCTTCAAAACCTCTGGTTTGTCTAGTAGTCTCCAATAATAGCTTCCTTGGGTTCTGCTTCCATACCAATGTTAACCTTCTTTGTTTTCAAGGGTTCATGGTAGGTGCACACTTTCTCATCTACCTTATCTAATCTTCATGCATCCCTTTTGATGTGCTCAACATCCAAATTCCCCATCTCCTTCATCATCCACTAGGTACACCAACTTTCCTTTTTCTTTCTCCATGCAGGTGTGCTCAAGCTGTACTTCCTTTTGCTTCTTCCTCAACGAAGCATGCCCCCAACTCTAGGTTCACCTATAAGCTTCCAAAATTTGGTCCTCGGATGGCACTAATCTCCCAAGGTAAGGCACTTGACTACCTGTAATGCCTCATTCATCGATGGACTTAGTACTCAAATATTCAAATGTTATCCAAGATCCATCATCAACTCTTACCAATTCCCCATCTAATGACTAAACTTTGAATGAATGTACCATAAGCGCATGCACAAGCCTATAAGGTGGAATAAAACTTATGCACCCATAGGGAAGGGGTAAAGCTTCCATGCCTCCCATCCAAGTCTTCTCACACTCCTAAACATGGCATGAGGCGGATCCCTTCCCATCATAGTCACAAATTTGAGATGGTGCATTGCTCTGAAGAAACCTTACAGAGAGCATGATTCTCACTTTGTACCATTCTAGAAATATTATCTTCGATGTGTCACCCACCAATGTGTTGTTGTCCTACACAAAGTATAGGTAAGCATATTCCTTCTCTCTACTTGACACTTCCACTGGGTCTCCATTTCACATAAAAGACATCAGGGTTTCCCTTCCCTAGTGTATTATGGCAACTTCCTTCCTCCCAAGTGCCTAACTGAGCATGTATTTGACAACTCGAGTCTCCAGTATCCTTCAGATGCCTTCCAACCAACTCGTATGTCCCATGTGCCCAAATGTCACAAGAAACACTGGTTGTATCACTTATGGACTATGCATCATCCCATTGAATGACCCCTTCCTTTGATGGTTGAATGAACTCTAGGTCCCTGATGGTGCACACATATATCTTGTTTAAGTCTTCTTCACCCAATGGCTCCACATATGGCGCAGACCATCCATTAGTCAGTGGAATGATCACGCACTCTTCCTTGTTCTCAAAACTGATGTAGCCCTTATTCAAATGCAATCAACATTGTTTTCATAGCACCAAGGGTGCCCAAGTAATTCTAGGAAACTATCAGCCTCAGAAAGCTCTAGAACCTCAAAGTCTCTAGTAAACATTTTCCCCTTGAATAGTTATGGATGCACCTTTCAACACCCCTAGAGGCATGGCCTTTGTCCTGTTAGCCATGTACAACACATTCAAAGATGGCTGCAATGGGGGCCTCCCCATTTGATTCCATGCATCTAGAGTAAGGACATTGACCTCCACATATGTGTCAATCAATATATTACTCAGGAGCCACCCATCAACAACTGCATTCAGTGTGATCTCCTTATCATAATCAATGTTGTGAGGAGGTAGGTTAGCATGTAGGACTTGTCTCTCACGCTCTCCTCTAGCACATGGTACCTTTTCCCTCAACCATTCTGCTAACATGGGAATAATGTTCTCCTACCGCAACATCTGACACACTTCCCTAACCTCATCCATATCCTATTGAGGAACCTCAACGCTCTTCTTCTGCTCCAACTTGCGTGATTTCTCCTTCAGACACTGGATTTCTCCTTACAAACTCCTAATCACCTCCATGGTTTCTTGGTACACCTCCTTCTGGTGGGTAGGATTAGGATATTTCCCATGTAACACTTCTTCTCTTATGATAAGAGGTCTTTGCTTTGGTTCCTCTCTAGTGCACATGCAACCTCAGTGTGTGTAGTGACTAAAAACATGTTCTAGCTCAGAGTTAAGCACTACCCTTAACATCCGTTGTGGGTCAGTCCTCTTTACACTCATAATCCCTACACCTTTGTCCTTCTTCTGGTTCTTTCTCATGTGGTCATACAACTCCGGGCATTCTTCATACTTGTGCTTCTTCCCACACCATGAGCATTACACCAAATTAGGACACTCGTGCTTGTAGTTTTTCAGTTGATCCATAATTGTAACAGGTCCCATGGGGAAATTCACATCATCCTCCACGCTATTTAGCCTATGAATCCTCCAAAAACCTCTTACTTGACCTCCTCCATCCATGTGTCCCTCATACTGATAATCCTCAACCTTAGAACTTCTCTCAATGCTGGTCTGGCACACACCGAGATCAATGATGTCATGGATTTGGTCTATCAATCTGTAGTCCTTTATATCATGGGTTGTAGATGTACAAAAATTTTACAATAACAAGACATATTCTTATGGATCACATGATGAAAAAATGGGCATCTACTTGCATCATGATCTCCATGACAAATTTCACAATCTACTGACATGGTGTGCACCATCTTTGTGGGTAAATTGTCCTTTGTGTGCCCCTCTACTTCACAATCCATGTGCACCAAAGTCCCACTATGTGTTTCTCATGAGCTGAGTTGGTAGAAAATTTCTCTCAAGATGCTTTACCATGGAAGTAATTTGAGCTTCCAAAAAGGGACTCACTCTAGTGTCAATGCTTTCGACAACCTCAACACTCAAAGCAGCCTCCAAGGCCTTGCATGGATCCATGTGAAAGTCTTATGTGTGAAAGGGCTCATCTAAAGGGTGTGATCAAGCCTCCGATGAACCATTGTGCATGCTGGGGATGAATGGATCATAGATAACTTTGACAAGAGTCTTAAAATGTGCATCATACTCCCACACTCTCTGTCATCCCTTGTTGAATCTCCTTCAACTGTTGATGCTCTTCTTTTCAAACTCAAGGAATGTGGAACTCTGCCAAAAAGTCATTACGCAACGCAGTATAATCCACCACCATGTCTGATGGGGATCATATTTCTAGTACCAGCTATGTGCATGCCCTTGTAATGGTTACAAACTGACTTGTTTTCCACTCTGAGGAAGTGATGCCCTTCACTGCGCCATAGCAACTCACACTTGTGTACATGCTTTATGACATCCTCAACACCCTTGTAATCAGGTAAGTGAAGAGACATCTCATAAAACACCTGTTGATGGTGTTGATGGACCTTGTCCCACCAGATCTAGGACCTTGATTCCCTCTTGTGTTTCCTCCACCACTAGATCCACTAGATCCACTAGCTCCTATCCCTTCAGATCCACCTGATCCTCCTCCCGTATAGGTAAGGGGCCTAATGTAGTTGTGCACTCTGCATTCCCACCATTGCTAAACTGTGCGCCAACAGTCTGTGATGTTGAACCACTTCCAGATGTGATACCCAAACTTTGTGTACCCACACCTTGCCCAAATGTTGTACCAGAAAAGATACCTCCAAACACCAGAAATGTTTGTGTTGCCATAGATGTACTGAATGAAAAATTATATCTACTAGGTGTCACTTGACTACCAATACCAATACCAACTGGATTATCAAAACTTATCTCAGGAACTGGAAAACTAAGTGCAAGGGTCTAGTCGCCATGTGGGTTAAGATGTGTCTATGACTCTCCTCCTTTCTTCATATGATAGGCTCTCTCTAGAAGCCAAGGGGGTTTCTCTTCCGCACTTGCTAAGATGGGGTAGCATCAGACTGCTCAGGTTCCACATCCTCCACACGAACCTCAAATCCTTCCCGCAACGTGTCTGCCTCCATAATTCCATCACTCCTATGGCTTTGCATGTCTTTCCAAACTCCCTCTCCTCATGCTTCATTATACTTGAGCCACCTCTCCTCTCTCTCTCCATTTCCACTGCAAGGTCCACCATCTCTTTCCACACCAGCTTCTACTCCCCATGCCTAGTGGTAGTTTAGCCAGCCATAGGAAGGCTTCCAAACTCAAAGTAATAATTAGGATCTTGATTGCTAATGGAATATCACACAAAAATGATCCTCTTGGCTCCCATAAGAACTCAAACTCAACAATCTCCGGAAAGAATACATAGAAATTACGTATTCCAAGGTATAGCTAGTCAACACACCACTCCACTAGTGATCAACAACACGAGTCCAGGTTAGATGTCAGTATCATGCAACCTCTGATACTCTTCTTGGGTCCAAACATGAGGCCTATAGTACCAACTCTTCCTTGATGCATATGCTGAGAGCCATTCATACAACTCTACTAGGAAACAACAAAGAATGTCTCATAGAGCTCATGATACAAGTTCTCCTCTACCCATTTGCGTGCATCAAACTCAGGTCCAGTTAAACTCTGAGAAAACTCATCCTCCGTGCTTTTAAGCTAGGTCTCGATGTTGTCCAAGGTCAGATGCTCTATCATCACACATCATTCTCACAACAGCTTCAAAAGAGGTCCTGGCAACAGAACCAAAATGTAGTCTCATTTACCTCTATCCTCTAATATTTCTTTAACCCCAAGCATGTTGACCTATCACCCAAGTGTTGGGTGCTCACCCAAGGCACGTGCAGGCACTGAACCCCTCCTTTATGTGAGCTTTGTGAGAATGTTATACCATTAGTGGAGGAAAGGTTTGTAGAACAATAACACATGCATTTAATCTAATACAGAGGTAGTGGAATCTAGTTCTAAGCATAAATGTTCCATGAGATAAACATAAACATCACAATGTCACATAATAGAGATAGATCTAACCATGAACAACATGAAAAAACACTAGGGTCTAGTCTTATAGACACATATATACAAAAAAATAGCTCCATATATTGATTATAATCATTTATAGTAGCCATATTGCATCAAACAGGGTCATCTCATACCATAAGCGTCCTGAAATAACATTCCAACCCTACAAACTACTCTGAATAGAGATCCTAATTATGTTTTCCCATTACAACCCTTTTTCATACTCGAGCGCATACATATATGCCTAGTAACAACATTCTTGTAGCACTTAATTACCTCTCTCATTCTCTTCACCTTATTTCAGACCCCAAGCACTCCTTTAAATAGAATCTATATTCACCGCCATAGTCTCACCCATGAGTAGATCACATGCCAAGTGGAAGTTTGGTCCTCCATGATTGATCGAGTGCTTATGTCATCTTTCAAAGGCCTCCACTAATTGTAATGATCCTCCTAGTAATATTCTTTTCTTAATGTAGGTGCTTGCCAATTAGAGTTTCCCAGGATAGCACAAAAAGTTATAAAATGAGTACCCCTATCACTCGTTAAACTAAGCGGGCATCCATACCTATTGATTATATTCACCCAAAAGAATCTAGTTGTTGGTGCCATCATGCAATCCCTGTAGGTGCCACTTTTTCCCACCGTGTAAGATATTTTGTGCATGTAATGATATAGTACAAACCTATCCTTAGTGAATCTATGGTAAATAGGGCCTATGAATTCAACTTCCCACTTTTCGAATGGATTTTCATTGGTGATAGGCCGTAATGGCATTTCATCTCTTTTCCTCAGTTTACCAAGGCGCTGACAATGGTCACATGCCTTTCAATACTTAATACAATCCTTGTAAACCATTTCCCACCAAAGGCTAGCTAAAAGGATCTTGTGTGTGGTCACATTCCCCACATAGTGTCCTCCTACAATTCCACCATGAGCATCTGCCATTATTGTAGTGCGCTCATGTTCTAACAGGCACCAACGTAAAACCTCATCATGACCCAACTTGTATAAGTCTCCACTAATTAACATATAGGGTGTGACGCGTATGGTTAACTACTTCCTTTCTAATTCCTTCATCCCTTCTAGGGCCCCACCCATTCATAGGAACAATGCCGATATCTTCCAAGTCAGAGGGTGCATTGCATATCCTGAATAAATGTGCATCTCACATTGTATCCTCAATGCTCTGTGTGCACATCCTCACCTGAAGTAATTCTTGATAAATGATCAGGTCCCAAATTACTTTTCCCTAGTTTCACCACAACTGTAAACTCAAACTTCCTGGAACAATAGCATCCAATGGCATATGCACCCTTGCAAAATGGGCTTGTTCACAAAGTATTTTAATGTCATGTGGTCTGTGTAGAAAATAAAAGGATTTGCTAGCAAATACTGTCCTAAACTTGTGCAGTGCGTAGATCATTGATAATGAATATCTGCTCTATGGTTGTATAATTTTATTATACTTGAGTAAGCTTCCTACTTGAAAAACAAGGGATGATCAAAAATCCCCTCTCTAGGTTGTGCTAAGACTACCCCAATTTCCATCTCAGATGCATCAACATGTACATGAAAAGGTTTATCCCAAGAGGGAAAATGAAAAATGGGCGTAGGGTGGTAATATTTTCCTTCAACATGTCAAATTCCACATGTTGTGCCTCTCCCCAATAGAACTTACTTTTATGTTTCAATAAGCTCTTCTAGGGGCACGGAAATCTGGGCATATCCCTTGATGAATTCCTATGTAAGGATATGTACCCTATAAATCAGAACATATACAGCTTTGACTGGTAGAGAACACTAATCCCATATAATAAATTTGACAATATCTACCAGTAATTCTTTGCCACTTTGAATGTGTCCCCAATACCACTTCCAAAAGGAGTAACCTCAAACCATACAATACACTTCTTAATATTCAGGGATATGCATCAACTACCCCGCATCTCTAAAACATATAATTCTAATTATCACAATGGTATTTTACTAACCTCCTAAACCATCTAGTATCATCCAGGTAATGATGAAGAAATAAGTGGATGAACATGTCTTGAAATGCCTAATACCACTATGTGTGAAAACATTATATCCCATGTGAACCCATCTTCAGTCCAAAAGGCATTACCATATATGAAAAACTTCCCCATTTAGTGGTGAAATTTATTTTCTCTTGGCCTCCCTTTGTGAATTTCATAACTTGAAATATCCTGAGAACCCATCTATAAAAGAGTAGATGCTTTAAATTATTACTCCTTCCAAGATATCCTTAGTGAAAAGGGGTTGGGAAAGGATCAATTACACATGAACATTCTATCCCTATAGTCAGCATCTTCATCTTATCATCTCCATCCTTTTTGATATTGATGTTGCATCTGCTTATTCATTCTAGATTCTTCTAGCTTCAATGATCCTTTTGCTTCATCTTCTTCTATCTCCTCCTTACTTTGATGCTAGATTTTTGTTGCCCATCATCCATGATAAGGTATCTTCCAGGTGTGCACAAAGACCTTTAACTTTTCTCATTTCTCCCAACTTAAGTGGTGAACTCCTTTAATTAGGGCATGGTATCCCATGTTGAAATAAATCATAAAAATCACGAGAATTTATCAATAATTTGTTCCACCTCCTAGCATCAATCCAATAGTCCCCAAAAAGATTCCTTTGGTTCATCCCCCATGATCCACAATGTTAACCTTCTTTTTCTTCAATGTTTTGGTAGAATGCACGTTAAAAACTCATCAACACTATCTAAAAATTTGAATGTACCTTCTGAATGGCTAAATCCAAAAAAATTCCACAATTCTTCATCATCTATCAATTAGACCAACAAATCTAAAACTCCAATCTCCAAAAAAAATGCTCAAGTGGTAGTTCCTCTAATTCTTCAGATATTCTGAAAGCTTGCACAGTTTCCAAATTCTGGCCTCACCTAAATAACTCTGAAATTCTTGTCCTCTTCAATGGCACTATCTCCCAAGGAAATGCACTTGACTACCTAAATGCCTCATCGCACTCTGAATGGTTTAGTACTCCATATTGTAAAATCTTGAACAATATCAGCAGAAATCAATCTTGAGAGAACACCAATCTGATATAGATAGCAATCTGAATGAATATACCATGCATGCATAGCTTAGCCTTGTAAGGTGGAATAGAACTTATGCACCCATAGGGAAGGTGGTAAACCATAAAATAACCTCCAATCTCAAGTCTTCTCATACTGTTTCTAACATGGCAATGAGGTGGATCTAACCTTCCCATATAGTCATAAATTTAGCATAATGCATTAAATTCGAGAAAACCTAATAGAGAAGGTGATTCTGTACTTCATGTCCACTCTAGAAGGCATATCATCATGTGTATATCCACCAACGTGTTCTATCCCATACAAAGTATAACTAAGGGGATTTCTTCTCTCATTGAGATCTTCAACTGGGTCTCCATTATCATGTAATAATAATTTCCTAGGGTTGGCCTTCCTAGTGTATACTAGGAACTTCATGCACCAACTTTAACTGAGTGGATCCTCTAATACCACTCAGGTAATAGCCACTTTCCTTCAAATGCATGTAACCAACTAAGATAAGTCCCATGTGCCAAATTTGTCACAAGAAATGCTAGTTGTATCACTTAAGGAATGTGCATCTTCCCATTGAATAACTCCTTCCTTAGATGGTTGAATCAACTTCTGGCATCTCTAATGGAGCACACATAGATTGTGTTCAAGGTCTTCTTCACTCCAATGGCTCCACATATAAACCATCCTTCATCTAGGTTAGAATTGAATAATCATGTCACTTCTTCCTTGTTCTCAAAATTGATGTAACCATTATTGAAAACACATAAGGTACATTCATTGTTCTTCATAGCACCAAGGGAATTACCAAGTAATTGGGAAAAATTAGTTCCTCATCTAGTGGTAAACCTCAAAGTCTCAAGTGAACTTTTCCCCTTCAAAGTAATGGATGCAAAAAACATCCTAATTGGAATGGCCTTTGTCTTGTTAGCCATATACAATCACATTTGAAGATGGTTGTGAATGTGGAGATCTTACCATTTGATTCCATGCATCTAGAGTAAGACACATTGACTTTTGCATGCCTATGTCATTTTGATATATTACTCATCAAGCCATTATCAACAACTACATTTAGTGTGATCTCCTTATCATAATCAATGCTATGAGGAGGAAGATTAGTATGTAATACTTGTATCAATCTGCCCTCCTTAGAATTTGGTACCTTAGATCCCTTAGCCATTCATCCTAGTAAGGAATAATATTCTTGAATCGAGCATTCACCATACTTCCTTGACCTCATCCATATCCTAGTGAGGAACCTCAACTCTTTAATTTTATGGTCCAACATGGAAATGATTGAAAATCCTTTAGACAATATATCTCCTTGAGACCTCCTGGTCACCTCCATGGTCTCCAATAATACTTCCTTTAGGTGGGTAGGATCTGATATTTACCATGTAACACCTCTTCTCTTATATTTAATGGCTTTGCTTGTAAATTCCTCTGATTGTAGCCTCAGCGTGTGTAGCTATCTAAAACATTTTGTATTACCTTCTTAAACACTGGCTAACATCCATTGTGGTCCACCTCTTCATGCTCATTTATCCTAAGTGCCAACCTTCCTTTGATTCTTTCTCATGTGGTCATAAAACTCAGGCTTCTTTTACTTGTGCTTATTTTCCTACACCATGAAGCATTGTAACAAGTCAGGGCACTAATACACTTGTAATGTTCATGTCGATCCACAATTGTATAGGTCCCATGAGGAAACTCACTTCCTCCAATGCTTGATTCACCGATGGCCATGTACTTTGATATTCAAATCTATGAAAAGATCTTCCTCAACTCCTCCATCCACATGTACTTCATACTCTGAATGATCCTTGGCCATTGTGAACTAACTCCCAAGTGGAATAGAAATTATGCACCACATAGGGAAGATCAATGGAATTTGGATCCTATCCAAGTCAATCTCACAGTCCTTCTCATATCATGAGTAGTGGTGAAATATCCCTTAATAGCAGGAAACATTCTTATGGAAGGTGCATTGCAATAATGGGCATCTACTTGCATCATGATCTATGATAATTTCACAATCTACTGTCATGAATGTCCCACATCAACTATCATGGGTAAGAATATCCTTTGTGTGCCCTCCACTTCACAATCTTACACTAAATCTCCACTATGAGTCTCATGAGCTGAGTTCAAAACATTATTTTCAAGACCTAGTTTACCATGTGGCAATTTGGGCTTCTAGGAAATGGGTAACTCCTAATCAATACTTCTAACTAAATCCTCATTATCCTTTAAGGTGCCTTCCAAGGCCAACTCATGTTGATGTGCCCAGTGAACAATAACTTTAGTGAAAGTATCCCTTAAACGGATTTTGCATCAGTCCTCCAAAAAACCACTTCCTGATGAATGGTTGAGATGAACTCGTGGGTATCTTATGGTGCACATTACATATATCTTGTTTAAGTATTCTTCACCCAATTTCTCCATTATATTTGCATATCTCCTTCAGTGGAATGATCATTGATGTCTTTTTGTTCTCAAATGATGTAACCCTGCTATTGAAAAAGGAATTAAAGCATTGTTTTCATAGCACCAAGGGCATCCAAAAATAGCTGGGACAAACTATCATCCTCAGTAAGACACTAGAACCTGTTTCGAAGAGTATTAGTAAACTGGCGTAATTTTCCAAAAGTATTGAATCAAAGGTTGAGAAGATGATGCACCTTTTAACATGCCATCTAGAGGCATAGCCTTTATCCTCTTATGCCATGTACAATTCAATTTGAAGATGGCTGTAAGGGGAAAGAACATCCCCATTTGAAAGCCATGTGCATCGAGAGTAAGGACCTTTATTATAGGGGAAAGCTCATCAAGGCCTTTATACACAATTAATATATTCACTCAGATCCACTAAGATCCACTACTGCATTTAAGTCTAGATCCATCTTTTCATAATCCTGTTGTGGGGAGGTAGGTTAGCATGTAATAATTGTCTCTTGTGCCCTCCTCCAACATGAGGTAAATTCTTTAGAAATTCTCCCAACTTGGGAATAATTGTCTCCTACCACAGACATGTGAAACACTTACCCTAACCTTGTCCATATTTCTACTGAGGATTCTTGTGATTTCCAACACCTTTTTATGTTCAACTGACGTGGATTCTCCTTCAGACACAAGATTTATCCTTCATCTAATCAAGCTCCATGGTTTCTTAGAACAATTCCTTTTCCAGGTGGATTAGGATATTTCTTCATGAACACTTCTTCTCTTGTGACTAAGGGTATGCAAGGGTCTAATTTGGTTCCTGTAACCTCAACATGCATCCTCAATGTGTAGTGACCAAAACAAGCTCTAGCATTAGAGTTAAACACTCCCTTGCCATGCCCCGATTTTGAATCGGATCTTTTACACTCACCATCCTTATCAATTTTTTCTTCTTTTGACCCAAACTTTCTGCATGTGGTCAGATAAAATGCCATCTGGGAACTCATTCATACTGTAGACACCAAATTTGTGTCTTACGACCCCTTGTGACCCGCATCTCATCTCGCAACCTAACCTCATCACCTAAACCTTACACAATTATTTATTAATTACCTTGTAATTGATAAATCCACATCTCCTTACCTGCCACCTCATTTTTCCACCTCATCATGACCTAGCCCTAACCCTAAACTAACCTAATTAAGACCTATGACTTGGTCTAGACTCACATCCATAACTAATGCCTCCTTACTCGCACCCAAAACCGACCTTCTAGCCACTTGACCAAGCCCGCAACTGATCTCTCGGGAGAAAAGCAGGGAAGGTGGGCTATTTTACTAAAAATAGCCTACTTTTTCCTTACCGATGCCGGTTCCTACTCGACCGCCGTCGGTTACGTAACCGCCATCGGTTCCCTGTAAATGGGCTCCCCAAACCAAAAACAAGGATCAATTTCATTTTTGGGATCAGGTCGAATGATTTTTGAATCAACAGAGATCAGGGAGCATTGCAAAAGGAGAGTCCAGATCTTCACTTGACCGAGCAGAGACGAGTGGAAATACCAGAAGTGTTTACAGCAAAGGAGATCAGTTCTTGCATCTTCGTCAAAACCAGTAAGTCACATCTTGCATGTCCTCTTTTATAACATTTCTTATGCCTTTTGAATCACAGTCCTCATAAATCCATCCTACCCGATGAATCCACTACCCAACGTGCATATTGCCTCTAACTATCATTCATCTACCTCTCATCACCTTATTTCCTAATACCACCATATACCAGCCTTACAAACAACACAACTACCCCACAAAGCAACTAACCTACAGATCCTAGAACCCACCGGTATCGGTTATCAGTAACCGGCATCAGTTATCAGTAACCGGCATCGGTTCCTCCAATCAAAACCAGAAAACCAGCCTTTCCCCTACCCAGTTCAACGAAGCAACTTAATTGATATTTTACAGTCTTTTGTGTTAATTCATATTAGCAAGGAAACTGACCACCTTCGAAAGGAAGTTTTATATTTCCTGGGCCCAAGGCAGTTTCCTCATTTATTGTCTAATCAAAATCTTGTGGTCTTGTGTTCTTATTTGCAGGTAGTCCTTCCAAGACAAAAAGGAGTTCTTCGCAGTCAGCCTGATCTTTCTCTACGGTACGCGCACACCATCTCGACATTCAACAGGTATTCCTCCTAGCCCTAACCCTTATCTGTTTCTAAAAATGAAAGATAGAAGAACTCATTCCGAGTTCTACGAAACATTTTGGCACGCCCGGTGGGACCCATTTTGGGTTTCTTTTTCTTGCTTGCTTTCATTTTAGGGAGCATACTTGCTGTTTTCTTCTTCTAAAGATATTCACAAGATATTTTATATTTTGGTAAAGAATTTGTCTTGCTTTCCTAGTCTTCGCATTAGTGAAAGTCATCTCTCTTGCTTCATCGAACATCATTTTCGATTTGGGTTTAAAACACGTGCATTGCATTCCTGCTTGTTGTTTTTCAATTCTAGTGAACATAGATTAAGTAACAGGTCGTACACGTGGGGGTGATATCCACGGTATTGACAGGAAATTAATCTTACATTTCACTGCACAACACATACCGAATCACTTCACAATTAACACAACAGCTCAAACATCCCCCCTTTTTCCGCGGTATTCCTCCGCCCGATTGAGGTAACCTTATAAGCCAAAACAAACTTGACATTTCCCCTAAGTCTTTTGTTTAGGATTCTGACATCATTCTACGTCTAAAGGCATAAGCCCACAATAATTAAAATTAACCCTAGGGTTAGTCTCTGGATTTGCGTGTGCATCTTGCTTGTTTTTTAGTTCTGTTTTCTCTGTCATACTCTGTCTTCTGTGATCAATAAACAGTTTGATAAATATACTAAACGTTGTTAAAAATCAAATTAGCAGCCTTTTATATCTTGTTAAGTGATCAGACTTCTTACACCGACATCGGTTACCTGACCGACGTCGGCTATAGTATGACCGACATCGGTTACTAGACCGATATCGGTTACTGTCTTTTCATAGTTCCCCTGACAAACCAGCAACCTACCAATTTCACCATTCTGAGTTTGTTTCTGTTCCTGATAGATTGAAACCCTACTGTGAACTCCTGTCCATGGTTGTTATCACTCGAAAGCAAGCCGCCGCCATGGTTTCACATGCTTGCTCTGTTTCTTTGCCTGAATCACCCCCTTCACATTCTGTGGGGAATCCTACAGACACCAGTGAGATTCCTAAAATTCCTGTAGGAGATAAGGACTTTGCCAAATTTCTGGATGCTAATCCTAGCGCTGTACAATACTATTTGTCTCATACCCCTGACCGTACACCTGATGGTCAGCTCCTTGTTGGTATGCCTATTAGTATAGCTGCTCATTTAGCTCCCACTCCGCCTGATAACACCGCCTTACTTCCTGCATCTCTTAGCCCCGTCTCCCAATCCGACAGCTTCAGAGGTTCATACGACACAGATTGGCTTTCCGTTGGTTAATCTTGGACCCCACATATCATTACCACTGACTGCCCCTACCTCATCTCTCTTGCAGACTACTCCGTTCATGACTTGCTCTCTGCCACCTATCCACACGAGCTTTCCTTCTCAAGCTCCCCTACCTTTTCATTTCCATACACGTATCCAGTAACCTCAACACCTTATATGGGACATCCCTATTCGATTGCCTCAACATATTCATCCTCCATACCTTATCAACACTTAACCCCACCATTGTCTAGTGGAGGCCCTTGGCCCAATTTGCCTCCGTTTACCACAACCGCACCATCATCTCATCCAACCACTGATTTCATCAAACAAATGATGGACAAAATGCAAAATTTGGAGGCTTCTGTTTCAGGAAGTCGTAGCGCCTTGACATACGAGCAAGTTTGTCGGGAGCCCATTCACCCTTCTGTCCCCCTTCATTCATATCCTCCTCAATGGGAGTTGCCGAAATTTACTCGTTTTAATAGTAAAGAGGATCCTCAACAACACTTGCGATCATTTAGACATGCTTGTTATTTGATTGCTCATGATGATGCCTTGTTACTCCGCACCTTTCCCATGTCCTTATCAGGACCCACCTTGGAGTGGTACAGTGCTTTAACCCAGCACTCAATCTTCTCTTTTAACCAACTAGCCCAATCTTTCTTGGATCATTTCTCCATTAACATTGCCAAGAAAGTATCCATCACCGACCTTTATGCCATCCGACAATTCGAAGACGAATCTATCACAGATTTCGTTGGACGATGGCGGGGCCTTATCAACCAACTTACATATGCCTTGCCTCAGGCCGAACTTATCGAACTGTTTACACGGGCCTGTGCTAAGCACATCTCTCCTACCCTCCAAATTCAAACTTTTCGCACATTTGATGAGGCCTTTACCATGGCTCGAAAACTAGAAATTCGAGCCTTAGAAGAAGAGAAATTGTGGTTGCGCAACAAAAACCCCAATTTCCGAACTCCTGATTCTACCAATAAACCAAATACCACCACTCCTCACGCGTCCACTTCTTCTAAATCAAAAGGAGCTGTCCACGCGGTGATGGTCAAATCTCAAACACCGTCTAATACCCCACCAAAAACCACCTATAAGTACAAAGCCGAGCCCATCAATTACACTCCCTTGGGAGAAACTTATGGTGTCATCTTGGAAAAATTGCTCAAAGCAGGAGCCATTACCTTACCTCCTGTTAAACCTCATTCCGGGTTTGATTCCACTCGCGCCATACCTTCCTGGTACAAAGAAAATGACTTCTGTAACTTCCACCGCGTGAAGGGACACAGTCATGAAAACTGCAAGATGTTGAAAAACATAGTGCAGGAAATGGTTGATGCAGGGGATATAACCCTCGATAATCCTAATGCCCCTGCTAACCAAAATTTGAAAATCTTCAACAAACCATTCCCAAATCACTCTTCCAACAGTAACACTAAACCAAGATATCTTAGCCGAAGGAGAGTGTTCATGAGATCCATGCAGTCTTTGATTCCCAGCCAAAGCCTCTATCGAGAAAATTTTGAATCAAGCCTCTTCACTAACACAGGAGCCCGAACCTCCTTCACCACCATCAAACCAAAGCGAAATCATTCCTTTACCCATAAGGAAGTTAACTGCCCAGACTTCCTCTTCTCATCGATGAGTCTTCTTATACCACATCCCTACAAGACTGCGAACGGATGTTATCTAACTTATCTATTTCCCAACTTCTCCTTCTACCACTCTTGCTGTACAAGAGGAAGGCTACGCCACTCCTTTTGTCATCCTTAGACGAGAAATCTCTCGAACCGACATCACCAAATTCTTTAAACATGACAGATCCTCTCAAACATGCCCTCCTACCTATTAGTTCTTCATCACCTAAATCTTTTCAGCGACCGGTTGACCTCTTAACATCCATTGATACAGTGCCTCAAAGAGTCTACCCCCTGTATCACACCCACAGTGGACTGGAATCACAACCCACCTTTCTTCCACCAAACAGTTACACTATTCAACGTCAGGATTCTGTCATTCTCACAGAGGATAGACAAAATATGGGAACGTTTGAGTACGCCATATTCTACTCAAATGCAAATGACCAATCCTGAGATCTCAGACCATATACCAAGTGTTTACAGAAGCTTAAAATGCTAATTTGGTTTTCCAAATTCCATAGACTGACTAAAATATAGCCATATTTCCCTCCTTCATTTATGAGTATTTCGCCCATAACCGATACCCCTTTCAATCTATTCCCAAATGAACCGGTATCGGTCAATTAACCGAGTAATCGGTCATGTACAATCATCGACATCGGTTTATTCATCAAAAAGGAGTGATCCTTACACCGATTTTTTTTTTATTTTTTTGCAGAGATTTACAAAGTGTCCCTTTTTTTTTCAAATATCGCCTATATCCACTATTTGCTGATTACATCATTCTGTTTGCCGAGTAAGTACATCTCAAGGCCTAACGACACCTACATAATCATCATAACCCAAGGCCTACAATTTACTTATTAGTAAAACCCAGATGCCTCAACTTTCTATCTATTCTTTCTCCTTTCCAAGGCTTTTACGAAATCCTATCTATTCGGCCCCGTTAGCCATGGGTTCAGTTCCTACCTGAATTAAGCATGACCTAAGGCACTATAACATTAAAAACTATTTCGTGCTTTTATCTAACTGTTTCATAAAAAGAACGTTGTTCGTTTATGAAACAAGTTCCAAAAGTGCAAACCATATAAACAAAAATATTTTTTTCCGATAAAAGGCCTACAAACTACCTATTTCGGGACAAAATATTGAAGATTTCAACCTAAGTAATGTATGGTCCAAGGTATAGGCCTCAAATCCTATTTATTTAATCCATATCTCCACATTCTCATAAACTTACTACAACATTTGCTAGACCCAAGGCCTCACCCTACCCTACCGGCTAGAAAAGAAGGCCTCAACCTACCATATTTGGCCAAACCCAAGGCCTCGCCCTACCCATTTGGCCCGACCCAAGGCCTCGCCCTAACAAATTAAGTCCTTACCTCGCCTATTCCTGAATTGGCCTGACCCAAGGCCTCACCCCACCCATCCCGCCTGACCCAAGGCCTCACCCCACCCATTTGACCCAACCCAAGGCTGTAACCTAACAACTATGGCCCGACCCACGGCCCTATCACTTCAATACCACTACCCAAAATCAAAACCATCCATTTTATCCATTCCATCCTGTACAATTTTACTTCAATCGAGCTCACCTGTTCATGTTTTAGCATGATTAGGGTCCTTGACTTGATCTGTCGACCAACTTTGCCTCAGACCTAGACCGTGACGTTTATCTCAACCAAGTCCAACCATTTGGTACTTGCCGAACATGCCTAAACGTTCCTGTACCTTACCTGTTATATACCTTGGAGCTACTTCCTATGCCTTGGATACCAGGATTATATCACCCTTGTTTGGATAAACTATCGACCTTTGCCTATGCAATGCTGGTTTGCTCGTCAAATCATGTACCCTAGTCATACGATTGCATTTCAACATGCGTCTGCTTCCTTGAACCTACCCCACCATCTTACCATCATCTCTACAACATTTACCCTTTATCAACCCTATCCCTGATTTCGACGTTCACTCAATCTGTGATAGATTTGAGGGGGATTACCTATACCCTTAACAGGAGAAACCACTTCATATTATTGTCCGTGCAGCTTTACAACACAAGCTACACGACAATAAGGGGCTAATGTAGACACCAAATTTGTGTCTTACGACACCTTGTGACCCGCATCTCATTTCGCAACCTAACCTCACCACCTAAACCTTACACAATTATTTATTAATTACCTTATAATTAATAAATCCACATCACCTCAAACCTGCCACCTCATTTTGCCACCTCATCATGACCTAGCCCTAACCCTAAACTAACCTAATTAAAACCTAAAACTTGGTCTACATCCTACACCCATGACTAAGGACTCCTCACCCGCACCTAAAACCAACCTAATAATGACTTGACCAAGCCCGTAACTAATCTCTCGGGAGAAAAGGAGGGAAAGTTGGCTATTTTACTAAAAATAGCCCACTTTGACCTTAACCGATGCATCGGTTCCTACTCGACCACCGTCGGTTACGTAACCACCATCAGTTCCCTGTAAATGACCTCCCCCAACCAAAAACAAAGGATCTAGAATTTCATTTGAAGGATCAGAGAATTCATTCTTTGAATCAAGAGCAGAGATTGGGAGTGAAGAAAAGAGAAGATCTTTACTTGACTGAGCAGGACATCGAGCCCAAGACTGCAACTGAGTAACAAGGGAGAGCACAGTGACACTCATCTAAGCATTGGGAGAGAAGATAGCTCACTTCTGATTGTCAGATCATCCCACCTGAGCCTGCCTTCGTCATCACAGCTCCTTGGACCTGTATCTTCATCAAGAACTAGTAAGTAGTGTCTTGCATGTACTTTTTAAATAACATTTCTTGAACTTTTGAATCATAGTAACTCATAAATCCACTCTTAGATCTACTACCCAACGTGCACCCTTACATCTAACTGTCATTCCTCTACCCTTACATCACCCCAAGAATAGCTAACTCTCTGAGTCTTCTCCATCACCCTATTTCCTACCCCTAATCAACTTACCAACCTTATAAACACCATAACCACCTTACAACAAAGCAACTAACCTACAGATCCTAGATCACCTACCGATATCGGTTATCAGCAACCGGTACCGGTGTTATAACCGCAGTTCGGTTATACAGTAACCGGCATCGGTTCACTGTGACTCAAACCAAAAACCAACCTTTCCCCTATTGCTTTTTAACAAGGTAAGCAAAGTGTAATTTCACAATATCTTTGTCTAGTCATTTGTGTTAATTCGTATTAAAAGGGGAACTAACCACCTTCGAAAGGAAGTCTAATATTTCCTGGGCCCAAGGCAGTTTCCTCATTTATTGTCTAATCTAAAATCTTGTGGTCTTGTGTTCTTATTTGCAGGTAGTCCTTCCAAGACAAAAAGGAGTTCTTCGCAATCAGATACTGATCTTTCTCTACGGTACGCGCACACCATCTCAACATTCTACAGGTATTCCTCCTAGCCCCTAACCCTTATCTGTTTCTAAAAGGAACGAAACATTCCGAGTGAAACTCTATTCTAAGAATGGAAACATTCTGTGCGAAACAAGTGTATATAGAGTAATGCATTCTAGCTTTTCCCTTTAATGCATGCTAGATAGATGCCTTGGAGTGATTTAGGTGCATTTTGAATGCAAGCTTAGGTGGTGATATTAATGCTTAGTGTTTAGTCCCTTATTTTGAAAAAATAACTATGTGTTTATATGATTCCCTTGTTTGAATTTTTTAATTGAAAACTTGAAGGCCAACCCATAAGTGAAAAATATTCCCAAAAGATAAATGAGACCTGAAAAGAACGAGTAAGGTGAGAAAGGTTCAGGGGCTCCCAAGAGGGACAAGAGCACTTGGGCACTACTTTCCTGGCTAGGCACTAGTGTCTAAATCCATAAAGCATAAATCATTTAAGTCTTGACTGGGCTGGTAGGATGTGTAAGATAAAAGAGAAATTAAGATACAAAGAAAGGAGGCAAAAGATAGTTGTCAACCACTAGTTTTCTTTCTCAGGAAGCATGTAAATCTTAGTCTTCTTTTAGGACCTATAAATGTACCCAAGTGCATGATTTTGTGTCTACATATACAAGATTGATTACATAATTCAATCATGGGCTATGTGGAGGTCAGTATACATCCTAAACTATTGCCTCATCATACCTATTACAGTTAGTTATCAGTGGCCCTCATCATTTGCTTATGTTTCCAAAGTAGCCTAAGGATATTTGAATCATGCTGACTTTTTATAGATATGATAAAATAATATGGTTCTCTCGCCTCTAGTTCTAGTGATTGCATCAGCTCATTTTCAACAATGGGATATGGATTTCATTGGCCTAAATTAGTGACCTATTCAAATTGCTGGACCCATAGGCCTCAGATTCTAGTTGTTATTGATTACTTCACAAAGCCTGGGTTGAATATATTCCACCTAAAAATGTAACTCATAAAACAGTAATGCGTTTTTCATAAAAAAAGGCCTATTCTAATAATTCCAAGTGTTTCAAGGTTATCCATATTTTAAATGTGTGATCCAATTTGGACTCAATATTACTTATTCTTCCAACTATTTCTCATACAGACAGTGACTGAGTTGGGTCCGACCCACGTATAAATTTAATAATAATAGTTAGGAATATAGAGCTAAATACAAAGAAGTTGGAAGAGAAGGTGGTGGTTTTCCATTTGGGAAAATAGAATTATCACTTAGGAAATCTATACCCACAGAGTCCCATCTTAATTTCTATCCATCACATCCTGTACATTTTTGTTCAATTAGAGCTCACCTGTTCGTGTTTTAGCATGATTAGGGTCCTTGACTTGATCTGTCGACCAACTTTACTTAGACCTAGACCGTGACATTTATCTCAACCAAACCAACCATTTGGTACTGCCGAAGGACATGCCTAAATATTCCTGTACCTTACCTGTTATATACCCTGGAGCTACTTCTTATGCCTTGGATACCAGGATTATATCACCCTTGTTTGAATAAACTATCGTGACCTTTGCCTATAGACATTGCTGGTTTTCTCGAGCAAATCATGTACCCTAGTAACACTTTGGTTTTCATAGTTGCGTCTGCTTCCTTGTGAGGTTCTGTTTGGGTGATCGTGGCATCCCCTCTAGTTCATTCGGACTCTTGTGGCATTGTAACCAGTGGTCCTTTGAGTTTCCCGTCCAAAACCACATTTCGAATGTTTGAATATGTATTTGTGTGTGATTAGAGGTTTAGGAGTTAGCATAGGTTGAAAAAACTTCATGTAAAAATCTGCGTCAGCTGGAAACATAAGCTACATGACTAATACAGGGGATAATGTAGACACCTAATATCGTGTCTTACGACTCACTTTGGTCATCCTTACGCATCCCATGTGTTAGCTAGTTAGAACCCTAATTACCTAAACTTTTCACAACAATTATTTAAGAGGATTACGAATGATGAGAGTGAGTGGTACAAGATCCCCATACCTGGAAGGAGGATTGGTTTTGCCAGGAATAATAGTAACCAAGACTCCAAGGATGTACTAGGAAAAAACCTAAAATAATGGAACTCTTGAGTAAACTGTTTGGTGAATGACATTCTACGCTCTTTGTGTGAATGATGACCCCTTAAATTTTGCAGGTTTGAATCTTGACCTTCTAGATCATTTTTTTGTACCAAGCCCGTTAAACATGAGTTTATAAGGATGGTATAGTCAGGGAAGGAGGGCATGTTTTACTAAGAGGAATGAGCCTGTTGGAACATCCATTACCGATGCCGGTTCCTACTGGAAAAGTGTAAAATTGTCGTGTGATGAGGTAACCGCCATCGGTTCCCTGTAGAATGAGCCTCCCTAAACCAAAAACAAAGGATCGGAATTTCATTTTTGGATCAGAGAAAAGGATTCTTTGAATCAAGAAAGAGCATCAGGAGCGATCGAGATAAGTCCTTCATGACCTTTACTTGACCGAGCAGAGACAATGTGAAGACCCAAATATAATTGTTAGCATTAATGGTTGTGATGAGGTAGAACAGGACTTCATACTGGATGAGAACTGTGATACTGCAGCATTTGATCTGCTGTGTGCCAGATCCTACACTCAAGATTTTAGAATCATTTTACGCATCAAGTAACTTCTTAGCAGTCAAAACCAGTAAGCTCACATCTTGCATGTCCTCTCGGGTTAATAACATTTCTTAGGGTCTTTTAAAGAATTATAGTCCTCAGTAAATCCAATACTGTTGAAGTCCACTACCCATGGGGTGTCATGGTGTATCTAACTGTCATTCATCTACATCTCATCACTTTATTTCCTAATACCACCTATATACAGCCTTACTAAATAACATGCTAGTCTTGACCAAAGAACACTCACCACCCCACAAAGCAACTAACCTTCAGATCCTAGAATCTACCGGTATCGGTTATCAGTAACTGGCATCGGTTATTAGTAACCGGCATCGGTTCCTACTGATCATGAACCAATAACCAGCCTTTCCCCTACCCAGTTCAACGAAGCAACTTAATTGATATCTTATAGTTCTTTTGTGTTAATTCATATTAGCAAGGGAAACTAACCACCTTCGAAAGGAAGTTTAAATATATTTCCTGGGCCCAAGGCAGTTTCCTCATTTATTGTCTACTCAAAATCTTGTGGTCTTGTGTTCTTATTTGCAGGTAGTCCTTCCAAGACAAAAAGGACTGTCATGTCGTAGTCAACTTAAGAATCTTGAGAAGATGGTAAATGAACATCATGGTAGAAAGTGTCTTTAATAAGAATAGATTCAAGCCCCAACCCTTAAGTCTGGTTATCTAATAGGTGTAAGGGTTACCTAAATTATGAATCCGAGAATAAAAAATTTTCAATCCTGAGGAATGGTCAAGAACAGCGTTAGAATTCAATGCACGTGTTAAGCAGCAAGTAAGAATGACCTAGAGTCAGAAATTTATGAGAACATGGCATCTATTCCACATGATACACTGCAAGGACTGCCTTCCACATTGCAAACATTATATGAATGAGGGTCCCATACAAAATGTTATGCAAGGTGTATCAGAGATATAACACCAGTTCAGGAAACTGGATAAACCCTTGAAATGAACTCCATTAAAACCACTAAGAAGACCTGTATTCTACAACCTAGCCTAGAAAAAATAAATTGGATTCAGGAGAACCATGTTGAGAGCTAGAGAATGAGATTAACTTCTATGAAGCAATAAATTATTAATGGGTATTAGGAAAGCTAATCTACTATCCTGGCATGAAAAGTTGACTAGATTTAGTTCTCAGATAGCTGAGATTTGTGCTGTAAATGGACCCTGATACCTCCAGCAATAGCCTACACAAGTACAGAAAATAGGTAGGAAGAGAACTGACACAAATTGATTGAGTTTATAGACATGTGTTAGAGAGACTTTAGCAAAATAAGTTTAAATGTAAAATGGTGCCTAAAAAAACTTGCATGCAGAGTAATATCTAACACTTGAGAAACCTTCTAGGGGTCAAAGATTTGTTTTCAAGAAGGGACTCAAAGCTATTATGAAGGTCTAAATGAGTGAAAGGGAAAAAAAGGATCTATGGATCTGAAACCATGAAAATAGTTGGTGGGAATCATATCACAAACTTTGCACCATGATAAAGTACTTGCACTCTGAAGAGAAACGTAATGGCTCCAGTGTAATTGCAACAATGAGGAATTGATCAATCAATGGAAGAGACTTGCATCAATCGAAACAAAGCTTACACATAGAGGAAAGATACATCAGAGTGTCTTGGAATGCTCATAAATGTCAATAGTGAAAGGGATACATATAGGGTGCTGAGTAACCCTAGTGTCATGACATACAAGTAAACCCTAAACCTAACCCATGTGAGATGACACTCCAATATGAGAGGAGGACACATAGAATAACTCACACTAACATCATTTACAGGAAAATCAAATTCAACCTATCAATAACAATGGGTACTATAGAAATCCAGTTTGGCTAGGGAGTTTGGTAGATCATCACATGGTGAGAGTTTAAGTCTGTTGTCTACCAAGAGGTATTTGATCTTTTAAGTTACATTATAATGATTTATTGTTTTAAACAAGTTTATTTAAAACTATCAATTCTATGATAATGCCACATTGGTTAAAATTTTTATTTCGCATTGCAAATGAACCACCAAAGAACAAAATTTATGAGAGGACAGGGAGAGATGAACCATGCCTAGAAGATGATTTGAAAAAATGCATGGCATGAGGTGATCCGGGTGGTTTCACCCACATTGTAGAAGACATCATCTGAGACCACCAGTTGTTTGTGACATCATGTCAGATAGTGCACGTAGAAGACCTATCTACTATCCTATTCTCATGCATCTCTACAGCTTCCTCAATCAGAACACCATTTATACACTTTTCCAAAATAGTCAGTCCCAAACCATGAAACCGTATTGTCATTATGGGGCAATTATGTCATACCCATTCACGTGAGTCATCTGAATGTTTCCTCATTTCTGCAGTTTACATGGACTATCAGAGGAATTCACTCTACAATTGTTGAATTCTGACTATTCATCATGCAGCTCATCACTGTCACTCTCAACATCCTCTCTTCTGCAATCATAAGAGCTCATAGGATTTGACCATGGGACCTTCCCACTTAAAAAACTAGGTGCAGATGCCAATGAGCCGAAAACATCCTTTAGAATGTGCAGAGGAGTATCTTCTCCAAACATGCATAGAACCTAGTACGCTTGAACATACATATTACATAATCATGGCTTAAAAAAAGCATTATAGAGAGATCAATGCCACAACAAGCTAAAAATGCACAACATGTTATACATCAGGTTGGGTTTTGAAATGAGGCAGAGATCATGTCACTACCAAACTATTCATACCCAATTTGATAGTGATGAGTGGCCATGAGCTCGTGAGCTTTAATGAGCCAAAGAAATGAACCAAGATCTATAGTGTCAAGCTCAAACATAATAAAAACAAATGGTCACCCAAGAAAATTCATACAGTCAAGAGCTCACAGCGATCCATACAACAACTATAATGAACTAGAAGGTAACACAAATTCACACAAAAAGAGAAAAACCTAGATAATTGACCATGGTGAGAAATATGAAGACTAGAGATTCAATAATAAATAATGTTAGCTAAAATTTTTCTATAATCTCTGGGTGCAACACTAGCCTAACCCATATTGGAATAATTTTAGGGATGGATATGTGTAAGCTCCACGTTTAGCACAGCTCCCTAAAGCATCTTTTTACACACCTAATGGAGCATTTGCAACAACAACATCTGAAAAAATTCCTCTATCTTTATGCTTAGATGGATGTCCATACCCTTTCTAGAGCCAGTATTTTGGCAAGGTCGTGAATACACTTAGCAGGGGTTTTCTAGGCTTGACAACCTGTAGACGAAATTTCTTATAAGTTTCTAAACAAACTCATGTGCATGCATATCCTATGGCCATATTGCATTCTATGAGGACCATATTTCTTTTAGGCATTTTGATCAAGACAGTTCACATGCCTTAGTGCATGCATCCACATTTCTGCATACATATATCTTGCAACCACAACATTTGGACAACAAATTCCTATGCCTTTGTGCTTTGATCAGACGTCCATAGCCTATTTCAGCCTCACATTTTGACACAGACTGGGAGTAAGAAAGGAAATGTAAACTGATCTGGTTGGAGAATTATTTGATGCATGTCAGAAAAAATTGACTTCCCGTGATGAAATCTGTGTCTTCTGCTATCGTTGCATCTTTCCAAATACCACTAAATTTGTGTTGCAAATCTAAAAAAAATAGTTTGTATTACTAAGCAAGGAAACTGACAGGTCTAACCAATGCCTGAGCTACCCATGTGCCCTATCAGCCCCTTACCAGATGCCACCTCCCATCCACTCCTCTTATCACCAAACCTCGTCCATTTCACCCACCATCCCACTAGCAAATAAATTCCACTTTGAACCATTTTCACCGCCCCCCTTTTAAAATAAAACTTATATTTATTTTGTTGTACGTGGCACTACATTTCCCTCCCCTTATAAGAGCATTGTCCTCGATGCGACACAACACTAATGCTCGAGGAATACGTAAGAAAGAAATTCAATAATGACACATGTCACTAGATAAAAAAAACTTGTCGGTACAAAGTGACCACAAGGAAACAACTAATTTTGGCAATATCTTAAATTTTAATGTTCTGTGAAGATTGGCAGTTCTCTTTTACTTTATTACTTATTCTTTTCCTTTAAAGTATTTATTGATCTCAACTCTTAGTACTTCATTGTTTAAGATTTAAGTTTATCTATCTTTGTGGGCGCCCAACAGAATTCTCACATCACAAGGACTCAACCGAACAATGGAACTAACATAAACACTATAGTCCACATACTGTCACCATATCACAAGGCTTGTAATTTCACACATGAAAACATGCAAAAAAATCACATAACATATAATTTCCACAATATGTCAGTAGATCAAATACACAACATGTAACTTCCATAATGAATCATCATGATGATACATATACAGGGGTATCACATGACCCAAAAACCATGACTGTACTAACATAAGGTCAAGACAATAAATAACATCATACCAACAAAGGGGAGCATCAAAAACTCATAACAAAGTGTAACAAGACTCACAAGAGTACACATAAATCATAACACCAACATCCATACAACTCCCAAAACATCACGGCAAAAAAACTCCATATACCTCCAAGGTATCACAAAACAACTCCATATACCTCTTAAAGGATCACAAACAACTCCATATACCTCCCAAAGCATCACAACTGCAAAAAAGCATCAATACATATACCTCCCAAGAATCACAGAACAACTCCATATACCTCCCAAAACATCAATCACACCCACACAAATCTCTTATGCCTCCCTCAAGTCTCTTATGTCTCCCTCAAGTCTCTTATGCCTCCCTCAAGAAAAAAAAATAAAGATAAATTTTCCATTTTGCTCCCCAAAAGAAGTCGGTCACCCTATGGCCCTAGGTGCATAGAGTCCAAATACCTCTAACCCAAGTGACATAATAACTCATGGTTCAACAACCCGCTAGTTATCTGTAACTCCTTGGGGCGTACCCCCATACAACGAAGTGGGTCCATAGGTTCCACCACTCCATGGTGAATCCCATGACCCTATTCCAACACATTACGACATTAGAACCAGCATAACAATCCATATCAAATGCCAAGTGGCAAAAATCCCAAGCCTTGGGCTAGGCTATAAAAATTTTAAACTTAAAAAGAAAATTTAAATCTAAGAAAAAAAATGGCCAAATTGCCTTAGTCAGTGCAAAAATATGCCTCTTTAGTGCATCAACCAAATAAATGCCCAAAATATAAGAACATGTAAATCAATACAATTGCTGGTTCTAGCAAGAAAAGGGAATGTTTTCAACTTACGAATAAAATATGTGTATAGAAATAACACATTACAATAACTATGTGGCCTTATATGGCTACCAAGGGGGGTACTCAACGAGTTCCTGGCACTCAGAACATCAAGCCTCAGCTCGTAAAATAACATATCAAATAATACAACTGTCATCATCTCTATCTGAATCATCCCACCACCACTTCGACAAGGCTCAACATAGTCAAAATCACATAGGTTGAATCCATACGATAACCATATTGGAGAGAGAAAGGAGTACAAGTCACCATCTACTGAGCCTAAGGTGTCCGCAAAACACAATATGCATGACACCCGTTGAGCAAGTGCCACACATACCAAACAAACAAAAGTGGGTTTTCAGCCTATGT
This sequence comes from Taxus chinensis, assembly GCA_019776745.2. NCBI lineage: Eukaryota > Viridiplantae > Streptophyta > Pinopsida > Cupressales > Taxaceae > Taxus > Taxus chinensis. The sequence goes on along the minus strand of CM034157.1, from coordinate 42,749,360 downwards.
AAGGCTCCACTTCCTATCTCATACTCGGCTCAAGTGACTGGTCAACGGTACACATTTTATCACTCCAAACATACACATTTTACCGATTTCCCTTAGCGTCAGTTAGTGTAGGGTCCACAACATAACACATAACTACATCACTAACACAATGGTGATTCACACAAATTAACCATAGCGTCTTACGCATGGTATATATACAGGGTATAACACAATCATTACTTTCACGGGTTACGATACATCACATTACCACATTCTGCACCCAAAGTGCAATCACTGTACAATAGGGATCATACACTCACCATATGCCCCTAAATCACGACATGAACCATCACATATTACATGAATTATACGTATAATGAACACAATGTCTAACATTACAACATATAGTCAATGGCAATACAACATGGTGATGCACACGATTCATCACAACACAGTGACGACATCACGATAAAATCCAATTCACTTTACACCAATTTTTTCATACAATATATCAATACACCTACATATCACATAATGCCAAAATGCTCCAACACTCCATCAATCCACAATAACATTCTTTTTTTTTCACACACAATAAGGCAGTACATCACACATGAACTCTTCATATAATCCATGAAAAGGATAGAGAATACTCTCATCACAAGCACATCAACATGATAACAAATATGCACTAAGTGACATACACAACATGTGCATTCAAAATATCACAATTACAACATAGTTCACATCACACTTATATCACATTACTCTTCCAATATCCACCACCATCATGCAACACCATCACAACTCCAATCTGTCCCAGAGGTTCGAGAGCATGAACCTCCACTCTGATACCAAGTGTAATGCCCACATTTTATACACACAAATACAATAGTAAAATACTAGGAATTTTTTTTTTCTTACATTGCTCACTACACAACGCCACAAAGGCTCCAAGTAAGAAAAACTCCATAAAACATAAGATACTTACATAAGTCATCGACCTAGATAGACACATGACAACACCATATACATGTCGATGCCACACCTTCCTCAATGAACAAATGCTAGTAATAACCCAACCACAAGAAAAGGGACTCAAGGATTGGAAACCCCACAACACATCATTTCCATGATTACATCTTAGTTATGATTAACATTCCAGGAACATTTTTATACAAGGATGATTTTATCCATTTTCCACATACAGATTCTTAATTCATTTCACATTCAACTTATTGTTCGACCATTTAAGTTTTCTCTTTATCCCTTATGACAATCTCCATCAATTACATAATTAAATTCCATATTTCCAATTACCTACAAAGTTCCTAATTCTCTCGTTCTTATGCTAAAGGTTTGTTTTCTCAAAATATGTTTAGTTGACATTTAATTTTACCCTCATTATGCAAGGGGACCAACCAGAAGTTGTCGAGGGAAAAATAATACACATCAAAGGAGGTGAAGGTTCAAGTTTCTCTTTCCTATAAACTTCCTTCCATTCAAAGCACATTTGTTTTTGTACTATTGTTGTTTTAGTATCAATCTTAGTTTGATTCAGTTAAGCATTTACAAGACATAATTTTATTTTATCTTATTTTTAGTGGACTCTAAACTAGCTCAAAGGCCTAGTCCCACCAAGAATCAATTTGTATCCATTATTAACAAAAAATTCAATGCCTAAATCATCCATAAGGACTTCAAGTGAATTTTTGTTCCTAAACCATTATCACACATACTATTGTTTCTCATTTCATTTACAATGTTTGCTAGGTCTCTTTTTTTTGGTGTCACTTTATAACATAAAGAGTTACGAAAGTACTTATTTACCATTTTGAATAAGTATATGATTGGAAGAATTATAACTACACACGAATCCCAAGTTAACCTCCTAATCAACTGAGGTTTGGTTTAATTCCAACTGCACCTAATGATCTACGCCTCAACTATATATGAGTTTAAGGCAAGAGGACATATTTATGCTAAACCACCTTCAAGAAAAGACCAAGGTGATATGTTAATAGAAACCAAGGTAACACATTTAACTGAGAGGAACTAAGGAGTTCATTAACAAGAGTTTAAGACCTAGAACAAGTATTTCACTATCTCCAATTATGTCATCTAGATCCAACAGGGACTTCATTCACTGATGAAGTTAATTTCTACATCTAATCATGTAAGACCTAAAAATCAAAAAGGATACTAAGGGAGTATTAGCTCTACTTACCCCACAAATGGTAAGGTTACACTGCATAGTCATTGCTTCGAACAAGGACTCATAAGGTGACTTCCAAGGTGGTCTTGACCACTCAACATGGTGTCAGGCCTGAAGAGAGGACATTATCCTTACAGTGGTTACCAAACTAGAAGGAAACCACATACTCTGATAAAGTTACCATGTCATTCCTAAAATTTGGATTCACGACAATGTTGCTAAACATAATGACTATGATGGTAAACTTCAACTAGGGGTTTTATTTACCTAACCTAGGAGATGCCATCGAGTACAAGGTTTAAGTTTATTCTATGGTTTCAATTTTTTTCTATGCTACGAAGGATCACACACATTAAGACAAGTTATGTGTAGATCTTATACTAGGGTTAAGTGTTTCGATTAAATCTCTTTATTACATTTACAATGTAAGAATACAACACAATAATTAATTAATCATTTATTGAACACTGAAAAATGCCCCACAATGTATTAACTTCAAATTCATTTACATATATATATATATATATAAACCCTTTTACCATACGCAACTATGAATCAAATTGAACCTGTGATTAAATGCACATTTCCTAAGATATCCCTAAAACTAGCATCCCATACATATTAGCAAATTTCAAATATAACATTTCTGTAACATGAGACTACATTATACATATATTCATTTTACAATGACCTATAAAAATTACAATAATAAATAATGAATTACACATCGCCTTTTCGCCATCTTTCTTGCATCCTGCAAAACCATGTGAGCATGAAATCAACGATAAATCACTGGCATGGAATCCACCCTAATCTAACATAATTAATGTCTTTAGTTTCCCATTTACATGTAATAATAATTAAATTTTTCACATTCGAAAGAAGAGTTTTAGAAACATGTATTCATTTCATTTCATTTCACTTTGTTTCGTAACCAAGGAGAGAGAAAGAGAAAGGAAAGAGAGAGAAACACCATTTTGTCAAAAGTTCTATTTCACACAACAAGTTACACTATAGAGTTTTCAAACAGTTATTTACATGTGTCAAAAGTTTCCATGGTGGTTTGGCAACCTGAAAGGGGTCCTACAACTTTCTTTTTTACATTTTCCTGCTAGCTACAAAAGTGTTCAAAATAGGCTCAGAGGCTAAGAAACCACTTTCAAATGTTGTCTTCCGATGAGCAAACACACCACGGTTAAATTTTACGTTGTCCACTTTTATACCAAGAGTTCATAGGAACTGATGGAATTCAGAACTAGTAAATAGGTTTACGATTGTGGGGCTAGTTTTCTAAGGCCATCGTTGTAATTGGCCTAGTTGAAATGATTAAAAGTTAGTTCAAGGGCTCAGTAAACCACGTCCAAAACTAACGTTTGATGGATGAACATGCAACGAGGAAAAGTCCTACAAGTTCCCCCATATATGGATAATTCATCAAAGTCGATGGAAACTGAGAACTAAAAAACGGTTTTCAAATGGCGACATGTTTTCCAGAGCTACTAGTCGTAATTGGTCCAGTTTGACCTAGTCAAACTGCGACCAGAGGCCTACAAAATAGATTTTGAAAACTATATAGAAAGTGTTTTTCCCTAAACTAAAGGTTCCATGCAATTTCTAGTAAAAATACTAGAGGTTTGCGAAGGCGGATAAGAATTTTGGTTATCCAGGATTTCAAATGGCGGTTCAAAATGAAACCCAACTTTTTTAGATTTAACAGCTTCGTACCGCTGCAATGGTGTAACAAGGGCTCCTATAAGGGTTTCAAAAAGGTCACAAATGTTCATTCAAGGGTTGATTCAAGGACTGAAGTGACTCCTCACATAACAAGGTAAACATACGAAACTTAACCTCTCCTTTCTAGAGTTACGAAGGTTGTTTTGTGAGTCTCTGAAAATCACAATTTATCTGTTTTAACACGGGAGCGGTCAACTCATTTACAGGAAACTCAACTTCAACCTGTCAATAAAAATGGGTACTATAGTAATCCGGTTTGGCTGGGGAGTTTTCTAGATCATCACATGGTGAGAGTTTAAGTCCGTTGTCTACCAAGAGATATTGGATCTTGTAAGTTACGTTATAATGCTTTATTGTTTTAAAGAAGTTTATTTAATACAATCAAATATAGGAAAATCCTTCAGTTCTAAATTTTATTCCGTTGCAAAGAACAACTAGAAAACAAAAATTATGAAAGATGAGGAGAGATGAACCATGGCTGGGAGATATTTGCGTCTGCATGAAAGAGGTGCTCCAAGTGGGTTCACCCACATTCTACAAGACATCATCCCTCTTCCACTCATTCCGCCAATGGTTTTCATGCACCCGGAATACCCATCTACTTTCCTTTGCTCAAACGTCTCTAAAGCTTCTTCAATAAAACCATTTACGCACATCCCCAAAATGAAGAAATCCATGAAACATATTTCTTTGGGGCATTCAGTCATACAATTCACGTGCCATGTGTATGCTCCCACATCTGTAGTACGTAGGGAAAGAGGTTCCTCTTCAACTGTTGAATCTGACTATTCATCATGCAGCTCATCACTGTCACTCTCAACATCCTCTCTTCTGCAATCATAAGAGCTCATAGGATTTGACCATGGGACCTTGCCACTTCAAAAACTAGGTGCAGATGCCAATGAGCTGAAAACATCCTTTAGAATGTAGAGGAGTATCTTCTCCAAACATGCATAGAACCTAGTACGCTTGAACCAACATATTACAGAATCATGGCTTGAATAAAGCAGTATAGAGAGATTAAGGCCACAACGAGCTAACAATGCACACCATGTTATGCATGAGGCCGAGTTGTGAAATGAGGCAAAGCTCATGTCACTACTGAACTAGTCATACCCTATTTGATAGTGATGAGTGGCCATGAGATCGTGAGCTTTACTGAGCTAAATAAATGAACCAAGATCTAGAGTGTAATATTAAACATAAATGGACGACACAAGAAAATGCATACAGCCAAGAGCTCACAGCGAGCCATACAACCACTATAATGAACTGGAAGGTAACACGAGTTCACAGAAAAAGAGGAAAACCTAGATAATTGACCAAGGAGAGAAATATGAAGACCAGAGATTAAATAATGAATAATGTCAGCTAAAATTTTTCCATAATTTCTAGGTGTAACACTAGCCTAACCCATATTGGAATAATTTTAGGGATGGAAATTTACAAGATCCATGTTTAGCACAGATCCCTAAAGCATCTGTTTACACGCCTACCAGAGCATTTGTAACTACAATATCTGACAAAATTCCTCTATCTGTATGCAAAGAGGGGCGTCCACACCCTTTCTAGAGCCAGTATTTTGGCAAGGTCGTGAGATGTTAGCAGGGGGGTGGAAGTCAGGCTCAACCTGTATTTCTTATAAGTTTATAATCCATTTTTTGCAATATCCTACGGCCATTTCAGTCACGAGGCCACATTGATTTCAGATTTTGGCGCACAGTTCACATGATGCATGCATCCACTTTCTGCAGAGTCAAGCAAAACCAAAATTCCTCTGCCTCTGTGCTTGTCTGGACGTCCATAATCACGTTTTGACACAGACTTAAGAGAGAAAATGTAAACTGATCCGGTTAGAGAATTTTTTGATGTGTAGGAGAACAAAGTTGCTTCCGTGATGAAAGCCATGTCTTCTTGATATCTCTGCATCTTTCCAAATACTGCTAAATGTTTGTTGCGGATCTAAAAAAGAATAGTATGTATTATTAAGCAAGGAAAATGACAGGTCTGATTGACGCCTGGGTTGCCCATGTGAATTGTAACGCCACCTTCAACATCCACTCATGTCATCACCAAACCAAAAGTAATAGATCCCCACATATGAGAAATTGGAACAACCTACCAACAAATCCTCCATGCTCTCGAGCCTTGTCATTACTTCTATCAACATATGTGAGGCCATTTATAGGGATTTTTAGGGTATCCCTACTCTGTCATGGTCACGAGGTCCTCTAATAGATCTTGTGTTGTTGTCTTTGAAATGCAAATTGAGAAATTTCTAAATTCTCATGATTTATAACTAACATCATCTCACTCAATCCAGTCTATAACAATCATGAACCATGTATTGTTGCATGAGAGCATACAAATCCTACTTGATTCCACTCAACACTATTTACGAGTGTGTTTACTCTTTACAAGTGATTACACCAAGTGTATCATTTGATTTTTTGGATACAAAGTATATTAATTGTTTAGTTCCTCTATCAAGGATAGAAAAATATTTCATTCTAAGTGTCTACATGGGTATCCATCATTGAATCCCATCCAACATCCAACTCATAGATCCTTGGTGACTCCTAGACAGTGTAATCAACAACTTACACTACTTTGACCAAAGTTTCAAAGATATGTATACCATGCTCGGTTCCCTTATGGCACACTCGTTGTTAGGAACTTATCCATCACCTTATTAATTTTTGTTATCTAGATTAGAACTAAATAGTTACAAGTTGCATACAAGGTACCAATTCAGATCATCATGCATAAGAAAATGTCACAATGTCATCTTAGGATACCTATGGGAAACTAATTTTCTCCGTAATGATTTGCATCATTTATAGACCAATTTCCTTCCTATAGCCATCAAAAATTTGCATCGAGGTACGTATCCATGAGGTTTAATCCACTTTCGTAACTTTAACTAAGCTTGTTCTTAAATGTATTACGACTATCACAATTTGAGGGACTTGACGAGGAAACTAAATATAGTTGATAAGTATTAGTATCCAATTAATCACCCTCTTCATTAAATGGATGCAACTATGTAGCATCCCTAGTGATTTGTCCCACCTAGTGTCTTAAATTGAAACATCATAACTTAATTGTTTCAAAGTAATTAATTAAATCACGACAGGTTACCCTAGATATCACGATACTTTTGCCACAAATGAATCGTACCTAATGTCCTATATCAAGATAACCTAATATTTTGAATGTAGTTCATTACTGTACTTCACACTCCTTTTTATTGCCTAGTTGCAGATGTAAATTTGCTTACTACATTAACTTTGCCAACGTAGCATTGTCTATTTATTCAAGCAGAGTATTATTCTCAAGAAGTTCTATTATTGGAAACACATAACTATT